>LR824542.2:12696250-14044375 GCA_902850265.1 Spodoptera littoralis
GTGAAGGGTAAACCAATATTATTATGGATTACTAACAGATAAACATAGCAATTAAAGTTAATTGACCGGGAAAATGCTAGGATGAAGAAACGTTACTAAACTGTACGTGTTATTAGTGCAGCAGATTATACGCAACAGCATTTCTAATTGCTGTACTGCAACTTGATACTCTGTTGAAGAAGAGAAAGCTCGTAGACGGTAGACGGTCAAAATTGTGATGACGCCTTCGGGGTAGCGCACAGACCTGTTTGGTATACACACCTAATAACTTTCCCTTAGAGATATAATCAACGATGCTCTCGTAACAAGCGTAACACGTAATAACCGCAGTGTTGTCGGTTAACGCATCTATTCGAGAGCGAGAGTGGATGGTAAATTGATTTTGTCTAAGCACGCGACGGCAAGGGTCAATGAATCTGAACACTTTCTCTGATCCGCCGTGAACGATCTGAATGATGCACTGCGATGTTACGTGACACTAACTGCACGCTATTATTGTCTCTCACCACATGTAATATGAGCTAAAGTTGTTTATAGCGCATGCAGATTGACAAGGAGGTAAACTTATTTATGGAAAGCGAGTTGCAAGCACAGCAATCATGGCTTGAATGTACTTTAACAGTTTCAAAATAATGTAATATTTTTTCCTAATGATGTCGTCAACTTCTATATGGTTATTAAACAAATAAATAGTAAAAGCGATGCAGTTATGTTACTGTTGTAAAGGCTTATCTTTTAACATTAAAGTGGTTAAACGCCTTCCTCGAGTTTGTCGCAGTAATAGAGGCAACAAAACAAGTTAACTTGCGAACTTGCAAAACGATCCTGCAGACATATCTGCAGGGTAACGAGCTGTTACTGAATGATAGACTCGAGGCTGCGGAGGCGGTCATATACGACAACAGTAAATCGAGAGTATTGAGAGGAGCTTCTATAAGTCGTAGTATGGCAGCTTACAACGCCACCGCAGGATTTGTGTCTCTGGATGAGAAGGAATCGGATAAACGGGGAGTTGTGAAATTTAAAACTCCTCCTGAAGACTCCTTAGTGGTAGTTGCCGGGTGCACCAGGATCATGTTGGAGGATCGGATCTTGGAAATGGTGGGATCCATTTCGGAGCCTGGGCCGGGCGGCGTGGACTTTGGGGGCTGGGATGCCCCGACATTTCACTGGACAAATGGAGTGCCGGGATGCGGCAAAACTACATGGATAATAAACAAATTCGAAGCGGAAAGAGATTTAATCGTCACCACAACAACTGAAGCAGCAAATGACCTCAGAGGCAAACTATCCTGCCGAATCGGAGGATTAGTCAAATCCAAAGTCCGAACAATGGCATCCATTTTAGTGAACGGATTAAAAGAGCAAGAGAGCTGCCACCGAATCATGGTTGATGAGGCTCTCATGAATCACTTTGGGGCCATTGTGATGGCGGCCCGAATAACTCGGGCCAAAGAAGTTCTGCTGATTGGTGACATAAATCAACTTCCCTTCATTGACCGAGACAACCTCTTCCCCCTCATTTACAACCGCCCTACACACGTCGTGGCTATTAGCCAAGAACTTCTCTGCACTCACAGAAACCCTATGGATGTGGCATATGCTCTCAGTACTGTGTACAGTGGCATATATTCGTCCGCGTCGGGTGTGAGATCCCTTGAGTTAAAAAGCTTCTCAGGGTCGCGAATACCCAAATCTCCTCCGAACACGTTATACCTGGTACACACTCAGGTAGAAAAGGAATCCCTTAAAAACCAGGGATACGGATCGGGTGTGGGATCACGCGTACTCACAATACACGAGGCTCAGGGGCTTTCGTACGCGGCAGTGGTTGTTGTGAATGCAGAGGAGAAGAAACAGCGGATACACGACAGTGTATCGCACGCCGTGGTAGCTATATCCCGTCACACTAACAGCTGTGTTTACTACACGAATATCAGTGACGACGCGATCAGCAAATTAATCAGACGAGCGGTGGGTGAGAGTGAGCGGGGGATCCTGGACTATAACTTGAAAATGGCTATCAGCAACAGGGACATGGCGGTAGTGGGCGCTCTTTTGGGTGGGGAGGGCTCGCTGTAAGCTTGAATTGTGATGCAAGCGTGACATTAATATATATTTGTGTGTGTTTAATAATGTTAAAATGTAGTAAATATAATGTAACGTAATGTAAATTTTATCAATAAGACTGACAAAATACATTGGCACTACTGGAATCGGCTTACTGCTGCGTGAGCAGACGTCATGCATTCTTAAATGTTCTACAGTCGGTGGCGCTGTGGACTGGGTCGCTCCGTTCCCTACGAAATGGTTGATCGGACCGATTGCTGGCCCTCACGTCATGCTCGTGAACGGGCGCCTTCTGCTGGAGCAGGTCGGCTCGCTCATCGCGCGTGTGGGCCGATCCAGTAAGGTTAATGTAAATGTAATAAAACATGTATTGTGTATATATAGATATTAGACACAACCTTCTTTGTGGAAAAAAAAAAATGTGGTTAATGTAGCACGTAAGATTTTTGTAACAATTAATTTTGACTGTAAATTAAAAGATAATGTAATGGAATGACAAGGGCACGGACAAGAGTCCGTGGAGAATAAGAAATGTAATATTTAAAAAAAAAAAAAAAAAAAAAAAAACAAAAAAAAAAAAACATTAAAGTGGTTTCATGTACTAAATAATTTATGTTAAACGTAAAGATAGTCGTTCCACCGCTTTAGAAACGAAAAAAAAAACATACTCTACAATCAACGATGTTTTTTGTTGGTTTTATTTCAACCCTCCAAAGGTGGGGTCGACACATTTGCGTGATATCAAACTTTTTACGAGTCACAGTTCCTGTGGCAATGACAGACACGTTTAATGATACAATATTATCTATGCTACTTTTACAACCAACATTTGGACTCTTTGTCCGGCTTACTGGGCCCTAATAAATGTGATCAAATGGCTCACAAACAGTTGTGCCTATTCAGCTATTGTGCGTGTTCAGAAAAAAAAGAAATAAAAATGTGCGTTCTTTTTGGTTTCTATTCAAAGATACATAAAGCGTACACAGAAGACTTGTTAGTGTCTTATTTGTAGAGAATTTATAAGTAATACTTTTATTATTCTATAAAGTGGTTGTAGAAAAACTTCTTTGTTAGCTAGGCACGTCATTAATAAATATCTTAATCGAACCAATGGCGAGGCGTTATAAAATTGAATCTATTTCGTTGTTGCAAATGGTTACAATGAAATAAAAGTCTAGTAATTGATGGGCTGAAGCTCCAAGGCTTACTGTACGACCATGCTGTATCAACAATGTTGCCCGAAGCTCTTTATCTACGGAACATAAACAAATCAATTCCCATTCTATACGCTTTTACACCACGACGCTATCGTATATAAACGTATAATAATAAATATTAAAGAATTGTTTACGATAATTAGTCAACGTGTCGGACTCACCTAACTTTCATTATTCGCGCCGATGAAAGTTCTTATTATGAATATGCTAAATGAACTTACACACGTTTCTACATATCGAAGTGCGGTACAATCGCGTGCTAACTATGAATATAAAGTTTTTAATGACTTCTGTTCTAATCGAGTTTGATGATTTCAATTTTATAAGTCTTTAGATTCATTTCAAATATAAGATACGTATTAATTTAAGAAATCTCAAGACTTTTCTATTTTTAGACAATAAATCTAATACTTTCATGCTATCAGAATTTGGAATTTGTAGTGAGAAATGTTTTATTACTGATTTCTACTAAAACAATTCTTTATTATTTATAACAATTAACAAAACAGCTACGCAGGTTGGATAGCAAGATAATTGCTCACAAAATTTACTGAGCTGACGTTTATCGAAAAAGAGTTGTGACTTGTGAGTCATGAAGTTCACTTTCACCGTCCCTCCGGTACAAACGGTGAGAGGTCGACGGACACGTCACGGGATCTGACGAATAATAACAACAAAGAAAATACACTTTCAAATTACTTTTCGTCGATGCTTGCTTGCTACGAAATCAACTTAAAATATCTTTGGGTCTACGTTTCTTGGAAAATATATTCGGAAAATGATCAAGAATTTTCAGTACTAATGAAATTGTTTCATAACGCAACGTTTTGTGGGCTTTACGAAATACGACTTGAGTTTTTTTTTGTTTTGACTACTAATTAACATTTTTTCCAATGTCACTATCAATTAAAGAATTTACGCAATCTAACGTAATTCGGCTAATTACATTCTTCTATTTACGTATGTTATACTTTGCGAAATTTTTAAGTTGACGTCAAGTTTGCTGTTAAGTAGCTGTTGTTTTGATAATAATAAATTATCATCTTCAAAACGTGTTTTTACCACTTTATGATGCATCTAAATTTATTTTTATTTGACACTCCTGCCGAGAAAGTGTGCCATTAAACACCCATTCAGGTGGAGCAGTTTTCAAAACAATTTACTGCTCAATAAATGAATTTTATTACAGCTGTTTGCTAGTAACTGCGTTAAACTTTTAACTTTTAGGACACCTAAAGTTCTCCTGTCCTTATGTGTGAAGTATTCCACTTTAACACTCAATATTTTCTGTTACAGGTAAGTTAACATTACTTCTTGTTATAAGGTGCTGGGGATAATGGTAAGTGTTACATTTATTGTATTTTAATTTACTTCATAAAAACGTGTTTACTTATGATTTTCGTGAAAATATGGTTTAAGTATTTTGTACTAAACGTAAATAGGTAGGTACCGTAATTCGCTTTTATTCATTCTCAACATAAATAATACAACATAAAACTATGACTTGCCTATTATCGGAGCTGTGATTTTATTTCCTTCGTTACCATTGAAATGAACTATTACAGTCACGGTTTTCTTTTTTCTTCACCGCAAGGAAAGTAAACAATGTCGAGCGGTTTAATTGTAAAGCGATTAGGGTTGTAAAGTTTTCCGGTGCATCGACGCTACAACGATAGTCGCGTGGCTTGCCGAGTCAGAGGCGCTCCCACTCAACACTCGCGCCCGCCGCCGGCTCGCACCGCACTCATTCACTTCAGTCTTCTGCCGACTGTCGCGGCGATAGGACGCGCGCATTCCGCTACTCGCCTCAGATGTTAGTGTACGATTACGACATCGCGTTGCAACTCGGACTTTTACCGTGACAGTGACACGTACTTTCACGAATATGGGTTAAACACCCCTTTTGCAGTGATGAGTCCGGGCGAGCGCGCCGCCCTAGGGCGCCGCGAACCCGCTCGCCCTCAGTATGCTACCACCGCACCGGGTTTCCCGCCGCCCTACTATCCGCCCTATGGTGTACCGCACCCGAATGCATGGCTCGGCGCTCCACTCATATCGATGGCCGGACGTGCACCACCACAATCCCGAAACACGCCAGTATCCAAGTTAGCTATGCACGCACAAGGAGCACCCCTAATTATACAAAACAGACACGACCGACGAAAGTACACCACGGCACCGGAGCAGCGAAATCATCGGCCGCTTGCACAAACGGAACACATCACAAGAGATCGGTGTGATGCACCCGAGGGAAACAGGCCGCGTAACCAACAGCAGCAAGCGCGTTCCACGCGAGGCGGACGTAACAACAACACGGATGCGGTCAGTGTCGCGAGCGATGAAAGTTCCGGCTCGACCAACTCTGAGACTATGTTGCCAAGGATTATAAAACCGCGGAAACGACGTAAAAAGGATAGAAAACCTAATAATATTGTACCGCACGATTTATCAGCGACTGCTCTGGATCTCGGTGATGTCGATCACTGTGCGGTTTCGGGATTAAATTCATCACATGGCATTTATGAAGATACGTACTGTCGGGAAATGTCTTTGCCTTATCGTTTGGATGTAAAAGTGTTAGAGTACCCAGAACCAGTACCGGAGACGTATCGAGTTTCAGCATTAGGAGAGGCTTTAGAAGCGACCCGATTTGGCTTAGCAGAGGCAGCTTCACCTGCTGAATCTGCAGTTAGTTCGTGTCAGTGTCGTCTGTGTGACCCGGTGGGGCAAATCTGGGATGCTGATTCCATTGCAGATTTGCTCGATGAAAATTCTTGTGGGGATTTTGCACCTACTAAATTAGAAGAATCAATGAAAGTTGTTGGACCACTGGGAAAAAGAGGAGCAGACACGACGTTGCGACGGAGCTGGAGTGATCCTTCATCGAGGGTTCCGGAACGACGAGAGATTAATGCCGGCGAAACATATTCCGCCCCTAATCTTTACTCATTGTTCCCACCAACGAGAAGAGCTAGCTCGCCGGAACCTCGTTCTCCGCTCGCTCTGGACATATCCTCTGAGATCGTCACTTCGATGAATGGCCACCGTGACCTGGAAATAAAGTTGTTTTCGACCTCGCCCCCGGCTACGAACTCCGACCGTCGCTCCTTCTTCGCCGATAAAAGTGAAAGTGTTGTGAACGGATGTCTTGCGAGCAAAGATCATAAAGTGAATAGTGCGGTGAATAATAACAACAACAGAGTTGAATCTAGTGTTAAACAAGATGGCAAAAACAGTGAGGATGTGTCTGATACGGGGTGTTCATCGGCGTTCGTAGCCAGTGAGCCCTCGCGCAACATTTGTGATTTAGCCTTAGTTACTGCCTGAGATACTCGTGTTCGAGTAGCGCTATGCGATATGTTAAGTGGAACTTTAGTGTTGTCGAGCAGTCCAGGTGGCTCTACGCTCGCCATTTGAGCTGGACTCAAATTGTCTCAGCGAGGCATGCACGGAACGTCTCACCAAGGCCCACTAAAAATTGAGATCTCCGAATCGGTTTCCTGTAGATTCTATAATTAATTTATTGATAACAATAGCGTAGGAAACTGACGGGGGACTTTATCTGGATACACGTTGAGGTTTCAAATTCGCCGTTTATCATAATCAGAGGCAGAGAAGACTTGATGTCTTTATCAAAGTAGAAAGTTTATTTCAAATTGCAGGGAATGAGTTATTGAGTTACTAGTTGTGAGTGGGCGTTGATGTCAAGCGGTTAATATATGATAGGTGAATTCGCGTACAGTTAGTGACTGAACGCGGTTAATAAAATGTTTCTGTCGAGTAGTTGTGATCGAAATATAATGATAGATGATATATTATAAATCAATTGCAATTTAGTGAAACGAGCAGCTGCAGCGATGTTGCAGGCCGGGCGCACCATAACTCGCCGTGTGCAATTAGCGTTTCACACTACTGACACGGTTCTCGCGCTGCGGCTGCGCGCTCACTATTGCGGTTTCCCGCGGTTTTCACCGCGCGCGCCGTTCCGGGTGGCGCCTCGTGCGCGCACACCGGTTCATTCCGCTAATGACTTTTTTCATTATAAATAATCATTGCTCTCTCCAACTAGTGTTAACTTTTACAGCAGCATTTATTTCAATACATAAATAAATTTTCCTAAAAAGTCACTAATCATTTCGATAGTTTATCTTAAAATCATTCAATTCTACTGTTCGTATAAGTATTTTTATGATACCTTTGACCCTGCATCCATCACGTCCAGGCATAAAATTCACGAAAGTATCATTATCATCGTCATTGAAGTCATTATCGTCTACACTGCTCATCATCTTTATCATTATTTGCACTTTACATCACGTTTCATCGCCGAGATCTTTGTTAGTCTTGAAATTACTATTATTTCCTGTAGTTACGTGACTTAAGTTACTAAGTTTGTTAATATCTCGTTTCTACGTTCCTAATAGTTACATAACAGGTGCGCTGTAGATAAAATGCCATGATATATACTTTTTATACCAGTTCGTTATCTCTATTTGTTAAAACTGTGTACAGAAGGGGCCGTTTTAGAACGATTTTTTTAGGAGATATGAAAAAAACAGACTGCGATATTGTCGTTTAGGACGTTTGAATAAAAACGGCGGTTTAAGATAAACTGATTGTTTTTGTTGAGATAATGCTTGAGTTACCAATAAATATTTATTAAATGGCATGAGCTTCCGTATCATGGGCCACAACAAAGTAATTGACAAATTGTTATTGTCGGTTATAAGTTGAAATGCCATTTCGATTATGCCACTTTGAAAGTATCGTCAAACGCTAAACGGCGAATTAAAATCTCTCTTTCCGTACCTGTGTCAGTCTTTTTGTTAATGTGTGGGTCCAACGGAGTAAGTGATGCCAGATAAAGTTCCATAATAATGTAGATAATGTGAATATAACTAAGTTATTCATGGACTGTACTGTTCTTCGCAGTCTTTATCGTTGGGTTTTACACTCTACGGGCTGTTTCTATGTTTTACGTTTTTATTTTTATGTGTGTTTGCTTATATTGCTCGGCGCGTGCGTGGGACGACATGATAAATTGGTTTTTGCTTTACTTTTTTTTATCTCTACGACAGACTCGGGCGAAGACGAGGAGTTATTACATCGCCTTGTCTTCTTTTCTTTAAATTCAGTTTTAATGCGTGTTAGCGCAAACTTAGCCAATGGGTAATTTATCGGTGTCTTCTTTATTAACTTGTAAGAGACCACTTTGAAGTTGGGCCTCCTTCATTAAATTTAAGCTTTTTATCGAAAAGGAAGGAGGCAATAGCTTCTTTATTGCGAGACGATACGTCTAGTGATGTTGCTTTGACTATAAACGATATGTAATCGGATTAGATAACCAATGTTGTTATTACGTCTCTGATACTGAAATGTGTAATAATTTTCTCGTCGATATCTACGAATATTTATATATTATAAACAAGTTCGCCCATGAGTCTGTTGTTGTGTTGGGATTTATATGGGGCGTGCCACACGTGGTTGTAAAACTCAACGATACACCTCACTATATTATAAACAAAAATAGGCTATGTCTAACATACTGAGTGAATGCATTTTATACATAAAATCTAGGTTTAATATTTGTTTGTGTATGTTGTGAGGCATGAGTTCACGCTCGCACACTATTTTTGTACAATAAATTACCATGTCCTGATGTAATAGTGGTTGTTTTATTTCAATTTGATATGACCGTGTTTCGACATAGTAAGTTGTACACGTGTACTAGAACGGTTAATGTTTCCTAGCATATTTTATAGTTGTCGATTTACATTTATAGAATCACGGTTTAATATTTAAGGATTGGTTTATGCAACAATGTATAAATACAATAAAAAGTTGACCGCGTTACATTACAAAGGCTTTATTGATATGAATCATAGTTACGAACAACACAATAAGGAAACTATCGATAGTTTAGAGGCAAGCGTTTGAAAATTCAAAACATAGTTTGTAAACAAAATGGAGGTGTTTGCGTAACTCTCCGAAGCGACTCTCTATTGTGGTACAACAGCTGGCAGTCGGTTACGCATGTACCATTGTGCTCTCGTTTGCAACGGACACGTTTGGGTGCGAATTGTTAACCGAACTCGACCAGCCACGTCAGAAGTTCATTAGGTAATCAATTACTTGAACTCCAATGTAGATTTCTAAATGCTTAATGAAAAAGTTCATAAAGAAATGTTTAGTATACTCCATGATTTCATTTCATCATTATCATGTCGTAGCTAAAAATTTAATAAATCTTTGGTGAAATATTGTATAACATATTTTTGTTGCCACTGAGTGATTTCTTTATTTAAAATGTGTCAACAGAACATTTGCATTAGTTAATTCACTATTAAGTCAGCTGAAAATTTCAATATACCTAATATAATTTCACGAGGACGGCCGTCTTGTTCAATGTCATGAATGTTTGCTTTAACATTTTTATGGTTATTGCACTTTTACGAAACTACTAAAATTACATTCATAACACAAGTTTGTAAGATTCTATTTCTTTTGTCTATGGAGATATATATTATTTCAACAAACTTCATACATCATGCTCCTCTTTTTTGTGTAATCAATTTGGCAACCGCGTCCAACGCAATAAGTAGATAATGTTAGCTGTAATTGAGGACTACGTTGTTTCTGGAATTGTTTTTGTTTCAAGATGGACTATTAATCAGGTGTCAGTGCAGGCCACCTACTGGCAAACGTTTGTCCAGTGTTTATTCGTTTAAAATTCAACCTCTACGTATCCTCGAGACGCTGTCAATCATAAGTCTTTAACGCTTGTTATGAAAATGCTTAAAAGATGTTTCGTGCAAGAATTAAATTATTAATAAATTTTGTGATGATACATATATAAGTTTCTAGATGTCATTCAATATTTAATTTTACACTATAATAAGTCAGTATTCATATGTAAATTAATATACTTTATGATTTAAAGTCATAACTAACCCTACAATTTTGTTGAATTACAATCATTTGTCCATTATTCAGACCTAAAACTTTCCACTACGCAGTTTGGTCTATTAATGTTCTGGAATTGCTTTGATCGTGTATTGGTACTACGACGTTCCACAATGCAGATTGTTGACGCATCTCGTAATCCTCGAATCTGGAGCGCAACTTCAGTTGATCTCGTAAATCTCGGCTCACTATCGTACCTACATTTAGTTATTTGTTTACGCAACTTCACATATCACGCGTTATTACGGCGCATTACTGTTTCTGCGCGGACATTATTACTGTTTTATGACCACTTGCGACACTTGCTACATGGCAAGGCTTTGTTGTATTATGTCAGGTTACTGCGGATGTTAAATTTATTGCCGGCTGAGGTTACACTTCTATCCTTTACTTAGGATTAGATAATGTCAAAGGAATTCTGTTCTACTAAAGTCCAAATATTTTGCTGAAATGTTCAAATTCAACTCCTAGCAACGAGTTTTACAAAATCCGACATAGTATGTCTGTGTTTTAAATATCAAAACCGCAAATTAAACTTATTACAAAAACATTCATGGACGTTCAAATTTGACATTTCCTAACACAAACAAAATTGCTAGACCACTTCATTACATATTCACATGACCAAAATAATTATCTCAAAGGCCAATTGTAAAGGAAATTATTTATGTCGACATCAAACACACATGGAGGAGTGTAGAATAATTTAAATCAAGTAACTCTGTTCACACAATACAATGGACGATCGCACGTGGCGAGTGACCTTGGCTTGCTCGCGTATAGAAATCGCCACTTGTATATTATAGTGTCGACAATGTAAGGTAAACATAACACCATGTAGACAATGTTCCACGTAATACCCGTGGAACATACGATACTTGCTTTGCTTCTGCACCGATTCCTAGTCACGGTAGACGTTTGTCAATGTCTTTATAGTCGGTCTAATGTTTGCATTGCTTACAATTTATATTTTTACACATTATTAGACATAATTACAGTTTATACATCCGTTTATGGTCAGTTATCAATTTCTAAAAGATAAATAGAATGTGCGATGTTATAATAAAACCCAATAAGTTTTACCTGTTTTACAGATATGTTTATAGCTGAAAATTTTGCATAATAACATGGATTTACGTCAAAATCTCCGGTCAAGACTTTCCGATATGTATTGTTTAGCTGTTAAATGTTTGTACAATTGTGCCTGTAGAATGTAGTGGGGATTGGCACTGTATTGTATTCAGTATTTTTGAAGAATGAGTTAATGAAATCTTCACACTTAAGTTGGTTTCTGAAACAAAATTGTTCCTACTCTAGAGCATAAATCTAGATTAAATTTATGCAAGAAGTCTGTAGCTTTATTTCCTTCACGAACAAGTTGCTATATTTTCGCAACATTGTACCGTAGAAAGTTTAGTGTTGTATTACATTTTACACTTAAATGGGATCGTAAACCGCATAGCTGTCAACGCCCTATCTCTGCGGTACGTTGTTGCACAGGGTTAGTTTTCTTCGCTTGCGACAGGAGGCGGGGTAGAAAGCCGACTGGCTTCCGTTCGGAAGTTTCACGCGGCTTTCACTCGCCACCCGGCGAGATATGTCGCCTTGCCGCACCGCACCGGATTAATATTATATGTTTGAGCAGATCAAATCTGCACTATGCAGAAGTACTTCCTCGCCTTAGTTAATATCGTTCTCATGGGAAAGGAGATCGACGCCTTTATGTTACTGGTGATAGTTGAAGATTTATAGCCAGTAATTTGTTTATGTTCGGTATTCTTCGTAAACGAGTTAGTTAAAAAAGATTTGTTATCTCCTGTTCCTTTGTAGGATGGTCAGAAACTCGGTCGACGTCATTAATTTTATTAACAAAAGCTTAAATTAAATGTCTAAACGGAATATTATTTTTATATCAAGGTGTTTCGAAGGTAATACCTGTGTCTGTGGAGGCAATTTATTTTTTAGACACTTTCTGAGGGGGTTTATCTGGTTGTAAGATACAATTTAATTAAAGAACCACTCGTTATAATTTCATTCGGTCCTCTTAATGAACAACAGCTTTTGTGTTAGGGAGTAATATTTTCGAGCCTAAATAAAACCTAAACACTGAACAAAAATACTAAATCCTTTATGTTTTATATTTGTACAGTGCTAATGAACCTCTTTAGCACAAAAAAGAAACAATGAGCGACCCCCATTTGTTCACACGCTGAGACATATTTGAAGACAAACGACAACCCGATGAACAATTTAATTTAAAAGATGTGCTGGCTGCTGCAGTTGGGTCGACGTACTATTGCCAAGGAACGTGCAAATCATCGTTATACGTGAAATAAAAAAAGCCACTTTTTCTTATGACCGTACGTACGATTTGTATCGGCGCAGTGTTAAATCGCATGTCTTCACGCGATTAATGTTAAATGTTCGATGATTTATGTTACGGTGAAAATTAAAATCCATTTTTGCTTCCACGTAACGCGCGACTTCGGAAGGCTGACTCGTTTAAGTCGTGTGTAATTGTAATTTAGTAAATTACTTTATTTGTTATCTGACATTACCATTATGTGATGTTTCATTAAACGTTTTCATTTATACTTATTAATAAAGTCATGCTAAATAAAATATTCATGTGATGCAAGCTTTGAACTTAAATCAAAATTGAAAGGAACCCCGTGCTCTACATAATTATAGAGCAAAGTTGTTGCTGGCCATCAAGTCCAATAAGATCTCTGGATGATGTGCAAATGTATTGTGTCTGATTATATATTGCACCTCTCTGTCGTTTATTAACGATTCCGTTTAGTCATCTAATGAAGTATTCAGGGCTGAACGTCATGCGGTCTCGATGCATCCACCTCGGTCCGGTTTTAATAACAAATCATCTTTACCATTGTGTACGGATTATAGAGAATTACACGCCGATTTCCATTACCATTCCGACGTGTCGTTTTATTTCGAAATGTTACAACATGATCGTAACTTTTGATTTATTCATATTCTTTCTTTCTCACAAAAATATTTCTAAATGTTTTATTTTCATCTGTTTATCTACATTTCTTTAGGTAAAGTAATAATTCTTTGTCTCGACTATTTGCGAACAACGAAAATAAGCCTATCTGGCTACGAAAACAAATAAACAACAAATCATTGAACCTAAATTTATATTATCTCTCTCAAAAACATCGCATTAGTAGTACATTCAACTTGTTTAAAGCACGTGCAGAGATGTTTGAAGTAACCTTTGTGCAGATGTGTCCAATTCATGATTGTAATTAAAATCAATGCAAATATTAACCTTATTTAATGAAAATAATAATTAAATTCAACCTCTGCGTTGCAATAACAATTTCTGCGTTGTTCGTTTTAGCATGATCACTTCCTCGAATCGCGAGATGTATCTGCATGCTCATGAAAGTTTATCTCTGCAAGCCCACGCTAAGGAAGAAGCGAATAATATCGCTATAAATATATGAAAGTAAACCGTTACAATATAAAGCGGGCGTTGCAAATAAAGTTTCATTTGCGTAAGGCTGAGACGGGCGCGGTGCTGGTGCGGCTCATGGTGTGATTTCATAATTTTCTCCTGGCAGTTTTCTATGGGCGCGAGCCGATAAAGCTGTTCGAGTCGCAAGAGAAAGCCGATATAGTGTTGCGTTTCCCGATGTTCTTGCACTTAGCACGTGCGTGTCAAGTGATGAACACAAGCGTTTAATTACTGATTTTCTGGGTCTCTACGATTAACATTACCATTAAATTTTAAATGACTCACAAGTAAACCGTATAAATAAATGACAATTGTTTTATCGAACACCACCTGAATGAAGCAGTCGGTACAACAACACACAGTGTTTCCAAATAACAATATTTTAAAGATACAGCGCACAGATCAAAGGGTTCTCGACTCGCTTTGATCACTTGATGAATGTGAAACGTGAAAGCCAATGAATAGGAAACGAGACTTTTTTCTCTCTTACTTGCAATGAACGGTAAAGCGATTAACTATTTTTTATTGAAGGGAAGTGTAACCAAGAATGATTTTCAGTCCAGTAAAAACCTAGACCACCGTAGGAGAATCTATAGAAAAAAAAAACAATACTTTTCTGGGCAATCTTAAATTAGCTTAGCCAGCAGAATCCATTGAATTACTTACACGTTGGGGTGAATTAAGATAAAATCGGGACTTTCAAACACCTTTTAAGATAGGTCTTTCGAGACTCTTCAACACGACTTATCCGTGATCCCATCCGTACCCTTGCTTGAAGGCTTCGTGACGCAAACGCTGTTAGTTTACGGCATCCGTCGTCAACCATACTTGTACGCACCGGTCTCGCGTCGATACGCGACGGTGAGAAAGTTGTTCAGCTGCTCTCTACGGCGCGATTGATTCTGTCTCGCGTGCTGCCAACTGCGGATGGCTCTGCGATGGCTGCGTCACCTCGATCCGTTCCATAAGCTTTCCAAATACATCACCAATATCTATAAAAAGTTAATATATCGATCTGTTACCAAATATAAAATATTCATAGCTTTATTTTCATGACTGCGTTCTGATTACTTTTGTTCAATATTTTACTCGCAACGGTTTTGTATAAAAGTTAATGAAATCAAAGCTCAATTTGACGTTGAATGATTTAGGTTTGTTGAGTTTGAAATGTAATTCGATTCTAGAATTTTCTTCTAGTTTTATACTTTTGTTCAGCGATAATGACGAGTTTTGAAAACTTTAAACATCTCATTAAATTTTGGGGCAGAACGGTCGTCTCAAGAAATTCACATTTGCTTTTAAGGTGAACATAAAAAAGTAATTACATAAATTAAAACGAGAAATGTTTGTAGTTACGTCGGTGTTATTTAAAAGAGAATTTTATCAAGGCTATACTAAAACGAGTATCAAAACGTCGGAAGGCAAGGACAGATAACAGTGGAGCTTTATGAAACCGTTTCGAGATTACTTCGGTATCATCGTAAGACACAACACGCGATAATAGATGCTGTGAGAGGTCACCGTTATCTTCTTCCTTATTTGATCGGGTGCGGCTTTCATACATTGCAGGAACTTAAGTGCCTGATAAAACACTTTCAAAAACCATTGGCCTTGAGATGTTAAGTGTTTTAGGTCATAGATTTAAGAGACTCATTTTCTTTTTCTTAGATACAAACCCTAATAAGATGCTGTTCCAAGTTAAAGTACTTAGTTAATTTACGGTATGTTAATGTTTAAGACAATATCTGATTAATTGCCCTATGCAGCACACGAGTGCACACACAGCTAAACAACTGATGAATCTACGCGAATAGACTACTTCTCATTACCATCACATGAATTAAACATCCCTAATAATACATTCTATGAGCAATTATGTTCATTGTTTCATTGCACATAATCAAATATTTCAATGTCGAGACTAAACAGTTGATTGAATAATTATGTTGTCAAAAGGATGTTATTATCTAACAAGTAACAAATTGAGAAAGATATGTTCCGTACAGAAATAGCTGTGGTTTGGCTCCTGGTTCCTAATTGAGCGCACGTGACTTTGCAGGAGAGATACAACACGTGGTGGTCTCAGGACACGTGATTCCTATTTAGAAACGCTTTGTAGAAAGTTTGAATGTCTATTTTAAATGTTAAAAAACCCCATCAATATTAAAAGGGGTTAAATGAATCGTTACAGTACTAATTTTGTTTAAGAGACTATACTTTTCAGAGATCCAGAAAAATACTTTGGAGTTAGTTTAATACTCTAGTTTCATAGTTGCTATTAAACTAGAGGCGGTAATATAAAAATTGAATAGTTCTAGTATCACAATTACAAGTAGAAGCAGTGATAAAATTCCGTGAAACAACTTTATCCGTAAGACAACGCTTTTCAAAGATCATGTGTGTGAATGAAATGTTTAATTGAATTGCCTTCAGCGTCTCGAGTGCGACCTACAAACACATGCCTTGACGTATAATAAACTTCACATTCAACTGCTTTCGAGTAAGCTTAATAATCGTTCCGTCTCAAATTATTGCTGTAACATTTCACACCTATAAACAGATGAATCCGTGGAAGCTAACTACGATAGAAAATTATGAGTATGTTGCTGTAACAGTTATAAATAAAGTCAAGTCAATATCAAGATCCACCTTCATTCTAATAGCTAAAATATTTGAGTCATTAATATCTTTGTACTTGGTATGCATGTATCTTGTAGTGGATGGAAATCGATTTCCAATTTCGCAAAATAAAAAGTAAATGCAAATGTTACTACTAGGTACACTAAAATTATGATATAACTGGTGTGTACGCAGCAATAAAAAGTATTACTTGTAGCGTACAAGTAAAGCTATCCCTGATATTGTAGATAGTGAGCATTTGTTATAAACATAAGTACCTAATGTAGTCGTGTTGCGGGAAAGTCCACCGATGCGTGTGGAAGGTCGGATCGTTTACCCCGCAACGTGATATCATATACGTTACGTAACAGTTCAATGCCTACTGTTAGATAACGGAAAATCAAACCCTAAATATAATGAATTTGGGACGGTTTTCGATCGCTCCGTCGCGTAGTGATTTCATCTGTATATTGAACAGTGCGTGTAATGAAAGCTTTTTGTAATACTAATAAAGTGAGCACACAATCTTATCGTTGTTGTGTCAATGAGTTACTATGTTCTATGTTTTCGAATATATTAATATTACTTACATTATATGTAGTAGATTTAAATAGCGGCTCTTTCGTTTGAATATGAAGTTCTCATATCAGAATCAAAAACACGCTCGTAAATGTCAATGTTGGTGACTGTGATGATACGCGCTCAGGTCAAGCCACTACTAGTAGGTTGGTAACCGGTGTTCCATTTATTTAAGTAATGACTTTTCAGTTTTAGCTACGAGTAGATAGGCATCTGGTCCACTGTTATAAATATTCGATGGTCACAAAGCTTTATTGGGAATTTTGTTACGACAACCTCGTTCCCGAAACAACGCAAGAGCTTGTTTTTTTATGACACCGAGTTTGCGCGGTCAAGTTTTATTGACTGAGCCATAATTGAGACGTTTTAAATTTTTTAGGTAATACTTAACTTTAAAAAATACTTTGTTGACAAGAATTACTGAAGTCTTTTCCAGAAACGGAGACGGAAGTCTGAATTGAAGTCACGCCTGTTCACGTAGTCGACCAACACATTTAGGTGTTTTTGGAAATGGACCCTTCAGTAGATAGGTCCTTTGTGTAATACTCATTCGGTGTATTTTATTGACAGCAAAACAACAGAGGTGGCAATAGAAATAAACGAGATTTAGCTGCGTCGATAAACACGACCAAAGAAAAAATGGTCCTATGAACTTTTTTTAGATAGCATTGGCGCTTTGTGGTCAAACGGGTTACTGCGTTGTGTACGCATTAGTGAAACCAAAGTCGGTAGCGATTTCGTACTGATCGACCTCGCACTAAAACTAGATTTATAGCTCGTTACTGGCAACTAAAATGTTTGTTATGAACGCTCGAACTAAATAATAGCAACTCTCGCTTCCAAGTCGAGAAATTTATAGAGTAAAAGCGCAGAATACCTATTTTTGTGCACCACGTGCAGAAATGTTTCATGATCGCGATCGCACACATGTGATAGTGCTCGGTATTTCCTTTGTACGTTCTCAAATACATCTCGCACGGACGACGCGGAAAATTCACGACCAACCTTCTTTCTTAAAGTAAAAACCTAGCGTTTATCATCAGAAGTTTCGCAAATTGAGGAAAATAAAATAAGTCAGTATGTCGGATGAAAAGGAGGAGGAGAAAAAAAGGCTCTAATGGCAGAAGTCTGTAGCGAAACAACGGTACATAATGTGGGTGTTGATAGTAGTTTCCATTACGTTTTTAGATATTTGCTGTTAGAATTTTCCTCGCTTTGTATTTTTATCTTAGGTTTTTAAAACTTTTAAATACCTCTCATCTTATTTTTAACTACGACTGGTAATCGTGTCGCTTGTTTTAGGATATTATTCGGCGATGGCTTAAATAATTTTAATGGACATTCTTTCTCTAATCTTTAGTTGATCAAATTAACTCTTCCATAAATAAAATCTAATTCATCGAGCCGAGGTTAAAAACTCCATCTTGTACGTTTTAATTGTTTTGGTTTCAGAATCAGATAAGCAATAATGTATTTCATGCTTTGCTTTTATACATCTTGTCTATTCAAGTAGGTAAGCATACTTAAAAGGATTGTAAATACATTTCATACGACTGTATTCGGAACTATGGTCATAAATATTGGGTTAAAGGTACAGTGATACATATAAAGACAATTGGTCATTCAGATGCCCGAGGATTGGCCAGCATAATTAATTTATCTAGATGATTCCACCATTTAAATGCTCATCTAGATCGTTCGATTGCTTTTTATTTATGTACTTATTAAGCACTAAAGTTTATTTATCGCACTCTTTGCTTGAGATCAGATAATGTATGAAAGTAATTGAAAAAGATTAATTTGTTTAATTAAAGAGTATTCTTGCATCGTTATATGCTGTTCAGAAAGGATCTGCTCTATTAATTTGATTTATTTAGATTCAATCAAGCGAGACGTCTGCTACTGATTACTTGTAATTCATACGAATACAGACATTCCTTCTAAATTAACTGTAGATTCCGTGTTATATTCTCACGTTTGTCAGCTTTCACAATTTATTCCAGTTTTATCTCTGTTACAACATTTTCAATTCGTCTACACGTCGCCACTGGACTAATGAGACAAGATTATTTATAAAGTAATATTATTCGTAAATTCCTTAGCTGCATTACGGTTTCTGTAAAAGAGCATTTACTTATTACCGTCAACACAACATTTTATACTTACGGTAATTACTGATTACCTACTAATGAAGGTTACAGTTTTGGTGGAGATAAGCTAAAGCTTTCGCGCCAGTTGGTGGCGCTACTGGTGAAAATGGGCTACTGAGTCTATCTGATTTTTTATTAACTTCGAAAGCTTTCATTGCCTATCATTAGCACTACAAAATACACGTTTCCTCACATCACACAAACCGCTTTGTACTGTGAAAAAATCAATGTATTACGCGTTTTACAGTGACAAATCGGAGTGGTGGCGTGACTTGTTACAGTTTGGTTGTTGCCGAGGGGTTGTCGGTGACCCCGGCGATATCTCCGGCAGCAACACACGCCTGCCGTGTCATGTAGGTGTCCCTAACGAATTTGTCTACTTTATACGACTGTATATGTAAGTCAACTCGAGGGTCTGTCGTGTTGCTTACATGTCCGTGAAATGCTTTTGCATGAATAATAAAAACTAAGGCGTGTCAAGGTTCTTGCAGTTATACGTAAGTATTGTATGTAGTCGTACATATTATTTTTTGGATTATTGAGTAAGTTTTTAAACATGTATTTCCGACGAAAAAATGTAAACAAACTACAGCAAAGACATTGAAATGATATAAATGTAAAATGATAAGAATAGCTGTATTAATCATACACGATACTATTATGTAGTGACATACGTGACTGTTTGTTACTATTGTTGGGTTATTCGCACTTAAATCATGCGTGATCAGATGAAAGTACGATTGTGGCGTTATCTCGCATCTTCCCACGAGCGACGCGCGACGGACGGTTTCAACCGACCTATTGTTTCTCGTTGATATTATATCGAAAGAAAGAAAAGAAAGAAAGAAAGAAAAATAATTTATTCGCCACCGACATGGACCACCGAATAACACACAAAATAATAACAAAATAACATTGAAAAACAAAAAAATAAAATAAAATAAAATAAAAAACAATAAGAACAAAACAATAATAACATAAAAAAACAGCAGTAAAAAATAAAACAACAATTAAGGCAGGGTGGCAGCATGTCCGCGACAAAAGGGCTCACCAACTCAGTTTAAGCTGGGCACAGTAAGTACCCAACACTGGTTTTCAGTTGGCACCCCTGCAGTGACGCACGGACGGAAGCAACGAAGAATAATTTTAAGGAAAATAAAATAGTTACATAAGACACATGTTAAAAAATATAATGATAATAATAAAATAAAAGGAAGAATAAAAACAGACCTCTAAGTATGTACATTGTGCGATAAATAAATGAATAAAAATGAGTATGCATACATAAACAAGTGTAACGTGTACCGTCACCGAAGGAAAAAAATAATAAAAATAAAATAAATTTATAAACTGTATCACGACAATAAAATTAGTGTGGGTATGTCGTGAAGCCATCGCGCAGCCCGACACTCATTGCGCGAAGTTGAAGCGAGAGACAGGTCGGTACTTCGCCAGCACTGCGGCAACAAGGGGCCCAAGGGTGAGTTTTCGAGATATGCTACATTACAATAATACTGAAGTTAATAAATAATTATATAAATAAATCAATATGAAAATGTGAAAACATAATTTGTGTACCCAGTTAAACAAAAAAGAAAAAAAAAAATAAAATATATATATAAGAAAGATAAGTGTTAGATTAAATAAACGAAATGTCAATATTTATAGATTCATTCTCAATTTGAGAATTAATAATAAACTCCTTGAGTTTTCGTTTAAAAGTGAATGGGCTTTGCAGGTTCCTGATTGGCGGAGGTATATTGTTCCAGCACTTAGAAGCTGCATATCGGAAACTACCCCGAAAAGCAGCCGATTTGTGTTGCGGTATAGCCAGCTGTTGTGCACACCGCCTACCCTCCCTCTGCCGATGAGCATTCACCCACGAGA
Organism: Spodoptera littoralis; assembly: GCA_902850265.1. Taxonomy (NCBI): domain Eukaryota; kingdom Metazoa; phylum Arthropoda; class Insecta; order Lepidoptera; family Noctuidae; genus Spodoptera; species Spodoptera littoralis. The sequence continues at coordinate 12,717,220 of LR824542.2, forward strand.
GCTTCGAGTAGAGGTATACTGGACACTTATACTTAATCACACCAAAGAGGAGACATGCCAGGTGGAGCTTACGTCGGGACTTCATTTTTAAAAGATTATACTTGTTTAAGTAAGGTGTTATGTGACTCCTAGGTGGAATTTTAAAACAAAAACGCGCGCAGGCATTCTGAACCCTCTGTATCAATCGCTCAGTGCGTGAAAACAGTCTAGGTCCAATAACCGCGTCAGCGTAGTTTAGCTTGGATAAAACCAACGACTCAACCAGCCGCACACGCAACTCCTCACTTAGATACGGACGCATTCTGTATAGTATCTTCAGGCGGTAAAAACAGTTTCTGACGCAGTTTGAGATGTGAGATTCAAACCTAAGACCTTGATCCATTATCAGACCCAAATTTCGCGCTTCATCGACACGCTCAATGATTTGACCCCTCAAGAGAACGTTAATATTACTAGGTGTCTTGTAAAGTTGCGTCTTTGTTCCGAAAAGCATGAATTTTGTTTTGGATGGATTTAAGATGAGGCAGTTATTGCTTGACCAGTTCACTATCCTGTCGAGGTCCTCATTAATTGAATTCACAGCACTCGCGTATTCTTCCGGTCTAAAGGACAAGTAAATCTGTATATCGTCAGCGTAGATATGATATTTACATGTTTTTATTATATTGATGATGTCAGCACAATATAATAGGAATAGGGTAGGCCCTAAAATGGATCCTTGGGGAACTCCCTTCGTCACAGGTTTCACCTCAGAAGCCAAGAAAGATCCATTAGCATCGCGAAATTCAACCAGCTGCGCACGGTTGCTGAGGTAACTATCGAACCATTTAATTGTTGGTATGTCAAATCCGTAGTACGCCATTTTAGAGAGTAATAGGGATAAATTGATAGCATCAAATGCCCTCGAGAAATCCAGCAGGACCAATATAGTGCACAAACCCTCATCCTGCGCAGCCAGTATATTGTCAGTGACGTCCAACAAAGCCGTGGCCGTACTACGCCCCCTCCTAAAACCAGATTGCGCATCCGGCAGAACACTGCTGTCCTCTATAAATTTGGAGACCTGTTCGTTTACCACCCTTTCCAAGACCTTAGACATTAAGGGTAGAATGCTAATAGGCCTTAAATCCTTAAGTTCGCCAGGATTGTTTACTTTGGGTAGAGGACGTACCTTAGCCAATTTCCAGGCGCCCGGAAAAGTTGCCGTTACTATGGAGGCATTTATAATACGCGTCAGGACATTCAAAGTTTGTGGTATTGTTAACAAAAACATATTCAGTGCTATCTGGTCACAACCTTCAGCATTTGATTTTAGGCCGGTTATTATCCTTAGAATCTTCATGTCATCGGTTGTATTAAGGGAGAGATGCAATCAGAGAACCTATGAAATTCATAGTAGGTGTAAGTCGACAGGGAAGTAATTGTATCGCCGGAACATTCAAAAAATGATCATTTATTTTGTTTGGGTCATTGAAATGTGCGGGTAGTTCATTATCAGACTTTAGAGGCAGCAAGGTGGATTTTAAATTCTTCCAAAGCCTCTTCGGATGTTTGATGTTGTTATTAATATTTGATTTGAAGTAGGCTACTTTTTCAAGGTAAATTGATTTAGTTACTAGACTCTTTAAATCCGTATAGTATTGTTTTTTGTGAGTTAATGTGTTATTAATTCGGAATTCCCTATAGGCTTTGTCTCGAAGTTTCATCATGAGTTTAATGTTTTCTGTAATCCATGGATAGGATCTATCCCTCATCCTAACACTCCTGCGAGGTGCAAATGTGTCAAACAGACACAGTAAATTGTTTGTCAGACAGTATACCATATAGTCCACGTCATGAGAAGAAACCACCCACGCAGTCGATCGCGTCCAGAGCTCTTTCAGATTTTCTAAGTCAATGTTTTTGATATCCCTATAAGTTACAATTCGAGGCCGGATTTTTTCCCTTTTTATACGAAGAGTAGTTGTAATAAATGCATGAGCACCGAGAGCTTGTATTGGGTACACATTGACATCAGTAACTCTTGCGTCTGTACACACCAAATCTATAAGGCTCGAGTTGTTGGTTGTGAAGTGTGTAGGTGATGTTATTAACTGATTGAGGCTCAGGCAATTTAAAAAAATATGCAATTTGTTTAATTTACTGTCAGGTGGAGAGGTGTTCATAAAATTTATATTAAAATCGCCCAACAACACAGTGTAGTCGCAAAATGTTAACGAATTTACAGACATGGTCAGTGCGTCCAGAAACGTATCCACATCCAACCACGGCGGCCGATAGGCGGTCCCTATAGCAAGCTTAATACCGTTTATGGTAAACACGAGCCACATCTGTTCGACCGACGTATGTGTAGGGTCAGTAGGGTGGGAATGCGCCCGTACGTTCATTCCGCATCTTATATAGAATCCGACACCACCGCCGCGGCCGCCGCGCACGCTCAGCGGACGCGGTACATGCCGCAGCCGGTAGCCGGGAACCGACGGCGCGCGCGCCTCCTCCCCCGCCCTGAGCCATGTCTCATTTACCGCCATGATGTCAACATCATGATGATCCACTGCGGCTATAAACTCGTCATGATTTGTACCTAAAGACCCAGCGTTAAGAAATCCAATTTTAAACTCTTTCGGGGTCATTTTATATATTTCTTCCCTACGAGAGTATCTAGATTTATGTTAAAAAAGATTGTAATTATAATATAGCCATTACTTAAAGAGTTGCAAATAATATATGAGTAAAGAAAGATAGAAACATAGTATAACAGGAACAGAGGCACATATGCATATACATAATAATATCCAATAATAAGTAGGGTCCCATAAGCCAGGATACAATAAAATTTACCGTCACTGCAAGGAACACCATATCGAAAGAAACTACCAACAAAACAATAGGATACAACACTAATAGGATGGATCTATTATAGCGATAACCGAGAGACGCTATACATCATTCACGACTTTTTATTGCTTTTGATAAAAACAATCATTTAGGACTTTAGCATGCCATGGACGAAAATTTTAACATTGTTAATGAGGATGAGAAAAAACGTGAAATTAATTCAACAAAAAAGCTGCTCAGAGGAGATTAATTGCGCATAATCAATCAGAAAGTCTTGTGAGGCAACAGCTCCGTCGACCGTCGTGGTCGCACCGAATAAAGAAGTCTTACAATACAACATGTTTCATTTAATAAATCAGCTACATAATTCGACCATCAAAATTCGACAGGTAATCCTTTGAATTCATTGGTGCGTGATAATGCCGTACTCGAAGCGCCAAGGGACCAAACCTTTTTTCGTCTTCAGTCACATTCGAAGCATGACATCGATTAAAATTCCACGGCGCGATCCTCCATTTTTGGGACTTGACATATTTCTTAAGCGTTGACTCGGTGTTTTTTACGGTAAATGTATGGACCTGTACAGTTTTGTGTCGCAATATCCCATATACCTCGATACGCAACGCGTGACCACCGGACGTTTATAATGAACGCGTCAGGTTAATAACCCACACAGTGTATAGAGTCCGGGGGATTCCTAACATAATAAAATTGTCATGATAATTATAGCAGTGTCCTCTTTAATTACATTTGTGGTCGGTATGCCAATCGTGAACTACTGTTCCCAGGAAATATTCGAATACTCAAGACAAAATTGCTATTCCGTTCAGGTTATCGGCACATCGTATCTGACACCTCGGGCGGCACAAAGGCGTGATGTGCAAAGCGACACTGCAGTCTAATATATTGTGCAGTATGGCCGGCAGCATCAATTGCAACTCGATTCCCCTGAATTTCCCGCAATAACCGAGCCGTTTTCAATTGCCCGTACGTGTTCAGAACGCGTGCCGCCAACTACAGCCATCGATGTATCTTTGCCCACAATTTCGATAAAACCCTGTGTTCAGCACATCATCTCGTTAGGGTGTGCGGCTGGTGCGCAACTTGTATACCAAAATTGAAAGTACCAAATCGATCACGAGCATGTATCTAAGTACATGTCCATATTATGGTATTATAGCACGGCAAACAACGTTTCTCAACGTTACCGCAAGGGCCAATTTCTGAGCCTTCCGAGCCACCCACTGGAGTCGGCCTGATTGATTGCTAATGACTATTGTTACGCTGTTACGCAACCCCCGGGCGAGCCGTCCGAACTGACACTGTACATGACGGCTAACATTACTTCCATACTTCTGCGTCTCATGGATGAACTAAACCGTTTATTTGCGAACAACAATAAACGGATATGTTTGCCCTCGGGGAATTGACGTATCACTGATACTGGACACACACGGGACTGATCGAAGCCCTGTAATAATCGACGATATTAAGCTCCGCAGGCCAAGTAATTTGAAATGACATCAGTCTATGATTGCACTATATTTTCATTCTCTTGCCATACAATTTGGCTTGGTTCAGTGCAAATATAAAGGTAAAATTGCTGTAGGCAGTAATTGCTAGTCGCTGCACCTGATTGATTGTTAATAGATGTTGTTACATGATCGTCTTTATTGGACAGATAATTCCCGTATATGGGGTTTATATCCCGCCTTATGTGATTGATTTGATTATACTACACCTTTGAAGTTTCTCAACAATTTCTTATTTGGTGATGTCGAGTTAACAGTTGTCGTTTATTTGAAGAAAACGTGTAAATCTCTGATTTGCAATTATGTTTCATTATACCATTCTCAGCAATAGTTAAATTACTGCTAATGTAAAGTCTTAATGTTGCCCAAGGGTTAGTGTATAACGGTGACCACTAGATTGAATAGCTGTTGAAATTAAACTCTGATTTGAATTCTACTTAAAGCTACATATTTAGTATTTGTAGCAACCGATGTTGCGTGCGTAGTAGGTACTGATTCACCAGAAATTCGTGACGCGCGATAATCGATCCGCGAGCATCGCAAACTAGCGAGTTGCGATGCCCAGCGACCCAGCAGACCTCGATCTGAATCAGCACGCGGCCGATTCAGCGAACAGTGCAATCTGACCAAGTTCGAAACGCACTACACAACCAGCGACACCGGAGCAACAGATCGGCCGCCCGGCCGCCCGGCCTCGGTCGATTACAATCGCGATGCTGCATCGCCGCACTCCCATTATGGCCTTTTACGTAGCGATTGTATCAATTGTGACGTCGATTATCGAAAACGCGCCGAGGTCAGTTCTCAAAAAAGTCTTTGAATCCATTCATGTGTTAAAAGGGTATGTTGTTTTTGTCGATACATCGAAGTAGATATGGACGAACATAAATATTCAGCAGGATATCGTTTAAATTGTATGCTCTTAAACATCTATTATCTGAAGGTGATCAGTAAAGTAACGTAGTGGGTAAACAAAGGCAGCAGGGTCAGGGCATACTGCCGAGGGCGATGTGCTGCTTGATTTATTAGTGTTCGATACCGGAGCCCTTCCGCGGTGTCCGTTGACGGTAACCGCACGTATCTCGATGGACCCTTTAAAACCACTAGTGCCTAAATCCCTACTTAATAGTGGGAAACCTCCGGGAAAGGATTGCGGTTATTCAGTAGACATTCATCCGTAGAGTCTTTGATTTCGTAAGGTTTCTACTTCTTAAATATAACATTATCCAATACAATACATGATGGTTTGGAAAATGAGTGTGTTTGTCAAAGAAGAGTATTATATTTGTGCTAACAAAGTATGAAGAGATTAATGTGGAAACTATTACGATCTGATTATGTGCCATTATTGTCCGTACTGTTCGGATTGTAAAATTGATGGCTAGACATACGGCTAGAGATACGCAACTGCTATTAATGAAAAATACACCATTCGAGACGTATACTTACTCACCGAGGGAATCCAAGCCGCTCCCTACCATTAACGCATTAATTTTCATCTTAGCAAGAAGTTTTGCAGTGTTGTTGGAAAATAGTAGCTCGTGAAATTGGAGCAAAGTTAAATGACTGATACGAGTGAGATCGAACATGTTCTGTGACCACTACAGGGCGCTGCGGTTTCTACTCGGTCGGTAACATAAGTAGCCCAGGACAGAATTAATTATCGACGGGTAGTAGTACTCAACGGTTTCTTGTGTAAAACGAGACGAGACTCTCCATGGGAAAAAGGTTAACTGCATATGCAAACGTTGTGAACAAGGTGAAATTTCCGACTTGTACGAACATTCGAAAGTTTATCTTTTATGACTATTGCATAGGGGTGGCCGGTTAATGTTCAATTCTTCTTATAATTACTTCCTACGTAGCAAGTTTGTTTAATAATTAATCTGCAAGATTGTATTAAACTTGAGGGTATTTTTACCGATTTCAAGAAACTATAGAGTCAAAAATCAAAAAGTAAATAGGAAATGATACTCAGTTTTAATAGTATTTTTAACGATAAATTTTGTGGTGTAATACATCACGATGGTATAACATCGGTGTAGGGTATCTTAGTAATTGGATACACTTATCGTGGCGGCCGCGGGCGGGTCTGTCCCCGTCTACCGCGTGGATTTATCGCCGCAGCAAATCATTGCGTTCATATCACTCGGACTCTAGCTTCCTTTCAGCGAAACCTTTACAATTCGCTAAACTTCTATTAGCCCGATTTGCGAATATTCAACTTACTTATAATATTACGAAAACACACAAATACCTACATGTTTTCCTCAATACCTTCTGCCATATTCATATTTTTTTCGAATCCTCCAAAGTAAAATATTATCGTGGCTATATTATAACTCTGATGATAATAATCTAATCCCAGTTTAATCTACATCATTAATATGTTTAAAATACTTTACTATTCTTTATAAACAATGTTAACGTTAATAGGAATGCTACAATAGATTTAGTTATTTTTTAATTCTAACTTATTCATTTACATAAGTATTTGAAATCGATTACTCGAGAAGATAAAGTTAAACCTTGTTTTGGTTTTAACAGCCATGTACAAACTGTGTTTTTCCATTGCATCTTATTCTAAGAAACTATTGGAATTAATGAAATCTAACTTACATGGTTATTATTGCCACACCTGTTCATCTAAAAAACCTCCTGTTATGTCGCCGACGAGACGGAATAACGAAGGCGGTCATTAAGTCCTTCATCGAATTTATCACTGTCACAAATTAACAAAGTAGAAACGACATAGTAAAAAGTTTATTTGCTGTTTACAGTTCTGAGAATAATATAATGGCAACACTTTTTAGGGAGAGAGCACGAGTAGTTACCGAAAGTATAGAAAAGTAATAAAAAGTTTCTAGTCGGAGGGTTACAGGAGAATGCATTGCGTGATGTCTCCCTAAAATAATATCACATCATATCGAGGGAGACGAAACTGTTTTCGATTCTCACATGCGAGTTCGACAGCAATGCATCGTTTGTCGTTTTATTATCTCTCATCTGATTCGTCAGTGTCAGCTCGATAAACGATCCCACTAAATCGGCAATGCATTATCCTTTGTGTGCCTAGCCGCTAAAACTGTTCGTGATAAATGAGACACGTCTAACGTGAGACAATAAATCAGCTTCTTCAACCGACAAATGCTTTCGCGTCAATTCCTTACTTTTCCTTGTAGCTTTTCGTCTGTCTCATTTCCATCGATGTCCAATTTTTATCGACTAATGCTTTAACGATTGTTTCACCAGCATTGGATGGAAAACAAAACGATGGTTAAGACGTGACCGTTCAAAGACTTGCATTGTATTGTAACAACAGTTCTCTACAGTTGGGATCCTGAAGGTTAACGCGGAGACGATCATTTGTAAAACTCTTGACCTCTGATGAACAATGTTACCCTTCGATCGGACTCGTGATAAATGTGTGCACCTACATTTATTTTAAACGACTGTTCAACGATCCTTTTTTGTTTTCGTTTACTTACAAATAAATCATTTCGAACAGATTTATATTGCCTTTGCGCCGGCGTGCCAGCGGTTGTTCCGCGAACTTTGTTGTGGTTATTGGGTCAAGCTTTTAATCACTGTCAGTTGTTGCATAACGTGTACATGTATAGTGTTTCGTTCACGTGTTGGTTTTACACCGTTAGTGTGTCGGGTAACAAGTGTAGGGCTTCGAAACGTTACAAACACAGGCTATCCCATGCTCGGGCTTGTTTGTAACTTAACGCTTTGTTTCTCACGCATCGAGTTACTTTAACGCTATTTAATGTTAAAGCAGAATTTGCAAGTGTTACTCGGAATGTGAACATTTGCAGCAATTTGTGAGTGTACGAAGCGAGTTATAGCGGAATTACCCTTTGTTGAGTTTATTTACTTAACTTGGAATAGACATTAGTATTCCACAGTCGTGAATTGTCAGCACAGCACTAACACCCACTTAAGTTTAAAACGATCCCTGGTTGAATACAGTCGCAGATCATTTATAGAGACTCTTTATTTATAAACAGACAGTCTATCTAAATCTTCATCTCCTGATAGCTTTGCATATAAATCTCGAAAATTTAGATCAGTGAAGTTTGCGTGCTGGCTTGATTGCGACTATAAACTACTCATCCTGGAACTAGAAATACAGCTAATCCCAACATTATGTGCGCGCAGTCAGAATTAACCTGGTGCATTGTCTTCGATTCATACCGTTTGTAATGATGAGTGACCACTGTGACCAGCGACAATTTGCCAGAAAACTGTCTTTTGTTATAATAATTTGGTATTTTTATAACGGTACGTCCGTGTAAAGACAATAACAGTACCTACCCATTAAGCTCAAAAATTGTCTTCGGAACATAGACACTCCCAAGTAACTGGTACGATGAACAGTCACATGGGAATTTTGCAATAACCACCACACCAGCCACACGGATTGACATAATTCGCCTTTTACGACACCCACGAGAATAAAGTAGCTGTTAGTAGCTGACCCGCTCAGTTAGGACCTACACGGTGCAAACAATTGAATTTACCTACAATATAAATTTTCATTGCATTCGAATAGTAGGCGGTGATCTCAGGACTTACTCAAGATAGCGTCATTAGGCGATAGTGTCAACTGAATCGTTGATAAATCTAAACCTTGTAACAGTTGCACATCTAAACTTTTCTTAATTCATGCTTATGCAACCATTTCTCAATTGACCAGAGAGGACTTTACTGGTTACATAATTTATATCGAGGTTTATACTTTGTATTGCACCTGTTAAAATTAAGAAGTTGGTGTTGTTCTTCTTTTGTATTTTGCTCCGTAGCTATCGTGAGCCGTGATATTAATATGCGACTTAACATGATAAACGAACGTTATTTTTATCTTGAATGCATAGCAGCCTAAACCAGCTTCCTAATGCGTCACACGACCACGTGGTTTAACGACTGGATGAGAACGTGTGTTGACGAAATATTGTAAGGTTGGCACGCCAAACACTCGTGATTTGCGCTTTGTTTGAAGTACAGCAATTCTTTAGGTTAGATATATTTTTAAAATCATACCTGTCCGTTCATTTTACATCAGATCCAGGGAGAAGTTAAACAAGGAGCGATGTAATTTACGTTAGACTATCAGACAAAGACAAAGCGCTGTTCGTAATGATCAATGGTATCCGGTCCTTATAAGTCTTTTTCTTTACTTCAAAGCTTCACAATCCTTAATACAACATTATTGTTTAGCTTCCGGGCCATTAAGGATTATAACTGCGTATTCTGTCTAGAACGATTTTGAGTGACACTCACTGCCTACTGACGATGTAGTTAAATTGTTATTTTCACATCTATTTGACCTTAATGATGCACTAGGAATATTTTATTAAAAATGATATACTGTGCACCAAACAGTCATTCTAATATTACTTTTATCGAAACACTCAATTAATTTAAAAATACCCAGGCGTTTCTTGATTTGTTTTTCTCACATATGGGTGTTTATCACTGATTATTATCATTACAATTAACGAATTCCCGACTTAACAAGCATAAACAGGCTATGCTTCTATTCCAATTAAGAGAAAAACGAGCCGAAGCGTCGCCTCGCGTCCACACCGGTCTTAGGCTATTTTCTACTTAGATTTTTTGTTCTTCGATAATTTCATGCCCATCCTAACATCGCCTTTCTTTTTTATACATTTATCTTTTATTTCAAGTTCTTGTGAGCGTACGATCTTCACTAATAATATAACATTGTTATAAGTTGACAGCGGTTACTTTAACAACACTGCTATTTTTGATGCAATTTATCCTTTTTGTGATTCTGCTTGACGACTAACCTCGTAGTCTATAGTTAAAGATTTGATCGCTTGACTTGCCTTCTAACACGCCATCGTTACGTCACATTTGCCAGTGATGTTATGATGTTCGTCGCTTGTTATAAAGTCAGTGACATTTGTTTAGCTATAAACTTCCATAATGCCGAGGTCGGGGACCGAAATGTGTCAGGTGAGTTGTGTCGTTTGCAAAATTAAACATTAATTTCGAACTTTATGACTCTCACCATGCACATTAATACTGATAGTCGATTTCTTGGCTTTGACCTCGTCTCTTTCAATTATAATAAGAGCAGACGAAATTCTTATGCATAGTCGTGGGTACGCAATATCTTCTCTAAAACTCCATTTGTATTTCAATTGCTGTTTCATTCTGAAACTAATGAATAAATCTCAACTCGGCGTGATAGCATTAAACCATTAAAACTAGCGAGCAATAAATATTTTTATTGATTAATTAAATAATTTTGTTTGGCCGTCTGGAAGCGATACAATTAAATACTACTGCAAATATTCCCTCTTACAAAATTGGTTCGTATACCGTGTGGCCTGAGGCGAAGCAAGCGCGTTGTGAAATTGAAAATATAATTAATACGGACCGCGAACTACTTCATTATAAAATTGAACTGTCTTTTGAACGCCTATAGCATATATGTTATATCACTTTGTTTGTAGAACTGTTCGATACAAACTTGTTCTCTTCCATGGCTACATGCCTGCGCAAGCACATCTTGGAATGTATATTTCTTGACTAGTTTTAATTTATGGGTAAGCTATCAAGCAGTAATAAATTGTAATATCATCACGAGTGTCACATCTGCATCGCTTTGCTACTGTTTTCGAAACAGATATCTGTCTTAACTTATCTGTGGCCTTTACCATACTATGGCAATGAAAGCAGCTGAATGTGATTTAAAGTTACCAGTACACTAATTCAAATGCATAAATGACGTAAAATCATTTACGATGGCAACTCGACAACCGTTACAATGGCGGTCAATCGTAATTAATCAAATCGAAATGCAAATGTCAACCACTCTGTCACGCGATGCGCTCGTTATACGTGATGAAATAATTTATTGACTAGCAACTCGACTCTGATCCTGCGCACATTGTACCGTTGATCAATTCCTACTTTTTTATCTCCCAAACTTTAAATTAGACTAGATTAATACATTATATTGACCTTCGTAATTAATATCAATCTCAAGTACACATTATGTTAAGTTATTCCAACCTTCTGCGGTTTTGTAACTCAGATACATATAAATTCGTATAATATATTGTAAAGTCAAAGCATTATAAGGTCACTCGATGTGAACGGTAATTTTTATGGTAATTTACATTTATTGTTAATTGATTTCAATGATAAGTATCACAATGGCACCATTGAATGATGGTTATACCTACAGCTGGACGTTCTGTGTTGTTCGATTGCAAGGTTGATTGCTGTCTGTGGTATACAAAGTAAAGAAATGTTGTTATTGAAACTTTGTGGAACTTGTCATGTTTTAACGTCTTTGTTCCAACTTCGAAGGAATTTGTTATTACGTGAAACCAATTCTTGAAGGCCTACAACTGAACCACATAACATAAAAATGAAACTGAAATAAGTAATTTATAGTTTCTTTGAAGTTATGGTATTTCGTCACCCAATAAGCAGAACAAACAACGCTTTGTTTTCTTCTAGTTTACTTTTATAAATTGGTTGTTGACTGTACTAAAACTTTTCTTTATACATGACTATTCAAGAAAACATTATGTATCAGGTCGACGTCGTCCACTTAGCCATAGTGATGTGTATGTAGGTCAGGCATAATAGGCGATGCCATGGCTCCATCGGCGGGGTTGTTACCAGCCTTGTCCAAGATTGAACTAGTTTTTCTATCAATCGAGACGAGGGCGAGGTGATTGTGAACTAAGATATGACACGAACAAGTTACAAGAAAGGAGCGTGGGCGTTTGTCGATCCATTGCACTGTTTGCCACGTTCTTGCGTAAGTGTATTACTTGTACTGTTCGCTGTACAAATAATAACACAGTAGTTGGATAGTTTGCTACTATTTATTTTACGTCTTAATCAAAATCAGACTTTATTAAGTTTGTTATTTATTTTTTGGCCCTGTGTGAGCACCGAAACAATGCAAAATTCAATATTTTAGTATCATCTCATTTCATGAGTAGCTGAAAACATAGTTTGGACTGGTGCCAAGATTATGTCTATGGCCGATAATCGCTTTTACCAATATGTTGCAATATGTGTCAAGGTGGCTTTTAAAATTTCATATTAGCTGCCAGCTTTTTAATAGACATTCTTTTACTAATGTCAAAATATAAAGTCTGGGAAGTGTTCATTGTGAGTGATTCTTGTAAGAACCATTGTCTTTTTTAAGTATTTTCGACTTGTACCAGTGTTGGATGAAAAGGTCGCGCTGAACGAACGCAAATCATTCCTTCCATTGAGGTAATGAACTTTATAGATGTGGCTTTGAACTAATAGAACATGATTGACGTGCGACCGTTGTCGCTGGTGCTAGACCAAGGCCGCTGTCTTCCCACTACACCTACTGCGCAGTACTGTTATCAGAGGGAGCACTCTCGACTTGATAAAGAAATTATGTGAGCACGTGCACCGTTGTGATTTCCGTTAGCTTGCTTCCCTTCGAAATCTGCCCGAAATCTCGGCGAAGATTGTCTCCAAGCTGTCTTCATTGAGGTCACGAGGTTTACGATTTCACTCAATACGTCTAAATACTCACGCTCCGCGACTGCTGCGCTTGTTGATTTTGGAAACCGTTTTATGTTGCCATAAAACTCGCAGTATACGCGCTCGCTGTATTCCAACACACTTTAAAGGGAAAATGTACATCTTTACGTCATATAATCTCGAAGTGTCGTTCAATTTACGACATGTAAATTATTCATCAACCGTAAATATAGTATTCCATTTCGTAAACGATCTTCCATTTTACAGGCGTTTTTATGATTTCAATCAGCTCGTTTCAAATAGCTTTAGAAGTATACGTGTTTACGTTGATGACAAATAGTTATTACAATTACTTTTTCTTTTAGAGCCATAATATAATATGTATGTATGAAGTGTCGTTGATTTAATCATATCCTCCCATTTCAATAGCTCTGTAAACTAGGTAGCGATTGTTACTAGTTAATATTTAATAGCTCCGTCGGCATTGGTGTCAGGCTCGCTAGAGAATGGAAGGTTGTCTATCGGCACACCTCACCTACCGCTGCGGACGTGCAATTTACGCCGCCGTTGCATTCCTGCCCTTAACTATCTCACTGTAAGACATAATTAGGCTAGGATTGAATACATCTAGCTACGCTAATCTACATGCCGTACTTATTCGATTAACCTTTTACGTGTCAAGAATTTTGTCCTGCTTTAAATAACTCTCATGGTAATAACTGTTCTACAAACACGACTTTTTCTAGAGTTGACGTCTTAATGTAATTTAAATTAAAAATGTATCTATGATTGTTAGGAGACGTTGTTCTAGTATTTCTTTCGACATTATGGTTGATAGTATTATAGTTATCGATCTAACACAAAAAGTAGCCTTGCATCTGTGGTATTCACGAAGCTATTTAGATGTAATGTAAATCTTAAAGGGCAAAGGCGTGGCATTAAGTACTTTGGACTCGTAAATATATCTGTAGGCGCAGCAGGTGACCTCTTAGGTGTTTAGTTCGTGAGCTTGCGTATTTACTGCATCCAATTCTCTGCTGGATTCTATTGTGACACGGTGCAAGCACACGCGACTTAAATCACACTCAACTTGTAAGATAGCAAACTTCTTTGTTTCGCGGTAGGATTTACAACTGCTTCTACATTATTTAGAATGAAAATAGAATCTAATTCAATAAAAAGCTGCGTTTACTCTTGCTTGAGTAAATATTTATGTACAGTGTAGGTACCGACCGACTGTTTCTTAGATAATTTAAATAACCGCATTCTCTTATTTGACCTTCAGTAATGTAGCATTATGTTGACTGAACTGTAATGCATTTGCGCTCACATTGTAAATGTTAACAATCAACGTAATTGTACCTTCTGTCAGCAGTTTGTTATTCTCTAGCCGATAGCAGATTACAAAGGAATCTGTAATTGGCAACATTTGTCGAGTGTAATGATTGCATTCGAACACCACCTGTTTATACGAAATCCGCGTGGGAATCGGCGAGCGGTCGCGGCGCGGCGGTGCACCAGAGTTGCGCAAACGCACCGGTCGGCGGCGACGACGCGGCAACCGACTGATGTTTCGAAAACGGTTGCGACTGCGCACCTCGTTAATGCTTCGCTGGCAGACGAGTACAGTTACCTACAAGAAATCATTGAAACAATTTACCAAACGCTAATTTTTAATATGTCTTATATTAGGCTACCTAGACCGAAACCTGTTGTAAAGCTGCTATAATGCGGGTCAACTATCTGAAGACCAAGCTTCTGCTGATTAAAAAATGTACGGCAAATAACTTAACCCGTTAAGTTGCTCGTTAGAAAGAAAGGATACTGTTATAATTGGGATCGTGTTTTAATGTTTAACATAAAATGGTTTTTATCTGATCTTATCTTCATTTTGCACGATTGCTCTATTATTGAGCGGATTGTTTTGTAAAAACGGTATTGTTTTCTCGTAATTGTCATAGAAAGTCGAGGCATTTATTTGCTTCCATTAATAATAAAGATCTAATCCCTGATTTGCTTATTTGGTAGGTCATAGAACACTGGTCATGTAACCTATAAACCTACTGTACAAAAGAAAGTCCCAATACTTTTCTATTCATTTCATAAATCATAACCTACGCGCGCACGTCAGAAGCTTTATTTACCTACACACACGGAATTGTTAAGACAAACAACGCAAGCCAGCTCTGTAAACGCTTCCGTTGCTCACTTCGCCTATTGTTTGCACAAAATAGGTGACAAACAACACAACGAGTGAATGCGACCTCCGTAAACGCTTTTCACTGTCCCTCGATTGTCGTTAATTTGGAACTGTTTCGGGCTATTGTAAAAGTGAAATCTTAAACGGTTAGCGCGACTCTGAATAGAATGATCCATTTTCTAAACTGTTTACCGAACTCGACTAGAATACTTACTTATGTTGTATATTTTCACGTGTGCCTCTGAAAGAATATCCGGTTTGCAAAAAGGGTTTCACGAACATAACAAAAGCTCTGAAATTCATACACATCTACAATTGTTTCATTACTATCGTGTTGATATAATGGAACAATAAAATTATGAAGGCCACACATTGTAATGTAACTTCATGTAGCAGCTTTAGAACAAGTACAATCATAGTATAAACACTTCGTGTAAACAACGTCCTATATTCAACGGGTTTCATTAAAATTCAGACAACTATATGCTAGCAGTCATTTACCCTCACTTTGGACTAGGCGAGGGAATTAAAGCAGCTTATCTAGAGTATTTAAATGAACATACAAAAGTGAACCGCAGTTTCCTTGTTTCCTCTACCCTCCACACTTTGAACGCTGGCCAAGTTTCAACACGGACACGACGGACTGAAATACATGTTATTAAATCTCAGGCTTAACTTTTTACGGTTCCGACGGCCCATCTCTTGTCTACACGGCCTGTATGCTATCAGATTTGTATATGTGGCTTGTTAATCTGTCTGTAGTTTATAAGGTTCTAGATTTAGTTTGACTTCGCAATTTTATTTCAGCTCAGGTTTACACACCCATATGCGTCCTCTGTACTACCATACTTCTCTGATTTTTGCACTTGTGTATCCTACATTTAAAATACTTTTGTTATCTTGTCAGCGTTTATCTCTATGACCATTACCACTTAATACTTGTTCGTAATCGTATGTGATTTTAACGTCTTTAAATATTAACGATGCATCTATAATGCCACCTTGTTTGCTCACCGTCTTTAATGATACGCTTCATAATTGCTTTACCAAAACAACACAACCGTTAAGTTTAATAGAAAGTAATAATGCCAATATAATTTCCATTAGTGCAAAGATTTCAATTACATCTAGTTATACTGAATCTAATTTTAATTTCTTTTATATTGTCAAGGTTGAAGGCAAACATATAATTTCTTTTCTCGATAGTGTTTATAATTATTCGTTGATTACTGCTTTAAGATATTCAAGGTATTATAAAGAAACACCATGTCTAATTTTCCTGAAACAGAACATTGAACAGTGCCGCGTGCGACTGATCAATGAAGCAGGTTAAAACTTGAATAAAATACTTCATTCATCGTTTAATAAGTGCTTGAATACTAGAAACCTACTTCCATTTCGAGATGATGAAGGCTTAATAGTTCGTGATTAGTCTGATAGCTACTACATTTTTAACAAGATGATACAGCTTAAAACTAATTATACTTTATAAACTGCTATTGAAATAAAATAGTTTGTAAAATCACGCGTCTTAATGTTTCCGATTGATTCTTCAATGCCTAATTATTCCTGTCATAATTATCTAAGCGATCATTATTCGTACATGCATTTAATCAATTTGGCGAGGCTGAATAGCAATTAACTCTATCGTTAAAGCGTTGATGATTAAACTAGTTGATATTGTTAGTTCACTTCCTATTTCGGCGATATAAATACACTGTCTAGGTGCCAGATGAGTTACGTAAGCGGCTGCGTACGTTCTCGTTCCAATATAGTGTCTTTTGTATTTTTTACGTCCAGACTGGTATTAGATTTCTTTGTCTCGTGTAACACTTACGTTCTTTTATGTAATAGATAGTTTGCTATGCTTCACTATCTATCTTACACGTTTTTACTAGCGTGCAGCAATCAGATATTTGGTTCAGACATTGTAATTTTATGTAAAGATGGACGGGCTGTTAGCCCATTATGGTAAACTGCACGTGTAGAGCTTCTCTTGCACCTAGCTTGTTAGGATTTAGTGTTGTGTGCATACCGTAATAATATGATAATGTACTACTGCATACAATCGCTCTATCTCGTATTTTGTAACGTTATTCGTGTATCATAAGTGTTTTGTATTGCTCATAGGTTCCACTTTGGTTTGTTCATCTTTAATGTTAGATCTGTGAAACTTTTTTGTACACAGATTAGGGTGAATATTTAGCAGTTGTGTGAAATATTGTTAATACTCTTTACTTTAGGTAGAGTCAAAGTTTCTTACTATGCAGCTATAAACAATAACCCATTTAATGAGCGACATGACTATTGTTTTCTATATGTAGGTAACACATCTATGTATAATCAGGTTATTTTAACATTATGCCAATTAGAAACTGTAAATGAGATTCCACTAAGTACAATACCGAATTAAAGTCATGAATATGTCACTGAATACATTGTTATACCGTGGGATAACGTCACTTTAATTACCACAATACCAGCATTTTCTGCACAAATTGAAAATGTAGCATGACGTATTGTGTTTGGATTGTTTCATGCAGTCTTTTGTTCTATACTGGAACGTGCATGCATACTTGTGTCTCTTTTTATTACACATGGAAACAAACGAGAGCGAGAGAGATGAAACAGTGTGTCAGTGGGCGCAGGTGAACGGCCGGCATACATTCGCTTATCAGCCGCCGACCGGTAGTGACGTCCCTACGCACCTGTCGATTTCTATATCTCGATACTCGATATTTTAAAGCTGTTGTCGGATGCTGTGTACAATTACCGGTTATTGGTTAATTTATGCAAATGCATTGACCTCTTACGGAGCGTCATAAGATCTACAAACCTCAAAGATTCTATTTATACTATGTACTATCATGTTATTCTTACGACTTTAATAATTTTGTATTGAATTTGTGTTAATACGCAGTAGAATTACGTGTCTGAATAGATAAACGATAATAGAAAACGTCGTCGATATCGATAAAATATTAGAGTGCGATGCCGTAGTAATAGGAGTTTTGTCATCTCGGGACGATTAAATATAATTGAATCTGCCGAGTAGCAAGTTCGAACCAATCTAACCTCTCACGAAGTCGAGCGCGATTCTGTGCCGCAACACCGAAGAATATCGTACCACTCGCTTGCGATTTTGCAACGAAATATTACGATTACGACATCACGGATTCCAGATACCGAAACATTATACATATAGTCTCAAACATTTTCAATACCGGCCTACCACATCTTGGAGATCTCAATACCCTTAACACGTAATCGTCTGCCAATCGATATTCAATATCTTGATGCGTTATTATCAACATTGTCATGGTTTTTTATGCATTCTGTAATTGACTTGTAATCGAAGCCTTCTAATTGTACTTGGAATCGATAAGTAAACTGGTTCTTTTTCATTTCAGGTACGTACCATCGGACAACTGCGTACGGTTAATTGGAGCCGGGTATGTACACTAACCGTTTTAATAATGACGGTCGTTGCTGGTATGAAAGTCAACGGACTGTACCCTGATTGCAAACCTGTAACGATTCCTTCGAACAGACTGATGTAAATACTTCTCATTTGATTTGGGTTTGAAACAATTTATACCTATTGAACTTGCGGAATATTGACAAACAGGCATTTTAATGATCTCAGCTCCACTCTTAAACCAATTGCGTGAGAAGAACCTACTCAAGTGTTAATATTATCGAAGTCGTCGTTGAATTACAAATAGCACAATCGAAGGCAAATAGGGCTTAGAGGTCACGTCTAGAGGCAAAGTATCACTGGAACTAACAAACAGCCGTAAAGTAAACGAAGTTTAAAGAAATAAAGTCAATGTTAAAATAAATAAGTACAGAGAATAATATGATCCACTTAGCCTTGAATTCAATAACAGCAATTTCTTAAATCAAGATATACATTTTGAAATCCTTCAGAAATACAATCCATTAGGTAAGTGTTGAACAATTCCTGGAAGCAATATCTGTATGACAGTTTGACAGTGTTCACGAAAAGACCTTCGTCAACGAATCCACCAGGCGGTGTCACAACCTCCGCGCCAAGGACGTGTGGAGTGCGTTTGACATTGTTAGGTATTGTTTACCCCTTCATTTTGTTCGCTCGTTGCCCAAGAATGACATGTTGTATGAGCTCTTGCAAAAACCTAGCTTGGGAATATACGCCCGGATAATTGGCAATTGTTTTCAAAGAACTCGGTGGTTGCATGTTTCTAAAGCAAAGTTTCAACCGACCTTTCCCGTTGCTTACAATTGTGGATAATCTCAGTTTGAAGAAAGTTGATTGCATGATGAACACTTATACATTACTCTTGTATAATTGTTGACATTTGTATAAATTGTTCAAGAATTTTCTAAGTCTTGAATGCAATAAGAAAATATGAACTCGTTGCGAACGCTCGCTTAATGGTAGAGTTGAACCTTTATCGACATATTGCTGTCGCGTGTCTATCTTCATTGATAATGTCTGTCGCTGCTTACATTTACGTCGCCTATTTCGTTTTATAGCTAGCTATCTGTTTAGTTTTATATATTGATTGACATACACTTCAATATATTAATGCATTATTGAAAGTTAAAATTAGTTTTTTTGCGATGAAACATTTAACAAGTCGTGTTACAGATTCATTAGTTATTGAATGTTCATTAAAGCTTGTACATTTATTCGGGCCTTGATATATACATAATTATTTCCTTATTTAACATGTATTGATATCAGTAGTAAATTCGCGATAAATTATTGTTATTATTTTACCCGAAGAGAAGATTATCCTAAAAAAAAACATTTTTATCTTTGTAAAACTGATTTGTGCCTAACGGGAAGGTAAAAGGAGACGTTGTTAAAATATTCGTCATTGGCACCTTTGAAATGGTACTTGATTTTATTTATTAAACGATTATCCTCTAACTGGACTTGAAATGTCATATCTATTTAAAAAGGAAAATCAGGCGATTCTAAGACCTTGAAGGCAGTGCTTGATAGGTTTTGTTGGTTGGTATGATAGCACCGCACAAGTTTTAATAGACACGCTAAAACAAACAAATGATTCATGCACAAGAGACTTCTGCAACATGCATCCGGCGGATATGTATGCAGGTACTTAAATGTAACTGTTGGGTCCTTTCCTTACAAATACTAGTTCAGCAAGAACTAAAATCAAGTCTGTCTGTGCGGGCTGAACATCACATATCTTTAGTACCATTTAATAAAGACTAAATTATAACCTGTCTTGTGTAACCCGCGGCACCAAGTCTTGATTACAGTCAAAGCAGTAAAATTAAATTGACAGACATCTTGCCCTCGAAGGTTAATGTTCACATCGCATGTGGCTTAGTACCAGGCCTGTATTATGATGTGCGAACTCAATATTAGTCGTCTTAGTACATTAAGTAACGCTCGATGTCATGCGATGTCCTTGAAAACCGCCTATCGACAAACATAACTTGAGTACGCAGTATTCGATTTGATGAATATTTTCTTATTTATTTTAGAGAATTTTAAGTGGTTTGATGATTAATGTTTAAAACAGGCTTGAGATCTTTAGCTGTTATTGTTGCGTTTGCCAAGTTTGTCTAACCAAGATTGAGTCATTGAATGTACACGTCTTCCATTATTCGTCTTTTAAGCTTCAATTCCGAATAGTCATTCGTTTTCCTAGTCCCAGGTATTAGTCATAAACTAAAGCTGTAATATCGATAGCCTGAAACATCGGGATTTCCCTGCGACGCGACGCTACGTTACCGCAGCAGGTGGGCGGCCTTTATTGTATTCGAAACATGCCTACAAAGTAGAAAACTAACCCATACTGTTTGATCGGAAGAATATTAATGATTGAAAGCTCCTGATTTAAATATTTAATGTCCTTCAATTATTTCAACCAGGAAGTGTCAGGTCTTAAAAATAAACATGTCTTTGATACAAGTAGGTATGATAAAATATCAAAGTAATCAATTATATGATCTTATTTAGTAATTTGTAAGCTATAAGAATTAATATGACTTGAGATTCAAGCTTTTCGTTTCAATTAACTGAGGAATATGAATCCATACCTTATAAATGTCAAGTATTAAGTAGCAGTACTTAGTATACATTCCCGTTTAATATTTAGTTAGAGAGATTGGAATCGAAACTTATTTGCATGCAACAACTCCAGATGCAAGCTGTATTATTTCTAGTTTTTAATTGAAATCCACATTAACAAACTATAAACATTTTATCAAACTGACAGCTTCGACAGTAATCCTACATCTTTCAGCCACCATTTTTATCGCTCTGTTACAAATTAGCTATTTATGACAACGCTACAGGCACGATATATGCGCTCAATTTCAAATTGAAACTGCGAAATAAATACTCGAGACGTGCTTAATTACCATTGTAATAATTCAATGGCTTGTCTTAACGCATCGAGATTCAATTACACATAGCATTTAAGGTATTCGCCACTAATTAAAATGTCAGTTTAAAATTATATCGCCATGTTACATTGTAATACTCATTAAATACCCGAAGTTGTGGTCTCTTATCGCCATAAATATGTCGAGTTTGCGCATAATGAAAGACAACTTTTTTAGCAACTCCAGCAAGTTGTCAAAATGTGATAGAAATGTGGTCTGAATAATTTCGTAGCTACATTTTCTAGATAAAACTTTTAAATTGGGATGTTAAGGTGTAGTGAAACTTGTTTAAAATTCAGTCTCGAAAACTAGTTCCAATTTTGGTACAAGGACTAGAGTCGAAAATTAAAGTTCGAGCTTCGAGTTAGTTTCTAATTTACTCTTAATTTCTCTTCACAATTTTATGTTTGGAAGAACAATTAATGTGGATCGCCTCCTCTGAGACTAGAAGATACTTTAGATAAATTGAGTTGAGAATTAAGTCCAGAAGAAGAATTAATTTAGTAAGTTTGTAGTCGTAGCGCCGTTAACTAACAGCTCTTGTCTTGCAACAGCTACTTTCAAATTGACAAAAAGTATGTTGAATTTCTTTATACCTCGTCACTCATTCGCATGTTCTCGTGACTGTGTATGACGTAACTATTTTCACCGTCTGAGACACGCCTCGCTTGCATAATAATGAGTTCACGTTTATTTCGCACGATTTTATGGCAAAAAATCCAAGTCTACCTAAGCCGAAAGAAACTTACATAATGTTAGTTATTACCACGTTGGCGACATTATCCGATAAGGCTTTTAAGAACTGGTTTAGAAGTACCTTTGAATAAAAAGTAAAAACATTCTGCAGTTTTTTGAACAGTTAATTAAAGAGATGGCTGCATACATAGGTCCGTCCAGCACGAGAGTGAGCTATTATCTGTGCACTTTGAAATCTGAATCTGAAACTATCTAGAATTTTTAATTTTGAAATCAATTTTGACCAACAGAAATGGATTCTTAAAGCGGACTTTGCTGTTCCAAGCCAACCGAATGCCGTTGATATTCAAAATGTTATTTCCCTGCGAGTAGACTTTGTACTTACCGGATAGTGTTCAAGATGAAAATTTAATTTCACGTATGCAGGGTTACGTTCTCACATTCACCCCTTGGTCCCAATGCAACTATCTATAATGCATAAAATATCAAGTCTTGTCCCCTCACTTTAGTTTTCCTCGCATGTGCAAACAAGAAGGAAAACAAGCACGTAAACCATAGCAGTTTCCTTATGGTATCCGTTCTAATCAAGATTTACGTGTTACCTGACACACGTTATTGAAACGACCTGGTTATTCCGCGAAATTGAATCATATACGTGATGTTATGTGATTATAATTTACAAAGTAGTTCTGGAACACGCCTGCCCGTTAACTTATCGTTTTGAGGTTAGTAGATAAGTAATGGTTGGAAACCTGCTTCTGGGTTACGATGGATTCATTAAATGATTAAAGGAACCGTGTGGTCTCCACTGCGGACAGACCACCCCGTCATATCCGGAGGTGTCGTTCGCTACGATCATGAGGCTATCAGCGTAGGCAATATAACTAGCTTTTGATAACATCAGTGTAATCAGTGTCCGAGTTACGAAGCGTTCGTAAATAAAACCCTCTATATCATATATACACATTGACTATGTTATCGTGATCTATTGGAAGGGAAATATTCACTACTAAAAACGGACAGTTACGATCCATTATGATGATATAGCATTACCATTTCTCTTATTTGGTAAACATGATACGGACATAGGTTAGGGAAGTTAAACGGCCTAATCGAATATGTATAGTTTGTTTTATTTTTCCGTCTTATCCGTGTTCTATTTTATGGCATTATCGAGGCTCACTTAGATTAAGACAAAGCAAAGATAAAGACTTGACAAAAACACACGTACAATTTTTCAGGACGTGGAATTGTTTTGATACGCTCCAAAACTAGGTGACTAGTCTACGAGAGCATTTACCTCAAAATAAATGTTATCTTCGTGTTATTTTTGCTTCAGAAATATTATATCAATGTTTTACCTAAGAGACGTATTTCGGCCACCCCGTTACAGAAATTCGTGCCGGTTAAGGCCCGACTGGTTTAGGTTTGTTTAAAAGATTCAATATTATATAGTGGCTACGCTGCTTTACTAATTGTATTATTAGTGTTCCGACGGAAATATATTACCTTGCTACAATTAATGAGGTTACGTGTGACGAGCCTATTCTAAATTTATTACCTTTATTTTCCATAAATATTCGTTAATATCGGGTAACATTCTCAGCTCTTGGGAAAGGAAATTCATTAAGATGAGTTTAGTATTACATCATTCAGAAAGTGCTTCTTAATTGCTGTTATTAAGCTGTAAAATGTTAAAGCTTAAATGTGTCTACTCAAATTTATTTAAGCAATACAGCAGTAAAGATAAATGTTTATATTAATACACAAATCATAAATATACAATCTGAATGTCTTCTTTATTTATTAGGTACTTTGAAAAAAATGAAAAAAATGAAAAAAATGAAAAAAATGAAAATATTTATTTGTAAACATAGGTACAATGGGATGTTACATTTCATGGTATAATATTGACCATCTATGTTTTGTGATATGTCACATACAAATTAGGTTAAACATTTAAGTATTTAATTTAATAACGTCATTAATATTAATTTCATTCGAATAAATTATTACAATAGTCACGAATGTATATAAAAATAAAGATAATGTCCTTGATGAAAATTTTAAAATTAGTCATTAGCGGATGTCAAGATGAACGTGAAACAGTACATTTTTTTTTTTTAAGTCATATTACCTAGTCAGTGGGTACAACATACTAAAAGTTTTACTGATAATTTCGTTGTTCCTATATAAATCAAAACAAATGCCACCAATGCAAATCGGATCCAGCAGGCAGTCATCTTTCATCTAAAAATTCCTTGATGGAGTAGTAACATTTTGTTACCAGGTGTACTTGTAGGGACCTTTTGAACTCGTCTACACTGCTGATGTTAGTTATAGCATTTGGTAACTTGTTGTATATTTTGGGTGCCATACCCAAAATGTTGTTATTAAATATGGCTTTTTTGTGAGGTGTTATGCATATTTCGTGTCTGTGTCGTGTGCTCTTTGGATGGGTATATATGTGTAGGTTTGCTTTAACAAAAGTGGCTACCTCATATATGTAGAGACATGGAAGCGTAAGCAGCTGTAGCCGCTGAAAATGTGGTTTACAGCTCTCTGTATTTTGTATGCCGCATATGGCTCTGATACACTTTTTCTGTGCTTTAAATGCATTTTGTTTATTTGGCGAGTTGCCCCAAAATTTGAGTCCGTATCTTAGAGTGGATGCAACATATCCATGATACGCCATTATTAATGTTGGAAGATTTGACACTTTTCTTAGGTTGTATAATGCATACGAGTACTGGCTGAGCTTTTTGCATATATTTTCAACGTGAGTTTTCCATGTCATGTTTTTGTCAATACTTATGCCTAAGAATTTTGTGTTATCAGTTGCATAAATTTTTTGGTCACCGTAGTGAATATTTAGATTTTTATAAATAGTTCTTTGTTCAAAAGATATGTACGTCGTTTTTTAGGTTAATTTTTAAGTTATTTTTGGTTAGCCAGGATATGATGTTATTTAAATTGTCATTTATATCTTTTTCGAAAGTCTCGTCATCTTTTGTTTTCTTAAATAGTATTGTGCTGTCGTCCGCGAATAGTATCATTGGGTTATTAATTACTTTAGGCATGTCATTGATATATATAATAAATAGCAAGGGTGCGAGAACACTACCCTGTGGTACTCCGAATAGACACTTCCTACGTGTAGAGGTATATGTCTTTTCGGTTTTTGTGTAGGGACAGATTTTGTTTATGTATGTAATTTGCTCTCTATTTGTCAGGTAAGATTTTATGAGCTCAAGTATATTACCCCTGATTCCGTATTTCTCTAGCTTATTTATTAGTATTTCATGGTTTACAAAGTCAAACGCTTTTGACATGTCCATAAACAATGACACTACAGGGGTTCTATTATCTACGTTTGTTAAGACGTGTTCTATTAGATTATATATGGCTAAATCGATACTTTTGTTTTTCCTGAATCCATATTGTTCGTCAATTAAAATTTTGTTACTTTCTAAGTAAGAGTTCAGGCTTTTATGTAACACCTTTTCAAATATTTTGGAGAATACCGAACTAAGCGCTATTGGTCTGTAGTTATTGGGATCCTGGTTGTCACCTTTTTTGTATAATGGTAAGATTACAGTAATTTTCAGGTTTTCTGGGAATATGCCTGTTTCAATGCAACCATTGATAATGTGGCTAAGTATCGGGGCAATACTAGGAGCTGTGGCTTTTATTGTCTCGGTGGTTATGTCATCGTATCCAGCACTTTTCGTATTTTTGAGCGAGTTTATTATTTTTATTATGTCGAAGGGTACTGTAGGTGTCACAAATATTGAATTAGGATTGGTGATTATTGTCAAATTGTTATTATTATTGATGTCACTTCTAGATTCAATTTGATTGATAAAATTATTATTTAGTGATTCTGCTATTTGTTCTGGATGGTCTGTAATTTTATTGCCTATTTTTATGCTGTCAATTCCTTGTTTTGGGTAGTTTGCTTTTTGTTTATTGATTATACTCCATGTGGCTTTACTTTTGTTGTTAGCAGTGTTTATAAAGTGATTGTTTTGTGCCATTTGTGTCTGTTTGATTATTTGATTTAATCTTTTGGTGTATGTTTTAAGTTTGTTTTTATTTATTAGGTTCGGGTTTTTTCTATATTCCCACAGCATATCTCTCTTGCGCTTAGAGCATTTTTTCACTTTAATTGCTTTATGTAACGAAATCATACACTTCGTGTACAATAAACCATTTATAATTTTAAAATAGTTTTAAACTTCCATCCATATGCGGCTACATTACTACATATTTCAAAACAAGACAGTTGTATTAGAAGGCAGATTTGGTTAACCGATCTCTGCTTCCAATGAATAAATAACATTTCTATTAAACCAAACGCACGCCGTTTACATTTCTGAACAGTCTTATGTTTTTAGAGTGGTGACCCTTTTATTGCTTCTCATTAAATGAAAATATTTGTAAAACAATAAGTGTTTATGTACAAATACCCGGCCATCGTCATTGACACTACAGGTGACAAAATCGTCACGAGTTCAAAGTCCGTGTCGGAAAATACCAGTAAATACAACATGGTAATAATAAATTGAATCTATTAATAATAATTTAATATACTTACCTACTAAGTAACACGATAGAAGCTGTTATTTAACTCAAACTTATTATGAACCAAGGAACTGCGAACGTAAACTAAGTAGGTAATAATTTATTGTTCGTTTTTCCGCTCCACATTACTTGTACATTAATTGTAAACAAGTTGTTACTAGGAGATCATTAAAAAGTTCGTGATTAAACGTTTAAAGACTTGTAAGAAGTTAAACATCTGCCTCATTGGCCGAGTGGTCACAAGTGCGATTGCTGGACAAGAGGTCTCGGGTTCGATTCACGGGTTGGGCAAAGTATTACTGGGTTTTTTAAGAAAGCTCAGTAGTAAGTAGCACGGAAACGAGAACTTTGTCCGGCAATAGCTCACCCACCCCCTATTACATGGGGCTTATAACATAAATAGTGAAAAGTGAGTGTTACATTATACCAATGTACATTAAGTATCGTAGTGTGCACTTCTACCTACCCCTTCTGGGATAAAAGGCGTGACGTTATGTAAGAAGTTAAAACATTATAAAAGATTTGGTTTGTTTAATTCAAGGACCTCAATGGTGAATGTACATACTTTCAAGCTGTGATTTCCGAATGGAATTCCCACTGCACATTTCAACTTTTTGTAGGTTTTGCTCTCTTACTACCTAACATTTTGTTACTTACCATTTTCTTTTTAAAATATTATGTCAACTTTAACAATTAATTATGTCAACAATATTACATCCGTGGCAATAAACATGAGTTTCGTAAAGCCAGTTTCGCAATAGAAGGGACCATGTGTTTCATTTATGCCAACGGAAAAGTTCGTGAAGAGCTTTTGAAGCGCAGTGCAATAGTAATGCCGAAAACTTGGTACAATGTTTTCTATAGCATATTTCACGCTAACGTGTTCCTCGGTTTCTTGGATCATAACGTAGCTATCGGAATCTTTTTATTTTCACGGAAAAAATTAATTACGCTAAATGTATCTTGTGGTCAAATATTTATTCAATTAAGGTAAATACTTCATATTTTTTATCATACAGCTTAATTGAATTACCTATAGGTATTTCAAATAATCATTCCATAGTAAAAAGTCGATTTATTTTGATAGCTCCGACCATATTTTTTTATACCGATCATTCAGTTTTTGCGCAAGATCATTATTAAGTTACACGTCTTGACTGACAATTTGTGACGTCCGAGCTCTTCAAAACTATAATATTAATATTTTCATATCTGTCATTTTTTGTTTAGATATTATACACTTATGCGTTCTCCAGTTAATTTAGTATATTGTTTAGCATTGAAGCGTCTCAGGCTGATGACATTTGATTTTCAAATTAAAGCAATATTTGAATTTCAAACGTAATGACTTGCTAACTGGATCGTATAATTGTAGTGATTATTTTAATGAGATTCGACGAAGACCTTCGGAGCATCTATTAATAATAAAATTCAAAACTATAAAAATGCAACACTGAATAAAACCAAAGTACAAAGTTGTATGTGCGGCTGTGAAACCTTTTAAGGCTCTGCACAATAAAGCTGAAGATAGTTTAAAGCTGTTTCAGAGGTTGTCAACATAATTTGGTATTTCAATATAGGTATTGCGGTGCGGGAACGAGGATATCATTCGAGTGGTAAAGGTCACTTGGTTTGAGGAGAGACCGGTCAGCCTTGGGCCGAGTAATTCACTTTCGTACTCGACTGTATGGCCCTTCGTGTGGCCTCATTTCTCAACACTGTTTGTTTTGTTCGTAGAGATGCATGTACCAGACAGCCCTTTCTTTATGTATGTTATCATATCTTCTTGTATTACAGAGGGAAAGTTTGTTTGTTATGGGTTAACACAGAGGTCTTCCACATCCGACTAGCATTAAAGCCTCATTTATCGCGTTATAAGGCACTATCAAGTTCGTTCGGCTCATTAAAGTTAGGGTCCCTGAAGTTAATAACATCTTTAGCTAGCCTAGCCTATAATAATTTGAACCCTCAGGCTTCTCTTGCAGTTGTGCCTATTATATCGTAATTACAATGTAATTTACACGCCTTTAATTTGGTATCATGTATACCTGCTTTGTGGTTGCGTGGCGATTAAACCAATTGCCTGCCTGTATAATGAGGAAGCTCATTACTCAGGAGCCAGCAGTAACAAGCTGTTATTGTTCCTAAGGACTGCAGCTCTATCTTAGTACGATGTTCTTCCGTACTTTAAATTGCTTCACATGATTTTATGTAACCGAACTATTATGTGGCTTAAATAAAAAATTACTTAAACAGACCCGGTTTTTTGCCAAGTCTGGAAGTTATCGTAGGTGTTTACTATACACACATCATTAAACTGTTTCAAACCATTTCCGCAATTATGTTAGTCAGTGTTTATGTTTTGCGAATGGTCCTGTGCCTTCTAAGTATATTCAACAATTTACATAAGGTCCTCATAAACAATATATTGACTATCAAACCTGAGACCAATCTAATCGAATTTGCACTTTCTCGTTATCTAAACGGATGAAACACATAAAAAGCCATGGAAGGCCGGAGTTGT
Organism: Spodoptera littoralis; assembly: GCA_902850265.1. Classification (NCBI taxonomy): domain Eukaryota; kingdom Metazoa; phylum Arthropoda; class Insecta; order Lepidoptera; family Noctuidae; genus Spodoptera; species Spodoptera littoralis. The sequence goes on from LR824542.2 coordinate 12,746,522, forward strand.
GTTACAAGGAAACATTTTAAACTTCATTTTACAGTCTGCTTATACGAGCTTTAAATCTAACCTTTCCTGGTCAACATATAATGGTAACCAATAGGTTTAGTTTTATAACTCTAGTTTCCATTACCTCGGCATGTAGAGTTCTGTACAATACTAGGAACACGTTCCTATAATCGGGAATCGATTCAATTCAATATTCTGTAGAACGTTATCGTTTGTTTCGGTATGTTCGTATGTGAAATAAACCGATTATTTCTCAAAGATATACCTCATTTTATAACTAAATCGATTTACCAAGAACATGATTCTATTTCTATAAACATATTCTACATTTAGTATCGGTTGGTATACTTAAATTCACGAATTCTGGTGTTCGGGGCCCACGCTTTGCCGCTTGCAAGATTTTACCGTTATACTGTAACAAAACATTGCAACTTAAACGAGTGCATTATCCTAAATGCCCATAAAAGGCACTCACTGAATATGTTAGAGTTTATTTTCTAAAGAAGTATTTTATGCACTTAGGTGTGGCTTAGTAACTCTCATACACGACGCGATGTGACAGTAAACACGGTGTAGCAAAAATTAAGATAATTTTTCCACAGTCAATTAAATCGTATTATAATAATGACCTCGAAGTCACCTAGACAAGACAATGTTGAGGGGAACAGGAAGGTAGGCAACCCTACAAGTCACTAATCGCATTACAAGGTAATCATGACATGAAAATTATAAACCTGCTTTATGAAAGTATACGAACGACAAATGGTACGCAAGTTGCATTCACAAAAATGAAATTACTATGCGCTGCGACAAAGTACATTTCAAATAGACTATCAGGGATAAACTATGACAATGAGTTCTAAACAAGAACGTTGTCTAAAACAATCAGGGTAATTACCAACTTGTGTAGACTATTACATACTTGGTACCGCTATTAAGACAACTCGGTTGAGATGAGAAGTGTCCCGGTACACCGGGTAGTAAAGTTTAATTGTATGTTCTAGGAGAAGCTAAGCTAAGCTGGCTCGTCACTTGATTATATGGAATTCTGGGAATACTCGTTTGTGAGGGAAATGACTTACTGGACGTAGGCAGTCAATTCGATGTGCCTTCTATTGTAGGCATCAAATCGTCTTATTTGATGGGTCGTACAGACTCCAGGATAATCAAATGCGTCTGAGACGTCTGAGGCTATCTCATCGTGTTTACTGCTTTGATGGGAATTAAGACATGTTAGAAATCCAAGAATAATAAGAGTAATAACATATTCACTATATTCAGGATTGTCTTGGACTGTTCGAATCTATTCATGATTTCTGATGAATTTAGAAGTTAGTTATAAATAGACACATCTAAAAGATTATTATTAAATGTTGCCACAGCCATCTCATATGTCAACATCCTCATCTCGGGCTCTATGAAGCGTAACGAAAGAATGTCACAGTGTAGTGTCAAAATATCATTCTTTATTTATAAAACTTATTCTAACTGGTAGCCATGTTAGAATGGCTTTATAACCACATCATAAGATAAGATAAACACCAATAACTATAAAATAACACGTTAATGTCTAATAAATATATATTTATATGACAACGTAGTCTTGGTCTTTTGACTAGAAGCTTCGTTTGTATCTTTCCCAATGCTGTGACGCAATAAGTAGATGTTAAGTATGATATACGCGTGAGTATGTAGTGCTTATAAATTACAATTATTTACACCTTAAACTGCAAAATACTTATTTAACTGAAACACACATAAACTAAGTATGAATTAAACACAAAGAAATTGAAAAAGCTTGACTACATTTTGGGAAATTTTATATTCTAGAGGAAAGTTCCTTTCAGAATACATTTCTTAATAACCTTCCCGTTGACTTTTCCTTCCTTAAAGATCACGCATAATAGGGAAGGGGTTCCGACGGCCGTACTAAGTTACTGGGATTCCCTAAATGTCCTTTCGTATACTTTCACTTACCTCAATTTTTTATGAGCGGTTAATAAAAGATGTAGTCAAGCTTGTGCTCTAAGAGTGCACCATAAATTAAGCAAATGTTAGCGCTATTTCTATGGAATCGCAATCCATTGTAGACTTACAAAGCACCTTCCATTAAAGCTGACTTTACCCCTCGGTAGTCGGTAGTTACCCCCCGTTACTAGGAAGGAAGTGAGCCAGTAGGCGCCAAACAAACTTGTGTAGGTACGTGCTTTTTTCAAACGTTACATGTTATTGGAAAACCCAGAGCTTTCGTCATAGTCCAGCATAGAAAATGAGAATTGCGCAGTATCTAATATTAAAGACATTTATATAATTTACAAACATCCTTAGAAATATCAGCACGAGTTGCATAATGCTGCATATTAAGTTATGCAACTAGTAGCGCATTAGTTTGTGGGTATATATGCAAATACATCTGTAGGGTATGGGCCGTGTCGCTCCGGCCAAGGATATCGCACTGGAGAAGGGACGTTGAGTAACATTCCAATGCTTTTCGTGGGCTTTGAATGTTAATACAAATGATCGGCAACTGGGACTTATTAGAGAAATAATGGAATACTGAAAACTGCTTAGATATTTCACATGGATGTTGGACATTGATAGCACGGGTGAGCAAATTGTTAGAAGCTCTAAATACAGGTACACAGGAGCTATGCTTCTAATAACATAATTTTGGAGATAATGTTTAAAAATGTAGGTGAGTTTATGCACGTAATTAACTTAAACATTTCATAGTTTTAAGCGTAGATCTACTTACATAGTGGCTTGAAAGGTGAGGTGCAATTGCCTCACCTGTGCGCGCTCCTGCTCTAAATAGATTTGTATCTAACCGCGGCACATTTGCTTATTCTACTTAAACGCAGCACTGAAAGGTTCACTTATTCACAAGCTCAACTCAATTTAAAATAATCAATTCATTTATTTCTTCTCAACTTCTTCGTAACTATTTTTTGCAGACAGATTATACAGATGTAATATTTATTCAAATAACTGATAAACAAATTGCTATTGACAAGAATAAATGTACCATCAAAGGTATCAATTGCCGCATAAAATTGATAGCTCAATTGGACATGACGGCTTTAGAATAAACTACGTTAAATTCTATGTAGTGAATGAAAATGTGTTTTTTATTCGCTGAACAGTCAAGGTGAAACCGATGTCAGCGCACTTATTATGTAAATCCTACCTCCTATCACGATGACTTATTTCCTTCTTTGGATGCGTATAAGGTTATCTACAACATCTCTGCAAATTATTAACTGACATTGGCTTGTTGACCGTATTCGTTGCATGGATTGCACTTTTGATGCCAAAATATTTCCACACAAGGTGCATCATGTTTTATTTTTAGTGTTTATGTCCTTATTTAGTTTAAAGTATTCCGTCGAAACTGTTGAGTCTGTTGAGTGAACCTTTTATGAGAGCAGAAAATATGGCATGCGGCGTAAAGCCAGAAGCACCTAAATACCATTAAACGCTGTACGATATCCAATGCGCTTTATCCTCTTGGACATATTTCATGAATTTACGTTGGAACTCGCTAAATTACGGATATTACATTATTTGGAATTTAATCGAATTATATTTGGAACCATAGGAATTTAATTCTGATTATACTGATTCCGACCGTCCGTTTGTGATTTCGTTACCAACTGAGGCTCTGTGTTACATCTATCCTAAAATGGGCGCGCAGCCACACAGCATGGCGAGTAATGTATCGCGGTGTGGTCACGTTCTAAATAACCCACTTGTATTATATTTCACAGTCTTTGTATCACGCATCGTGACAAAGCTCCTGTCTCTGTATCATCGTTCACATTGTGCAAGTCGATGTGCTGTGCCGAGCCGTGTGCCTGTTCACAGGGGCACGATTAACCAACTGGTTTCAGTTGCGCTCGATTTCTTAAACATCTCCATGCACTGTGAGGTTTTTGTCTATCTATTCGTGTTGTTAGATCTATGATGCTGCATAGTGAAAGTGTTCGTCGCTTATGAAACATCCCAGCTCTATATCGTATGAGAAGTCATCAACGCACGTCACGTTTTATCAAACATTTCATCCTTTGAAGCTCACTCGCAGTATTTCATACTACACGCCAGTTGGCAGCGGTGAAATTGGTATTCGTTTGGTTGGACTTTCAAAGGGGACAGCTGATGAGGCAGGCGCACCGGAGCGCATATCCTGTGACATGCCCATCTACATAACTTAAATGCATTCATGTTATTTGTACGCTTTAACTGTAGTCTAGATAAATACTGTCTACTCGAAACCTTCTCATTTGGCAAAGTCCCATAATTGGTTATAGTATGTTGCTTATCGTACATTTCCGGCATTGTTCACAAGTTATTGAATTTTCGGCTCTCGTCGCGCCGAGCGCTGGCGCTTGCACTGAAAACAGATTGATTAATTTCCGTTTACTCTCCGGCAACGAGCAAATTTACTCGTACCTGCCGTCCCAACATTATGATGAAAAATGATGTTTTCTGCACCGTTGAATGAATTTTGAATTTGATTAAGAGTGTAATACAAATTAATTATACTTTAAGTTTGTCCGCCACGTGAAGTGAAGGTTTTTAGAAGGGCGTGACCACAGTGGAAGGTCACAATAAATTGCGTGTGACATCATGTTCATTTTGTTGATCCTCAGCGTCGACTTTGTTAGACCTGATAAAATTAAAGTTTTCAAGGATGAAGTTTCTGCATATAAAAATTATTTTGATGTTCCCTAACTGATTATGATGAACTAAATTAATTTTGTGGAGTCATCTCGGCCAGGCTTCGTCTAATATCGTTATAATTACAGCTATTATTCACTCGCTCATTTTGTTCTAAATTGTCGTTCCAATGAACAAAAACATTGAAATGAAAGATTTACTAAATTAAGTTTGCTTAATATGAGAACAATTACAATAAATTCTCAGTGGCATAGTTGTTTAAGTCTTTGTGTAAAAAAATGTCGCTTTACATCAGGCACGGTGCCAAGAGATTATGTTCATGACAGCTGTTAATTACGACTTCTTATTAGGACTACACTTTTCTTTGACTTGGTCTGAACTGTTTTAATTTTGTAAAAGTCGTGGGTGGTGAGATTTTTAAACCATCTCTTAAAACAGCCTGTCAAACTAGTTCAGTAACCTATTTAAATTAGGTAGCATCTTCTCAAAATAGAACGCTCTACGCTTTTGTTTTGTTTTATGTTCTTGGTTTTATGTGATTTCCGGTCCGAATAAGATTTACAACATCTTGCCGTAAGGAGCACAAATCCGATTTAGATTACTGAATGGGCCAATACTCAATACCAGGGATCTTTTTATTGCGGTAATAAAGAACGCTTAGTTTATTCGATAACGTTTTATGTTATCCTTGATGATATCTGTGAACATCTTTTGTTCCAAATGTTTAATTATAAAAATTACTGATTACTCAAGATTAATTACTTTACTTTCATTATTCTAGGTTCAATGATAGCAAACTATGCTAAGTTTGTTCAATGACTAGGTAAACACAAGTGTGTATATTGTTAAGTGAGACTTCAACAGGTCGAATGCCCAGTGTCGTATTAATGACGTACGTGAATGCCGATACAAATGCGGCCAACAATACGGGGTGGGACGTTCAAAGTCAGGCAGTCATGCACCGAAAATAATTAGGGCGGTGCAGCGAGGCGCAGGCGTGCCGCACGGTGACGGCGCACCTCTAACAAATGCGCTCGCGCAACGGTCATCCAACTGTATAACAATATGCTGTTTACAAAGTGAAATGACTGGCTGCAATAATTTCATTAAACACTTAATTATAGGACGTTGTATTTATGTAGTTACAAGATAGTGTGTGTTATGCTTCTAATTCATTTTGTATACATTTGTTGTTTAGTGTCTATTAGCAGAAACATAAACGGCTACCTTATTAACTTTTATTCTGGTTTTTTCTAAGTGAATAAGAGTTTTTCTTTTGGCTTTGGTTTCCTAACGTTATCTTAAATGAAACTCAAAACTTAAGGCAATATGTCGATGGTCCGTCATAGATAGTTGCAGTCGCCCACATTTAAGATCCATGGATCTGTATGATTTATCTAATATTATGAATCTCGGTGGCCACTGCACACCTCATTGTAGTCAACTCGATCATCCTACGCGTCACATATCATAGATGGCATCAACCGATTGTTAGCTTTCTAACACCTCATTACTAGTTTGATCTTTGTGCTTAGCTGCTGTTTCTCTCAATTCGCTTTATCTTGTTAATTGGAGAGCAACACTGTCACTGTCTGCTCCACTTCTACCCATTGTTCGAGACACGACACTTTCTAAAGTAATCTCTATTTCATATCTAGTTTTAATGACATAGGGCCCGAGCTTTAAGCCTCTAACGTTTAGCCGTGCCATACTGCATGAATATCTTAAGCAGTCTTTGATTGGCATTCTCGTACAAACTTTTTCCTTCTGCTATAGTTACTGAGCCAGTAACTCTAACGAGATATCATCGTCTTGCTTTGTTATATTTTCATATTTTACTTGCAGTTACAATAAATAACTTTAAGATTTTATCTCCGTATTTACCATTTCTGTTGTATGCCAATATTTATCTAGATCTGATTGACGCTAATTCATATAGTAAACAAATGTATTTTGTTATCAGTGACCCACTCAGTGATATCAGGACTTTTAATTTTGAAGCACAATTGCTCATTATTATACTTACGGCGTTTAATCAATGTTAAATTAAGGTCAATTTGAACACTGATTAAAATACCGTGTTTTATGATGCGTTTGTTATCTAGCCATGTCTGGGCGAGTGGGTGTGCACGAAATAACTCTAGCATAATTACGATCTCGACTTAGCTCTAATTCGTGAGTCACGGCCGAGTGAAATGGCACGCGGTCCATGATCGCGCCGCCCGTTCATTCAATTACGCTGCGTGATGTGAATTGAAAATTATGGTACTCGACTCAAATTTGTCGTCTGTTCATAACAGATTCACGAGCTTTCACCTTCTATCAAAATATTGTCAATCATAACAATGAATTGAACACGATTCTGATCGTGTTATACTCAATACAAGCTCGTACTGATCATATCAATGTTGTGGGCTTGATCCTTAGAAGGATTTGATTTATTTCATACCATTAGATTCTCTAGCTACTATTGCACTTAGCGTGTGTTGTACCGATAAACACACAATCATTATATTGTCACAGACTGCCGACGGGTGTGGGCTGACTAGTAACGGTGCGTCTTGAAACTGGGACACATCGACGTACGTAATCCTATTATGAGCTCGTTAACGTAATCCCACTTGGACCCCAATTTTGCTTTTGACTCGGCTAAACTAAGTACTCTACAGTCTACTCTTATGAATAATTTCGAGTTAAACCTTAGAAATGTGAACAAAGATTAGGATCAACATCGAGACCCGATGACAGGTTCTGCTGATTCATAAGCTATTTAATATGATTTATTGATGTGCCTAGAATAAAGATGCGTAATAAACTTGTCGTCAAGACGCCTAACACGCTTCTTATGACCAATAAGACAATAGTTATAACCTACTGTCTCACATGTAAACAGCATGCGCATTGTTTTGCTGACTCATAAAATATGATAGATGACCGACTGTACTCCGCCCTTAATGCGTCATGAAGTTAATGGCAACAAATTATACCATTATGTGTTATAAACCTGACGCTTCTTTAAAAAATGTTGGCGTGCTTCATTTCTTTTCAAACACTTTCAATTTTAATTACTATTCAGTTATTTTGTTGAATGTATTTTCTGTTCTCGTGACCTAGACCTTTGAAGTAAGCTGCTTCTAACAATAGGCACATTATTCAAATGTTTTTAAGATTGCATCTACCAAGTGAAGATAAAAACCCATACACAAATTGTTTCCGAGTAGAATACGTGTCCCCGAAGGCCTAATTCCATGAGCCCATTGTCGTCGGCGCGATGCTATCATGCGTGGGCGATGTCACGATAAGTTACATTTGTTAGATCTCAAGTCTGTTTTCATTACTCGTTTACCTCCATGACCTTTATGGCTTGGGGTTATTTGTGCGTGTAATGAAGATCGTGCACGTCGCCAGTTCATTCGAGACTGGGCGTGTCCTGCTAGTAACTGGATTGTTGTAGATTTTTGACGAGATACGACTCCCTGCGGAAATATTATGCGGTCGACCTGACCGCGCTGACATTTACAGAAAAGATTTTTTCTGTGTCGAGGCAATTCTCTTTATTAGCTCGTAATTGGTCTTGTTTCGCTAAAGTAATAGCCTATTAAGGTTCCCTACTAGTTGTTGTTACCTATAATTATAATGATAGTAAATTGGCTTTGTCAAATAAAATACGAAGCTGATTAGTGGACACGTTGTTATATCATTAGACACACGTGTAATTTATATTATAATATTAAACTATGAGGTATTATTGTTTTTGTTAGTAAATGAACATAATAAAAAGATGGTCGAATTTAGTACGCCTTTTTGTTCGTTTGCAAGAAATCAAACATTGAGCTAAAATATGTACCTAATTATAACTTCGACGCTGTGGCTGTGGAAGCCCACTAAAAGTTGCACTGCAGGCTTTCGAGGCGAAGGGCGTCGTCCTCATAAAGAATATATTTCTATTTCACCTATGGAAATTATGTTCACATAAAATTATAAATTTATTTAAGAAATTAAATTATTAATACTGGCTACGGTTCCTATCTGTGGGTTTATTACCTAGGTACTAATTTACTCTTATTAAAAACTGGCGCTGATCATACGAGGCCACTAAAGATTTTAGTCGAATGGGCTTATACTGGCATTCCAAGGTATGGGCACTCAATATACAATCCAGATGTTTATATTCGAATAGGTAATAACAGAGTAGACTAGATGAACTACAAAAAAATAGGCAACATCGTTTTATCAGTGACACATAACACATACAATAATTTACTCAAACGGGTTCCTACTGAACATATCATATCAACAGCCTATAAGTGGCCACTGCTGACCAATGCTTCTTCTCATACGGTTAAGGTTTTGAGCATTAAACACGACACTTGCTCAAAGCGGGTTGGCGATTTTAAACTTATACGTAAATTATCGTCTATTCTCTCGTCGCGTCGCGTCGTCTCGTATTAGGCGTCTTTAACCTCCGGGCCACCACGACAATTGTAGTCACAATACATTGAACATGTCGTCACAATTTCTATTTAAAGTGCCTACGACTCAATGTCCAAAACGCTTCCTTCCTACATTCCTCGCAGATTGTCTTTTCATCAAGTTAAATAAAAGCAAATAACACCTACTACACTCTTCTAGAAGGTGTATTCAATTTTCAACATTTTAAATTCACCTTAACAACACTGTATCAACTTTTTGTGTCTGGATGGCGTCCGGTTTAATATCTTGAATATTTTAAATTGTTTTCGTTTTAGTTGGTTACCTTAGGCTCAATGAATTGATTACCTTTTTCTCAGCTTTGTATTCGCTAACCATGCACATTGATGGCATTTATTTTTATTTAATATTTGATCAATGAAAGCGTTAAGTTAATAATCCCTAGTTACCTAAACATTGTCTCCGTATATACATTTCAAACGTAAGTACCTATATCTTATAAATATTTAAGCATTACGTGACCCATTCAGTAATATTAGATCTGTGGGAATCCACTTTCAAAGTCGCTATTGAAATTGTTTAATGACCTGTGTAACTTGAATGCGGGACTGCTAAGTAATGAAGGGGACGTAGAATGCTCCCTACAGTCCTAACTGACTTACTATAAGGACTTTCAATTCGATGTCCCACTTTCAAAATAGCTTTTGTAACAAATATATCGTGGACTTATTGCGTATGTTCGATGTATAAACAGATTGGACGTATTACTGCATTGTTGAACCCCTAAATAAATATACGTGTATGGTTTTGTTTGTATTTATTTATTTGTTAACGTATCAGAAGTGTGGAACTAAAATCTTTTTGAATTAAAATTAAACTAACTAAACTAAGTTACATTACATTACCTGCTACCTGATAAGCATGTAAAGCAAGTGGTTTCAGTTAAATCATAAAATGTTATGGCCATAAAACTCACTCATCTTTTCACTTACGTTATACTCAGTGAATACTTAGATAAGAAATAAATCTTGATTCAATCGTCCGAAAGAAACATCATGGTATTTACAAGCTGACAAATTCCCATAAGACACGTGGTAATGACGTCTTTAGTCAGGAAATTCTCTTCTGTAAAAACACGTTAAAGTTTCTCCGTACTTTTACGACTATCAGCCTTGAATTTATCGTGATCATATCAAAAACTCCTGACTAGGAGTTACTTTAAATTCTACGTTGAATAACGACTACATAATTTCAAAGATAAATGTGACACCCACGGATGAAAAATATGTTAACAAAGTTTGAGCGCTCGAGTAAATTTCCAACGGCATAAATAATAATCAACTGTGTACTAAAATATAAATCACTTGTGAACCCCGGGGAACCCACTTCATGTGAATGTCTATGTGTACACTTTATGTTAGTATGAAACTACTAAGTAATCTGTGATAGACTGTTGGCTTTTAGTTAATTGGATTAAATATATTACTCGATGCTATAACCAAGTCTATTAAATCAAGTATGATATAGGAAGCTATTAAACTGTCAGTAATTCTATAGCCGATGACACGCGTGTAGTTGGAAATCATAAGATGAAGTCACAATAAATTAACATATCCTATGTCCTATACAATAGTGTGCGGCGTTTTATTCTAATAGTTACATTGAAACGGATCAAACCCATGTTTAACTTTGTCATTAACATTATTGATCGTCATTAGATAATCGTTGCTTATTTATTACTCAGGGAGATCCGTTACGAGGTATATAGATAATCAATTGTTATTTTATTAGTTTATGATATAATTTAATATTATTTGCACATTGTAATTAGTACTTGATGAATGTCTTATAGAATTTAGAGTCAAGGCATTTTTTTAATTCTATGTCATCATCACCATCATCAGTCAGTTTCCATTCACTACTAGACGTAGACCAATTTATTTATTTCTTAATTATAAAAAATACGACATTTATAAAGCTAAACAAAAGCTTATACCTAATGAAAATCCCTTCATCAAAACAGGGTATCCTTGGCCGCAATGTGCCCGTCCCTTGCCCTACAATGCTACAACAACCTAAAGGCGGTTTGAGTTGCATGTTAACATAACGTTATGTAATTTATAAACCTTGGTAACGAAAAAAAAAACACATGTCTACCAAAAATAATTATGTACTTTATTCATAGTAATCATGTCAAGTATCAATCACGTATCAAAACTTAATCTAAGGCAGACTTTAGGATTATGGCAGTCTTAAACTAATTACTTATTTCATCCTCATCGGAATCATTTTGTACTTTTATCACTGCTTCGGTTTGCATTTCGTATAATTCTTGTGTAAAGGATCAGACTCAGTGTCTATAATAGTGTACTTCTCAGTACAATTTAAATTTGCATTGTAGTAATTTTGATCTGCCTTAAATATTACTTCACAAATTGCTCTTTGGACGGCGTTTTTAGTGTCGTCCGAGTACCTTTTCATTTTATTTCCTATGAATGTAAGAAACGATTTGATTTCATCGTCTCGTTCTTCAACTGTTTGACTGGGACCTGGTGCAGGGTGCAGAGTGGGCGTATGATCATCGTCCTGCACTAAACCTAACACCTTTTGATACATTTCTTGTTTGTACGCCATGGAGTGTCTCATTGCATTAGGTCTGCCCATATGATTTCTCAGCAATTTGTTTTGAAAACTAGACACAACCCAATCATCATCTTCCTCATCATCAGTGCCGCCAGTGCTGCCTGTGCTCTAAAATAAAAAAATTAATACTTTGAAAAGTGTCAGGCAATATTGTGATCACTAAGCGACAAAGCTATTTAAAACATATTCATAACATCACACTTTTTATTGGACGAAGGGTTAGGCAGAACAGAGCATATTAAATTATGCACTAGCTTCTGCCAGTGGTATAAAAACAGCCAATGTGTTGATCCAGATTAAAATGTACCCCTGTTCCAAATTTCATCCAGATCCCGTCAGCCGTTTCGACGTGATTGGGTTACAAACATACACACAATGTCACAAAGTTAGGCATTTATAATAAAGAAAAAACTTAAATTCTTGGCGCCTCTGTGCCAAGTTTCATCAAAATCCATTCAGTAGTTTTAGCGATAATACAAAGACATCCTGACAAAATTTCGTGTTAAATATAAGTAGGATACGTAAGTAACACGGCAACACATTCAGCTATAGGTACAAAGCCAGTTAATCGTGGTCTCGCTTTGTATAGGTATTTACCTTTCTGCACAATTGACCGTCAGTTTATGCATAGTTCGATGTGTGCAATCAATATCAATACATAGTTTAAAACAAAGTCGCTATCCGCCGTCTGTCTGTCCCTATGTATGCTTTTATCTTTAAAACTACGCAACGGATTTTGATGCGGTTTTTTTAATAGATAGAGTGATTCTTAAGGAAGCTTTATATGTATAATACTTACATGCATATTTCACCCATGCGAAGCCGGGGCGGGTCGGTAGTAAACAATAATTGAAACTGAAATATTTAAAAAAATACTCACTTGCTTTAATTGTCGTTTTCTTTCGTTGTCTTTATCCATCAAAAAGACCATGTCTTTAAACGCAAACCACGTGCTTTTGTAAGCTTGAGAAGCCTCTGCAAAGATACATTGTAGTTATTAAAGTAAATAAAACTTAATAAATACTGTTATTCAAAACACACATAATTTTAATAAAATAGCACAAATTACTTACCCGCACAATCCGTAATGCTGTGCATTATTTTAGCTTTTTCTCTTCTAAAAGATGACATTAAAATAATCATTTTGTGTTTGCATTTATCCGGAGAGATGTTTATTTTGTCACTTATCTCTTGCCATGCTTTAGGTTTCATGTTCTTTTTAAAGTAGAACGGATCTTTTTGGTCCCATAGTATCGGTCTACTTCTAAACTCTCGTATTAGTTGTAAACACTTTTCTTCGGTCCACTCATCTATCGTTGCTGTGGCCATAATTATACCTAATTTACTGACTTGCAACAAGACGCGCGTCGTTTCTAGTTCGCACGAACGCTACACTGGCTTCAAAATGGCGGGCATCGCGTCGTTCCAACCGAACACGCGGTCCTACGATGTGACGTCGCTTAGGCGCGTTGCAGTAACCAGCCGACATCCGATATTAGCTGTCTCTTTCGCACTATGCGTAAAGCGATAAAGAGCGAGTGAGTCAAACATAAATATCCTTGCACGTGTTCATAGCATGTTTATACTTGCCGCGGTCATCGTACGGTTACAGTGGCGAGTCTACCAGTGTGTGTGCGGATGAACATGTGTTAGATTACGTTTCGTTACTGGTTCGTTTCGCTCGTTGTTCGTTGAACAGCTTCGATATTTGCGTGATGCGCTTTATTGACAAATGGTGCAGATTGAACACAAATAAATTCGTTGTTCATTGCTATACCGATACGTTCCAAAATAATTATTACGTTTGCATATTAATGATAAGTTTTCTTAATTAGATGACACGGATTCTTCATTTATCCATAACAAAAATACCTAATATTAATTTATAGGTACCAAATTACCCATTGAAAATAAAACAATATAAATTAACAGCCAAAATCAACAACTGATTATAATCCGAAATCTGTGGTTATATTTTGTTTTTTCAATAAGATTTTGACTGAAGTTCATATACAAAATAAATAAAATGTAAAAAAAATAACTCCATTTGTTTAAGCAAGATTTATCCAGCGCGTATCGGCTTCAAGTTCTGCAACTTCCCGATTCTACTACAATCAGATTTGGTTGATCCTAACCGCTTACAATACAAATGATAAATTCCAAGACTCGTAAGGAAGTCTGTTAGAATAAGAGCATTGTATGGTTGTTTGTGCTCTGTAACAATCCAACAACATGTTTGTTGCGTAGGTGGCAAGATTGAGTGAGGTTAGTCCTTACGTATCTAATACACATTACTTTCAATGTTTACGTTTAGTCTAGGTCAAATATAGAAACCTTCGAGCCTTCTGAATATACCCGATGTGCATCAATGTAAACAAAAACGTTACAGTCATGCATTTGTTATAAGATCGTATCCAGGATGCCTTGGAATTTAAGTAAGAAGTTAGATCTTCATAAAATATAATCGGATCGATTTTAAATTAAAACTTAATAATTTTCGAAAAGTAACCGTGTTCCACACTTATAAATATACCTCACGAACCTATTAAGGTAAACGAGTGTGATGTTATGTATGGAATGTCGAGATGATCGATAGTTTGATAGCAGTTTAGATAAACACAAGTTGTGTTATTCTGCGGCGGCAGCGCCGGTTGTCTGTCATTTGTACCGCGATGCATACGATTCATGTTATCGGTAAAGTTCAGCTCGCTGTGTGAATGCTAAGAGGGTAGATTAGTCATGCGATGCACTCCCTATGTTGTCGTTCACACGCGTCGAACACAGATGTACGAAAGATAATAGCTCACAATAAACGTACCGGCTTTATATAAGTTTCCTTGGAAGGATATATCTGTCGTTGACGTTGTTGTCTATCTTGCGTTTGTATATCGCCACGAGCTCCTATATTATGTAAACCCATGTGAACGCTTGCTACATTGTTCTTTACATCCAAGCAACAACATACAATACACATTGAAATGTAAGATTCAAAGAAATTTAAAGCCACGTTACTTTGATATTGACCTCTATAACCTATTAGGTATTACTTAAATGTCAATGAGTAAATTAAAGATCAGAAGTGGAACATGATGAAAACCAGAACATAATAATGACAACTATTGATCGATCTACTAGAAAAATAAAAAAAAACATCGACTTTCTTAATCTTTTAAACTGCGCAGCGGCTGGCGATTAATTACAAAAAAACATGAAGTGTCCACTTCGAGATAAGTGAAACATTATAATACCGTTAATACAATTTCATTTAACGCTAAGTATGCGTGCATTATAATATACAACATTTTCTTGGTCCAAGATAAAGTCGCCCGGTTCAATTAGCACGATTAACCTGTCACAGTAATGTTTTACTTCTATCAATTACTCATGCAAATGGTTCCTTTCCATGAATATTCATTGAGCTACCTCACGAAGATATTCTTTTTAAATTACCTCAGTTACTCACAATATTTCCAATGTAAACTAAGATAAGAACGTGTTCTTGAATTATTATAGTTATTTTTGTTACCACAGCAACAGTTTTATCAGGTGAGCCTATTCATTTTACCACACTTTCTTCACTAGGTACTTAAAACAACGACTAACTTATAGCATTAGTTCGTCCATGTCTCATAAAGCATGCGGATAGAAACAATAAATTACAAATTAGGAATGCACAACCATGTAGGTCTATTCCACAAATGATAAACGTGTGTACTTGTAGCCATCAGTATGAGCAATGCGTATCACACACAAATTGAGTTGCGAAGGTCGCTGTTCCGCGCGAGCGTTCGAAAAGCAATACTTCCAGCAATGTTTCAACTATTGTCACATTCAAATCCGGGTTTATTGAAATATTCGCGTGTGTGTGAAGTGATGAAAGTTAATGGTCACCATTATTCTTGTACCGTAGACGCTGTGACATTGATTTAAACCGAACTCTTCCGAAAGCGGACGTTGCGCTTGAGTGTTGACCAAGTTATTGTTATGTACGAACGGCTACCATGAAATATTGTTTTGTTTACCTGGAATGGAACACTTTGTTCGGATTATACTAATAACATAAAACGGAAGATGGTTTTTATTTTTCGTACTTACCTTTGATCTTGATGTCTTCTTATAGTAATCATTCCGAGAATGTCATTAATAATTTGACCTTGCGTTTAGAGTTTAGATAAAACTCAGAAGTGATTAGAATCAATTTTTTTTTTTATCCATACTAGTGGTTACAGCATCGTGACTTGACATGCAAAACCAATAAGCTCTTAGGTTTTATATTGAATATAAATCAATGGGAGCGTGAGTTGTCTACTAATACATTTGTTATCTGGTTCATATAAAATATTTGTATCATAATCATGACCTATCTAAGTATTATTAACGAAAAGTTCCCACGATACGTTGCCTCTGGCATTCTAAGCAGGATTATGTCTATGTTGTGTGTATATTTGTATAACTTGATATTTTTATACGTTTGTTTTATCCATTACGTTTCGGATATACAATGTATTAGATAATACGTTTAACATCTTATTAAATAATTCTTGTTTTGTTGCAGGTAAGCCCACGAGACGCACGCTTCTGGTTAAGCCCAGCTTCACGTTGAGCTATCATTCAATACAAAAAGAGGCGCCACCTTATAGATTATTATTATGGTTTGACCCTCTTTTTTACCCATCGTGTATATTAGTTACCTGTGGCACCTGTGGTCGACGTTCGGGGAATATCTATTTTTAAAAGTTTTGACATTACTGTATAAAGCTACATCTACGTACACCTGTCTACCAATTCTTCGTATTTGGAACTTGTTTTTAACTTAATTGATTTTTTTCATTTACATTCAAAAAGGGCTATTCAACTCTGGGGAATATGGGTATATGACATTTGATAGTGTGTGTGATTAACTTTCTTTTTTGAGATACAACTTTGCGTGTATATCATTATAAGGACATTTGTGTTGTTTTGTACTACACTTTTATTCATATAAGAAGGGATAAGCTATGGATAAATATACCAACGATCTTATTAAGTCTGTGGTAATTAAACACTTTCGAAACGTTGTGGCGCCAAACAGTCGCAGTAATAACTAATTTCTAGCAACTTTTTACTGGTTATCTAGTTCGATTCAATCCAACAATGAAAGAAATGTAGTTAATTTTTAATACATAGCCGCTTGTACTTGTGTACTAGTATTAGCATTTTGCGTACTTTATTTTGTTTTGGTTGCTAAGCGATTTCTTACTTTTATTTTTCGTTGAATAGGAAGATAATATGCATTGCACTTAAGTTCCTTATTGCACATAGCCATAAGTACCTGGTTGTAACATTTTTATTTTAGTGACAAACAATTACAAAACGATCATGAGACGGTATTAATAATTGAGGAAAATACATAAAACTGTGACCGTTTGACTCGTATTACGAGTATAGTACGTGACTGCAATAAGGAAGGTGTTACGTCCACAATAAAATCGCTGTTCCGTCCAAATACGGTGGCAATCTGCACTAAAATCAACTAGTTAAATGAAGCTTCCATATCCAATGCGGTTCCGTTTGATTGTGACCTTGAATTAACTAAATCCGTAGTAATTCTTTCGTAACCAAGTCAGCTTAATATATACGAGACTAGATTTTTTACTATCAGTCATCGTGCTCATTAAAACGCTACGTCTAATGATAAACATCATTCGACGTATTGAATGTATCCTTATCCGCGATCTACAGCGATTGCCGCACGCACGAATGGTTTCAAATCCTTTCGATCCCTCACACGGAATCTGCTTTTTATCTATCCTTTGATCACTTGCTATTCAAAGGTAGGTGCTACCATTTGCTTTATTTCACGTTTTGGTTTAATAAATCCCTTCAGGGATAACTTAATTTTGTTTAACATTATCTTTGAGTACCCTTTACGCACCGGGTCGAGTTCATTTCTCGCAGTGTGAAAGAGGTCAGAGGATGAAAGAAACTTGCTTGAAAAAGCAGGCTTTCTCTTGTATCTCCGTGGGAGGTGAAAGTCGTATAACTTGTCCTTGAGTCCCTAATGTAAGTTAGAAACTTCATGCGGGAACAGCGTCTAGTTTTGTGATGCTTCTTCCCACCGTGTAATCGAAAGAATGGTCCATTTAAGGATTTTTTACTCAGTGAATTAGTAGCACAATGGATAGTTACCAAATAATGGACCTACTTGGATCTTACTTTACTTACTAAGAATATCGGTTGCTGTACGTTTATAGCTTGCACCAATTCCTTACCATACATATACGTTCATGGTCGAGGGATCCAAAAACGGACAGAAAGAATAATTACCATCACTATTATGTTAATCAATTCTTTTAACGACGCTGCATGGGCCCGAGTTTGTATTGCACTAGAAATTTTAACTAATCCATCTCACAGTTGTTTTACAAGTGGCTTAAGAGATCAATAAATTATGCTGAAGTGTCATAGCTGATGATTCGAAATGTTATCAAACGCGAAAAGAACAGTAATGTCGTCTGGTCCGTTTTGGGTGATACCGTGATCTTCGTATAAGTTTGTAAACCAGGACGATTTCGCATACTTAATAGGGTAATTTTCTGCAAATGAATTAAATGGTAATATTTACAGTTATTGTTATTTACTGTTACAAAACGCTTAAATTCCGGCCAACGATACGGTCCGTAAATTTGGACTAAATGCAGCAATGCGAGTACTAACACTACTGAAATGTATTACTTATGTTAATCTATTGTCATACTTTTAAGTCTAACTTTATAAACAAGGTTAACCTTCAATCATTTGAAAGACGCGTACGAGATCAAATTTTTCCCTCTATCCCAGAGCTGGCATACTGTGACACCATTCCACGACTTCTGTGGAGTATTTATAAAGAGACACGACATCGGCTGTTACCTGAGGGTAAATGACCACCTGACCCATATCTGCGTCCCGACTTTCACCGGCGGCCATTCACCCGGGAACCAACGCGTAAACATACGTTCCAATTTCCAAAATGGACTCGCACGGAACGAACGTAGTCCACATTAATTGGGGCGCATTCCAATTAAGACCTCGTTACGTACGCCTCTTACGCAATTAGCATCGTCCGGCTAAACCATTACGTGAACAGGCGCGTCCAATTTTTGAAATGAGAACATCGTTTTTTCTTTTCATATAAACGATTTAAATGGCTTTTGCCCTGTTTTGTACCCTTTCAAGTCACTTAAATACGACCCCTGGGAGTAGGCAAAATGTTGGCCTAAAAGTCTTTGTAAGTTTTACGGTCTAACCATTGATTCAAAAAAGGCTGTTGTAGGTCAAATTGAAAACAGATTTTAAAAACATAATTTGGATTGGGTACTTAAAGAGACACATGGTTCCTTAATGTACTGAACGGAACACTTGTACTTTCAAATAAACATTTTCCATGACAAATCGTTCACAATTGTCATTATTGCGTGTTCCAAGACTATTGTCAAAAGCTATTATTTCCCACAAGTATCGTATCTATTGCAAAACAATCGAGTTTTTGTAGTCAATATCGAACGGGATGTTGATGCTAATAAACTTTTGATAGAAGTCTAAACGGGAACTGATAGATCCGAATTATTCGTATACACTAGGAATACAGTTATGCGATGAACTATTAAGATTATTTATTGAAGTCATCTGTTTAGCATTCATATGGTCCAAAACAGACAAGTGTTATTGTTTTCCGTATACAAAGAGATCCTTTTGATGCCGGTGCCAGCACAATGATCTGTATTTAACCAATTCATACCACTATTGTCCTTGTGCTACGGCTGTACACAAAAGACCTGTTTGCATAATGTACTTATCTTGCACCATCTAATTAAGATCAAAATGTACGTGTATTTTCTAACACGGACGGACGGCAAATTATGTATTGCACCACAAGAACGTATTACTGGAAAATAGCATGTGGCTGCATTCCCAACAGCAAGGATCGATAAGCAGAATGAAATGGTCGGCGGTTATAGTTCGAAGAAAGAATTATGTTAGAATGACTAACACAAGCCAAGCACAAACGAAAATTTGTTTCTTCTTTCGAGTGTTACAGGAATATAATAGGTGCGCATACAGAACTAATAACATAACACAAAAAAGATAAATACATTTCCAATTTAAATGAAATATAAACACAGTAAATAAAAATTGTACAGAATGAAATCTTAAACAAACTTTAACATTTCTATAAATGGAAAAGTGGAAAGTCAAAGAGGCAATAGCAATTTACGTAGTAATTGAAAGTCGATTCCGATTCAGGTGCAACGAAAGCGTTTACTACGCGTAACACGAGTTTAGATAATATAATAGCTGTACTTTCTAAAAAGTTTCGTTTTACTTTAAATTTATGCACAATTAACTTCACGAGATCTCGATTATTTATTTTAGGTACGGAATGCCGCAATAGAAAAAATACAAAATCCTGCCTAAGAAATCCTAAGAAAAAATGCAACTCAGTGTTTACATTAAAAGCACTGAGTTGCAGATCTCAACATTTTTCAAACTGCATCTCCGTAATTTTAGCTTGAACTCTGGACGCAATTATTTCTGTGAGAACCCCTCATTGTGCGCCCTTCCTCATAACATGGTCCTTTTTGAATAATCGTGCTCAAAAGAGCTACCGTAGTGCATTGAAAAACTTGTATCTTTGGAGGCAAACCGGGTCCGTATTCAGATCTGAAGGGACAAGTGGGCCTTGAAGCAACGCAGCTCCGGCTGACCGCAGCCGACATGCAGTAAAAATAAATAGGTACACAAAAAGCCTTCGAACTAAACAAGGTTACATACGGATAGGGGGCATGATTCAGACACGCCGTGATTCGACGTTCACTCGAATGCATCGCGATTATCTGTAATATGTACACCATGTGCGTTTCTGTTTCTGCGATGTGTACTCGTGATGCCGAAGCCGTTGTGTAAATACTGGATTTAATTACATTATAATACGGTTCGTTTTACATCGTAATTGCATCCATACGCAAGTTAGGTTCTCAAGACAAAGGATTCAAATTATATTTATTTGCCTCTGTTACTGTTCAGTTCTTAGTTGTTACTCGCTTATTTTTACCGTTGATTGCTCAATGGTCCCATTCACTGTAAACCTTATTGTCTACTTGCTAGCTTGTACCTTTTGTCGAACTCGTTGTTTTTGTGTAATTTCAAACGATACTTATCTCGGCCATCACGAGCATGTACTGTTATATCAAATAGTAACAAGTCAAACAATTCGGTCGAAATATTTATTTCCTGCACGCGCATTAAGAACATCTCCAAAAATTCAATCCGCAGTTATCTAAATTGGATTATAGTCTTATTTATTCTATTTAAAAGAAAGGTCGTGACTCAGCTCAACGATTTCACAATTTCACGTTGTGGTTTTAAAATATTGTTTAGCACGTATTACAAAGTCCGGGTTGCGATTTGTATTGTTTTAATCGTTGTAGATCAATAGGTAATTGCGACCTATTTTCTAAATTTGTTGACGTGTGTTGTTGAATAATCAATTTTGCAACGTTCGGTCGCATTGTTGGTGAGGCGCGCGTGCGGCTCGCGGGGGCGTCGCCCCAGTGAAAGTGTGAAAGTGAGGCGAATGCGCTTGCGCACCGCAACTAGGAATACTGTCTATAAAATCAAACATATACCTTACTCTTCAGATTTATTACTGTAATCGAGTTGAGATCATCACAGCACATAATATTCACAAGCTATTACCGCTTTTTATAAAAAATCGTCATCATTATTAAATTATATCCATTATTCAACTGTAAAACTAAAACCTATAACATTATTTGTCTATTTTATAAATACTCTCAGAGAAATATACACTAATTTCTAATCTTAAGTAAAACGTGTAAGCCCTTATGAAATCCAGGCCTAGGTATTGGTAACTCCTGTATAATTATGTCGTTCTTAATAGCCCCGTTTGCAGCTATAACGAGAGATGAAAAAATATATCGAGGTTCGCGAATAATGTATCTAGAGCGCTTGTGGACCGCAGTTTAACCGATGTACCACCGGTATTACTTCTACTGTACGATTTACATATTTATTATACGGCTCTAGCTAAACTTTTGAAGACTCCTCATGTGTCTAAATTAGTTCTAACAAATATTACAGATACCCAATTAAAGATTTCGGGTGAAGTTGATTTTAAAACCGGTATTAAAGTTTTTCGCTGGATTCGACAACAACGGTTCAAATATTTATTGTTAAATCTCCAAGGTTATAGTTACTTCCAGTTTAATGTCCCTATTTCATAAATAGAGAAATTTTGCGCAAATATCTTTCCATTAATTGATTCCACATTAAACTCGCCGTGTTCATTATCGCCGACTACCTTAACGAGTACACAACTGGATCGTTTTATAGTAAGTGGCGTCTTAATGGCTTGTAAAACTACTTAATGTTATAGACACTATTTGTGTTTATTGATAGCGATTTATTTAATCGTTTTGAGATTATTTATTATTTTCATAATACATTAATCTCAGTTTTTCACCAACATATAACATCCGTGCGTTGAAGGCGATTAATTGTTATTGCGGTGCTCCCGATCGAGATTCGCCAAGATTTGTCTTAAATTGTCACGAAGTAAGGCTTTCGAAATGTATACGACATATAAATATGTACGGTGCTGAATAATGACAGTAAATTATCGCAGTGTCGAGTCATGTAATTGTACCGCAATCGATGCGTTGCGATGCGACCTCCATAACAGTAAACCATCCTCGCCGATGAAGTGTGGCGAAACAGATCATATTTTAGCATCTCTAATGGTCGGAGTCGCTGCGAGATATATCGCTTTAATCACGATGGTTTCACAATTTGATATTTCCTTGCATTCATCTTAGAAGTTAAAGTTGATTTGAACGTTTTTATCAATTTCATGGTGTCGTTTATCTATCTTTAGTCTAATATTACCCTTTATAAGAACATTATGTCCATCTTCAATCCATTCGTAAATTGCTCGAAGGTCCCAAGATTTAAAATTAGTCAAACTGACCAAAATCTTTGAACTTTCTTATAAAATCCTTATGTCAAATAAGTAACGTCTACATAGTTTTATGGAATAAGACACGCAAAAAGTAAAACACCTACATAGTTAATGCTACGGAACTTGTAGTATGCGTCTGATACGCAGACGGTGCTTCAGTACTTGGTCGTCTTTTATTGAGCACTTTCTTTATTCACCAGGCTGACAACTAATGGGTATACGAATAAGTACAATATTCAAGAGTATGCCAACCATAAACCAATATTCCAAATTACTTACCTCCGACAGTGTTCTATTTTATTCAAAACATTGTGGACTAAATAATTTTTGTTTCCTAACAACAGCAATCTCGCAGATGAAACGTTCCTCCAAGACAATTCAGAATCACTCTGTTTTACATTAGACATTGTATTGTCGAAAGTGACTATTAAATGTGTCGTAATAGCCGCTACAAACGCTTCTACGAATGCTATCATTTTCAGGCGCGTGCTCTAAACGCTCAACTTGTTTGTATAATACCCCATGAATATGAATTAAATGTAGATTATGTTGCAACAAATTGCATTTTGTCAACTGTGCCCGCGGCTATGTCCCATTTGAATGTGATTATTGTCGCTGCGTGGTAAGTAATTTAGTTAGTGCTTGGCTACATAACAATGACGAAGCAAGTTGAAACTTATTAACTTGCTTTGTAAATGCTGCAGATTACTGTGAAAGATGTTCATGCAAATTCTATCGATGTTATTCTGTCTGCACCGACAATTCCAATTAAAGTGGGACCACGCCTCGGGCTACGTAGACCGTAGTAATACAAAACTAGATTCTGTTCAGAATAAACAAATTCCTGCTCCACATAATTATGCTAATGAACGAAACTCATTTAGTGCAATCGATTTAGTTGCCTCAAAGTAGAGTTACAACATACCTCCACACATACGTAGCTCAAAATTGAAGTTGAGAAGTTGCTTTTATTTCAGATTATTTAATTTACCACTTGATAATTTTGGATAATTAACAAAGGTGATATCGATTAGAATGGAATTTATTCAAGTAATGTCAATTGCAAATAATAAAATGTGTAGTCGGTGGTCTCCATGGTGTCGTTTCGTGCTTATCGCGCGGTCGGTGCATTGAAGCTTGCTCGGATTGTTATGAGACGCATGCTGCCATGATTAGTAATGCATGATGCTCGATCTTCGTGTCGCTCTTCCTATTGTGCAGCGCATGACGTTTCACAATCTTTTGTATATTCCACACCAGAACTCATCATTCTTTCGTTGTAGACCACAGTTGAACTTTTTGTACAGTTTTTCTTATCTATCCCGCTTTGTGTTGGTTCTCCAGCATTAACTAATGTCCCCCCTGTCTGTCAGATGATATCTACCCTCTCGTTAGTGGCATTGTGGCACCCACGCCAGGCCCTACGCGCGGACCTAATGGACCACTGACAGGATTACCTATGATCTGTACGGTCAGACATTTACCTCAACCTCTGAGATGATTTATTAACCAGTTATTTGCTCACGATCTAGTTACACTTAAATTTAACTGTTTTCAAAACAAGTCAGATTCGAGGCATTCTGGGTTATGATTCACTCCAGTGTTTGTATCAAAACCTAAGATATGTGTAGGCGTGTGACAGCAAAGCACGAAATCTCAAGAGCGTGTGAACAGCGATTTGGTCTGGGAAGACTACTAGCGATATATCGTTCTCACGTGCCGCTGATTGCATCTCTTTGCGTTCCAAGCTTTAACCTCTAACTGATCTTTACGTGTCAAATGGTAAATGTATCATCAACATCATAACAAACAACATCATTGCCGTTGCTAGCGCCGTTGGTGTAATTGTTGGAAATGTGACAAACTTCATGTTTTCCAGTGAAACATCGCTCTCACTCTTCAAATTCGAACGTGATATTGTTGTGATTGTCTCTGGCGCGCTCTCGCGAGCACGTTATCTAATACATTTCCCACAATGGATCAGTGCTGAGCGCTCCAACACAATGCTTCCGTCGGCTTCGGTTCCGCTCTCGTAAATTAGGTAAGTGGTGCATTTGACGAAACTTCACTTTTTCACCGTCCCACTTTACCTCACTGCGCGCTGTTGAATTTACCAATCTGTAATTTGTTTGCTGCCGATTAGCAACGCATTTATCCATAAAAGTGATTTCCACGCCGTCTCGAGGGTCTATTAGAGAGCTGCCAATTCGCGACGGGAATTCATGCGATCTTTTCGCACGACAATCGGGAGCGAGACGCAACAACTAGAGCGACTAATATTCAAATGGACCGGTTTAAGATCACCTAATACCTGTTACTGGGACTGCGGACCGCCGCCGTTCTGCATGTAGTACTAGTTTTATACTTCATTTACAATGTAACCTTGAAAGACACGATTCATATAATCTTCACGGATGTAAAATCGCCTTAGGTATTTAAATTAAATATTTAAAAGTATCCGCGTACTAAATTAGCAATCGCTACCGACAACGCGGGCGCCAGCGTGTGCTTCGGTGCGAGTATGTAGGTCGGTCTAACTCAACAACGCTAGACTTTCGTTGGCGATATGCAAATCAGAGCGTGAGCCTAAGTCAGTCAGCGCCTACACTATAAAATTATTTGGAAACTGCCTAATGGACCTGCAGTTTTGCAGGCGACTGCACTCGCTTCTGCAATGTTGTTGTCATTACAGTCATTACTATCCGGTAATTGTCGGATTCACCGCGGCTGCTTTCACCTCAATTCAAACAATTTCCCCCGGTTCAGAATCCGCGGGGTCCTGCCATACCCTGTAGCATTAAGTGCTCATATTGCAATACAGTCGCAGTATTCACCCAGTAATGTGTGGGAAATGGGCGTTCCAACTTTTTTAATTGCCTTGTGTGGTATGTTATTATTGCGGAGCGTAATGCAACGCGGGCTACAGAAGTAAGGCGCCTAGCTGTCTCTGGACAATTTCGTTGTTAATTATCTTCCATCGGATGGCTGGCTGCTCGGTGGCACGTCTGGCCTGTAACTGCTGCTTCAAAAGTAGGCAATGTGTGTGTCTGGTGCTTGATGCACGCCGACACTAACTATTCTCGTATACCATGTATTTTCGATGCACAGCTGTTTTGGGTCAACGACCTATCTGTGCATTGGTCACCGTGTTGTTTTGCTTAGATTTCTATTTCTGAAATAGACGTTCCTTTGAATAATTAATCAATGTACAAACGTCGGGCTAGGAAAATTATACAAGTCGACATTCAGACTGCCTTAATTGATGAGTTTTTTGAACATTAATTTGTGAACTTGTGTAAATTTTAAGATGTCCTACAAAACTAGATCACTGTTAAGTTACTGGTAGAATCCTAATTCAAATTAGTCGTTGCATTACAATCGTGACCCAAAGACAACCCGATTCGAATTCGTGGCGAACATAGTCGGTGCAGCCTCATTTCCGCACTCGCTGCTCACGTCTGCAACGAATCCGGCACCGTATTTGACACAGACACTAATTAACTTAACTTATGAACTCCAGATTCTAACTGAATTTCTTTTCCTCGTTTCAAAAAACGAGTGCAAAGTTGGTCTGGGTTTTTATCAGGAAAAATGCAAATGAAATAAATATTTATAAAGAGTTAAACTACAGAACGAATTGCGTTGCAGTGAGAGTACAAATGTTGGTTTTGGTACAAATTATTTTGTGTTAAAATGTTTCATTTGTCTATCAGACTACTTTACCTAGAGGTGTTGTATACAAAGCCATAATACCTAAATAGGCATTATAGGTTTTCTGCCAATTGATTCACGTATTTAATGACAACGTAGCTATAACAAGTTCGCATACGCTAATTCTATCTACATTTCCAATATGAAAAGCACTTTAAGCGGTATATATTCATTACAATTTTAGCGAATCCACCTCACCCGTTACTTAAGGCCTAGATGGCAAAGCGGCTGGAAAGGTACGTTTACTATCTGGTATTTGGCACAATACCGCTGTTTCGCTGTAGAATAACATTCTCTCTTGATGAGTCTATTACGTAGACATGAAATTGTACTTTGCTACTTGCATCCCTGCATTACATGTCTCTACCGTAATGTTCCCGTGTCGTGCAAGACAGCCATACATGATTGCTGCGGAATATTTGATAGTCTATTCTGTATAGACGTCGCGGTATCTAGGACATTTTCGTACTTACTTGTCTCCACAGAAAACAGTGTTTACTCGTGTACAAAAAAACTCATTTATTACAATATACAATAAAGCTCTGTTATCATGCGTATTCTTGACACCACCGTTTAGTTTTGATAGAAGTACCTTGTGCCGAATCTATTCTTAGTACCTATAAACTCTTTAATTTATGCGTACAAGTGACTCGTAAAAACTTTAAGGTGAGTTTAAAGCCAAGGATAAGAAACATTTAATAGACACCTTTGACTCCATAAATAGTTTAGCGATTTTCCGATTGATATAAACATAGATACTTATAGAGAATATTCTTAATGTTCGTCTTAACGTGCTCTAGATGCCTGTGTTATAATTTTCTAGAAGTTAGAAGTAATTTAAAGATATATCTGATGGTCTAGCTCTGTACTCGGCGTACGTTTGTCTTATCTAAACGTAGCTGTAGATGAAGACTGACTCATCGGTAACGATGACTTGTTCGTGACGTGAAATGTAACCTGTAATTTAGACTAAGATTTACGAGGCGACTCTCGCGGTGATTATAGTAATTCTAAAGTGTGCGGCTGCCAAAATTAAGAGGTTACATCGCACTATGATAAGTGGGTACATACATTATTTAAATGAATTTGAATTTTTCATTTATCGTCTTGCATTTTAGGAGTCTGCAACTAGATCTACATTTTGTTTGAGTTTGTAAAATGTAATACACAGATCTAAACTACTTCAGAGGCTTATCCTGAGAATTGGTGAAACATGCGTGTAATAGTTCATGTCTGACATTTTCCTTGTATAATCTAAAGTCACATCTTTCTACTGTTAAAACCATACAGTACCCCGCGTTGTTATCCTATTCTTTCGTATGTAGGTATGTGTATAATAAGATAATAGTACCTACACGTAAATGTATGCGGCCTAGTCATTCGCGGAGACTGAGAAATTTATGTAACATAAAATGAAATGTTACATAAAAACAGAATCGAGATAACAACAAAAAACGTAACACGGTAACAAGTAGATGGTTGCTAAGCACACTTAACTGCTATCTGATTGCGTTGTCTAACTGTGGATTAAATTTTACTGCCAAAAAACGCTCGAAGCAATAATTAAAATCATCAGAACCCATAAACAAATTCCCATAGAATCGACTCGCGAGTTTTTATGCAATGCTTACGTTTATAGATTGAAGTCGTCACGTTTTTTGTTACATCATAAAAACATACACCGTTCACGGTGCTCGCCTAAAAATTTATTTAATCATAAGCTTTCAACTCGCCTTTCAATTTGAATTGCCAGCGATTTTGCATGTTTAATGTTATTTTTTTCCCTGAACTATTACCATCAGTTTTTCTCTCATCACGAGTTTAGTCGATGTGTTGGTACCGCCAAGCTTTTTTCTAGAGCTGCTGACTTGCCCATAAATGGCGTTATTTCCTGCCTACACCTGCGCCAATGGTCATTCCATAGCAGCCGACGCGTCTTCGCCCGCAATCAATGCCTTACGATTAATAGCAAGCCGCAAAAACGTTGGCCATTGCTTCCTCAATAGATTATTTTTTGCGGTCGAGAGTCCTTTTAGGCGATTTTAGATCACGAAATTACATTGAAATAAAAAAAAATGAATCCTTGGCTGGGAAACATGTTTTTAAATGGGAGCGTTCATTAGAAAATGCGTTTTGTATCACCCCGCAGGTGGTGTTCGATACTAGTAAGCCTGTGTTAATTTACATTGCGATGCTGCCCTTGCCCCTTCGCAACATCCTTCACTACGCGTAAAACTTAAAAACATATTCTAGAAATAAACTACATCTCATAATGCAATGAAGATTTCTTTAAACAACACTGAATTCGTTCTTTAATAAATTCGAGCGTCCCAGTTAGTTATCTGCTATTCATTTCAAATACATTTTGCCGAGATCAAAGTTCAAGTCGCTTTACCAACGAACTGTTCGCGTTGTAGAGACGAGTAAAGACAAGACATCAGTTTTAACTGAAGCTCTACTTACTACTCAAGTCAACGTACTGTGCATTTTGTGGGTGTAACTAGTATGACATTGAACCCTCGTCAATATCGTAATACCGGCGTCTTTACTGTCTCCAGCGACATTTGCCAAAATCCTCCACAGCTTAGTTACTGTCAGCGAGTTTTATATTGATTCTTAATGTGCGGTTAACGTGACACTAGCTTACGTGCAATGACAGTTTCATTGTACACGAATTAGGTACTTGATGATCCCTGATAGGTCCACTTCTTTTTTAATATTCACGTATTGTAAAGTGCATGAAAGTCACAAGACACTAACAAAACACATTTATGATCGTTTTAAAAATTTATTTGTAGTACTGTATAACTGACATCTGTTTTCTATATTTGGATAACTTACCTACTCAGTGAACCAAATGTCAATCAGAGTAGCACACGTTGTGTTTATAAAAGGCAATGACTAGATTTTGTTATGTCCAAACTGATAAACATGTAACAACAAACAGGACAAATGTTTACTGTGCTGTCACAATAATGATGTCACATGTCTAATGTAGTGTGTCTACTCGTGGAGATAACGAGAACTTTAGGTTGTTCACCTTTCGCGAGGCTCATCGTTGTCGGAACATCGCATGACAAAATACAATGTGTGTGTTCACCGCTGCGCCTAATTTCAATGCCAAAAGTACAAAGTACAGGTACCTACAGTTCGCGAGCAGTTCATGGACTATTTGCTTTGTGTGCGCTCCGATATATTTACGAGTTGAAAACATTGATACACGTTCAACAGTTAGAGCAAGGAGGGCAACATTCGTTGGCAAGCTCCCTCCGTCGTATAAATATTCAAAGTAGGAGATTTATTGCTACGACATGATGTGGTTCAGATCCCTCTGATAGTAACAGACGACTGTTGGTAATTTTAGACTTATAAAACAAGAAAACTGCACGACAGTCGTAATAAATGATGATTGGTGCTTGCCAGTCAAGAGGAACGGTGTAGCAGAAACAAGATATTCAGCTTTATAAATGTGTGAAAGGTTACTCCTACTCGTGATATAAATGTCGCGAGTTATTAGCCTATATCTCAGAAGTTTAGTCCCAGGCCCTAACTTCTTAAGGAATTCTTAAAAACAATTCATCGAAACGCCTACAGCTCCTGATGTGTGTAGGACCTTTGATTAATCTCGAATCCCACATTAATTGCAAAAGTTAATTTAGCGCCGCTCTTTAGCAGCTTTCTCACGCGAATTGAGCGTAGGAGGACGTTTTCTAAATATTTCACGTCGTTGCTGCGCGTAGGAATAATTAATGATTTAGTTATTTATTATCGGACACCGCACGCAGAGTTCAAGAATCCTACACTTGAGCTATCACAGACTACCATTTGCTATATTATAGTCCGGTATAACAGTTGGACACTTGAATGCTGCATGACTAAAGGGACAGCTGTAACTTTGTACACAACTCACAAGGTGAGCATTGTGTGCTTTTGATATTCATAAAGATTGTCGTACGCCTGTCCAGTTTACTGTGATGGATTGAGGGGCTTCGGGTGCTTACTAAACGTAATAAAATACCTTTTACATTCATACACCTAGAATGTAAAGTCTATTGTAAAAAAGCATAAACTTTTCCATGATATCCATTCAATATCAACTTCTTCGAGTATAATTTTCTTGGTACAATACGGTCAATGATCTTGCTGAATGAAAAAATATATTCAAGCAAATAAACATATCTTTGAATACGACAGCGACAAGAAAAAGAATCGTTTGAATAACAAATTCGGCTACAAAACCAACATAGTCCCGACGAAAATATAAAATGTAACAAAAACCTTCGGCTTAGCTCCGAGTTCCGACACCGGATTTGTTCAAAAGCCTATCGCGTATTAGCAGGCGGCTCACGACTTCACTTTCACTGGCGAACTATCAATCTCGACTGTCACGCTTAAAAAATACATTGCGTACTTTGTACTTACTCTGTGTCAAGGGACTCCGTTTTATTCTTCAGCGATATTCGCTATCTTCAGAATTTGTTTGAAGCGTGTTTAAGTAAGCGTTTCTTTCCACAACATCGGTTGTATAGAAATAAGCTTCGTAAGTAACATTTAATGTTCTAAGTGAAACATGTGTCTTTTTGTAATCAGCGTCTTCTTCAATGAACAAGTAAAGTTATTTGCACGGTAACAAAAAGCAATAAAGCTAAGAACAATGCTAGGTCACTAGCAATCTTCAATACAATAATTCATCAGTCTGGTACCTATTGTCTCATCTTTCTTTGTGAAGACCCAAATGACAAAAAATATTGAAACTGGTTTCCACGACAAGCTCAAATATTCTGAAACATTTTCATCAATTTTAGCGAAACTGTTAAAGAAAATAGAACTTAAATAAAACAATTTACCATATAACTTCAAAATTATTCATAATTTAAATTGTACTAGTCAAAATAGATGATTACTATTATTACTAATAACTAAGTCTTACAAAACCATTTAATCAGTTTATTAACATTACATTACACTAAGTACTATTAAAAGGTTATTGACCTGGCATTGTATACCTACGAGCAATTATCTGCAGTATCTTGTTAAAATAATAATTGAATCGAGCGTGGGTACACCCAATAGATACTATTGCTCCCATATTCGGAGTTTTAATTACATTGCACCATTACATAGACAAAACAATTACTTACAGCAGAGAGTTTAACCCCACGTTTATCATGAATTAGATCTCGACTCTGTGGCGTCATTAGTTAGGAAGATTGGCAACATATTTTAGAATTAACATATCAAAGGGAACCAACGTCAGCAGCGTCTGGGGACTGTCTTTCATGTAATTTATAGACAATTCACTAATGTATTTGTTAATAGATTTACATACATACATAACATCACGCCTTTTATCCCCGAAGGGGTAGGCAGAAGTGAACATTATGCCACTGTACAATGTGACACCCACTTTTCACTATTTATGTTATAAGTCCCATGTAATAGGGGGTGAGCCTATTGCCATATACCGGGCACAATTCCAGACTCCGTGCTACTACTGAGAATTTTTTTAAAAACCTAGTAATACTTTGCACGACCCGGGAATCGAACCCGAGACCCCTTGCCCGGCCAGTCGCACTTGCAACAACTCGGCCAACGAGCAGTGTTAATAGATTTCTCCTCTTTAAAACGTGCTACGAAACACCTAACCTCGTAGCAATATGGTTACGAATTTTAAAATGCCACCTCCTCTACTACGGTAATATTCTACGGTAACTAAGTTGCAATCTTACAATACACATTAAGTTTAAAACTAGGAAAACGGATCTTATCGAACTTATGAAGATAATTGCTCGATACTTGGTATCCGTATTGCGCCAGGAATTAAAGTAGGTACCTCAACAAAATTAGTTTCTTATCTTCCATTTAAATGGTTCTCGTAAGTTGTAGTGCAAACCCTATATACATATTACGTACCCGTTGATTTCACCGTTAATGCTTTAATACAATTAACTTTGTTTTAATTAATGAACGTTTAAAATATTATAATCAGTTCCTAGTTAAGTAAGACGTACCATTAATTTAATTAAGCTAATGAAGTTTTCTTTTACGCTACCATGAACGGAGATCGAACATTCATTAATTATGAAATGTCCAATTAAAATCCATCCATAACGCACCATTTATAAAGTTATTTCAAAATATGAAATCCTATAAAACGCAAAGCCAATTTAACTTAACAGGTTTAATTAGCTACAAATCAAATTGCGTAAGAAGGACTGACGCATCCGCCACTTTCCCGCCGTGGCACAGTGTGAGAATCCCGCAATCTAGGGGGATTTAAATCAAAATATTTTTTGTCGTAAATGTTATTATAGTTATAACCTATTTATACCTAAGACCGTATTTAACACAGCTACCTATTAGAAATTCTTGTAGGTATGTTAAAAAAATTCAAATAAAATGTTGAAGTGGGTAGATAATAATCGTTGAACCTTTACAATACAAACAACAATATTAAAGTCTCATCTTCACTTGAGATTACTGATCAAATTAACGTATAGTCTTGTTTATTGGTTTATTATTGTATTGTGTATACCTTTCAAGGTAAGTTAGAGTGTATTTTGTTTAAGTAATAGTTAAACATTGATCTCATAACATCATTTGAAAGCACAGTTAAATTAAGCTTTTTCTAGAGACGATTTGCAAAACAAAAGGGTGCATAAAAAAAAATGATCTGAATATCCCGGTGCTGTTATTGTTTTAATGTATAGTTTAGAGTCTTACATTTTAAGAACAATTGCTAAAACTTGCGATTTTGTGCGACCGTCATACATTTTTTTCGGTTTTCAGAATGACGACCGAAATTTCAAAAAAACAAATTTTTGATATTTGGACCTCAAATGCAAAAAAAGAGCGAATTGATTCTATTTTTGCTTTAATAATAAATAATTACCCTCATGTACAATTTTCGGAAGGTGCTATAAATGAAATTAAGTTCTTTTTAAGGAGGTTATGTAACAAATTTAACGAAAAATGGACAGCTAGCGGTAGACATCGTGATCGCTTTTTAAGCAAGAATATGACTTGGTTGAATGAATGCATTACATTACCAGAAAATGTTTTAAATGAAATACCATCTACATCTGGCCATTCACCAGGAAGACCACACAAAAGTTTTGTAGAATGTTGTGATAAAACCAAAAAACGTAAAGTTCAGGATCTAATATCTTCTACTAGCCCTGAAGAAATAACAGTTGCACATGAATATAACCTTCGCAAAGCAGGTAAAAGGGACTCTGCAGATATCGTAAAAGAACTTTCTAATAGTTCACCTAAGAGAGGTTCCATCATGAAAAGCGTACGTAAAACGATTAGCGAAAGCGTTCAAGTGACTGTGTCGGCCGATGAGGCATTAAGCATGATGGTAGATGCTGATCTATCAACACATCAATATGAGATGATACGGCAAAGGATAAATAAATTGGTTAAAAACTTATTGCCATCTTATGACCGAATAAAAGAAGCTAAGAAGAAATGTTATCCTTCCCTGAAAACCGTAACAGAATCAACTGCAACGTGTGGCCTGCAATCATTAGTAGACCATAGTATCGAACGACTTTGTTTATCACAGAAAGAGGTTCTTGGGTCAATCCAGGACTTGCAAGGTGGAGTAAAGGAACTATCACTGTTAATTAAGTGGGGTTGTGATGGAGCACAACAAAAATCATATAAACAAAAATTTTGTTCAGAAAATAAATTTGATGAGAGCCTTTTTAGCATATCCATGGTGCCTATACAGTTAAGGTTGAATGGCGAAGAGCATAATACTATAGTATGGCAAAATCCAGCCCCTTCTTCGACAAGGTACTGTCGACCAATTAGACTTAATTTTGCAAAAGAGACTACTTCATTAATTAAAGAAGAGGTTGACACGATACAACAGCAGATCGATGTGTTGTCGGCCGTCGAAGTAAGTCTAGATAACTTTAAGGTTTTAATGAAACCAATTTTTATGCTGACTATGATAGACGGTAAAATATGTAGTGCTCTATCTAAAGTTTCGTCCTCATCTCAAACTTGCTATATATGTGGAGTAAAGCCTTCAGAGATGAATAATCCATCACTTATTATGATGAAACCTCTCGATCAAGCTGCATTGTCTTTCGGGCTTTCACCTTTGCATTCCTGGATTAGGTTTATGGAATGTATACTTCATATCGCCTACAGACTTGATATAAAAATGTGGCAAGCTAGAGGTCAAGAAAATAAAGATAAGGTTAAGGCTAGGAAGATACATATACAAACACGGTTCAAAAATGAATTAGGTTTATTAGTAGATTTACCAACTCAGCAAGCTGGTAATACCAATGATGGCAATACAGCACGCCGATTTTTCAGAAGTGCCACAATAACTGCTGATATTACCGGAATAAATTTAGAATTAATAACGAGGTTTCATATAATTTTAGAAACTCTTGGGTCTGGTTTTACAGTCGATTTAGAGTCCTTCAATCGTTACACAGAAGAAACCAGAAACCTATATCTTAGGGAATACTCATGGTATAACATGCCAGTAAGTGTGCACAAAGTTTTATTTCATGGCCGTGATGTCATAGCTTCGTGTATTTTACCCATTGGCCAGTTATCGGAAGAGGCACAAGAAGCTAGAAACAAAGATAATCGAAGATATAGGGAATTCTTTACTAGAAAAACGTCACGAATAGACACCAACACCGACCTACTTAATAGGCTTCTTATATCATCAGACCCTTTCATATCCAGCTTGAGGCTTATAATGAAGAGAAAACGAAGTCCTCTAGACTCCGATGTCCTAAAATTGCTTTCTGCAACCACCGTAAATGAGATCGAAAGTAGAGTTAGTGACTAAAATAAGAAAATGTATTAATACCGCATTTTTTTTAATACAACTTTTTTTTCTATCGCTGTTTAAGAATTTTTATTTATTTCAATACCAATCAATATTATTTTTCAACTTGTATCTTTTATTTAAATCAATTTGGAATTAAATCCCCCTAGATTGCGAGATTCTCACACTGTGCGTGGAGGCGACCTCTGCACGTGGGGTGGCGAACTATTGCACTGCGGATATTTCTGCGGCTCAGAACCTTTCACGCGGAGGTTCAACGCACTAACGTTATCTATGACGCCAACTAAGTAATTGCATCGTTTTTATGACAACTCCAACTCCGTGGACTTATTCTTTTTCTACAATATTAACTGGAACGTGCAGAGTAAATGTGTCAACGTGTATGTGTAATCGTGCCGCGCAAAGAACTTGTACAATTCTTTTTTGTCTGTATTCTTTTAATTCAATAAAAATATGTTACAAAATGTCATAATTATTTAGCAGATACAAGCTAACAGTTTTTTTGAACCCAATATCATCTAGGCCAAGGTACTACACCTGAACGTCAAACAGGTATTTCATCACTATTATCTGAGAGTCACTTAACTCTGTTTAAATAAAATACTTTATACATTGTGGTTTTACCTTTCAACATCCACATTCGGCGAACATTACCTAATTGTGTTGATTGAATAGTACCAGTAGCTACAGCAAAAAATAAAGTAGCCAACAAATGGAAAACGATGTGCTGTACTGTATTCATCATGATGATTTAATCAAGTAGGTATAGAATAATAGTTAAATTGCAACTTAGATAAATTAATCTGATTTATTTAAAATATACCTACGTTATGTACTTCTTCCCGGTTTCTGAAAGATAAAAAAGTACACAATTAAATACTCAATGACAATGACAATACGGAAACGCTCCAGTACAGTACAGACTCAAATGTCCTAATGAACAGAAAAAATAGATTGGAACAAAAATTTAACACGCCTATTCACGGTAAATAAAGCTGACCATTCTACACACAATGAGTTGCTAAAGTATTATTTAAACAAGCGTGCTTAAACTAAAACACGGTACAGAGATTAAGCAAAGGTATATGAATTAGTAACGGAAGCCAAGCGTACCATGTTCGGTTGATTAGGCGTTGCCACCCGTCGCCACCCGTTGGCGACCGTCGGCCTACCTAGCGATGAAAGGTTACTGTGTTAAAGTTCACTAGTTATTATCACCTATGTGCTCCATCGCCTGTGAAATTGTCTAACCAGCATCCTATCTATCCCGAACTAGGTAATCTCCTTGCATCACAAGTGAGATTAACCGTAGACAGAGTGTTATTATACGTATGACAGGACTCTATTTCAGGCACACATCAAAGCCCCACAGCGTCAAGTATTTATAGCGTTCCATTTATTTAGGTAACCTTCAACACATGAAGTACCGTCCTATCGACTCAAATTTTATTACAATTTTGTTAATCACAGAATTAAAGATACAATCCACACAGACCGTATACTATACCTATCTGTCAACTGAACTATAATTAAGTTAAAAGTTTGTAAAAAAACAAGGAGCCCATAAACATTCTAGTAATGTGTTAAGCGGGCTTCCGTTCGCATTATCGCTTCAACTAGGCAGAAAAAATGTCGCAAACCACATTTACAACAACAACACTTGTAACAAGTTGTGATAACACGAGTTGATATGCTTTATGCAGTAAAAACTACACCTGCCGCTTGTCTAAGCTTCCGTTATACGCTTGAAAATAGTTTAAACAACACTCCGTATCAAGTGAAGCTTCAAAAATACGCACTATTTTAAAAGTTAAAACAGGCACGTGTAATTTTTTAGACCAGTTTACAGACTTCCATGAACTGTTTGTTTGTCATTTGAAATGTAGATAGGATCGCTGTCCACATTTTTCATCATATTTGCAAACACGAATGATGACATAAGCGTGTTTATGCCTTGTGCACGAGAATAGAAAACCAATTAGGAGGCACTTTCCCGTTGTACGAACATATTAGCTCACTGATACAATACACCTTACCCGTTCACTTTCGCCTTTCATGGTCACGACCGGCCATAGTTCACGATCGTCATAGACTCCTTAGCCACTGGTATTCAAATGATACGGGAAAGTTTACATTTGCCTTTTATCTTTTAATATACCTATCATTGCGACTCTCACTAGATATTACTGGCCTTTGCCATGTCACACTTGTTAATGGTACATCAACTAAATTGTAATTATATTCACGGTAATGTTCCGAGAAGTGGGACAATGTCTCTATGCGGCACAAGCATGCCACTCACTTGGTCATTACTGCTTATTTAGATACTAATTACCTCGCAACCTTTAACGACAGTAAAAGTTACTGACACCTATTCAACAAGGTCTATTTGACTTTTGTGGTAGTAGGACTGTCATTAACGTCGTTTCTTTTTATATTAGAACTGTCCTCGTAAAATATTGTTGCTTTCATAATAAGCAATTTAAATTACAACCCTAATAGAATAGCGGCTATTAGTTGCATAGCAAACCTACAACTTTCATGTCTAGTTATCTTCAGTGATCTCTTGATCTGTTGCAAAATTATTTAGCAATAACACTAGTCATGTGGTTCACCTGTAACCCTTGTAAACATGCTTTATGTTCATCGGATTTATGGCCCTCGCGAGTAAATTCAATGAGGTTTCCATTCCAAACATATTTAGTAATCGATTTGTACTCTCCAAATCAGTATAAGCAAGACAACTCTTGTAAGTATTACAAGTACCTAAATAAATTTCATTTTTATGCAAATAATATTGCTACTGTCAGCAACGATTTACAAATCTGCGTAATAACGTGCACTGTTGCACTTTATCGAATACCAACCTCAATTATAATGTAAAGTATTGCTGTGTTAACATGAGATGTTCTCAGTAAAGTCAATATTTC
The DNA here is from genome assembly GCA_902850265.1 of Spodoptera littoralis. NCBI lineage: Eukaryota > Metazoa > Arthropoda > Insecta > Lepidoptera > Noctuidae > Spodoptera > Spodoptera littoralis. The sequence continues at coordinate 12,784,740 of LR824542.2, forward strand.
AAACAACTTCGAGAAACGGAATAACATGTGTTCGCGCCGCTTTCCACCCGTCATCATTACTCAAACTGTCATTTACAACTCATTTTATTACCACTCATACAATATTTCAACAATAGCTAACGAGACTTGATGAAGTAAAAGTTGCAATTGCATACTAATGCCCCATTGTTACTTTCTACCGAGTCGTTATAACGTATCGTGGATATAAAATGTGATTGGAGGTCGAAACAGTAATAGGTGTAGGTACTGCGAACGGAAAGCGCTGACATGATTGTTTCAATATTTGCTTTCAGATTTCATACACAAAAGAATATAGTTTCCATAAACCACTTCACGAAGACATTAGTGTAAATGCACGTTAGACACGGTTTGTATATGGACGTTAATGTTCTTTATAATACACACTTTTGGTACTACTGTTCTAGTTTTCAGTTTCAACTGTTGAACTTAATTCCTCAAGTTGGTCACGGTTTTATTGCAGTTTTATGTACCATTACTGCTCAATTGCATGTTAAATGGTCCCGAATGCTTTTTTGTTTGTTAAAACAACAATAATATCAAGTAAGAACGTCATACGAAGCACTTAAGTTAGAGAAACTATAATATCTTACAAAATGAGCATGAGAACGCAGGGATGTTTTATTTTAAATGTGTAGCGATATGCAAATAAGAGTATACAAATTGAATGGATGGCTTCAACGTGGACATATTGGTCCCCAGATAACGCGAGGTACGCAGGCGATATTTGGTCGACGGCTGTTCACCGTGGCGTGTGTGATAGCGATCAGACTGAATGAGCGAGCAATTGCCTTGTTTGTCGTGCCGGCGACACAGCCGATCCTACGGTATGCTGATACCAACCCGATTGGAGGCGGCAGTTTGTCCTCAACGATTTATTTTATGCGCTTCTGCACCACCTGACCGCTCCTGGCAATTATAACCCATATCGCGATAACCACTTAATCGCTCCATCTGTTGCCAATTTAAAGGATGACTTATTTAAACTCCGAGATTGATATTTTTTGCAACTCTTTTACCTTCGTCTTGATCATCGTTAACCTGATTTTCCATATTAGTTATCTTAATAAATTGTTTTCGAGTAAATGCATTTTATTTTTTGCAAGTATAATTACATAAAAATACAGTTTACATATGGACTAAAGTTTCTTTTATGTTAATCCTTAAATAAGTCACATGCCCATAACAGTTATTCAAATGCTGTTACGAATACGAAGATAAGAATTCGCTCATGCGTGTTGCACGTGAATGTATGCAGTTCGAAATGTCCCTCGTTTGTAAATGTTCAGAATATTAGTCACCGAGCGCGTAGTAGTAGATGGTTAGATTCCTAGCTCTGGGGAGGTCCGGTAAAGTGGGTAATACACAGTCGGACGTTCCATCGCAGCAGGAATGACATGACTGAGCCGTTTTCGAGCTGGCCCTACGGACATGGATACATCGACGTCGCCATTTGTGACATTTTGATGGTAGATTGTTGTGTTTACATATGAACGTCTATGGCCACCTTCTAGAAACCTGCGTGTATTTGAACGACTTATCCTATGCATACATCTTAACTACGCACCGTTTCGGTCATGACTCCATTCTGTATTGTTTCTACGAAAGGAATAGCAAATGAAGCATTCATACGAACAGATCACTTCAACTTATGAAAAATGATGTTGGAGCGTTGAACTAAATGACTTTTCACTTCACCAACACCATCAGTTGTATTTGGTAATCAATCAACATAATGTTCACCTATTAGTCAGTCGGTTCGTTCACCTCGCCTTTCAAGGTCCAGGCGTGCATTATTTTAGCGTCGGTGGCTACCCACACACGCACTACTATGCACATTTCCAAGTACGATGCGCTAGGTTGGAGGAATGAGAGCGCGTGATACGAATACACTAGCGATTATCTTTCCAATGTTGATTTTATCAGTACATAAAAACCTTCGAGAACCCCGTCACAACCACACCCTCATGAAATGGTGCGGACAAATTGAATTTTCCCGTAACAAGGCCGTGTAATCACTTTTATAACAAAGTATTCACAGTGGGCCATCAAACTATAATAAAGTCGGCAAATTCCAGGCCAGCAGAGATGATTGTTTTTGTCGTAGAAGTACCTACGTAGATATATAGTTCATGTAATAAAGATAGTAACCCAATAATCGGATAGTGATCTCAAGTAAATTTAATAGTTTCCTTCTAGGAACTAAGTAAAAGTTTCAGGCGCTCTCAGTTTAGTGTTCAATTTACTTAACAATCATTATGTCGTACGATTGCCTAGTTGACAGGAGTCCATTAGTGACAGAGGTGAGCGCGGCTGTGATTTACGACGGCCATCGCCCTCCTAGATGGTTCCTTGTCTCTCTAAATGAAGCACTCGTACAGTAGCCAGTAACCACTTACAGCCAACATTTATCTGATGGGGATTTGTATTCTCAGGTGGATGACACAGCCACATAAATTATAAACAAAAAAGTGATTTTTTCATTTAATCTGTGTCTGTGACAGCTCGGGTCACGCAAAAATTCTCATTTGTAATTATTAGTTGTAATTTTCCGAGTCATTAAATGATGTAAGAGGTTTGTAAAGACTCCCCACGTGGGCATGCGCGCACGTTTTTTTGCTCGGTAGCACATCGTTCGTCATTACGCGTTTATTATCTGTTTGGCCTTGGCCGTGAACGGTCGCACAGGAGGACACACTTGCGCGTGGGCAAATACGGTGGCTACACAGCGTACTTACCACAGAAATTAGAATCTACGCAAAAAACTCATTGTGTCCATACCACGAAATGTTTTACTTAACATCGTACAAAAAAGTAACCATATTAAATTAAAACACCACATCTTTAGACGGAGCTAGAATAATAGTCTACTTATTTAAAAATATCGTGCGCGTGTTCATGTTACGTTTTTATGGAGTTATTCAAAGAAATTAGTTTTATATTGAGTAAAATAATGTGTTGGATGAGAAATAACAAACAAAAGAGTGCCGCCATCCCCTGCTGGGCATGTTAAATCAAAATGATTATTCGACTGCAGGCAGAAATAATAAACAAAAACTTCTTCCGTGTTGTTAATCATAAACCTATCCGGTTAAAGTACTTTAAAAACGTATAGGCAGTATTCTATCCTTGTTCAGTGGACAGCTTAGAAAACGGTACAAAGAAAAAAAATACAGCGCCACTCGTGATCTATTAAAACTTATTAAAGTGATACTTCACAGATCAACGGAGTCCATTTGGGTCAATTGCAATAATCGGTAGGTAGGTCGTAAATGCTGCCCACCGCCATCATCGCCGCGCCGGGCGTGCGCCAACCGACCTAGACGACATAGACGATAGCACATCTGCTGGCATAAACACACGTTTCAGTTACGTAACTCGCCTTTTCACCCCCTATATACAATTATATTTACAATATATTCGCAATAAACAACTTTGTTATACGTATTGTACGAGTAGATGCCCGTTGAAACTATTATACATTACATGTTTATCTAGATTCTTGCAAGATTGTTCGATCATCCTAAGGGAATTTGTTAAAATGTTGTCAATTCTGATTGGCTCTTCATGTTCATGTAATTTTATTGAATCTGCAGGCATACTACCTACTTTAAATGTTTACGCCATACACTTTTCTCGAAAATTTTATTGTGATGTTTTCGTCGCATTGATAAAATCACTGGCAGAGGTTGTCGCACCAGTGATACGTATATTGTGTACAAAATTCGCGTGAAAATCTAAAGTGGAATAAGTTTCCAGAATTAGCTTAGTCATATGTATTGTTTTTCTCGTCTAGTTCCTTAGCCTCACGAATATCCACGAAATGGTTCATGTCTATTCGTTCGACAGTAAAAATACATAGAACTAAGTCTTACCTAACCGCAATCCATGAACATTATCGTAAAATCACTTGATGAAAGCCTTGCCTGAGCTCACCAAGCTCGCAACAAAATCAATAGACTATTTCAATGTGATTCTCGTCCAGCTGAAACAGCTCTTATTTTGTTTCATGTTTATTTGTTCTGTATTCTCGCCTAAAAGCAAATTGCATGTAAACTCGTGCATCGTGAAGCTATGCATTACACACGTCGAACAACTCGATGGATAAGTGCGTCGAGAATTTGTCCTGCATAAAACGTCGTACGCGCCTATTGAATGCACAAAACATATCATTCATTAATGTCACATTACTAAAATGGATAAATGTAGCAGCATCATATAAATGTCCGGAGTGACAGTATTTACCGGAGTTGTAGAGTCGGATCACGCAGACGACATGACATACTCACGGACTGTATTTCTGTATATTCGCTGATAAAATAACGCCGAGAGACAATGCCGATGAGTAAACGGTTTGGTCACGTATGTGCTTAAGAGGTCCTTTATTTGAATCGTGCGCAAAATATTAAAAAAATATTTCGGTTTGTAGTTTTTCAAATCTCACCAAATTTTCAAGATTGTTACAAGACTACACACATACACAAGAGATAATAGATTTCAATACAATATTTGCTGTTAAAGGTGATGCAACAGAGGATACCGGTTTTAGCTCGATCGGCTCCTCAGCGTCTAGCGAAGATACGATAGTCAATGGACTGAAAATGTTTTGCATGGAATTGATTAACCCTGTGGCCTCGGCGCCTTTGATATGTACTTCTTTATCTGTTTGTTATCGATAAATTAGCTACATACGTGTATTTTATTTGCGATGGGGTTACATTCATTATCTGTTTACCTTCTGCTTTGCTTACAACATGAAAAATTACTTTGTAAAGCCGAGATTGTCCATAATCCGGCAAGTAACATCTCAAGTCATTTGTTTTAAATTGCTGATATGACTGATAGTAGTTATGTTAATATTCAATCAGATAAAGAACGCTCCTGTTTTGCAAATGTCAAGTCGTATGATACAAGGGGCGTTCTCACGGTAGCTCTTGAGAGAAGAACAGAGAAAGCCTTATCTCATGTATCGGAGCGCGAACAATGTGAAGAGCGTGTCGATGCTTATCACAGCTAGCCTATCTAGTGGCTGTAGTGCATTCGACTTTCACTCGCCGCCGCCACGTTGCCTTGTCGCTCCTAACACCACTTTGTTTGTGCTCGTCTTGTCTTGTTAGTGCTGTCGGAAATCGTGACGAGTTGAAGAGAATCGATGACTTCTCGAGAAAGTTATTTCGAAAAAATCTTTATATTTTTCGCTTCGGTCGTGAATTGTTAGACGCACCCAACCGAAGATAGGTACAACATTGTTTACCTCAAAATATGTAAAGTGCGTCACTCACACGCCGCAGACGGAACAGCTTTTTTAGCGCTGCTTAATATTCAATAACACATCCATAAACAACCATTGTGTCGGTATGGATTATGGGTGTTGGGGACGCCGCGCCGGTTGCGTCGGTCGCGCATGTTAAAGCGGGCCTGTCGTGATTTAGTGCAGGGCCGCGGCTCGTACGCAGCCCACGGGCCTAATTACAAAGTGTAATGAGGCGACAACGACGCCCGCGCTCGCGTCCGCCCGCGACACCGCTCTGACGCCCGCCGCCCCATACACAATAACTTGCTGAGGTGACAATACCGCTTAAAGCTTCTCATAGTTCAACATATTACACTTCACATTATAATGCCTTTTAAAATGCTCAACAGGTACCTACTTAACGCAAAAATATGTCGTATGTATTTATTTAAAACAAAAGACAGTCATAAAAATACCGTAAAGATGTAACTGCGCTTCAGGATAAAGGGTTTAAACACGCAGTAAACACGATGTTTGCATAAAATTCCAGGATATCAAAGTTTACATTCACTGATGTGAATTAAGCTTTGGTGAATACAAACCAGAACTGATATAAAATGTGAAGTAGTAATAAAGGCTAAATAGGAAAATAGCGTCAAATATAGTACTTATGTACGTATCAATATTTATTATCTCTATCGAACATAAAAATACCGAACTTATGTTCAAATTAGTACTTTCATTGCAATTTTCAATAGATGTAGATTATTATCTGGGCATCAAAAGTGAGCTCACTGTTAGAGTAAACCCATTACATAATTACAGAGCGACGGACATTTCATATTATGATTTACGCACGAGTGGCCGTGGTCCGTTGCTACGACTAAACTTTAGCAAAAACGCCCGACAATACCATTCCACTTAATTTTGCATTCGAATGTCGAACTAATCTCGAATGATTTAGTTTCGTAAGCTATTCCTTAAAAAGGTTTTTTTGCACAGAACATGTTAATGAAATATATACTACGTGCTGCGAGCAAACACAAATTGTCATCAATATTCCATTGAACAATCGATCAAAAATAAAGATAACTATCAAATGTCTCAGCAATTTAAGCGAGCCAAGGCTTAAAGACCATACATCAAGTTATGTAAATCACCTTGTTTTTTATACCATGTCGTCACACCGTGAGTGATGGACATACGAAATTCGGTTCTATTAATCTCCATTGAACGGTTTGAAATACTTCGATCACCAGGACGAGTAATAACATCTTACATGAGGCGACTCGACGGCTGATATTAATTTCTTTCAACAGTATCAATATGTTAATGTAATAAGTAAATTGGTTTAGTAACAGTTGCTAGCTTCAATTTTTAATAAAGAAAATTACTATCCTTTTGTATTCCTTTCGTAGGACCGGGTGTACTTATAGCATTTCCCACAGTTTCTTTTACATTAAAAAGTTCCGTTGTTGCTTCTTTATCATAAAATTCAGGTATATTTGTTTTATTTTCATGATTTTTCCGACGCGAGTCATTAAGTTTTTGCTCAATGCTGTATTTGCAAATGCGGTTCCGGTACCGTTGTAGTATAGACCACCGCTCGCTTGTTGATTTTTCGCTCGAATTGATGTTTCGTTGCGTATACAGAACAGAACAATAGAACAAGTTTTTTAGATGTCTTTGTTCCTACAGCAATGTAGACAGAAGATGTAAACCAACGATGCAAATGAAGTGAGAACTTTTTGTTCTCGCCTTCGTCGACATCGCACTCATCGAAATATTGTGAAGATTCCACTACTGTCGAATGTTGAAAGCTTTCAGTAATGATTATACATGCACGATTTACAACTCAAAATGATATCACCAAGTTTTTGTGAATGCATACAAATGATTTATTCCGTCCACAATCAGTTCCAGATCTTCTTTATTTTTTGCAAACCAAAATCAAATATCGAGATCGCTACGAATCAGCTCCTTGTTCTCATTGAAAGTAACGTATTCTTTTTATTTTGTTTCAGTTTCTGCCACTCTACCACCACAGAGGCCTTGGATACCATTGACCCGACCGAACAGAACTCGTCCTACTTGTAAGTATTGCTGCTTTTACTACAATATTAGTTGTCGAAAACTAATACTTGCAATAACAACTTGAGTCTGCATGTGCAATTGCTTGTTTAAACATTAATATAAACGATAACATCGCAATTGCACCTTTTTATTCGTAGTAATACGATTCATAGCTAAGGACGGCCCGAGATTATTTAATAGTGATAACAAAAAGCTTAGCAACAAGTTTGTCATTAATAAAGTGTCATAGTGGCACGTATGGGCGCGGCGCACGCGGGCCGTCTCATAAATAATCAACCAGAGACCGCCCTACCATGCAACGGTAATATTTCCACCCGTGGGAGACCCTAGGGATACTAGTTTGGTCCTGCTTCAGTCCTAACTTGCAGTCTTTCATCCGATACCGTTACACAGTTAACGTTGTATGACATTTGAATAATTCTGATAGGTGGAGCTTCCTCGTCTGCGGTAGATTTATCTTTCCCATTTCAATAGTCCAGACGCGATCACTACAAGTTCATGCAATTGACAATGACAACTTTCTACTTACATGTACTTATTAATAATGTACATACACAGTGTAATTACTTTTTGGTCAAAAACACTACTCTCAAAACTACATAATTATTATTATAACCTATATTCGGGTTGTTTATTTATATACAAAACCCAATTACTAGAAAATCTTTATTCAATGCACTTTTACAGAAAGCTTCAACATTTTCTGGTTCTGGCATTGCACTTTATTGAGTTCTCTGAAATTTATTTTAGCGTGGAGTTCTAAGTAACAACTAATCGTGAAGTGTATGCCGACAGAGTTAAGATCCCGTCACGCGTTCTTGGCCGGCACTCATGCCGCTTCCCGACGCACGATGCGCGTACCCAATTTACATAAATCAAAGCGGACGTTCGAGCCTAGCTGGCACTGGCACAACCTTACACCTATTGGCAAATAATTAATATCGCTGCATATACCTACTATACTACAGTCCTCATTTGTTAAAATACTCATAGTTGCTGCGTCGAAGGTGCATTGCGTAAATCTGACCAGCCATCTATGAAGCTGGTCACTTATACAACGTCATTACGGTGTCGACCTTCTTGTTACATGGTGGCTACTTACTGTGCTTACTCGTATTTACCTAATAATCAATGGACCGTAAATAGGAAACGATCTACAATACACTTAGAAACCGATTCAGTCGATCGCGCTTAGTCGCTCTCATGGTCAGTTTGCTAGGGAAGAGAGGAAATGCCCTTCGTCTCGCCATTCGCGGATAAACAATGCACAATGAGAGACATTGGCTGCGACCTCCTCGCATCCGTGAACCCGCAGATCCCGCAAAACTTATGCTAGATACCTTACTCTCTTCAGACAGAAAATAAATCACACGGAGACATAAACAAGTATCGCAGACGACAGCCGACAAACCTTGGGACTTCTTCGTTATACTCATGTGCTAGGTATTGAAATCAGTTGATGGTAGCAAGACTAGCAACAAATAAGGCTCCAAGATTGTGTGACAAATGTGTAGTATGTTCCAACAGCTTGTTTGTTTACGGATCGAACAAAGTAAGGTCTGTACGTGAGTATGAGTCAACTACATTATTATATGAAAACTGACTTGTTTATAAAAGTTTGTTTTCTTAATGCTTCGTATTCGTAGGTGACCTTTCTTAGTCAGCTTGAGTAAAAAAACCGTGAAACAATAGACGTTTACAACTTGAACACTTGAATAAATAATTCCTACGTCTGTCGTGGTACAAAATGCCCACGTAATGGCATCGCCAATAAACAGACGTCTGTGCGCCTCCTCCCATTATATTCAGATGAGCTGCGATAGCTAACTGGTTTATTTCTTTTTCTTATTGCCCGCATAAACACTGGAGTGAGATGTTTTGATCGACACAATCTCGCCACGTAATAACTGTTCACACCATCCCCCTGTTCTTAAATCATGCACGTTTCGCGAACTCCGACGCTTCACGCTAGCTAGCCGTTACCTCTGCTTGTTTGATTAATGTGTGTTCATAATTTAGCGAATGCATCTTTACTCTCTACACCTGTCAGCAATTCTAAGAGAAATCTTTGACTCACAACACATTCGATTTGATACATGGTAACTATGTACACTTGTAGACCCTTCATGCGATTTGTCATTTTCACAAGTATGAATTTCTAGCATGTTCTAAATTACATTGTCAGTGTTCATTTGAAGCCCGTTTTTATTTTTTAAATAACTTGTTTTGCATTTTTTAAATCATTTGTTTTCATTTAAATTATCATTAATCAAATATGTATTGGAAAAGAATGATCGTCTGAGTAATTAAAACTGGTTTGTATTAAGAAACTATGCGTAAATTATGTTTTCTAAAGGTCTAACTAAAATAATAAAACATGGGGATTTTATGAAGCCTTTGCACATTCAGATAATAGGACTCCATTGTAGGTAGTAATTTGATACTTTGCCAATTAATATCTTAATTTATAACCCTACTCAATACCTAAATCAAAATACTAATATAATTAAAAATGGTAAGCCAAAAATGTGTTCCTATTTTTGAAATTTACATTAAATTTGAGCAAATTCGCATGATTCTCTCCCATTAACTGAACTGAAGGTGAAATCCATGAAGCAGTACGGTCAGCAACAAGTACCTACCGATGTTGCGTCTCAGCTCCCACTAACAACATCTTGTTAGCACCTATTGAGACTTCTTACGTCATATTGTCGATCACACCGGGCTCTGACCGAACGTGATCTAATGAGTTATTTACAACGCCAATCCAAATAGAAAATCTCCGCGTGCTTAAAGTGATTTTAATGAGCTGGGTTCACTCCGCAAAAACAGCCTCTGTTCATCTCTTACGAATCGAATCGATATTACAAATCATTACTCGAGCATAACTATAACTGATCGTCTTTACGTAAAATATCTCTTCCAAAATTTTTATAAATGGACTTCCCGGTAAGCTTTGATTTGTTCATTGTTCACACTCCATAAGACTTATAAGTACCAGGTATTGTTCAGGGTAAACGTGTGAAGCAACACTGCACTTTGCTATATCTGTGCAAAATGTAGACGGTAGATCGTCGTGACATGCCTTAATAGTCGGTCGACTTCCGTCGGCGCACCTTTTCCTTTTTACTCTCATATATTTTTTACTGCGCGCACTAGTAAATTTACTTTACAACATATACACATGACATCTTTGATATGCCCACGCTTCGGTGCTAAAACCATAACGTACAGTGCACAATGGTCGTAGCTATCAGGAATATTGTAACCACACGCAGTTAGTGTCACCTTCTCCCATTGTTTGTGCTTCGTTCACGTACTATTTCATCATCGTCGTCGATTTATTTGAAATGAAGACACGCGTCCACATGTTCGACAACATTACCATTTATTATTGTGTTGGTGTAGAGCTTTCGTTTCGCCCGTAGTTCCTTAAACAACGAGCGATTATCGATGCGTGTATTGTTTCGCGACATTTGGCATGTGCGCCGCGTCTCGCGCGCTCGCATCGGGCATACAATGGACGTATTTGAAGCACGTGCTGCGGCTGTATTGATCGTCGTCGAGTGTCGCCAGGTGACTTTGACTTTGTGTCGATTAGCATGAGCGCGAGCGCACCGAGCGATCGTTATCAATTTGTCCGGACTACGGCTCTGCGGCCGATCTCGACGCATTGTCTTGTCCTTCCAGCTGTCGTGTGCCCGTCAGCGCCGCTTTGTCTTACAAGCTACACTCCCGGTTCTTTGTCTGCTGATTGACTGAGACCGGCTCGATTAAATCTAGATAATTGCATCGCCAAGGTCTTCCACGAAGTTGACATTTAGACGAGCGGCCCTCATCGTCCTGCGCAGCGCGCGCCTTTTGATTCGCGTAATGAGACGGGTGCGAGCGCACCGCGTCCGCATAAATCTGAGATAATGGTGTGGAGCGTGAGAGAGCACAGTCGTGCCACCTTAGTTTACGTAATAAGTGGATACGTTAAAATGAATCCGTCGCTGTTCGCAGAACACTTATGATGCCCAATTTCCTTAGTTCAGCTAGGCTGAACGAGAACGTTTCCGTTTTCTATTATAGATGTCGCCATTGTGCAGAAATAGGCGCTTCATTTAATATGTATGAGAAATTATGTTTCATTCGTTGTGTCATTAAATCTATCTACGTAATCGTTCATAAATCGGAAACTTCTATTTTCAATCTGTGACCTAAAACAACAAGCTAAACCGAGTGTGGTCGGAGCATTGGCCGCGGCGGCCGCATGTGAGATATGATTAGAAAAAGCAAAGCCATTGTGTCGCGTGCCTGCTGCATGTAGAGCGTAATAAGATTCTCATTTTAATTGGAACATTTTTTATCTGTCACGCGAGTTGTGCGGACACTGGTAACAAAATGTCGGAGCTAGCTAATTGGCTGGTGATGCTCACCTAACATGGTGTCGTGAGATAAACGACGCGGTGACACCGACGTTGAAAGAATTACAACTTATTCAGAACCGTCTTCACGTCCCGTATTTATAGAGTGGTAATGTTTAATAAGCCTTCGATACGAAATTAGGACTGGAGTAAGGACTAAGGGAGCAATGCCTGGTGCTGAATAAATGTTTTTTCTTTCTTTCTTTCTCTTTCAATGAAAGAAAATTATGTGCAGTACGCTTTACTTTTAGTATTACAATAACGTGATTTTTGTTTCGTTTGCAGGTATATTCACAGTGATGTGTTACAACGTGCTATGTGACAAGTACGCGACGCGACAAATGTACGGCTACTGCCCCAGCTGGGCGCTCGAGTGGGACTACAGGAAGAAGGGCATCCTTGACGAGATTAGACATTATTCGGCCGACATCATCAGCTTACAGGTTAGTATTACATGAAAATTTTTAGAAGTATGAAAAACATTGTACCCTTGCTATAAACCTTGCTTCTTGCCTTAAAAGAATTACCTCTTTATACAATTTTTTTATGTAGGAAGTAGAAACAGACCAATTCTACAACTTCTTCCTGCCCGAGCTGAAGCAGGACGGTTACGATGGTATATTCTCGCCCAAGTCCCGCGCCAAGACCATGGGCGAATCAGAAAGAAAGTATGTCGACGGGTGCGCTATTTTCTTCAGATCTGCAAAGTATGTACAACTTGTATCTTTCAATTTATTGACTAAGAATTTACGATAACATTTTTTACATTAAACTCAGAGAGATTTATTTCGTGTTAAATGTCCAGTGAGCATGACGTTTGTATTTTCATAACATAGTTTAAAGTTACATTGATAACTACATTATCTTTAACAATATAATAAAGTCTAGGATTTATCTTCACGAGAGCGACGTTGTTTATACGCCCACCACCAACCGCTCACCATACGCATAGATTATAAGTCAATACACTCTTTACAGCTCAAGAAAAAACATCAAAAGCTTATGACTTCATTCCGTCGCGCCGTTTATAAAATGTAATAATAAAATTTTATTTGTTTTGTACAGATGTTTATGATCAACTTTGTGTTGCAGGTTCGCTTTAGTAAAGGAGCACCTTATAGAGTTCAACCAACTGGCAATGGCTAACAGTGAGGGATCAGATAATATGTTAAACCGTGTCATGCCGAAGGACAATATAGGGTTGGCAGCACTTATTAAAACGAAAGAGGCAGCATGGGAAAATGGTGAGTACATAATTGTAGCATGCACTCGGTTGCGTGTGGCCCTCGGGCGAGCGATCAAATGTTTCGCCTTGTTTTTGGCAATCATTTGTGTAAAATTATAGTTTGCGAGGGATAACCATAAGTATTTTTAAGCTAATTATAAAATAAATACATTTTGCGACCAGCTTTAAAAAATTAAGCAGTAACACAAATAAATTCAACGCAAATTACAAAATAACGTTTCGTTAAACTAGTAAATCTCTCCCATTAAAATTTCAAAGGATAAAACATCCAGCTCTACCGCAATTCTTAACATTAAATAAAGTATGAGCGGCCGCTTACGCTCTTAGCCCTTAATTGAGCCACTGACGCAAACGTTGTAATTTAAATATGAATTTATGAGGGCTCTTTCGCCACTCATCCTCATAAATATATAACGCCACTGCGGCACTGCCCTCCCTCAGAAGCGAACCAACAAAAAACTTAAGTAACAAGCGAAATTTCAACGTCATCGCATTATTTACTTCCGTTTCCGTCCGACCTCCGTCGTCGCTCGTGTCATGGCCCAAAAACTATGCATAGAATTCAGATCGTAATAACAAAAAATAAAATTTTACAGCTTAATTTAGTTTTAACAAAAAATATTTGTAGAAGCACCGACCGGCGCGAATTTCTAAAAGAATATGATAAAAAGCGTGACGGTTTTTTCTGTCATTCTGTCTCGTAATTATCGGTTGTCTATTAACCTAAAAACTGCAATCGATTTCTTAGTACTTTCTCTATACGCGGAACACGTACATGCAGCGCTCGACGGAAACAAAGTAACAAGTCATAATTATGTTGGTCTTAGAGATATTTCCATCGGAAATCAATCGGAAAAACTGTTTCATTATTTACTTTGGATTTGCAAACGTTTATGTAGCATTTTGTCTTGTTAAATGTTTTTAAGTCTGCTTAAATGTAATATACTTATCTAAATACATAGGAAACATTAATAGTGCACTATGTATAATGTCGGCTAACATTAACACGATAAACTATAAACTCGAGCAAGCTTTATGCGCAATAGTGTTAAGAACATAAGACCGCGTTGCTGTTGCAGTCTTTGTATTAAAATAGGAAAGGTATCTTCTTAAACTTCTTATAAATATTAAACACCATCAGATATTATATAACTACTGAAGCGCTTGTTTCAATAACAACATTATCACCGATAGCCTATAAGTAAGAGCCCACGGCTCAGCAAAGGCCTCTTGACGCGGCGAAGGTTTAAGCATTAATCACCACGCTTGCTTAATTGGAGTTGGCAAGTGGTTGCTTAAATGAAAAAAATCTTACCAGAGTATACGAACTATATCATAGTTATCCACGTGACCCCATTAGACATAAACATTTACTTTTACTCCCATTTAAACCTGAAACTAAGATATTCGCTATTAAGTAAAGTGCGTTCTAAGTGCTTGATTATAATTATCAAGCAAGCGTTGACGTTTCTTGATACTCACTTCATAACAGCAGACAGGAACGAAATGTACCCATGTCCTGCTTTTACTAGGCTTTAGATAACTTATCGACCAAATAGCTCTCAGCAGCAAAAATGAAACTCTTAGCCTTTTTATGATAACACTAAGCACTTTTACTTGTAAAATATGAGACGTAACCAGCTATGAGTAAGTTTGAATAAAAAATGTTATGAGGCTACCGTCCTTTTAAATTTAACTCTACGGCAGATCTCTCGGTTCTTAATTACATTTAATTAAATTATCTCAGAAAATAATCTCGCGAATTATGTAATCATTTACATGTTACGAGATGCTTGCAGAGTTATGTGATAGTGAACACGTGTATGAGAATTACTAGGAATATTTAACTAGGCATTCGCTTACCATGTTACTCTTCTGAGGATTACATTGTACTCGTGTTGAACTCGAGTGTAATTAAAATTGTGTGTGGAATTTGATGACTCATTACCAGTCATTAGCATAATTTCAAGTGTTAGTGTTATGGTATGGAGGCTTATTTTTTTTAGCCTGTTTACACTGACTACTTTAGAATCTGGTTAAGTTTCTGTTGCCCTTAACTGTGACGTATCTTTCAATCGACTTCAATAAAAGGAGGTTCTCAGTTTGACCTGTATGTGTGTGTGTGTTTGTTTGTGCGCGATTATCTTGCGATTGGCTGAACCAGTTTTGATGCGGTTTTCAGAAAAGTGTTTGTTACACTTGGGAGAAGGTTATAGTATATTAATTACTTAACCGACTTCAAAACAGAGGGGATTGAAGTCTGTTTTTTTAAACAATTAAACGTAGTTTATAAAAGAATTATCCATCATGCGAAATGTGTGAAAAAATGTGTCAGGCAGAAGTAAATTCTTATTACAGAGCAACAAATTGGTTGGTCAAAACGGTCACAAAAGAAGGAAATCTTTTTTATACATGTTCTTCTTAATTTTAACCATGTCTCTTTTTCCCAATTACAGGATTACCAACAGATTCTTCAATGCTCGGTCAACCGATCCTAGTGTGCACCGCGCATATACACTGGGACCCGGAGTTTTGCGACGTGAAGTTAATTCAAACGATGATGTTGAGCAATGAACTGCGGACGATACTCGACGAGTCGGCGCGGTCATTGCGTCTGGCAGGCCAGAGAGACAACGTGCAGCTACTGCTGTGTGGCGACTTCAATTCGCTGCCAGACAGTGGTAAGTAAAACTGTGTTACCAAGTATATTGGAGCTGCAAGAATTTCTATATAATAAAAGCTCTATGTTTCCAATTTTAGGTCCACGATTTAGTCCAAAGGAGCAAAATTTACTAAAAGAAATTATTATTATTTTTATAGAAAATATTGATTCTTGTACAATGTAATAAAAGCTACATTTGTAGTATAAATAAGTTGTGTTGCTAAATAAATAATGTCTATTCAGTAGCAAGTTAGTTGACACACGATTAATGACTTTCCCATCGCAATAAAACATATCTGAATACTAAGTCCAAAGATCCAAGCTTACAAAGCACAACTAAGTAAGTAGACAGATTTATCGATCTGTTTTGTCACAGAACGCCACTAAGTTAGACACTTTATTTGACTCTTTGTCATTTACGAGTGTACCCGAAACAATGATAGCTTCGATATGGACTTTACGACATTTGCTAAGCCTACGTTTGTTGCTAGGACATAATATATGGCCCGGTTTATGTGATTTATCTCGAAATCAATCAATTGCTTCATTTTCTATATTGCCTTTTTGGACCCAGATCTTTTAGGAGGGGAATTTTATTACTGTTTTGTAGGTCAAGAACGAATAAAGGTTACGTAAAAATGTTTCCATTCTGATGTAATTTACAATATATTTTTGACATCGTATACAATGCGTATGTATGTATAGTTTATCTTTTAACAACTGCAACCCCATCTGATCTTTCTTTTGCAAACTATGTAACAATATTGCTATCATTACATAGTTATTAACCAAAAATATCTTATATTCCAGGTGTGGTAGAGTTCCTATCATCAGGTCGTGTATCATCCGAGCATCGTGACTTCAAAGAGCTGGGTTACGCCGGCTCACTGCGTCGCATGCCCGGCTCGGAACACGAGTTCACGCACAACTTCAAACTCGCGTCCGCGTATAGCGAAGACATCATGCCCTATACGAACTATACGTGAGTATTCAGTCTTGTCCTCCTCCCCCCTTGTCGAACCCACAAATCCCTAACTCCTAAAAGGCTGACAACGCATTTGTAACTCCTAGTGTTATAAGTGTCAGATAGTGCCTAACATCAGATCATTCGTCTACTCGTTTGCCATCATCTTACTAATAAACTCACGAATGCTAAAGTTTGTGCGTTAAAACGACTAAAGGCATGATGAAATTTGAAACTGGAATAGATTATGATCTAGAATCTTAAGGTAGTTTTTATATTAAGGGGGTGAAACCGCTGGCTGAAGCTAGTACCCCATACCGGTTACCGGAGACACGAATCCTCCTTCCCCCAAGCTACCTATCCATAAAGCCAATACCTCAAATATATTAATTTTGAATAAATAACAACAAAAGAAATACATAACTGGGTATTTTATCAAACTTGTATTGTTCGCTTTAATTTTTTCTTAATAAATTAGATACCGTTACTAAAACCAGTGTCGCAATACGAATCTGTAAGATTAGCAGTGAATAGTATTGCATTACCTTCTTAAATTTCAAGATTTAACATTCTGAATTTGCGGTGTCAGATTCATGTGTTTGATTAATTTGCCTGATATGTTTTACGTTTTATCGTCATCATCAACATTTTGTAACCACTACTAGACTTCCTCTACAAAAGAGGGACTTGCTATAATCTCTATTCTACTTTGCCGCTATCATATGGCAAGGCTTTTGTATCAAATTGTTTATGAATGTTTCTTTCTTGTTTTCAGGTTTGACTTCAAGGGTATAATCGACTACATATTCTATAGCAAGCAATCAATGACACCGCTTGGTCTCCTGGGACCGTTGTCGCAGGATTGGTTCCGGGAGCACAAGGTAGTCGGGTGTCCGCATCCTCACATACCTTCAGGTGAGAATTTTTCATTATTAATTGTATGTTTCAGGCATATGATAGGAGTATTCGTAACTGAGACTATTTTTAACAATAAGAAAGTGTGTCCTATAGAAATAAAGAAAGGTCACACGCTCTAGCTGTTTTATTGCTCAGTTGAAAGTATGACATAGTATGTTATATATAATGTAACGAGTGTTCACCCCGCAGACCACTTCCCGTTGCTGGTGGAGCTGGAGATGTGCCCGACGGCGGGCGCGAGCTCCAACGGCCTGATCGGGCGCAGGTAGCACGCGTCCCCGCGCGCGCGCAGGCACAAGCGGCACAGCGCGCTCTAGCGGCCGCACGCCGCGCCACCGCCCCGACGGCACCCTCTACGAGTTATGCTTCCATTATACTAAACTTGTAACTCTCACCCCGACTTGTTCGTGCGATTGGAAGAAGTAGACGCAAATTACGAATTCTATATTTACCCTCATTGACTACTTTCATAAGAGATTATAAAACTTCTACTTTTCCCAACTCGCCCTATGTCTATGATCTATTTTTAAATAAACTGACCAAGAGCTTGCCTAGGTCGCAGGTGACGTTACAGCGCTACGTGTCGCCTCTCTGTCTGTTGTACTTTCTATCTTCCTCACATTTTCTGAACAAATGTTTCTTGCACAGCTTGGATACGCTCTCCGAGATCTAGGCAATGCTCAAATTAATGCAACTTGTTAACTATGCTGATTAAAGTCAAATTAAATATTGATTCGTTGTTGAAAAATATATAGTAGGTCGAATATTTCAAAACTACAACCACTAATATCAAAGTTCACTCTAAAATATACTTTACAAATATCAGTAACTAGCTTATGAATCGTTTATGTACAAATAACTTAGTCTTAAGTACTTACTTAAATCATCTCATAGTATACTCTGCGTTGTTTTTGTTATCGCATGGTTTGGACGCGTCTCCGACCTGGACGTTAGTTTAGTTGATAGTTACAAATGTATTTTGTATACCGTTACACATGATACCGGACGTCGTTCTCTTTTCACTGGACATTACTACTGAAGTAGAGCTCTAGTAATTACTGTCTCGAAATTTTGTTTTGCTCAATAAAGTTTAGAAGTTAACACTATCCTGTTTAGCCTGTGAGTTGTTAGTTAAAGCAAATTAGATTTTACTATAATAGTTAAATGAACGAAATATTTTAGAGAAATATATTATAAAGGAATCCTTTTATCTGATACCGCTGAAGTTCGTGCTTAAGAGGTGTGCTGGATATATTTTTATATAGTTCCAATCAGGCAATACAACACTGCCAACGCAGGGAGTACCTCGGAGAGTACAAAGTGAAGCGGTGCCCGGCGCGCGTCAGTACGTCGCCGGCGTTGTTGCTACAACTAGTTGAATTCTTTACGTTTCAGTGAACAGATAACCGACCTTAGATTTGTTAGTATTACATTAGTTAGAACGCCTTTACATTATCGGAAATTGTTAGTTGTGCGTGGCGAATGACAGTGCAATTGTGTATAACGAATCTGACTAAAATTATGTAGATGTAATTTTAAATATTGATTCAATAAAATATGAATGAACTAAAATATGACCTACGCTTATTGTGTCAATAAAATTGTATGGAGGAATCGTAAAGATACATATTTTTTCAGTCGATTGCGACAGCAATTTTACGCTTAGTTTTTCGATGTATTATATTATACAGTTGAGGAATATTAAATAGCAACGTAGTCATGTCCGCGGGGAATATAAAATGACCAGAGCGCCACGTTCGTGTCTCATTTAGTACTTCTTAATTACTTGGCGTCCATCTGGTGTTTTACTTTTCATTTAGAGCGCGATACTGACGATGCAGTCGATTACATAATTAATATAATTTGTAACATCAATGTCCTCATGTGTGAGATTCAAACGTCCATTTATCAATTAGTGAAATAAATTCCTCCACTGTATATTATTTAGATAATATTTTTGGGATTAAAATGCAATGTATGTACGTGTTTGTGAAGCGGTGCAGGCGCGAGGACACGTCGGTCCCCGCGCCTGCCCCGCGGCTGGATCAGTGAGACTAGTGTTCGGAGCGCGGCCGCGTGACGTCACCGCCGCACGTGCGCGGTGACGTCACCGCCGGCCGCGCGGGCGTACTCGTACTTACGAACTTGTTATACTAGACTACTAGACATAGTGCGAATAGTTGGTACTTTCAGGGCCGGGTTGTAAGATAGCTATCATAAATCTTTAATAATGTAATAGAATATTTGAATTATTTTTGATACTTAATTAACTATTATAAAGTTTTATATAGAGACCATTGTTAAATCTAACACTGCCTACAAAGTGACATCACGTGTGTGCAATAAATTTTAAATATCTAAGTGATAATGTGAAGTGATATAGTATTGTTTCAAAATATTATCTGACACGAACGTTGTGTGTTGTGAAAACGTGACAACTAGTTCCAGTTCCGTGCGACGGCTGCGGAACAGTGTACACATAGTGATGTTTGCGTTCATTCTATTTTATTTGAATAGGTCGTTGCGTGCCTAATGCAGTCCTGCTAGAAGTTAATATGTAACCTGAAGCAATCAAAGCAATAGATAAATATATAGAGTCGTAGCAACTAGCAATGAGTATATAAAGACATAGTAGAGTCTGTATTGACGAGTGAGTGCCTTTCGTAGTGAGGTGCTGTCTCCACAACATCACTTGCATCCGTGTCGTTGGCTAGGATTGTGTTAGTCCCTGTCTTCCCCGGTTGAAGCGTAGTGCTCTAGCTTCGCGGGATATTGTTTGTCCTTTTCTTCGCCGTTTGGTTATTGTCCAGTGTTACGTGAACTTCTTGGTCGCGAAGACTGTCTCACTGATCGGTAAATGTAATATTTCGTGTAGTGTTAGGATTTCCGTCGGTATTGTAGACTCGATGACGTTCGGTCGGATTGTCGGTAGTCGGTGTGGCGCTGAACAAAGTAGAGCGGCGGCCGCGTGGCCGGAGCTAGGTTAATTGTGACATCGAGTGTACCAACAAACTACTCAGCGAGACATTATACCCTCCCTCTATCTCCCGTTCCCCTTCGTGAGTTTTTAGACGTCTGTCTGCGTATGTAAGTGGAGAGTTGTGTAGCTTAGTGTAAGTCTTGAGTTTTATATGAACGGTCTCCTTCGGCGGTGAGTCGCCACCGGACGCCCCCCTCCCTAGCTGTAAGTAGGTTATAATTTTGTTATGTGACGATCGAGACCCTCCCCCATTTGAATTTACGTATCATTGTTACTATTCACAAAATAGTTATCGTTAGTTGTTAAGGTGTTTCATTTGGTTTTGTAACTTGTTCAGTATTCGCGTCGTCTCACGAGAGGTCCGATCAAAAATTGCGAAACGATGTTAGATGCATTTTATTTTTAGTTTTAGTAAGTTTTTTAATTGATGTTCCGGAGGCGTCCGACGGCGAACCGCTCCAGTTTAGTAATAGCGGGTATAGCATACTGGCGTAGTACAAATGTTTGTGTGAGTGTCGATAGTAGTAGGGCGGTCGGAGGCCGGTGCGCGAGCTAGTCAGGGCGCAGGGCGTCGCGTCGCGTCCGACTCGCTGCAGAGCGAACGATTTTGAATTCTCTGAAGACGTTCAAAACCGCGCCGTTGTAGCCAGCCGTGTACGATCGATCGATCTCTTGCGCAATGTTCTCGTTGTGAAGCGTTAGTTGTTTCTTCGGAATAAGTAGTGATATTTACAAAACAAAAATTTAATCACCTATATTATTATAAACAAAAACTATTTGGACCACTGCATAGTTGTATCTACGCTTATTTTGTCATCTCCATCGGAATTATTTATATCGAATAATTAATTTTGAATATTTTTATTCAGTATATTATATTATTATGTATATCAAACGACAGGTGCTGTTGTATTTAATTTTTAATGTTACTAATGTGATTGTGATAGGGATACGTCTCTCTTGTAATCTATCTGATGTATTGTGAAGAAAAATTAAGCCAAATCATAAAAAGGGTATATTGAATTATTACTTTTAGGATAAATGGAGTTAAAATGAAGTTTTATACGAATCAAATTTTACTACTGACGCTGTATAATTTTTCTAAGTACAGTAGATTTAAAATCTGTGGAGCACAAGTCGGCGGCGCCAGCGCCCATACATTCTATCCACTTACATGGCGGCGGAGCGGTTCCAGCGTACAATATCCAATTTGCCTTCATAGCACACAAAATTTTCAAATGTTAAATTTAAGTTGACATGAGTATTCGAAATGATCCAATGTTAATTCACTTTATTAATTCACTAAATATCCACAAATAGATTTTTAAAATAGTAGTGAGTATTTTTGCATTTACCGTGTTGTCAGTACCTAATTATACGATACGATATCTTATGAAGCATAATAACTAGGACTACAGTCCACCTCGGAACAATAGCAATACAATAGGGCAACAATTATCTACTAAGATTTGGCTTTACATGATTCTGTATTCTGAGTTATACTTACGCGTTCGGTAATAATATACGCAATCTTTGTTTGCCATCGTAATTTTATAATAGTGTCTAGTTACTGCCATGTCCTGCAACACATATTTCTGCATGTTACTAATGTGATGTTTAGCAATATGTGATGCAGGCGTACACCGTATTGTAAGCAAGTCGTAGTCCGTTACACCATAGTTCACTATACAGTATTGAAAGAAACCAACAGAACACAACCACGGTGCGTAAGTATCGCTTATGAATAATCTAGAGCTTTATTGCAACAAGTTTATCTTATTTGTAGAACATATATGATCTCTTTATTTTTAATAGAATTTTGATGGACATTTTTACTTAATAGTTGTAGCAGTGTGTAGCGTTGAAATAGGAATTTTGATCGCACATTACATTTGTTATATTCCACTGTAATTATATTAATTGATTTACATAAACTGATGCCATCCAAAATTGTGAAAAGCACTTTCTGTTCGTGTCGTTGAAACCTCTCCATAATTATTATTATTGAATCGTCTTTTTAATACATATTTCAATATTGTGCTATTGATAATTCCTTTTGGAATAATTTTATTTGTACATAATATTTGTATCATATCTTCATTTCTGTTTAATGTAAATATTCATAACTGTGTGTTGTATTCTCCTGTTAGTTGATCCAACGGGAGGCTTCAACGATGCTTCTAAGTTTTGGACAGTTATTCGAATGAACCACAGAAGCCTTCATGTTGTGTGTATATTTAATTTGTAAATATGTAATTTCGATAACAATTAATGCTAAACAACGAGCGAGCCGTCGCATATTGTCAGCCGGTTGGACTTCTGCGCACACTGAGCCGACAGACACTACTACGGAACACAGCCTTCTTCTAGGAACGACAGACATTCCACAGGCACCGAATTAGCTCAATATGAAAGACTGTTTGAGACTTTAAAATGGATATCATGATAATTAAAAATATTTTCTGAAGCACCTTAACGAGTTTACAAAATGTGTTTTATGGTGATTTAATGATAAGATCGCAATGTTTAACTCACTAGTATGTAAGGACAAATGCTTTACGACACTGTGATAGACAATACAAATTTACCTGAGAGAGACACCATAGGCATTTATGAGAAATTTAGGGGAATTGTCATTTGAAAAGGGAATGTTACATGTACTCTCAGATTTAGAAACTGACACCGCTTGGCTTTGTGGACAATTTGAAGCAAATGGTGAGACCGCAATATTTCATTTTAATACCGTACAATTATGATACCCGCAGACACAGGAACAACCGGTGTTTGTTTCGCCACAATGTGTATAAAGATCTATAAAAGTACAAAGCGTATGTGCAGAAGTTCGGTCGCGGCTCGGTCGTGTTGGGGCGGCTGTGTGTGTGTGTGTGTGGGCCGGCTGTGTGCGTGTGTGTGTGCGGCGCCGCGCGGCCCGCGTCTCGCTGTTCTGTTTGTTGATACATTATGTATATTTGAAGGAATCAAAAATTATAAGATGAATTTTACTACTCGACTTTTATTTTTTCCATTTACTATACTTTAGTATTTTCAATACCTTTTATTTATAAGCTCAAAGCTAAAATTGGGAAGTGTACTGTTTCAAGTTTATTAACCTGTTTTGTATTGCTATATTTTTAAACAAATATTAGAAAAACATTCAATACAATACTACACTTTATAAAAATGTAGTTGTTGCCGGATAAAATAAACATACCTAAATATTTTCATATACACTTTATTAATCCTAATGACTACACTACAAATTAAATGGTAACATTAAATATATTTGAACACAACATCTTTAAAGCTGTCAACTGTCTGTAATTCAAGGGTGACGGGGCACTGCAGCCAGTTTGAGAGTAATTCCTCAGTGTAGCCAAGTAGAAAATACATTTTAGTGGGTGACACAGCTCGCCTGATGATAGCAGCTACTCGTATGTGGTTGAATTGCCGTTTGATTATAACCTGCAATTAAGTGTTCCAAAATTAATTTCAATAATTTTAACTGTGGCCTGGTGTCATGGTGGTTTCAAATTCATAGTGAAAAATCTGTAGCTCATGTTATTAATTCATAATTTCCATTAATAAAAAAAATAGAAGAGCATGGAGAACCAGAAATACTTTTAGAAATTTATCAACTAACAAAGTTTCTGCATATTATTGGTAAAAAGTAATAAATAAGTACCAGTAACAAGATGATGCTTACCTCACTGCAAACAAGGCCATGCCATGTACCAGTCATGAATCTTCTAATGAATTCATCTTCAACTGCTGTCTCAGACCTTCTTAGGCCACCCTTTAAATTGGCTAAAAGGATACAGATCTCAGTTAATTTTAAGTATTAGAGGTCTTATAAAAAGCTTGACTTACACAGCCAAGCCACAATCTTGATAATAATTATATTAGATACTTACAAGTATTCCAAGAGTTCCATGATTTTCGGTGAGCAATGTAATGTGGAGGATTTGCCATTTCGTATGTTAGGGGCCTGTCTCGTTTCTTCGTGATCCTGTATTTCCCTGATACCACTCGGCATAGCGGAGCAGACGTGTGCAGTTGAGATGCTAGTATTGGTGAACATTGCGATATCACACTGCTGGTACCAAAACCTGACTATAAAAAGAAAAAAACATAAAACCAATATTAAAAATTAGGTAACCAAATTGAAATGTTTTATGTGTATAATAAAACAAAGAATCAATTTTACCTGGAGAAGTTTTATAATAGGAATATTCATATTTGAATGATTTCTTGCTTCTATACAGTTAGGAAAATAATATTTACTATTTTATGCCATAAAATGAAATGATACAGTTGAGGTTATATTGTGGTTTGACAATTTCAGTGATTTGACAGTGCGACTTTGACAGTTATTATTGCGTTTTGTTACTTTTTTACACTTACTAAAATATGTTTAACCGAAGAGAATAACACTTTGAAATGGAACTAAGTTTCTAAAATATTTGTATGAACAGTAATCAATTGAAGAATTGATATTGTAATCAAATATTTCAAAAAAACATAGGTATTACATAAATAAATGATGATACGAATAAAACAACTAAGTAGGTATAAAGTTACCAAAATCAAATAAATTAAAAACTGGTCATGGTAAATGAATGCTTATTTACGGCATTTACGATCTGTTTCTTATATAGTTAAACATGTACAAGAATTCTAAATATATAATGCATTTTCTATTGTACCTAATTATCTTTATCAAAATTACATTGAAAATGTAATTATTTCCATATCTCATCAATTTATAATAATTACCTACATATTGTTTAACGACTATTTTAGTGGTATGTGAATAGTTCTACGGAGATATTGGCTGGAAATTTAGAATGCTATTGTGCAAAGGAGTAAACTTCATGAGATTTTATTTTGTTACAGTGTTTGTATTAACATTTGTATGTTGCAATCATGGTAAGTTTGTTAAGTATTTGAAATATTTTTAACTTGAAACAAAAATTAATCCTTTAATTAAGTTACACAAATAGGTAAAACTTCAATAAAAAGCAATATATTATGTTTTTTCTAATGAGTAATGAAAATATTTGAATATTTCCTTTCAGCTGATACAAGGTCTAGTAATAAAACAATTAAAGCAATGATTATCCAAGAAATTATGAAAAAAGTATCTAACTTAACAATAAACGCTTTATCTAAAGCTCCTCATGAAAAAAAGGAAGACATTTTAAACAAAATTGAAAATAAATTGAGGAAATCTGCTAAATCAATGGGACCTGATGCAGAAAAATATATTAAGTACATTATGGAAGAGTTTAGAAGGAAGACGTTTAATAAAAACAAAAACCATGACAAGACAGCTTCTGAAATTATAAGAAAAAGTGTTCACGTACGAACCAAAGAAGTGCCAACATTACGAATTGGAATAGACAAAGAAGGAAAAAAAGAAGTCATAAAAGAAATAGCAAGTAAAATTGAGTTTCTTGCGAAAAGCTATCTGAAAGATGCTAAAACACCTGAGGGTAAGAAACAGGTATTGGAAAAAATTAAGAAAAGAATAATGGATTCCGCTATGCAAAAACACATCATGCTTCACAACAGACATGACGAACTCAAGACATATAGTAATCTTATAGCAAGAGGTCTCGATTTATCCATTCAAAAACTGCTTGGACAAGAAATAGACGGAAGACGTATGGTTATTAAGTCGTTAAAGGATATAAACGAACCGACTACGGAGAACCAAAAGCGTGAAACAAAAAAAGAAGACCCGGTAAATGATGTCGAATCGAATATAGAAGAAATTAACAAATATAAAAAGTTAATATCTCATTCGTTAAATGATACTTCCATAGACCCACGCTGTAATGATATTATAGAGGATACTTGTCTTAGTATTCAATCTTTTAACAAATATTCCTGTGATGACCATAAAAGTATACCCATTGTATATCTATGCAACGGCGTTGTTGACTGTTTGGACAAAAGTGACGAAAATAACTGCACGGCCAAAGGTGACAACTACGTAAATAATTATTACGTACTAATCTTATTATTATTTAGTTATTTGCATTATCAAACAAACGCATGCGCAACAACCAAACAAGGTATTGCCTGTTAAAATGATAGTTTTTCAATAATCATTAGTAGCAGTAGTTGGTACCAGGGTAATTGACTATATACCTACCTACCTAGGTACCTACTTACTACCTGTGGATAATCACATTACCTATATTTTATGTATCTCATCATTCTTGCTTTACACTTCTAAAGTAAACATTATTATTGTTTGAGACTGTACTAATCTACTTTCTATAATTTAGCTAGGAACTGTAAGTATATATTAACAAATTGATACCTACTTGTTCTTTAGCAATGGAAAAGATCCGCAAAGCCGCTGCTGTAATGACAGATATAGAAGCCTCGATTAATCGAAAATGCTTTGCATCAACAAATACTTACCTTTTATCGTCACACAATCAAATATTGCGAGATTTATTGAAAACGGAAATGGAAATGATAGTAAAAAAAATTCCAGCCAATCCAAAGCCATCCGATTCTGCGACAGAAAAACCAAATGAAAATGAAGTGTTTATACTAAAGAGAGTAAACGACGTGAATGCGATCCTTAGTACTTTGTCATACGCTCTAGATGGTACACTTTGTGCACACACTAAGATAGATCCAGATCAATACTTCACCGATTTTCGAAAATTTAATGATCAATTCGATGATCTTGTGGAAAGACCCCGGGACCTCGGCTGGTCACCAAAATCATGTTCCTGTAAAGGACAGTATTGTAAAAACCCACAGTGTGAGGCCACATGCAAGCGCATATGTTGGGAGAGATACAGTTTGAACCATTGGGGTTGTCAAGCCTTGAACAGTGCTACGAGTGTCTCACTAGATACCATTTGTGATGGAAAACTTGACTGTTTCGATGAAACCGATGAGTCACAATGCACGTCAGGTAAGATTTCAATTGATAATTATTTAATCATTATCATTATATCATATCAAATACCATCGTATTTCAGAGAGCTGTCTGGTGTGGTATTAATCTTTTAATCGTTTGGTAATATTATTGTTTCAGATATAGTTTCTTCCAAATTTGGCGCTATAAAAAAATACAACATATTGTTGGAACTTTTGACAGAAAAGTCTAAATCGTACGAGTATCAACGCAGTCGCAACAAGGTGCTTGCAGTGCACAGTCTAGTTCGGCAATTACAAAAACAGACCGTTAAAACCAATTATGACAGCCACATTATAAAATCTCTAAGAGATGAATGTTTTCTGCAGTTGGTCTCTATTTACGATGACTTTATGCAAACAGCTAGCTTAGACGAACTGGACGAGCACTATCTTACTTTACTCTCAATTAACGAAAAATTGATACAAGCTCTTAAATTATCTCACACTGGAAACGAGAAAATAATATCACCAGAAGGGTGTTACTGTAGAGATGGACTCTGTGCTCTGCGGAGGTGTAGCAAGAATTGTATCCATGCTTGTCTAGCCGAACCTCTGCTAACCCGATACTCATGTAATGTCACTAATATGACAATACCTGTTGATGCAATTTGTAACGGAAAAGACAACTGTCCCAACGGAGAAGACGAAAAGGATTGTATTAAGGGTAAGATAAAAACACAATGGAATGCCTATTGTGTTTTTAAAACATGCGTTTCGTTCTAATGACACCGAATTTCTTGCAGATGTTTGTCGGGGACATCATTTAGTATTGTTACGTCACAATTTAAAAAATATAGGAGTGAAAGACAAGTCTTTCGTAATGGCAGAAGTACTCGAGTCTTGGAAATCTAAGGTAGGTAATAAGATAGGAAAATTCTAACAATGTTTTGTGGCCTCTACCTCGTTGGCCGAGTGGTCGGAAGTGCGACTGCCGGGCAAGGGGTCTCGGGTACGTTTACCGGGCCGGGCAAAGTATTATTGATTTTTTTTAATAATTCTCAGTAATAACACGGATTCTTAAATTGTACCCGGTATATGGCAATAGCTTACCCCCTATTACATGGGGCTCATAACATAAATAGTAAAAAGTGGGTGTTACAGTGCCTTACCTAAGTGCTATAATGTGCACCTCTGCCTATCCCTTCTGGGATAAAAGGCGTATGTCAAACGAAAGTTTATTTTCAACTTATAGGTGTCGGCCGCAATATACGTCGCAGAGTCTACCGAAAGACCCAATCATAAGATAATGGTTGAAGTAGTCAATCGTGTTCTCAAAGACCTTGTGATGGCATTTGCGTCGATGGAAGAGTTTAAACGATCCAGTTCTGAGCATGCACTAAAGGAATTTGAAGCTATATCTAAAACTGTCATGCAAGCGTTAAAGACTTGTGCTTATTAAAATTATTTCTGATTTATTGCATGTATTTTCTTTTATGGAGGCAAACGAGCAGACGGATCACCTGATGGTAAGCGATCAGCGCCGCCCATGGACACCCGCAACACCAGAGAAGCCACAGGTGCGTTGCCGACCTTTTAAAAAGGAATACGCTCTTTTCTTGAAGGTTTGAAGGTCGTATCGGTTCGGAAATACCGCCGACGACAGATCATTCCACAGTTTTACTGTGCGAGGCAGAAAGCATTTCGTATGTTTATTTAAAACTAGCTTCTGCCCGCGACTTCGTACGCGCAATCCCGTTTTCTCCCGTTCCCATTTTATTTTCATGATTTTTTTCTATCATAAGAACCTTCTCCTGACAAAAATTTTAAAAAAAATCTGCCAAATCGGTCTAGCGTTCTCAAGTTATGGCGTGACAATGGGAAACGGGTTTAATTTTTATATATATGTATATAGATTCGTCATCATAAGACCCTTTACTCGGCGAAATGATGACGTTTATGTGCGTCACACTGTCACACCTCACCTGATAAGTAGCTGACGACTTATGATGAAATGCGACATAGGCTACCTAAGCATAGCATCATGTTCATCACCTTAGTAATTAAAGGTATTTGTTATAGTTTTATATTTATATGCTGAGTCGCGGAGAACCTAACGGGTGACCGGGGCTCCGGCTCGACGTGCAGGAGAAGGAACGGGGTGGTTTTTAGTCAGTAAGAGTCTGACACTCCCTCCCGCCTCACCCAGGCGGGAGCAGTCATTCGATGATTTTCCCCCTTAAAAAAAATTATATTTATATGCTGTAGCGTATGTAGGTAGGTGTTAGTATATTCTACAATACTATCGCCTCTAGTGACATCTGTCATATTACGTAGATAATAAATAGTCATTCGATTACCGACCGGCACACAGAGCGGTAGTGCACACACCAGCCAATAACTAATCCAGCCAATTACGTGATCATATTTACATAACTGAGGGTCGTTGTCGTAGCATTGACATGCTACTGGTGAATCCTACATATGAGTCGACTTTGGTTACTATCTCGCCTGGTGGTAAACGATGATGCGGACTAAGATGGGGCACGTCTACCTATAAGCAGCCTTTTTACTGGGTTACAACCTTAAGACACCAAGACACCAAGGATATATATCCTTCAGGAAACACAGGCTCTTGCAAAGAATTGCACTCCTTAGTAGTTCGCACAAGAAGGCTTGAAGCAAACCGCTTCATCTCCCATTAGCTCCCAATTCCTTCACGCTAAATTCTACTGCTTACCTAGGCTGTAGGCATTTTACAAAAGCAGTTCCCACATTTTCATACATAGTTTTAGTTCACTCATTTCGTGACCTTAATTAGGTTATTAAGTGTAATGAACCCTTTGAAATATTACTTACTTTGTCTGTATAATAGGAAACTGCGTCATTAAGGAGCTAAACATTATGCCTTTGGGTTCTAAACGAACCATATTTTTCTAATTGTGTAGCCGTAAAAAGAAATGTATGATATTTACAATACTTATTGCAGAAAAATATTGCGCGTTTCCGATTGAGATGCACTTCTTATACACTTCAGTGTTGCAACATTGAATAATACTTAAAAGTGCAATAACACTTGCTTCTCCTAATTAACTGAAGTACTTAATTATCAAACCACAAACGATGCTTCGTTATCTATAGATTACCGTACATTTGTTTACAATAAAATAACAGCAAGTCGCAGCGGTGAAGCAGTCACTTGCGAGCGAGAGCACTGAAAACATGGCAGGTGAGTTTTTAAGATAAAGTGTGATAAGATATGTGATAACAATAGTTACTAGAATGTACTCTGAATATATATTTGATGATCGTTTTTCTCAATTTTGCGTGATATACATTTTTATGGTGCTTTTACTAATACTAGGCATTATTGATGTCAGTGTCTGTAATTTCGTTAAGCATGCAACATAATTATTTTAATTTGGTGCGAACTAATTATGGAGAAATTAATTGATATTCAAGTTGTTTTTTTGTAGGCACCCAATTATAAGTAAACACGTATACAGTTATAAAACAATTTGTATAATTCGTAACAATTCGATAACGTTCTAATTTGGACAGGCAGAGATAAAAACAGGCGCTACAAATGGCAATATTTTTGAAACAGTTTCCAGTGCATTTTAACTGAACATATTGTTGGAAAATACATTATCTCCACCAAACAATCACAACTTTATAAAGCAGGTTCTAGCTGTAGACACTCTTTATTTGGTTTGCGCTGGCTCTTTTGTCATGTAAATGTTTCTCTCGCAGTTACATTTGTTTTCAGTTCACACAATGCAACTAAAGATACCAATGTAGACGGAGAAGCGTATTAATACTTCAGTTCAATTATTAAATCAGAATTTCCTTGATAATAATACTTAACGATTACTATCTAGCAGAACACACCTTTTGTGATAGTAAAAAGATATAGGCATCTACTTACTTTACAATCGAAGTAAGTTGATATCGGTTTTACTTTGTGAATAACATGATGAAACCTAACCTAACAATATAGTTTCTACACTTCATGTAAAACTACGAGGAAACCCGTCCATTTAAAAAAGATCTTTTTTATTTACTTTTTTTTCATATTAAATTAATTACCAACTCGATAAGCTGTGTAATAATGTTCTCGTATAGTGTACCTAATGCATGAACTGTTTTTATTACCTACTGTTAAGTCCAATACTAATTTTCTTAAAGCTTATGTATTTAAGCTTTTTATTAAATTAAATTATAATTAAATTAATTAAGAAATTTGTACGAATGTACAGGACTGTTCAATATCACTAGGGATGCCCCAAGGTATCATAATGGGCCTACCTCATTTTATCTCCATCTAAAAACTATTTAAACGCATCAACTTTGATATCAATACAAAAGATGTTATAATTAGCTAATTCTATAAGTAATTTGTGAACAGGAAAAAACATTATCGTTCGATAAATTACACATAAAATTCCAACTAAGATGATTAACCTAATGATTACTTTAGAAATGATAAATACAAATGTACAGGATATTTCGAGCGCTTATACAACACCTGTATCTAATCAGAGACCGAGGTGTTATTCATCGATAAACAATAAAATTTAAAATAAACACGAACATTATAGGTAATATGACTAAGCCGTGGACGGTATCAATTTGAACAACAATTCTACAGAAAAATAAAATAGTAGCAACGATTTAAATATTTTCCTGAAATGATAAAGTGATTTAGGTATTTGAAAAATAGGTAGCTATTGAATTTATATGTATCAAGCATTTATAAAACAATGAATTACTATATGTATTAATAATATGTATTAATAATTAGATATATGGGATAGGTAGTCACATACTAAACATCCATAGTACATTAATGTGTGTACAGGTGTAGAAAATGAAAATATTATAGAGGTTATCAATACCGATTACGAAATCAAAAGAACAAACTTAGTCTTAGGTACAAATAGTATTTTATCAATAGTTTGGCTCGTGCATGAAAAATACACTTTTATAGCACTAAAAATTAATCTGTCCGTTTATCGACCGGTGTGTTTAATGTTTATCAAAATGGCATAGAATTGCAATGAATCATACTAGTATCATAATTATCTGCCACGTATAGAAAAAATATTATTTATTAATCATACTTTACTCCGTTACTATTATATGTGATGTACACAATACTAAAGAAGTAGATAAACTTTACATTTTTCCTGAAGAATATCTTTGTACCTGTGTATTTACTGTAAAATGTATGAAAGCGTCATTGTGCAGATCGGCGTTATTATGGTTGGGGTGCACCGCCACCACCGCCACACGGTTACCCTCCCCCTCCCGGCCACCCCCCACATATGTACCCCCCCGGGGCAGCCGGAGTAATCTTCTACCCGATGCACCCTGCCTACTTCTATCCCTACCCCGGAGGAGAAGTACCACCCCCTCCTGATGGCGGCGAAGTCACTGTGGTCGATAACGCAGAGCCGGAATTGCCCGGGGAAACTGTCGAGTTGCCGTGGAGTAAGTCTGGATTGGGTTCCCAGAGATAGCACCTTCTCAGATACTAGGAATCTTTATACTTAGAACCATTATCATTCACATTAATTAACAATTAACAAGATTAATTCCTGAATCAATTTTTTCATAGAAATCATTCAAATCAATACGATATTTTTAATCAACTCACATAATTCTTAGACAACAGCATCGCATCAATAATCGTTAATCTAATCCGGGGCACATTTGTCCTCCTGATAAAACGGTTGATAAAATAATATCGCAATGCCTTGGTGCAAAATGAACAGTGTAGAATATTATTACCTGTATCTGTATCGATATATGTGACTCGAGTTTATAAATCTAATACTTTCTCATACATAACATGATGTAGGCATTTACTGAAGGTGTTAACTCTGAGTAATTATTTGATTGTATCGTTCGCCACGTGTAGGCCAATCCTCTTTATGGTGACTGTCCATACTGTCCAATCCAGACTTACGTCTCACCATGTCTCTGTACTAATTAGCTTGTTAGTTTTATTCCAAATAATTTCAATTCCTCATCCATATAGAGTTTTGGCCGTAGCTTCTGTGTTGTTTTAATGTGGAAAATCATGAACTTCATCTTCGACTTTGTGTTTCTTTGAAATATTTTCCATTGAGTACCTATTTGGTTTAAACTAACTCTCATTTGTTATCTTTGTCTTTATTTTTTCTATCATCACTTGTTTTATTAATAGTTTATCGATGTATTTCTTTTGTGTTTGTCTTTGTTGTAATAAAAAATATTTGTGTCTACCATAAAAGTCATAAATGTTCGTTAAAATCGGTGTGGGAAGAAATTAAACTAACTTTTTCCCTGTGTTCACTTCAGGTACATACCGTTGGGTCCCAGCATGCTTGAGCCAGCGCTCCATCCCTCCCGGCGCTCTGCGCGTGGGTACTGATGTGGATGGTGACGAGATCTACGCCGGCAGAGCCCCACATGAGGGTGACATCCTTCCCGCAAAGGTCATCCCCAACAAGAACGCTTGCTACGTTTGCTGGGGTGGCGAGGAAATCGTCAAAGACCAGTTTGAGGTAAAATACTGAATTAGTGGAACACGAAATAACTTTAATGGTTAATTTGGTATGAAGATAGTTCTAACTCATAATTGCCCTGGTTACAGGTGCTGGTCCCCGCGATGTTCTCCTGGCAGTTCTCGACTGGTGGTGAGGTTCCCCCTGGCGCAGTAGCCGCAGGAGTCACTGCTGACGGCGAGAAGCTGTACTTCGGCAGAGTTACACACGATGGATGCACTACGCCTGGCAAGGTAAGGGAACCCAGAATGACCAGATCGTTTCCGTCCACACCTATTTTTATGGTCAACAGTCCATACGCGATATTCTCTAGCACCTGCTAGAGAATATCGCCGCTCCACTTTAAAGGACTTAAAGTATGGAAATTATATATGTACGTTTGTCTATTCGCGGTCCCCACTCTAGAGCATATGTCCAGCTTGACTCCGTCTACAGGAGTGAAACAATTAGGTTTTGCTTGTTAACCTCGGGCTATGTCAACTTTGATACACCGCGTTTCGTATTTTTGGCTTTCGAAATTCTCAGTAAAAGCTGAAGTTTGGTATTGTAAGCCCTGTGGTACACAGGGTCTTATAACGTAATTGGCGAAAAGAGAACATAATATACATTTAGGTAACTTTGGTTGACTTTAGAATAATCATCATTTATGAGTGTCTATTTTCTTTCTAGATCCAGCCAAGCCACGGCACATGCTACTATCCCTTCGATGGCGAAGAAAGGAACTCAGCAGAATACGAAGTCCTTGTACTCATGTGAATAAGAACACCACTATTTATTACTGTAACTATAAAATACAACAAATAAACATTTATGACAAGAAATACAAGACAGAAAAGGCTGTATTTGTAACTACAACCTTTTAGATTAAACCTACTTTTATTACATTTCCAATCTGCATTATTATTTTTATCGAGTAGGTAAATTATAATTACTAAATACATAATAGAATGGTATACTTGTGTCTTGTATATAAAACATCGTTATTAATTAGCCATTTACGAAAGTACGTAAGTATTATACACTTTATATAGTAAAAATTGTAGTCTTATTTTTACTCCATCATATCCTTTAGGCTCTAGACGGATCGCATTTCAACTTCAACTTAACCGCAAATTGCAGTGCGGATACAGTATGAATACAGTCATGTCACGACTGCAATTGAACTGCAAACCAAACGTGCAGTCTGATTGCAGTCATGACCAAACTGTTGCAAACCGAACGAGCAGTCCGATAGCTGTTCTATTGCAGTCGTGTCAACTGCGATTCGCAGTTGAATTACAGTTGAAATGCGGTTCGTCTGTTTAGGGCCTTGATGCTACTTTACTACCTACATAAAACGTAGATAGCTTGTTAGTTGGTGCATTTATAAATAGACTGTTTGCTGGCTCTAATAAGATTTAATTAAATATTGCACGGCAATAGTCCAACGCTACTCTTTGACTTTGCTATTAGCTCTGCTTATTATTCCCAAAGGGAATGACAAGCATCACTATAATATAGAAGACAAATCAAAAGCCAATATAATATAGAAGGTTTTAAAAACAAAAAACTACGCACTTGAACCTCTGTTCATATTAAAATGAACTTGAATAACTATTTTAACAAACAAGGGTTAGTAGGTGTGGCTGTAATAGATATTAATCACATAATACTTGTACATTATAAGATAATTACACGCCACAATAAGTATATAAGTATGGTAAATTGAAATACATATGAACGTTGATAACAGTATTATCACAATAGGCAGATAGAATATAGTTATTATTATATCAGTGATTGTGGGTACTTGTATGATCATCGTACGATTAGTACATGGCTTCATGGCTACACAATAAGGTATTATCTGCCCATAATTAGGTCAATTTCATTGATAAACTAGGATATCTCTATAGGTAGATATGTTGGTGCAAATATAAGTAATTCCACGTTAAATAGCAAAATCCTAACCAAATTAGTTGGAATCAAAGCTCAAAATGGTGTGAAAGCTCAAAGTGATTTAATTAAAATATTTAGGTATCATTTGTTAACGGCTTTGGCAAAAAACTTACAGGTCTTACAAGAAAGAAAGAAAGAAAGGAAGTATTATAAATTAAACTGTCAAACACCGCGAGGACACCGGTGACCGCAACCTATTGTTCTTTAATTGTGTCTATAAATACGGTACTCGACGAGTTAAACTGTCAAACACCGCGAGGACACCGGTGACCGCAACCTATTGTTCTTTAATTGCGTCTATAATGACGGTACTCAAAGGGTTAAACATCAACTGTCAAGATATGCTAAAAAATAATTGACTAGTTACTGTTAAGAATTCGTAATGCGTGAGCGATCCTTTAGGTATGTCGTAAAACTGAATAATTGAAATTGAGTATTTATTAACATAAAACACGCAAGTTAACATTATTGGTGTTACACAATTACGAGGTCTACGACACGCTAGCTTATAACTGTTATAAGTTTAATAAGATCTAGAAGACAAAAACTTTATGAGGCTTTGCATTTCATGAGATGGCAAGGCAAAATTACCTCTCGTGGTATATCGAGAACTCTATATTTCCTATATATGAAACCCTGGATTGAGAACGTATAGCAGTATTTTTTTAAAATCATCAAAGCTAGCATTATTAACTAATACTAATACGCATTAAACTAAAAAAATAAACACAAAGATTTATTCGAAGGAGTACTGCCAAACTACAAAAATATAACATTTAAAATACAAAAAAGTAACAAAATAATGGTCTGATGCGTGTGACAATAATGGCGTCTAACTAATTACTTGCCGCCGTAAGTAGGTAGTCAGGTACACAAACGCTGAAAAAGTTGTATGAAACAATCTAATTGTACCATCGAATCCAGGAAGGAGGATTCCTCGTAAATAACATTGCAATTCTCGAAACGTAACTGAACCTTTAATTTGAGCTTGTTACACCAGCGACCTCTATACCAAAAAATATCTAGAACACGAATTACCATTTAAAACTGTACATTACTCATTTCACGATAAACGGAATGTCATTATGTCATACCAAGTCACACTATACAACAATAGAGGCATTGGTTTTTTCCGATAACGCTATTGACACAAATAATATCTTTTAAATCAAGGTTACAAAAACTGAGTGCGGTTGATTAAAAAGTGAAAACACCCGTATGTATGATTTTATAGTCTTTTAAGGGATTTGACATTCATTTCGAAAGATAACCGACAATAGAGGTAATACTTAGATTTATGTTGCTTCATCAGTTCTACTACTGCAATGTTATGTTGCTTCTTACTGTTTAATTACTGCTACAGGTTGTTGATAGTGCTGCTGCATATTGGGGGCAATGCTTAAAATGTAAAAGCTGTCAGAAAATGCATAATCCGACTAGATAAAGCCTCTAGACCCCTTCTGACTGTCGCGGAGAACCTAACGGGTAACCGGGGCTCCGGCTCGACGTGCAGGAGAAGGAACGGGGTGGTTTTTAGTCAGTAAGAGTCTGACACTCCCTCCCGCCTCACCCAGGCGGGAGCAGTGATTCGATGATTTTCCCCCCTTAAAAAAAAGACCCCTTCCGACTGACACTCCCTCCCGCCTCACCCAGGTGGGAGAAGTCATTCGATGATTTTCCCCACTTCTTCCTTGTCTGAAACTACTTCTTCTGCGCGAATTCAAAGCCATGTTCAACAAACAATTAGGATATATTAATTATTATGTTTTCGGCTTACTCACGTAACTGTTTGACAAGGAACTCGACTAGTTTCAAGCCATGCTAGAGACTCATATTCATGATCAGCATGCCGCAACCCGCATCAGAGCGACTGTCGCGCTGGCCGCTCGAGTCTGCTGCGGTCCTCTAGCAAGGCTTGAATCTAGTCGAGTTCTTCGTCAACCATTTACGTGGGTAAGCCGAAAACACAATAATTAATTTAGTATGTATCACGAAAGTTTTAATATAAATTAGAATAGAATTATAAACATGTAGATATTAAAAAAAAAACTTTATACTTTACTCTCAGATCATATCGCAAGGTGATCCAGTATCAACTATCCACACTATGATATCCATAATCGCATGAATTAATAGATGCAGTGAATCATAGTAATAGGACAAACAATATGCGCGTACGCAGGGACTATTTGCATGCTGCGGTTCATTCCGTCACCGGCCGTTGACGAAGCCGCACGTCTCTTGT
This sequence comes from Spodoptera littoralis, assembly GCA_902850265.1. Lineage (NCBI taxonomy): Eukaryota > Metazoa > Arthropoda > Insecta > Lepidoptera > Noctuidae > Spodoptera > Spodoptera littoralis. The sequence continues at coordinate 12,822,880 of LR824542.2, forward strand.
TTACCAAACATTTAGTCGCGGAATAAATTGTAAACAAAAAGTGCAGTTACTAAGTAATTGAGTTCTGTTGTCTGTAAACCTAATCGATCATGAAGGCCGTAATTGGTTTTGTGATGCTCAGTAAGTTTTGTTTTTATTTTACTTTTACTATTGTTTACTTCCTTGTGCATTTAAATTACAAGGTACCTGTAGTCTGTATCTAAGTACTTATTAGGCACGTATGCCTTTACCACAGCTTCAAGGTTTTTAAAAGTTCAACTTCTGGTCCTATTATTATAAAAAGGGTTTCTTTCTCTATTGACTGCCTTGTTGGCCGGATAGTCGCAAATGCGACTGCAAGGCAAGAGGTCTCGGGTTCGATTCCCTGAGTCGAGTAAAGTATTACTGTTTTTTTTAAATAATCTCAGTAGTGGAACGGAGTCTGAAATTGTGCCCGGCAATTAATAGGCTCACCCCCTATTACATGGGACTCATAACATAAAGTGGGTGTTACATTGTACAGTCACATTAAGTGCTGAAATGTGTACTACCTCTGCCTACCTCTTCGGGGATAAAAGGCGTGATGTTATGTTATGTGGTTTCTCTAATAACTGCCTTTTTATGTTGGTTAGTGTGATAGTTTCACTATGCCCGCGTATCCGATTTTAACAGCCAATAGAAAACGGTTGAAGGCAAATAAGTCAAATCTTTCACAAACTCCGGTCACGGTGGAGGCTAACTAGTTAATATGTGACATACACACATACATACAGGATACATATTTTAAAATGACTAATTATACCGAGGGGTAACGGGCTATTTGGTTTAAGCGACATTTTTGCAACTTTACAGGAGAGCCTTTTAAAGTTTGAAATTTCGAAAAAAAATTCGTAACAAAAACATTTCTGCAGTTATTTGAACGGGGTAAATTGCATTGAAATTTAAATTAAATTATCTAGTTGCTGATGCTAATTCTAAATAAAGCGGACCTTTAATTACAAAGATAAATGTCGCTTAATACAATCTGCCTTTTTTTAGAGTCAGGAAAAACGATTTAAGTGACTTCATAACTACAATTGGCTACAAGGGAAAAAAATTAAGCGACAATGCACTCTATTTATAGAGTCAGCTAAAAAATATGAAGTGACGAAACCCAAAATTAATAGAAGCAAGCTATTTATCTTAACTACCAATTCAGACTAAAATGAGTGACAGGCTAATTTACTTATGTGACATATAACATTGAAATTATAACGTTTAATGTTTATGTTTATTTACATCTAAGGCGATTAATGGCTGATAAAACAACCTGGATATATCGCAATCACCGAAAATCTCAGATGCTTACATTGAATAAATAAACACAACACAATATCAAAGTATTTATTTAGAGTAATAATAACAGTTTCAATAGGAATATCGATTATATTTCAGCAAAATCAATTAAATTAATGGGTCATTTACTGAAATTGCCGTTTTGTATGAAAAAATTTAAACGATTTTTTCATGTATTTTTTATTTGTATAATCAACGTAATCACCCATGCAATCAATGCATCGTTGCCAACGCAGTGGCAGTTTATTGATGCCCTTCTTCAATCAGCTGGACGGGTAGCAACAAATTCTTCAAATGCATTTTGTACTGCCTCTCGGTTATTAAATTTTTTCCCGCCAAGAAGTTATCCAAATTCTGGAAAAAGAAGTAGTCTGGTGACTGGTGAGTAAGGTGGATGTCGGAGAGCTTCACAACCCCAGTTCTTGTAACGTGGAGGCCGTCTCTTGTGCAGCTTTAGGTCGCGCGTTGTAATGCAGGAGCAATGGAGATTAGCGATTGACCAGTGCTGGTTGGAGATGTGTCAGCTTCTCCATCATTGTGTTCAGTTCTTTACACTACACATCCGTAGTAATGCTCACTCCGTTTGGTAAGAATTTGTGATGAATCAGAATAGCGCGAGCGCTAGACCATCAGTGACCATCACTTTTCTAGGGGTAAGTTTTCGTTTAGGGCATTGTTTAGGTGCTGAACTAGGATTCAACCAACATGCTAAACGCGTGTGGTTATCACACAGATTTCATTTTTCATCGGTGACAATGCAAATCAAAATTCTTTCATTTGTGTGTATATTGAGCAGTGCAGTGCAAGGCACTACTCGATGCATTTTTTTAACGGTGGAAAATCATCGAATGACTGCTCCCGCCTGGGTGTGGCGGGAAAGAGTGTCAGACTCTTACTGACAAAAAATCACCTCGTTTCTTCTCCTGCACGTCGAGTCGGAGCCCCGGTTACCCGTTAGGTTCTCCGCAACTCCGAATCGGCATCGACCCTGTTGGGCCCCATCTGTGGTGGTCTGATGGCTCTTTGAGGCGCGCGCGGAATGCGACGCGCCGTACGCTCGGGTCTGTTTCTGGTCGGACGTGGAGCCACCCATGCTCACCGTCCGCAGGCCCGCGCTTACGGTAACTGGAGATCGTCCCGCGATCCCCGACGCCAGGTGTGTCCTTCGCGATGGCTGGGTTGCGAGGAGCCAGCGCTTCGCTGCCTCACGCGTCCCGCCTCCTCCTTAGCTAGCATAACTGCTTCGCAAAAGGAGGAGACGGCATCCCAGTCCCCCTCGCACTGCTCGATGCATACTTAGCTCTGTTGATCATTTAGTTTGTGGGACACCCACTTATCAAGCTTTTTTACCTTGCCAATTTGACGCAAATGTACCAATATTGTTTTGACGCTAACGCCGAAAGCTGTTGCTAAATCAGCCGTAGATTGTATGTCATCAACCTCCACAATAGCCCTTAAATTGTCATTGTTGCCAAAGTTCATCTTGAAATTAAAGTACTTAGGATTCAATTTCGATGAGCGTTTTACGTAAACACTGGCGGTGTGCGCGCGTCCCGTATGTCTTCGGCGCACTCTGGAGTTACTGAAGCGCCAGCGCACGATAGTCCAGTTGGATGATAACGATTTTTAACACCAGGGCGATGAAATAAATATGGTATCATATGACATGATTGAAATGTACCATATTAAAACTTAGTGATTGAAAGACCGACTCGTATTTCTATGAATACTGGAAAAATGTTTCAATATTAATTATCAATGTTATCGTCTGTATAAAACGACATGCATTTAAAAAAAAATGAGGGTTAAATGGTTTATGACTAAACAAAATATCTAAACGAAAACAACTATTTGGTTTAAGTAGCACCCTGCGTAGAAAATAGAGGCAGCTAGAAATGTTTAAGAGACGTACCATGACGCATTTGGATGACGGACAAATGTTTTAAGCGACATCACACCGTGTGATTAGTGGGAAGTCAAAATGATTCAAGTTACTTGTTAATAAAAATTAGAAACAAGAAAAAGGCTTTAACTCATGTTGACTTAATAATTAGAGATAGGGTAACTGGTTTATGTCTCGGTTATTAATATGATGGTATGGTTCAAGTACATAATTTAATAAAAAATGCGAAATCCATGTCGTTTAATACACTGCCACTTTGGAAACAACATGAAAATAGAATTGTTTGAAACGCCAAAAAAGTGCTCCGATTTTAATGAAACCGGCATCATTCGACGGAGAAAAATTCGCTGATTCCGAATATATATATAACTCAATATCGCCCAAAATGTCGCTTAAACCAAATAGCCCGTTACCCCTCGTACAATACTAAGCGATAGGATATTTTTCCCTTGATTCTTTGGCCAGCAGTGGACGTCTTCGGGCTATTGATAATGATTTTAAATTATTCAAAAAGCTTATTTGTGTTTTGGATTAGGCCAAAACACAATTAAGACTTACCACATTAACCACATCAGTACCAATTGCATATAGTTTGCGAACATCAATCACAATGTTTATCATACACTCTCTTAATTTGCGGTTGAATTATTAATTACATTTAATCTCTGTCTTAATTTTTTATGGATTAAAGTATTTTTAGGTCTGACAGCTCCGTGGTTTGTAGTTGTCGATAGTTTAATAAGATGTAATCCACTATTCACCAGGTATGCCGTGAATCTTTTCTATAAGGCCGTGGTATCGCCCCCACACTTAAAAATAATTAAGATTCTGTGTTAAAGAGAATTTTGTAGTAAAATAAAGCAATTTGTCCTACTATTCTTATTTTAATCTTTAATCCAATTAAGTTTAAATTGCTATTTTAATATAGTTCAAATACCGCCAATACACAATCATCAGCATCCCTATCAAATTTCATAGGACTAAATTATAGGCAAAGTTGTAGACCTAGATTTCTGTAAGTACTACTTTAATTACTTTGTGGCTTACTTCGACGTGATAACTTGACTAGGGACTGGAGACCCAAGGAACTACTGTTATAACGAAAGACCAAAACCGCAGTTGTTTTATTTTGGATACAAGAAACATGAATGTAGACAAAACTATGGAAGTATAGGTTATAATAGATTTTTTTTTAAACATTGCCCCACATTAATTTTCTTCTGTGTCGTGGGTGCGTTTACAAACATACAAGTTCACATATAAAATGACACCCAGACCCGAAATAACAATTTGTGGATCACACAAAGTGTTGTTCCGTGCGGGAATGCAGCCCGCGACACGTTGCACGGCCGCCGGTTGCCCAGCCACCGCACCAACCGTGCAGTCAAAGAGAGATGATAATCTGTAGCTTCTGCCTTCTTAGTATGGACTAAGAAGGCAGAAATGGAAACAGACTAACAAAATTATCGCATTTATTATAATACTTCTGTTTTGATTTCCAGTGCTAGGAGTAGTGTCTACGGACATGGCGGGCGAATGTGACATGGCCAGCTTCTACACAGAGTTGGGATGCACGCCTGTGGAGCGAGCTGATGGTGGCCTCTGTCCTGAGTCCTTCACCTGCCCAGACTTGCATCCTGATCCCACTAAATGTTATTACAAGTGAGTACCAACCATTATTTTTAAGGCAGTAAACGATATACACAACATTACATCATGCCTTTTATCCCCAAAGGGGTAGGCAGAGGTGCACATTAAGGCACTTAATGCCACTATACGTAACACCCACTTTTCACTATTTATGTTATGAGTCCCATATAATAGGGGTGAGCCCATTTCCAGACTCCGTGCTACTACTGAGATTTTTAAGAAACCCAATAATATTTGGTCCGACCCGGGAATCGAACCCGAGACCCCTTGCCCGGCAGTCGCACTTGCAACCACTCGGCTATTGCACTAAATATTAAGCTACCAACTACATTCATTGTACTTTGGAACTTACTTATAGAAGAGTATAAAGGGATCGTTTTTATCTCATCATCATCTGTTATGTCCTGCTCAGAATTGTTTACAAGCTACAATTTTTTTTGGTTCATAAAAAGCTGAAAGTCCTTGCTGACAATTTAACATTGAAGCACCTGACTCATAGTTGCAAAAAGCCTTAAGTGATCAAAAAATACCAACAATACTGTATAATAAAAGAGCAAATAAGGATTTACTCAAAAACTGACCTCGAGGAGTTCGGAGAAGTACCCAGAAGTGAATATGTACAAAAAGGTGTCGACCTCTCGCACGATGGTCGCCGGTTGCGCCTGCGCAGAGTCGCGCGTCGCCGGGAAATACCGCGACCTTGCTCTTGCTCTAGTGACAATTTAGTTACGCTGATATAAATTATATAGGAAATCATTTATTGCTTATTATGGTAAACGAAGGATAGCTGGCTGTCCTGACATACGTGTGTATTTTGATAACATTTCCTTTGGAAGTACTTACTTGGAAGGCCTAAGTATTTTTTTAACGCCATAATTTTTATATTTTCCTCTTATACTTCTTATACTACTTTACTACTATTATATAAAGCGGAAGAGTTTGTTTGTTTGTTTGTTGAACGCGCTAATCTCCATAACTACAGGTCTGATTTGAATAATTATTTTTGTGTTGGATAGCGCATATATCGAGGATGGCTATAGGCTATAAAACATCAAGCTACGACCAATAGGACCTGAGCAGAGCGTGTGAAACCGCGCGGGAGTAGCTAGTTCAACATAAGTTTTCATTACCTTCATATTTTTTGCGTTATGTTAATCGTGTTACTTAATGAACTCAGCAGTAATTAGAACTAAGAAGTAGGTATATAATATGGCTACTTTGATATCCAAGTCTGAATCTGGACATGTGAGAATGATAGATGCAATCTTTTTACACGAAACCGTTTTGCTAATCCTACCATCCGCATTGTTGCGAGTAAAAAGGGCTTATCTATGTAGAAATAATGAATAAACATTATTATGTAAACATCCTACAACTGATTTAATTATAGTGTTCGTTACAAGAATGCAAATCAATCATTTTTGACACAGTTATCTACGTGGAAGGCTAGGCGATTAATTATTCTAGCAATCAGTTAAATTTTTCCCAATTAGTCCCATGATGAGATGATTTGATTTGATTTGATTGACACAATGAAACTGTAGATAAGTGTTAGTATACCTAGGTTGAAGTGCAGTTAATTGTCCTAGCAGTGATCTATGTGACTGTACCACGGACTCTACCTTGCTGAATACATAACTATATTTTTAATATTTTATTGTTACTTAATTAACAAAAACAAAGACGGTTAGAGTTTTATCATTAGACGTACCTATCTTTTTATTTTATATCTACCATCTGTTTCCTACATTTTAGGTATACATTCCGGAAATATTTCGTCCTAAAGAATATACTTGCCTAATTATAAAATATACTGTATCCTCTGTGACTCATATCCTAGTTAAAATGATTGTAAAATCCTCCACAATATATGTTCTGTGGTACATAACGATACAAAATAACATCGTTATGCTTTTAACACAGATTTTACGTTATCACCTCACTTTTTATTAGCGACACTGATTCATGAAACATACAATTCAACATTGACAAAAAAGTTATTTCACTTATTTTCTACGGAAATGTATTCGGTATTCAAATATTATTATTCTAATTTATGCTGGTGTGGTCAAAATAGAATGCAGTCCAGACTATTATACTAACAAATAAACTGAGTTAGAATTCTTTTTGGAATGCCTAAAAAAATGTAATAGGTAACTGTTAAACCATCTATCTTCATTTATTATTGTATATGAAATAGTTTGTGAAACAAACAATAGTTTCCTCAAAACTCGAACCCGACTTTGTGGGGAATTTCCTTTGTGAGACATACGCCAGAATACTGAAAAGCTACTCAAATTTAAGTTGTATTTAAATATTGTGCTACTTTAGCCATCAGACCACCACGGATGGGGCCCAATAGAGCTGATGCCGATACGGAAACGCGGAGGACTTAACGGGTTGCCGGGGCTCCGACTCGAAGTGCAGGAGTAGGAACGGGGTGGTTTTTAGTCAGTCAGAGCCTGATACTCCCTCTCGCCTCACCCGGGCGGGAGAAGTCATTCGACGAATTTCCGCACTCAAAAAAATAAATATCTTTACAAAGAATTTGTAGTGTAGAACTACACTTAAGCGCGATTTCAAATTGAGCAGCGTTTAAGTATTCGGGCATTACTTATCTACTTAAAGATCTTTAAAACACCTACTTAACAGTCTTCTCTAGACTTGTGTATCTAGGATTCCTATCTAAAGCACTTAATTATCAATTCCAGGGGCGTAGCGTATGCTGACAAATCCCCGATACCTCAGCCACTAATCAGCAATCCATGCTCGCAAGCCTGCAGCTGCAGCGTGTTCTCCGGGGAGCCACAGTTCAGCTGCGCGGCTGTTGACTGTGTGGAGACCTTCGACAATGACATGCAGCAGCAATGCATCTACACTTATGAAGTAGACTCCTGTTGCAGTACTGGCACTGTTTGTGGTAAGCGTTGCGTGGACTTGTTTCATTGGCTTAACTTTTAATAGACATTCGAATAGCAATATTGTTAATGAATAAGGAGATTCTATCTCTGTTTTGCAGACGTCGGCGCATAAAGCTACCCAATGGTTTATTAAACTCTCAATATTTTTGGAAAATATTAAAGTTTAAAGACCTCCTTTTAAATTCAAAGACTTCTCGTTAAATTAAAAAATAATTGTGTATATGTACATGAGTGTAGGAAAACGCAGACAATACAAACTTACATTCACTTATAAGGCACAACAAACAAATGACACATCAACGAAATTATACACCTTCACAACCTTGGTACACCTTCATAACCTTCATAACAGTAACTTCCGAACATATGAGTTCATCACAAAATAATTAGGAGCTAATAAACATAATCTATGCACTGGTTCTGTCAAAACAAATCTATTGCTTGCTAATCAGGTCTATTCTTAGGTGACACACTATTTAATAGAGGTCCAAAGAGTAAGAAACAATGGGGCTGCCATATAGGCAATGTTATAGATCGGCGCAATAGCAGGATTACAATTAACGATCCATTGTGTGCTACCATTATGCTCACTTCCACGTATTACTGAGCTTTTAAAAGTCATAACACGTAATTAGTCAACTAAAAGTAATAAAACATGACCGATGCGAGAATATCCTTTTCGTTTTCTTAATATAGGTACTGGAAAATGTAATGATATGTAAGTGCAAAAAGAAAAGATTTAAAATTAAGACAATTAAACTTATTACATTAGAGTTAGACATATGAATAACGGGATTGGCTAATCCATAATCCATCTACAGAATGGACAAAACCTAACCTACTTATTGGGTTTTCTAATTTCCAAAAATGTCACTGAGTTTGGAAACCCTAAATAATATAACAAGATTAATAAGTTCAAAAGGGGCGTAATTACTTCTTCGCAAAATACTGGGTGTGTTATGCTCTTTTTTAATATTTCTGTGGTTATGCTATTGCAAAATTGTAACGCAACAAAATTCATTATCATTTTTCTAAGGTGCAGGCCGGTTACCTTGACTTTAGGTCGTGGCTTCAATGCTCCTTTGTTTACATAAATATTTATTTATTTATTTAAAAACATAAAGATGAATGTGATTCTGTTTGTTTGAAGGAGACGGTTTAGGAAGTCCGTGAATTTGTGGAATTTTGCCAAAGTTATTTATGACGTCGAATTTGAAAATAAGTTCCTAATATAGTTGCCAAATATGCTCACTTCAACATCGTGGTGTGGTTGAATTTTCGCAGTTAGTTTTACTTAAGTAAATATCATTATCGTGTGATAGGACCCTGTTATTTTTAGGCTTATTAACCTTAATATAAGACGAACCTGTTATTCCCTACGAGACAGATATTTCTTGGCAATATCGATTTAGTTACAACTTTTCGATCAACGAAGGAAAATCCTATTAGGTAACATTAATTTCATTTTTTTTTAATTCCAGGTAAAGACGCAATAGCTCAGCTAAATACCTGCGAAGTAGATGGCAAGACATACCGCGAGGGTGAGACGTACCAGCCCAAGGACACACGTAAGACTTGTGTCTGTACAGCGGACTTCAACGCGACCGACAATTCGTCTAACTGCCGGGACATTAACTGCGGAATAGAGATCCACTATCAGTCCGACTTACTTCGGAACTGCGCTCCTATCTTCCCTGGTAACATGCGCGGATGTCCTATCGGATTCGAGTGTCGTAAGTTTTAACTTTACTCGTTCTTAAGACCTTTTCCTCATGTTACACTGCGAGTAGGCTATCTCGAGTTTCATTACCTTACAAAGCTGATTCGAATAGATACCAGGTTCATTCTTAGTTGGAAATAGTTGCTAGATTATTTAGATAATCTGAACACTTGAAATGATCAAGTGATTGCATAACACATTTGTGTACATATTGAAAAACAGTACCTACAGTACTGTAGAAATCGGTACTTTAGAAAGTACTGGGTACTTCCACGTGGTTTTACTCGCTCTGTTCGGCTCCTACTGCTCGTAGCGTGATGGCTATAAAAATAGCCTTCCTAGATAAATCCACTATACATAAAGACAGAGACTATGGAACGCCAATTACTACTATTCCTAAATATCTTTTTCGCTTCATCAACAGTCATCAATCGTTTCATGCATGCGTTCGTCGGTTAAGGGTACTTTTATTTTGGCCCGTCTTTAATACATAAATCCACTATCTAACCGATAAATAATTATTCAAATCGGACCAGTAGTTCCGGAGATTAACGCGTTCAAACAAACAGACAAATTCTCTTCAGCTTTATACAATGTATTTTAAACAGTGACAACAATAATAAGATATATAAGCTTATCTTTATTTAGCCATATATCGTCACTTTATGAGAAATGTACCTAAAGCTTGCAAGATTACAAGATACATATAAAAAGCCATTATTAGTCTTGCCTGCTTGTAATTGCATTGCATCCTAGTTTGTTAAGCCTTGTGTTTGTTGATTGTATCATCAGTGTTGTTTGTAAGAGACGCTACGCAATCTTATGTCCGCAATGTGGTTTCCCATCGCGGTATTACATCACTGTTTCAATAATATTGAGTTTCTTCAAGCTTTTTGTTTCACTTGTCCCACAATCTCTCGGTACCTAATGAATTTTATTTTTATTTTATTCTGTTTTCATCGTTATTGACTGCCTCGTTGGCCGAGTGGTCGCAAGTACGACTGCCAAGCAAGGGAGACCCCTTTCGATCGGGGTTCGATTCCCGGGTCGGGCAAAGTATTACTTGGTTTTTTCAAAATTCTCAGTAGTAGCACGGAGTCTGGAATTGTGCCTAGTATATGGCAATAGGCTCACCCCCTATTACATGGGACTCATAACATAATAGTGAAAAGTGGGTGTTACATTGTACAGTGGCATAATGTGCACCTCTGCCTACCCCTTCGGGGATAAAAAGGCGTGATGTTATGTTATGTTTTTTTGTCTGTTTTCATCGATATATGCAGTATGGTTATATACCTTTACAACTGATCCTCAATGTCCAAAATCTCTTTCAGAAAATACAAAGACCAAGGTGGTTCGTGGTCTTAACATTAAGAACCTGACGGCCTCCTGCGTGTTTGGCAACTCCACCTTGATCGTTGGGGACGAGGTGACAGTTGAGGACACCTGCACTAAATGTACCTGCACTGTCCCACCTTTTGTCACCTGCACGAGGAAGAATTCTTGTGATTCTACGAAATAAATCTCGATGATGGACTGAAGAATGGATGGTGCCATGGAGGCTTTGAATGTATGAAGAAGGACAATTTATTGTTATGTATATTTATGAAGTCAGAGGGCCTTAGTTCGAGTTTCTCTTACGAATAAAGTAATCGAGACCGCCTTCGGCGCTTTCATTGGTTGGTTCATGTCAGCCGGCCAATCAGAGGCCGTAGTACAAATTGTTTTACGTTTAAAGTAATCGAAACGAAACCGAGTTGGGCCCTTTTTTTTTTTTTTTTTTTTTAAGGGGGGAAAATCATCGAATGACTGCTCCCGCCTGGGTGAGGCGGGAGGGAGTGTCAGACTCTTACTGACTAAAAACCACCCCGTTCCTTCTCCTGCACGTCGAGCCGGAGCCCCGGTTACCCGTTAGGTTCTCCGCGACTCCGAATCGGCATCGGCCCTATTGGGCCCCATCTGTGGTGGTCTGATGGCTCTTTGAGGCGCGCGCGGAACGCGACGCGCCGTACGCTCGGGTCTGTTTCTGGTCGGACGGGGAGCCACCCATGCTCGCCGTCCGCAGGCCCGCGCTTACGGTGGCCGGAGATCGTCTCGCGATCCCCGACGCCCGGTGTGTCCTTCGCGATGGCTGGGTTGCGAGGAGGCAGCGCTTCGCTGCCTCACGCGTCCCGCCTCCTCCTTAGCTAGCATGACTGCTTCGCAAAAGGAGGAGACGGCATCCCAATCCCCCTCGCTCCGCATCATGGCCTGCACTAGGCCCGGACGCGAGAGGTCGCCATCGCCGATCACTTCCCTGAGGGCACGGCGGTGCTCAGCCCACGCAGGGCATTCTCCCACTGTGTGTTCCACCGTGTCCTCAGGGCGGTCCTCGCAGTGATGACACCCGGGCGTTTCCTCCCGCCCCATCAGACACAGGTACCTCCCGAAACTTCCATGTCCGGTGAGGACCTGCGTCAGGCGGTAGGTGAGGACGCCGTAGCGTCTCTCAAGCCACTCCTCAAAGAGGGGACTTACCGCTGCAATGGCAGCGAGCCCAGCCCCCGGTTGCGACAGTCGTTGCTGCCATTCCGCCATGAGATCGCGCCGGAGCTCATCCCGCCACGCACTTATTTGGCGCGGCAGCGGAGTTTCGCCCCGGCGACGTGCCTCCGCGCGCATGTTATACACGCGCGCGAGCACCTTCGCCTCCAGATCCCACGGCGGTAATCCGGCAAGGAGGTTCGCCGACTCCCCAGAGATCGTGCGGTATCCGCGGATCATTCGGATCGCCATGACCCTCTGTGACATGAGCAGCGTCCGAGCAGGACGCCGCAACAAGTTCGGCGCCCAAACAGGGGCGCCGTAGAGGGCCATGGACCGCACGACCCCGGCGTATAACCTCCGGCAGGAGGCGTTTGGCCCCCCGAGGTTGGGGAGGATGCGCTTAAACGCCCCCCGCCCTCGCCAACTTTGGAGCCAAACGTCGGAAGTGCTCCACGAAGTTCCACCGACTGTCGAGGACGAGTCCCAGGTACTTCATCGTCGTCTCGACGCCGATGGTAACCCCTCCCGCCATTATTTGGGACCCACCCGGAGGTGGCGCGTTCCCGCGGCCATGAAAACACATGGCCTCGGACTTGTGGAGCGCCACCTCGAGTCCCAACTGCCGGATTTTTTCAACGACTGTCGCAACCGCTGTCGCCATTAAATCGGCCGCCGCCTGGTGCGACCTCCCGTGCGCTAGCACCAGCGTGTCGTCGGCGTAGCATATTGTGCTAACGCCGTTCGGGAGGTCGGTGCGCAGCACCCAGTCATAGCCGATGTTCCACAGGAGCGGCCCCAGAACCGAACCCTGTGGAACACCGCGTGACATCTCTCGCCGGTTCCACTCGCCCCGGTGACCGGGGTAGCTGACGGACCTGTCCGTCAGGTAAGCCTCGATCACACGACGGAGGTAGGTAGGCACCCCATGATATCGGAGTGCCTCCAAGATGCAGCTCCAGGGCAGGGAGTTGAAGGCGTTGGCGATGTCCAAAGACACCGCCACCACGACTCTACCCCCGGACACTGCAGTCCCCGTCGTGAGGTCCCTAACGCGCATGATGGCGTCCACCGTGGAGCGCCCTCTGCGGAAGCCAAATTGGCCGTCCGACAGGTCCGGCCCAATGTTCGTCAGGTGCGCGACGAGGCGGTTCGAAATGATTCTTTCGAAGACTTTCCCCACCTCGTCGAGCAGCACTATGGGCCGGTATGCGGACGGAGAGTCCGCAGGGCGCCCCGTCTTCCGCACGAGAGTTGGGCCCTGTGATTGGTTGGTTCATTGGATCCGGCCAATCAGAGCGTCGAATGTGTACGTAACCGTAAACCAATCTCGTATTAATCTCTGATATACCTAAAGACATTTGTTGTTTTTTTTTGTTAAGGTGTAAGTTCATTGGTTGGCAATGACATTTTTTGGAAAACAATGTTATTGGAAAATAATTTTTAAGTGTATTTTTGTTATTGTGTATTGAGTTGGAAATCGTACAGTTGTGAATGTCGTCTTGTTTTTTGAGATGTTAAAAATGAGGTTTATTGTTCAAAAGACAAGATTTTTGATATTGTAAATAGTGAATACAAGCCTAAGCTAAGGCTTAGGCCTTTATAAGTAAGACCTATTGAAGGGTCAATAAATTAAACAGCAACTAAAATGAATATAATTTTTAATTATGAAAATATAAAAGTCACGTAAAATAAAATTGGTAACTTTAATTAACTTAAATCGACGTGTAGGTATACTTTGATTTGCGTATAACTAAGTTAAACTTATGTTCTATTTAAAAAAAACACTTAAATTCTAATAAATACTTGAATACAGGAATCACATGACATTTACTTACAGTAAGGATATTTACATTATGTACACATACACAGCCGGAGAGGACCTTCATAAACTTAACTATGTATTTTAAACTATGTTGTGACGACCTTAATCTATATTTACTTATGCTTAAGTACTTAATTATCTCATAAATTCTCATAATATTTAGTGAATCACATTATAGGAATGATTACAAACTATGAATAAAGTAATTATCTTATTTTTTTATATCTATTGTTTAATTTTTCCTAGTCTATGCGGATAGGTACATAATTGGCCTTATTAAAATTATTTAGTAAATGCTTATAATGGCAGTGTTCTTAACTAAATTGCACAAATAATTCATTTTATACTTCGGTATAAAGTGAATATTCAAGTTCACTAAAGTAATAAATGTTGATGTTTTTGAGATCTTAAACGTAAGTATTGTAATTTTTGGTATCGATCTTAAAAATATTACATAATGATATATTGAAATTATGATACATTAAGTAAATGCAATGGAAAAAAATAAATTTTACAAAATAACCCAATATGTATAACTCTTTCATTCGCCATTAAAAAAATATAATAAAGTCATTCGAAAATTCGATTTTTAAATTCGCAAGGTTCTTATTTTAAATTCCGTTTAATTGTTGCCAGTGTTATTGTAAGTTCGAGTGCTGCCATACTTTGTGTTTAGCTGAAGCAAGCTAATCCGAGTTCGACCCTGAACATCTGTTGTGGTCTGCCGACGTCTCGAACAGCTACATCCAAGAGTGGGAGACGAGCTGGCTTGTCAGTTTGGTACTCAACGATAGTGCGCGCCCAGTTTGAGCTCTTGTGCTGTAAATATAAAAGACATCATTAGTTTATTGTCATTGTTAGCGGCATGTAAAACCGGATAAGTATAAAGACGAAAGGTCTAGGGAAAACTAGGTGGTAGGTATGTAGGTACTTCATTTAGTACTTAAGTAGTTATATTTCCTCAGCGGAAAAGCTGCATAAAATTCAAAAAACAGCACTACCGTCTGCTGTCATATAGTTGCCAGTAAATCTTTAAATTATACTAACTTGGCACTCATCCAAGACGGCCTTATATCTCAAACGGTTGTTAGCCTTGGGCAGGATCTCAGCGTCGTTGTAAGCCAATAGTTTGATGCCGCGGCGGTAGTTGTTGGCTGTGGGGTCGTAATAACCGATGGTGTTGCGACAGTGGAAGGTTACATTCTGTACAGCTTTCGTGGACATCAGCTGTAGATACGTCAGTTGTGTGTGGTCGGCCTTGTAGGTAATCTAGACAAGAAATTTAATTAGAGTTATTATGGAGTTATTATTTACTAAAATACTTGCGTCGCATGAGTGAACTTGATTCTTGATTTCTACAAAAAGTCATAGTAATCGAAATGTGTACCGAGCGTAAATAAAAACATTTCTGACTTATCAGAAATATTTATGGTCGGTTTGCATAAAATAAGATTAATATTCAGAATCGGCGTAAATAATCATATGCGTCACAAACGTCCTCTAAAGGGCACGAAAATAAAAATTTCCATAATGATATTAAAAGTAAAAGAGCTCACCGTGAATCCTTCATCTATTTCGCTCAGCCATGGCTCGTGTTCCTTGCCATCGTACGTGATGTCCTGGGACTGCATCGGTTTCGGGAACACGCAGCTACTGCCAGTTTCCATCTCACAGTGCACCACAATAGCATCGTTTATGTCACCTCCATTAGGATCGATCCAATATTGGCCTGTGAAAGGAGATAATAATACCACAATATTATTTTCTGCTATTTATTGTTCATGTACCTGTACAATGTGGGAAAGCCATGCCTTTTTTTTAAGGGGGGAAAATCATCGAATGACTGCTCCCGCTTGGGTAAGGCGGGAGGGAGTGTCACACTCTTACTGACTAAAAACCATCCCGTTCGAGCCGGAGCCCCGGTTACCCGTTAGGTTCTCCGCGACAAAAGAGTACCACGACCCTGATAGGCATCAGGGTCGTGGTACTCTTTTGTGAAGAGAGAAAAAAGTGTGGGAGAGCCATGCTTCGGCGGCACGGATGGGCTCGACCTGAATGATACCATGGCCTCACAGAAAACCGACGTGAAACAACGCTTGCATTATGTTTGGTTGGCATGGGCGGCGCCGATTGCTTACCATCAGGTGATCTGTATGCTCGTTAACCGGCTTAACCCATAAAAAAACTGTCTTAGCAAAAGGACTTTGTTTAAAAAGACGTAGAACAACTTTAGATAGGATAGTTTACTCACCGCTTTCAAACTCAGGGTGGTGGTATTTAATATCGCCACAAGTTTTGGCTGGTGCTTCCTTGGAGCCATCAGGTTTAAGGAATTTGTCGAGCGACACCTTCAGTCTTTCATAAGCTTTCATCACAACTTCTTTACGTTCAGCTGGTGTCATGTCTTCCTTGAAGAAGCGAGGAGGTAGAGAGTTGGGGTCATCCCCTAATGGATCGGGACCTTTCACTGAACCTGAGGAAAAACAACAAAGTTTTTAAGGACCACCATTATACATATTATTGTGATGGTACAATTGTTTCACTGCTACTAACCTTGTTGTAACATAGCAGCGATAGCAGCAGCATCATAAGCCAATCCCTCCCCAGGTGGGCCAGGAGGACCCGGTGGACCAGCTGGTCCAGGTGCTCCATGTCTACCGGCTTCTCCTTGTGGTCCACGGCCACCAGGTAATCCTTGTGGTCCTTGCAGACCAGGGCTTCCATCACGGCCAGGAGTGCCTTTAAAAATAATTAAGATTTAAAATAAAGTATTTAACGTCAAGAATACCTTGAAATGCAAATTAATCTTGTGAACAGACCTCGTGGTCCAACTTCTCCATCTTTTCCTGGAGGTCCCATTGGTCCAGGTAGACCACGTTCTCCAGTTCTTCCAGGAGCACCAACCATTCCAGGTAGACCTGGCAAGCCAGCGTGTCCCTTAGCTCCATCAATACCAGGTTCTCCTCGTTCTCCTTTAGTGCCATCGAGGCCAGCAGGTCCGACTTTGCCAGGGGGTCCCTGAGGCCCGTCAACTCCCGGTGGTCCACTTTCACCTCTGGGTCCACGTTCACCGGTTGGTCCAGAAGGTCCTGACGGTCCTGGTGGTCCCTAGGAATAAGACAAAAATAATAAATTATTTCAAAACACTAGAGCATAAAATACATATAATTGTATGAAATAATATTTACTTGTAATCCTGGTGGGCCAGCTGGTCCTGATGCGCCAGGAGGTCCAGTAGGTCCCTTATCACCTGGTCGTCCCGATATACCCGGTTGACCTTGTTTGCCGGGACGGCCTTCTGGACCTGGTTCACCCATTGGGCCTGGTGGGCCTTGTAATCCTGGATTTCCTGGTGTACCAGGAGCACCATCTGCGCCTGGTTTGCCTGGGGCCCCACTTTCACCCTAGAAGTAAATTGTTTTGAAAACATTCAAATTGTTTTATATAATAATTGTACTAAATTATTATTTTGACTTTACTTATAATAATAATAATAAGGCAAAACATACCTGAGCGCCTCGCAGTCCTTGTGGTCCAACTGGTCCAATGACACCAGGTAAACCAATAGGTCCTCTCTCACCAGCTGCTCCAGGTGGACCAGTTGGACCTTGTAAGCCTGGTTCGCCTTCGCTGCCTCTTTCACCTTTTGGTCCTTCAGCTCCCTGGGGTCCAGCTAAACCTACAGGGCCGGTGGGTCCTGGGCGACCAGTGTCACCAGTAGCTCCTTTAGCGCCGGGTATACCGGGGGCACCTGCGGGGCCTGTACTTCCTTGTGGGCCCTATATAAAATAAAATGTCTTACAGGTTACTTGAATTCTATTATTTTAATAGATTAATCAATCTAAATTAATAACGATTAATTTACCGGTGGTCCTAAATCTCCTGGCCTTCCAGGCAAACCAACATGTCCTGTTTCTCCTTTCGGTCCATGGTCACCGCGAGCACCTTTGGCTCCAACTAAACCTGGCAGACCACGTGGCCCAGACTCACCGGGTACACCTTGCCAAAAAGAAATGTAATATTATAAGCGTTCCTTTCATTTTCTTAAACTTCAGTTCAGTATTAGTTTATTTAAATAAAAAACTTAATTACCTGGGCTTCCAGGCGACCCCTGTTGACCTTTAGCTCCAGCGTAACCTCTTTCGCCTTTCAGACCAGGCATTCCAGTAAGACCAGGTGGGCCGGATAAACCAGGAGCACCCTGAGGTCCAGGTTGTCCTCTTTCTCCAGGTGATCCAGGGGCTCCTAATTCTCCAGGAATACCAGGAGCTCCCGGTTCTCCTCTCTCGGCAGGTTCACCAGCAGGTCCGACGGGACCCATAGGACCCTGAGGACCCTGCTCACCTTGTCGTCCTGATAAACAACGATTTTATTATAAAAATCAGTTAAAAAATGTCTATTGTTACATGTGGAATACTATATTTGGAACATTATTTAACCTGGTTGTCCATCATTGCCAGGTGGTCCAGCAGCGCCTCTTTCTCCTTTTTCTCCGGGAGCTCCAGTTAGACCACGTTGTCCAGGCAAGCCCATCGCACCGGGAGAGCCTGGATGACCCTTGCTACCTCTCAGACCTTCGGGACCCTGAATAAAATTATAGTATCAGATTATTACAAAATTATTCTCACTGATAAAACTTTTTTCATTCGTTTTAGAACTTTTTGTTGTACAATATGAAGTTATAATTTTGACACTTACCGGAGGTCCGTCAGGACCTTGAGCGCCGGTTTCTCCCTTTTCTCCCGGGCTTCCAGGTTGTCCTGGTTGTCCTCGATCTCCAGTGAAACCTCTCTCTCCACGAGGACCTGATGGTCCTGGTGGGCCGGAAGGTCCAGCCATGCCTGGCTCACCTTCCTTACCAGGTGAACCCGGTAGACCAGCTGCTCCTGGCATACCCTAAACGTAATAAAATGTAGTTAATTATGTTATTTTTCTCAATAATTGTGGTTTTTGTTCCTGCATTAAATTATTCATTGATTATTTGATAATTTAATAATTTCTTAAAGTATAATTTAGTTGCTGAGTGTAGTAATATCTCTCTATTAATAGAGATATTCAATACTACGAATAGTCAACGCGCAGACTGCCCACAATTGAAAGTTCATTAGTGGGTATACGCATAAAAAAGGTTTTTCTAATTGAAAGCAAATGCTAGTGCAATACGAAGTAGCCTCACGGGGAATCCAGTAGGTCCAGCAGGTCCAGAAGGGCCTCTTTCTCCTGGAGGTCCGGCGACACCTTGAGGTCCTTGAATTCCAGGACCACCGTCGCGACCCGCATCACCCTTCGGTCCTTGAGGTCCAGCTTGTCCTGGCTCACCATCTTTACCAGGTTCACCCTATAATATAAAAAAACAAAATTTAGCTGTTGACAATTTAGAGATCATTTGATTTTTATTAATAGTTAGTAATACTTACTTGCAACCCTCGTTCACCAGGCCCTCCCATTAATCCAGGCGGACCTTGAATACCCTGAGATCCCTGTTCTCCAGGCCTTCCATCAGCTCCTGGTATGCCCCTTTCACCTTGAGGACCAGTTTTTCCAGGCATTCCAGGCCTTCCGATAGTTCCCCTTGGTCCCTGTAGGCCTTGAGGTCCTGGTCTGCCAGGGTCGCCAGAACTTCCCTTAGATCCAGGTAATCCAACACCGCCTCTCTCACCGGGTTGACCTTTAGCACCCATAGGTCCGTCTGCACCAGGTAGACCCCTCATGCCTTGTAATCCTCTTTCACCTTGAGGTCCTACATTGCCAGCGGGTCCTCTCAGTCCTCTCTTTCCTCGTTTTCCCTCTGGACCAATATTACCAGGTAGCCCGCGCGGTCCGGGTGCACCAGGTTCCCCTCTGATTCCACTGTCTCCTTTTTGGCCTCGTTCACCAGGTTGACCCTTTAGAAAATATTACATTTGCAATGTAACTCAATTTCAACAACATCTTAATCTGTCATTTGTCTTTTTTAGTCCAAGTTTAGTAATAAAAACAGAACAAAGTAACCTCTAAATTAATAAAATAAAATATCTTACCGGCATTCCTTTTGATCCAGGTAATCCTGCATCTCCTGCTACTCCAGGCAATCCTCTAGGTCCTGGGAAACCTTGTGGGCCTGAAGCCCCTGGTTGCCCTTGTACACCTTTTTCTCCAGGAATACCATCACGGCCTGGTATACCCGGCGTTCCCACTTCACCGGGTTGTCCAGGACGACCTGCTTCGCCTCGAGGTCCTTGCATTCCTTGACTACCTTTTGGTCCAGAAACACCCTGTTCACCTTTTAGCCCTGGAGCACCTGGGAATCCTGGTGAACCCGGTTTGCCGACATTGCCCTAAGAGGCAAAAAAATATATATTTAGTATTTTCACTAAAACAATTTAATTAATTAATTTTAATTTAATGAAGTAGTGTTATACCATTAATCCTTGGGGTCCCGGAGCACCATCAACGCCTCGTACTCCTGGAGGACCGGGAGGACCTTCACGACCTCTTTCACCTCTTGCACCAACTGGGCCCTGAAAGTAATTTATTGCAATATTTTCAACTTATAGCCCCATAAATTAACAAATACATTTTCACAATCATAATACTCTTTTTTAATGTTTTATTTTACTTGAAAAGCTATCAATATCTTACCACAGGTCCAGCTGGACCCATAGGACCAGGCATGCCAGTAGGTCCTTTTTCTCCTGGCAATCCTTGCTCTCCTTTAGCACCATCTTTGCCGTCAAAACCTCGATGTCCTTTCAAACCTTGAATACCAGGTACTCCTGGGAGACCACGAGGTCCAGTTTGACCTATAACACCAGCAGGGCCGGGTTCTCCGTCATCTCCTGGTGAACCCTAAATAAAATGACAAGTAAATTAGTGCATATTCTATAATTGCAACAAATAGTGCCCAAAGTAGGTAAGTAAAGTGAATATTACATCTTTTCCAGGTAATCCTTGGGGTCCTCTTTCGCCCGGTGGTCCTAGTTGTCCAGGAAGACCTGGTTCTCCAGGCTCTCCCCTCGGTCCTTGGAAACCTTGTGGGCCGGGAGGGCCTTGTGGTCCTATTAAAAGAAATCAAGTACCATTAGATCTGATCTATTAAACAGAAGTTAGACTATACCTCTAGATATTATTCATTAGAAAAGCGGTCTTGTACCTGGTATGCCTCTGACGCCCGGGGTGCCGACGGAAGCTTGCATGTACTGGTATGGATCGAATGGAGGTCCTTTGTCACCGCCAGCTGAAGCCGCCAGTTGAGCCAAGTATGCGTTTACCTGAGCAGGAAGTAATGCATTGAACCCATATTTCTTTAATATTCAGTTGGTTCGCCATTGTAATATTACAAGTTATGCTCTTACGTCAGGCATTTGTCCAACGGGTCCAGGCAAGCCAGGGGCTCCAGGGACGCCGTTGACGCCAGGCTGTCCGGGCGGGCCGGGCGGTCCATCGTCTCCTTGCAAGCCAACAGATCCGCGCACCGGCGTCGTTGGTTGAGCCGCTGCGCCGATTAACACTGGTCTTGTCGGAGCTGATGATAAATAAAATGAATTAGTCGATCATTCCATAGGATAGTTATAAATGATTGTAGGTACCAACAGACCAATTAGCTAAGACTGATACTTGGAATATCTAATGATAATAAAGATCGTCAACAATCGTTTAATCAAATTGCTCAATTTAAAATGCTGATCTACTTGTCTTTTAAATTAATACTTGGTTTTTATAATGTATGTAGCACTAACTAGAAGTAAGACAGGAAGGTATGGTGGAGCAGTTGACACGTCCAGCGTGGCACTGGCAGAGGGTGCAGTTGTCCCGCTTCCAGTTCTCTCCCTCATTCCACGTCCGACCAATGTCCACACATTTGGGAGTCGCTACAAGATCAAACAAACATACGTTATTAGTAGGAACTGTCATCATCATCATCATCAATAGTCTGTGAAAGCCTACTGCTGGACGGTGGACTCCTCTACAAAAGAGGTTGCCCGTGCCCTATCCAGGCTTGAAGATCGCAGTTTGAAAGGATCAGGTTTAGCAGACAGCGCTACTGCCTAGTCTATATTAAAAAGTCCTTTGGTCTACTATCCTAATATGAAGAGTGTCAATGGATGACGACGCAAGGCTTAAGAAAAGAAAGCCAATAAGTGAACTGTATTCTCATAAGCAACATAAACAATCATCAATGTAATATCTACTTACGTCTAACCGTTCTTGCCGGAGTAGGTCTTCGGTAAGGCGGCGTGGCTGAAACAGAACTCAATGTCAACACAAATAACTCCAAACGCAATAAGAACTTTCCGAGCAAAACGAACTCCGCTGACAAAGAGCAAAGTTCTTAAAGTTCGTAATCAAGTAATGAACTTACTGCTTGATGGTTCACGGAATCTATCGCCTATGACAGCTGAAACAAGACAATTTAAGTTACTTCAACGTGCTCATGTGGATTATTAAAGACATTTTTAGATTACATAACATTACTTGTATGTGTAGGTACCCAATACCAAAATAGATTAAGACCTTAATATTTACAATAGTAATAAATTACATAAAATTACATGTTTCTTAATGAGTGAAAATTAAGTATTTATAGCACAAGAGCTCATAACTGAGTCACATTAGTCATCACCAAAACATTTAATAAATAAAATATTCAATAGTAAAATAAAAAGCACTTAATCTTGAACACACAATAAATAACTTTAATTAGTGAATATACCATTTTCATCTTCTTCGAAAGTAGGGTTGTAATCGTCATAGTTGATGAGATCGGGATCCTGGGCCTGCGGTAGTTCTTGTATTATCTCCTCGCGGATTGGAACCTCTGACAGTTCCTTGCAGGTTGCCGGTAGCACCAGCAGTGCCCAGCAAGCTGCCTTCAACCACCGCATGGCTATCTGGATAAACAAGAGACAGTATTAAAGGCACGTTCATTTAATTGGTTGCTACTCGGTTGGTGCGGTGGCTGGGCAACCGGCTGCCGTGCAACGTGTCGCGGATTCAATTCCCGCACGGAACAACATTTTGTGTGATCCACAGATTGTTGTTCCGGTCTGAGTGTCATGTGTATGTGAACTTGTATGTTTGTCAATGCACTCACGACATAGGAGAAATTACTAGTGTGGGGCAAAGTTTAAAAAAAAAGGATTAAACTGTCAAACACCAAGCGGTCACCGGTGACCGCGACCTATTGTTCTTTAATTGTGTCTATAAAACCGGTACTCGACGAGTTAAGTGATGTTACTATATATTGTATTTCTAATTATTACACCGAAGTCCCGTGTAATAACAAGGCATAGTTTTAAAATCAGTGCTATTTACCTACTCATAGAAAACGTTTAAAAATTATAATCTTATAACCTTCCTGCAATCGTATTCGAGACGACTTTCTTGGCAATCGAGCTTTTGACTACTCGATCAACTGGGTAAAATATGTTGAGAGAATTAATTCAAGTTGTAAAAAAGGTCGCTGACTTAGCAGTATGTTCCCTTAATGAGATTAGACAGTAGCTAAGTAGTGCTGACCTCAATGGGGACATTTCAAAAAAAAACATGTAAGTTGTACGTAGCTCTACTTAATTAATCTTTCTTAATAATCCTTTAATTATTTAAGAAATCTACTTTCTGTAAAGTTCTTTATCTTTAGGGGACAACATAGAAGTTGCGTGCAAACATATGCAATATACATAGAACATGCAAATAGTAATAAGATGTTCTAAGGTGCATAGATCCCTACTAATAATAAAATCAAAATAGCTTCGCCAATATACAAAATACAACTGAACAGTACATAAAATTAACTAAGTTAAAACTAGCACACGCAAACTACGTAACAAACGGAACGATCACAATAAAATCTCTATTAAATGCTATCAGCACAAATTCCTAACAATCAAAGACTCGCATCTTCAAAATGTAGCAATGACAATACATTAAATATTCCGAACATACATCTTCATGAACGGCAATATAAATCAATGTTCCCGATAGAGCAGATAGTCCAAGGCTATGGAACCAGGGCGTCGACTCCGCGCCTATTCCCCAATCATCTAAAGATGTCATGAGCAACTAACGGCCGCTCCAGTAACCTTTCTAACAAACACATTCGTCTATATGGAGATGACAACCACCAATTGGCGAGCGGGTAATTAATTTTAGCGAGCGACCGAGTGGTTGAACCAATTTGTTTATTAAACACAAAGTCCATGATTTCAATGAAAACAATTTTGGCTTTCGTTTATTCAGATTTCGGCTGTTTAATTGTTTTAACAAATCTGGTTGCGTTGTATTGTTAACGCGTTGTTTTATTACTTCGTAGCCATTTTGGATTCAAGTTGCTTACGCACACAAAAGATTAAGGGATTTTGAACATTTATAGGCAAACAGTAAATTATAGGTTTAAAGGTAAAAAGACACTATATAACTAGGTAATTTGGAATTACAAAACGTTATCTATAATCCATTGAAATCCTTAAACAGAATAAATCATACAAATCAACCCTATTCCGCTAAAAGAGACATATACTAGATATAGAATTAATACACTTGCTTTTCAAGTGTTCACTAGAAGACTGAGCTCTTTGCTGAGCTCGAAAGAAGCCCAAGCTCCACAAGTTCTAAGATCTAAGGGCCATGATGCGGAGCGAGGAGGACTGCAAAATGCCGTCTCCTCCTTTTGCGAAGCAGTCATGCTAGCGTGCCGTGCTCACAACCCAGCCGTCGTGAACACTGACACTCCGGGCACCGTGACACTCCGGGCGTCGGGGATCGCGCCACGATCGTGAAGGACCTAACAACTTAGGAAGGGCAGGTGTAGGAACGGGGTGGTTTTTAGTCAGTAAGAGTCCACCTCGCCTCACTCAGACAGGAGAAGTCATTCGATGATTTCCCCTTCTTAAAAAAAGCTCCACACATACATTTACAATTATTACAAAATATATGCGATACGACAACATGCATGGTAATGCATCCATGTAGGTAGTGTGAGTTATATTGGTAAGTATCAATAACAGATACTCAGTGGCGCAACTTCAGGGTAGCTAATCGGCAAATTGCCACGGGCTCCAAGATGGAATTGGGAAATGGAAATGGCCCCAATTCAGAGAATTTCATTTGAATTCCTCTCTTTTTTATTGGGAACGGGATCCCATCCAATGAATTTGCGACGGACCTCAAACGGTATAGTTACGCCACTACTGATATTACTAAGTACATGGTAATGCATCGCTAAAATTGTGAGCAAACTAGTTCTTATTGTTATCATTCTATAATCATTCTTTTAATTCTTTACACAGATATTTTTGTATACAACACAACTCTATGTTCTTTATTAAAAGATACAATATTAAGTGAGGTCAGTAACACAGTACGTATGTACATAGTGAATGGAATAAGGATTTCATTACACTCACAATTAGAGGTGCAGACGAATGTGGACCTTATTCCCCATAGTATAGTATACTAAGGGTAAACTAAAGTCGGATAAAACTTCCAATATAATATACAAATAGATGGTATTTATAATGCAAACATTGCACCAACGCAATGGTTTGGCGACAGGACAAATATTAACGTATTATGGGTTCAAATTCCGCACCAAATCCTAGTGTGGTTGAAAACCTAGAAAAAGGGGTACAAAATCCTAGTAATTTTTGTATTAATTACATTGATTGTTATTATAAGACAGTGGATTGGTACCTATGTAATAATGAATTGAAATTTTACGCGATAAATGTGTTTGTACTTCGTATTTACCCATAAAAATATGTATACATGGTGAAAACGGAACGCTCCCAAAAGACGAAGGTGATGGTAAAAAACAAGTTTTATTTTGATAAAAGTAAGGAATTAGATGTTTCTACTTACTATGTAATAATGTTGTAATCAGCTGCTCAAGGCTGATGATGCATGACGAAAACACGAAAACGATTGAAATTAACTAAAATCACGGGTTACTCACGTGAATATATACGTACTAAGAAAAGCTCTACTAATTCTTACTAGGTCGTCGCGACCGCGCACGCTGCTCATGAGGAAGAACCCCTCTGTGGTTCGAAACTAGTAGAGCTTTTCTCAGTATATTCACGTGAGTATCCGGCGATTTTATTTAATTTTGTGTGATGTCTCACGATAGTTATTATAAAAACGATTGAAATTGTAACAATTTCCTTTTGTCAGCTTTCCGGTAACACCTTGTATGTCACACAATATCTGTACTCCAAATATCATTGATCTAAGTTTAAGAAAATAAAAAGTATAAAGCTAATGAATGAGCTTACCTAAAACTAACATATTATTCGGCTACGACTACACAATTTATATTTAGACTTAGGTACTTCCTGAAGAATACGAAATATAGAAGTAGTTATTTTTGTACAGCACTGTATAGTGTTCCATCTAATATTATCAAACTTTGTATTAAATCAATACGTATTTTTAACTATAACTACTGACATTTATTGATGTAACAACAATATTAAAAACATTTAAAAAGTTAGGTAACTATTGATGTGAACGATCACATTTTAAAATGATTTTAATTTAAATATTAATTTTACATTAACATTTTTCGATATTATTTATGCACGACGAACGAAAAATACACCAAAATTATGTAAAATAGCTGTAACATACCGAGTTTGTCTATGTGATGGGTAGGGGGATGCGCGGCCCGCCCGCGCCGCGACGAATGCGTAGCCTGGAGGCTGGGTACCAATAAATATGCGCCTACACATGACCTGTTAGCACCGCGATCTATGAACACAGAGGACGACAACCATTGGTTGGTGTGCGCTTAATTGTTGAAGTAATAAAGTAAGTACAGGCAAAATTTTATTAGCATAACCACAGATCTATATCTGTGAGCATAACGTTTCCTTCACTAAAGTTATTTAAGTTCCTAATTTGTAGTTCGTTGTACAGAAGCTCTTCTTCATTAACAGTAAGTGTTCTTTTTATTATTTATTAAAAACTTTTGTTAATAAGTTAATATTTAACAAGAGTTTTTGGCACCTTGTCCAAAATTATTGGGGCTTTCTTTCGGTTTTGTCCCATAGTCATAACATAACTCTGAAATTGTGCCCAGTATGGGGTAATAGACCCTTCTCCTATTAGATACATAAGAACTCATGACATAACTTGTGAAAAATAGAAAAAAAAACTCTATTGTGTATGTAAAACTGACTCTACCTTCACGAATTATAAAGGAGTAATACCACGGCCTCACAGAAAACCGACGTGAAACATCGCTTGAGTTGTTTCACGTCGTGTGAGTGAGTTACCACCCTCCCCTTCCACAATCTCCCCAATCCCTGAATCCCCAACGATCCTCAAACTCCTAATCCCCAAAAGGCCGGTAACGCACTTGTAACGCCTCTGGTGTTTCAGGTGTCCATGGGCGACGCCGATTGCTTACCACCAGGTGATCCGACGGCTCGTTTACAGGCTTATGCCATAGAAAAAATAAAAGACGTGATATTATAGTATGTAATTTCATTTTAATCTCGCACTGGACCACCAGGTCACGAAGTAAAAAAGATTAAAAGTGTGCTCTAGAGTAAATATCCTCGGTTGGTAGGAAATCGTGTGCTAAGCATTGAAGTCACGCGCGCTATGAGCTCTATACTGAAATCTTTATAACTCCCAACGCTACAGTTCCAAGCTAAACCGTTCCACTGTTTTATCTGTGAACACAGCTCTTTTGTTTCATTTTTAAAGGATATTGCACAAATCCTTTTTCAGTTTTATTCTCTTGTAGAAACAAGGATTGTTGGAATGGAGGCCAATGGGTTAAAGAGGTATTCTTTGCAATACACATAATATAGACATTATTGTAGTTCCTGGCTCAGGGGGCTTACTCTTGAATGCAATTCCGATCGATCGACATTGGTATTGTTAAATTTCGTACTCTTGAGTTGCAACACTAGCGCCCATTGCATCCGTATTGCGTGGATATTAAATGAACTAAATGGTATTGAGTTTGGCTTTATATTCCGTACTCTGAATGCTATTTTAACAGCTACGATAGTGGTTGTATAGTATTGACATTGAATAATTATTGAAATTTTATTGGATTGAAATTGCATTGACATTGAGATTGGTTTCAAGAGTAAGCGCCCAGGAATAAAACATATCCATTTACGCTTGATACTTTCTTTCCAAATAGCAATTTAACATAGTCGACATCATCATTGTCGTCGCCAATATTCGGAAGACGTCCACTGTTGAGCAAAAGCCTTCATAACATAACATAACACAATATTATAAGGAAAAGGTGTATCTAGCAATAGTAGTAAGTTTCTGGGCCACTAAATACCAACGTAACATGACATCTTTTTTCATAGGATAAGCCGGTAAACGAACAGACGGATCACGGTTAGCAATCAGCGTCGCCCATGAACACCTTTCCAGGTGTTCAGTTCAGTGTTCAGGCAGTAACGCGCTTAAAGGGTAACGCGCGTAAAGGTGTTCCCACCAAGGCGTTACAAGTTACCCTTTTTTGGATTAGGAATTTCAGGATCGAGATCACATCATACTATAAACATAACATAACATCACGCCTTTTATCCCCAAAGGGGGAGGCAGAGGTGCACATTACAGCACTTAATGCCACACTGTACACCCACTTTTCACTATTTATGTTATGAGTCCCATGTAATAGGGGGTGAGTCTTTTGCCATATACCAGGCACATTTCCAGACTTACTACTGAGGTTTTTACAAACCCGAGACCCATTACCCGGCAGTCGCACTTGCGACCACTCGGCCACCGAGGCACATCATACTAGTGAACTACTTTTATGAAATATGAAAAGTTACGACTAAGTAACTATCGAATGTAAAATTATCTCAAATAAAATGTTGTTGGCCTCTATTTTCAGCCACAAACTAGGCCGCGAAGTAATAAGTATTTAGTGTGGTATACTGTCGCGATCACTAACGCACCAATCCTAAAAGCAAACGACCGCTTTTTAATTGTACAGGTCAACGGCGCACGCGCCGATTTTTATTGCTAAGCGCCATTAGATTGGCGACTGGCATTCGTGTGAAAAGCTCAACAGAACTTTATTTGTTGTTCCTTAAAGTTTAATTTGTTTTGACAAAATACCTATATTTTACTAATAGAAAATTGCTATTGATAATTGTTATTAACTCTTGAATACATTATATTAAACCTCACTTATTCCTTATTCGTGTAATGCCATTTGTAACTGCTGAGCATATGGGTTAAAGATCTATTATTAAAGCTTTCATAGAAGAGTGTTAGGTATTATAGCTCTTCGATATCAAGTCGACTTACTGTTCCTAATTATTGATCGACAGTTGTACCTATGAGTCGTGTCGTGCAATCCCACAAACGAAGAACTTCATTAAGATTTAGTAAAGATAGATTTAGAAAGATGTTCATCAGCAAGATACCTTCTCATTTTTCAAAATGGAGTTTACCACAAACTCCAAGCAGAAACGTCAAACTCAATTTGGAGATCGTAATTTGGTCTTCGAATGTATAGAATATGTGTATCATAAGTAGGCTAAGTAAACATAAAACCCATGTAACTCCTCAAACAGATGAATTTACGGATTTGTACGACGAGAGACTAAAAAAGTTCAGCAAAGAGTAAACCTGAAACTTTATTGAAAGATAGACAGTGCAGACATCGCCGGGACCGCACACACTGCTTATGAGAAAGAGCCCCTCTGTGGCTCGAAACTAGTACAGCTTTTGTCATGAGTAGTACCCGCGATTTTTAGTTAACTTAGTATGTCTCACGATTGTTGTATTATAAAAATACCACATTTAGTCTTTTTTATCCGCCTTTTGTAGATACAAATTTAATCTTTACAAAGCGCTGTTAAGATTCGTTTTAAAAAAAATCTTAGTACTGAAATTATGTACAAGACGCTCACGTCCTTCTTATAGTCTATCGCTGCTCACTCTATCTGAAAATAACAGGTAAAATTATTATTTGTACCATTTTCTGTAGTGTAGGTAAAAAAATTAGGTACTTTTTAGTAAAGTTAAGGTGTAGAAGAGTCATGAGATCTCGTTAAAAAGGTAGGTTTTAATATTTCTCTAAACTTACGTAAACGTTCAAAATACATATATGTTTATCATGCACCATATCCACTCCCCTGAATTCGACCTCAATTGTATTAGCAAGTTATCATTATGCTGCTAATGTAATTATAGCGAATACTTTGATGAAGATAAATGGCAGCAGAATTGTCGAAGGCACGCGTCCTTCAAAGGGCGACATAACGAATAATTGCCCTCAATGCGCTTCAGTGAACCAATTCAGTTCACTACCAACTACCAGCTCGCTGATTGATCAATCGTACTGATGACGGCATACCGTCATTATACCAGGATCGATGCTTGTAAGAAATAAGGTTCAGGTTTTATATTAATTGTAACAAATTGGGTTATTGAGTTGTTTAATTCCGAAGTCGATGTTTGGCGTTAAAGGGATCCTTAGGACGGAAAATGTATAGTGTCATGGTGGAACTAGATATGTATCTAGAAAATCTTGTTAAATAATACTAAGTCTAATCACAAATTTACGAAGTAGGTATGGTTAAATTTATAAAAAAATAGTTTGTAGTCAAAAAAATATCACAATATTACATTCACAGAAATGCGTCAATTACACAGACAAGTGTGAATTACGAACGATACCGATACTGCCTTATAGACTAAGCTATAAGCTTGTATTTTGGAAAACTGTCGCGTTTTAAAATTCAGGCGTGTAGTACGTCACAAAGTGTCATTGTATGTCGTTCAATAATGAAGTAAATGTCACTGCTGTGTAGGGAACTGTAATCAAAAACAAAAGTAATAAAATGAGAAAGGAAAGTTAAAAGGACTATGATGTTGGAGTTTATATCTCTCTTATGTTGGAGAAATAAAAGAGACTATCAATAAGTCAAGGAGTTCTGCAATAAGTTACAACAGATTCTTTACATAGCGCATACAAGGATACCTATAGAATAATAAGTAAGTACCCGTTCGCCCCTTATCCGTTCAGTAGTCCCGCGAAAGCCTTACAGGGTAAACGCGACCCAAGGTTGCAAAGAACGTAACAAACCGCGGCGGCGGCAGTGTTAGAAGTAACTTTTCGAACCATTAATTAGTGTCAAAAAAGCCACCATAATCTAAACTTTATCATCACTCATTTAAGGGTTAAGATAGATTAAATAAAAATATTTTTTTGTTTTTTTTTTTAGATAAATTAGTTTATTTGATATCTTCAAAATGTATGGATGGCTACTGGAGAGCGTCCAGCATTTTATTGTGGTAAGTTTAAAAAAAATAATTACCTACATATGTTTCCAAATTTAAAGAATAAAAAATAAATACGAATCAAAAATAGTTCTTAGTGTTCTTACTGCCTTGGTATAGAATGTATTTTTTTGCTAATCTGACAATTTTAACTATGACTCTCATATTTAGCCCGGCCCATGATTTTAACAAACTATTAATAATCCTGTTTTTCCTGTTGATTGACTCACAATTGTTGTCATTGTCAAAATTGAATAACCTACTTACAACTGCTGATCACGCAGTACCTACTATAATTAAAATTTCGGTTCAATTCTTTATTATTAATCCTTTGCATTAACAACTTTTTAATGGACAGATTGTTAAGATAAAGTCAAACGCTATTATAGAGGTACTTACTTCAAACCTACAAATCTCTTAAAAGTCATCACAAGTTAAAATCATCTAAGCTTAAGGTGAAGATATATTAATCCTACTTCCTACATACATACATACATAACTTCACGCCTGTCTCCCATGGGGGTAGGCAGAGACTAAGGAACGCCAATTACCACGATTCTTACATACGTCTTTCGCTTCATTAACAGTCATCAATCTTTTCATGCATGCTCGTCGGTTAAGGGTACTTTTAATTTGGCTCCTATCCTAATCCTACTTCCTACTATCCTACTAATATTATAAATGCGAAAGTTTGTTTGTCTTTTTGTTGTTTTTTACTCCTTCCCGTCAAAATGGCTGAAGAGATCGAGATGGAATTTAAAATAGTTGTTTTTAGTCTATTTTAAATGTGTTCATAGCCTACTTTTTACTCGGGCGAAGCCGTTGGTAGAAGCTATAGAATGGGAGTAACTAAAGAATGGGTAATAATGGTAATGTGTAACATTAAAATCAATTCCTTATTTCTTTTCTCTGTTAAAAAAACGTTGCCCCACATTAGGATTTTCTCCTGTGTCGTAGGTGCGTTTACAAACATACAAGTTTACATGCGGGAGCCGGGAAGCGAACCCACGACACGTTACGCGGCAGTCGCTTGCCCAGCTACTGCACTAACCGTGCCGTCAATCTCTTTAAGAATACCTTACGGCAAAACTGGTTACAATAGTACATACTTACATAGGTACTACTTCACTCCTTCGATTGGCCATAAAAGCTGTATAAATTATGTTCCCATTCTGTGGTAAACAAATCAAATAGAGAGTAGCCCCCTCCCCCTATAATCCCTTTATTCGCGAATATATTTTACGACGAGACTGAACACACAAATAAAAGTAATCTCAATACTATTTTATTTTGTTTTCATGCCTCTATATTTTACAGGTTCAAGATTTTATTACATTTCGTCGGTAATAATGTAACTATTGAGCGGAAAACAAATGTTTGGCTTTGTATAAAGCACCACAGCAACAACGTAGCACTACAATTACTCAGAAACTTTATATATATAATTATATAAAATATATAAACCCATATATTTATTTTTATATTATATTTTTTATTTTTTATTTACATATTATATTTATGTTTCATATTAGTATGTAGTATTGGTATGTAGTTTATGTACTAGGATACATTTATCACCCTCGTTTTTTATTTATTATTTTTTTTTCAATAGATGCAAACTTCGTTTAAAACCTACTGTAACACTTCTCTGCATCACCCTATGGTTGGCTGGTAGAGAATGCCATTCGGCATTAAGTCCGCCATTGTATACAGTTGTACATAAAGTGTTAAATAAATAAATAAATAAAAATTACGTCAGTTATAGCTGCAAAATTCCCTTCATCAATAACTAGCGACCCGCCCCGGCTTTGCACGGGTGCAATATGCATGTATTATACATATAAACCTTCATTAAGAATCACTCTATCTATAAGAAACCGCATCAAAATCCGTTGTGTAGTTTTAAAGATCTAAGCATACATAGGGACAGACAGACGGCGGATAGCGACTTTGTTTTATACTATGTAGTGATTATTAGCTAAGTATGTCTCTGTACTGAATCAATCCTTATTTTTTACCTGCATACTAAATTACTTGGTTAACTGTAGGTACCTATCGAGTTCGATTGTATATTTCGGTTTTCAGATTCTCAGATATAATTTTAACGACAAATTGTGTTCGCATTTTGTGGTGAATGGCAATTTGACTCGCCCCTTTTAACATTCAATAGGTTTAATGCTTTTCCTTCTAGTAGAAGGCAATTATTGTTTTTAGAAGGTCCTACGTCGAAATCTTTTATTTATTATAGTCATAACATAACTTTACGCCTTTTATCCCCGAAGCGGTAGGCAGAGGTACACATTACGGCACTTAATGCCACTGTACAATGTAACACACACTTTTCACTATTTATTTTATGAGTCACGTGTAAAATAGGCGGTTAGCCTATTGCCGTATACCGGGCACATTTTCAGACTCCGTGCTAATACTGAAATTTTTTTTTTAAACCCAGTAATACTTTGCCCGACCCGGGAATCGAACCGAAACCCCTTGCCCGGCAGTCGCACTTGCGACCACTCGACATGAATGAGGGAGAGATAGTACACGTATACAACACCGAAAACATCAGATAGTCCATTATTATGTCTTCGTTTTAAGTATTAACCGACTTCATGACACTAACAATTTCATATTTCGTAGGTAAATATAAGAAAGCACTATTTTCAGTACAAAACCCCAACTTACATTATCTTATTTGCTTTTTACTACATGCGTATACACAATAGTAAATATGTCTTCCAGACATATTGCGACCCAGGCTTGCAATACAAAAAGGCAGTCCTAAGCTCTTTAGCTGTAATAACTGGGCTTGTTACCCATTCAAGTCACATTTATGACTCGAACAAGAATATTGAGGCAGGCCCTAAAGCCCTTATGAACCAGATTACTTAGACACTGTGTATCGTACCTATTTCCATTTTTCCCAAATCAAAGGAAAGTATTATTTTTCCTCTTCTATAGCGCCGTATAGTAATGGTAGAGCAAGGAAAAAAGCAGACTTAATCTCTTGAAACGACTGGACACCTGACTACTATAAACTTACACGCAGAATACACACACATTGACACGAAGGACATCTGTCGCGTGACATAGGCCGTCATTACACTTCATACATTACGGTGTTCACGGTGTTGCAAGTACATGCACACATAAATACACCACTGACATTTTACTACTTCAATCATTTCTAAGTGACATTACGTCCACCTTTTTTTCAACATCCTTGTGATAGAGTATAATAGGGTAGATGCCTTATTTTAATGTCCGTCGGGTAGATTATTTTAAATCATTAGACACGTATTTTTTATTTTCTTATAGAAACGAATACTTTCGACGATATATTGATTTGAAATGTCGTGTGACGTCACTTCTATGTACATTGTATTAGAAATGACGTTTTAGCCCCACTCCTAAACTTTGATCCGTTTTATCTAAGAATTGTTTTATTATACGAAAAAATAAAACAATACGTGTCTAATATTTTCTCATTACCTAACTTACGGACTAGTTAGATGTGTCCCTGTCATCATCCCAATTGTCAACAACTCTGCCCGCGGGTGTCGTGCTGCGAAGAGCTGAATAAGATGCTCTCTGTGTTAAGTCCTAGTCAAGTTGAGTAGGTATCTTCGATCGTTAACGCTTTAAATACTGAAACAAATACAGTATAAGAATTTTTATCATCATCGATAAGTTAATAGTCACGAATCCCTATACATTTCTATGGTTGAGAAAAAATATTTTAGATTCCATCTTAACTTAGGATAGAAACACTGTAACTCACAGCCTAGTGAAATAGCTACAAGCCAGAAAGTCATTTAAACGAACAAACAATCGTAACTACTTATTTTTATTACTTTTCCCTTAACTTGATACGCGTGAAGGGTATCAACGCCACTTAATTATCTGTATGGAACGATAACGGTAGGGAAGCAATTAATTAATAGCTTACACATTGACGCAGAGGGCGCTGCAATCGAATTAGATACACCCCATGACGTTTCATGACTGCAATATTGTATGATCGTTAAGTTTTTTATTTATTGTTCTTTGGTTTTCTTTCTATCCTTTTTCCTTGGGTTTATCTTTAAATGGATATTAAAAACTATATTTTAATAGTCAATTTTCCTGAAAATAATGAATATTGCTCAACTATTTTATGCGTGCTGGGGGATCTCGGGTTCAAACCGATATCGTTCCAAATATTATAAACCTACGCAAGCAAAATAACTCTACAATAGAAGGTCACCACCGCATCCAACAGTAATTTAAACTTCGTGAAGAAGTTCTAAATTGAAATATCGAAATAACTTTAATTATTATCCGAATTTTGCGTGAAATTGCGTAGACAGATTAAAATCGGTAGATTATACAGAATTGGTCGGTATTAAAATCATTCACATCGATCGTAGTTTTTGTGGTACAGCATTCCCGTTAGGTAAAAGTAGCTTACGAATGTGTTATTCCATATCTAGCGTAATCTATCCCTGTGCCGAATTTCATACAGATCACTTCAGCTGTTTTACGTAATTGAGTAATAAACATCCACACAAACACAAAATTTCACATTTATATTATACTAGCTTTTACCCGCTTCGCTCGCGTCACAAAAGGGTAAAAAGTAGCATAAGTGGCATATACCAATACATACAGCGCCATCTATACCAATACTTTTGTTTTCCCTCGGGAATATCAAATTTTTCCGGGATTTTTACGTCTGTAAAAATTTAAAGCAATCGGTTTAATAGTTACGGCGTGAAAGCGGAACAAACAAACAAACTCACTTTCCGATTTATAATATTAGTAAGGATCATTATTTGAGACTCATATTGAGGTGTGGATCTGATGCACTATTTCACATGAACAGCACTCCTTCCTTCTTCTCTACCTTTCCCCTTCTGAGTGAAAAAAAAGGCGTGATGTAAGTATTGTGTTATTACATAATACAATAGCATAAACTACCAACCCCGGATGTTTGTGTGCCCATTGACACGTAAACGAGTATCAACATATAAATAACTTTAGTTCGTATTCAGTCAACCGAGATGTGAAATAATGAAAGTTATAAGGACCCCTAAAGTATCTTTCCAGTAAAGTAACATTGTCAGATTGTAATAGAATAATATAAATTGAAAATTATAATTACGACTTTTTCTTAAATGTATTTCTGTTGATTCTTAGATACGCTTGCTTCTTGCATCGACCATTGTTTTTGTCTTTGCATCACCCTAAGGTCTGGCTGGATGCTCCCGCCTGGGTGAGGCGGAAGGGAGTGTCAGACTCTTACTGACTAAAAACCACCCCGTTCCTTCTCCTGCACGTCGAGCCGGAGCCCCGGTTACCCGTTAGGTTCTCCGCGACAGGAGAATACCCTAGGCATTAAGCCCACCTTGTACATTAGTGTGTGCATGAAGTCGCTTAGAATAAAAAAAAAATTTAATATGAATACTTATTAAATCAAAATGGCTGTAGTTATATGGAGGAAACACAGAAATATTTATTATATCTGTGGGAGGAAGGGATATCTACCTGTCCCCAGGGCCCCAGTGTAGATTGTTACTCGATTACAGTGTGCTTTACATTTCGTTAACTCCAGTGTCATCTTAAAAAGATTTAGTTATTCGTTCATTATATGCCTATCAATGGTAAAGAATGACTACCAGATAAAATGGTACCAAAAAGCAAAAAACCACTTTCACAATAACATAACATAACATAGCCTTTTATCCCCGAAGGCACGGTAGACAGAGGTGCACTTTATGCCACTGTACCTCTACAATGTAACACCCACTTTTCACTATTTATGTTATGAGTCCCATGTAATAGGGAGTGAGCCTATTGCCATATATCGGGCACAATTCCAGACTCCGTGGTACCTACTCCTAAGAATTTTTTAAAACTCAGTAATACTTTGCCCGTCCCGGGAATCGAACCCGAGACCCCTTGCCCGGCAGTCGCACATGCGACCACTCGGTCAACGAGGCAGTCAGTCTTTCACAGTCTTAACCGAAAATATGAAAAACGAAATCGCCCATTTCATTTGGCATGTAGGATAGTATTTTAAAGACTGGTCTGGGATTAAAGTCAACTGGGATAGCTTTCAAGGAATATATTATTTTCTTCACAAAAATTCCAATTATAATCCTCTTTTCACTTCTGCCGAGAATATTGCGATGAATACAAATGAACTTCACGAAAGAATTTCAAATCTTTGTTACAATTAAAACGTCTGGACATTTATCTAGTATTTATCAAGTGACTGCCTCGTTGGCCGAGTTGTCGCAAGTGCGACTGCCGGGCAAGGGGTCTCGGGTTCGATTCCCGGGTCGGGCAAAGTATTACTGGGTTTTTTAAAAATCTCAGTAGTAGCACGGAGTCTGGAAATGTGCCCGGTATATGGCAATAGGCTCACCCCCTATTACATGGGACTAATAACATAAATAGTGAAAAGTGGGTGTTACTTCTATGTGCACCTCTGCCTACCCCTTCGGGGATAAAAGGCGTGATATTATGTTATCAAGTGCTAAGAAATTTTCAACAAAGACAAATGTCGGCGCTTCCAGAACATTGTTTTGAAATGTCTTAAACTCTTAACAGTTTGTCTTCTACGCTAAAGTTCAATATTTTTATATATTTGTAAGTCTAGAATAAAATAAAGAAACTTCGGCATTATTATCTCTCATCTTGTTTTTGCTCAAAAATTAATAGAACAGTTGTATCTACATTCTCAGTTTTGCCGAAAAGTTAGAAATAGTGTTATGAAAAAAGTTTTTATTATATGTTTCTACTAAACTTTTGAATTACTGACTTGAATTACTTGGCAAAAGCCAAGTAATTCAAGTCACACTCAATATATAACTAAGTTACACTCAATATAATAGATTACGACACAAACAACAACAGTTATTTTGGCTACCAACTTTAATTCACAGCTGGCCAATCGTCACCGCACCGTTGCAAACAGAATGGTCGCAATGGACACGCGTCACGCGGTTTATTACGAAATTAATATCAACAGGCCATTGACTACGATCACAGAATACTAAGCAATAATTAGACCCATGCACACCATTATTGGAAGAAATAAATACATTAAATCATTACAACACGTTACTATTGCCAGTCAGTGGAATGTTATTTAACTAGTGTCATCTTAATTGTGCTTTTGTATTCTTTGCAGGAAGAATGTGGCGAAGAAATATGGGAAACTATACTCCGGGAGTCTGGGGCCAGGAATACTGCCTTCAGTGCTATGCAGGTACAGCCAAACCTACATTTAATTACAGTAGCATTCGGCATCACAAAGTTGTTTGTATAATATTTCATACTTTTTGTTATTAGCAATATCCAGATGCATTGATGCTGCGTCTAGCGAGCGCTCTTGCTCGATTGATCACCAGGGACACAAACAGTCCCGCCCCATCCAGACCAAGCAGTCCTGCTCCTAGGAAACAGTCAATAAAAGCAAAGCCAAACTGGCGAAGCGCTTCAGTTCACACCGACAATAGAACACAGAGTTTCAAATGTCCATTCACAGCAACTAACGCCTTAAAAAATGTCACCAAAAAGGAAATAGAGGCTTACAAATCGTCAGAAGAAATAAGATCCCCCATAGCGGCGTCCACAGGAAAAATAAACGAAGTTAGAATCAGTGAGGAAGCTGAAATTGTCGCCAGGGAGTTCCATAGGAGAAGTCTGGGTATCAAATTTGAAAATCACAAAGTGAAGGAAACAGTTGAGGAACCAATACCAGAAACAAACCAGGCAGAAGTCCCTGATTCAAGTGAAAATGTTGAACCAGAAGCAACAACTATTGAAGCAGCCTCCAGCCAAATCGAGATGCCAATGTCTGAACCAGCCTCTCCAGAAACAGAAACTGCAAAAAGGAACTCTATTCTGAAGTCCTCAGCTCGTAAAACTAGTTGCACTTCTGCTTTAGAGGTGTACAAACGTCGAGGGTCCATTATTCCCCCTCGACCTCGTATGAACAGCCTCAGCGTTGTGAGCGAAGACAAGCTGTACAATATGAGAGAAAAGTTCGGCACTCCAGAGAAGGTGATGCACTTTTTCGGAAGATGTTTCGTCAAGTTCTTCAGTAATTATGGGTAAGATTGATATAGAATACGATACGACAATAATGATTATAATTATTGATAACATAACACACTCTATATTTTTGGAACGTAATAAGCTACGTAATTTGAAATTCGACGGGGCGTAATTTGAAGGGCGATCCGAGCAATATTGTTCATGAGAGCTAATAAAATCACTAAACAACTAACTAATATTTTACTTGCAAATGTTTGCTTATTATACAAAATTTAGGTACTTTACACTAAAACAAGTATTAACCTTAAAAACATCCTACGCTTGTTACGATAGGCCCTCTACATTGTTCATTTTTATTTTACCCTAACTGACTAGTTCTTAGACGAAAAATCAACGAAAAAGATTTTAAACGAAAATTACCCCTTTCGCGATAAACGAAGATAATCTTTTATATTTTATACATTGGCTCAAGATAAAAGAAAAATCCAAGATTAAATAGGAAAGTTACAATCCAGTTTTACTTTTCGTTAAGCATTTTCTTTGTTTGTCGCTTTTTGGTCCGCGCCAATGCCCAACAACAAGCTGCCAATCAAATGTTGCGGGTCGTGACGTCAAATAGGGTGAAGGAGTAAATATGTACAGGGGGTACAATTGGATACGAGTTTAAGGGAGCAAATCTTTCAAACTTTCGTAGTTACGTGGGTGGTAAAAATAATGTAATTTTAAACTTCATTAAAAGAAGTAAACAAATCTCCTTCTAATTAATATACTCTAATTCCTTTATCTGACTTAATA
This sequence comes from Spodoptera littoralis, assembly GCA_902850265.1. NCBI lineage: Eukaryota > Metazoa > Arthropoda > Insecta > Lepidoptera > Noctuidae > Spodoptera > Spodoptera littoralis. Next base: position 12,862,827 of record LR824542.2, read on the forward strand.
GTAAACACATTTATTTATTAAAAGAACCTGGAAACCAAATCATGAACGACAATATTTTACAAAATCTTTTTTTGATTTCCGCTAGTTACGACAAAATGATCCGTGCGACAGGACGTTACTTCTGCACGTTCCTGCAGTCAGTGGACAACATACACCAGCGTATGCGATTCACATTCCCGCGCATGCGCTCTCCCAGCATGCAACTCACTCGTGCGCACAGGCACGGTGCCGAGCTTGTATACAGCAGTGGAAGGACTGGGTTTACACATTATCTTATGGGTAAGATGAACAGATAACGCTAGGCTGATGATTTGATGCGAAGTATCGTGATGGCTGGTCAAACATCTATACATATAATAAAAAGTGGTTCATGTCAATCGGTTCGTAAATAAAAAAGTTATGTCAAATTAAAGAATCACGTCGAACACTATTCTATGCTTATACATACAAAACGACTGTGTTTATGATCCAAAATAAAAATAAGTATATATTTAAAAAAAACGCTGCTAATAGTCACTATTCCACGCGAACGAAGTCGCGGGCACAGCTAGTCTATACTAATATTATAAAGCTGAAGATTTTGTTTTTTTGTTTGAACGCGCTAATCTCCGAAACTACTGTTTCGAATTGAATAGTTCTTTTTGTGTTGAATAGTCCATTTATCGAGGCAGGCTCTAGTCTATAAAACATCTCGCTACGACCAATAGGAGCCGAGCAGAGCGGGTGAAACCGCGCAGAAGTAGCTAGTGTTAGATAACTCTGGCCCTCAGAAGCCTTTTGAAAATGTGTATCCCCGTTTTATGACAAAAGTTTTATAACAGTGCTACATTTCAGGACAACTATACGAAATAGCCGAAGACATATTTTCGTTGAAGCTGAAAGTTTCGGTGGTGAAGGAAAGCATGGAGGGCAACTACTATGTAGCGGTACTGAGACTGGAGTTCGATAACAGTGATTATGTAAGTATACTTCTATTTTTAAAACGAAACTAAATGTTTGTCTACAGGTAGGTCTAGGTCTATAGGTGAACATTAGCCTTATGAGTTCTGTGAGTACAACCTGTTGAATTCTGTACTACCGAGCTTAGATTCTTACAACTTTTGCTATGACAGAAAAACTGTTTAAGGCTAAAGGAAATCTTCCGATAATGCTCAGTAAACATTGACCGCGTTGACAAATGTCTTTGAATATCATTTTGATCGATTTATTTAAAAGGAGAGGTTGGTAAAAAATTAAAAAAGAGCATAGGCATTTTGTTCAAGTTCATAGAAATAATGGGGGTGCAAATAAAAAAGAATAAATAAGTTTTTAATGTCACTGTTAAACATTTTCTTGGGAAGACCTAGATCCAGGTTGTTGAGAGATATGTCAGAAAAGTCATCAATAAAATATAGCAATTTCATAAGCTGCTCATGATATAACTCCTTTCCATTTCATAACTATAACTACTACATGCTTCTTAGACTGTATAATAAATCAATTTAATCTATATATATAAAATTCAAAGGTGATTGACTGACTGACTGACTGACATAGTGATCTATCAACGCACAGCCCAAACCGCTGGACAGATTGGGCTAAAATTTGGCATACAGATAGATGTTATGACGTAGGCATCCGCTAAGAAAGGATTTTGATAATTTCCACCCCCAAGGGGGTAAAATAGGGGATGAAAGTTTGTATGAGACTTTGTCAGTTTTAAACCGATCGTGTTGTAATTTGGCATGCAGATAGATGTTATGACGCAAGCATCCGATGTGAAAGGATTTTGATAATTTCCACCCCCAATGGGGGTAAAATAGGGGATGAAAGTTTGTATGAGACTTTGTCAGTTTTAATCGGGTTGAAATTTAGCATGCAGATAGATGTTATGACGTAAGCATCCGCTTTGAAAGGATTTTGATAATTTCTACCCCCAAGGGGGTAAAATAGGGGATGAAAGTTTGTATGAGACATTGTCAGTTTTAAATCGATCGGGTTGAAATTTGGCATGCAGATAAATGTTATGACGTAGGCATCCGCTGTGAAAGGATTTTGATAATTTCCACCCCCAAGTGGGTAAAATAGGGGATGAAAGTTTATATGAGCCTTTGTCAGTTTTAAACCGATCAGGTTGAAATTTGGCATGCAGATAGATGTTATGACGTAAGCATCCGCTTTGAAAGGATTTTGATAATTTCCACCCCCAAGGGAGTAAAATAGGGGATGAAAGTTTGTATGAGACTTTGTCAGTTTTAAATCGATCGGATTGAAATTTGACATGCAGATAGATGTTATCACATAGGCAACCGCTAAGAAAGGATTTTGATAATTTCCACCCCTAAGGGGGTAAAATAGGGGATGAACGTTTGTATGAAGCTTTGTCAGTTTTACACCGATCGGGTTGAAATTCGGCGTGCAGTTCGGATATTATGACGTAAACGTCCCTTCAGAAAGGTTTTTGAACATTCTCACCCCAAAGTGGGTAAAATAGGGGGTGAAAGTTTGTATGATACTTTGCCAGTTTTAAATTGATCGGGCTGAGACTTTGCATGCATAAAGTTACTATGACATAGGTATCTCTTTAGAAAGGATTTTGGTGAATTCCACCCCTAAGGGGATAAAATAGGGAATGAGAGTTTGTATAAATCTTCTTAGCGTTGAATTTAGAATCATTGAATCTTTTTGAATTACATTCGGTAAAACGATGATTTAGGACCTGGGTAACGTATGATAGTTTTTTCACAGATGTCTCACGAGGACGGGAACTATGCGTCAATGCCCCAGGACTCTCTAACTCTTAACCACTGAACTTATTCTAGAGAGATTCGGTACAACAATAGTCGATAGAATAGTTTTTATTACTCAAACCTTACGTGATCGGGCACTGTACTGGTAAGATCCCTGCGGGATTATTTATTTATTGAAACTACGATAAATCATTTCAAAATAGGTAAATCTTACTTGGGCACTGAATTGATTCTGGTTAATTCTGTCAGAAGTCATTAATCTACGCGGACGAAGTCGCGGGCAACAGCTAGTACAACACATAAAACTCAAACAAATTATTATCATCTGTTCCGTTATGTCAATATCAAATTAGCCGCGGTCTTATATTACAAGCTTCACACTTAATTAGGGGCAATTACTTGAGACGCGGCCATAAAACGTGATATCGACGTATCGGTTCAATTAATTTGTATTTTCTGTCAGTGAAACTTGCGCAGTTATCTTTTAGAATATAATAGAATAAAATAGAATAGAATATATATTCATTTGCTCAGAATGCAGGTATTCTTTCTGTGGTTTCACTCTTGGCTGAGCGGTCGTGGTCACATAGGCAGCTTTATCTGTGTTGGAGGCGGGTACTGCTTTCCTCACGATCTCCAGCCATCTCTCCCTGTTTGTGGATTGTCTGGCGCAGTCTGACACTGGGTTTCCCGTTGCCGATTTGACTTGATCAGTTCAGCTTTGACTTGATATGTCGCCTCGTGATCTGATTCCATCTCCTTTCCCCTGAACGACCAGTCGATGCGCGGCTATAGTTAGTTTAAAGGAAATAGACGTTAGATTTCCGTTTAATATCAGGAAGATGGCAGTCTCATAATATCAAGACATTTTAGAAGTTTTTAGATTGAGTAAAAATGTTGAAAAGTAAATATTGTGTAGGGTCTTACTGCTTCTGCTTTCTTTCAACTTCTTTAACAGCTGTTACTTTTTTTTAATAAGAACGGCAGAAGACATCCTCTGTATACCATACAAACCATACAAACTGTATACCAAAAAAACAATAAGAATAAATTTTTAATTAATTTACACAACACAACAAAACAAATAAAGTTCAGAATCTATTAAGAACCTTGACAGATTGGGATATCTTCAAGTGCTGCTGGCATCTTTAGGTACGTCTTGATATCTTACAAAACCAATTTCCGTTTAAATCGTTTACACAAACTTCGTCTTCAATAAGACTTTATCTGATAAGATTAAGGAACTTCCATCTTTGTTTATTATAGATTTTCTTCGGCCTATTTACTCCATAAATATATGAAGTGTTCGCTTCATTGTTCTTGTTTACTGTACTTATAATCTTGTGTCTAATCCATATTATATGACAATCTCCATGAAGATGAGAGATTGTCATAGAGGTTCGTAGACCTTCAGTAATGTCAAGGACACAAAGGATATATTCTTGTGATTAATCTTTACCTTATTTTGTCTTATACCACTTGCAAACATTTTTATCTGAAAAAAAAGGCATTGAAAATTGATTCCTGAAATGACATCATGAAAGTCTATTTGAAATTCAAGAGTTCTCCTGTTATTTGATATCAAAAAATTGAGTACCTATAGTTAGTGTGGGACGACTGTTCTTATGTACAACTATAAAATACACTAGCGGACCCGACAGACGTGGTCCTGCATATCCACTTGAATGTATAAACAAAAATTCATTCAAATTAGTTCAGCCGTTTATGATAAAAAACCTAGACATCGACTGCAGCGTCATCTGCCGGGCTGGTTTGTGAATCTAAACCATTCCCAGATCCCTTTGAACACACAAAAAAATTTCATCAAAATCGGTCCAGTCGTTTGGGAGAAGTTTAGTGACATACACACTCACAGAAGAATTATATATGCATAGAAACCTTTTACAAGGAACATACATGGGATAAGACCCAAATATACTTGGTGAAACTTGTCACCTTTGAGAAATTAAAACTGCGATACTATTTTGTAATTAGTTATAATCATTATTGAACATCAAGGATGCTTACAAAATAAATAAGTGCCCTACAAACATTTACGTCCAATTGTAATCTCAACACATTTTTCTGTTTAAGTCTTCAAACAAACAATCTTGAAGCCAATTCCATTGGAATACAATGTTGAAACAAAACAAATACCCACTTGAGAAACAAAGACTGCAATAAAATACAGAACAAAATGGTCGATATTTCGCTTTGTATTGAAACAATCTCGTTTCAACGTATTTAGGTACTGGAAACAGCTGTTTAGAACCATCTATTATATTATACCTTTCTAGTTCTACCTGTTACGCCACTTGATTAAACCTCTCCTAATTATGTTAATTCATTTTATTATTGTTTTTAAAAAAAACGTTGCCCCACATTAGGTTTTGCTCCTGTGTCGTAGGTGTGTTTACAAACATACAAGTCCACATACACATGACACCCAGACCCGGAACAACAATTTGTGGATCACACAAAGTGTTGTTCCGTGCGGGAATCGACACGTTGCACGGCAGCCGGTTGCCCAGCCACCGCACCAACCGTGCAGTCAAAAATTCATTTTGACTGGGTCTTTATTGAATTTTTTTGTAAACTTCATACTTTCACCTGGTGTTTAGTTCAAGTTCCTTTTTTTTAGACCTCAGTCTGGGATTGCCTATAACAGTACACTCGCTTTATCATCACCAACGGCCCGGCAATTTCCATAATTGACTGGCCGGTTGAAGTTCTTGCCGCAAACCTTCATAAAATATAATAGAAATTATAAACTTCTAAAGTAATTTATAACTCGCATAACTTAATCTTGTAATAACATTTTAGACATAGGATTTTAAGCCTATTTCGTTGTTTTTTGCGTTAAACAACTTATACCTAATTTAAGAAAATAACGGAAAAAGATACCTACAATGAAAATTAGCATTGAACAATGAAAGCTAACTAAAAGGAAAACTGTGTTATTTTATTCGCATGTTATAAAGAAGAATACTCCTTAGGTATTACAGTCATAACCTTATACTTTATCACACATCATCTATACTTGGGAGGCAGAACCCTAATGTTCAATGAGGCGTGTATACCTAAGTCTTAAAAGTAAATGTGAGAACCTTTTATACTTAATATTAAGAATACCCTAGTTTATCGACCGAGAATGTTTTAAAATGCAAAGATCATTTTTATAAATTCTCAGTAGTAGCACGGAGTCTGAAATTGTGCCCGGTTTATGGAAATAGGCTCACCCCCTATTACATGGGACTCATAACATAAATAGTGAAAAGTAGGTGTTACATTGTACAGTGGCATAATGTATACCTCTGCCTACCTCTTTGGGGACATAAAGCGTGATATTATGTAACATTTTGAATCTTAGAGGAGTATTTTTGACGTGCTTTCAATGAACGGTCATCTATATATATAAAAGAAAGTCGTGTTAGTTACACTATTTATAACTCAAGAATGGCTAAATCGATTTGGATGAAAATTGGTGGGGAGGTAGCTTAGAACCAGGAGACGGACATAGGATACTTTTTACCCAATTCTTTTTTTTTACTTTTTACCGAAAATCAAGAACGGAACGGGAAATATCGGGATTGCGCGTACGAAGTCGCGGGCAGAAGCTAGTAATTATTTAAAGAAGGTATCTACTGGGATTGACACGGTAATATGTCTATTGAAACTGAACATTTGAACTGGTTACTTTTCACATTGTACAACTACAAAGAATCCGACTAATTATGAGATAAAATGATACTAAGAACTGGTAATCCAATATCCTGAGAGCGCTGCTCCGGGTTGGCGACCGTCCCAATATGTACCCCAGTTTAGAACCAAAGAAACTAAATTGAAACTAATCAAGAGATATTTCCGACAATACGGACGAAAGTTAAATGCTTCATAAAACAGTCACTTGCATTAGGTACTAAAATAACGGCATTTGTAATGAAACATTGTTCCAATTTCATATAATAGTGTGTACACATAAAATCACAGTTTAATATGAACGACTCTGATGAAACGTGCGATGTGCTATATTTTATAGTTGAACAGACGTAATAAATTAGAAAGTTACATAACATAACATCACGCCTTTTATCCCCGAAAGGGTAGGCAGAGGTGCACGCAGAAGTAACACCCACTTTTCACTATTTATGTTATGAGTCCCATGTAATGGGGGGTGAGCCTATTGCCATATACCGGGCACGTTTCCAGACTCCGTGCTACTACTGAGATTTTTTTTAAAAACCCAGTATTACATTGCCCGACCCGGGAATCGAACCCGAGACCCCTTGCCCGGTAGTCGCACTTGCGACGATTAGAAGGTTGTAAATGGTTTAAATCTGACACTATAGGCAAGCAACATATACTACCTCTACTATCTTGGATACTTCCTGGATGTTATCAGAATTTAACCGCGATTCAACAGAGAACTTAAGTCTTTATAGCCCAACAAAAGAATTATCAAGATGAAATGACAGTGGACCGGTCACATCTGTCGGAGAACCGAAAGACCGTTGATGTAAACTTCTTCTAGAGTGGACATTACTACTAGTCAAACGCAGTGTAAGGCGCCCTCCAGCTATGTCGAGGAACTTATCTACAGGACAAGGTTTTCAAGGTTAACACCACTTAGCAGGGGTGTGATGTAAAGAGCTAAACATTAAACTTAGAGGCGCGTTTTTGTCTGCAATATGGGGTTATACGGGAGTTATGGGGTTCACTGTTTGATACATGGAAACAGGATAACATTTTTGTTTATTTATTTATTTACTTACTTACATTTACCACTACAGGATGACCCAATGCGATAAATGCGAACTATTTAATCCTGACTTATTGCTTATAACTAATTACAAACAAAGCATTCCTTGTGAATTCACTCAGAGAACAGTAAAATAAATCCGTCTCACTCGCTATGAGGTTAAGCGTGCGGAGCGTACGCGTCAACGGTGCCTCCTTTAGAAGGTTAGTTCGAGAACGCGGTTCCACCAGCAGTCGTGGCTGTCGTCGTCGCCACACGTACCTGTCCGGAACATACAGACTCACTCAGATAATAATGCGATACGAACGTTTTCTGGCCCTTATGAGTTCACCCCTACTGGGTTATCCCAGTGAGCTCATACCGACTCTTTTCCCGATTTTCGTACTCAATTTACGCTTTCACCAAAATAACCGTTAGATAGTTGTAATTGGAACTTAGCAATGAATTTACACAAAAACATCTTCGATATCCATCAGGCGTCTTCAAACTACTTACCATTTAGTATAATATACAGAATTACACACAGATAGTGTTGCGAACTTACGACTTAAGCTTACTGAACATTGATCTTTCATTAGTTTACTAATGACTGCACAAGTCACTGTTTGTAGCTCTTAATCTCTCTAGTTAGACTTCAGAGGGTTACGTTAATCTTACGTACTCAATAAAGCTTAAATGGTTGTAGGTACCTTGAAACATATATAGGACTTTTCTGGTCTGAATGTGTTAACTGAAAATAAGGAGTAGGTATAGTAGATAGAATTTATAAATAAAAACTTTTTTAACGCTCTCTCTTTGCTCTGCTAATACTCTGCAATGACTCATGCCTCATTGGCCGAGTAGTCGCAAGTGCGACTGCCGGGCAAGGGGTCTCGGGTTCGATTCCCTGGTCGGGCAAAGTATTACTGGGTTTTAAAAAAAATCTCAGTGGTAGCACGAAGTCTGAAATTGTGCCCGGTTTACGGCAATAGGTTAAGCCCTATTACATGGGACTCATAACATAATTAGTGAAAAGTGGGTGTTACATTGTACAGTGGCATAATGTGCACCTCTGCCTACCCCTTCGGGGATAATAAGCGTGATGTTATGTTATGTTTCTGATGAAGAGATGTAATCCCCTTTTGGCAATAATGGAACTTCAGACAAGATCGAAATCTTTTTGGAAGTGGAATTTGTGTAGTCTATGTGTATAACTTAACTATAGGTAAATTGAGATGAGGATGACTTTACATGCGAAGACCACACGGCTAGTTGTCATTGTCATAGAATCGGTTCCAATTTCCCCGCAGACAATTCGCACCCCTTTTACGGTATGAAGTAGCGATCAGAATCGTTTGCGCCAAAACGGAAGCATTGACTGTCCATTGTTATGTTTCCCATTGTTTTAAGACCTTGTCCTTCATGATAAAAATATATAGTTTACGATTTTTAGAATGTGATTTGTAAATATAAATCTTTGTATTATAACTTTCGTGAGACATACTAAATATATTATTATGTTTTCGTCTTACCCACGTAATTATTTGACGAGGAACTCGACTAGTTTCAAGCCATGCTAGAGGCTCATATTCATGCGACGCGACACCACGTCGCGCTGCTACTGACTACAGTAGCGTCGCGAAATTCTGCTCATGAATATGAGACCCTAGCATGGCTTGAAACTAGTCGAGTTTCTCGTCAAATAATCACGTGAGTAAGCCGAAAACATTATAATATAAATATAAATCTATTTTAATTTAACTTCTTTCTATGTATTCTTCTGACTTTGAACTGTGTTATAAATGGAATGATTTATTTGCATAGTTACTATACATAGGTAACAGGTAGGTATAATATCTACAAATCGCTTAATCCTCTCAAAATCTTAATAAACTTTACTTCGAACCAAGTACCTAAAGACACTTCACGCAAAAATTACGGCCATACTTACTACCATTTTAAAAGTTATCGCGCGGTTAGCACATAAAACAGTATTTATGAAAGCTATAAACTATAAATCTGTTCGTTATACGATTCAGTAAAGATTTTCTCTTCGTTATGAAATAACTTTATCTTTAACACTTACAAAACACTTCAAATCTTAATTAAAAAATCTATTAAAAATATCTGACGGTATCTCTGTATCTTTGTAAATAATTGTCTATTATGTAAACAATTTCGAAAATAAGATAATGTAACAAGAAAAGAAATACTTACTCAAAGTGCAAACGGCACATTTTGTGCCGGTCCCGACTCCCGACACTGATTGATTTTCGGTCCTGCTGGAATTCGGACGGAACCAATGAATTGGAAGTTTAATAATATTTCCCTGTCTTCCGTATCTATAGAATAGAAGTAATGTGAATTCGGTAAATTGCTTTATCGATTACATAACTAAAGATTTACATTTTAATAAGTTAAAGAGATTAGACGGATTTTTTTAATAATGTAAAGATCCTGGAAACTAAGGTTGAAGTTTTTACATCTGATTGCAGGTGATAACTGGACTAGATAACATTAGGATAGACGCTAAGTACAGTATACAAATCGGTAGATACTATTATTTTTAATGAATTTTGTCATTTGTAGGATCTATTTAAAAATCCACCCGACATATTAGTTACAGAGACTGGCCAGCCGATCATTAGCAGAAGATCAATCTGCTAATGATTGATTCCTAATGCCGGGCCAGTCTCTGTACCTAATATTTCGGTGGATTTTTAAAGAGATCCTACAAATGAATGATTGAAATAATGATCGATTCCTAATGCCGGTGACTTACTTTCTTTAGTGGCCTGCCTCGTTGGCCGAATGGTCGCAAGTGCGAGAGGTCCCGGATTTAATGCCCGGATCGGGCAAAGTAACCATTACAGGGTTTTTAAAAAAATCTGTAGAAGCACGAAGTTTGGAATTGTGCCCGGTATATGGCAATAGGCTCACCCCCTGTTACATGGGACTCATAACATAAATAGTGACATATGCGTGTTACATTTTACAGTGGCTGATGCCGTCATTTGAATGAACCAGGTTGTCGTAAATTTGTCCTTTGGACCTAACATAGGTACCTACTTCTGTACCTATGCCATCACTTCTGCACCACTTACATTTAAATGTGATGTATGTACAGTACCGTGTTTACCATAAGGGCACTCGGGGCCCGTGGCTAGAGCCCCTATCCTCAGGGGGCCCCGAAAGACCGACAATTTCAAGGACGGACACTTTGCGGTTCGATTTCCGCACGGAGCAAATCTTCATGCGAACGGGACATGACGTTTGGGTCTGGGTGTCATGTATATGTGAACTTGTATTTCTTTGTATACTTCTAAATGCACCCACGACACTGAAGAAGATCCCAGTGTGGGGCAACGTTAAAAATAACATACCAAAAAGGCCCCAAGTTATTGTGTTCCTAAGGGCCCCAGCGTAGTCTAAGACGGCCCTGTGTATGTAGAGTAGTTTTACTACCCCAGCCACATAAATGTACCAACATCCAACATGAACTCTCTCCGTGAGAAATGTTTACTTTACTAAATTAAGTTTACGTCATGAATAATATATGAGCTGGTTTTTGAAATGCACGAGAGATGGAAATGTAATTTGATGGTCAGATACAAAGTGTCTAGTGGTTTGTATACTTACATGACGGATCAGAAAACTTCCAGTCTATAATATGATGAATACCGAATATCCAGGTTTATATTCTAGTCATAATATTTGGATTTCTAGCCAAATGTAAAGAATACTTCAAAATCAACTGCCCGTAACAGTCTAGGTAGTCTTATTTTTCCTAAAAAGAGGGATAAAAATCGTTCAATGTCTTCTCCCGCCTTGGGTTAGGGGAGAGGGAGTGTCAGACTCTTTCTGACTAAAAACCACCCTGTTCCTACTCCTGCACTTCGAGCCGGAGACCCAGAAACCCGTTAGGCTTCCCGCGGCTCCGTATCGGGCATCAGCCCTACTTGGCCCCATCTATGGTGGTTTGATGGCTCTTTGAAGGCCGCGCGAAACGCGACGTGCCGTACGTACGGGTCTGGTTCTGCTACGAGCTACCTATACCGTCCGCAGACCCGCACAGTCTACCTCTAGTTAGTCTAGACTTTGAATCTCTTCTATACTAGGTAGAGGGTTTCCTATAATATCTACACTCGGCAGGCTGAAGTTCAGCTGCTGCAATGCTGTCCGGATTCTGAAATGTATAATCTCCTATTGCTATTAACAAAAAGCAGACGTCACCATATTCTATTATCTGATTGTATTCTATTGTTTACTCAATTTTCAAAGTCACGGTACATAATAATCGTCAGTAACTATTTATGATAATAATATCTCCATCAAAATTAAGATTGCATCGTCTAAGTCCTCTTATAACGATTGTAATAGATAATTTAAATCACGTAGACCTTATCTATTGGAACAAGTCAACACAGGTCTAGATTCAAAGTCCTATGTTTCAAGGATAGAAAATTATATTTCTACAAAATTGACTAAAGAACATGCCGAGGCCCTATTAATTTCCTTTTCAGAATAATTATTGGATTGTTTCATATTTTTATCGTCATTCGCGTCCTGATGTTGTTCTTACTTTTTGCTTTTCTTTTTTCCTCCTGCCTTTTAAAGCGGATAATGATATTTAGCATTCTGTACCACCCAATGGTTGACTGTCAACAAATGCCTACGGCATTAAGTTCTCCAAATAAATAAACCTCCTATATTTATTTATTTATTTATTAACGCTTCATGCACAAGGTGTACACAAGGTGGACTTAATGCCGCAGGCATTTTCTCCCAGTCTGACCTTTGGGTGATGCAGAGAAGAGTGAATGGTAGGAGCAAGAAGCAAGCAACGATTTAATTGAGAAAATAGAAGATTACACTAACATATTTCAAATATGAACATAAATAAATATAATAATAATATATATACCTACACACGAGTACACTACAATATACATACATACATACATACATAGACTCATAGCATATAATATAAATATGAGAACATAATTACTAATACTCTGTAAATAATTATTTTGACGATTCAGCCAACCTCTTCAAAAGAAGCTCACGCACTTTCTGCTTAAATGTTAGACGTGTCGACACCATCCTGACATCCAGGGGGAGCGCATTCCACATCAAAATTGCCTGCACGAAAAAGGAAGAATGAAGGAAGTCAGTGTGATGAGTGGGACATTGGAGAAGACGGTTATGGGAAGAACGAAGGTTTTTACCGTGGTTTGCGCACAAGTATTGAAAGTAAGGGGATAGATAACTGGGTAAAGAAGGTGAACAAAGAAAAGAGAATAGAGTGGTTAGCGCCCTTTGCTCCCTGCGCTGGCGTATGGGCAGCCACTTCAGTTGCAGCCGATGTGCAGAAACATGATCGTATTTACGCAGGTTGAAAACGAATCGAATGCAGTTATTTAGAAGTCGGTCAAGTTTGTTGAGGAGATCTGCATTCAGGTCGTAGTAGCACACATCAGCATAATCGATAATAGGGAAAACCAAAGCCTGCACCAACATAGCCTTCGTAGCGGGAGGAAGTAAGTTTTTCGCACGATACAAAGCTCGCATGGATCCAGTAACTTTTTTGCACACACTGGTGACCTGAGCATGCCACTTCAAATTATTATCCATATGCAGTCCCAGGTTTTTCACCTCATCACTATACGGGATTACTGCTCCATCGAAAACCACTGCCGGCAAGGAAGCCATGTCAACTCCATTCATCGTACGGGAGCCACCTATAAGAATGGCCTGACATTTCCCAGGATTCACTGCTATGCCAAACCTATCGGACCAGTTCTGGATGGCCGCCAGGTCAACGTTCATCTCCGAGATCGCATCAGACAGCCCATCAACATGAGCTTGACGATATAGCTGCAAGTCGTCAGCGTACAGATGGTACGCACACCGAAGTTCAGAAGTTATAAAATTAATGAAAATAGAAAATAGAAGAGGAGATAGTATACCGCCTTGAGGAACGCCAGCCCTTAATTCACGCCAATTAGACGAACCATCATCAAGCTTGACCGACTGCTGTATTCTTTCTAGGTCCAGTCTCTAATGCTGCGTAAGTCCCTGCCCTGCCCTCTGCCGGCGGTACCGGCCACCTTACTACTGCAGCTGTTTCCCTTTGGAGTGCTGCTCGACAGGAGAATGAAGATCCTGAAGGCTGGTGAAAGAGTAAGTTTTAGCAAACACGAATAGTATTAGGTACTCGACTATTTTTTTTTACATAGAATGAATGAGAATGACGACCTACTTCTGAAGCTAGTATTGATAATACTTAAATATAATTTACAGCTGGTAGCAGCCTGGGGTGGACCACTCAATCGCCTAGAGAAGTCTGCAATCTCCGAAATTTTACGCCTGAGGAAACCTAAAGTACCTTTTACATGGGACAAGGTAGATAGTATTTGAGTTTCAAGTATTTTTCTTGATAAATAAAGGACTTGCATAAAAAACCAATGTTAGTTCCTCTATCATTTCAAAATCTCAGATGTCGTTAAATATTTTCTTCAGGTTGTGTGCATGCAGACCATGATCTTCGACTTAGAGTTGCTACGCTACCGCTCTCGAAACTGTGCTGAAGTGAGGAGGGGTTCACAGGGAGCGCGCTCCATTCTGCTACGAGGACCTATATATCTGCTAGAAGAAATAGACGCCCTCATATTTCTATGTAGTCCACTGTAAGTAAAAAATAAGTTTTTGATATATTTTTACTTCAATACCTAATGCAATAATAAGTTCTATTTATTTTCTAATTACAGTTTCAACGACCTCGATGAACTTCATCAAGCTGGTATTTTCCTAGCAGACATGAACGGCCATGGCCTTTCTAAAGAAATGCTACTCCAGGGATGGCAGCACGTCTCTCGACTTGAACTGCTGTTTGAAAAGGCAGAAAACAGGAGTTTGTCTTTAGAGAAGTCGTGTAGACTTCTGGATCAGTGGAAGAAGAGGGGAGATCAATTGTTGTACTCCATGATACCGAAAGGTATTGCTGATCATCTACGAGCTGGGAAGGATCCTATGGCCGCTTGTCAGGTTAATATATAATTCAACACTTAACCTTGATATTTTAATTCGACCTACTTACCATTTAATACAATGGTTTCAGGCATTTGAAAACGTCACAATAATATTCTGCGCCGTACAACTGGCGGAGGCAGGTACCAGAGCTGACGTGATGCAAACTGTCGCCTACATGAACGACGTATACTCGAGGATCGACAGGCTGCTGGATACACATCGCGTTTATAAGGTGCTGTTGATCAATAAATTGCTCTACCTAATATTAATATTTGCGAATAAATTCAGTAGGTACTAAATATGAATATATTTCAGGTGGAGACAGTGGGTACTGTTTACATGCTGGTCTCTGGAGCTCCAGAACGGAGACGTGCGCATGCGGCTGCCGCTGCCAGCGCTGCCCTTGCCATCTCACGAGCTATCCCTGCACTTACTATTGGTAAAAAAATTTACACTAACAACTAAGTAATCAGTATTTTTCTTTGATTGGTTTTTAGAATGATTTGAAATTGTACTGTGTTCAAATTGAACAGGAATCCACACGGGGCCAGTCGTTGCAGGCGTGTTGGGACTGCGCCTACCGCGGTACTGCTTAGTAGGAGACACGGTCAACACTGCTAGCAGGATGCAAACTTCTTCAGAGGTAAATAGATTTTGTCATTTAAAGACAATACTACCTTGTGCAAAAATTCGTTTTAAAATTCAAAACTAAGTAAGACTAAAGGTAAAGCTTTACCTGTCTTATTAGTCGACCTCAGCAGTTTAAGTATCTAGTCTTTTGCAATTTTTGGGACACAAACCAGATCTCAAAAAGAAAATTCTGTTTTGCAGCCTGGTCGCGTTCAAATATCAGCAATCGCGGCAGACCAGCTACCGGCTGGAAGATTCAGGCTCCGCCGGAGAGGTCCTATCAAAGTGAAGGTAATAATAAATTTGGGACTTATTCGTCCCATTTTTTATTTTGATTTTGTATCTGTAGCGATGAGTACCTATCTAGATGCTTATGGAGTTTGGTCTTTATTGTTATTAATTTCCACAGGGCAAAGGTACAATGGAAACATTCTGGTTGGAAGGTGAAGTGGAGGAGGAGGAACAAAATGAAGCACTGCAGCTGTTCTCAGCATTGTGTGGCGATAATTGAACGTCACATAAGTGTAGACAATTTACCCATAGATTCATTATTAAAATTCTATTTTCCATAAGTATTATAGGTAAAGGTTAGTATATCTGTGTTAGGAGAAAATCTTTTCTGATGAGCTTAAGCTCAGTTTCAAATAGATTCTGAAATATATGTAGTAAAGGTCGAACTGTATAAGTAGTCAATTGGTTTTGATCTTCAGGGAACGAGTGGGTTTTCCTGGATTTTTGTTAAGTATATGACAATTCGAGGCAGCAAATATAAAAGGTAATACTTACTTAAGTACCTATTTATTTTTTGTTGAGATTAATGTAAACTTTTTTATTTTATTCGTCCTCCAGAATTAATTTATTTACTTGTAATGTAGACAAATTTTAATTAACTCTAAGATAGATAACCCACTAGTGATTCTAAATAAGCCCTAGAATCAAAATCACGTTTTTTACCCAATTAAACTCACGTTTGCTCATTTCTTAAACAAACTATGTATGTAGTTGCTAAGTAATCAATAAACGTCATAATCTGAATGACCGCAATTAAATTTTTTATCGATTAGCACTAATTGATAACGATAACGATGACTTATAATCGTCATATTACATCACTAGTTATCGATATCAGTGATTCGAACGATCGATTGATTGCTCTGATTTTCTGATTAGTGATTACATATAATTATTTGATATACGTACCCAATTAAATTTATTCGAAGGATTTTCTACAATCGATGGTGGTTTTGTTTATTTTTAAAGAATTGTAAAAAGCTAGGAGATTGAAATTAAAATACATATTGCTAATGTAGTAATAATTTAATATCAACAGACGAATTAAATTCGTTTTATTTTTTGTTGCTTTTTATAATTTGTTTCAATTAGGTACAATATAGTGTCGTAATACTAGGCTACATAATTAATATCAATCTCTAGTTTACATGAAAATTAGATATTCACTTTTGTAATTGAACACATCCGATTAATCGGTAAAAATGTCGATCTCGATACCGACAACTATCTTAATTACAAAAGATTACATCTTCCTTTCATTAAACCGGAGTTATCCTTACCATTAATAGTAAATACAATAATACAAAAATTATTTAAATTCATTTACAATCACAATAAAATAAAGTAGAAATAAAATAAAATACATGTTCCGAAACTTATCGTGCGTGCTTCATTATATTTGTAGACAAATAATAAAAATGTGTTTATTAAAAATAAGTAACAAACATTATTTATCTAAATTACATAAAATATCTGATTGGAAATTGGGTTTTCTTGGAAAGTCAATAATATTATAAAATATACTTAATAAAGAAATTTGTTTGCTTACAAAATGGAGTTCACATTTTTTTCCCGACAATGAGTAATATTCAAAATAGGTTTTAATTGTGCATATAAAAATTATCACTTTTAAAAACTATTTAAGTATTTCATTAAATTTATAGCCGAAATAGAAACTACGCGATAACAAGAGCTGCATATAGCAGACATTTGTATTCTGTAGTTATAATTTTGATGTATTATATTTATTTTTAAGATTGACACGCCAAACATGCATTTTACTCGTACATTCTTTGAAAGAACGAGAAGGGAATAGGATATATTCCAGAAAATAGGAAAGAGAAAATACTGTGAAGATTGAGCTGAACATTTTCCTAATTAACGAAATGTCTATAGTACAAACACACAGTTGGCACTAAGGTACATTGGGACGGTAAGATGGTTTCACACTCCCTCAACTACATATAAGACTTAATTTACACAAACAAAGAGGTTTAACTCTCAATTAAAATATTTTTCACAGTGCAGAGCTGTATGTCTTCGCCAATCTTCGTAAATAGCAAACACCGATTTGAATTTTTAAACAGTTCTTTTTTTTAAATTGGAATAGTAGGTACACGAATATTGCCAGCGCATAATTTTATCTTTTTTTTTAACTTTATACATACAAACTATTGATTAGTGTGAACATTAATTAGAAAGTGCATTTTCATACATTTATCAACTATTGAGGTATTGCATGCTTAGCATTAAGTATTTTTATAATTATTTTAAACTTTCTACTTATTTTGCCGAGAATTATCAAACTGATGTTGGACTGGTCGATGTTTATAAAATTGTCTTATAATTCAAGTATTTGAATCGTAGCAAGTGTGCCCTGACGAATTTACGGAGTCTCCAGTCAACACCATACTACTACGAATATAATAGTGTAAATACATATTTTATACAGTATACAATTCACTAACAATTTATTAATTACAATATCATAATAATATCATATGGAAAATATGGTTTAGGTACTGACGCTTTCGGTACGTGACGAATTAGGTACATAGTTTAACTGTAGTAGCTTACATATAATTGAATAGAGACAACGGCGCAGGATTTTATTCGTAAAATATATACGAGTTTAGAACTTTCTATGAGAGAATTCATGAGAGTCTAGCGCCGCTATGCCGGATATAATCTATTTATTTAAGTGAATCCGGTCTAAAACCCTCTAATGTCACTGTCAAACAAAAGTTAAGGCACTAGAATAGATAATCGAAAAAAAATAAGAAAGCACCAAAAAATATACAAAAATCAAAAAGTGCGTTGTCCAAATTCGGTGTTACCAGCACCATGTAAACTTAATAGTATCTAAATAACAATATAAAGTTTATACACAAAAAACTTGGTCCTCGAACCTTCGGAAATACAACAATAACATACAAACAAAGAATAACACATTCATCAATAAATTAACAATAAAATGTTGTTCGTAACATCAACACAAATTATGATTTGCGTACAATCGCCACAAAGTGAATATTTATGAACCTTTTTACTTATCCACTACATTTTAATACAATAGATATAAATATCATGATTTCTAAATAGGGATCCATATTTTTTTTATTTATAAATGGAATTATTAATACATTAATCGTCATCTAAAATACTTGTAGTTTAGTTAGATTAATCGTTAAATAAGTACTTCATTCAAAGGTATATCAAGTATGAAGAATCTTTAAACGACTCCATTTAATATAAGTTTGGTGTTCAGTCTTCCATTTTATATAAATCTGGTAGAAAGGACATAGATAACACTCGCGCATCTATATTATTCAAGTAAATCGAATTTCATGCAGTTCTATCACATAAACGCTGTGTAAAGTTATTGCAGGTCGCAATATTATGCTTACTTCTAAGGAATGTCGCTTAAGTCTAGACTCTATTACTTCTTAAAGAGAGCTGTCACTTCTTCGATCGTCCTATTTTTCGTCTCTGGTAACTGCAGGTACGTGAATATAAAGAATAGAACGAGGAGGACAGTGTACGGCAAGAACACGTAGTTGCCGAACGCGTCAGACATCGGAATGAAAGTTAACCCTACGATGAAGTTAGCGAACCAGTTGACGAGGGCGCCGACACTAACCGCCGCACTGCGGGCGCCCTGCCCGAACAGCTCTGACAGCAACATCCACGGAATCGAACTAGGACCCACTCCGAAGAACGCCACGTACAGGAACGTAAATATAACGGCAAATATACTCATCGTAGTGTTATCGTTATAAGTGAAGAAAGCAACAGTCATGAGCACAGAAAACAGTGCCATACCTGCAAGTCCAACCAGCTGTAGTGTTCGTCTTCCTAGACGGTCCATAAGGGGAATCGACACGAGAGCCATAATAAATAACATACTACCAACACCTATTGAAGACAACCGCGCATTCTCCTGTGTTAGGCCTGCATTCACGAATATCGTGGTGGAGTAATACAGAACCGCATTAATGCCTCCCAGTTGTTGAGACAAGTGCATCACGATTCCAATAATTAGTGGCTGACGCAGAGCTTTAATCTTAAACAAGTCTAGAATAGAGAACTTCTCCTCCTGTCTAGCTGCACGATCTTCTACATGCATATCATTGATCTCATCGTCGATTTCATTCGTACCACGGATTTTAGCTAGCTCAGCCCTAGCGGTCTCTTCATCCCGAGCGACGAGCAGTAAGTAACGAGGACTTTCAGGTGCAAATATAATCATCACGAACTGAATAGCTGATGGGAAAATTGCAAGTCCAAGCAGCCACGGCCATCCTTCATCACTTCCCATTATCATATCGATACCCAAGATCTGAGCTCCAACCAATCCGAATGCGACAGCCAGCTGATTTACTGTACCAAACGCTCCCCTCAGCCTCACCGGTGCTACTTCTGATACATAAGTGGGGGAAGCTGTTGTTGCAAAGCCGCAGTTAACTCCAATGATAAATCTACCAATAATGATCATTTCTACTGAGTCTGCAAGTTTACTGAAACCCATAAAGATAGCACCAAGGACTCCAATCATTGAATTGACGACAAGTGCGTTTTTGCGGCCGTATTTTTCAAGCATCCAGCTGGCGAAAGGACATCCGATCATACCACCGACAGCGAAGATACTGACGATGACGCTGAATATGGTGCCGGGGTTTACATCGTACTGTGTACTGATGAAGTTTTCGATGAAGGGACGTGGAGCATTGATGACACCCGTGTTGAAGCCAAACTGCAGCATGCCCAGTACCGCGGCGCTCACCGCGTACAGGAGCACGCCTGTCACTCCGCCCGCCATTTTCTGCGAAGGATCTGAAACCATGGAAAACAATCCATGAGTATCTAATGTATCTATGTTTAGTTTCATTGTAAATATTATAATCTTATCCGATCAATGAGTTATATAAGACATAGTAACATGTGAAGTGTAACATTTTGATAAAAGATAAAATTGCATCCCACAATTCGACATCTAGTAAATCTTCAAGTGGCATGAATTACATAACGGCTTATTATGGAGGGGAAGAGTTCTATCACAGTTTTGCTGTCATTACACAAACCTGCTACTGGTCTAACAACACTTGTTTGTTTTTAATTTCCAACAGATTATGTTGAACACTATTATAATACCTTACAATTCAGAGTGACGACCACACGAGGGTATTGTTAGTGGTTGTTTACCTACAGGTAAAACAAATACCTATGTTCGGAACAACCATGGACGTTTAAAGAAAAATAGGTATAATCATGATAATCTTAGGTATATGATTATCCACGCTGATATCACGGAGCGAGACGAAACACCCGCATGTATTACATTTAATACGTAAAGTTTAGTTAGACATAGAATGCATCTCGAAAACGTATCCAAACGATTTACTTGTTTACTACTGGTAATTATTGTAAATGCGGATAACGTGATTCACTTCACTCAATAAAAAATCCACAATAATTTACATGAAGCATTCATGTCATTTACGTATTTATATACATTGCAATTATACATTTGCATAGCAATAAAAGATAACCTGTTAGAAACTAATAGAAAAATACGTAGGTATTTCCTTACACTTAAAAAAATTAAACACGAATATAAAGGCTAGTAGACAAATAAAGATGGAACACATCACTTTGTTTAACAAATAGTATTTAATTTCAAATATGTACTAGCTGTAGATATTTAATTTAATAAAAATTCGAATATTGCTCTGAAGTTGAGAGCCACGTAATAAAGACAAAACGTGACATAGGCTTACCGGATGATCCCATTTTAAGACACGTCAATTCGTATCAAACTATTGAACAGTTGTGTCCCCGAAATATTGACTTTATCAATCAGTTCAGATAAAGAATTTGATCTACGTTTGAGATATGGTACAATAAATAAATAAATAATCATTTGAAATAAAATAATACAGTGTATCTTGATGGCATGATAACCGTGTAACTAAGGATTGGGAATACCGAGACGATACGCATAGATTTGTCAGCCAACATAGGCACACATTATAATGATTATCTTTCATTGGTGGTTCATATAGACAAATACGTAAGTAATATAGGCACTAATATAATATAACAGGATTAGGTCATAATTATATTTCTCCGACACCGTCATGCTCTCGGAAAATGAATAAAACTACAAATTAATATCCTAAGACAATTGTTATACTTGTTTAAATTGGGAATTTTTCTTAATGAAAAATAAATTATTTGGACTGTTCAATACAATAAATTTAAAAAAATAATCACACTGTCATTATTTGATTTTATGACTAGCTTAATTTTGTTATTTTTCCAGCAAATTTTTAGCAAAGTACACCTATACTGTTTGACGCCAAAAAAACGTGACGTCACAATCATAATACACAACCTCATACAAAATTCATAGATAACTGTCGTTATTGACAGTTCGAAAAAATGTACCCAATTGCCGAAATGAAAGTAAAATATTCTACAAAACCAATTTTCCCTAACGACATCACTATTTTGGTTATGTCCTCGATAAAACAGTTGTATCTGTTAGGTACTTCTTTTCCACCATTTCCTAATTAAATAAACTTTTTAACGACATTAAAAAACCAATAGAGATAGAGTCTAACATTATTTTATCCAGATACCTATTTAACCTAATTACTATTCTATTTAATGTCGAGGTGTGTCACAAACGCCCTTTTAAAGGTGCTTTATTTTTCCCATGGTTCACAGATAATAAACACCTATAAATAAGGTACATTAGATATTGTCTATTAGTCACCCTCGACCAATTCAACACTCGGAAATACCACCTTCATTAATTTAATTTCCCTATCTGTTGTTTTGTTTAGTTATCCTTATTAATATTATAGAGGTAAATCGGAAAGTGAGTTTGTTTGTTTGTTCCGCTTTCACGCAGTAACTACTAAACCGATTGCTTTGAATTTTTGCAGACGTAAAGTTCGAAGTACTTTTTATCCCGGAAATAATTGATATTCCCGAGGGAAAACCAAAGAATTGGTATAGATGGCGCTGTGTGTATTGGTATATATCACATAGGCTACTTTTTATACTTTTGTGACGCGAGCGAAGCCGCGGGTAAAAGCTAGTAATTACATAAAACAATAAGAATTTATTGCATTTGTTGAATGTGAGGGAAGGAGGATGGACTTAACAAGGACAATGGATTTTCCTCAACTATTACCGTTTCCATAAATTGAACAATTGATTTTTTATGTTTTTACTGTTCATTTATTGATTTTAGATCAAGACACGAATTTCTAGTAAGTAAATTAAATATAGTACTTTAACGAAAAGTGGTAAAAGTTCTGATATAATAATACATTGTTTTGATTTAACGAAAACGAAAAAATATTATATTAAAATTAAATTTAGACTGCCTCGTTGGCCGAGTGGTCGCAAGTGCTACTGTCGGGCAAGGGGCCTCGGGTTCGATTCCCGGGTCGGGCAAAGTATTACTGAGTTTTTAAAAAAACATTCGCATTAGTAGCATGGAGTCTGGAATTGTGCCCGTTATATGGCAATAGGCTCACCCCCTATTACCTGGGACTCATAACATAAATAGCGAAAAGTGGGTGTTACATTGTACAGTGGCATAATGTACACCTCTGCCTACTGCTTCGGGGATAAAAGGCGTGTTGTTATAAAATTTAATTTAAATAACTTTTAATTGCATATGCATTAAATATTGCATATTGCAATTGCATAGGTATTTAATATTTACCAATTAATTTATATAAATTGAAACTTACTGTGACTATCTTTTACCTTATTACTTACACATTTGCACTTTAGTGCATACAGGTTGGTTAAAAATAAATACAGACCACAGACAGTTGTATAATAATATTCTAGATGTATCCTTAGTCGTACCTACATGCGACATAAAATAGCCGTGACATTAATATCAAGTAGGTATCAACATACAATATACCTGCAGCACAACCCAGCTTGCCTTGATACAGGTCAACATGAAAATTAATTCAGAACTTCAGCCTTAAAAACAACAAACAAACGAGTAAAACACACGAATCAAGATCCTACTAAAGTCATGAATGCGAAAGTTTGTTAGGGTGTATGTACCTATGTATATTTGTTGCTCGTTCACGAAAAACTACTGGACTTATTTCGACGTGTACAGAGATAGATATAGTCTGAAATAACATAAAAGATATTTTTTATCTACGAAACCCTGACGAAGCCATTCGCAGCTCTTTTTTTTTTAAGGGGTGAAAATCATCTACTGACTGCTCCCGCCTGGGTGAGGTGGGAGGGAATGTCAGACTCTTACTGACTAAAAACCACCCCGTTCCTTCCTGCACGTCGAGCCCGAGCCCTGGTTACCCGTTAGGTTCTCCGCGACTCCGAATCGGCATCGGCCCTGTTGGGCCCCATCTGTGGTGGTCTGATGGCTCTTTAAGGCGTGCGCGGAACGCGACACGCCGTACGCTCGGGATTCGCAGAAACTTGTACTTTATACATAGAAGGCGCTCCACACCCCTGCACAGCGCCCTCTCGCGTAGATTTAAGACACCCGCTTCTCATGCATGAGTGTGCGGATTCGAAACCTACCAACGGCAAATACCAATGTGACTTTTCCGATTTATATGTACTTTCTAGGATTATCTAGCCACCACTAACAAACGGCGAAGGAAAACATCGTGAGGAAACCGGGGCTTATAATTTCTAATTATAAGTTTGTAAAAAGTTTGTAATTTGCCGCCAACCCGCATTGAGCAAGCGTGGTGATTAACGCTCAAACCTTCTCCCTGTGAGAAGAGGCTTTGCTCAGCAGTGGGCATTTATAGCCTATTGATTATGATGACATTTTAATTTTACCATTGTATGCAATAAGTATCACAATTAATTTTTCACCTAAGACTACTGACGCGCGAGATGGTAGATTCTACAATGGTAAAACTGCCATCCCGCGCTATACGACACGGAGCACGGTGCAGTACGTGGAGCGCCGAATATTCGTAATGACGAGATAATTGTAAACATTAATAGAACTACAATACATTGCGTTCATGATTCATGGTTTTCCCAGAAATGGTTACCTAGTTTTCGTTAATTATGTCATTATTCTCGTCAGTAATGTAAACTTAATTATGTAATCTAGGCAGTTTAAAGCGTGGTCAGTACCACTGGGTATAGGTACTAACTTACTAGTATCTATCTACTCAATCTTAAAGAGTTAAGTAAGCTACTTAAGAAAATAAACCAGCACTCTATCTACTCTTGTTTCGTCGATACGAAAAGAATTAAACAAGAGTAGAAAAATCGTATTATTATAGAATTCTGTTTATCGGTAAGTGGTGTGGTGTAATGTTTGACGTGAAAAAACTTACAAGATAACTTGTTATTAAGTTGAACTTTAACTTCAAAAGAACTGATAACTTCAAAATAAAAATAAAAGACAAAGATTTTACGATGAACTAACTACTTCTTAGTGTTTACAAAGTTAGATTTAAAGTATACGAAAACAATAGATCTGAAGCAATCAACGATATTAAAGTTAGAAGTGTTTTGTTAAAACACTGCAATCTATTCACAAACCAGAAACTAACAATGCCAAAGAAAATGAGCTATTTAGTTACGCTTGGCGTAGTGAACAATACAAGACTTTAAATTAAAATTTATGCATATGTATACTTAAGATGCCTATTAAACAAGACACTATTGAAGTTAGTAGAGTTCTGAAGAACGAGCAGGTTATACAAGCTGAGCTCCGAATACCAGAGATGCCTTGTAAACTTATAAAGTTCATACTTTGTTGCACTGGGGAAAAAATATTTCCAGTACAGTCAAAACTAAATAAGTACAAAAAAAATTTTAAAATGGTATGAAGACTCAAAGCAATGTGTGACGAATGTTTCATAAAAGAAACATTTTTATGTTCAGTATCAGAGTATGTAAACATGTCATGGCAAGAACAAATATTTTGTAGTGGTATAAAACACTGATAATCGTGAGAAAGATTTACACACGACGTAACTACAGACGTGAACCATAAAATTGTTTAGTATACTGAACATAAATGGGCAAAATATTTGTTGAAAACTTGTTCTACAAAATCTATCGAAGGTATTCGAAGTGAAACGCTAATGTTTAGTAAGCAACGTTTCATTTCGTCTCACAAAAACTATCGTTTCTGTATGACTGGTCAGAACACAAGGACTTTAAAAGTAGGTGACTACACACTTTCTGATCGAAAACAACTTGGACACACTTAATTAAGTAAAACGAAACTCACCAAAACAAATATAATTCCGAATAGGCAGGTCAATAGCAAACAATATGTGTGGACACTACGAATAATAAACAGCTTGACGTTAGTACCGGCGACGACGGTAAGAACTGTGCGGTGAAGGCGACAGAACAAAACGCACTGGCTGCAATAAAGGTCGTTCAACAACACTAGGACAGCAGTGTCGTAAAGCTTAGAACATACCTATACTACTGACTTCTGCTGAGATACATTCAAATTGAGCTTGACGCTCCACGTGCTAGGTAACGTAGATACTTAAATACAAGAGATTTATAGTGACATCGCTACCGTGTTCATCGGAGAATCAATAAAATAAATTCTGTATTGAGGAAGGGAGATGACATTTAAAAATTTACACTGATGGATTAAGTTAACAATGTATATTAAATTTTGACACATACCATAATTTAAGAGCAGAAATGTGCCGTATTTTGCCATATTTTGACACGTGGCTTCAAAATCAACACGCGTGACGGGAGATAATGAGCATGATCAAGATACCAGACGATACTATCGGAGTAGTGGAAAATGATAGACTAGTGTAGTTAGAGACCACTTTACGTGTCGAAAGAAGCCAACTGGTTTTGTATTAGCTCATTACCTAGTCGACGAACAATATTAAATACGAATTAAGTATAAGTACATAAACAGGTTTAATTGACCGATCTCATTGCTGATTCTCCGTAAACTATTAATTAATTAGATAATAACAGACATTTAAATGTTTTCGTCAATTTATTCTAAAGAAGACATAGAAATAAAACAGAAATTCGATTCAGAAATAAATTGTGAACCAAATCGCGTTTAAATGTTTTTCTATTAATTGATTAAACTACGTCTTTCATATTTCCAATGAACACGATATCTAAAGGCTTATTCATTACTATGTTTTTAAAGTACATTAGTAATAACAAACACTATTTATATTAGTTCTCACGAACCGCACCTGTAGCTGTTGTTCCAAACAAGGTCAAAACAAGTTGACATAAAAATGATAAATATTGTAATAACAACGTTATTTTCATTACTGTATTCGCCATAAATAATGTGTTATCAATCAATGGAACAAGGTAAAACTAGTTCGCCATTCAGTATTTAGTATTTATCGTGCATATTTCCTTTTTTGGCTTAAGATTACCTAGACGCAAAGTTTTCATATCCTGGATTTTGGATATAAGGATAGATCATCATATTTTTTATCTCGAAAAACTGCTTAAATTTTTGTACAATATGCATATAATACATAGTTAATTAATATTATAATTATTTAACACTGCCAAATGTGTTTTTAGAAAGAAAAAAAATAACATCAGTAAATAATTTGGTATGAAATGCATGAATTAAGTATAACATTGTTTTTCTAGTCTAATCAAAGCAATAATATAGTCTAAACGCTTTACGTAAAGCGTGTACCTACACTGTACACAGATCAATTTCGGTCTGGTCAAAATTAAGGCTTTAGAAATATCAAATTTTAAGTCGAAAGGAAAGGAATGAAAGGATGGTAAGCACTATAGTTTTAATGTTATTAAATTAACAAAACTATGTAGATTACGAAACTGCCAAAAATAAAACAAATTGTTGTTAAGTAGTAAAAATGAAACAAAAAGTAGATAAACATGCACTGAGATGAACCGGATTCTCTTTCGAGAATTTGCTGTTGACCTCATGCCAAACCGAAAATATCTACGTTATAAAAATAATTGATTGTTTTTAGACTTTAAATAACTTTTAATATTATTAGACTTAATTTACGTAAAGAAACTGGTTTTTCGTGTAAATATTCTCAGTCTAGGCGGCAGAGTGTGTAGTCTGTTAACGATGGGTTTCTGACAAGTAATTAGGGAACCAACAACAAGCATGGTGACTAACACTTAACGGACGTCTTGTCGCATAGTCGAATGAATGACGAAGAAAAACAGTATTTAAAGTAATTACATAATAGTTTTTTTTGCATGTCATTGAGGTAATGTCAACTTACACGGACATGTTCATAGATGTGTAGAAAAACGATGAATCAATATACATTTGCAAATGTTTTTCGGAACAGCTCTAAATGTACCTTATAACAGTTATTGAGAATACGTTTTTGCGGTTGAGGAAATTATGGACTACGGACGTACGTAACATAACAATTACAGAAGCACAAGATTGTGGATTGGTATACCGCTTGGTGTCAATAACACAATCGAATTATATCATATAAACTCGCCAGTATATTAATTCTAGTATCAACAGAATAAAAATCGACTTCACGGTGGAAAATCTCCTGAGCATTCAAGCACAAGTCTAGTGTTAAAGATTGAACTCAGCGAAGGATATAAAATGACGCTTAAAAATAAATGGCCTGTGAGGTTCTCTTAGATTGAGAAACATTTTACTTCTATGAACTTAAAAACAGAGAAAATACTCGTCAAGAAAAGAAAAACATAGGAAAATCTTTTACAAGTGGCAGGTATAATAAATATATTTACCTATATGCATTTTGTGAGATATTAGGTACAATAAAACTTGCTCCTATCGTCATAAAAATACCAAGATAACTGGATGACACACAAAAAATGAGCACAAAGGAAGGAAAATAAACTATGTTGCCTTCAGTGACGTGAGCTTGTGGATCGTAAGTGGGTACAATGCCTCCAATTTTTCTCAAGCCTGAATAAACTTGAATGAATACCGTAATCACAGTAATCACATCTATTCAATCTTAGTAACGAGGTTTTATTTACGGAAATCAACACCCGTGTCAATGTTTCAGTGCTTTCATTTTTCCGTAAGCCCCCATACGCAATATTACCTAACTGAGTAAAGGGGCTTAGGTTCCTACTACTAGAATTTTTATCAACATCATCAACAGCCCTGTGAGAGTCTCTGTCAAATGTGTCGTTCATTAGTAGGCTCTCACGAAACCCGCAGGGAGGTTAGGGATGGTGGCAATCTTTACTAATTCTAGAGTTTAAAGAAAACAGCAAATGTTCTCAATTCATAATATTTATGCATATTAAATTTCCATGAATACAGTGACTATACTGTTGTTAAGTTGTCAATGTTTACTCAAGGCAATTCACTTATAAGGAATTTTAAGATGTAACCTTAATATATTATGAAAACATAGTGTTGTTTATACAACCAGAAGCCTTCGAGGTAAAATAATATCGATACAATGTAAGTATATAATTACAATACCACATAGTATTTGATTGAAGTTAGCTTTATTACATTCGAAGGATATGGATATAGTAATAAGATACATGCGTCCGGCTTGGTTTTCTAACCTTTACGGTAGAACTCTTTGCATTCTACTCGGCATTACTTCACTTACCTAGACATTGAATTTATATTGTTATAAGTAGGTAAAGCTCTTTTAAAAAACCAAATTATGTACCTAAAACGTTGGCAAAGAAATCCTTGAAGTACGCAGGTGTCTTTTGAATACTAAATGCACTTCGCAAGTAGATAAGCAATCAATATTAGTATAATTTGTATGTACCCCTCATTCCCCCCAAGACACCGGCGTATTTCCCATGGTTTTCCCCACGATTCGTAACTCCACGACGCGCGTGTCAAACCGCAATACTTGCCACGATATATGGACAACGAAAACCGTTTATCAAATACATTTTATTTACAAATACCATTGCTACCTTGTTTATTAACATTTCGATTCAATATAATACATTTTAGCAAATCTTTATAATTTCTCCATAAAATTTCAATAGGGTAAATACAAAGAGATATTTAATGATAAAACTAAATAAGCAGGATGTCGACATTTTTACTGCTCAAGGCCACAATAAGTTGTAGTCATCAAAATCATATAATAACGCACGCGATAAAAAGTTATGCTGTTTCTACGTATTTATTTTAACAAACAAAAAACTTTCTTGTAACAAACAACACAAGTTATTAAACAAAAAAATCATTAATCGCTTCCGATGACGTCCAAACCAAACTACACAGTAATCAATAAGGGTAGAAGTGAGGGCTATTGTGTGGTTAGCAACACTAGTAACCATAGAGCTTCCACTTCATATCTTTCGTCAGGATTCACACATCTATGCAATTTCAATTACTTATTTACCTACTCGAAAGTTTATAACTGACTATTGTAAAATCAAGTAAAGAAATAGAATTTCGAATAGATTTCGTAACGACCTTGATCACTCTTTATCACTCGCAGATTTCCTAGGCCTTACATATCATCATATCAAGTTGCTACTCTTGAAACTGATACTTTAAAGAAGCCTTATCTTGTTAGGCCCAGAAGTAATTCAATACAAATTGTGAAGCCATGGCGTATAACAAGTAAAAGTGTAAACACGATCTAACACTTAGAGAAAGTCTGATCGGCGCCAGCGGTAGCAGTCACTACGTCATTGATATGATCAGCAAATGCCAAGCTGAGACGTGCTCAGAATAAAATTATAGAGGCCAATACAAATATGATAAAGGGCCTTTATGTTATTAGATCTGATGGTTATGGCCGTTATGCTGGAGTCTGAAAATTTTTATACTGACATGCACTTTTTATGGGGATTTTGAACATTATTCGTTTAATTAAATACACCTAAGTATCGATATTTTTAACAGGTCAAACTGTATTCAGAGAAAGATTGGAGTAGTTAAATGGACAACTGTCACTGTTATTCACTTTTGCCTGGCCATATATGATCAGCTTATTATTTGATGAACATTTGTGAAAACAGGACATAAATCCGTGTGATACCAAGGTAGTTTTTTAATTAATCGCGTTCGTACAGATGCGAAATAGTTAGGACTTGATAATTATGTATGTAAAAATGATTTAGAAAATCCATATTTTGTAGAAATGTGTTCCTACACACGAACAGTAGATGAACAGAAAACATTCCTATTTAATGAAATCCTACATGCGAACCAATTGAAATTCGGAGTCAGAAGAGCACAGCTAATTTTTTATTTATGCTCTGACGTAAGCAAATATCGTATAAGCTGGATTTAGTTCCGCTTTGTAAATTATGTAAATGAGCGTGGAAATAAATATAACAAAGGCATCTGTTTTGCCTCGTGTTAAGTTTTGTTTTAGTTGTACCTTTTGCTTTAGTCAATATTCAAAACTAAATTCTTTGTTTATAACTTTATTTGCCACAAGAGTAGGCATTAATAAAAAATAATATTTACTTCTTTAATCCCTATACAACTGCAGCTGACTAACAGGACCATGATACTCATATTCGATAGTGGTGCCCTCTATAGAACGCAGAAACAATAAATATTAATTTTCGTAGAAAAAAAGTACACCAAATATAACTATAGTTTAGTTTATGTAAGATAAAGCTGTATGCATGAATTTTACTGGGTAAGTCACGAACTGGCCGATATAACGGACGAGAACGTGAAATTCCGATAAATTCCAGCAATGCCTGCTATGACCTAATTCTTTGTGGGGAGGACAATAAAACGCCTACCTGTCTGAGTAATTCTGACTATCAAGCTAAGCATTAACCTACTGACATTTATTTATTATACATAGATTTGAACTTGATAAAATAGACATAGACCCACCTTTATTAGAAAATGGGCTCGGTGTGACTTTTATCACCCCATTCGTGCTGAAGATAATTTATAATAAATTATTATTTTTTTTTTTTTTTATAATAAATTATTTATTAAAATTTATAATAAATTATCACCTGACCTGAAAATGTTACCAATAAGTAAATTTAAATATCGAATGTTCACTTGGCTTCTCGAGATGTGCTTCTATTCTGTTAATGAATTTTTAAATCACAAGTTTTGACATTATTTAATATTTCGACATTATAATATCTAATGTTATGATATTGTATTTAGTATTTTGACATTGAATTTAATTTATTTATTTATTTTTTTTTTTTTTACATTGACTGACATTGTATTTAGTATTTTAGTTTAGTATTTTGACAATATACGTTTTGACATATTGACATTGTATTTAGCATTTAAACATTATAAGAAATATTTTAACACTTTGATGGAAATAACACTGATACTTCTATTTACTGTCATGTACCGAGCAAAATCTTAGATGTGTGATTCAATCAATTTACTTGGCATTATTGTAATTACTAGTTTTTTATAAATTTATTTTATAAAGCATGATTAACATAATATTTCTACACCAGCAATGGTAGTGTATGTGAAACAATATTTAATGTAAAACCTCAATGTACCATATACTTGGAAATAAATGACATTCTATTCAAAAAAAAAAAAAAAAAAAAAAAGAAGCTTGGGTCTCTTACACGCGTTAAGTCCCTCGGTTTTCCACTTAGTCAAATATTTCAATTTCCACACCAAAATCATCATATCCCATTCAATAGAAAAAATCCGGAAAGCTATTGGTGCTTTTTGCTCACCACTGGCACGTAATATTATGTAAATGAATTTCGATACGCCCCGTCTTCCTGATTTTTACTGCCATTAAAAACCTATTTGCTTTTCGATAAACGGCATAATTTCCAACTCTTATCTATTGAAGCAACTCTTATCACTTATAGATACATTTTAATATTATTTCTTACGTGTCATGACTACATGACAGTAACTGTACTAGACATTATCACTATTCCTGTTAATTACTTTCCCGCTGGTATCATAAGAGCCAACTAAGGGATTGCACATGGATCGTGCTGCAGTATTCTCTGTTCAAGCTGCGGTCTCTAACCTACGTGACAAACTTGGATTTTATGGTAAATTTCTTTTACGCAAAAGAGACAGGCAGAGAGTCCAGCAGCTGATTATAGACGGACTGTTGATGGGTTACATGTTACGAGTTTTTGTAGTGGTTAAGCATTCTTTATCCGTTTTAAGTGTGTGTACTGTTGTTATAATTATTGATCGAAGCAGCTATCATTGGAATACATTTCTTTTCGTGTTGATAGTCTTAATAGGAAATTCGTCAATAATATCGTAGGTACGACTAATAAATAGATCTATAATGAACTTTCTTCCTTCCTTGGGCGTTTTATTATTTATGAAGCAGAGATTCATATGTTACTCTAAAATTAAATAATCGTTTGTGGCACAAGTGGGACTATTATCTACTGATGTCACAGTGACTACACGTTGAAGAATTTTATATGAGATCATTTTAAAATGTTCTACGTATAACTTTCGATCAGGAGCGCTGGGATTTAGACAATGTCGTCCGGTATCTAGGTTCTTATTGAATGACCGACAATCCCTCTAATAAGACAACGGGC
The DNA here is from genome assembly GCA_902850265.1 of Spodoptera littoralis. NCBI lineage: Eukaryota > Metazoa > Arthropoda > Insecta > Lepidoptera > Noctuidae > Spodoptera > Spodoptera littoralis. Next base: position 12,895,758 of record LR824542.2, read on the forward strand.
TAGTGCTGAAAATCAGAGCCGCGACTCGAGCAATCGCGCTCGGGTCACGGCATTTTAGCTGAACACTGGCCTTTTTGCACTGTGTACGTTGTTATGTTTTTTTTTAATTATTATCTTGTTTTTTTTTTTGTTTAATTTATCTAACGGTGTAAATAAACTGTTTTTCTTTCAAGAATGATTTTTGACAGAAAGAAACTCCATAAATAGGTACAACTAATATGTCAAATATCAATCTTGATAGTTACTACCCCTAAGCAAACTAGGAAAGTGCCAGGGCGCCAGGTTACAGAGGGGCGCCGCAAGGCACACGTGCCCAAAAGCACATGGAGCGGTGAAAGCGCAGAAAAAAAAATAGGGGCGCCAGTAATGTTCTGCCTAGGGCGCTATCTAGGTTCAATCTGCATCTGATCTTGTTACTTTAACAGTCACAATATTTTGTTACTTAAAAAATAATTACTATAAAACGTTAGAGAGGTCGAATATGCGCCTATTGAGCGAATACTCACAGGTACAATTTTACCCCAAGGCAAATTTCTTTTATGTACATGAAACTTAAACAAACACTTTGTTTCACTGTACATTTTATATAAAAAAATAAATTAATCAGCATTAAAACTATTTCTTTGCTACTTAAAGAGCATTAAAACTATTTCTTGCATAATATAATTATGTGACTACTGACTTACACACACCTGACACTTAATAAAAGGGCAATGACATTACAGTGTGTGAAGTTATGTCATATGCCATTACTACACACATACCAAAACAAAACAGAGTATAAACATCAATGATATGAAATACTTGTGAAGTAATAAAATAACTTGTATGTTTCAATTCCTAAACAAATGCTACATATTATTAATAAGAAAAAAATTATACTAAGTCATTCGTAACTTTTATTTGTTTTATCTAGAAATTATTTTTTTAATAATTGGTTATAAATTGAATGGAATTTATTTAATGGGATGGTTAGTAGTATGAAGCTGAACCGATGAACTTGTTGTAAATATGTCAGTTACTGTAATTAGTTTTCTACCGTTGTGACTGTTTAGAAATAAATAAATAGGTAAACAGATATGTAGATGCTTTCAACTCAATAGTCAAATAGAACCATTTTGGAAATGTTTTAAACTATTGAACTTTACTAATGCCTAAGGATGACAAAACATAGAATGCAGATTTTGTAAACTAATAATTAAAAAAAGAAATAATAAATTGTAATTGTATTTCAAGAAGAATATAAGTTTTTCTACCCTTTATACAAGTTGATAAGCAGTAGGCACTCATTTGGTAGTCATTAATAATCTTCTTGAATAGCTTACTTGTATAATAATTACCTTCGTTCACATAATAATGTGATTTGTTAATGTTCACAAACCTATTTGCAAATATAATTAAATCATATGTATACCTACTATGACACTCAAAATTCTATTCTATGAAATAAAAAAGAAATTAAGTGTGTGCACAACAAGTTTTATAAAACCTGTTTAGTATTTATTTAATTATTATGAAACATTATAGAAATTTGAACATTTTCAAATGTGTATTTTATCCAATTTTCAACAGCTGTGCAGTTGATATGTTTTTATTGTAAGAAATGGAACAATAGATAATAAAATAAATTAATATCTAACCATTTTTCCGCAAGAGCCCTCTTGAATTATCACTTTGCATCTTACTAGACACAATTCACCTGGAACTTCTAACACAACCGAAATATTAAAGCGCGAATACGAAACTGGTTTTAAAACGTCCACTTCCCATACAGCTAAAAATATCGCACATCTAAATATTTACTCCAGTTGACACACCAAACAAACCTTGAAATCAATTTGAGAAAAATGATATTGTAATATCGAATAGATGAAATAACGTGCAGCGATGCGAATTAATGCATTATACTGTGAACGAATACGTCGAATGGGTGGACCTTCGCACGGTAACACATTTAGTAAATAAATAACGTAATAAACGTATTCACTGTATGAATAGAACAAGCCATTAAAATGTCTTAACAATTGGACAGTAAATTCTATACGATAAAATTAAATAATATTTTAGAACATACCTGTAAATTAATTTACGAAGCTAACTTTTCTACCGTATTGTAGCAGTCATGTTCCAGCTGTTTCAAATAAATTAAATATATGCTTCATTTAAAATTTGTGAGAATTATATTATTTATTTTCGAAATAATAAATTAAAATAAAAAAAATATTTAACAATCGCACACCGCATCAAATGCTTATCACTATGTACCACTTAAAAACGCTAACGCTCTGTTCCACCAGTGTATATAGATTAAATCGTTGTCAATGTCAGTATGACATATTTATGACAGCAGGACAAAACAGTAGGTTTATACGAGATATTTGCTGTGCGAGAAGGAGAAGCAACATTGGTGCTCTCCACTTAGTTTTTCGTGTAACAGGTCAGAGAACGGGGGCTACCGTTTTTTTGCTCACCCGATAGTCCAAATGGATTATTGTACAAAATTATTGCAGCTGGCAAATATTGAACGTTCACTGGTGTAACACTAGCTAATACCCTATAGGACGACGAACGCGAGAGTTTCGCACTAGCGCCATCTGGTGAGCAAAAATATTGTAAGCCCCATAAATTGAACGCTTTTCCAGGTATGATAACAGCTTTCAAAAAACAAATATTAGAAATGTTTTATAAGCATACAACAAGACAATGAACAACTATACAACTGTGATTTTTCTGTTGGTACCTTGAATACTTGCTGTATGTTGCTGTGCCCGACAGGGTCCATAATTGTTACTACCTAATTGTATTTTCTAACCACCTGTAAATGTAATTGTGGATGCAATAAATACTTGATTACTTGAAACTAAGCTTTAAACCGAACCCCGGAATCGTAAATAAAATCCAGAATTGTATCGCCTTTGGTATCGCATAAGCTCTGTTTGTTTGAACGTTGAACGAAAAAAAGTCACCCGTCAGAAAGGCCCGATTTGATTTTTTTCTATTGAATAAACCATTTATCGAGATAGGCTATTTAACATGTCGCTAAGATCAATAGGAGCCGGACAGCGCGGGTAAAACCGAGTTGAGCCGCTTCGAGTGCGCAAGAAGCCGGAGATCTATATTCCGTTCAGAAACAAGAATCACAGGTTTGTATTATTTTGCATTAAATTTCTATTTTGACATAAAAAGTTATTATAATTTAGCATCGATATTTAGTTTTACGTAATAAATTTGTATAAAATGTCTTTTTTTATTTTTAAGCAACAAAACCTACATAACATAAAACAATGAAGTTCTAGTACTTTCCACACATTTCCGAATGGAAAGAAAACATTGACATTTTTCTACGCCGTACGTTCCGTATGCACAAAAGAATTTGGACAAAGTTTTAGCATTAAAAATACGAAACGAAATCGCGCAAATCTAATAAGTCTTGATAAAGTTGAAACAGCAAATATTGGATATGCTACATTTGTGATTATTAAGTATACTGAACTGGACTAAGAAAACAGCTGTCGAATAATTTTTGTTTGTTGCGCAATAAATAAAATATCAACATTAACCAGCAAAAATAACCGAACATACAGTTTCCCATCGTCATCTCAAAAATCATCAGGTTCAACTCACAATGTCGCAAAACAGTTTCATGGACAAATTACGAATATTTTTTGGCATAAAACAGGATCCGCCTAGAAATGATTTTAGAAACCCAATTTGGAGTTCCGACGACGAAGATGACGGTGATGAACTATACACCAGACACGAAATGAAAGAGTTCAATGATGCTATGGACATTCACCGAGAGTTCTCTAGACAGATGCATGAAATATTCCAAACCTTCGGCGCTATGTTTGGTGACATTAGGACCTTCTCTAACGAAAATCCCTTCGATTCTTTCACGACCATCAACCCTCTCCCGCCGGAGCAAGGTGAAGGTGGACAAGAACATGTCCCTGAAGGTAACATACGGGACTATTATCTGAAGCCTGGCTACCACAAGCGCCCGCAAGAGCAGTTGAAAGAAGACATAGATTTAGATGGAAAAGTATCATCAAATGAAATATCTGGATTGCTCAAATCAAAGAAAGACAAACCAATCGTTCCCGTCACACCATTCAATGGAGATTTAGTACCAGGTCGGTCATTCTGTCAGACCATCATCACTACTAGTGTAACTAAGCCAGATGGATCGGTTGAGACCAGGCGGATAGTGAAACGAGGCAATGAAGTTGTTGAAGAGACAGTCACATCCACTTCCACAGGAACAGACACACGACTGTCACCTATCAACCCAGGTTTGGATAACTTGTCAACTCCTGGTCATATTTACAACAATGTTCTATCTGAACTTTCTTCACTATTTAGACATTTTTACTAAGATTTAATCCAATTTTTGTAGCTGTGTATCTAGACCATTTCATGTATTAGTTTAAGATAACAATCTGTATTTTCCCTTTCATGCAGAGGAATAATTTTTGAAATTGATAACAACTTCATAATATTTGCATGTATCTTTGCAAAATATAGATGTTTAATTATAGATAAAAATTATTCCATATACTCTTGATGTAAAGTATCCACAAAATTAAATTAAGGCTCAATTATTACTTGTGGACTTGAATCTATAGCACATAAATTAATTCCCGTAGGAAGTAGTCAGTAGTGTAGGAGCCTTTCAAATATTATAAATATAGATCAAACAATTGTCAGCTTATTTATAAATTATATCTTAATACATAAATACCTACATCATAAAATCTTGGGTTTTTTTTTCATCACTGTTTTACCAAACCAACTTTTAATATAACACCTGTGATGCAATTCTTTAATTCAATGTTGCAAAGTAAAAAAATGGAAATAACAGAAATAAAACAATTATATAATAATCTTCCCAAATTATTTATTAAATAAATACTATTGTTTATAATAATAGAGAGCTTACCTAGATAATGCAAAAGTTGAGTGACAAAGTTACAAAAATGCATCCAAAAATATTAATGTACATACATCGATAGAACTCAGTTAATACCTATTTAATAAATTAAATTGAAACAGGTACCTACCAACCTATTATCATCATTTTGACACATTTCAGACACTTAAATTGTTATGGATATTCAGATTTGTAGGATTTATCTACAAACATTAATTGCGCAAGTCTAGGTATAAAAACAAACAAAGTAGGTACTTATTTGTGTGATTTTTTTTTAAACCTCGCGCTGTAACTTATAAGTAGGTCATATGTGAAATAAATACTGAGTCCATCACTATTGTCATAACTTTGTCGCGTCAGTTTTACATGTGATTGTACATTGCCATTCAGTTGCAGTAACAAGCATCAACCGTGTTGCTCTTAATCCACGTCAGATATCGATTGACCCTTGAATATACGCCATATTTGTCGGGCCTTGCGCAACCCTCTCCCCAAGACACCACACCTAAAATCACAATAACAATTTAAGTTAGATCTTGTGAGCGAAATGCTAATTTGCGACTGCTATTTTAGTTAAGTTGTCTAAGTTTCTAATAAATAAATCCATATAGTTTTGTGTTTTTAAACCAATCATTTTAAATAGGACAGAGATAGCTTTGCATCAAGGTTCATTTGCGAAATATTGTATGTTACCTCTATGCCTCACTTTTTTCCAAATTCTCGTCAAAATCAATGACTGCATAATGCATATTAAAGTTTTAAAATAACAATATGCAACACTACTAACCGACTTCCTGGTATTTCTCAGTTGTCTGGTTGAAGACATGTAGGGGACCTCCGGAGTCACCCTGACAGGCGTCACGTCCACCATCAGGCTCACCAGCACACATCATGTTGTCTGTAATCCGCCTGCCGTATGATCGGTCTTTGCACTCCGCATTCGATACGATTGGCACCTTTACCTGGGCATAGTAAAGTGTGGTGGATAGTAAAAGTCTAATCTCATGCTTATGCTTGTAGTATTCCAGAGAACAGTCATTTCTTAGTATCTTTGGATTTATGGATTATTCTCTACCAATTGAATTAATCTGATGCAAAGTAAAAACACATGCAATATCGTATCATTATGATGCTAAACAAGCTTACAATTGCATCAGTCTCCGTCATTGTTCTTATCTTAGACTTATATCGCAAAACACTGAGTCGCGATTTGATAATGATGATCGTAAAGATGAAAAACAAACCTCTTGCAACGTATTGGAGACGGATCCTCCTTCGTCCGTGACACCCCAGCCTATGACCACAGCACACTCGCGTGTGAATGACAGTCCCGGTGTGGGCAAGCAGACAGGTCGCACTCTGACGTCATCAGCCGGGTCTGGCGTTGCTGTTGTTTCTTCAGTGGCCGGTGTAGTTCCGTCTTCATCTCTACGAATTCGCTTTACCGCAGTGCTCAAGTCCAACTGTCAAAGAAACAAGTGAAATTAGAGGCTGACCCCTTTGTGGAAAATTATCTTATCGCTATAGACAAAATTGCTAAAATTGGTAATAAAACTTTTGAAAACTCTTAACTAAAAGATTGGGTACGAAGTTATAAGGCGCTTAATTGCCTCTGAAATATATTCACCGAAACAGCGCAAGTAAAAGAATTCGTTAGCGATGAAGAATTCCATCTCGTGAAAGTGGTGATTTATCACGCAATTCGACTTCAAAACAAACATTACATGTTGTTGGCGAGTTTGCATTAGCGGAACGGATTGATGGAGACATAGATTTAACTATAGCGTGACTGCGTGACGATCGGATTAATACATGTTTGGCTTAATTAATAGGTACTTAAGTAGGAGTTACCTACATGCTCTAGCGAGTACCTTATACTATTATCCGATTTATGTTTCGTTAAGTCTTCTTTTGCCTAATTTTGGCGTTATACCTAATATGTTGTATCTTAATATAACTTCGTCCAATTTTTCCAAAACACTTATTGGTTCTTGGTGATCCTGCGTTCATGCTACGACCCCATACCGACAACAAAAAGTCGTACCTACCTACATCTACTGAAGATCTATCAAAATAAAATTAAATGTCCACCAAGGCTTTACATTAAAAGATATAAGTTACCCTTTCATCAAGCCTCATAAGTGCGATGTCGTTGTCGTACGTGCCAGGGTTGTACCGCTGATGTCTGATGACGGCCGCTACCTTCCGGTCGATAGTCTTCGTCTCGTTAGGGTTGGACGTGTCGTGTTCCAACAACCGAATAGTAATACGTTCCTTGCGGTACCTGCGGAGTTATTGAAGTTTTCTTAGGCGGTTTTCTCGTGTAAAGTTTATTGTAGATAGAGTAATTTTTGTCAAGTCAAGTAATTATTTTTGTATTTGTCTTATATCATAGTATCTCTGTAGTATATCATACTATGTCAGGCCTACATTGTTTAATAACAGACGTTTGTGATAACCTGAATTAATTCATAAACACTTATCGAATATCAAACGTTTTCAAAAAGGAATTCGCACTTGAAGGCCCACAGTCGTAACGGTCCTGATTTACATCCCAATGGGTAGGTACCCATTGTAATCAGATCATCGTAAGAATGTGCACCTGTTTAATATTAACATAATCATTTAGATGCAGTTCACTAGAATGCAGGTGGCAGGAGGCCAATACTGCATGCAACATAATCTTTTCTACTATTTTTAGGTACCTTAAGCTTTGTTCCTAGGGACATGTTGGCATCAAATACTGAAACGGTATTGTTGATCTCTGTATTTATTTACCTACATGGTAAATTAGAATGTAACAATAGGTACACAAGTAAGTACCTAGCTTAGGTATCGCTTGCCGTCATCTATTCTATAGGATAATAACTGGGTGCTACTTTCTAGACTACACTTTAGGTACTTTCCGTTCACATAAAAGTCTTGCAATAATGATAATGGAAGTTCAAGATATATTTGGGGCTACTAATACTGCTGTATCGATTAATAGAAAACTTAATGACCGATCTAAATGTCTGGTTAAGTAAGTTAAATACCCTGCAGTATTTAAACCTTATAGCTAAAATCACCGTACCCCGTGCAATGCGCTGCTGTGAGGACATAAAGGTCGTTGATAAGGGATCCACCACAGAAAAACCTTCCGTTGTACATTAACATGGCCATCCAGGGATATTCACGCTCTTTTGTCTCGTACCCACCAACTATACGACGCTTAGTCCGCGCTACACCACATTCTGAAAAATATAAATAAGTAGGTTTAGTCAAAAAGTCTGCCATGTTGTAAATTCCATAAAAATATAGTAATTATGCTATCATTCGTAAATTAAACTCTAAATAGACCCACGAGGAATCATAGGTATGTGCCGTTTGTGCCGTAACACGCGTTGCATAGTGAAGGCTCCAGAGCTTGGTCTATTGGAAAGGTCTAGTGACGGTGCTGATAGCGGCCAGCGGCCACCGAGGTGGTTTTGGTGAGGTAAAAATCTTACACTTCCTAGTCTTTTCTCCCTAAAAAGCTAGGCACCTAATATAGGTTTACCCCTATCATAAAAAAGTTCTTTACGATACTTAGATATAAACACAGAGCAAATACAAAGGGGAGTGATTTTCATAGAAAAATATCTATTAATTAAAGTGCTTCATGAAAACTACTTACGACAAGCAGGACAACTGGTTGGAGGGTCCTGATAAACGGGCTTGACAGTAGTGGGAGTTGGGTTATTTCCAAGTAAATTACTGATCCATTCGATAAGTCCTTTCTCTTTCTCTTGAGGTTCAACCATAGTCGCAGCCTGACAGCTCGTCCAGCCGACCAGGCACACCAACAGGACTGCCCAGTTCATCGTGATTAATATCTATAAACAAATGTAGTAGCCTGTAGTGTGTTTAGTCGATTATTGTTCTTTGCAAATTATCAATATGAACTATTGGAAAAAATAATAAAATAAGAGTTTCTATCAAGTCTCGCGAATTTTTGTACGGCAGACATCTTTAGATGTCTTTGTTGCTACGTTGGAAAATAAACATAATTTCTATACGCATTAGGTATCAAGCAAGTGTCCCAGAGAAATTTATTTAATACCTGCACCTAACAATTAACTTCAATTAAGAGACCTGCGTTCTCATACATTCACATCTTGGAAACCGTAACAAGTTCAATCACATAATTAACATCCTTATCACAATCAAGCAGGCGTTTTTTTACAGCTCATTACAATTTATTTGAGTATACTTAATAATCAGGTTTCCAACGAGATTGCATTACTGATAACGCTAACGGAGAATCAAGGACACGACGTGACCGGGTCAAAAAACCCGCTGTGGGACGCTGAGGTACCGCTAACTTAAGATCACTCATCAAAACAACATCCATTAGCATTTATTTTGGTTTTTTTAACGCTTGATAACGACAAGTAACATAAGTCACGTGCTAAGGATGCCTCAAGGAGGCATATTGGGCCCGCCTACATAGTCGTAGTGAGAATAAGCAAACAAAAGGATGTATTCGACGCCGGTACATCTTCGCTCGGTTGTGTTCGTGAAATGTATTCTGGTCAATGTAAAGAAAGATTTCTCTTCCAATTTGAATATGTCTCTTTTAAGGTTAAAAGAATTACGAGAATTTATTTTCTACTAACAGCTTAGGTTGCGACCTCTGACCTTAATGAATTCTTACCATTCATTGTTGCTACTTATTTAAGAAAAGTTTAGATTCTTACTAGGTAGGTAGTTGCGCATGCATTGTTTAATTCGAAGAACGTTTATGGTAGGTAAACTTATTTAGTTATTCGTTAGAAATCGTCTTGCAACATATGGAAACGGCTATAAATAATTTGTTGAATGGTGAGTGATAGAATAAAATTGAAATTTCCCGATTGGTATGCGTGCAGCGTGCGACTCCGCGGTTCCCGGGACTCTCTACACTTTAGATAGTAGAGAGTCGTCGGTTTTCCTCCTCTTCGATTATTTCACAGAATTGAAAGTAAATTCACGGAAAACTAACGAAGTACTTATGTTAGTACAGAAACTTTTTAAGGTAGAAAAGAAAATAATCAAAAATTAGCTGTGTCCTTCAATGTGATGAGGCTATGTTTACATATAATCGCTACGCCAGAAAATCCTGTAGATGTGATTCTAAATTTCTAATGTAATAGAACAGATAGGCTCACTGGAACCTTCAATTGAGGATACACAGGTTGTCATCTGTGTTACTGATTTTGATATCCCATATTACATCATACCTTTGAGTAGGTATAAGATGTTACGTTAGGCACCTTCCATTTATTTCAGCTGTAACTATTAATGTGAAATTACAAAGAAATGATTATTAAGATCGTTGGGTCATGTAAACTACACGTACTCCGTTGCTATCCAAAGAAAATAATTTACAGACCGCATTTTAAATACAACTGACATTCTGCAGACGTTAATTTGAAATGCATGTCATGTCAACACTTCTCCAACGGAACAGGTAATTATTTGGTTTGTTCAATGGAATTTTGTTTAAACAGGAATTGGAATGTCAGCAAAGTAATGTGGATAATTGTAAGGATGAAGATGATGTGGTGTTTCAAAATAATTAGTTACTTTTAGTTTACGTTCTATACAAACTACAAAGTTCCTCATAAGATGCAGAATTTCAAATTTATCCAACCAGAACTCAAAATATTAAGTAGGGTGTCTATAAGGGCCCTTTAAACGAAGAAACGAACCGTTAGAGCAAATAACTAATTTAGAAAAAATACAAACCGTTGTTTTAGTTGTGATCACAACACTGCACAACACACCACGAATAAAAATCAAGGTTAAAAATGAAATCGGAACTCACGAGGAGACGGTCACAGTGTGTAAGGAGGAGGACGAATGGCGGTGACGACGCGCCTGCACCGCACACACTACAGACCGCAGACAGGCCAGGCCACCAACACTTTCTCCACTCCGCTCCACTTAGTCCTGCCCACCGTATGCTGGTCCTACACCCGCACGACCACTTATAAACACCTAATGCCGATGTCACAAATTCCATAACACTGATATTCTGCAAAATTATGGAATTATTATCTGTAATGGCGTAATTAAGAGCATTAGCGAATCATGGGGGACCATAATAGATACCTATTGCCTACATGCGATATAGATCTGCTAGTTATTGAGATATACAATGATGTTTACCTACAGTGGTTATGAGCTATTAATGACCCGCTTTGAATGAATTTTAAACAGGCCATTACAGTCACAAGTTTGTGGTTGCACTGTAGTTTAGTGCGGCATAATACGTGTAATTATTTGTTTTGTTGGGCTAAATTAAATATATTATTATCATCATCAGCGCGTGTTCGTCCACTGCTGGATACAGGCCTCTCCAATGGCACGCCACTGAGCTCGGTCTTCAGGTCTTCTCATTAAACCACTATCAGCCACCTTGCGGATGTCGTCACTCCACCTAGCTGGAGGACGCCCTACTACGTTTGCCTAGGCGCGGCCTTCACTCTAGAACACGTTTACCCCAACGGTATATTATTATAGTATTCATTAAAGTATTTTTTCCTCTTTGGCAATTCATTTCATTTAGCGCCTGATCAATTTATTTTTATAATCAAAGCGCCTTTGAAGTTGACAACGCAGTGAAATGTATTGAAAGCGTTTGCTTTTTATATAGTAGTAGGCTCGTAAAATGTACACTTGGTCAGATTGGCTTGATAGTGTACTAATATTACATTTGTGTTAAATCGTGTAAAATAAAAGAGATCATGTATCCAACTCCGTAACTAGGACGTACAGACTTCAGAATATGAGACGTTAGAAAAATAGTATTGTTTCATTCATTTATTTATTTATTTATACTTTTGCAATATACAGGAGTCAAAACTACTAACCATTTAACAGAGTTCGAAATGAGAGATGGAAGTATAAATTCATTGAACTCCGTAATTATGTCTACTTCTAAATAATATAACTTGGCACCTCATAGACCTACATAATAATAGAATTATTTATCTAATAACATCACGATTAACTATCACCATTTAACATCTACTTTAGTTAGCTTAACTGTTAGGCCACTGGCCAATTTACATTTCAACAAAAGATTGTGATTCCCTTATCTGGGTAAACGAATTGTATTAGCTTTAGGCGCGTATTCATATGAAGCCTAACTTTTTAATTTGAAGTTAAGTTTGAGTCAATGGTCGTGGTGGCCCGGAGGTTTAAGACGCCCGCTTCTCATGCATGAGAGTGCGGGTTCGAAACCTACCAACGGCAAGAACCAATGTGACTTTTTCAAAGTTATATGTACTTTCTAAGATTATCTAGACACCACTGACAAACGGCGAAGGAAAACATCGTGAGGAAACCTGGACTTATAATTTCTAATTATAAGTTTGTAATCGCCAACCCGCATTGAGCAAGCGTGGTGATTAATGCTCAAACCTTCTCCGTGTGAGAAGAGGCTTTGCTCAGCAGTGGGCACTTATAGGCTGTTGATGATGATGATGAAGTTTGAGTCAACGTCAATTCTTAATAAGAATTAATAAATTTTCCTTACCCCTTTAAACTAGCGGTAGGTACAATTAAATAATGATTTTACATTTAAGTTAACACGTTGGTCAGGAGTTAAGTTCTTTTAAATGTTGAATAAGTACATGGTAAACATGTTTTTATTGAAATAAGGAATGCCCCTAACACGGTAACACCTCGTACATTTTTCTGATAAACACCTACTCAAATCCTACTTATTTTTTTCTTTCTTGGTATCGTTGTTTGAGATTTAACAGATAAAATTTAAATTACAAACAATTTTAGTAAAAGAGCAGCCTACTTAGTGCTTACTTAAGATCTTTACTGGTATGGTGCGGTATCTGCGTGTTCAGGGGACATTTAAGAGGTTTTTACCTTTCTACCCGGTGCGCAGGCGCCGTGCAGCACATAAGAACATTGTAACTAGGCCAAACAGGCAGTATCGAAACAGCAACAATAAATTCAATACTTGTTCCAACAAGATTCCGATGTTTTGCAAAAAAAATCTCGAAAAACATGTCTTGCAACGGGAATCATGATCATTTATCTCATTACAAATGCTAGTGTGACGTCCAAGTGCGATGTTTTGGTCAAAAGTAAATTAAGTATTGCGACTTAACTGTTCACTTTAACGTTTCAAAATAAATGACACTTTCATTCATAGATTCGATAATATTAGTTTTCGTTTTTTTTTATCTAACTAATTATAAACCGGTATTCCAGTTGATGTAAAAAATATTACGTCAGAAACCGGTTTGTCTGCACAAACCTTGTAGAAGTGATAGTTAAAAAAAAGTGTTGAATATCTTATTTTATTATCCTAATTATCTTATCTTAGTTATTCTTAACACCTTATATATTCGAAGTTTCGAGAATTTTGTTCTTAGCCAAAAAATGCGACGGTTCCAGAATAGATCCCTGGGGAACTCCTTATTTTACCGGCTAGCGGCTATCGAAAAGTAGGCGTAAATATGTAGTACACATTGTTAATTAATTATAAATAAATATTTTAATCCGGTGAATGTGATATTGTGTTCATGAATGTTTGTTATATTTAGTGATCGATGACAAAATGTTGCAATTCAGAAAGGTGACAATAAAATCCAAAAGTGGGTCATTACATGGTCAAAGTGTATGCAGGTCGATACCGGCCAATGTTGGAGCAAGTATGTCAGTGCATCAACTACATTTCGTTTCACAAATATTGTGCAGAGGCGTGAACAGATATGATAATAATAAAGTTGGTATTACTAATGGTTGCCATTACACTAAATAAACTGTGAATAACTTTCGACATGGTAATGTTTTATTTTCATAAAAGCATAAGTAGTGGAGAACATAAACCAATATTACTTTTATGAAAGTTTTATAATATATCAAGATCATCGGTGCCATCAAGTGAACATAAAGAGGGTAAAATTAATATGGATTTAAATCTTAATTTGTAGAACTTAAATAAGTTCTATGTCTTAAGTTTGAATGTCCCTTTAATTAAGTGGACATTCACATTCTAATGGAAACTTCTTGTCGTAGAGATGTGTCACAGTGTCAGACATCGCTGAAGCTGTTAACTTTTTCAAGTACTTATTCCATTTGTCATCTTCAAGTAAAATACTGTTTTCTACATTGTTTAAGAAATAAAACAAACTTGACGAAAACTAACCCTTTGAAATCCTCTGACACACTACCAACAAATAATTACCCAAGTGTTTTACGGCAATATTTGTTTGACACCTTTTACCGAAGATTACACAATGGAAAGTCATTCTAAGCACGACTCATGGAAAAACACGGCAATATTATTATAGATAGATTATTATTTATTCATAATGCTCAAGGGTACTGTTAATCCAGTCTAACATAACATTGCAGATCTCTCAAAGAAGGCGCAGAGGGGGTCAGAGGTTAAACAATATTATCTGGTGTAATAGGGATGACCCTATTTAATACTATACCACAACAGTATAATCATATTAACTAACATTTGATTAAAACGTCGGTGATTATGGTACAAGAGAGGCAAATCTAGATCCAGACCAAAGAGAATAGTGCTCCAATGAAAATATTCAAGACAATGCACTTTATTTTAGTTTGCCAATTACATACTGACACAGAAAAGAATGCACATTAAAAAAAAACTAGATGGAAAACGAAATAGTAAACTAATATGGTACAGCTTTGAATGCATGACGACATTGAACTCTACTAAAATGTATGAATGTATAAATGGCTTTATACCAAATAAAGGGAAAACCGTCGATAAAGCTACCCAGAACAATAAAAACTCCCAAAAGAATAGATTTCATTAACGTTTTCCAAAGTCTGTGTTTAGAGCTTTATAAGAGATATTTAAACAGGTCAGCGAAAATAAATTAAATTAAATTATCCTTCAGAATAAAAGGTAGGTAAATGTTTTTTTTTATAGCATAAGCCGGTAAACGAGCAGACGGATCACCTGATGGTAAACAATCGGCGTCGCCTATGGACACCTGGAACATCAGAGGCGTTACAAGTGCGTTACTGGCCTTTTGGGGATTAGGAGTTTGAGGATTATTGGGGATTCAGGGATTGGGGAGATTGGGGAAGGAAAGGTGGGGTAATAGGGCCTCCGCTAACGTCACTTCACGACGATGAAACACAACGCAAGTGTTACTTCTAGTCGGTTTTCTGTGAGGCCGTAGTATCACTCCGGTCGAGCTGGCCGGTATATTTTTTTAATAATTCTGTGGTGCCGAAGCATGGCTATAAGCATGGAATGTTGGTACATTTATATTAATTGCCCATTGGGAATAAGGATGTTTCCACAATAGTTTTTTTATGAGATTAGCCGGTAAACGAGCAGACGGATCACCTGATTTTAAGCATCGGCGTCACCCATGGACACCCGGAACACCAGAGGCGTTACAAGTGCGTTATCGGTCTTTTGGGGATTAAAGCAAAGCACTAGAACTCGAAGTTGCAACAGAAATATAAAGAAAAAGATATTCCATTTACCTACTAAATTAATAGGACAAGTCTAAATTAATTAACGGTACCTACTTACATCTAAACTGCGAGCGATGTAATGAGTTGTATTCACGACGTGTGAGGTGTAATCAACTCCATAGCACATACCTTTCTTTACATTCGATTAAAAAATAATTTGAAAGTGAACTTTTACTTCCTAATTAGGAAAAACATTCTAGCTCAAAGCAATAAATTAAGTTCCCATTTTTAAATTAAAGAAGCTCTCGCTCGATTAAAATTCTGCTTCTCATCGTTAATGTTTAATATAAATTATATAAAATATTAAAAACGTCATCGAATCGAAAATGAATTGTATAACAATAGTTGGATATTGTACGATGGGTAGGCGTGCATCGTTATCTGTATACGGGTGGCCCGTCGCCTTGGCACCGTTGCACACATCTTCCACACCACGCGGCTCTTTCCATGAAACTAACCTTCAAAATAAAACACAAGGTCACCAATGTTTGTCTAGACAAACTGTGGGTAACCCTTTGGTAAACATTTCGCAAAACGAGGAAAAGATAACTCGAGGCAGTTTTGAGGTTCAAGTATCAATGTTAAGTAAATTTCGTCTTTCAAGGTCTCTACGACTGTAACTGTTTATGTTCTTCGGAGTTCTGATTGTATTTGGATTTTGTAATCCAGGGCCTCTAGCCAAACGCCACTTTAGCGCTTGTCTACAGTGAGAGTAGATATCAAAATGTATGGGGATGACACTGACAAGTGTCAAAATTTACGTCAATTCCATATAATTTGGTTTTCTATTCTACATGTAGACAAGCGCTAAATGGCATTTGGCTAGCACTGCAGATCTGTCACATATCTACTTGTAAGTTAAGTACCCATTTATATTTTATTAAGGCTACGGCATTGTGCTATGAGACAATAAATTATTACATACGGTATTTACGCATGCTGGCATTACGCACATGATAAATCAAAAATATCATCTACCTACTGTATTATTCCACGGCAAAATGTAAACAAGAAAGTAGAATGGTGGCTCGATGTTACTCCGACGGCCACTGGGCGCCGCGAAGCCTTCGTACTACCTCTGCATAAATGTTTGTTCCGAAATATCAAAAATTGCAAAACGTTCAAAATACAACGCTTTAATCCTGACATTACGTAAAAAGTTGAGTAAGATTGTCCAAATATAAAAGAATTAAATTGAACCACTCGAGCCATCCGGCACCGGGTGAAATTAAATGCACGTTGCGTAACATTCAAGCTCGACTTTCTGCAAGGATACTATAATATGCGCACTACACGCGACCTACTCACGGGCGACTTCGCGACATCCTTTCTACACACAATGCTCAAATATCAGGTTATTTTAAGACGCACTTCTTACAACTATGCAAAAGCAACGACATAAGCTAAGATCACAAAGTTCACAAGTACATAAATATTCATATCTTGATGACTACTCAAACTAAAAGAAAACACTTTTACTGAACACGATCCTATGTATTTTACTACCTAAATAAACAAATCATTACGACTATAAATTTAGACCGATAGTCAAGCGGAAAATTAATTCCAAAATGCATCACTGCATCATGGTAACCCAGACATTCAAGAATTTGGAGCAATCAATTAAACCAATTGAACGTGAAAGCGATCCCATTCATTTATCTGTACACTTATAAGGCATGCAACGGGACCCACGCTCATTTAAGGGCATACCTATATTAATTAATGACAAAATATGTCTCTACCAAGTAATAACGTGATGTAACTAATTACGGAATACGATTTTCCGATGCCGGTCTGTCGCACGTGAATGGCAAGCTTTGTTTTGTATTTATGCATCTTTAAGAAGGGGGCTTGCCTCTCGTCCGTGCATGCAAGAGCCGATCGAATGATGAATACCAAGTCGCACCACTACATTCATTTGCAATAAACTTGTTCATTTAAAAGATCGATTGAACAAGATGTCCGACATGTGAAACTGTTACATTTTTTTCGATTATTAAAACTACTTAATAGGAATAATTAACGGAGAACCCTAATTACAAGAATGATTCACTAAATTGTAAAATTAGAACGTGTTTTCCATCCATTGGCAGGCAACTAGGTCAACACCATCTGCACAAACTATACGAAGCTGTAGTAAAATGCAACGTATATTTGCATATGTTTAAAAGTAGAACGGATTAAAAGAATCAATGACAGAATCTTGAACAAATTGCTCAATAATGTCTATCGCTTCAAGGTCATTATCTAATGTGGTGGTCACTGGTGGTCCTCCCACAATCCCCGAGCGGGCACGGCGCGAGTGGGGTGACGCGGCCGCCACCGTCACTCGCTCAGTCGTCGCGTTGCCGTGAACTTGGCCTGATCTGGTCTGTCACACTGGCCCCGAGGCCTTATCGGAGGCGCCGCCCACGGCCTATAATAGCTGGGCCGGCGTCTCCCCCTGACTATAGAGTGGGCTGTGACTCCGTCAGACATGTTTCGCGTCCTCTGCTTCCTCGCGGCAGTCGCCGCAGCCACCGCCTGCAGGCCCTGCAGTGAGTGACATTCTATTATTTACTTCTGCAACCTTTATTTCAGCAGCTACCATCATTTGTGGTCAAGTGAAGTGTATTTACAGTTCAAAAAATACTTTTCCTGTAATAAAAAAACATACGTACTTTATTTAATTTCACTAATTAATAAAATAAAATTAATTGAAAAAATATCTGCGTACCTATAAATTTTTTCGGTGAGTAAAATTAATTATCTACTTACATTCGCAACTTCATATCAGTCAATGAAGTGGTTTCGTAACTACCGATTTTCATTCAGAAGTAGGATATTGTTGTGACAAGTGGATATTCTAAAACAAATTTTAATTTCTAATCTCTTATTCAATAGACATTACTTCAGTTTTGGTTATGTCACAAAATAAGTGCTAATAGTTTGAAGTGCTTCTAGAGAGCGGCTACTTACCGCCCGCCGATACTTATTCGCGTATATACCGATGTTTGTGTAGAGATAAAACCGCTGAGATATTTTCACAAGTATGTTAAGTGCCCCGGATGTGTAAAGTACGTCTTCGAAATGTTGAATTTATTGTCTGTTGCTGATCAACAATTACATCCGACTTTGTGTAAAAAGCGCGCGAACCGATAATGCCGTTCAAAATGCAGCGAGGAAAAGGGCTTATCTTTATCGCATTTTGATCGTAATTCACGACCTAGTTAGATAGCAAATGCTTGTGTTACAAAAATGCACGTGTAGTAAAAATTCATGCGATATTCGTATCAATGAATTCTAGTGCAGCTTATAAACGAGATCAATTTGGCGCGAATGTTTGTTTACTAACATTACGTTCTAGTATGCTAATGAGCTTCGTCTGTACGTCGTCGTCACCTTCTCTAAACCGAAATATTTTTGTCGAATAGAATTCGACAAAAATATTTCGGTTTATATGCAAAGTGAAATTACTTTTATATTGGATTCCTAAGATATTGCATCAGCTTGCAGTCATTGTGAAAATGTGCATTTTAAGGAAAATTTTAATATGATAAATCTAGTGGAAAAGCAAAAGAAAACGAAGAAAAGCTTTTTAAAAACATTCACTTTAAAAAATAGGGTGATCAAGACGTTCCATATACAAAGTCAGAGGACTTTGTCCAAAGCTTACAATCACAACATTTTACCGGTGGAAGAAATCAAATATTTTACACAAAACCTGAAACTTTCGAAAAAATGGAATTCAAGAAATGCCATCAGGTCAATATCAGTTAGGCAAATGTGATATTTGTTGTTATATGCATACTCACACAGCCTCCAATACAATTGCTTCATATTAGTAATCAGTTACCGCTTGACCTGTCCTCAAGTCAGGACTTGACCTGCTTGACAAATTCATAGGAAAAAACCTAGGCAGGAAAAAAATCTAAAACCACAATCTATCTTAGTCTGTTTATGTAATTCATCAGAAATACCCCGTTATCATTTTGATTAAATAACTTTTCGTAATGAGCGTAAATTCCAATAACATGGCGTTGATTTATAGACCGTCTAAAAGATCATATTACCCAAATTCCTATACGATGTTGGAAACATGATACTATGGTAATGTCTAGAAGGTCATAGACCGCGAAAAGATAGGACTATCTTCACCTCTAATAAGGACTTTCAACATGATGATGGTTCTTAGAACCTCTCTATACGTCAACTGAAAATAAAAGTTGAAAATCAAATCCAGTTACCGTTATTACTAATCCTTTTTATTGGCAATTGGCAGGAAACCTGTTTTCATTTATTCACACGATTCATTTCCAATCTCTAAAGAAGTCATAAGATACTGCCTCCCTTTGGTATGATTTATTGAACCGATTTATTTAGCGATCGCGAAACCTCCGCTCGTTTCCACCCGCTCAGCTCGGTGCCTATTGAGTTTTATAGATTACTAACTAACCCGGCAAACTTCGCATCGCCTAATTCGTTTGTCTCACCTTTTAAACCTTCCCTCGATTTTCAAGGACATTTTAAGAATATAATAGCCAAATCGGTTCAGCCGTTTTCGAGTTTTAACTAGACTAACAAACAGAAATTCATTTTTATTCATATAGATAGATTCTTAGACGCTTCTTCTCTTAGAGCTTCTTAGAGGCTTCCTCGACAAATGGACGACACAACACAAACAATATGTTTCAAATCGGACCAGTAGTTCATGAGATTATCGCGTTCAAAGAAACAAACAAACTCATCAGCTTTATATAATAGTATGGTGTATAGTATAGAAGATCTAGTGGGTGAAATTTACTTGCAATATTTTCGTTGTTTCCAGCTTGTGGTGTAGCCAGAGGAGCTCGTGTCGTGGGTGGTGAGAGAGTGACTCCTGGAGAGTTCCCTTGGCTAGCTGCCCTGAAGAGAGACGGGAAAGTCATCTGCGGAGCCACCGTAGTTGCTAGAGATCATCTTATCACTGCCACTCACTGCGTTCATGGGTAAGTTATCTTTCAAATAAACAAAACTTTTAAAGATACAAATTAGGCACACTTTGGAGCAGAATATACTTAAATATATTTTGATTATCAAGACCACAATTCATATTTCCAATGAAAATGGTTTTCGTAGTCGCTCAAAAACCTGCAGTCACAATGCAAACACAACAATCACTTCACATTGAAGTATTGTTTACGTGTTTAAAAGTAAAAACACTTAACTGAACCTCTTCATATGCATCCGATACTTCAGTAGTACCTACCACAGCTTGTCGATATGGATACTCATATCATACTGCTAACAATCAGGTAGAATCCCGTAACCTTGGTCAGTAACTATGACTTTGACCTCGTAACAAAATGTACGTAATACGTGGCTTATCATACAAAACAAAGCTAGTTGAAGGACGTCTTACCGATACATATGCAACTGCCTATCTGTTGGTCCTAAGACTGTAGAGGCAAATTCAAAAAAATAGGACAAGAGATTAAAGAAGAAGGATGAAGGGTAAATTAAAAATAGGAAAGATAAAAAACAGGAGGATTTTGGTTTTGTAAAAGATTTTAAAACTATAAAAATGATCATTCCACTCTGTAAGACAGTTTTAAATAGAGTAACGAAAATATGTAATAATATTAGAACGATATCCACAACAGATGAAGACAAATCAAAATATATAAAGCTTTGACCTTAGCAAACGTTAGATATCAAAGCGTGGATTTTATTTACTAACATCAATTGCGACATGGATATTGTTTCTCAATAGTTTTTAAAGATCAATATTATTATGTAGATATTAAAAGATCGTGTCACTATTAAACAGAAGCTCGATCAGAACTTGACCTCTCGCAACGCCAAATGCGTATAAGGTGTTACAATAACACTGTATTTGTAAATTTTACACTCTCTAAATTTTATTTAAAAATTCGATGTGATGCCGTTTTGTTCACACCATGTTTGGAAGTGAGAAAGCAATTTCAAATATAGAAATCGAAAGTAGAAAATATTGCAGGATCACAGGATGTTTCTTAAAGTCATCTTTATTTAAATTATTATTTAACACATTTCTGTTAACTTTAATGAGTTTCAATTTTTAAACTTTATTAGCATAATCACACTCATTCAATGAAGTTGATTTTTTCTTATTTCGCCCACATCAAAAACAAGGTCAAATGTCATGTTCATGCGGTGACCCATTCAGATATTTAAACGTTCAACCTAAAACTCTAATCATTATTGCCTCGGGAGAGATGATGATGTTGATGACCCACTAAATGATTTATTGACACATGCCTTTCTATAATATCAATTTACATGTGCAAATCTGACTATTAGTCATACAATTGACATGAATATCTTATATGATAATAATAATCGTTTTATAGTTCCGTTGCTTTGGACTATCTACAAACAATAGTCTATGTAGGTGAGTACTAATTGGTGAAAGTGAATTATTGACTTTGATGGAGGTATCAGAAAGTCATGTCATCAAAGAATTTGTGCACAAAGAAGTGTGAACAGTTGAACACCTGTCACCCATCGGAAGTCGTTGTGGGTGCTTAACAGTTCCATTTAACTGTTTATAAAGTCAAGCTTAATCATTTTGTACCAGGAATTATATTGTCTTGTCATCGCACCTATATTTTTTTCATTTCTATCTAATGTACCTACTATCATCGGCACCTCAAAAGCTTTTGTTCGGTCTAACTGTGAAACGTGACTAATACGAAAGAAAAAGTCACTTTCATTAACCGTAAAAAGTAATTTAATTGGTGCCATCTCGATATGAACCACGGAATGTAGGTACTGTAGTGTTGAATTTTGACCTCTCGCCTTAAATGCTAGTCCCAGTTAGATAGCCAAAATAAGATGCGGAAGATATATACACATCACACATAAGAGGCCGCGTGTGTTAGTTCTCGATCCTTTTAAAGTGAGCCGATAATTTTGAAGAGGAGGTACTGATTACATACGTTAACTGCATCTGG
The DNA here is from genome assembly GCA_902850265.1 of Spodoptera littoralis. Lineage (NCBI taxonomy): Eukaryota > Metazoa > Arthropoda > Insecta > Lepidoptera > Noctuidae > Spodoptera > Spodoptera littoralis. The sequence goes on from LR824542.2 coordinate 12,918,144, forward strand.
CTACTAATAAGCAAGGGGTATAGCAAGTTCTACTGTTAACCAAGAACGATTTTTGTTGGAAACCGGTACATGGGCGACGGAATGTCCCGAGGGTTCCGCAAGGAACGTAATTAGGACCAAACTTGTTTCTTCCTGAATCTGCAACGTAAAATACCTATACGATGTCATTTTGCCATATTTTACTTTTTTGCAAATAAAAGCTAATTGGTTGTGCACGCATGAACAATAAGGAAGAAAGTCCGTTATTTATTGAAATAAGAGGTTATTTATAAATTCGTTTCAGTGCCCAGCACCGTTCGTCACGTTTTATGACGAGCTCTGAGTAAGGATTAGGATTCCTTGTAGGTTTTTAAACATATTTATAATTAACCTTTTGAAAAATAATTATGGTCTACACATAAATATTAATAATATTCCAGCGTTTTCCGCTTAGTCTGACAGATCAGCAAAATATTATCATGGTTTTCATGCCTGTACTATCTAGTACCGCATAGTTCTTTGACAATCCCTGGTCTGCCAGACAAATACGGAACCTTATGTCCTGTCTGTTGAATTCAAAGAAACAGTTAGGTACATATGAAATGCATTGCATTTAGTTAAAACTTTTACAGAGTTTGGTTTTAGTGATGTTTTAATTAATTCCATGCAATCGTAACTGTTAAAATCTGATAACAGGACAAATATGCATGTCCGTGTATGGAATGTGCATGTGTGCATTATACTGAGCATTGCCTCCTTGTGGGATATGTTTTATGACTTCGCATTTGACCCTCAATTCGTTCCTGCTTTCCTTACATTAAGAGGGACCAATAAAATACTGTTGCAACCGCACAAGCATTTTATTTATGTCAATTTGTTACTTACGCATTTTATTGCCAGTGCCACTTCTTACTTTCTTATTCGATTTTCGACAATCGTAAACTTACGAAAATTGCAACAATATTGGGTGGGTGTTAACTGTAAAAGTTGTCGGTGCGAAAAATCTGAAATCCATTGTCATAGCATTTACAAAAAAGAGCCACTCATAAAAACTCACACCTTGTCTCCTTACATCACCCAACATTTTGAAAGGTATTTATGGACCCTCCAATATCAATTAATTGATGTACATGTAACGCTCGTGAAGAAGAAGTCACAGACCGGAGGATTCAAAGATTTATTACTCTTACAATTAAGTATAATTTAGAAACTTAAGTAACTTTCGGCAAAAGGCAACATATTTTACATAACATTAACAACCATGTGCCCTTAAGGTTCCCAAAACAATACTCACACGACCTTTAAAACCTCCGAGACTCCGACACACTTTCTTGGCGGTAAGGTTACGTAAAAGGCATTTATAGTAAACTTACAAGATTTATTTGTACGCACAAATAACCCTGATTGGCACTTAAAAGAAAAAACAAAAACATCTTCATTATTTACAAAGTGGCCAGTGGTGTTATGGAGACTTAAAACAATAAATTTTGTAAAAGCTTTTGACAAAAATACCAAAAAGTGTCTTCACCAAATTCTACGTCTATATGTTTAAGACGTTGTTCTTTCTTGCGTAGGATATCCCACATGATGAGTCATAGTTTTGGTCAGAATCCTAGGTACCAAACCTTCAAAGTTTGTCGACGAATAAGTACTAACAATTTTTTTTAAGCTTACGCATATAATAGTATCAAATGCAATATATTTAATTCCTGAGCATTTGTGTATACTGTATTGTATACGACAACCAATCATGTCTTTAATGCATTATTTATTGTCGACCACGACCTGAAATAGATGGTAGAGTATAGAGATGGAGGCCAATGTTAGACGATGTCGCGGTCTCACCTTGACGTTGAATGATCTATGTAAACCTAAGCCTAGTGATTTTTTTTCATGGTTGCATGGTTGTATACTAATTGAAAATATATACTTCAGTCCTCGTACAATTGGTACACTTTCATTGCTCAATCAATCACTGAATCAATTTTAGTGGAGACAAAGATACACAAAAGATTTGATAAGAAAGCATTGAACGCCATGAAATATGGAATAATGAAGAGTATATTTTTTTCAGGTTAACTGTTAGCGAATGCCACTAGGCATTAAGTTGACCATTGTATATTGTACAAGAAGTGTAAAATAAATTATCATTTATTATTTATCCTAATACCCAAAAATTAAAGCCATTATTCTTTGAAAGACCCCAACTAAATAGATTCCATACTCGTTCGGATATTTTATTTGCCAAAAAAATATAACCATTTCGTAATTTATGCATTTTATATTTTAGTAAAAATGTGGGCAAAGGCAAATGAGTTATGCAGCCGTAAAGTTACATCACACCAATGAGGTTAAGGTCGCGTTGGATGCGCTCGCGATCCTTTTGTCCTCTCCACTAGCCACGTAGTGTCACGAATCGATTGTTTCACATCACTTAACGATGTGTGCCGAATTTTAATCGCCGCTTTAATGAGATACAGCTAAATATTTTACATTATAAACCGTGAAACTACAAACACAGATAATTTCGTAAATTCAGTTGTTTATTTACCGGTCATAAATGTCGAACTAAGTGCCGCTTATTTCGGTAAAATTAATATTTCCGTTGGGTATAATTACGGGGTACCTAATTATAATACGTACCTAAATATTTAATAACTGCTTTTTCAGGTTTACAGTTTATTTTATTATGAATTTTGTTCCGATGCCTGCTGTACCTATAAGTAAATTAGCTCTCTCATCCATTATCTTGCTGCCCTTTAGTTTGACTTTAGATAAAGTACCAAATCAAAATAATATGTAATTTCGGTACACTTTTACTTCCAGGATTGAAGCTTCACGACTATCAGTACTCGTTGGTGAATATGATGTGAACAACTCGAGATCTGACGGCTACGAGGTGATCCACGTAGTCCAGCACCCTGATTTCAACAGATACACCTATGACTACGACATAGCTGTCCTAAGACTAGCTGATCCGTTACCAGATAGTCTGTTCAGACCTGCATGTCTACCTGGTAAGATTAAACAAGCTCATAATTCTATTACAACTTCAACGTATAACTACAAATTCAATGTACTTACATGATTATTTTATTTTTTTTAAAAAATGAGATAATTTAGATAAGTGCATATCCTTTTTTGTTGTTCTATTCCTGGTCGATTCCACAGGACAAAAAATAAATTGGATGACCTTTACTCAGTCGAAAAAAAATTATGTATTTTTCTTAAGCTTATAAATGACTTCTGTCTAATTATTTTCAAAATAATGTGCCAGTATTTTCTTCTAGTGTAATAAAACCTATTTTCAGATATTTAAAACTGGATGAAATCGCAGAAAAAATAGTTTGATGACATAGCTATCATAAAAAAAATATTGATTTCTTTTTTAGTCATTCTAAAGGCATTTGTTATATTTTTTAAGCGAAATAGCCATTATTAAAATATTCAATAAGGAATTTATTTTAATTAGGAACTCTTTAATGAAACGCTGACATGTTCATCACGGGAACACAGAAAGTGTTTCGTGGAGTTGTACTAATCATAATATTATGACAAGGGTTGAATACTTACATTGAATGTGCACCAAGGACCTTCAAAATGATGTGGGTATTGTATTATCCACAGTATATCTGATGAGTGCACCTAAACAAATTTTAAGCTTTCAACGATGAATAAAAAATTAACCTTCCTTTGTTTAGTAACGAATGTTTAATTATAAAAGAAACCAAATGGTAATTTCCCTTTAGGCAGGTGTTAAGATTCTTAAGCCATACATAAAAACGTTATTGAAATTGTAGATGCTGAAGACATAGATGGTCTTGAAGGCGAAGAAGCAATAGTGACAGGTTGGGGCAGCACTGTTGAAAAGGGGCCAGCTTCCAACGTACCGATGAAAGTAAGGAAGTAAGCGCGCGATCAGCATGTGATAGGATCATAAGCATTGTAATGGAACTGAGCTTATGTCAAGAATTCAATTAAACGAAATTATTTCCGCAGTAATAGATCCTGTCATATTCTAGTCGCGCGCGCAACATAATTTGAAATGGCTCATTGTCGGTGGAGGGGACGCTTTTATAGTTGCTTGCTTACATAGGTACCTAACGAGATTTTATTTACAAATTCTGTAAGTAAAATGCTTTTCTTTATTTACGTATACCACTTAGCAACTTAGCAAATTACTCTTTGTTTCTGTTTATTAATGAGCCTTTTGCTATGAAATACATTAGCAATAACTGCGGAAGTCTTTGCATGGTCATTTCTGTGCTCATGTAACAGCTGATTTCTGTTTAGGCTGCCGTGCAGATTTGGGCCCAAGAAGAGTGTTCAGGCGCAGGTTACGGTCGCAGGAAGGTGACACCGCGCATGTTGTGTGCGAATGCCCCTGACAGAGATGCGTGCACCGGTGACTCCGGTGGACCATTATTGGTCTCCCAACCCTATTTCACTTTAGTTGGTGAGTATTATAAATGAGATTGAAATTAATGTTGTAATAATTGTGCACAACTCGTGCACAGTGTGACTGCCTCGTTGGCCGAATGGTCGCAACTGCGACTGCTGGGCAAGGGGCCTCGGGTTCGATTCCCGGGTTTGGGCAAAGCATTACTGGGTTTTTCAAAAATTCTTTTGATTGAAATTGTGCCCCGGTATAATTATAGCAATAGGCTTGTGAAAAAAAAATTGTGAAAAGTGGGTGTTACATTGTGTAGTAGCATTAAGTGCCGTAATGTGCACCTCTGTCTACCCCTTTGGGTATAAATTAAGACGTGATGTTATGTTATGACATGTTATGTTATAGTTCTTCACAAAACGAACGACAGCGCTACTTAACCACAAACCATCTTCCTAATTTATTTCTTTTCATTTTCAGGTATTGTGTCGTGGGGTAGAGGGTGTGCCAGACCCGGATACCCTGGTGTGTACGCTAGAGTTGGACGTTTCCTGCCTTGGCTTCGAGTGGCGCTACGTCATGCCTGTACCTGCCAACCTCCAGCTTATGGCTGAAACTTGTGACAGACTGACATTGGCGAGAAATTTGTAAATAGTAACCAGTGAACATGGCCAGTTTATTACTACTATGGACTAAGATACTTAGATAAAATGGTTAAGAAAAGATACACAAAAGACGTGTCTCACACGTGAAAAAATTATTCACCGTTCAACGTTGCGTTGCATGTCATATAATAGGAGATTAACACTTAGTATGAATTTATACAAAATAAATGTACTTAGGTAGGTACCTACTAAGTAGTACGTACGTACTTAGTAGGTATCTAAGTACATCTTTGAAATGGAGGCCGCCTAAACATAACTGTAAATAATAAGAAAAAATGTTATAGTCTGTAGGTGCTTGTAGTTTTTGTAACTTTGTGTAAATCAGCATAAGCCTAGAAGTCTACGTTTGCGTCGATGTAAATGTTGTGGATGACTATGTAGCTATGTCTTTACTGGGTTTATGCACGTGTCAGTATTAAATTTGTATAAAATCTATCCGTATTTTAGAGTAGATTAACCCTAATGGCTGTGATTACCTTAAGATTCTATGTAATGTAGCTAATTTATATACCTATAACAAAAATGTTAAATAAAATTAATTTAATGTAAGTACTAAATGATCAATATTGTTTATAGCATAGAATTCAAATAGCATCTAATAAAATCGCTTGAATAAAGTTTTGGAATTTTATTTATTTACACAATATCTTGAAATTGGGCGACAAGGAAGTTTAGGTAAAGTTTTTAGAATCCTATAAGTACCTAATACCTACAACGCAATATTTATAACGTCACTCTTTAAATGTAGAGGTGTTTATAAAATTTATCAGCAAGTTTTCCCATGTAGTGTCTAATTTTCCCATGAATTTGAGAGAACTGAATTAACTTTTCAATTCCTCAAATACAGTCCAGTTATGGCAATACTGGGTGTATTATTGAAAAGTGATGCTTATTGAAATTGAAATGTGGTACACAGCTATTGTTTTTATAGAAGAAGTTAAATGCTCAAATATAAAAACACTCAAATGTATATAAAATCAACACGTTCAGTATTTCAGTAAAATAGAACATTTAGTAAAAGTTAATCGCAACTTTTTTGAACGCAACTTACTCTATTTATAGTCGATGGTTCAACAAGCTCCCGCGAAAATTTGACATTTGTGTGACGTTTGCACGACGCCGTTGTCAGCTGATAAACGATCTCATTTTGTATTAGTTAAAATTTATAGAAATATATGTATGAAATAAGCTTAAGTTCATTCTAAAACTTAATAATCGTTTTACATACTGTCTGCCATGAATTTTTCGGACAATGAGGCTGTAAGTAGAACTTTTTATTCATGTTGATAAGTGAATCGACAATTTGATTGTGTTGAAACAAAGTTTACCTTGTTTCTGTACTGTAAATGTTCTTCATGTAGTTATGAATACCGTTGTGACATTGTGCTTAGGTTGTTGGCTTACCACTATTTGAATTATATATTTTAGGATGATACTTCGAGTGTTGAAAGTACTTCGAACACAGATAATACTTCACGCAGCGAAACTCCAACAAATTCTCGTGTGAAGAAACGTAGACGAGGCAAAAAGAAGACTACTAAACAAGTGAAACCACCTTATAAGTTCAAGTAAGTAACGGGAGTAATTTCTTTATTAATTATCTGAAAAAAAAATACCACACCTATAGAAAGGACTGAATAAAATACCACACCAATAGAAAGGACTAAAAATTACCACGCCAATAGAAAGGACTGAAATAAAAACCATGCTAATAGAAAAGACTAGCAAAATGTAACATGCCAATTACTCTATACTTGTAAACAAATTACTAATTAGTTCAAGAACATTTCTTATCTTTGTAATATAACAGCTAATACTGGTTCATACTGGTATTAAGTAACAATAAGTGGGCAATTCAGACTATGAAACTAAATACTACACAAGACAAATAATAGTCTTGGTCATTCCAGTAATTAAAAGTAATTACTAATTAAAACTGAGCTGAAGTTCAATGCTATTGGAACATAGAGACCCAGTTAGATAATAGACACTTGTTCATTTAGTAATTTACATCGACCATGAGGAATAACTATGAAAGTAGTATATGTTATTACGGACATCATATTTAAAAAGTGGTCTTCCATGAGGAATAACTAGAATATGTTAACTAAGTGGTATAAATCTTATAAGTTGAACTGTACTTGAACTCTGTGAACTTGCTAAATGAAAAAAATAGTCCTAAATGAAAGATCTATGTAGAGAAGAGTTAAAACCATGCCGTGGGAGGATCGCAGCTAATAATTATTTATAATATGTTTCAGTTGCAGTGCTAAAGAAGACCATGGCCAGCCCTTATTTGGATGTCAGTTCAACCACCACTTGGGTGAGGGACAGCCGCAGGTGTTTGCAGTTGTTGGCAGCAACAGAGTCTCCATATATGAATGCCCTGACTCTGGAGGCTTCAAATTTCTTCAGTGTTATGCTGACCCAGATGTGAGTAGTTGTATATATTTGGAAGATTTCAAACATAGATGTTTGCACGTAATAAGTGTTTGATGAAAACATTACCCAAAGTCTATTTTATTCTAAAAAAACTAAGTCTAACTAACTGTATAATGCTTCTTTATCATTTATGTATTTAATCATACATTTTTAAAATTTATTGAATAAACTCTTGCAGGTTGATGAGACATTCTACACATGCGCATGGTCATATGAAGAAGAAAGCAACCTGCCTCTACTGGCTGTTGCTGGGTCTCGGGGTATTGTACGCATTTTCCAACCTTCCACACAAACCTGCATCAAGCACTACATTGGTCATGGACACGCCATCAATGAAGTCAAGTTCCACCCAAGAGACCCTAACTTATTGCTGTCTGCAAGCAAGGACCATGCATTAAGACTGTGGAACATCATGACAGATGTTTGCATTGCTATATTTGGTGGAGTCGAAGGCCACAGAGATGAAGTCCTCAGTGCAGATTTTGATCTCAAAGGAGAGAGAATAATGTCTTGTGGCATGGATCACTCGCTCAAACTATGGCGGTTGGACAAGCCATCAATGCATGAAGCTATAAAGCAAAGCTACAGCTTCAATCCTCACAGAGCTTTGAGGCCTTTTAATTCTTTGAAAGAACATTTTCCAGACTTTTCCACTAGGGACATTCATAGAAATTATGTTGACTGTGTTAGATGGATGGGCGATCTCATTTTATCCAAAGTAAGTGCTTCCCAAACTACCATCAGAGTTTTGTTTAATTTGTTTCTTTTATCTAATTTATACCTTTTGTTTACCCCAGTCCTGTGAGAATGCAATAATCTGCTGGAAGCCTGGTCGTCTCGAAGACACGGAGTTACGTCCTGGCGACAACTCTGTCACTATTGTACACAGGTTCGACTACAAGGAATGTGAGATATGGTTCATACGATTTGCTGTGGACTATAGTCAAAGGGTGAGACACATTTTACTTTTTATGTCATCATAGACTTTTGTTTTATATTCTCTCTCAGATTATTCATGTAAGATGTCTATTACAGGTGATAGCATTAGGTAATCAATGCGGTAAGACAATGGTATGGGAGCTTGGCAATGTGGCCGGAGGCTCGCGCGTCTCGCAACTGGTGCATCCAAGATGTGTAGCTGCTGTCAGACAGGTAAGATCTATTATAAATACATTATAAAAGTTTTATTATGTATCAGTCTAAAAAATAATATTTAAAATACCACAAATCGTATAACACTTCTTTCTACAGCTGTGTTCACGTTCCAATATAGGTTCACAAAATTCCATAATTATTTGTTCAGGTGACGCTTTCCCGCAACGGCAAGATCCTGTTGACCTGCTGCGATGACGGCACCATCTGGCGGTGGGACCGAGTCTGCAGTAATATTTAAGTAAATTTAATATGCATTATGTAACAAAACACTAGGATCTATTGAGAATCTTAATGAAATGCATGAATGTAATGAAATTTAGCAAAGGGTAAGATAAATTTAGGTTAATATTATGTTTTAATTGTGTAACTGAAGTTTTCATTACTGAATATTTTTTACAATGTGATTGATCACAATAAAACAAGACTGGCTTTTAGTCAATGTAAAATGTGTGTCATTTATTAGTTGGAGTGAAGTGTAGGACTGTAGGTCGTAATTAGGTACAGAGAATGAAACAACAGTTTTATGACAAATTTTATTTCATGACCAACAAATTACGTCTACTTTTATTTAACAAAATGAATCACAGGGGCCAAGGTGTTATCTCGTGTTCACTACTCGCAGTTAATGTAAGACACACATACAAGGTTGCACTACTCGTAACCACGTGAGTCCTAATACAAGTATTCAGTTACCACCTAACTCTAGACACCGATAAACACGACCCTACGAATCGAATTAAACATTATCTTCAGTAATACCTATAAACTAACGACTAGACTAACATCCATGACTGCATAATTGAATTTTAGTCAACTTCCATTTAATTCAGTCTTTAAAATTTTACAATTAAAACGAGCAATAAAGACTGTAGAAACAATAACCAATGTACAAAATGTTTAACATCATTAATCATTTGAGATCGAATTATAAAACTTTGTTTAATTTTTTATTTTAATATATTTTTTTAATTATTTCAATTTACGTAATTAGAATACAAATCACGGAACTACGAGTATCTAAAATAAAGGAGACGATACAAAAATAATATAGGTATCTACAGTACATAAGCGTGGTACAAAACATCAGTCACAACAGACACATTGAGCTAAGACGATACGAAATACATTCACACAATCATAAAGACAACAAACTAATACCGACCACACAGACGTCGACGGTGTACAACACAAAATATTTCGCTAGGGGATAGTCATGGGGTAGTACGAATACACTACTTGAGTATCATATAACTTATAATGAAGTAGGATTAAAGAGAATATAAGTGCCTTTACACACGTTCCGGTTGCCGGGTACCCGGCGGCGCAGTGTATGGCCTTGTACTGTAACTTTAACATGTACGGCATACTGGCGTAATTTGTATAGACTGCGCCGCCGGCTACCCGGCACCGGCTATCAGGCAACCGGAACATGGGATAAGACACTAACGCTATAATATATAAGATGTCGATTTAACGCTACCAACGATTGAGAAATTTCTAAACAGGAAACAATAACGAGTACACTAACAAATATCAACAACTAACAAAGGGTACATATTACGCTTCAACTTCGTAAAGGCACGTAACTATAAAAAAGAAACCATTCAACACCATGGTTAACATTAATTAGTATTGTGTTACTTTCAATGTTATAAATGTCATTGGTAGATGTACTTGAATGAATTACTTTCTGAAACTACAATTACAAGTTATAAATAGCCAATGTCTTGTTTACATGTTACCATTGTATGTTACCATACCAATTGTTTATATTTCAATTAACAATAAAGGTAATACAGCAAGGCTACTAGAACTTTGTCAAATAGTATTTTATAAAAAAAAATGATTTCAGATCACTACAAAAGTATCTCTACAATAAATAATAACTCAATTATATCGAAGAGGTATATGAAATATGCATTTAAGTGCGTCACTATTGCTTTCGTCATTAGGTCAGGCTCGCACTTATGCAACGTGTATCGAATTAGCTTATCAATCAATCGTCATGAGGTAACATGTAAACGAGACTACACAATCAATATATCGACGTAATAGTTCTGAAATGCGTCAATCTTGAGCGCATGTAAGTATAACCACGACAACTTGACCGTAGCGCAATCACCACAATGACGTCAAGTCGTTTCAATTCTATGGTATTTTACACATCTCTACGCACAAAGGTAAAAATGTGTGACTACTTTAGAATTGCTATTGTAACAAGATTGTAGCATTTATTTATAGTGGACAGGTGTTCTTTAGATGATCGGAATAAATCTGCTATGTACTAACATTTCTTCTTACATGCACCCGCGGTTATGTATGACAATCAAAGGACCGGCTTTTTAATCATCGACAACCATGCCCAGTTGTACCAACAGTATCATCTCATTAAATAAATTTTGTATTCAGATCAATGAAAGGAATGAAGACATGGTAATGTTGGCATAACTGAGCAGCAGTAAGCTCACTCTTGAATCACATAATACAAAAGTAATAACTCATCTATAAAATATCCGAATACGGACAACGTGTCACTATTCACTACTCTACGACCTCTACGTCCATCCATTGCATAGGTACGATAATATTTATTAAAGTGCTACGATATAATATGAATTAACACTACATTGGGGCGGTTGTATTGTAATACTTATTTATTTTATACAGGGAAACGTGAGAATGGAACTAGTGTTAAAGGCGATAAAGTTCAAGATTGTATATTAACCTTTTCGCCGCCCAGCTATACTAAACACGATGTGTCGCCGTACGCCAACGTATAAATGTATAATAAATGTATAGTACGAAAGTAGGGATGGCGGTAACATCATGTCGATAATGAAAAAAAATATGTGTAAATTTAAATTGGTACTCAAATTTACAATTAAAAATACAAACTGTTAAGTTATAATGGTAATTTGTTTTATTTTATGAACATTTATACTAAGAAAAATGGGTATCCGTTATCAGAGATGAAGATACATGCATAGAGTTGCTAGAGATAATAATAATAATTCGTAACATTAGCCACTTCACTATTCATTTCATAACGTAGTCTGTTTACTTCATATCAAGTCATTGGCGTTCAAAGCACGATACATTTCGTAAGGAATAGTTGTCTATGCTTTTCTTTCTTTCTATCGAGTTTGGTTTGCTTTTGGTTTTAGTTTACATTTAAAATCTAACGTCAGGTCACGATCAGGAACATTGTTTGTAGTGATTAAAAGTGGCAACATATGTGTAGTTTTGGAAATGGATGGTAAGTAACTATTTTAATACAGATGTACTAAACTTTAATAGCTTATTTTTCATTTAATGCAAATGAAAAACTGGCACGTTTGATGGATATTAGGTAGTCATAAAATACCTATTCGTTGCGGCTCTCGGTTTCCCAAACTTTTAGCTGTGTCAAATGTGCGTGCACGCGTCGCCCGGAACTATGACACAATGACCTTGACGCCTAAGCGCTTACGACGTCACAGGTTTACTTCTATTGAAGTTGACGGCGCTAGTGTCACTCGACATCTTGCCATTACGTAGAGATGGGTCTAGCAATATCGAAAACCCTCAGTACATAATAATTAATTTTAATGAAATGATTTGATAGGTAGATGTACATTAATTTTGAAACGCATTGTAATACGTTATTTACTGACCGGAATTTCTTTTTATTCATAGAATTCAAAAAACTATTGGATGGAAAAGAAAACAAATATTATAGTAAATAAAGATTCTAATGAATGCTCCTTACGCGTCACATCACTGGCCTACTTGATATGAAGTCGTTGGCGTGCGGGATATAAAATTATTTGAAACCTTTTATGTTTTACCTTTTTAAAACAGAAAATAGTCTGTTTTGCATGAGAAAAAATAGTTCGTCGTGTCCATATTACAAAATTACAAAGAAACAAATGTTTTATGTATCGTAAATGTATTTTTTATAGTAGGTAGATACAATGAACTTCTATAGAAGTAGTGGCGTGGACGGCACGAAAATCCTGAACTTCTATAGAAGTTGTTGGCGGCGAAAATTTAGTTGATTGTCTTCGGTCTGTTAACTGAACAGCCTGTAGTGTCGACCTATTGTATATCAATGTCAAGAATATATTCTTAGAAGATTGAAGTTATGACAAAATACAACTTGTATTAATAGGCTGTCCAATGCATTTGAAATATTGAGAACGATTCCCCACACAATTTCCTACAGTTGCACATAGCACGCGATATACCCTTTTAAGCGATTTAGCATCGTTCAGCTACATTCCGACATGATCGCCTTCATAGTTATACAAAATTATTGTTATTTCTAAGTATATAATTTACCCTGACTATAATATTTGACTAGATTCTTTGAGATCAAGTAATAAGTTACGAATTCGGAAGCCATTCCCGAGGACCAATAAAGGTATGAAAGAAAATCAACATTTCGCCGATAGATTCATAAATATTATTATAAATAGCAGTTTCTACATTATTATTGTCACCAATGAAACTAACGGAAAGTTTTACAAAGTCTTCAATTTTTACTAACGATGTATTGATTTGTTCCGTACACAAATTTCCGTTTATTTCTCATACCTTTAACTGGTCCTTAACCTACACTAAACCTACGGGTGGATCACAACACCGAGATAAGTATGCAAGTACCATTAGATAAGAATAAGGAGTGCCGAGTTATATGTATAGTTACAACTGAAGTAGACTAGGAAACAAAGTGCTAAGATGAGGAAGAATGTTCTATATAGATAATTATAGTTCTTGCATCTTGTACATATTGAATTGCAATATTTTAAATGGACATCTTCAAATAGGAAACCAATTGGAATGTTATTTAACTAATATTCTAGAAGTTTGCGCTTTACTAAATGTAACAAATACATTGTTATCTTTGCTTCAATAAAATAAATATCAGATTTTATTTGTCATACAATCTAAGGCTAGCTTCCACAAGTTGTGTGGAGGGTCACTACAGTGGCAGCCTACAAACCCTGAATCAATAATCAATACTGGGATTGAATACTAGCCGAGCGCGACATCAGACATCATCATAAAAACAACAAAACTCATGAATTTTATATTCGCGCAAACTTCGAACGCGAATTGATTTTCTAACGTGTCGAGACGTACACGAAGCTACGTAACCACTAGTCTAAGCGAAAATGTTTTAGATAATATCGATCGATTGTATCTTGGGGCGTGATCTGAGCTCTATTTGCCAGCGGAAAGAAGTCAGTTGGCAGAACGAGATATATGACGCTTTGACATCGCGAGAAGAATCCGTAATCTTGAAAAGTATACAGCACATAGTAATCATAGGTACACAATATAACATTTATATATCTACTACATAATACCACCACATTATTGTTATTCCTACAGAGAATGTAGAGAAATAAATTATTTTCGATTACATTTTTCTCATTGCATCGATGATTTCTAATAAAGTTCAAATTTTCCTCGTGATTGTCCCATCGATTTGCTTAACTCCTTCATAACTGACCTAGGCCCGTATAAGTACGTCACTCTCAGTTAAAGAGCACCCTTTTGATGATAGTTCAAAATTATTTTTTTAGTTTTTGTGCTAAGATTAAGGCAGAAAAGTGAAATAAAGATAAGATATTTGAGATGGTTCTCATGAAAATAGAAATAGTTGCTACACCCGGTATAATTTCACTTTTAGTTGCCTTCAATAGACATCAATAACACACATTTTGAGGGCTTTTTACTGAGAGTACATTATCTATCCGTCATAAGTCACGACACAGTCCCTAGTGCACATCAATATGCTAGATGGAACAACTGTCACCGCACTTCAGAAAACACTTCGGCACAGCGTCTTTCTTCACTAACCGAGAACTACTGCTGGTATTATTCGAACAAACAGGTGTTGAGGAGACGTGACGGACATACGGACCTCCTGGCAAAAAGAGTGCAAACGGCGCCCCCTGTCGGTGCTTTAGACAGACTTCCTAACAGCGTGCTCGTAGTACCCGGCCGCGCAGGATACCACGAGTAGCGGCTGCTAGGTGGCGGGGCTCGGCTCGGGCGGTCACCTGACGCGGCCGGACGGGGAGCGCAGGTGCGACCGTATGTAGCCCGTGCGGTAGTCCATGGCGTCGCGGTTGCGGCCCGTGCCGTTATTGCCCCGTTTGCGACTACGGCTCCATCTGGACACATCAAATTATCCAAAGTTAATACAAATCTTGTATTATTGGAAACTTGAAGTATAATCTACATCCGAAAATACAAGTCACTCACCTCAAAAGCCTCATGATGTAATCAGGCCAGTTGTCCGGAAACATGACCAAGAAGAAGCCGACGCCGATTAGTATCAGACCAGCGAGATTCATGCCCTCAAACTGTACTCCATACAGGACCACGTCCAATGCTACAAAACAAATTAATAAATAAGTAGATACGAGTTAAGTACGTTAAATATCCAAAAAAATAATTTAAATGATCAATTTACCTGCCGAAACCGGGACTGCGGTAATAAGAGCGAGTGAAACAAAGATATTGTATGTGATGATATTGCCGAACTGAAACACGAGGTGGAAAACTGTAAAGAAAAAATATAATTAGTTCAACAGTACAAGCAATGATTTATAACTTTGACTGTAAATGTTGTAATACTTACTGAGCAACGAAATACTAGCAACGAGCAGATAAATCCAAGGCATGCGGTGGGAGGGCAACATCTCGGAGCCGGTGAGGTAGAGTGCGAGGCAGAGAGGCCACAGAAGGGACGCGTTCACAATGCCCAGAATAGAGAAGAACAGGGCGCGCTGACCAGAGTTCACGTCACCCATCACTTTTCTGAACAACACCTGCACCGAAAACGTTTAGAATGAAGCTTAACACTTGCAAACAAGTGGACAATTGAATCTACATCATATTCTGGAATTGAAACATACGTCAGTTTGTAAAATATGATATTGACGCCAAAACGTTGTCTGTGTGACGTTTTGCGGCATCGTAACTCGCAAACGGATAAGGCCGTTTTCGACAGACTTTTTTAGTTTAAAACTAATTTCCTTGTGTAATGTTATACAAAGTGTGGGGGAGCAATGCTTCGGCACGAATGGGCCGGCTCGACCGGAGTGGTACAACGACCTCACAGAAAACCGACGTGAAACAAAACGCTTGCGTTGTGTTTCGTCGTGTGAGTGAGGTTACCGGAAACCCAATTACCGATAATTAACAAAAAAGTGACGCCTACCTTATATTCTAGCCGTGTGTTTTGTTAGGAATAAGTGTATAATTAAGAAGAAAGACTGCCTCGTTGGCCGAGTGATCGTAAGTGCGACTGCCGGGCAAGGGGTCTTGGGTTCGATTCCCGAGACGAACAAAGTATTACTGGGTTTTTAAATTTTCTCAGTAGCAGTACGGATTCTTGAATTGTGCCCGGTATATGGCAATAGGGTCACCCCCTATTACATGGGACTCAACATAAATAGTGAAAAGTGGGTGTTACATTGTACAGTGGTATAATGTGCACCTCTGCCTACCCCTTCGGGGATAAAAGGCGCGATGTTATGTGTATAATTATTTCAGTTATTTACAGTATGGTTTATAAATGCATCCTAAAGTATGTCGTCATTGACTGGCCGTCTGCTAAGAAAAGTTCCCTGTGTATGCCGTATAAACACGATTAAAAGATCGATCGACGAAATCCATTTAATAGGCACATTATGCAGTTATGAGATTTACTACCTCATATTAAGTTCTTAAGAAGTTTACACTCAGTATGTATTACCCTGAATATGGCGAACCCTGCAGCGGCGCACGCCGCTAACACCACTCCTCCTAGGGTTGAGCTGCCTGTGATCCCGTCCATGTACGCTAGTAATGCTATACCGGTGTCGCATAGTATAGCTGCTACGATCTAAAAATAATTTCAATATTCATAATTCTGCTGCATGAAAATCGAACTGGGTTTGACGAAATCTTTCATCTACAACATACTCCTGCCGTGTGCCTGCTCTAATCTGCCGAACCGAAACAAATATTATAGAAATCATTATCTGGTCAATCATCACATCGTCACTTGACGTTAAGAAGGAAGTAGGTATATTAAAGATCCAAGTGATTCAAAAATAAACCGTTTTTATTTGTTTGTTTACAATAATAATAATATACTTTATTTCAATCTTCTTACAACGTTAACGACTACAAAGTAACGTGATGTAGCTAATTGACTTTAATTAATGTTCGTTCTAGATCCGACCGACATGAGCCTAAGGGCACATTCGTGACCACGATGTAAGATTATAAAAATGGAAAATAAAGAAAAAGTTAAGAACAAACGACGCCATTTCCGGCCGTATGGCACCCGATAGTGAAATGTACACACGCAACCAAACCCGCCTAAATGCATGAAGGCCGGTCCCTTAACACCAGCTTGGGAAACGATTTCGATTTTTATATTGTAATATTGTTCTGTAGGAGCGTTTCTAAGTTTGACTGCACTGTTGGCGCAGTGGCTGGGTTCGATTCCTGCACGGAACAAGTCTTTGTGTAAATTTGTATGTTTGTAAATCTACCCACGAAACAGGAGAAAATTCTAGCGTGGTACCACGGTAATAATGCAATTATTATCAAAAAAAGTCTAAATAGGCCGTAAATAAATCGCGCCGTGGATTTTGGGGTGCGGTTTGCCACAGCTACGCATGATTCGTGTCACTACTTGCGATATAATAGAATATGGAAATGATGTCATAACTATTTACATTTAATACTAATGTCAGTTCAAGTTCAGCATATGGCCATAAAAAACCTTTACTTATAAGTATTCATATACTAGCTAGAACAATACTAAAACTTCCTACTTAGAGTATGTATACCATGACCGACTATTAATATCAAGGCACCAAACTACATAATGTATACTGTAGTTCCACTCACCCTGACTCCAACAAACTGTTCATGTAGTATGACCCATGACAGGAGATAGATGCATGACACATTGGTAGCAAACAGTGCCATCACATCAGTGGAGAGTAAGATCTTCAGTGCATAAGTGTACATGTAGATTGTGACTGTCCACAGTAGACAGAACAGACCACATCGGCTTATGAATCGTGCTGTTGAAAGAATATTATTTTTACTAATACATGCTTAATCTAAACAGTGCTCCTGAGCTGCTATAGTTGGATTGCCAGATTGCAGATTCATTTCATAAACTTTGGGCTATCATGTTGGTTGGTTTTTTATAAGGAGGTGAGTTACTTGTAATCAATCTCTTAAATAATTTATTAGGAGGATGTAAAAGGTTCATGAATGTTTTTCAGGTAAACCAGAATGATTACATAATAAGAATAAACTAATTTCACTTACCAAAAGTAAATCCTTTCTCCTTAAAATCGCTGAAGGCATCAAACACAATATCATTGGCAGACTTACACTTGTTATGTATGAGCATTACTATCAGATACAGGGGGTAAAATAATATCAACCAGTTAGTGCAGAACCATGCTGTGAAAAATGGTGCATTGTAGAGATTCTGAAACAATCAAGGAATATTAAAACAAGGTTTTATTTCACAAACCAAAACTAATATGATTCAGTAGCAGTAAAGACATTTTCAAAGACAGTACTTACATGTGAATGATGTCTAGTAAAGTTGTTGACCATAGGGGATGACTCAGTACTGTAAACCATGCCGTGAGTGGTTGGGGGATACTCTTCAAGATACATGTGCTTAATGCAGTGGGTAGATGTAACCCAGCTGGCAGTTAATGTTAACATTACACAAATACCATAGTATATCTAAAACAAGAAATTTAAATTATCTTGCAGACTGATAAAAAAGAGAAATTCATTTAACTTTTTAGACTTCAGAATTTAGTTTGTAGTGTTAAACTAACACTGCAATTAGCTTCCAAGAGGGATGGGTAGCAGCTTCATTAAAATTTTCAGGGACCCAAACTGCAATTCACAAGTCAAACCTCTTCCTAAGAGGCCTTTTCAGTGAACATATTGTGGCTGATGATTTGAACATCAAAACATATTGTGGATGACGATTTAAATTACTTTGTTAGCTAACTTTAAATTCAAATTCTAAATAACTCCCAAACTGTTTTTCATAACATAAGACAGACCATACCAGTAAATTGATTTAGATTTTTCTTTATAAGAAAATCTTGTAAATATTTTTGGGACATGATTTTAAAATCTGAATTATATTGCAATCAGAAGTTATTCTAATTATAAAGTACCTTCTTGGCGAATTTTGAGCAACAAGATCGGGGGCATTTCTTATCACGCAACTGACGCTCCTCATCCTGACTGCTGGTGGCCGATTCACTGTACGCCTGCTGCAGTGACGGCTGTGTAGTCAGTGGAGGCGCAGAGCACACGGAGGCTTGAGGAGTTAGCGGAGCCCGAGGACTCAAAGGCGTCGGCGGTCCATTCGGACGATCCCTGTCCCCATCACCACCACCTCTTTCATTTTCCACTTCTTCACTTGTTATTATCACAGAAGGAGCGCGCACTCGCTTTGGGTTAAAAATAGTAGGCAAGTCACCGTCCCGTGCCATTTTATTTAGTTTATTTCCAAGTCCACATTATGCAAAAACACCACAACCATATTTTTCATTCAGAGAAAATCAATTTTCTTGATTTTCTTACAAAAAAATATTAAATCATATTTAGATCATTATGCCTACAAAAGCAATAGATCCCTAAGCCACTCATTTATTACATTATTCACATATTATTCATACAATTCCAACCGGTAAAAATAGAAAATAATGAAAAATACATTGAGACTGAAACGATTCACTGTAATATTTTCATCATTCATTTTCCTTGTTTTTCATTCAAAGTGAAAGATTTTCATTTTTTATGTGTTTCCTTGGCAACATTTTAAGTTGCCATTGCAATATAAAATAATAAAATCACCACAGACTATACATAATTTGGATTAAAGGACACCGGAACACGCGGCTGTCTATTTTATTTCAAGTGGTAACATTTTATGTAATGTCAAAATGTCAATCACATTGCATGCTCTCTTTCGATTGGTTGATACTAATCTCGTAAAATTGTGGGTTTGAATTGATTGGTGGAATATAAACCGCAGTGTTATCAAAACTAAAAAATGAATTGATTTTATAGAAACATATTACAATAAATATCCATTTAAAATAAAAGTTAAAGGTTTAATTTAATTGTATTGATATTTACAATTTAAGATGTTTTAGAAATTAAAGATAATTGTGAAAAATCAATAATAAAATATTGTAGCTAAAGTTACACCCATAAACAACTAATTAAGTTATGTTTTATGGAATTTCAAACATCAAAATCATCAGAACTTGGTGGTTTCTGACGATAAGATCTAAATGATGATTAATAGTATTTCAACTATTAATTTATTATTAAGATATTGTCCTTATTAACTGGCTGTTTACATTTTTGCGCTGTACAAAAAAAGATAAAATATTGTCTATTCATAGTGTTTCGCATTTTTGGTGGTAGATGGCATCGTGAAAAGTTCAAAATTACTACACCAGAGGGAGATAATTGGTTAGCCTACTTGAAGCATCCGGGAACCTCGCCATAGTAGTAGACATGGCGGGTATCAACCTGGCTAAATGACGAAATAAATTTTGTTTGGTAATATAAGATCGTGTTAATTTCGTAGAAAAAGTGTTGATACTAAAAGACTAATTAAGTTATATTGGATTAGGACAAAGATGCAGAATGTTGGACAGTCTGAAAACCGAAATATCGATAAGGTGAATGTGCAACTTGATGTGGTAAAATCGTCCACTCCTCAAAGTTCGGCTTCGAGTCCGGCCAAATCTGAAACCGAAACGTATTCAGGAGCGCCTGCCAAATACATGACGGACTCTTCGGAAAGCGAGGATGACTCTGTGTCGGAGGTAAAACGTGTTTTGTTTTCGACAGAGGCGGTGGCAGTGAGGGAATGTGATTATCTGTACCGCTCTAAATACTGCAAGGGACATCTTGTACATGTCTGCTCTAACCATACAGTTTCTTCTATTACCGAAACTACCCTTCTAGCAGAAAGATTTGCTTGAAATCGTGCGTAGCACGCTGAAACGGACTAATCTATTTTACATTCTGAATAGAGTACGTCGCTTGCCAAATATTCCGTAAAACGTCAGAAAGTCATAAGTACATACGTACTACTGAGTAATGCATGAAATTATTTATGCCAGCCGCTCCTAGACAGTATTCAATTGATTCTTTGTAATTCTACGATGTGTAAGGGCTAATCCGCCGTAAGAGAGTTTTCATTGTCTATTTGTGTTTTGGATAAGAATTGATGTGCGGTGGCCATGTTTCTCGAATCACATGCATTCAGTCGATGTGAATATCTGAATAATGGATTTTTGTGTCGTTATTTTACTATGAATGTGCGAATTATATAATTTTCTATTGGATTCGTCATAAATATCGTCAATCATGGAATGTTTTGTTTCGTCACGAATGACCAAGTCGTTCGAAACGTTTAGTGATATTCGCGCAAAAACTACGGTTACTGGTGAATTGCAAGGACCATTGACAGTAACAATTAGCTGTAAACACGTCCTTATGCACCACATTGTCAGTAGATCTCATATGTTTCTTGTTGGTGTTATAGATCTTGCTGGCTTGTTTGTGCCTTAGCAGGCCAGACCTGTTGGTAAGTCGAAGACAACATTACTGAGTGCCCAGAGCTTCACCAACAACAATAGCTGTTGCAGTTTGAGTGACTCTTTCCGTTAACCTGCATAATGTGTGTGCTATGGACAATTACCACATATATTTGTTTTCTTTATGTTGAATGGTCCTTGTGATTCTAACATACTAGTCTCTTCCATCTGAATCTCATCATTTCCAATTCATGTTAACATTACTAATATATTTTATAACCTAAAAAATCTTACTAGATATTGTGTTAAACCAAATTAAAATGAATGATCTTTAGTGCTACAATTGAACTAACCTATAATGCTTATAGTGTTGAAAGACAAAATCTATGAAAATAACAGCTTTATTGAATGTTAACCATAGAAATAAATAATTAATGTTAAATACTGACTATAAGTTGAGATTTATATGACAACAATGATATTCCAATAATAAATATTTTGTTATTAGTTTACTTTAAATTGATAATTGATCAAATAAGAACTACAATGTTTACAAAAACTTTGTACATGGATTTCTAAGAAAATGATGTCCTAAACATAATTAGAAGAGTTTATTTTGAAATATAAATGATAACCTGTGACTTGTTTGTGCATCAGGCGGAGATGGAAGAGGAAGGTGGTGGTGCAGAGCCATCAAAGTTCCTGTTATCCCATGATGACCCTGAGCGGGCTGTTGATCCAGAGATGCAGGCTCGACTAGAAGCTTTGCTTGAAGCAGCGGGTATGTCATTGTTGTACTATTAACTGTGATACACTTTACTTGTTACAAGTTACATATGTGTTTTAGGTAACAAACTTTATAAGTACCTACTGTTTAAATATCAATAATGAATATGTACTTATATTTCTTGACATCTTTGAATAGTATGATAAATTTGATAACTGTCTTCAGAAACACAGATGACAGTTAACCTATGTTTCAACATAAATGCTAGTTCTGTTGATCAGTTTATGAATCAATGTTTTTAATTATCATAAATTACTATGTCTAATGGCCTTAACCTTTGTTTATTTCTCATATTTATCCTGGAATCAATATTGTAATTTTTTTAATGTTGTGTGGCCATTGTTCTTTTTGTTTTGTTAACAATATAATTATTAAACTCCACATTTATTGTAAACCGAGAATAATTTCCCTATTTCGTTATTTTCAATCTGCTCTTCATTTGTTGCAATATTTTGGTAAAGATTTTTACACAATATAGGCTTGTTTACATGTTTCATTGAACAAAATCAAGAAACAAATAAAATACTGAATGTCTTACCTTACAAATAACCTTACCTCAACAAATTGTTGTCTCACTATAATGAATTAATGATCTATCTATTATATTATTTCAAAGAAACTTAGAACCCTACTTTATAATATGTGGTAAATAACATCAGCAATAGATTTGATCCGCATTACATTTCCAGAGTAATAAACCTTTGACATTTTTTGGGAAATGGTTTAATTTCTTCCAATTGGGAGATATCCCAATCTGGGGTCAATGAACTGTATATATTATTCGAGCAGTATGTAAACAAACAATAATGTCACATGTACACAATAGTTTACATGTTGAGATATGTTGATATGATCATTGTACCCTTGTACAAAGGATACACACATTTATGAATTAAATATTTAATAATATTGATTGAAGACTTTATATTAGTTACCATCATCGTCAGTTTGCTTCCGTCCTCTACTGGACATAGGCCCTTTCAATAGTATACCAATGAATCAGATCATCCACTCTTGGAAGCGACATAAATAACGTTTAATGACTGTAATGTTATACTATTTATTGAAATATTAAATAGGCATTAAGTGCCGTAATGTGCACCTCTGCCTACCCCTTCGGGGATAAAAGGCGTGATGTTATGTTATTTATTGAAATAAAAAAAAAAAATTAAAAAGAGTAACAAGTTGGTTCTTGAAATAGCGACAAGATCGATTGTCTTCTTTGTATTAGTACTTCATAGTACTTTTTCTTTAAATTATTAACAATACTCAAATAGTTTACTTTTATTCTGATGATCAAGTTTCACATTACAAAAGGTTCAGTCACAGATATGTTCCATCCCTATGATATTTAAAGAGTAATGTTCTGATGTAGATATCAAGAAAAGGAATTTTCCTCTTACGTAGCTACATCTTCGCGGTCACGGTATGCATATTCGAGTAGTCAGGAAGCTAGTGTTCGGCTGTTCGCTAGTTACCACTACCGGTTTAAGTAAATTACGTGGCGCGGTACTTAAACTTATCTATGTGCAACTGCTTGTGTTGACACACGCGTGACATGCTCGACCCGCGTCCGTAATTAATTGAGCGTCCTTAGACACCATAGCCACTTATTTAAAACTATAAATATAGTCTAACGTCAACTGTTGTATGTATGTTGAAATCAGATATTCGAATATTCTGTTGCCCTTTTCGTTTGTAATTAATGAATAGTTCGCTTGTGACGATAACTTTTTGCTTTAGAGCTATAAATTAATGCACATAATGTGAATAAATACATCTGAATTTAAGTAAGTACACTTAACTGAAATATTTAAGTAAACTATTACCTAGTTGTATGTTTTCATTGAAATAGAACTAAGTCGTAATATACCAATGAAAGTTATTTCCTTCTTATACTAATTTACAAAGAGATATTTGCATGAATTAAACTCGATTACGATTTCCAACGCACCGTCTCACGTCTTACTACGACGCGACGCCTAGAGATCCGAAATGTGCAACGTCACTTGTTAGCAGAAGCGTAATTCTAGGCAAACACTGTTTGGTCTAATGTAATAGCCATAGCGACTTGATTATAATAGCCCTACATTGATATATTACATTAATTGCATACTTAATTGGTATACAAATTAAGAATGCATATAAAAATATTTATTTCCATATTATCATTGTCTTGACGTTACGTTAAAACTGTAACTAGTCAAATTAATCTAAAGTTGGTTAGATTATAGTAATGGTAGCTTCGTTAAATTAAGCACTAGTATCGCATGATAAACCACATCCAACTGATCGTCGCAGAAATATTTACCTAATACATTCGTAAACGTCATCATCACTGCGTCTGCTACTCGCGCGGCGCACCATGAACAGTGCCCCATAGCGATTTGATAAGCTTCAGGCACGCATTTTATTCTCGTATGGCGTACCTATTTAGTTTGGCGTTAGCGCTACACTACTGCTTTGGACGCGGCGACCAGATGGTAATGATCCGAGCATTATCTGTTTCGTAAACAATTGCGTTTGATACAATACAATACATTCATTAAATTGTAAATTATGTGCTAGAAAAGTATGTAGCGCTTTGTGCTTTTTTGTGTTAATTTAAAATCAGTTAAATATTTTACGGTATTAGGTTTTAGTAGAAGTTTTAGTTATCTTTGTAGAAATATCTATATAGTTGTTGATCTTATTTCATTGCATTGATAACAAATTAACTCTGATTCACCAAAATCGATTTATTTTGATAGGAAACAATAATAACTTAATGCATTAATAAATATTGTACCGTTTATCATTATTTACTATGCGGGTTATCAGAGATTTCATTAATATTTTAATGTACAAAATTAATAAAAGCAAACATCCAGTCCAGTTTCCTTGAAGAACTAAATTAGATTAAGAATGTCATTCAGTACATCGCGTTAGAACTACGAAATATTAGCAAATAATGGGCGTCAGTGTGACTAGTGAAATAAAGCACAACCCGCCTTGACCTCTTCGCACACATAGCTGCATTCACTATTTGTCTGAGTAAGTATTTAATAAATCGATAACTTTCGTTTTTCTGCAACGAACACGAAAATACTTCGTTTTCTAGATTGTATTGACTATTTTCATTTGTGACTGGTCTATAGATTAATCGTGAACAAGATTTAGGACGATAATCAAGCCCGTAGTAGATATTTATAATGGCGGCTACAATAAAGACTGTACTTGGATACGACCTTGTGTACATAGCTGCCAAAGAAAGAATTTAAAAGTAAAACTTTACACACCTCTGCATATATTATGAAGCTGCCCACATGGTTATTTTACGCCTTGTCGATTTCCGTATAAGTGCATAATATAAAGTATAAAAAATTTGCTAAACATAAACTGCTCATAGCTATAAATTGTAATACGAATATTGTTGAAATAAATCGCCGTTTGTTTTAACGCCCTTGAGCAAATAGAATTTCTCAAATAACTGGAATGTCCTTGCCGATAAACCTAATATTATAAAAATATACTAAGTCCTAGTTGCATACATAACTATGTGACTTATTAACCCACAGTATGGAGGTCAGGATTTCTTACAAAGTAAGCTCATAGTAATTTAGGAAAGAAGTACTAAGAGCGGTGTATTGTTCTGTTGCAAATACGAAGACTTGTCATTTCGCATCTCATTACAGTAGTGGTATGGCAGGCAGTC
The DNA here is from genome assembly GCA_902850265.1 of Spodoptera littoralis. NCBI lineage: Eukaryota > Metazoa > Arthropoda > Insecta > Lepidoptera > Noctuidae > Spodoptera > Spodoptera littoralis. Next base: position 12,943,858 of record LR824542.2, read on the forward strand.
GCCCGTTGAGTCCACTACCCAAGTACTGCGGCTTGTGACGTAACCTATGCACGAACAGCCGCGGAAAAAGATCTCCCTGACGGCACGGCGCACAAAGGGAAACAGAACACGCGGGATGTGTGCTATTCAAATGCGCCGTTGTATTAAGCACTACAGGCATTAAGACTTGCTTAAAACACTAAATATTTTATGTGTTAATAATTGCTCTAAAAGCGCGTACGTAGTTATCGTCGTTTAAAGCGATCAGTCACAGTAAGACACCAATTGGATATCGAGAAAGTGAGAAACTTCCACGATAGACTGACTGATGTTGAATGAAATATGTAACATTCCTTTTGCCCCCCATTGTGCGATCTTACACTCCATTGAATTCCTTGAAGGCGAACAATTCACAAAAACAATATCTTGTGAACTTATTAATAGTTTTTATACAGTTACATGAAAATTCAAATTGTATATTCATATTATGGAATCTGCTCAAACCGGCAACAGTTATGATTACTTCCGTTTGTCAGTTCATACAGTATTCATTTACAGACAACTGTCTGATTGTTTGACTCCTAAATGAGGGGATCGCATATTCAGTCCCGCGTGATAACGGTAAACACCAAATATTACAGGGCTTTGATGTCTGCGGACTTGAAAGACGGGATTATTCATAAAACTATGTTATGAACCAAAACATCCCCATTAACTTCTAAAAGTTATTTTTTGTTAGATTGCAAGATCCTGAAAATAAGCGGGTGTTGTCTAAGTAATTATCGACTTGTTTAATTAGAAATTGTTTTACAAAATTGTTCTTCTAATAAGTACACAAATTATTCAGATAGCATGTTCGAGAGCTTTGACTTCTTCATGTTAAATGTACGAATAAGTTTACGTATCCATGTTGTTACAAGTTTGATTAACACTATGTATCTCTAGAATCTTTAGAACTTGCACAATATACCCACATGCCAGATAATTTACGAATAACTTTATCTTACTTACGTTATTATGTCAATGGCCATTAAAATATATCCATGTGCTTTTGTAGTTTTAATGATAAAAAATGCTACCACATGTGGCCAGCATCGCTTAATGTAAAGTCATTTAGTAAATCGATCTCATAAACATATCGCTCGGTTGTAGAGAAAGTTAGCCATAGGTTCCGTCTACAGAACGTGACGTTTATATAAAAAAATACAAGGATTGAAATAACATTAATCAAAGCTCCCACGATCCATAATACTTAATAGTTATATATTTAACAATCTGACGCCTTATTAGCTTGAGTAGATAGGTGGTACTCGAGGAGCGTGAGATAACAGATTCTGCTGCGATAGATCTTTTGTTTATGCGTTGATTGATCGGAGGAAAGTGTCGCGTGACGTCATACGTGTATCCTAATTAGAGGGAATGGAATGTGTTGTTATTCTTAGCTTATAAGGGCCGTGTAATGCATTTCATATTTAACCGCCTTCTGCGTGTGTTCGGCAGTAGCAAAAGAAACATTGAAAAGTATTGTTATGTACAACTTGAGCATCGTTCTTTTCATTTGATAAATTAATATGTATTAAATATTGAAATAAATTTTGTGTAAGACTGCTTGGTAAATAGATTCGCTCTATATGCAATGTTAGAAACAAAGCCATTTTACTGAAAACATTCTCTGATTCAGATTTCAGACTCCTCCTTATTTTACATTGTGTAATTATACTAGACAAATTTTCATAGTACATGAAGCCTTGCCTTAGATTAGACATGCAGTGCAACAGACTGCAGTGATCATAACCATTGATTGCGCTGCAATCTGTAACCAGCGGCTGATCATGTAATTTTAATGGTAATCTCGGGCACTTAAGGTTTCTCTTTGGATTATAGTTTCCATTATCATTTAAGTGTCGTGACTTTAAACTTTATTCAGAGGATGAAGGTTTTACACAATCGATGAAGTAACTTTTTTTTGTCGAATGAATGACAATATTTTGCTTAATGAAGCAATCCTTACGATGTGCATTTTTGTGTGCAGGCATCGGCAAGTTATCCGGTGAGGGCAAGCACCTCGCCGACCCGGAGGTGCTTCGGCGGTTGACGTCGTCGGTGTCGTGCGCGCTCGACGAGGCGGCCGCCGCGCTCACACGCATGCGCAGCGACCAGCCACCACCACACCACCGACACCACCATCAGGACAAAAAGTATGAATTTGTTACCATCCTACCTACTTTACCTATAGCTATTTAAAAACTTTTCTTGGAAAAATATCTACTAACGTAAATGAGTATAATGCGTATATCGACTACATTGTAACGCAACTAAAATTGCACAACCAAGTGAAAAGTCACTTTGATTTCGTTATCATTCAATAATATTTAAAGCGCGGACTCTTGTCCGTATGTTTTCATTGTAACATGTTGACTGGCGAAGTTCACCGTGTGAATCATCCAATAGTACGAGGCAACTAATCACATGTGTTACATAAATCCTTGTCTAGACCGCCCTTGTGTCTAGTGCTAGACAGAGTAGACAGTACTACTCGAACACTAAATTGTACCAAACAATGAGCTTTGATTAAGCACTACTTGTATAAACGCTTTAAGTTTCACAACCAAATTAAAAGTGTAACGGCTATTCTTAGACGCCTGGGCTCAGGGAACGTCAATGATATTAACCTGGAATACTCAAGCAGCAATTCTTTTAGACGACCTGCCCTAATTTCGTCGCAGCAGTGGATATACATATAGCCTAGTTGCCTTTAAAAGGTGAAGTGTGGAACTCTGCAAAGTAGGACACTCATGTAAAAATAACATTGTGAGTGATAGTTTCTGGTTTATTCAAATTCTCATACAAAGTGATTCAGTTTTAGTTACGTTCATAAAATGTACACTTCCTCCCCAATTTTTCTTGAGACATTGAAGTTCTGCACTATATTTACATTTGTAAAACAGTGAGTTAAGTTCAGCCAACGACTGCTAAAAGCACATTGAGACGTGCGCAATTATGCATACCTAATACTTATATGGCAGCTTTTCACGTTTTACACATGACACGCATTACCGTGTCAACAGTTGAAGAATGCTCGGTGTCTCGACGATGCGGGTTAGAGTACGCATGTTTAACATTTGCCGGACGTACTACGTAGTTTTATGTGACAATGTTATCCTTTACGGTTTATACATTTGACTGTATTTCTAACATTTTGGGACCCGATTTTCTCTCTTACGTGGGTAATTGTAAAGACAAAGCTCGAGCTTCGGCCACGTTACCGTTATCCCAGACTGTCCTATGAATGTTTTGCTTACTACGCCGTTGTAAGTCATAATTTAGATTCCACTTGAACGATTCGTTTTTCACATTATTTTTCAACTGTAAATTATCCTAATATTATGTTGAAATTTGCACATTATGTTTTGTTAAAAACAGAAGCCACATATTTCTACACATTTTTATGAATAAAAAATGATGATACCACGGTGACTCGCTCCGAGTCCTCTAATACCAATTATATAACGATTGGAAGCTCTAATGCATTGCCATCAATAATTTACCGTTAACCAGAATACTGCGTCTATACCACACGTGTAATGTACTTCTACAAACAATTAAGATTGTGTATTTATTTAACTTATCAAAAACACTACTACCTAGTTTTGTTTGTGTGTGTATTCGTGTTCACAATAATTTATTTATAATTTTTATTTAATTTTAATGATGAACATCCGAGAATTGAGTCAGTCGTACGAGCGGGAAGCCTCTCTAGTGATACTGTTGACTAGATGAGACCGTTTCGGGACAGTGATGCGTTAAGCTTTGATCTTATCTGATTTATTCTATTAATAATACTTTTGTGTTTTCCTTTTCGAGCATTGATATTCTGTCACGGTGTTAGTTTTAGTCAACAATGCGGGTCGAGTGCAACGGGAACAACACCTACGGTAGCGTCGTCGGTCGGCGCGGACGGCGCACCTTCGCTAGCGGAAGCTTGTTCGGACGGCGACGTGGGCACCGTCAGAAAACTGCTCACCGAGGGCCGCTCCGTGCACGAGACTACAGAGGAAGGAGAGTCGCTACTCTCGCTCGCATGCTCCGCGGGATACTACGAGCTCGCGCAGGTGTTGCTGGCCATGCACGCCAGCGTAGAGGACCGCGGCATCAAGGTACGCTATCCAAGCTACGATCGTAACCGTCGCAGTATAAATGAAGTGTCCGTAAACATGTACAAGTACCGCGTCCGTGCAGGGTGACTGCACCCCGCTGATGGAGGCAGCGAGCGCGGGCCACGTGGACATCGTGCGACTACTGATCGCGCACCACGCAGACGTCAACGCCGTGTCGGGCTCCGGCAACACGCCGCTCATGTACGCCTGCGCCGGCGGACACGAGGAGTGCGTGCGCGCGCTACTGGAGAGCGGCGCCAACGTCGAGGACCACAACGAGAACGGACACACGCCTCTCATGGAGGTACCTCACTTTAAATCACTATAACTATTATACCTGTCATGTATATAAATTCGTACTTTTGAAGAAGAACTTACCCCACGACGAGCCTGAAGACCTACTGTAATGTAAATTAATACATTTTAATTTACTTCCTGATCATAATACAATCATTTCTTCTCACTTAACTCCACCAGTTTCCACGATTCGAATCTAACGAATCGAAGAAAAAATGTGTATAATAATGTGTTGCCGCTACGTTTAGGCGGCGTCTGCGGGTCACGTGGGTGTGGCCAAGATCCTCCTGGAGCACGGCGCGGGCATCAACACACACTCGAACGAGTTCAAGGAGTCTGCGCTGACACTGGCGTGCTACAAGGGCCACCTGGACATGGTCCGCTTCCTGCTGGCGGCCGGCGCCGACCGCGAGCACAAGACCGACGAGATGCACACCGCGCTCATGGAGGCCAGCATGGACGGACACGTCGAGGTCGCAAGGCTACTGCTGGACTCCGGCGCACAAGTAACTACGCCCTATACCTGCCCACATACGACGGTGACTTCGGCACTCAGACCTGCATAACTTAAGACACGTTTTTTTCTTGTTTGCATAGGTTAACATGCCGACTGACAGTTTCGAATCACCGCTGACTTTGGCGGCATGCGGTGGCCATGTTGAACTAGCGATGTTACTTCTAGAACGAGGAGCTAACATCGAGGAAGTGAACGACGAAGGCTACACTCCACTCATGGAAGCCGCTAGAGAAGGTACTTGTTAAGAATTTATTATATTACTAACCTGAATCTTATTTAAATACTAGCTGAATCTGCAACGTCGTTTGCGTTTTTTTTTAAATAAAATTCCTGTCGAAATCGGTTCAACCATCTCAGAGATTAGCCAGTACAAACAGACCGAAAAAATTATAAAATTGATTAGTTCAATATTACAAACTGATACTACAATTTTATTTATCTGTATAGATATGTTTATAAGTTATACAGTATCACAATAATAAATTGTTGTGTAAATAATATATTGTTATGATATATTTATCAATAAAAAAATCCTTTATTTGAGAATGTAGGTACACCTAAATACTTTGGTTCAGTTATACCAGCGCTTTATAAACCAAAATTAATACATTATTTTTTCAACTCAGGTCATGAGGAAATGGTGGCATTACTACTGGGTCAGGGAGCATCAATCAACGCGCAAACAGAAGAAACTCAAGAGACTGCATTAACACTGGCGTGTTGCGGCGGATTCCTCGAAGTGGCCGACTTTCTCATCAAAGCTGGCGCCGACGCCGAGCTAGGAGCCTCCACACCTCTTATGGAAGCTTCTCAAGAGGGACACCTCGAGCTCGTGCGGTCAGTAGATTTTTTCTTACGCTTCTATTGTACGCTTATACTGGGGTATAAGTATACAATAAAGCAGAAAGCAGATATGTAACGAGAAATGAACAAGATTAAGAGAGTGGTGTTTCCCGCAGGTACCTGCTGAAGGCGGGCGCGGACGTGAACGCGCAGACGCAGACGGGCGACACGGCGCTGACGTACGCGTGCGAGAACGGACACACCGACGTGGCCGACCTCCTGCTGCGGGAGGGCGCGCAGCTCGAGCACGAGAGCGAGGGCGGCCGCACGCCGCTCATGAAGGCGTGTCGCGCCGGACACGTCTGTACTGTGCAGTTCCTCGTCGGGAAGGTCCGTGTTGCGTGAATACGTACGGCGTACGTGTTGAATACAAGTATTCTTAATTGTATGAAGAGAACTAAGGAGAATTGTTCGTCTTTCTATAGGGTGCAGACGTAAACCGCATGACCGCTTTGGGCGATCACACGCCGCTTTCACTAGCGTGTGCGGGCGGACATGTGGACGTGGTGAAGTTTCTGTTAGCATGTGACGCGGATCCATTCCGCAAGCTGAAAGATAACTCCACTATGCTCATCGAAGCAGCCAAGGGAGGTCATGCAGCCGTCGTACTTCTCCTGCTAGACTACCCGCACTCCGTCATGTTACCGAGAGGTAAGTACTGCTACTCTACCTATTGTATTGTTGTCTACACTTACAGATTCATTACTAAAGTTTTAAAGTCATGTCTTTTTTTATTTTGTTGCGTCATTCAGTTTCCTATGTCACATATGCGTTGAAACGAGCAAAGTTTAAACTGAATACCGTGAGTTAAATATGAGTGCGGGTACAGGTAACGCGACGGCGGAGGAGGCGGGCGGGCTGAGCGCGGCGCAGGCGGCGGCGCTGGGGCTGGCGCACGCGGCGGCGCCGGGCGCGGGCGGCGCGGCGGCGGGCGGCGCGGGCGGGGCCGCGGCGCCGCGCGCGCTGCTGCCGGCGGAGGCGGGCGCGGGCAAGTTGTCCAAGGTGTACGTGGACGAGCGCGGGCTGGCGGCGCGCAAGAAGCCGGAGCCGGAGCCCAGCAAGCACAAGTGCACGCGCAAGCAGCGCGCCGCGCCGCCGCACTCCGACCACCACCTGCCGCCGCCGCCCGACATACTCGACGACAACGTACGTATACGGCCGCCGCCACACCCACTCCGCTCTAACCGACGATTTGCTGCTACTAACCACTAATTCACGTTTACTGACAAACTGGGATATTGAGATCTAAACATAATCTGAATTGTTTATGCTTCTAGAAAACCAGGATTCATTGTTCAATTCACATCTTTCAGTGGTCAATAAATTGGACAGTGAAATATATGCATCAATATCAAAGGCCTCTATTGACAACTGACTCTATGAAAAACTACACTATGTGAATGTGTAAATTAACCTTTTATAATTCAGTATGGTCTACAGATTGAAATGCGGATGTTTATTTTATTGATAACTGAATACAAAACTAAATATCACTTGTATTGATCTCTCTATTCTGTCTGTATACGAGAATTTCCGCTTTTACAAAATGTAAGATAGTGTACTCAATTAATTGTATTTTGTATAACTATAAAAGTATTATTCGACTTTTGGAACACTTTACATTACATTTTCTAACAGATTTCTATGTCTTGAGATATTGTGTATGCTCTTTGCTCTGTGTTATATATTGTAAAGGGTTCTAAATGTTCAAACATAATAAAAAAAAACCCTAGGGAAAATTGGCAAAATAGCTTCAATCCCCCAATTCATTCAAGGTAATTGATGAATTTGCATTCAGAAGTTTAATATAAGTCACATTTTTATACATAATTACAAATGTTACGACCTTTTATGCATAGAATAGTATTTGTTAGATGAGTTCACTATTCAATTCCTTCAATATCAGGTTTTGATAATGTTAAATACAAACGGTCCCGCCAGAAATAACAATAATGACATTATAAATAAACATAACACATCTTAAAACGATTACATTTTGCTAAAATATTATATAATGGAAATGTACATTTGATACAACAATCCATGTTTTTGTTGTTCACTATTACCAACCTTTGGAACCAAACAAGAGACAAGATTTCATAATAAACTTCTGAATGTATAGAAAAAAGGCTTTACAATCCTGTACACCAGTTGCATAACTAACTTATATGCGGTTTTAATGTATTACAAAACAATACATTGTATTTGACAATAGAGAACTTGGCCAGTAAAGCTTAATCAAAAAAATAACATTTAAAGTAATGCTTGCTATCTTTATTAGGTGTTCTGGGCTAATTCTTTCTTATATTATTTTCTTCTTGAACTTGTATTGGGCTACACTGTGACAATCCTGCTGGAGCTATGCAGCTAGTGTACTTGATTTCTCCTTTATTCATAAACACAATAAAGAATACACAAAATATAGAAAATGTTGCATGGAACATTGCGTTGCCATCGTGCCAGTTGATGTATAGTGTTTCTAAATAAAGGTGGTAATCATTGGTACATTTGTGTGGGATGTTTACCTAACATCGTAAAGCTTATCTCCTAATATGCCTCTCATTCGTATTAATTTTTCCAAATTAACCATTGCGCCCCCACCTAATGTATGTTACTGATACATATGTATATTGTTCGCTTAATATCACGATTCTATCATTTCATTTCTATTTGCTTGCTTCCCACGGTGTAGATTTGCCACCACGCCATGGCTAAGGTATCACTCCCGCCGGGGTTTACGTGGAAGGATGTTAACAAGAAAGTAAAAATTAAATGCCAGATTAAAAATAAATGCAACGTGAGTCACACTATAATTACATTCAGTAAACTAACTCAGTACTTTGGTATAGCGGCGTCGCACTCGTAGAGCTCGCTGCGCGGGCCCGCGTGCGGCGCCGCGCGAGCGCCACTGACCGGCCTCTGTTACAGCGGGACCCGCGCGACTGCCTGCCCGACGCCGACCGCAGCCTGCTCGACCTGCCCGACCCCGCAGGTATGTATCGTCGGCTGCAAGCTCGCCGACCAAACACGGCAATCCCGTATGATCTTTTAAATTAACATAAATTTGTCTACTGAGCCGAATAAAGTGTGTTATAAATTAACTTTTGTAAAACGGCGGCGTTGTATGTGAAGGTCCGCCAACGCTCGCCACGTCGGCGCTGCACGCCTTGGACCTACAGTTCTGCGCTCAAGGCAAGTCGACACGTCCCTCGTCATCCTTACAGAGTTTATTTATGTTTGGCTTCCGCATTCCTTTTCATATCATACGGGCACAAACAAACACAGCGACTTTATGTTTCTCCCATCCTTAAAATGCTTTGGTAACTTGTCGGCAGAGGCCTTTTCATTATGACCTTGCTTGGGCCATTTGACAATACCATCTTTATTTTTGTATGTAAACTAGAGTTTAGTGCATTGGCTACCAGTGCACTCTTTGCTGAACATGTCTACCTTCGTTTTGTATTTGTTGTTAATTATTTTAATCATAGCTTCTTGTAAGTTTTTCTATACCTTTTCATGTGACCTTCTGTGTGATGTCATTACACATTCCCTTTTTTTACGAACTTATTGAAAGTGAATTTTGTTAAAACACATTATTAACCTCTATTCAACAATAATATTCCAATGTTTACTAACCTTCACCAATACACTCTAATACGAAAATCCCAGGACAGAATGTTTTTAACAGTTCTGATGACACTACCTGTGTCATTTCATATTAGTAAAATAATAGTGATGAATATGGAGCAGGTAAGTGGTTGAGTGAGTAGTGCAGTAGGAGTGTAGGAGTGGTATAGAGTGCAGCAGTGTGACGTGCGTCCTTGTGCAGGTGTGACGACGGTGCACCCCCCCACGACGCCCCCCTACCCGCCCCCGCAGCAGTTGTTCCCAGTGCAGCAGCTCGCCACCAACCTCAACCAGGTGCGTGGACATGTAACTAGAATAAGGGTACAATGAAATACAATTCTGTTCTAAACTGCATATATGATTTACAGCTCGTGCATTTCATTAATGTTTCAAAGTTTGTCGAGTACTTGTTTTGTTAGATACGTATGGATTAAGGAACGTTTTCGTATACTATACTACAAATATTAAACGCGTTGAATATTATAGAACACTCCGATACAAGAGCGACCGCGCGCGAAGGTTTCACGTAAATGCTCCAAGTTCGGTTGCAAGTTCCTACTGCTGGACGCGTTGCAACGGCTCGGCCAGCACATTAGTGAAGTGGGTGCCGTCGCGGTAATCTTCGCGAGTTGTTTATGATCTCAATAGACGATACGATACTGTTCATTATTAATGTACTACGTATTCATAGTGATTGGTACTGCTTTAGTTGTAACTTCGTATGTGTATTAGATAGATTTGAGTTATTTAACTTGTTGTTTCCATGTAAGTTTAGACTAGAAAAATATTGAAGTATTGTTATCGATATGGCTTTAATTGTACATGAATTGATTTGATCATCGTTTTCCAGCACCAACTGCAGGAGTTGCAACAACAGCAATTCCAGCAGCTAGCTGTACAACAACAGCAACAGCACCAGCAGCAACAGCATCAGCAGCAACAACAGAAGAAGCAACAGCAGCAACAACAGCAGCTGTACGTGCAAGAGTTGCAGCAGAGGCCTGAAGCTTTCGCGGCGCAGGTAAGATCGCTGGGACCGTAGCGGGTGGGTGGTGCCGAGGGTGGCGTGTTGTATGGACCGTCGTGGTGGCAGTTGGTGGAGGCGGCGGAGGGCGCGGGCGCGGAGGCGGCGGGCGTGGAGGCGCGCGAGCTGGGCGCCGTGCTGGCCTACCTGCAGCGCGAGGTGCCGTCGCTGGTGGCGCTGCCGCCCAACGAGCTGCGCTCGCTCGTGCTGCAGGTACGCCCCGCGCCGCACCACTACTAACTACTGCATGCTCCGCTCACTATTACATCATTGCATCCTAATCTTTCTTGTGTAACGCTGTGATGTCCCTGTTACTACTACGTGGATTGCTTTCTTCGGACATGACACGATTCGGTCGCCGAATATGAAATGAGTAAATTTAGTGATATGTGAATGATACCGACCGAAACGATTAGTATTGTGCATGATCGGGATTTATTCTTTGAGTGATACATGCACGGTGCAGGTGATGCAGCAGAAGTCGCACGAGATCCTGTCGTCGAAGTGCGCGGAGGCGGAGGCGGAGCGCGGCGACGCGGACGACGACGGCCACGAGCGCCACGCGCGCAGGCTGCTGGAGGAGGCGCTGAGCGCGGACGGGCCGCGCCAGGACCACCACCATCACCACCACCACCACCACCACCACGTCGACGTCACGGTATGCCATCCTCTACACTCTGCGATTCGTTCCGCCTTGTACCATGGAACATTGAAATAAGCAAAGTTATATTGATTCTTATTCTTTGCTTTATGTGCATATTCATTTTATTGATTGACATATAAATTTCATTTAACTGACGAAACATAGAATGGTCATGATAGTTTTTGGGCTTGTTGTATCTGCATGTTTGGTTTTAATACTTTAACATTTTATAACTGACAAATTATTGTATGCAATTGATGTTTCTTTGAAATATTAACTATTGCTCTTGTCACTTTAGATTATTTTAAAATAAGGGTTTAAGCTCTTTTTGTTTTAACATGAATAATGTTTGGTGGCAATATTTCATAATAATTATTTAATCGACATTTCACTTTCATTCAAAGTTCTGTTTATTAGACATTTAAATTTAAAATGAATCATTAGCAAATAGGTTGTGGGCTTCTTGTGGTTCGTCATGTGCTCTGATGGCTTATTTAGATTACTTATTCTTTGTTAATTTCATTCTTTTATATATCATTTATTAATAGGTAATTAATTTCGTGTTAAAACATTTTTATTTTATTTTCTATATAATTTGTAGTGTTGTGTACGACGTAATGGCTAAACATGACTTTCATAATATCTTGCGTGCACTCTGTATTTAATATTCATGTACATAAATAAATAAACATCGTTTCAATCTATGTATATATAAAAGAAAGTCGTGTTAGTTACATTATTTATAACTCAAGAACGGCTACATCGATTTGGATGAAAATTGGTGGGGTAGAGCCAGGAGGCCGACATAGGATACTTTTTAACCAAAATTTTTTTTTTACTTTTTCCGAAAATCAAGAACGGGAACGGGAAATATCGGGGTTGCGCGTACGAAGTCGCGGGCAGAAGCTGGTTAATAATAATGATTCATCTAAAAATATTATTCTACTATTTTAGGCCAGCAACGGATGCCAGTTCAGACTACGACCGTCGTCTCCCTCGGGGAAACTCGAGAGTGGCATAATCCTAACGCGGGCCGACAACGACATATTGACAATACCTCAATCGTCTTCTCAACCTCAACCGCAGCAGCAACCTCACGCTCAGCCTGATCTCCAACCACATTTCGCACTGCCTCCACCGACGCTGCCCTATGAAGACTATAGGTAACATAGGCCGCTCTCTGCAAGTCAATGACTACAAGGTTGTCTGTATGAATGAGTGCTCAATGATGGGTCGGTGGCAGGTCGGCGACGTTCGCGGCGTACCACGCGGGTTTCGCGGCGAGCGCCGCGGTGGGCGGCGCGGCGCACGCGGCGCACGGCCCTCCTCACGCCGCGCACGGCCCGCCCCACGCCGCGCACGGCCCGCCGCACGCCACGCCGCAGCCCGCGCCGCACTCCAAGCGGGACCAGCACCACCACTCCACCGCCAAGAAGAAGGTACGTATCATTATTTCAACATATCTCTTGTCATTATTCTATATGCACACTTGTTAAATTGCTCATATGACTTGTTATATAAATGGACATAATGCAATTGTTTCAGAATCGCTTCGCGGGTACGGGTAGAGGCTGCCGGTCGGGCGAGGCGTTCGGCACGGCGACTCCCCCCGCGCCCGCGCCGGCCGCCTACTGTGCCATGGACGTGGACGGAGAGACCGACTCCAACCATGACACGGCGCTGACGCTGGCCTGTGCCGGGGGACACGAGGACCTCGTCGAGCTACTGCTCAGTCGGGGTGCGGATATCGAACACCGGGACAAGAAGGTACCCACTTCATTTTTGACTGCACTGTTGGTGCGGTGGCTGGGCAACCGGCTGCCGTGCAACGTGCCGCGGGTTCGATTCCCGCACGGAACAACACTTTGTGTGATCCACAAATTGTTGTTCTGGGTCTGGGTGTCATGTGTGTGAACTTGAATGTTTGTAGACGCACCCACGACAAGAGACAATCCTAGTGTGGGGCAACGTTTTATATAAAAAAAAATATATTTTATTTTACTTTGAAGTAGTCATAATGTAATTATGATGAATTATGACGTTCCATTACAATTGACTAAAGTTCCCAACGCTCCTCTATGAGTTGGCTTCAGCTCCTTGTAAGTCTTCCAAAAGCCCGGGACCCTGTGGTCCCGTGAAAGAAAAATGAAAATACTAATCGTAATGTGTCTCTTTAGGGCTTCACACCGCTAATTCTAGCGGCGACTGCCGGTCACGAGAAGATCGTGGAAATTCTTTTGAACCACGGTGCAGATATCGAAGCACAGTCGGAGCGAACAAAAGACACTCCGCTGTCGCTGGCGTGTAGCGGCGGGCGATACGAGGTCGTGGAGCTCATCCTCAGCCGCGGCGCCAACAAGGAGCATCGGAACGTCTCCGACTACACCCCCCTCTCCCTCGCCGCCAGTGGTGGATATGTAAACATCATCAGATTACTGCTCACTCATCAGGTATGTTCTCTTCACAAATCCACTTATTATTAATGTTTCACAGATACTATTACCTTGTATTTGCTTAGTTACAGAAATTCATGTAATACTTGGTGGTTTCAGGCCGAAATCAATTCTCGAACTGGTTCGAAACTAGGTATTTCCCCTCTTATGTTGGCTGCTATGAACGGGCACACGGCCGCCGTGCGCCTTTTGTTGGACTGCGGCTCTGATATCAACGCGCAGATAGAGACCAACCGGAACACCGCTCTCACCCTCGCCTGCTTCCAAGGTATGGATCGTCCCGCTGAAGTAATGTAATGTGCTTATTTTATTTTGACATTACAGGATACAGAGAAGTGTTACAGTAGGTTTTAAACAAGTTTGTAAACTATTAATTAACTAACTAAGTTGTAGAAAAACGAAGGTACTAAATGAACAGCTGTATATAAATAAATATATCCCAGTACGTACTACACATTGATATGAAACATTAATATAATTTATAAAAGTACATTGTATATAAAGTTCGTGAAGAGTAGACGTAGGGTGGGAGCGGTAATAAGATGGCGTGTGGGCGCAGGTCGGCACGAGGTGGTGAGCCTGCTCCTGGACCGCAAGGCCAACGTGGAGCACCGCGCCAAGACGGGGCTGACGCCGCTCATGGAGGCGGCCAGCGGCGGCTACGTGGAGGTGGGCCGCGTGCTGCTGGACAAGGGCGCCGACGTCAACGCGCCGCCCGTGCCGTCCTCGCGCGACACCGCGCTCACCATCGCCGCCGACAAGGGACACACCAAGTTTGTGGAGCTCCTGCTGCAAGGTACACTAGCTTCGTCTATCCAACCATTCATAACTTTGCGTGTATTCAAATGTGTTCCCTGACTAAATTGCATATTTTGTTACAGGCGAGCGGCGGTTGAAGTTAAAAACAAAAAAGGCAACTCTCCTCTATGGTTGGCGGCAAACGGAGGACATCTCGCGGTGGTCGAGATGTTGTACGCTGCCGGCGCAGACATTGACTCACAGGACAATAGAAAAGTATGAACAACATGCTCTCAAAAGACAAGCGCGTTCGCTTAAGGCACCAATAAATAAAGACCGTGTTCATTAACTATCTTGTTTTTACGTTTAGGTATCATGCTTAATGGCTGCATTCCGAAAAGGCCATACTAAAGTGGTTAAATGGATGGTTGGCGTAGTGACGCAGTTCCCCTCAGATCAAGAAATGACAAGGTACGCTAAGGTTTCTGAGATACATTATAATAGTGTAACAATAGAGTGAGATTAAAAACGAAGACATTCGCAGGTACATCTGTACAATCTCGGACAAGGAACTACTGGAGAAGTGCCAGGAGTGCGTGCGAGTGATCCGCGCGGCCAAGGAGACGCAGGCGGCGCGCGCCAACCAGAACGCCACCATCCTGCTCGAGGAACTCGACGCCGAGCGCTGCCGCGAGGAGTCGAGGCGACAGGCTGCTGCAAGACGTCGCGAGCGGAAGAAGAAGAAGAAGCTAGAGAAGAAGGTACCTCACTCCCACCACTTATTTGTTAGCTCCAACACTCTATACTGTCATACTCTTATGCACACCTCCTCCCACATTAATCAGATCCAATAATAAATTTGAAATCGAATTTAACGCTCGTCGATCTGAATACAAACATAGTTAATTTTTTCATTGTTTGTTATATTCGAGTGTTGTAAATATAATAATAAGAGGTCGTTAAAAGGGCAGCTTTACAAAACGGTTTAGTCTTGCATGCAGGAAGAACGGCGTAAGCTGCAAGCTGAAAATGACAAGAACTCTATGTATTGTGACAAGGCTCTGGGCGAGTGCTCCGAGGGCGGGGAACCAGACGACGAACCTGTCGCCAAGGAAGAAGGAGACTCGGGCATTGATGCAAACTCACAGGTAACGGCAACTATCATAATATTTAATTATAAGGTACTCTTAATTTTGTAGCAAAATTATTTTAAAAATGACGTATGTAATTTTTCTTGTAGGGTTCCTGTTCGTCTTCCGACGTAAAAGCTCCGCCAGTTCAAACTACTAAGTCTAAAAAGAAAAAGAAAGAAGAGAAGGCAGCTCCCGCTCCACCTGCACCACCTGCCAAGAAACAACCAGATAAAGTAAGTAACAATAAACTAAACTTATATTGACTATAAATGAATATTATTCAGTTTTATTTTTCGTCTATGTTTTAGTGCCTAATTAACATATTTTTTTCGCAGAGCAAACCTAAATTAGAGCCAAAACCAGAGAAAGAAAGTACCCCGAAACCTGACAAGAAGCAGGAGAAAGAGAACGTAGCTCCGAGCTCTCCTCCCGCCACCCCAGTAAAGCCCACGCCGCCGCCTGAACGACGCCCGGCTGACAAGAAGGACAACAAGTTAGTATACTTATCACGCGATCTGGCCTTCCTAGCTTCCTATATCTATGCTGACGTTGATACTGAATGAATATGCTGAGATATCAAAGTACCAGTGACGATATAAGCCCTTACTTAAATAAAAGAAAATCTCAATAATCGTTTTCAATCAGTACATCAGTCCGCATTTTATGCATGTGTTTTACATTTTGAGTGAATGATAATTTGATTGATAAAATGCTTAATAATTTTTGTTCTTACTAGCTATTACATTCTTATCATTATGTAAGACCACAATAGCAATTTAGATGAAAGTTTATCACAGAAACAGTATCCAAAAGGGGGGCTTAAAGTAGTAAATATTGTTCTTGCAGAAAACCTGAAGAGGAAAGCCCTAAGAGCATTACAGTACAGAATGTTAACAAATATGGGAATAACTCTAGAAAGAGTCAAGTATTCGAATCCACTAGGCACATTGTGGAAAAAGACGATCTTGACACAAGCGACAAAAATAAAAAGACGCACAACATGCATCAGTAAGTTCGATCACCATGTAAACGTATCGCGCCACCATTCAATGAACACAAAATCAGTGTCAAACATATTATATTATCCCTCTATATTCTCGCGATCCCTGCATGTCCTGACGCGGCCTCGTGTATTTGTTTTGTTATATACTTGGTCATTGATTTTCGGACTCTGCTTATTTATGTTTGGGGTTGTTGCATTTCGAGTGATGAATCTGAGGCTTAATTTGATATCTGCCTAATTTACCTAATAATAAATTATTTTCCGATCAACTCACTTGAACTCACCAATGAATCATGAGTTAGACGTAAGCAGTAAGCACTATATCTGCAAGGTTTTTAGACGAATTCTTGAAGGAAGACTTAACAAATTAAATAATACCAACCCTAAGCTCATAATATTCAATTTATTAACATAAAGTATTTGATCTAATTAAATAGTAATTCAACCATTTTCGATTCCATTAAACACTTGTATACACGAAACAACAAACAACGTTATTTTGTTATGGTTATTTCTCTTCTAATTCTGTATTGCCTATAATAGATGGGAGACGGAAGGCAAGAGCACGTCTCCTAAAGGCGGTTGCGTCGGCGGACGCCGCGAGGAGGGCTGGAAGGAGGTCGTACGCAAGTCCAGTGTACAAACGCTCTCTACTGTGGAACCTGGGTATGTAACCTAACCTAACCATTTCATACAATCATGTTCCCCTATACTGTTTTTCTTCGAGGGGGATGCCGTCTTTTCCTTTTGCGAAGCAGTCATGCTAGTCATAAGGAGGAGGCGGGACGCGTGAGGCAGCGAAGCGCTGCCTCCTCGCAACCCAGACATCGCGAAGGACACACCGGGCGTCGGGGATCGCGGGACGATCTCCGGCCACCGTAAGCGCGGGACTGCGGACGGCGAGCATGGGTGGCTCCCCGTCCGACCAGAAACAGACCCGAGCGTACGGCGCGTTGCGTTCCGCGCACGCCTCAAAGAGCCATCAGACCACCACAGATGGGGCCCAATAGGGCCGATGCCGATTCGGAGTCGCGGAGAACCAAACGGGTAACCGGGGCTCCGGCTCGACGTGCAGGAGAAGGAACGGGGTGTTTTTTAGTCGCCCCCTCCCGCCTCACCTAGGCGGGAGCAGTAATTCGATGATTTTACCCCTTCAAAAAAAATACTGTTTTTCTTGAGAGGTAACTTAAATTAAGTTTACCATAATAAAGTTACTAACATCACAGTGTTATTGTTACAGTTGCAAGAAAGTGTCAGTGGCGTCCCACGCAATCTCTCGAGTTATTGGGCGTGCGGGAAGTAACATCAACGCCATTAGATCTGCTACGGGCGCTCATATTGAAGTGGACAAGCAGTGCAAAGGACAGGGCGAGCGTATCATCACTATTAAGTGAGTTTTCTGGAATATTGTAATAAACACTATAGTTTGTGGTATTTATAGAAGCTTTAAGTTGATTGAATAATATTTTTTCTCTATCTTTTTATTACAGGGGCTCAGCGGAAGCGACTAAACAAGCGGGTATGTTAATCGCGGCGATGATCCGCGACCCCGAGGCGGACATTGTACAACTCCTACCGCGCGCCACTGCCAAGCCTGCGCCGCAGCCGTTACCACTGCAGCCCAAGACGCCCAAGCAGCCACCGCCCAAGGTATTTTTTAATGCTTATTCAATTTTATTCATGATAGTAAAGTAACCATCTACGTATAAATAACCTGTGCGTGTCCATTACTTGTAATATAACTGTGTGTCTGTCCGCAGCAGGCCGGCGCGAGCAGCAGTGCTGCGGCCAGCAGCCGGGCGCCGGCCGCCGCGCGCGCGCCCGCCAAGCTGCACGTCCGGCCCGCGCCGCCGCGCCTGTGTCACTGTCAGTATCACTTCTGTACACATACTCTATCGGCACTCAATTTTAAGATACTCAACAATGGTTCTCTCCCTACAAATTCTTTATAAAATAACAGAGATGACATGATATTTAGGTACGACTTAAAATTGAGTAGCATTTCAGTATCCTAACACTCGGATACTGAAATGCTACTCAATTTTAAGTACCTATCAGTATATAAGAGATTCTCTCAATATCTTGAATCGAATAAATAAGTAAAATCTTTGTAACTGATTCACCACTGGAATCGATGAATAGGTGATTTTATAATGTAAACGTTGTTTGGTTCGACAGCGGTGACGAGTACGGAGAAGCGCGTAGCGACGTCGAGTGGGTCGGCAGTGAGCGCGGCGGGCCCCGGCAAGGGACCGGCGCGCTCTCGTACACCGGCGCCATCGTCGGCGCGCGCACGCACACCTTCGCCGCCAAGCTCACCGCCGCGCCCGCGCCCGCGCCTCCCCCGCCCGCCGACGCCAAACCCAGGCCGCCGCCACAGGTACATATACTTGTATCACCACACTTTTACCTCTGTCTATATACAAAGAATAACTAAATGGAACGAGTGTGTCGTGCAGCCCCCGAGCGGCCCCAGCAGTAGCCCGGGCGCGGGGCCGGCCACGAGCGCGGTGTCGCCGCAGAAGACGCGCGAGGCGTCCCCGGGCCGGCCGCGCCCGCGCCGCCACACAAGCCCGACGACAGCGACAAGCAGCACCGTCTGCCTGACCGCACCGTGCAGGTACATTCACACTACTACACCAACTTGCCTATGTTCTCCACAAACCACTACCTACATTCTAACTATACAATGTTGCTTCCAGCTAAGCCCTGATAATTCAAACTCGTGGAGTGCTAACGAGGAACCTACACCGAACACCTCCACAGCACTACATATTAATACCACACCCCAAGTAAGTAACTATACTTGAATACCACGACTTATTCCTGTATGTGAAGAATAACATTTTTATTTTTTTCTGGCATTAAATTGTTGTGGAATTAGTTTGTATTGGGAAATTATTTTAGTAGATAAAACAAAACTCTCTAAAACAGTTGTTCAATCAAGAATTAGATGATTAGGGTTGTAAACAGTGGCCCCTTATAGTTGAATGAGGGCTGATGTTATTGTTCAGAGGGATTATAATGCTTTTTATTACGACCAAACTATAAAACCTGATTGACATAGAAAGAGTATATTTACTGTTAGTGTTTGAAGTTGTTATGTAGTACTAATAAAATCATGTTAAAATACTGCCTCGTTGGCCGAGTGGTCGCAAGTGCGACTGCCGGGCAAGGGGTCTCGGGTTCGATTCCCGGGACGGGCAAAGTATTACTGGGTTTTTAAAAATTCTCAATAGTAGCACGGAGTCTGGAATTGTGCCCTATTATATGGGATTCATAACATAAATAGTGAAAAATGGGTGTTACATTGTACAGTGGCATAATGTGCTCCTCTGAGCGCGCAATATGTAAAGTAAAATATACGTGCCCCAGGCGACGAGTCGCGCAGGCGGGCAGGAGTACTCGCTGTTCAAGGACGTGTCGGGCGGCGCGGCCGTGTGGGGCGCCGCCGGGGACAACCACCACAACGTCGAGCCCCCGCCGCCGCAGGTCACTCACTTCAATATGGTAACTACTTCTGTTTTACGGCCTTCTTATACTACGTTTCCAAGCAATGATGTATTCATTGCTTGGAAACGTTATTTGACTCCGTTATCATGATTAGAAAGACTTCTCAACATTTTTCTACTATTCCAACATTTTCTGACAGAAAAATGTTGAACGCAAATCCTCATCTATCGTGGCCCATATATCTTCCATGGTGTTCAACGTGTTGAAGTCGATGGACTACAGATTTTTAGTTATTGTGGATTTTTTTTTATTTATGACTACTGGAAACCGATTATTGCAAGTTAAATTAGTTTGCGTTCGTGGATTATCTGCAAATGTTGACAAGTCCGGGTGCGCAGGTGGACGCGAGCAAGGCGCCGGGCTACCGCGGCGGCGGCGGCGCGGGCGGCGGCGTGTCGCCCTGCTCGCGCACGTCGTCGCACGGCAGCACGCCGCCGCCCGCATACGCGCAGCCCTCCTACCACCAGCCCATGCCCATCGGGAACCACGCCGCGCACGGTAACTATGCCCCATACTTACGTCTACTTACGCTCGTCACTAAGAAGCAGGCAGTAACTACAGAACGCCGTCCCCTACTTACCATTTCTTGATAATACTGTGAGCACTGCATATTTGGATTTACTCGAGCGTCGTAAGGACCTAATGGATTTTGAAGACATGCTGATAAACAGAAAAAATGGTTTAGTGACTTCCACCGGTAGGGGAAAGGGGCAATCTTCTTCAATCTTTGAAATTGTCACACATAACTTTTGTTCTAGTGGTCGAGCGTGTCAGATATTGATAATGTACATGCTCCATGTGTCTTTGATAATGAAAAAGTCTTAATCTGGCAGTTTGCATGATGGGGTTTAATATTCTGGAAACGAAAAATCTTCAAAAGCCCCACCCTTGAAAATCATGCTCGATTGGGTAGATTTTTTATACGCACTTTCTTAAGCATGCTATCGACCTCTCTTCACTGAATCAGATGAAACTAACTTATTTAGTCAGATTTATTTTTTAGTCCTCCCTTTTAATCAGGTCGAATATATGGTGGGTATATTCAACATGACACTAAGTTTTCTCCATATATTAATCTGACGCGCTCGAGTAACTACCAAAATCCTTTCATGGGCTCCCCCTACTATAGTTATGTAAGTCATATCCCAGCTTGGCCCAGGCCCATGATTATACTCTTACCTAGAAAATAATAGTTTCTAATTTATATATCCTATGAACTTAAAACTTACATCGATATTAACTCACATTTTAGGTAACAACGTGAATACAATGGACATGAGCGGACTTTCCCGGAATGGACCTATTTATCAAGACAACTCCAGAAATGGCCACAATATGATGGTAAAATATTATATAAAAATTGTATAATTCTATAAATACTGAACTTAAACTCTTTGCACTTGGGAACTTGGTAATTTGTAAATAATATTAGCAAAGTATATAAATTGGCACCTATAACACCCGCAGCAACAAGTGTCGATGTCGAGCGGAGTGAACATGAGTGGCGCAGCGCTGGGGCTGGGCTACGTGGGCGTGGAGTCCGTGTCCAGGCTCAACCCGCGCGCGCCCGACTTCGCGCAGAGACACCCTCTCATGCAGCAGAAGCATAACGCACAGGTATCAATTCATTGCAATTTGTTGCGTTCATACTTGATTCTATTTTTTATATATCGTAAACAACGAATCGCGTAAAAATTCAGAATATTATAAATATTTTCAATATTTTATCA
Organism: Spodoptera littoralis; assembly: GCA_902850265.1. Taxonomy (NCBI): domain Eukaryota; kingdom Metazoa; phylum Arthropoda; class Insecta; order Lepidoptera; family Noctuidae; genus Spodoptera; species Spodoptera littoralis. Next base: position 12,965,515 of record LR824542.2, read on the forward strand.
AAATACGTTATTTGGAATGAGTTTTATTTTGATGTAATCTAATTAGTTGCTTTCTCGTCGGCAGTTGTTCGCGGGCACTAGCAACGCGGGCAACCTGAGCGCGCTGCTGATGTCGTACCAGCAGCAACAGGCCATGCCGCAGTCTCCCAAGCCCATGCAGCACGCGCCGCAACCGCACCACGCCTACCAGGTCACTACATACACGGCGCCCTGTACTCCACACACACGCCCACACATCGATCTATGCTAAACCAGCAGCTGTAGCCAAATGCCATTTAGCGCTTGTCTACTTGTACAATAGAAAACCAAATACATTTTGATTTCTACTGTCTCTGCAGACAAGCGCTAAAGCGGCGTGTTGCTAAAGGCCCAGTTTATCCTGGTGTCGCTTCGCATTATCTTTCCGCACATTGAACGTTCAGTTTATACTAGTTATGTAAAGCTCGATGTGTAGCCGTGTGTACATCTTCTACTGTCTTGTATGGCTTCAATGTGAAATATTTATAACAAACCGTTGCCTAGCAACCATTGACAGAGGCAGATATTTCTTCAATGAATAGGATTCTATTGTATGGGACCCTGTTAATTTAGACTGGATTGACATGTGAAATAACATGTTACTTAGGGTTTACGAATATTGAATACAAAGTTTGACCTAAGTATATTGTAAGTAGTCAAAGCTAACATTACGTTCTGTGCGCAGTCCTACTAGAGCGCGGGGTCGGAGTGAGCTCAGGCGGCTGGGGCGAGGAAGAGGAGCGCAAGCCGCGACCCATTGGCACCGAGCGCGCCTGGAAGCTCACCGCGGCCGAGGACTGGGGACACGCGCACGTGCACCATCAGCTCGCCGAGCCCGAGCGCTACGGCGCCATGGGCCACGCCGGCCACGCGCTGGACGGCGCGTACGGCGGCGTGGGCAGCGTGGGCGGCGGCGCCACGGCCGCGGCGCTGTCGCTGATGCACACGCTGCCGCTGCACTACCTGCCGCCCGTGGCGGCGCCCGAGCCGCCGCCGCACTGGGACCCGGCGCACGCCGCCGACAAGCAGGTACCTGGCCCGCGCCGCTACTGACGCCGCGTCCGCTGCACTCCGACCTCACCTTTGTCGCTTGTCGCCAGGCTTGGAGCAAGTGGACTCACTAGAGCCGCCCGGGGGACCCGAGGCCGCGCCGCCGCGTCCGCCCCAGCCCCACAGGATTATATATAATTGTAACCCTTGGAAACGGTGTAGATATTAGTGAGAAAGAATTATATTATACAGATTATCTATATACATAATAGAGAAGATGTCCTATCGAGAAGAGAACTACTTATACTGTACGATCGACTGAAGTGAGCATTAAACGATTCATTATAATGAAACTCGTGAGGGGAGTCGGATGTAGTTTTATTTGTTACTGCCGCTCGCCGGTCGCGACGTTACGTTTAGACGAATTATAGTTATGTTATAGTCGGCGTCGCCGTTTCATCTGATGTAGATATACGCGTAAACGAATGTAATAGTAGGTAGCTTGGAATGTGATTCCGAAGTGCCGCTGAGTGTTTTGAGTTGCCTTGCGAGCGGTCGCCGCCCGCCGTCTATTATACATATTTTACACTATATTATGGCATAATGCGATATTATTTCGATGATTGGTACGCTCGAAAACCAAGGCGGAATATTAAACATGTATTAATAAATTTGCTTGTACATGAAGATTAAATATCGATATATTGATGCACTGTATCCACTGGTGTTTTTAATAATACCACCTGTTTTTCAATAAATTCTTTTTTTAATAGGTTTATTTGGGGAATGTGTATATTTATAAGTAAATTATTATTGAGGACTTACTTTGTCTCGAATATAATTAAAGCAAGATATGCGGTAAGTTCTAGGCAAATAAACCGTTGTCAATGTAACTTGCGTATGTTTTTGACTAGGGTCTAGCTTATATTATTATCAAGCACTCCTTGAAACTCATATTATTATATGATACAATATTGTTTGCAAAAGAATTTACTTTTTATTAAAACAATAATTGAGATTCATCATTCTTATTTACATTTATTATAATAATTACACTTAAAATATCTATGAACAACATACATTATGCATTCCTGATAATTAATTTCTGTATAACAGCACAACAAATGCTATGCTACATTTACTCAAACATAGGAATTTATTTTAAATGCATAGAAATTAAAACAATATTGTTACATCTATTTTGGCGAAGTGGAGAACACCGTTACAGCTCAGTATGACGTTCCAATATTTTGCTCTCGAGGTCAGCATGTAGCTTGGCAACTTTCAAGGAATGTTTCTTGATCATCTGCTCTTGTTCTTCAAAGTGGTTCATTTTGTCCCCGGCGCCAGCAATCTTCTATACATATAATAAAACTTTACAAGTGAAAATTCTGTGCATTGAAAAGATATTAAGAAAATAGTGGAGGGTACATGTTACTAGATAGACACTGAACTAAAAAATATGTTTAAAAATTTTATTATTTGTCTGTATCTGTTTCGTTCACGCATCACGCAAAAACTACCGGTCCGATTATGATTATACTTACTGGGTATCACAATGGGTACTTTTATCCCGAAAAAGTAAATAGAATAAAAAAGAAAGACTGAAAATAAAAAAACTTTATTTCACACGCTAAAACAGGTGACACATACAATTTTCCACATAAGTTTATAAATTAGATATTTATAAACTAATATCTAAGTCTGCGGTGAAATGCGACCAGTTTAGCATGTGCAAGACAGGGCCTCGCTCTGGTATTCTACTGGCACCTTAAGTGACAAACTTAATTGTGCGGCTTGATCCTTAGACCCAATTACCAAACGTAAATATATAAGTTTATCGAATGTTAGGCTGCTGGTAGTCGACCTTACGCTGCCACTGTAGGGCCGATGGTTGAAAATAGTGTTTTTGTGTTAGTGTGTATATTTCTTACACAGTCACATCAAAACGGCTGAAGGGAATCAGGATGAAATTTATAACAGAGGCAGAATATGGTCTGGTACTCCATGTGTACTTTTTACCACCGAGTACAGGGGTTATATCTTTGCATATAAAAATATTCATCAATCAACTTGTTTCTGAAATGAAAGTTCTGATTTGACATTTATTTCTACAAACCACTATTACATTGTAGATCTATTGGAATGTTATGTCTTTGGGTTTATAGATCAAAGTTAATTTCACAAATAATGTGACTGTGAGTAGTTGGTAGTGGTGTTTTGCAACCAATGAAAGTATTGATTTTTAAGAAAACCTTACATAATTACTAGCTGTTTCCCGCTAGCTGTTTTCTGTCTAAAAATGACTTCTGGTAGAATTTGGATTTTTTTATTTGTTTTTCCAAGGTTTATTCCAATGCTACATAGCAAATATATCAGAATCGATTCAGTACCTAAGTTAAATTTATTGTGAAATGAATTTATTTTCGTGATTTCACAATATTTGTTTTGAAAATCATCATATAGGATGTCCTTTCTCATATCTCAAACTATGATTGTACAAAATTGTACTCAAATAGGTTCACTGGTTTAAGCGTAACGCATAGTTTCGGTTTCGTTGAGTTTCCGGTATAGAACAATACGTGCTTTCGGGTGCAGAGTGTCTCAAACTATCGTGGAACCGAATTTCAATCAAAATTATTATGGCAAATAGTTACATATGATATCGCGCACTTTTTATGTCAATATAATTGCCAGCTATAAGACTCTCACTACTGTCAGTACATCCCTTGGCTCTATTTTCCGTAATTTCCACAGCGTAAGCAATACCAATAATATAAAGAGTTCTTTTGGTAGTTTTTCACACATTGGATTTACATTAAAGGGGACCGGCAAACTTTTATAGTTAATTTGGCCTTGACGGACTAAAATGAAATACTATGGGTTTGCAAGGACTAATATTAGTATTCAGTACTTTGTAGAAATTAATTTTTGATATGTTTTTAAAATGGGACAAGCCCGCTGCAACTCCTGTAAGTCAGGATCTACAGTAGATACAACCATGAAAACACCGGAACACTATTCATGGCGCGTCACAGGGACATGAATAACTATCTTGGTTCCCGCAACGAAGTGAATCAGAAGATATTATAAGAGGAGAAGAAAAAGCTATGGTTTCTCCTGCAGTAAATCACCGAGGGACTTCCCTCGGTGATTGAGACAGAATGGATTAAGCCTGAAGGCACAAAAAAGAGACTGTTGTTTTTGATATATGAAAAACTACGAATTTAAGTTACTCTTTAGACTGCTGTCAACCTTTTTGAAAAGCTTAATGATAATATCATCCAGACTCCTCCCGCCTTAGGTTAGGCGAGAGGGAGTGCTCTTACTGACTAAAAACCACCCCAACTACCCAACTACCCTACTACATACATAATATTACGATTTCTTTGTCTGTCTTTCACGACAGAACGGAGCTAGAAATTGATGTGATTTATTTTTGACTAGAGATGATTAAAAAGATAGACTATTTTTTGTGTCTTTCTAACCCCCCAATTCTTAAAATAGAAGAGTGTAAGATTGTATGGAGCATTTCGCAATTGTCAAGATAGAAAGCTTAAAATTGGTATACAGACTATTTGTGACCAGCAAAAAGTTATCTTTTGTAGACCTACCCCCCAATCCTTTAAAAGAACGCGAGTGAAGCAGTGGGCAAAACATAGTTCATGAATAAAATGTATTTAGTTCATTGAATTCATCTTAAAATCCGTGACCCTAATGCAGCTAAATAATAATGGAAACCCACCACATTTGCCTTCAACAATTTTCTATTGGTAGTATTTTTTGGTAGCTTTTCACACATCGATTATCGACATTTTCACACGGTTACTTTTCTCATTAAATATAGCCTATGTTCACCAGGCATAATGTAGGATTCAAATCGGTCCGGTAGTTTCGCAGCTGATTCAATCAAACAAACAAAATATCAAATCTTTCCTCTTTATAATACTAGATTATATTGTTAAATACAAAATTGAAATTGATGTGTCAGGAATTGGCCGTAAAATATGACTCTTTCCCTCATTACACAAAGTATTTTGATTAGACGGACTGTCTAATCAGGTCTCTTAGGTATAGGCGATTAAATTAATAATAATACAAAGGTCACTTTCGAACACTGCTATACAAAAGTATGGAACTAGTAATTTCTTTGGATTATACATTATAACTGAGATCATTATCCATGCCACAGTAAACTATAAAGTAACTTTAAAATTTATAAAGTTAGAATACAAGAGATTCAGTCACTAAGAGAGAATAAATTTTAATGATGTCTGTAATAACAACACATGTGTTGACTCACCAAACTTGCTTTCAAAATAGCATACATAGACACGCAGATTAAGATAATAATAGATAATATAAAAATATTACCTATTACTAAAAGAAAAAATAAAACATAAATAACCTGGTCCTTATGTTCCTCGCGATTGCTTATATTATTTGCTTGTAAGTGACGTAGCTTTAACAATCGCGACTCGTAGTGCTGCAGTTCCACCTGAGAATGAAGAACAACAAAGGGTTAGTATAAGAAAAAAAATGTTATAAGAAAATCATGTAAGTACTAACTATGTGCAAAAATGGTCGTCAAGACAAAACCAGAGCTGGTTTTGGTGATATATTTTTCAAAATAACTTCATATTTATTCAATTTTATTAATGCTAAATTACATGTTCAGTATTCACCAGTTAAGTTATTACGTCACATTTCCCAGAGGAATAAGTTACCTTCAATGAAGCCAGTTCTTCAGTAGTAAAGTTGGCTGCAACAGCCATTTTCCAGAGACCTTGCACTTTAGGTTCTATGAAGTCTTTATTGTTTGGAGCTGAAAAATAAATACAACAAGGTAAGTACAATTTTATTATACGTATTATTCTGTGCAAACCGATTTAAAAAAATGTAGGCCCGTGTTTTTCAACCTGTGGGTCGCGACCCCCTGGGGGGGGTTGCGAAGCTTCTGTAGAGGGGTCGGCGGAAGTCGAAAAAACTAGGTAACTAGTTTCTTCTTGCTCATGTATGTATAATTACTATGTAATTGTAAAATGTGTTTTTATATCCGATAAGTATGTACTTGTATCCGAATCCTCATCACGGAGACCATAAATACGTCGTACCTAATGAATATTGGTAATATTGTAAAATACACATACATACATGATAAAAAAATCGAAGGGTCAAAGGGGTCGCGAAATATTTTTTTATACCAGGGGGGTCGCATCATGAAAAAGGTTGAAAAACACTGATTTAGGCCAACCACTGCATAGGTTACTGTAAAATTTGTTATGGAAAACTTTGAGTTAATCTGCCTGAAACACCAATATAAGAATGTGATTTATTACAGCTGATCTGATGAATATTGGGTTTTTTATATTGAAATTCTCACAAATACTTAATGTTATAATTGGTAAAAATGCAGAATTTAAGATCGAGTTATTTTGAAATAAGTTTATACATAGTAACAGTCTTATAATGTGTCCTAAATATAACTTTTTTCACTGGTAGGGATCATAATGATAACCTCAATATTATCTAAATGCCTTTATGAGCTTCTATCACATTAATAAGTATTTAATTAAATAATTTTAATGGTATAGAATCAATCATGTAACTGATTTTACAGACTACGTAATTGGTGCAGTGCCTGGGCATTGTAACAGGCGCGCAGTGTCGCGGGTTCGATTCCAGAATGAAACAATGCGGCCAGTATCAACGTGTGTTAGTATGTGAAAATCTGTGCTACACACTCATGACAGGAGAAAACCCGTAGAACATTGGAAAATTCGTTTTACAAAAGCTTACCTTTAGCAACCACCCTCTGTAGCCTGTCATAGCCATCTCTCAAATCTCTATGCTTTTCTCTGATTAGATTAGCTTTATCAATGTAATCCTTTGTGTTTTCGTTTGTGTGTTCACTGATTTCATTGAATTTATCTAATTCATCTTCATTGATAATATCTGAAAATACAGAAGCAATCTTAACATATTTTTCATAACTCCAAAATATGTATCATTCCAAAATACATATCATATTTTACTACGTATCTAATGTTTTTGCTGTCAAATGATAAGAAGTAATTTTATAGAAAATCTTACTTTTAAATGCATCATCTTTGGGCGAGTCATCGGACAACAAGTCATAATACTGATCAATTTTCTCTTGGTGATGTGTTAACTCTTCTCGTAAAGCCAACAACTCTTCCATAGTGAATCCTGAAGCCTCTGCCTTTGTCCAGAGATAATTAAGTTTTTTATCTTTGAAGATACTCTTATTGATGTAGTCATCCATAGCAGAGTTGTAAGCCTACATAAAACAAATATTTTAGTACCGAAGTACCACATAGAGTTTTATGACTGTAACATCTATAAACCTGTTTTAATTTAAATCCTGTACCTTAGAATAATATAACATCTTCCAACTTACACATCAACAGCCTATTAATGCCCACTGCTGAGCAAAGCTCTTTCTCACATGGAGAATGTTTGAGTCGTTCATTCACTCAATGCAGATTGGCGTTTTCAAACTTATAATTATAAATTATATAAGCCTAGGTTTCCTCACAATGTTTTCCGTCAACATTTGTCAGTGTTGTCTGAACTCTAAATGATCTTAGAAAGTACATATAACTTGGAGAAAGTCACATTTGTGCTTACCATTGATAGGTTTCGAACCCACATCCTCATGTACGAGAAGTAGGCGTCTTAAGCTTCTCGTCACTATGACCTTAAATTTTCGAAATTGGTAATTGAACACTACACCTAAATGAATATATTATTGTATAGTAATGTTTCAATTACTTTGTCCTAATGTCCTACAGTCATGCCCAAGTAACAAGTAGGTATTATGAAAATTACAGCTGTGTTAATGTTTCATCTGTAAAAGCAATCTATTATGTGTACATACATTTTTATCTCAATGTGTTTATCAGCATTTTTTACATGTGTTTTTTTTAATCCATCTCATTATGATTAATTTATTACTTATCTGTTAACAATGAAGTTATGATTTGATAGCATTTCTTTTATTGAACAGTGTAATTATCATAAAATTGGTTATTTTTTCAAATTTGAATGTGTACTTACAGGATGGTCTTTCTCCTTAGGCGCATTAGGTTCAAAGTGATGCAGAAGTCCATAACTTGACATGATATTAGTTAATTTACGCCTTAGTTCTGCCTCTTTCAACCCTTCCTTATCACCTCCTTCACTTTTTACTCTCTTATATATTAGTTCTTCTTTGTCTTGGACCATCAAATCACTGTATAATGATTTCAGTTTAGGCTCTGTGAGGCGCTGCAACATATAGTTTTTTTAATATTAGTGAAAAATTGTATGTAATTGAGAAAAGTGCTCATAATCATATTATTAATTAAACTGTCAAACACCAAGCGGTCACCGGTGACTATAGATACGGTACTCGACGAGTTAAACTGTCAAACACAGAGCGGTCACCGGTGACCGCAACCTATTGTTCTTTAATTGTGTCTATAAATACGGTACACGACGATTTAATAATATTACTTTATTATAATTAATAAAAATAAAATCAATAACTAATTACCAGCTTTCAGAGCCAAGAAAAAGTAAACTACCCAAAAATTATAATTAATATTTTTTTTATATAATCAAATATTTAAAAATATATAAGTCAAGTATAGAAATAAATAAAGGAAATTAATAATATATACTGCATATGCAGTATACCTATGTGTATAATACATGACTGATACATTCTTTTAGAGTAGGCAAAGGTAGAAATGTTTATTGTAATAATTAATTTATATAGTAAAGATATGATTTCATGTGTATCAAGAAATAAATAATATTATTTACCTGTCGAGCTTTTGTCCACAATAAATTAAGTTTATTCATTCTATATGGTTTATCCAAACTTCTGAATTCTACATCAGATTTTTTCTTTTCATTTGCTGATCGTGAATATTTATTTTCACAAAAAACAGACGATACTAAGATTAAGAAACATAAACATGTTTGTGAATAAATATTCATTTTGCTGTAGATTTAATTTAATTTCAATAAATGAAATACTATAAATATAGTTATAGTTGCTATAAAGAAATAGCGGTAGCGGGAATCAAAAAATGACAACAGACGAAGCTGAAGCCGACACAACTCAATTTAATCAATGACACGACGTAGCTTAGTCATTGTGCCTGCCACAGACTACTAAGACAAAATGTTTTTTTTTTTGAGGGGGAAATCATCCAATCACTTCTCCCACCCGGGTGAGAAGAGAGTGTCAGACTCTTACTGATTAATAAAAACCACCCCGTTCCTACACCTGCACTTCGAGACCGAGCCCCGGCAAGTGGCAACTCATTAAGTTCTCCACGTTTCCGTATCTGCATCAGCTTTATATTGGGCCCCATCTTTGGTGCTCTGTATCTGTTGAGGCGCGCTTGGAACGCGTCGCGCCTTGCTCGGATTCGGTTCTGGTCGGGCGGCGAATCACCCGCGCTCACCGTCCTCAGGCCCATGCTTAGGGTGGCCGGAGATCGTCTCGCGATCGCGACCTACGCCTGGAGTGTCTCTCACGACGGCTGGGGCGTGAGGAGGTTCGTTTGCTCACACGCCCCGCCTCCTCCTTAGCTAGGAGGAGACGGCATCCCAGTCCCACTCGCTACATGATCTGAACCAGAGCCAGATGCGAAAGGTCGTCGTCGCCGATCACATCCCTAAGGACACGGCGGTACTCAGCCATGCTGGGCACATCGCCACCGTATGCGCCACCGTGTCCTCCGGCTCCGGACAGTACTCGCAATGTGACACCCGGACCCGGGCGTTTCCTTCCGCCCAATCCATAGATTCTTTAGGATCTTAGATTATAATTAAATCAGTGGCCCAATCCGATACATGAACCAGGTAAGCACCTGCGTCAACCGATAGGTGAGGACCAATGACTAAAGAAAGAAGATGATATCTCAGTATATAATATTGTATAGTCTATGAGATGATACGAACTGTGTAGATACTAAGTACAAAGTAGAAATAAACATGGTAGTCATTAGTGTAGTGACAAAACCACAGACTTAAAATAAATAAGGGTACCCAACATTACCTAAAATTTGTGAAGCCAAAAAAACACATGCGCAATTTATAACTTAAACAGGGCCTGAATAAGTTCGGAATTAGAAAATGTTATGTGTGTGTTACCGGAAACGTATGAGAATCCTATGAAATTTATATGATTCCGATTCTATACTACTATTTAGGAACTAAAAAATATACATAGTTTTAAAATTATTTAATACGTATGTATGTACTAAATAATTTTAATATCCTCATAATATAGAAAATGAAGTAGTAGTTAGTATTCGTGTGAATCTGTAAGTGGCTCATGTTACTATTTTTCTGATAAATCTGTATAATGTGGCTGTTGATTCACCATGTAATAAATAAAATGTATAAAATATTGCTTTTTAAAATAAAACACGTTGAAGAGAGAGAGTAATAATATTTATTAAAGCACTTGTTATGGTAAAGAATAGCAGGTAATAGTCATCTCCCTCCACTCAATAACACTTACCACTCCCAAGACAAGATCTTTCCTTGTCCTGTTAAATTTTGTTGTACATTCCTAAGCATTTCTGCAACTGTAGCCAAATGCACAGAGCATGTAATTATATTATATTATTGGCCAAATTCCATTCCATTCTTAGCGCTTGTAATACATGTAGATTAAAAAACTAAGATATTGGGATTGACGTAAAAGAGATTGCCCAAAATCAGTATCGCTATAGAAGATAACTGTATAGCCACAAAAATATACCCATAAATTATGAAATCTTTTTTAAATCAAAGAACATTAAAACCCCACAAAATAAATAGATATTTTTTATTTCCTTGGAAAATACGTCATCTCCCCTCTTTTATGTCAAATTTATGCTATCATACAACTTATTTTTATGCGCAACGGCGGTCCATAGAAGAATGGGCAATCTCCTTTTTACACTTGTCCACTGACAAGTGTCAAAATAGAGTAGAAAACTAAATGTATGGGGGTGACAGTGTCATCCCTATAGCTAAAGGAACAGGTAGGTATATGATGACATTATTTGATCATAATAGGCAATTGTAAAAAAAATATATACATAGTGGGTACATAATATAACAACTATATGGCAGCACGCGAAAATCTGGCTACCTACACGTCAATATTTTTCTATGTTGGAGCAGTGTGGCAAAAGGTAAAAGAACGAGACGCCATTATTAGGCTGGTGCTTGACAGAACAAGGACAAAGAATAATGGATATCATTATACGTATAACTAAGAATTTATGTTTGGTCTACTTATTGTAAGTCTATGGTAAAATTTAATCTTAAAAATATATGAAAAATAATTGCATAATTGAGTTTATATACGATTCTCGGTACGAATATTAAGTATATTTAATTTTATATGTGGTGTGCATGCTGAACAGTGTATAACAGTCTTTATTTTAGTCGTTCGAAAACTTTGTCATTACTCTTAGTTTTATAACAGTGAGAATGAAGTGACTTTTTAACGTTTCTATTTTGAAGTTCGTGTACTAGTGGTAGGTACCGTGAGTTTGTTGTTTGACAGATGTGAATGTGTATTGTCGTTTCCTAACGTAGACACCTTAATTTTGTTCATTTTATTTTTGTACAATGGCATTGCTTGTTTAACCGTGCTTGATTCTTGTCGTCCGTGATAACAATAATAAAAAACTCCTGCAATTGTATAATAGGCATTGTTTTCCATATAGTTTAGTAACCGTAAGCGCCCAGTCAGCACAATGGGAACTCAATAACAGTGAATATTCCCCACCTGAGGTCTGAGGCTGCATCTGTAACGCGTCCCCGAGCACGTACATTTGAGACTGACTATCGGCACTTTCTCTCGCTGATGCGTTGCGAGTCGGTTACTCAATACGGGTTGTGCAAAGACTGGTTGAAGTCGCAAAGTCGATGTCGATATTTCATAACGGTAGTACTTAATCTGTGAGGGTTGATGTCGGTCGTGCGAGGCTGAGAGTAGCTGGGCCAGTGTTTGATGTGTAATGTGTAAAAGTTTGGTGTGATGGTGGAACGCGAGGGTATGCGGCGCGGCAGCGGTGGCGGTTGTGGCTGGGGCGGCGGCGTGCTGGGCCGCTGGTCGCTGCGCCGCCTCCTGCTCGACAGCCCACTCGTGGGGAGGAGGCTTGCACACACAGGTATATCATTTATTTTATTATTTTGGAATAGATTCAACACAAATATAACTAAATATGTTTGGGTTTCTTGCCTCTAACATTAAGATTCTGATAAGAGTGAATTATTGGATATGTAAATTCTTATTAATGAATTAGAAGTGAGTATCAGGCCACTTAACAATAATAATTCTTGTTGTATTTCTATGAATTTATTGTAAGTATATCTTATCTGAGATAAATTGGAAGTGTTTAGCAAAAAAGTAGATATGTAGTTGAATATAATTATCACAATAATTACTATAAGAACACCTTATCAAACATTATCCACTTATTAAGGTATCTTTAGACTCTGTATTTTGTGATTGCGACATCACTATATCTTTCAGTTTCAGACAAAATACAATTTCTTAATTTTATGTTTCATTTTCCTTATTCTGCACAAGAACAATATGGACATATCATTGAGTTTCTCTGTTTACTGCCCAATAAATATGTATTATAAATGTGATAAACTCTACATTTATGCTGAACAATAATAAAATGACTGTGCAACACTATTTAAAACTTTACCTTGGCTCACATTGAAAAAAAAATCCCACTTTATTAGATGTAATTTTTGTGTTTTGATGATCACTATATTCATAGAATATGGTGTCCAGTTAAACTTTGTTACCATTACTATGTAGATACTTAAACTGTCAAACACCAAGCGGTCACCGGTGACCGCAACCTATTGTTCTTTAATTGTGTCTATAATGACGGTACTCAACGAGTTAATAGAAAGCATCATCATCACTTTTTTATGTTCAATTGATGTTTGACCACTTATGGCTCGAAATGTTAACATAACTATGTAAATATTATACATCAAACATCATGCCTACATATCCCACAAGTGTGTATTATTTTAGAACTTTTATAACTTGTTTTTATTATTATAATAGAGATCTTGAATACCACCAATTAGACAAGAAATTAATGCCATATATCTATTACAAACATTCCAAATTCTAAGCAGAAAAAGACAATACAAAATGTTTGAGCATTCATTTAATCAGTCATTGAAATCATTAAAGTTTTATGAGCATGACCAATTGAGGCATTGAATATAAAGGTCCCCAATAATATGGGTCAATGTTACACAGCCCCGCTAAACAGGAACATGACCTTTATTGCATAAATGGTGTACTTATATGTTCCATGCTATTCTTAGAACATAAAACTGACCTATTTGTCATATTATATAAAAATAATGTTAGATAACATGAATGTTATCATTTCCTCATTATGTATTATTTGTTTAGTGATTTCGAAACTGTTGCTCAACCTTATCTTTTATGTATCACTATTGATCTTAACATATAGTTTTCATGAATGTCCATTTTTTATAAAAACAGTCATGTACCTTCATTATAATTCTGTTTACATTTAATTTTTAAGTCGGATGATAAAAATATGTGCAATGTTTCATAAGGTTTATCTGACCTTTGATAAAACAGATTGCTTTCTGGAATAAATGCAACCCATTCAGTTAAACTTTCAATAAAATGATTCTGTGATTCAAAATTATTTAGCTAAGTAAGTATAGACTTTATATTTGCACAGTACTTAGCTGTATGTGTATTTTATCACTAAATCTTGGCTGTTTAAAAGAGGCAGTTGAAAAGATAATTATTAACTCAATAACATTGTAATCCAGTTATCTGCTGTGTACAGAAATGTTATTGATTTAACTAAAAATCATGGGTTTCTCACATGAATATACTGAAAAAGCTCTACTAGTATATTCACGTCAGTATTCCGCAAGTTTTAGTTAATTTAATGTCTCACGATAGTTATTATAAAAATGTTATTGACTGTAGATGGCTTTTTGTTTTTAAATGAAAAAAGGGAAATAATATTACATTACCTACCTATCCATTTCATTCATCAAACTAAAACTAAAGTTGTAGTAATTGTCGTAGAAGCCCTTTCCACACTTTCCACACTTTCCATTCATTCTATTTTGTATTCTGTTATGGACATGTGGTCTGAGTGTAACATACATTATTAGACAATTAAGCAAATAAATTAACAGTGACAATCACTTTCCCCAGAAAAGTATTCAATTTATTGATTCTTTTAAACTTTAAAGTTTTGATAAAAGACAGCCAATGTTTTGGCTGGCAAAGTACATAAAATCTTAAAAAATCTTAGTGTCTAAACAGTTGTGTAATCCAACTAGAAAGTGGTAGCTATGGACCACGAAAATACGTACGAATAAGTTCCTGGATGCCTAATTAAAAAATAATGTACAGATGGAAAAAATTGAGAAAATTCATAGTATTTTATTTCGTATTTTCAAAGTCAAAGATAACTTATTTCTTTAGACCAGGCACTTTTGAATGTCAACAAAAAATAATATTTGCTCATTCTAAGGTGATAATTCCTATTTATTTATCATTAAGCAGATACCTGAAGATGACACATTGGCACTATTCTGTTTAGTTAATAAAGTTGAGAAACGTCGGGTATTTCCTACAAAATCTTGAATAGTGTGGAAGTAGTCGTAAATATTTACTCATACATTAAAATTAACGTCTACCACGATACATTCTAGGTATACGACATAGCCAAAATCAGCCATGAAAACCTACATTTTTTTAAAGATACATTGACCCTTTCTGGGATTTTCTCATATGTCGTGGGTGCGTTTACAAACATACAAGGTCACATACACATGACACCCAGACCCGAGACAACAATTTTTGAATCACACGAAGGATTAATCGGTGCGGGAACCGAACCCGCTACACATTGCGTGCCAACCGTGTAGTCAACAGTCACATTTTAATCTAAATGACTTCTAGAATAATTTATTATGTTGATATGATACACCTACCTAATAGAAACAACTTAAACCATGAAACACATTTGCCATCGAGACTATTGTTAAAATTGAATGACTGTTTAATTTTATTTCAATAACAATCATCCATTCATTGAAAGAAAGGTTTCATTTCATGGGAAATGTAATTATTACAAACCAGCAATTATTTATAAAATATGCTACAATATTACAGTACGATAAAAATTACGCCTAATGTTCGTTTGACCATGACTTCTAACATATTAAAATACACCATTTTGTTTTTCATGACAACAAATCTTTGAATTAAATCAAAGTGTTGAGAAATTATTATGGCAGTACAAAGCACGTTATCCGAGTATCATGATAACAATGTTAGGGAATCTTTGTAAAAAGATTAATCGTTATCTCCGTATAAAAGCAGTGCTTTAATTTATTTATCCGGTTTTGTTTGTTCTAAACAAATAACGTACCGGAAGGGGAAAAAACCGTTATCATAAATATACTCTATCGAAATTCTGATAAATACCGACGATAACTTAATATGTATTACTAAATTCGAATCGGTTGTCTGGCCTAGAAGTTTCTATTACTGCCGTGTCGTCGGTGCTATGAAGTCGTAAAGATGACTAAATAACAGCTAGCAGTTGAACATCATTTAACTATTAAATCTTTTTAAACAGAGTTTCATGTTACCCTCTTTAAACAGTCGTATTGTTTTACTTATTCGTTTTATGCTTTATTAAGGTTCACGCAAACTAGCGGAATTCGTGAAATCTGATCGGCGAAGTCTTACCCATGATTGGCAATCTTGCATCGACAGTTCGAATCTTGTTTTATTTGCGTAGATGAAAGGAGACGGATCAGGCTTTGCAGCGACTCGAGATGTTAAGTTGCCTTTCATGGCAGTGAATCGTGGAGTTGCGCTGGTTACTTAACATGCAAATCGATAGTATTGACTCAAACTATTAAATTGTTCAAGTATAAAATGCAAAATGCTATAACGATAAGTTGTATAGGCCACCCACACAAATATTTTACCAGTTTGGTGTTGATTCCGTCTAGACAAATTAACTAGTACTTGCTTGATTTTTTCCGGCGGAATTCATAAATTATATCGGAGGCGTCTTCTTAATATGGATTACTTAACCTTCTAAGCGTGACGATGTAATCTCCGCGTCTTCCTCATTCAATCTGCACCTACAATCAGGCAGTTATTGTAGCATTCTTACTTCATTACATATTACACTGACATTCAAGTTTCCGTATATTGTGAATTTATGAGTACTAAAACAAGAATCTATGTAAGTAGTAGTACGGTACGGTACGCAACTACCTCCCTAAGTACCTAGTTACCCACTACATAATTTTTATCTCTGGTTTCACCGAACGTTACATTTTTACAAATTTGTTTCAATTGCTTTACGGTTTTTGAATACTAGCGCTCACATGTCTCTTACTATATCACGCACCCATGAAAGTCTAAATTAACACGTAGGAACGATGTTTTATGTGCTAAAACAATAACAGGTATTAATTGTTCGTCTGAGATATTGCGTTACATAAAGGATAAACCCAATAAAACATAACGGCTGTAGCGATCAAATCGCATACACAAAAAACAAATCATGGTTTACCCCAATCCGAGAAGTGGTCGTGATGATATACGCAACTGGACTATGAATACGGGCCATCGTATGATGTTTGCACTTGGCCCGTTCATTAGGTGCCTACTGAATTCACATTAATAAGGTGTATACCTACTTGTATTGCAGAAATTTAATTACCTATGTAACGTCAACCTAATTACAATTAAGGTAACTATCGTGATTATTACAATGTTTAATTATTGCTCATACGATGATTAATGCAACTACGTAAGGATTACAAACGATGGTTGATTGTGTTTCGATATAATTAATTATTATGTGTGTTTGTTTTAACCTGCTTCATTTTAGTTTGACAAATTCTATTGTGGGTATGTTTGGTTTAAATTCCTAAAATCAGGTTCTTTATAATATAAACCATGCACGCTGCAGCACCGCCTCAGAGGTTCGTAGATCTGATTAAATCACATGACATTAGATTTGTCCAATCAGTGCAAAAGGTGGCACGGATTTTGTCTATAGGTAGCAAAATGGAGAACTGTAATAGTTATCGCATAATACTTAACGATTGTGTTGAATCATAAATTGTTTAGTACAATGCATAACATTTCATTTATTCTCAAGATTGAGAGTTCCTAAAAACAGGATGACGAAAGCCAGAAAATGTGGTTACAACAACAATAGTTAAATTAAACTGTCAAACACCAAGCGGTCACCGGTGACCGCGACCTATTGTTCTTTAATTGTGTCTATAAAACCGGTACTCGACGAGTTAAACTCTGAGACCTCGTGTGTAAATATTCTGAATATTTTATAATATTTTCCACTAAGTTATGCTCATTTGACATATTAACGACGATATTGTGCAAACTTAAGATTCTGTTGAGGTCACATGTCAGCACTTTCGATTGTGCAGAATAGGTAAAGTGTGTCATGTTACCACTACGATGATCGGTTTGTTGTGCTCGTGTCAAATGTACAGACAGACGCAAAAATGAGCAATCTGCACTGAATTTGATAGTACAACTGTTCAGATGCCTGACATGAGTTGTTCGTATGACAAGTAGGAAGAACTGACATCACATCCTTTTAGAAACGCAATTACCAAACATTCGAAACTGCTTATGCAATAACAAAATATTAATGTGGCCTCAATTGTTTTACGAAAAACCATACAAGTTAACAACCGAGAACCTACGAGTATAAGTGTGACCTACAAAGTACAAACATGCAAGTACCCAGTCCCTACTTCGTCGAAAATGTTAACTTTCAAGGATGTGCTTAAACAATTCGGAAACCTTCACGCGGCACCTGCCATTTGCAGTTGGTATCTAAAGGAAATGAGCAAGGCTCCACTGATGTACATAATTTTACATCACATCCTATCTTAGCACCGGGAAGTGAATCGACGAGGCTTGTTCTCGGATATGACTTTATGTAATACAGATGAATGCTGGGAAGTTTATGAAAGTCTGCATTAAGATACAGACTACTTTGTGCAGACTAAGCGATTAACAGAAATTTTAGATCCCCAACTAAACATACAAGTCCTTCTAAGAAGGCCACGTTATTTGGGGTCTTCGTTAGAACCCGTGTTAAAGGGAATTGCGTTTGGGTCAATGATATTACGCGGATATGGACTTTCACGAAACGAGCCATCCAATTATTTCGGCCGTGGAAACGTTATTGCACACTGAATAATAGACTAAAGTGTTTTGTTGCTACCATTCCGTATCATTTACCGTTTTCTTGCCGCAGTGTATCTCGGCTGTGTACATTATCGTTTCCTGGAATTACCTTTTCCAACTGCAATACGAGTTCACGTATGTGTAATATCGTCAGACATTATCTGTCCAATCCGGGTGAGGGCTTGCTGTGAATCATTCTGCAGAAAGTAGGTAGTACTTAATGTGATGCTTTTGAAATTAACTAGTCCAATTTCACATAATTTCCAATATTTACGCTTAAAATAATAAAGTTTTTGTTGTTTATTTAAAAAAGTAGTAACTAAACTAGTTAGCATGTATTTTTTTTTCATTCCATATAGGATGTATCATCAGTACCTCTCTACGCCGTTGGCAACACAACAAGGATTAATATTTAATTACTCCTTCTTAGATGCTTTGTCGCTTAAGTAGAATACTGGTGAAAGTGATGTGAACCTTTCAAATTTACTTTTTGTCCGTTGCCTCATAACTGGGTAACCTCAATAGCATCATGACTATGACTAATTTGTCATGGGTCGAGACTTGCTCGCCGTCGTTCGGTCGATTGGGTCGAGATACTTAGTCAAGCTTTAGCTACGAGGTTCATATGGCCTGGTTCTATTCTAAGTTCAAACAGTCCTTGGCGTTTATCCTTGGAATGTGTATTAACAAGACTTTAGAGGGTCGCTGAGGATGCTTCTGTTTAATCCGCTTAAAGTATGTTTAGAGACTAGAGAAGAAGTTCGTAATTTAAACTCATTACTAACAAAATATTTTTTTATTTTCCAATAATATCCAAAGACACGTGTATGTATGCTTTCCAAGTAAATGTAGGTCATATCGTTCGAGTTTTGGCAATCCGCGCGTCTGGTTGCATACCGTACTGGTTTACAATGCTGTTTTCGTCTTTAAGAGCTTATTGTTACGATAGCTAATTAACTTTTGTATTATTAACACTCACGAGTGCATTTCGTTTGCATTCCAATGGCATGTGGGGTGCGGGGTGTCGGCAAAGACGATTATGCAATTAACTAGTCCTCACTGTTACAAACTGAGCAAACAGTGTGCATTTTAAATATTTTTTATCTCTGATCACTTCTGTACTCCTCTTAAATGACACAAAGCATAATTATTTTTGGTACACGCAGAGCAATGTTAAATCACAACAGCTCATTTACCTAAGGACATTACAACCTTGCATCATGCAGCACCAAAGTCGTGGTGACATTCAGAACAGATCTAATCAACTTTGAAGAGCCTTGAGTTGCTAATACTTGAAAAGCAATTGTGTATTGTTTACAAGTTGTCCACTACAGAGATATAAAGCTTAGTTCTAAGTGGGGTAATAAGTTGACAACATTTTCAATCCGCGCAATCTGACATGATGTGACTTTGTGGAAATAAAATCTACATCACAAAGTACAGGAACCGTACAATGTAGATGATAGTTTGTGTATGTTTATTGAGTGGGTGGCTATCTCCAAACATGGTTTGTTACGTAACACAAATATTGAAAGAAATAAAATGGGTTCGGCAACGTCAGGTGACCGGTCGTTATTGGTCGCTCTGTCACAAGCTGGTGTGAAGCAGACTATGTTAATAGGTACCTACAGTACTGGCCGCAAGAGAAACACAATATTTATTCAGGAGATAGATAAATAGTGTTAATATTTCCTTAGGCGGTATTGTCGCGTTTCTCTCTCAAACAAATCCAAGCGAAGCATAAATGAGTGAATCTATTTTAGTACCAGATGGAGGGTTGATGATTAAATATTACAATTCACGGGTGTTAGTCATGGTTTACAAGCGACTGTCTACTGTGCTATGATTAATTAATGTCTATCTTGCTCCAGTTAGCTGAGTAAAGAGATAACACTCAGCACACCTTCGCTTAATTCTTGAAACAGAATGTAACATGCAACAAATTGTAAGATAAAATGTATTCTCGTATGAATATCGAGTGCAAACTGTTTATATTGTGGATAACGATTCACAGTGACCTGAATGTGCATATGCCTGTTCGAATAGGCAACATAGAATTGTTGTCATGAGCATTGAGTTCGACACTGTTTTGTCGGCGTGGCTTATGTTCTGCCCAACTAAGTTTGCATTACTTTACTATAGCTGCTGGTAGGTACCGTGGTACCGGTCACTCGTATTTCTGCGCTGATAACGAAGCAGTGTTTGCTCTCACTGCCGTAATCCACATAATATCGTACGGAGCGAATGTTTACTTCGCAGCCTGAACAGCTGTACATATTGTTTTACCTTATTACTGAAATATGAATGTGAAAACTGTATGCATGGTTATAAGCTGCAAGGTCTTAATATGCTCACGACATTTTGTGCCTAATGAATTTCCTAGATGTGGTTCACTTGCTGACGAGGTAAGTATTTGTATCGCATTACTTCATTTTATTTGATAAGATAAGTATCGATCATGCATTTTTCGTGCAGGTACCAATCATTTAAATTTTACTTTATACATTATACATTACTATTTGTGTAATAGTATGTAAAATGTCCATATATATTATGTAAGTCTAGGTACCTACTAGGTAATAGTTATATTATTATGATATTCCGTGGTTTTGACTATGACCTTGTTGTACCCCAGTGACATTTGGCCGGTTCCTGTAAGATTTAGTACTTACCTAATTTGGAAGATTTATTTATGAAAATCCTAAAAGGACCTCGATAGGTATTTTCTCAGAAATAATTCAAGTAAATGATACACCATTCTAATAACAAATCCGTATACCAATCTTGTATTGATAAAAAAGTAATAAAAACTTAACGAAATGACGTTAAGACCTACATTATGTATAAATTATTTATACATATACCTACTATTGTACCACATTATGACGTTCTTAAGAAGAACACATCTTTTTTATTAATTACTGAGCGATGCATGAAGTATGTATCTCTCCATATATGCAATGGTAATTGCGTCAGTAAGTATATCATTAGAAAAACTGATGGAAATCTTGCGTTGAGAATCACAATCATTGCGTTTACTAAAGAAAAAATGAACTACCTACAATTGTACGTATTATTACTTTGTATTATGTTTGTAATCTATCGATTATTTGCTGATATTCAACAGGGCTCGATAAAAAAAATAAAGCAACCCAACTCAAACATGCTTGGGAATATTGATCGATAATACGATATCTAACTGTGAAGTAAGTAAATATATTATGTGAATATTGCAACAATGTGATCGCAATACAATTGAGTTTAGCATACTTTCTAGCAACACGACAAATGAGCTATCAATCAGCTCGCAACACTGACCCGGTTGCGGCTCACCTGCGCATACGCATCAACTTACATTCGGTTCATATTCAAACACTTTCAATGCAATCAGGGTATGCGAATATAAGTGAATAGGTACATATTGTTATATTATTTGCTTTAAAATTTTATTGGAAATAAAATACCTGAAGGATTATTTTGGTCATTTGCATAATTATCATCATTGTGTCAAGTGGGATGATGACAGAGTATGAAAATTAAAAATCTTATTAGTCCTTAAGTTAGGTAGGTAATGAAAAAATATTAGATACGTATTTTTTCTTTTGTCGTATAATAAAATAATACTTAGATAAAACGAATCAAAGTTTAGGAGTGGAGGCTAAAACGTCATTTCTACGTATGAAATGGACATATAGAAGTGACGTCACGCGAAATTTCAAATCAATACATCGCCGAAAGTATTCGTTTCTGTAAGAAAATAAAAAAATCGTGTCTAATGATTTAAAATAATCTACCAGGCGGACATTAAAATAAAAATTAGGCATCTACCCTATTCAAGAGTACCTCTATTAATAACACTTTAAAGTTTAAATACTATTTGACGTCTGTCTTTATAAAGGTTTTTTATAAAAAAAGTGTTTAAAATTGCTAAATAAACTTGCAACAAAGAGTTTATTTTTGTTAAACATTCTCACCCTAGCCATTGTTTAATGAAATAATGAAATGTCATTTACACACTGCAACTTGTGCGAACCACGTCCATATTTACCAGCTCCATTTTGTCACGGATTAGGCAGGAGTCCAAGTCTTAAAGCGTGGTACATTGATATGGCGGGTACCAATATCAATAATGTATGAAGTTAACATTTCTATGGACACGAATGTTGGAGATACTTTCTTACTTCTATACTAAACTTATATTTTATTATTAGGTTAGTACGTGATACGTAATACTTCCAATCATAAGTACACCTTTAAGAACTCTTGAAAAGGGAAATAGAAAGACAATCGAATTCATATTTTTATATTAACGTTTCTGAATAAATCCATTTCATTTTATTCAAGGATAACTCCCTCAACTTTCATTTATGCTTAATATTTTTGCTCGTGTAAAATAAAAGCTGTGTGTTCCGATAAAACCCGCTCGCTTATGCCCATGACGTCACTCACAAATTATTTTGGCGAATTCTTGAACATCCTAGTCACTAACTACCTGCTGACCATTGACTAAAGGTCGGATGATTAATATAAGACTAAAAACTTGAGGCCACTTTATTTATAGTCTATAAAAGTCGAACTAGTAAAGAAATACTATTAATAAATCATAATAATTAAGTTACTCGTCAGTCCTTAAATCAGTATCGTAAATAACTGAAATAATCGTCAAGAAAATTACTATAGCTCTGCAGCGGTCGTAAAAAAAAGATGATTTTCAAATCAAATCGAATTACTTTAATGCATCTATAACGTGTACAAGGTGGTTTACAATTTTTTGGCATAATGTGTTCCAACTGTAGGCCCTAGGATTTAAATAGTAAAGGTAGATTATTTCACTTTTTATATCTTGGAGCTCTATCAGTTCTTCCCACCCGTGCATGAGCGGCTGGAGAGGAATGGTTGGAGGTGGATCACTCTGTTGCCCAATTTCTTACTGGCCACGGTAACTTTAAAAGCAAAGTGTTTCATTTAAAAACTTGTTTCACCATGGTGCCAATGTTCGACAGCGGAGCTGCAATACGAGCAGTTCGCCCATCACATACTCTGGGAGTGTGATCTCTGGCAATATGAACGTAACATTATGTTAAATAATTTAATTGTTTCGGGAGGTGTAGTTTATTATACGGACCTTGTGGAATCTAGAACAAATTTCCGTGCGTTTAGGCGCTTTTGCCATACCTATTATTGGAAGCAAGTATAACAGCTCACACATAGGACCCACTTAGTTTTTAGTCAAATTTCCGTGGTGCTTGGCGACTGGGCTTCGCCCAGTTGTACAGTCTCTTCTTTATGCCTTTAGGATTAATTCAATCTGTCTCCTGCAGTAATTCACCGAGGGAAGTGGAAACATCTTTTTTTCTTCTCTTCTTATAATATCTTCTGATTCACTTTGTTGCGGGAACGAAGACATTCATGTCCCTCGGACGCGCCCGGACTTCAGTGTTCCGGTGTTTCCATGTTTGTATCTACTGTAGATCCTGGCTAACAGGAGTTGCAGCGGTTTTGGGAGGTTGTGGGCTTGCTCCATTAAAAAAATCTTGAAGCTCATTAACTAGGTATTTGTTAGTATCTGAGTGTTTCTAAGTCTAACGATACAAAGTTATTATAGCGTGAATATATGTATGTAGATACAATAACGATAATTAAATCAGATAACACCTAGACATTTGTTTTAATTCATACAGTCACGAATTCATCTCTCGCCATTAAGAAAACAATTTTATAATTACAAATTGTTTTGAATCAATTTTACACTTGACTGTTAAGAAATTGTTATTCAGCGTTACGAAACTCGACAATAATTTACATTTAATAAACATTAGTTTGTGTCGTAAAGTTTGCTCTTTGGATACTAATATTATTTCTGTTTTGTTGACAAACGTACACGTTCACAGATTTTATAATTAGCTTGGATAAATTACGCAATAATTCCTTATTAAATATTAATGTGAATCATCTACCAAGTTTCTTTGTTTTTTTCGTCATTAGAATATTAAAGTTTGCATTTGACATTAACAGCCAAGGCAAGCAACGAGAAGGAAAGTTTTTAAAACCATTTAAAGCTTTAGCCTAAAGAGCCGTCAAGATTATTTCCTAATGAGCACCTTTAATTAAAGTTAAATTCAGAGAAAATTTAAAGGAATTAGTAATGAAATACAGAAATTACCATTCCACACATAGGGACTTTAAAATTCCCAACACGATGGAGGTTCTCAATTCGTATGTTTTTATTAAGTTCACCTTTGTTATAGGAACGTATTCATGCATCTCTACTTATTTAATCTTGTTCTGTTTTCTTTTGCCATACAGGAGTCTTAAAATTCTTAATTGGTATTCATTCCTATATGCATAATAACGTGTATCTCCTTGAAGTCATTTGTCAAAATTATTGAGTAAATGTTAATGAGGCGTTAGATCTTAACTGTGATGATAGTTATGATGAAATAATCGCACGTGGGCGAGTTCATCCATCTTTGCCACGGTGATACGACAAAAATATTATTATTTAGCATTATAGGTAGGTAATACATGAAGACTTAAAATGCAAATACATGTTGCGATTTACCTAGATCCCAAATATTCGATAAAACGCCAGTCCGAGGAAAAATACTCGTTAAAATAACAAGTTAAAGTCATATTATATTTCTAAATAATTAAAATATCTCATTTAATAAATAAAATCAGTTTCTGTTTATAAAGAAAACTTGACCTATTAAAATAATCTATGAAGATAACCAGTAATAGGTACACATTAAGGAGATAATTATATCGAGTTCAGAAGTTATTGAACTATCGCGAGCTGTTATCAAGCTGTTCCGGATTGCAAATCTTGCAAGTCTGTTGCCGATATCAGTGCCATATCTCTCTACCATCTCATAGGTATATTATGAAGCATTATTTGCATATGCCATTATCGTTATTGCCATATTCTCGGCAGACTTCTGGAATGTTTAGAATTATGTAAATAAAACCATCGTATTTTGTAAAAATTAATTATATAATTTTAGAAAATTATGTCACAAGTAGATAATGTCATAATACTAAAGCAGAAAATCTAGTTCATTAAACAATAATAATTTCATCAGATATTAAGCGAATTAATTTACCTTAATTTTGGCTTTCAATCAATTGGAATAAGCTGATATTTCCTCAACTCGCACGTTTTGATGACCAGTGCAACCACGTAGAAGACAAGGAAATTCAATGCACAGAATATTAATGGCAGATGTATTTATAGTACGTACGCTACGTACAATACTTTAATAATATAATTCAACATACCTGTGTTCGGTGAGCGACAAGGCTAGACAGTAGTCAGTGTCAGTACCCAGTAGACGGACCTGGGTATGTGAACAACCATGCAGATTCTATGAATAAAATGGGTATTATTTGCCACCTTAATAATGATCTCAAGTAAATAGAGATTGGATGTTTTAAGTATTGTTTGGAAACAACAAAAGTAATTAGGGCCGTGGTTGCTACCACAATTGTTACTACTTGCTTTATCCTTTACAAACAATCGGTGAATGTCTGAGGAAGTCTTATGAAATTGCCCAGGGTTTTCTTACACACGCTGGTCCAAATGGCCGACATTGCCAACTGTTTCTTCGTTACTTAATAACGATACGAGTATGAGGTCCAATTAGGTCCATGAAGACATTCGCAACATGTTTCAGTTGATATTATTAGAGTTGTTTTGTTACCTGCTCGCTCGCCTGCTCCGACACGAGTTTCAGTTTGAGTCACGTAAACAAATGCGTGAAAATGATGTACACGTGGGAGTCCCTCTATGATGGTAGTTGACAAACACCAACGCCTACTCTAATCATATTACCCGAGCATAGCTTGAAGTTTGTTGTAGGAACCATATACCATATGCACGTCGAAACAATTCCCTTCGTGCTATGATTGATGTTCTGTTTTGGATTAGGCTTGGTTATAATTATAGAATCCGAAGTTCTATGAAATTACTAGTACCTACTTGTACTTGTAAGTCTAGTAGTAGTTATTTTAAGAGTTCAATCTAATGATATTATTGAATCCTTAATTAAGGTTCGTAACCTTACTTAACTTACTTTCATTATATTGGTTTGTGTGGACGAACTGTATTGTATCAAGGTGACCAAATATGTTATTTTGTATTTCGATTTTCGATGCAATAGCAACTTTTTAATAACAATGTAATTAACGATTTTTTTACGATTAACTCGTCGAGTACCGGTTTTATAGACACAATTAAAGAACAATAGGTCGCGGTCACCGGTGACCGCTTGGTGTTTGACAGTTTAATATGATCCTAAGTTGCTTTAGATACTAGTCGTTCTGCTTTTATGTTAGAAGTAAGTCAGTTCCAGAATCAGCTGCGATCATGAAACACAGTTTTACGAACGATAACAAAATAGGAGCACAACAAAGGCTGCATATCGGCTACACGCTTGCACATGCAAGTCAAATTATAACGTTATATTGACCCGTACTTAATACCTAAGTAAGTACATATACATAACAGATCAATTGCAAGCGGTGGCCTTTCAAATGTATGTAATGATACTAAGGTAAATGCTGGTGTGTGGAATTTATGCAACCTTTATGAATACATAGGAATATTTCGAAACTTGAAAAAACAAAACAGAATTAGTTATAGCAATTATTGTAAACATTGACATCAGAAGGCTTTGATAAGCATTCACGTTACTGACCTAGTTTAGAATTAGCTATGCTGTTGCTACTGAAAATAATTACTTTGTCGATCTAGAGCAGACGCTTCGCTGTGGAGAAATCCGATAAATTATTTTATTTAATGCTTGGTATTAAAGAGACAGCCAGTAATTAAACAAAGGCTGTATATTTACAGAACTATTACTTTGCATCCTTGAAGCAAACGAAATGAAATAAATCTATTGCATCTTGTTCTTGGCCTCTAAAATAACATTTAACTGACCTATGCGCCACGCATTCAATAGTATGCTAATTATATTTTACGCCACTGATTGTCTTTCCAAGGTATTTGTGACAAACATAGTAGGGAGAAGGTAGGTATATAATTAATGTCTCCCTTGAATTGACCTATTGGAAAATGTTTGTTTTTCTTGGAGATTACTTCATCATCGTAACAATATCACGTTTGTTTTGTTCCAAAAATAGTGCATAAAAATAAAGGTAATTGAAAAAATCTATAGGTTATATATCATAAGTTTGTACTGAATAATTTCTTACTTCTCATTCCACTAAAACTTGAAACATTTTACACAAATCATGGCAAGAGTTATTTTGTTAGAGCAACAAGCCACGTCGCGCGCCGCGAAAGTTTTGGTACCTCACGTGTCAGACTAGTTGTCGTAAATTATACTAACGCCATATTTAACTCGGCTGGAGAACTAAACAACATAATTAGCAATGCAACAGGCATGCTCAGTGTTTTCAAAAGAACAAAACGTAACCTTTGCGTTCTTTCACAGGAATTTTAATTAGCAATTTAAGAAAGCGCAAACACTTTTTGAGCTTGAGTTGTTTGTTATCTGCGTGCCTGATATGAGAAACTTCTCATTATTAAATTTCTCAGTCTCCGCTTCGTTTTATTTTTCTTTTTGCTTGAGACAAGGCAATCGGGCAATATGTTCTGGCCCGCCAGGATTTTCAACGAAATATATACGAGTTCTACTGACTTATTGAATTCCTCCACATAGAAACTATAGAAATTTACCTCAAAGATTGTTTTTATTATTTTTGTTCTAAATATTCATTTAAAAACATTTAAAACATGTGCTAAAACGTATTCGGTTTTACAGAAAAATCGATTGAATTGCTAACGCGTTTAATTTGATTTAAAACAGAATTATAGGGCTAGTTTATGGGTAAATAGTGCAGTGCACTTATTACCTACTAGTATTGATAGTGGTGTGGGTGTGTTAGAGAACCGGTCCCTGGCTCCCGCCAACCACGACAGTACCTTTAGGTATACCGTATACCTGGCCGACGGCACAATGAATTACGTGGCTACAGTTATCTACCATAGAGACTCGTGGATATTTTCTCCCGATTACCATTGCTGTGTCAGTTTGATGATGTAAACAATTGAATTATGCACGGCTCACTATGATTAATTGCTCGTTTTGTTTGCATTACTGGTTTGAGTTCATCGTTTGTTTCTTTACACTCCGTTTGTTGAATGATTTGATGATGTCACACTGTTTCCCTCTAGTTTATTGTGTCTGACGGTCCAGGAAAAGTTATGCTTTATTCTTTATTATAATGCCGGCCAACTTTCGTTTCGTTTTCCTACTAGACAAGTTATTTTGTAGTGACTCTAGTCTAGAATGGAATTCTTAGGCTATGATTATTAGCCCACGTTAATAAAAAATCCAATAACGTTGCTAATCGCATTCTTGTGTATTTTTAAACGTATCTTAAATCCATCCGTGTTGATGTGTGGGATATAAGTGCGATTCATCATAATATCTAGCTAAAAAAAAAATACGTGACGTAGTAAATGTTAATGTAATACTAATTATGCTGATTAAATGTTTTTATTAACATAAATTGAACTTGATTATTTTGTATTTCATGTTTCTGTGTCACCAAAAGTGTATAACGAATATTTAGTGTTCACGTAATAATTATTTAATAGAAAATTCTTTTTTCGTATATCTTCCTTCTGAAGTTGAATAAAATAAAAGCACATTTTTTGTCCTTGCTTATACAGTGCAATAATATCGTTAGAGGGCATTGATGTAATCTACTATGTACATAGTACTGCCTGTACAAGGCTAAATTTTATTTTTATTTTTACAATAAAATTATCAGGTGATAAACATTTTGAGCATCATACAATGAACAAAGAAAAAATCTGATCACTTTTTTTTGTCAACGAATGCGGTGTACCGACCGCAAATAAGTAAACTGCCAATATTGAATTAAATTATAGCCTCTCTGTACGATCCCTTCATTAGCATTAGTCTCGTTGTTCCCTTCGTTAGCCATGATTCAAACGACACACTGTGCAACACAAAGGTTTGATTACAGATAATCATGGAGACTGATTAATTTGCATACGTGTACCGTTGTTTGACATCATGCCATACACACAATGAAGTACGAACACTCGTTACACTGGATGTGCCATGATGTCATAGACCATGCATCGCCTGCACCCACCACTGAATAAGATCGGTGCAGTACATATTCATTGAAGCTTCGCCTGAGATAAAACCGCCTAGATCGGCGTTTCTCTCGTTGCACAGATAAAGTAGTACTTTAGTAAAGTTTAGTACGTCTCCACCGAAGTGGGTTTCGTTGTTGTCTAGCTTTATTAGTGTAATATCTTAGGCGTGCATTTGATTGCGGACAACCGGGGCGCCTGCACCGGTTACACTCGCAACCTTGTGCGGTTTCATTTTAGATGCAACGTCTCTAAGGTTAGCGACATCGCTAATTAACACCAATGCACTCATTTGAAACTTTATTAAAGTAAGAATAGTTAATCGATTTCATAGTCTACGCTTTGAGGGTTGTTGATAACAAAGGGAACTATAAGAAAAATATCGTGGCTACATTTTTCATTATTCATCAGAAGAATAGTTTTTGTCTGAATTCGTAATGAATTATCATTAGTGCCCATTTAGTGTGGCACTGGAGCTGATGCTAGAGCTCTATGGCATTTTAATTTGCGATAGGTTCCTGTATACTGTTTGTATATATTATTGTCCATGCTATTGCCGATTGGGGTGACGTTGGCGTCAATGACGCCACTGGTTCTATTAACAATTGACAGGCCTCTATTAGTATTTTATTTCCAGTTTAGTAAGTTATTTAGTTGGAATTGAATGGAGTCAATTGTTTGTTGTCAGTGCCATTATTGTAATGTATTCAATCACGTGTACTTACGGTGTTAGATCACATCGATGTGGTGTGGATAGACCGGTAAGTATGTCCTCGTTCCCCTTCCAAGTAAAAGGTCGAAAGCAATCCGCAACCATTCTATTACTTACACATGTGAACTTAAAGATAGATACTTCTGGCAGCGGAAGATTGTTAATTAGGTATATTACATACATAGTGGTGTCACAAGGCATTACCATAACCTGAAGTATAACACACGACACCCCCTTCACCACACATATGATTACCTACAGACTTTTTTCTTTGTGTTTTTGCTTTTTCATGCAATAAAAGCTATGTCGAAATCGTTTTAACGTCCTCGCTTTTGTCTTTAAAAGTCGGGTCTTTTCGTTATATGATTTACGGCCGGCTTCTCTAGAAACGATGCCAAGGCATTACATTACATAGACCCACTTCTTTATTGTCAAATTAAGAATGTTGCTTGTGAAGCTATCAGTCAGATCTACGAGCGTGGATGTTTGTTGACCGTTACGTCTACAGTTCCGCCATTTAATTCGGCAAAAAAGCTTTGTAGGTCACTAAGAGATATTATCGAAATGGACACGTCGACTACGTGGAATCCGGCAACACCTAATGACTTAATCAATTTCCTTGACACTCTCAGTTATTTACACAAGATCACAAGATTTAGGTTTAAAATCAGATATAAAAAAGATATTTTTCCGTAATAATCATAGAATTATGTGCACCTATTAAATTAGTCCCAATAAATTATGTTTATGAAATAAATAAAAAAACCCTTGACATATAACAGCTGTTTCCTCAATTCGTTTCTGTATGAATCACAATAAATGAACCTATAATATAATCCTTATTATTTTCGTATCAAGAATGTGACTGGCTCTAACCTTCATGATAGTGGCCAATGGAGAATGATGTATAATGAACATGGTATATAAGTACAACTAGACGAGGTGCACATACCCCCGCACTGTCAATGATAATGAGCGGACGTGTTTTATCTACTGTGTTAATTGAAACCCTGTTATCAAAACTCAATTAATATGTACGTCGTTTCCATTACAATTTATGTCGCCAAAGGAAATATTTTGGCGTAAGCTTAGTTGCCAAAATCTGTGTTGGCAACGTTTGTGTAATCTTATCCAGTTTTTATGTCAGCGTGTAGCGAGGTCTAGTATCTAAAACACTGTCCTATTTATGTTTTATATCTGGATAAACTCGTGCTATATTTTTATGTTCCCCTAAACGCCAACTGGTAATTCCAAACGGTGGCTTATTGCACCTACTGGCACTTACTGAGTTTTGTTCATGTTCAAAGAATTCGATATCACGGTCATTGTTCGTGTTCATGGTTCGTGTTTCCATTTGATACGGTATCCTAAAAACTTTTACAAGGAAACGGACTTAGCGAAAAATTACTTTCGGTATATACGTGCCAGATCATACTGTTTTAAACTTTTGAAAATACATAGTACAATTTAAAGCTTTAATTAAGAAATTGAGAGGGGTCCTCGTTTTTCGTTTCTTTCTCTTCAATTCATTTACATCTAATACACGTGTCAGTGAGTTGAGGATTGCTCAGAATAATCCACCTAAACATACAAGAATTTAAAATGCCTAATGAAATGTAGACAGCCACAAACGATGTTTATATACTGCAGCTGTAGCAAGCCGGGCGTGGGATTCAACACACCGTGAACAGTCACCTTTATTAGTCATGGTGGACTTCCCTAACCAATGATTGTGATAGGTACAGTTTGTGATCTTCTAAAATTGTACATTGGTATAATTGCACTAACACAATTTACTAATAATATAATAATTCGTGTTGGGTTTTTGACGATTGTACTTATGATTCTTTTAAGTTCTGTGATAATTATACAATGTGCAAGTATGCTACTGATAAGTAATTGCAATAGGAACATGATTCCATGCATTAAACATGGCTCTCTTCGATAAAAATAAAAAAATGTCGCAAGCTCTTCGAACCCAACAGCAAACGCGCGTTCTGATCGAAGATAAATAACTTCGGAAATGATTTGAAAGTAATTTCTTTTTGCTGCTTTCTAGGCAAGCATTCTACATAATATGAGGCATGTTCTTTTACTTTATACCGGACGACGCGACAGTAAAGATAGGATTTATATTTCACATATGTATACCTAAGTCCTAAGTCTATCAGCTTATGTGGAATCCTTGGTAAATGTATTGTTGCGTCAATACGCAAATAAAATGGTCTTGTTAACTCTTTTGGTTGTATTTTATTGGATCTTAATTATTTATCTGGCTTTTTATGTATGTAAGTAGATACTAGTTTTTCGTAGTCGTGGTTTTCCCAATACCTATCTATGCAAATCCACTGTGCTGATTAACGTCTGAACAAACCCGATGACAAGCACATTAACTTTTATCTGCTAACAAACACATCACTAATTTTTTTCTACAAAGACCTAAATAGCAAATTTCAATAAATACAAAATGAAATAGAGTTGTCTATTGCATTGCATTACAATTTATTGTTATTTTTTACTCGATTTTCTGTTCTATTTAGTGCAATTTCTCTCGAGTCGTTCCTATCTATAAGCATTAGACTGGACTGGACTTATCTAACCAATTTGGATGGATCATGTTTAACGTGTCAACAAACTCACCGTGGTATTTTTTCTATTCTAGCATTTTCGTTATCTTTTCCTGAAGGAAGATTTCCTCATTTTTACCTTTCCTTAGTACCTTACTAAAAACATTTCAGACAAAAACTTCAAAGTCGGACGGAGATATAAAGATAACTTTAGATTAATTTTACAGAATTATCCCTTTTTATAAAAGTTTTTAACCTTTTCAACTATTGAAAAGGCCATTTTCTTATAAATCCTTTGATATAATAACAGTGTTCACCAAGATCTTGGCTTATTTACATTAAAAAATGGTTCTGCAAATTCAAGAGTATTATTTTTGCCTAATACTAGCAAAAACTGTCCATTACCTAAACAAATAAACTGTGTGATTCATTTGAAACGGCCGCACGTTTTTCCGCATACTTACTCTTCAAATTTTCTTAAAAAAAAGTTTGATGTGTCTTTGTATTCGACATTCCAGAGCACGTATACTCTGTGTACCAATCAATGTATTTTTTACTACAGTCTGTTAGTCAGTCTGGAATAAACCAGCCCAATGCCTGACATACGTCTGACTCACATCGATCTGCTCTTATACATTTATTTGGCTAGGCCTGAACATGCATCCTGTAATGAACCTGCAGTTCAACCGATGTTTTATATTTAGCTTTTTATTCTAAAGAGAACAATAAAAAGTTGTCGTATCGTGTGGCTAGAATGCGTTCAGACTACAATATATTTTGTTGCCAAAAGCATCCGAACCATTTATTATCTCCATTGGGAAATACCGACCTTAACTAAGATAAGTAATACGATGAGTCACGTATGCGGTCTTTTGTTTCAGTATTGGAGCAAGCAGACGGACGGCCCGCGAAATTAAACAACGTAGAACAGCAAAAACAAACTACAGTAGAATTTATAGCAGAAGATGAAGAGGTAAGACCTAGAATTTTTGTTTGGGACAGGGTGGCAAACGAACGGACGAATTATCTGATGGCAAGCAATCAGCGTCGGGTATGGACATACACATACGCAACACATACGCAAGTTACAAGTGCATTGCTGGTTTTTACCACACGGTAAAACAAGTTAAAACAACGCAAGTGTTTCGCCGGTTTTCTATCAGGCCATGGTATCACTCCGGTCGAGTTTCTGATCAGTACGGAAGCATGGTTCTTCCACGTGAAAAACATTTCTTTTTTTGTTATCATCTTCTCATTGAAATGTATTCTTTTGGGAAGTAAAGTTAGTAGTACTTATCTAAGTGACTTATTCAAGGCTATGTTTGTACAACGACGGCTAATCTCTTGTTTGCATTTTTCGACTGCACAAAGGCACAATGTTACCAAGATAAGGGAGTCGTAGGTAAATACGGCCAATAAAAAGGTTAAGTTAGCCGTCGAACAAGCTTGTCACGACAATGAAAACACGTAGCGAGAAAGTAATCGATATGTCTAGCGCGGTGCCGTAAGTTTTATTCTCACTTCACTTGAATTGGCGATTACGTAGTCTAGTGGGACCCGAGATCTGCTCATGATAAAATTGTCGGCTCCAGTCGCCGACCGTTTAATTTGTTTTAACGACTCAAGTTTCTATGCTCGATTGATGTGTGGCCGTAGAATAGTTTTGACTGACAAACCAGCGTTTTGTTGATCCGCGGCGTGTTGAGACCTTGATAGCGTTGCTAATGTCATAATGTTCACCGAGCAACAAAATAAATTGTGTAAGCGGAGAGCGCAAGGCTAGAGCCAGCGCCCCACCGGGTCACGTCTGATGCCTTAATCCGTGTGTTGCATATACCTGGACTTAAACACTTTCTACAACAAGTACATAGTGGACACGTTTCAGTTGCAACATATAAACTTGATACATTCAAGATTTAGACATAATAAGAACCCCTTTGTTTATGAAGGCACAGAAACAAACCACCGAGTTAGTATTCAGCGACAGTTTCTGTTCAAAAGCTCGGAGAATAAAGAAGCGCGTACACGTGAACTTTTAGAAACAATAGCGTCTACCTTACTTACTTTGGGGATCACGTTTTGCCCTTTCCTGAACTAATTTTCCTGTTAGATAACAATAAAAAAGTTGGCGATGTTGCAATTATTGTTTCGCTTTATGATGATGAAAGAAAATCAGCCAAATTTTTTAAATTGCGAACAAAAAATGATTATATTATAGATTTCTCTGCAATCGTAGATTGCAATGATTGTTATTAAATTAAAATGGTGTGAAGCTATAAAGTTTCTCTGAAGAATTATCCATGTTCCGTTACTAAGCACAAATTGAGCTGCATCATTGCGAGACGAGCGAGTACTTGGAGCACCACAGCAACCACCCATGTCGACGTAATCATTTATCTTCATTACGTTCTCTGTAAATAATGTTTCTTTTGACGGGACTAACCCATCATTGCTTGGTGCTTTTTGCATTATGAAATCCATTTACAACTACTTTTACTATTTCACTAAATTTCACTTTCCTCCGACTGACAACATTTTTCATTCATTCGTTTTGCGTCTGTTTCTTCCAAACGTTGATCCGGCAAATTCAGCATATTATCAGTCAATAGGTACTTCTTTGTTAGTTACTTTATTTAAATGAATTTTGTGCATAATAATGTAACATTATTCACCTTTTTATTATTTGTTTGGAATAGGACTGTTTAAGTTTTATCCTCAATGTTATGGTACAAGAAGAAATAAACTTATATGTAGTTGATGCTGTGAACTTGGTAAATATTTACTACATGGAATAGTAGAGATCAGGCAGTCTGCCAACCAATCGAAAATTCCGACATGTTTATTAATGAAAAATAAAGAAGTTTATTTTCTTGGAAACACCGGCTTTTTGCACAGATAACTATTACTAGGTAAGCAGTGGATTCGTTTTAATCACGTTTCTCAATATGATCTTAGTTTTATTTGAGTTAAGACTACAAAAGGAAGTTCATAAAGATATACATTTTGTTTAATTCCTTCTGGAAAGACGATGCGACATTCCTAAGTCTGATGCATGGAGTGTATTATTCAAATATGCGCACGATTTAAACATTATGTGAAATCCAGCCGTTTATAAATTCTGCACATGTGCCGTCGTCTAGAAAATGGTGGTAGGATAATATACTGCCACGGTGGGTGATCTGATGCGTCCATGCGTCTTCTACTACTAACCTATACAACCAGTTCAACCTTATTTTGTTTAAACTGAATCTACCATCGTAGTTGGGATACAGATATTCTAAAACAATAATCTTATATCTTATACCATTATATAAAGCGGAAGAGTTTGTTTTTTTGTTTGAACGCGCTAATCTCCATAACTACAAGTCTGATTTGAATAATTCTTAATTTTGTGTTGGATAGCGCATTTATCGAGGATGGCTATAGGCTATAAGACATCACGCTACAACCAATAGGAGCTGGGCAGAGCGTGTGAAACCGCACTGAAGTAGCTAGTTAATTATAAAAGTACACCAGGAGTACTATAAAGTAAAGATCATCAACAGCCTCTAAATGCCCACTGCTGAGCAAAGCCTCTCACACGGAGAAGGTTTGAGCATTAATCACCACGCTTGCTCAATGCGGGTTGGCGATTACAAACTTATAATTAGAAATTATAAGCCCAGGTTTCCTCACGATGTTTTCTTTCACCGTTTGTTAGTGGTGTCTAAATAATCTTAGAAAGTACATATAATTCGGAAAAAGTCACCTTGGGACTTGCCGTTGGTAGGTTTCGAACCCGCATTCTCATGCATGAGAAGCCAGCGTCTTAAACCTCCGGGCCACCACGACATGTTTGCCATAAAGTAAACATTATTACTTAAATACGTATCCCAAGGAATCTTCAAGAATATGCTGCAAAAGCTTCCCTAGATTGCACGTTCAATGCTATAGTTACGTAATAACATAAAATACTACTTTCCCTAGACATAACAACATGGTAATCTTATTCAATGCTGCAATCCATGTTAGGAGAAATGTATGGTGTTAACTTAGTAGGTAAAGGTAGCTACAATCACTTTCTATATTATTAGTTAAGACACGTACCAATTACATCACACGGCGTCGAAGAGTTACTCACAGTTACAATGTTACTCGGTGATAATAGTGTAATTTGTATTACACATGTAATTATAAACCAAACTGGAACATCTAAAAGAAAGTGTAAGAATTTCCATGAAAATTGGGCACACGTACTTTGTGCTCAATTTTTTGTAACACTATCGAATGAATGGATTCTAAGAAACGATTAGTTTTTTACTTCTTGTAATATAAAATGCTTTATTCTCCAATACACAGTTGAAAAATACCTATTAGGTGATATCCTCAACTTTTATAAATCGTTTTGTAATAGATGTCTATTAAGTTAATCCAGTAATGTACACGACTTTTATCGTTAAATCTCTTTGACAGGTACTAAATATGTAGTAATGGTACATCAATTCAATCTCCATTAACTTATAGAACTAGGAAACACATTAAGTACAATTTTATTTTTCATTTATAGCTTAAATAACGTACTCAATGACAAACGTATATTTAGATATGAAATATTCCAAATGACATTTTGACGTCGATATTTTTTATAAATTCATGCTTATTGAAATTTTGTAGTATTTTTAACGTTTAATGGAAAAGTGAGATATAAGTACATCATAAAAAATAAGTATCGTTTTGTTTGTTTCAATTGTTCAGAGGCATCATAAATATTTATGTAAGTACATGTACTTAATCTTTTTGCGGTGTGTTTAGTCAAATGGTCACCAGTAACCGCCGAAGGCGACGTGTCAAACGTTAAATAGAAGTGTTAAATACGCGGTAGACGCGTCTAAACAACAGGAGTTGGTTTATGTCTTCCTCCTCTGTTATTATTATTGTTCTGTGTCGCGGTTTCCTCGAAAAACCACCTTTGTTCTCGTCCATTTACAGATTGGCTACATACAGAATAATTTATTGTTGCAAAACATCATTGGGACGAGACGTGATGTTTTAACAAACCAATTGAGGAGTGGAATCAAATTAATATCAGGCTAAACTGGAACATGAGTTTATGGCCTAATTTCGAGCAGTTGTTGAAAACCGATGGTAACATAAATAACGTTTAATCTAACTAGAATCATAATCTTATTCTGAAAAGAAACGAACGTTTTTCTCCATATATCGCCTCAGAGGTTTTCCTCTTTCCTTTTACTATACGCTCATACTCATTTATAATATCAAAAGCATTACATCTTCTCTCAGTAAAACCAACCAATCACAACATCTTTATAATATGCAATTTACTGTTTTTCGTAAGATCTAGAGGAAAGCATCATACGTAGTTATCACCTTTAAAACGACACCCAATCAAGGTGCCCATTTCATTCGTTCTACATTTCTGGTTTAGTTTTCTTTCTGCTATGTTTTTTACAACACTGTTGACTTACTTTGATTCTCATTGTTACTCAATTTTTTGTGCTAGTTCACAGAACATCGCGGAAATGTCATCTTGTTTAGTAATATCTTTTGTCTTTTCAAAAACGACGACTGGTTTTTTAATTTTAATTCAACAGTTTTTTATCTGTATGTTACGTCAGTCTTCTCATAGGACTGCAAAGACTAACACTGCTATATTTATTTATTTATTAACAAACATATGTGAAATGAATAATAGCTTTAACGTGTCTAGTGATGCTACTAGGTATGTTATGTTATTGGGTGTAACTGGCTAACCTTAGCCGTGTCGTAAAATCTAGACAAAACCACCTTTCTCTAGCACTTGGCCAGCTGGTTTGTAGCGGCCGATTTGTCGACCTTAATTTTTCTTTATTGGCTCTTTAAAAGGAAGATTGAAGTTAGATACTGTTAGATTAATTTTTTTTGTTGAACAATCCACGTCACGTTTAAAAAATATTTATATATAATCTCTGTTCGACCTCAAGTAGAATCGCTTCTGTTATTTAAGAGAAACTATATTTTATAAGCAGCCAAAATGGAGAGGAATTCTGGAGGTCTTTACCCTCAGAAATATTTCTCTCAAAATTCTAAATTAGGTACCTACTGGCTGTAGAATTTGTGAAACCTGTCTAGTTTACAGTTAGCTCTGGCACATAAGGTATATTATACACAATTTTAAAACTAATTATAACTTCTTGAAGCTTAATTAGTCTGTATTAATATTTCACTCGTATAATAATTAGTTTGACAGCTCTGAATCTTAGATTGGAACTAATCTGGAAATTCCAACATAAAATCGTGAATAAACATTAACTGTAAACATGAATTAGCGTCTCGTTTGAATGCTTAAAAAATCCAGGTACATACGTATAACTGTGTCAACGCCTCATCTAACGACGCGATCGTGACGTAAGTACGTGACGGTACAATCAATCTAAGTTAGTTACATAAATAGAAGATTTTCCTAGAAATTACACTCTCTCTTATTAAAAGCACGCCAATAAAATGTTTATGACTATGAAAAACGTCTCGCCGAGGGAAAGTGTTCGATACAACAACAGATATGAATTGCGTGCTCTGTCAAATGTCAAAATGTTTTTGTTTGTCACGGATCGGGAAATACTAAGAACACGAGATTAAATTGGAAATGTCCGTAACACCAAATGATACTTTGTCCACGTTCCGCCAATATGAAATATGTCCACGGATCGCCAGTTTTAGATAAATGGCCTTGGCCTTTCGGTGCTCTAAATAACTTAAATGGCAAGTAAATTGTTAACTTTGAAACATTTCTGGAATAGATTTGTGGACTTGTGTACACTTTGCCTTCTCATTTCTGTAAAAACATATACGATAGAACCTTTTTCCAACTCCCTGCGTCTGAATACTTTCTATTTTTTGTTATTTTGCTGAGTCAGACAAATCTTGGAAATGGAAAACCCAATGTGAAACTTACTCCCTTAAACTTTGCTGATTCAGCTCTGTGATTTACTGTACACAGTCTTAGAAAGAAAGAAAAATATATTTGTCAGAATGTTTGCAATAGGTGTTTTATCTTAATTAATGTCTCATGCATTCTACCGGATCGGTGTAAAAATATTACACTTATTTCCTACTTATAAATTTACTTATTACTAAACTTTTAAAAATTCCGAGGGCCTACCTACGCTTTAATTTTATTTCAATAATAACTGCAATATAATTGCGACCCTGACATTTACATGTTGTTTTAATTAGTTGCATTAATTCCATATAAGAGCATTAAACCTTAACACACACACGTCATGTCATGCAGTCTGATTGTCGCAATCACCCGTTAATATCTAGGCAAGAAACAATAAAATGTATTATTGATAGCTACATCGAATCGTAAACGTAATCCACTGACGAATTATTAATAATGCAAAGGCCTACTAAACGGCTAGCACATTATTTTTAGTCTGAATTTACCCTGGATTTGTGGCAGAGGTCTCTGGCTTTTTGCAATTTTAATTAGGTCTGATAACATAACGTAGACCCTTTGCCCCAACACCGTATATTATTCATCAAACAAATTATATATCACGTTCATATTTCAAGTGGTTTAGCTATTCTTCATTTCGTGTTTGCTTGAGGTTTTCGTTGTAGATTCAGTAAATATTATTATAAGACTGAAGCGGTAAAACGTGTCAGGCTAAAAGTTCAATATACATGATAATGGTATGTACCTGTTCTGTTTGGAAAAAGTATGGATATGAGCAATATATTGCTTACATAATGTATATGTATTATGTAATTTGGGAAGGCATAAGGTCCATCAGTGCCCAGTACTTCAAAAATTAAGTAGTTTGCTGTGTTGAACTGGATTTTAAAGAAGTACACTGATATATCATCGCTATTTAGACTAAAACGTTGATACTTTACATCACAATTTTGGCTGAGACTTGCAAAACTAGTTTTTGAAAAGAATTTGTTTTTGAATCTTGAAATAAAATTGTGACGATCGTGATCCACTGTCGTATGAACAAAGCCATGTAGTTGAGCGCCCGTATCATTAATTAGCTGTAAGTTGTCTGTCACCGCTCGTGGATGAGTCGTGTAATCCTAGTATTTATTGTTCCTAGATGAATTGATACATGCGTTGACAACGATCCTCCTACTTAGTTACATCTTTACTTCATCAGCTATTTCTGAGTGTATTATTTGATCAAGTCTGTTATATGAACTTAATTGTGTTGTCAGAAACTACATAACAATATTTTATTTTTGCTAACTTGCAATGCTGTGACTATGACCAACTATCAAAATTGATGATCATGCGTGGAACAACATTTGTACTAATAAGTAGTTACATGATGTAATTGATGAAGTCAGCTAGCATTTCTGTATTTCGTAAGACTACAATAAAGGGGGCAATTTTCTTTGTTGCCAAACACAAGTTTTCGTAATGAAGGTATTGCTTGGACCAACTGTTCACCCTGCAAAGGAAAAGGAGCATGAAAATTCGTTATGCATCATTTATAATTTCCCAACTGACGAGGAAGCAATATCTGGGGCTCCGATATCGAAACAAAATATTTATGCCGCTGTAGGTCTAGGTACTCAAAGTTAAAAAATGTTTCTTATTTACGAAATAACGATTGGTATTATAATAGACCTTTGACGCACTGTTATAGTGTAATGACATATTTTATAAACATGAAACTGTTCCGCGGCCATTATTTTACGTCAAACATGTTTGAAACTGACTGAC
This sequence comes from Spodoptera littoralis, assembly GCA_902850265.1. Classification (NCBI taxonomy): domain Eukaryota; kingdom Metazoa; phylum Arthropoda; class Insecta; order Lepidoptera; family Noctuidae; genus Spodoptera; species Spodoptera littoralis. Next base: position 13,006,978 of record LR824542.2, read on the forward strand.
GTTGTACTAATCAGTTTGTTCTCGTGTATAACTCATATCCACCGATTAGAAAAGCTATGATGCATAAATATCCCCAGCAAACGTCATATTGTTGACGTTGAGCCATTTCCCTACTCTTATAGCTTTTACAAGAACGGGTGTAGTGATAGCCAACTTGTTTCTTTGACGTTCTTGTATAATTTTAGTGTGTCGTAAGAAAACGCATTTAAATTTTTGACTAGATATTGGTGACACGCTTAACGTGACATTCAATTCAAAAGCTTGTGTCATCATATTACCTAATGTTTAATATGCCTTACATTATTATGCAAAAAATAAGAAGTCTTGATGTGGAGGACTAAAGAGGAAGCCTTTGTTTTAGCAGTGGACGTTTTCCGAGTAGATTAACTAGACGATGCTTTCAATTACAGCCGATTATGACTGAGAATTTTAAAACTCTGTAAAAACAAACAAAGTAATTATTCTTCTGAATGTTAAAAGTTTTGCGTTGTTCAAACTAGCTTGGCGCTATCTACCTAGTGCAGTTCATCTATTTCTAGGCTCCAAAGTTTTAAACGACAAACAAGTAACCAGACGAAAGTACACTCCTTTTAATTAACATCGTCCCTACCTACAAATTCAGTCTGTACGACTACTTAGAATTCTACAGTGTAGTAGAAGTACGTAGCTACAGTACAAGGGAGTGGCGATCCATTTTTGCGTCAGCTTGTAAGTCTCGACGGCCGGGTGACCGACCTCCATTGTTCCAACCGTTCTAACTCAAAGAGATGTCAACAGCCCGTAAATTACTAATTTGATACGAAGCCTCGGCACTCCGCTCCGCTAAACGTCTTTCACCGTCTCCGAGCTCTCACAACTTAGAAGTGGGCCTGTTTGGCTCCATTACTCTCAATTTAGACCGTAATTGCTACGCCCCGTGTTATTTGTAGCAAATTGACACCAAACTTTGTACACAATAGGCTTAAATAGAAACTGAAGGTGTTTTCCATTAATATTGTTTAGATTTTTAGATCAATTGCAATTTGTAAGTAACTGGTTACTCGTTTGTATAGTGTAGTAACATTCCTAAGGCGTTTATGGAACCTCATGAATTTTAGCATTCCAATAATATTTTAGATATAATTAAACTCTCCACCACTCATGTGTATGTATCCACAGTGGTTAAGTTCTCAGCAGATTTTCATACAATTTATATTAAATAGGAGTTTGCGAACCGTTTTCGGGGAAACTTTGGGTGGTAATCGAGTCGCGTGTATGGTAGCCGTCTAGACGGTGCTATTTTATATTCAATGCACACGATTCCGAAGAAGATGTTTATTGTTGTGTCTGAATTAAAAACTGATTCGGCAATATGCAAGATCATAAATATTTTGAAGTCTATGCGATAAAAATCGTATCGAACCATCGTGGATGGACTGGTTAACGAACTTGCGAACTAAACGCGTTTTATTAAACGGTATTGTTATTGCAACAAGGCGTTACAATTGATTCGATCCAATTCCTTGTGTTCCGAGCGGTTTTGTAAATTGTATTCGTACTGCTAATGAGTTTGATATACATAAATCTACTAACGTAAAACGTTGTACCGGTATGTTGTGTTATTTGGTAACCAACTGTTAAAGCACATTCGGTCTCAGTTTAAGCAGTAGACATAACAATTTCATATTGTTGTAGTCGCAACTTGATATTATAGCGAACAAAAGTTAAAGTATAAAATAAATAACTATGCTTACAACGTATTGTCAGTCATCAGTTTGGCTTTTTTTTTTTGCATCATACTTTGGCATATTTTTTTTTTTTTTTTTTTTTTTTTTTTAAGGGGGGAAAATCATCGAATGACTGCTCCCGCCTGGGTGAGGCGGAAGGGAGTGTCAGACTCTTACTGACTAAAAACCACCCCGTTCCTTCTCCTGCACGTCGAGCCGGAGCCCCGGTTACCCGTTAGGTTCTCCGCGACTCCGAATCGGCATCGGCCCTATTGGGCCCCATCTGTGGTGGTCTGATGGCTCTTTGAGGCGCGCGCGGAACGCGACGCGCCGTACGCTCGGGTCTGTTTCTGGTCGGACGGGGAGCCACCCATGCTCGCCGTCCGCAGGCCCGCGCTTACGGTGGCCGGAGATCGTCCCGCGATCCCCGACGCCCGGTGTGTCCTTCGCGATGGCTGGGTTGCGAGGAGGCAGCGCTTCGCTGCCTCACGCGTCCCGCCTCCTCCTTAGCTAGCATGACTGCTTCGCAAAAGGAGGAGACGGCATCCCAGTCCCCCTCGCTCCGCATCATGGCCTGCACTAGGCCCGGACGCGAGAGGTCGCCATCGCCGATCACTTCCCTGAGGGCACGGCGGTGCTCAGCCCACGCAGGGCATTCCGCTACGGTGTGTTCCACCGTGTCCTCAGGGCGGCCCTCGCAGTGATGACACCCGGGCGTTTCCTCCCGCCCCATCAGACACAGGTACCTCCCGAAACTTCCATGTCCGGTGAGGACCTGCGTCAGGCGGTAGGTGAGGACGCCGTAGCGTCTCTCAAGCCACTCCTCAAAGAGGGGACTTACCGCTGCAATGGCAGCGAGCCCAATACTTTGGCATATAGATTCAGATTACTACACGGTACATTAGTGATGTATGGGTATAAAAAACTAAGATAGGCAAAGTTTGTCTTTAAAATATTCTGTTTCTATGCTCCAAACATAGATTTTATATTGCGATTATGTACCGTCCGTCTTAATATTTCCCAGTAAGTATACAGAATAATTAAATTACGCTTTGAAAGCAAATAGCAACATAATTAATAGTTTTCCTGTTTGCAGGAAACTGAAATTATTTTAATAATAAAATCAATTTAGAAAATTTAATAAACAATTTATCTCAAAGAGCCATCAGACCACCACAGATGGGGCCCAATAGGGCCGATGCCGATTCGGAGTCGCGGAGAACCTAACGGGTAACCGGGGCTCCGGCTCGACGTGCAGGAGAAGGAACGGGGTGGTTTTTAGTCAGTAAGAGTCTGACACTCCCTTCCGCCTCACCCAGGCGGGAGCAGTCATTCGATGATTTTCCCCCCTTAAAAAAAAAAAACATTTGGATGATTTTTTTGTGTATTGGTTTCGTTGTTAACGTCATTTGCACGTTTTGTTCACATAATATTTCAATGACATGCATTTTTTTTCTTCTTGGCAGTAGTCAATGTTTAGAGACTTTCTTATTATAAATAGGAAAATACACTGTAACAGATGAGTGACTTACCAAAAAATTTTAAAGTATCGTAATTTGTAAAGAGATAAAAATAGCACCTACCTAATACTTATTTTATTTTCGCAGTAAATCTTTCCGGTCATTTACATTTCTTTTTTTGTAATTTATTTAAATTCAGATTTGAATACGAAATATCGTATAATAACAATAATGAATATGTTTATTAATTCCACATCAGGTTTGAAATAAGAACTTTGTAGAAAGAAGTCTAAAGTTCCGTTAAATATTCATTATCATTAATTTAAAATTTATCGAACGCCTAGTTGCCAGTGGGTTACTGTTGGTTTAACAAACGGTATATTTTTTTTTTCTTGTAATGGATGTACTTTACTAGATTAACAGTTATTAAGATTTCACTCTTAGGAAGAATCACGACTATACATACACGTCCCAGCCCAACCTCAGCGCCCAGCGCGTTATAATTATGAGGAAAAAAGTTTTGTTTTGGCTTGACTGACTGGGAAATACCACTACTAGTGTAAAAATAACAAGGAAAAAATATGTGTGTATGCATAATACACATTTTAAATTTAAATTTGAACCTAATTAAAATTATTATTATAGGTATAACCAGAGAATACTTAAAAAAATACAGAAAAATTGAAAACCCTAAATAATACTTTGGCCTTCCCGGGTATTGTACCCTTGACCCTTTACTCGGCATTTTATACCCCAAAGGTTAGATAATACCCAATCAAAACATGTAATTAGGTACTAACTAATTAAAGAGGAATGAATGTAACGTTATTCAATAGTTGTAATAGAAGTGGACATGCCTTTATTGTGTTTTGTATGACGATTGTATTAATGATATTGTTAATGGGATCCATCAGTCCATTGACTCATTTTCTATTCATCCATTTTCACGTGACACTACCTGCACTCATAAATATTATAAATTTATAATTACCGTTGTAGGTAACCTGTCACTGGTTAAAAGTACTAGTTTCTCCGCTTGTTATGAATCGGTAAAAATATTTTTGATATCTAATTAATAATAATTAATTACCTGTGGGAAAACAACATTGATATTCTGTTACTAAATATATTAGTGACGTTAAAATGAAGTAGGAACTTTGATTTATGAATTGATAATAACGGTCCACTGTGCAAGTACGGAATAATAACAAATCTTATTGTCTCGTCATTTCTAACAAACTAGTGACGTATTCGAGGGTTGATTTATAATCAAGACGTTTCGCTTTTTGGTAGCTAATGTATACTAGTTTAAACAGAAACCCGTTCACTATACTTCCGTCCGTGAGATCTAATGACTCGTCGCTGATCCAATTGAAGAATCGCAGAGAGATTTATTGTAACCTAGATTAGAATATGGTTATGGGCATTTAATATTATAATTTTAGAAAAAACTTTGAAAGATGCATTCATTAGAGTATGAAGAGAATACTTAATCAACCGGTACACATCTTTGATTACCAAGCATTGGTTATACTAGATTTTTACAATATCCTCGAGTATTACCGAAACTTGTGTTTTTTTTATTAGCGTTACTAATGAACAACAACATCATGACCAATATGTCGTCGTGGGTAATGTAAGAGTTATTATTTCTGCCGATAAACCACGGCGACAGGTTGCGCCATGATTCACTGGGCATGAACTGGTGACGCAACGTAACAGTCGGGTGCAGTGCCAACCGTGCATCATTGTCACTGACACACCTATTCGATACTACTGCAACTAATTAACAGATGTTATATCGTTCATTGTCAGAGGAGATCACTGCTTTCTGTTAAATAACCTGGTGTTTGTTAGTAAGTGACCTGAGAGGTTACGACTTACGAGACACGAGGCAATGTGCCGTCAACTTTTGTAGGGAGCTTTACCCTGGGATTTCCAATAATTAATTCAGTTCGAATCGATTTTATTTCTCACAGACTTACCATTGCTCTACTTTGTTATCGTTTAAAAAGTGTAAATATGACATTAGCTTCGTTTCTTTGCAGGGGGATGGTCTCGAGTGTCCGCTATGCCTGTCGGTGTTCAACTCGACTGCAATGGAGCGGCTCGCGTGGTGCTCGCACCGATGCTGCGAGCCCTGCTTACGACAATACCTTGCTATCGAGATCTTCGAGGCGAGGGTCCCAGTTAATTGCCCAGTTTGCCACGAGAGCATGCACCCCTCAGGTAACTTCAAATTTTAGAGAACTAGATTTTGACATAATAACTATTTATTTATAGAAACAGATATAACATTAACAAGCTCTGTATAACAGAGTTTACGTGCCACGCTGCCTCTATAAGCCCGGAACCGGGTTTCGACTATAAATATTGATATCCAATTTGAATTGTGTAATAAATACACCAATTGGCCTTAATTTACTAGTGGCGCCTTTAAAATGCAAATTACTTTCATTATCTAACGCGTATCGACCTCTTTACATAGCTAAGTAAAGATTTATCTGAATGTATCGTTTGTATGCATGTTTTATGTGTACCTTACATAAATATCTACCAAATGACCGAATTATTCAAAGAATTTACATTCATCATCTCAATTCCTTTTAACATTGTAAGTCTACAGAAGTAGGGAAATGAATTTAGTAACTTTGTTCCTCGGTTTGCGGCTTCCAATAAAACCACCGCAATATAAGTTGTTGCCACTAATTCGAATAGTTTGTCTTGCCGAGTTTCAACGCCATTGCTTACAAACTTTGGAAATCAGAGTTTGTACTCTGTAACAGGATTAGTACACCGTCACATAAGCTTATAATTAATAGATTGTATGCTTAGGCCTCCCGAATCAGTTATAGCCAATCTATCTCAATATACGTATGTAAATATACCTTATGTATGTATGTGTACTGCTGACCGGTTTCATTAACCACTCATATTGTCATCGTAAACGTTTTTCCTCTGCTCTGACGTCAAAGTAGAGTAGTTAAGTATTCAAACGGAGGCATACAGCTGTGAGGCGCGTTAATTGAAATTCTAGTGTACATACCCAGATTATTCTAGGATTTAATTTTATAAACAGGTCGTAATATTCATGTAATTCTTATTACGATTTAACAATAGCTGAGTAAAGTCATATATTATTTTGTTTTGCCATTCTACTGCGTCGAAGAACATTCGGGAGAATAAAAAAATATGCGCTAGTTGATTCTCAAATTATTCCGAAATAGTACTAATGGTTCATTTTAAATGTGAACAGTCTTTTCACATCCGTAAACATGGCTTTTATTTCCCGGTAGTACTGTCATGTTACTTCTACCATTTACCTACCACTATCACAAAAAGCTGGTGACACACGAGTGGATGCCTACATTTATCATACAACAGTTACGTTGAATAACTGTTCTGAGAACGATAAAAAATATAATTATAGGAACTGTTAAGGCAAAAGCTGACGAGTCATAAAAAGTATTTCTGTGTCAAGTGAGTGTCGCAAGAGATGTATTTAATACAGTAATTGCTCAATGTGTAGCACTGTGGGTAATACTTGAACTTAACGTACACTTACACACACAGAGAACAACACAATGCGTGATTTTCCTTATTCAAAAACACACTTGCACCACATTCATCGTATTTTTAAAATGAACAGGTTTTTTTTTTATAATACTAGTAAATAAAAGAACGAATCGAATTCGAGTGTCCACTCCAGCACACTTGTTAGTTCGATTGAGTAAATAAAATGTCATCATTATGTATTTGATTTCCTCGCGACTTTATTTTTCTTAAGAACAAGCAGGTACTGACGTTTTCTGTCTTCCTGAATGGAAAATTTTAACATAAGATTGTAAATACACGTATGTATGTATAGCACACGTGCTCGATAGCAAAAGGTCGCTCGTTATAGGGATTGCGAGATTTGCGAGGGATCATAAATGGGATCAATAACGTAACTAGCGACAAGATGATACAAGATACCAACTCTAAATATAAAACTAATGGGACGATGTCATGTATGTACTTGTACCATATTTTTTTGATACAATGTACAAAAAATGAATGAACTACCCTATTGAGGGTAATGTTTGCTCAAAAGACCCAGCCGTAACGATTCTCGACACAAGGACATGTTTACTGCTACACCCGATACACCCACGCGTATTTCCTTTTCGTAGAAACTCCAATATTTTAATTGTTACTCATTTTTGGTTTCCTATTTCAACTGGTTTCAATGGCTTTTGATGAAGTGCCATAAAAATGGTAGACGCGCAGTTTTATGGACCAACTTACACAGCACGGAGTGTTTACTGGCTCGAGTAGGAAACTTACTTCAAAAGTAATTATGGGGCTTTAAGTTGTTCGACTTTGCGGTGACTTTAAATTTAAGAGGGTTGGAGCTCTATTCATATAAAGTTAATTCGATGTGATAAGGCTTCTGGCAAAGACAGCGACTTTATAATGCTCGCCCTTGATATTCCCCTTAGGTAGGGAGACGTCTAGTACACTCTGTCAGTTATATTATTAATTCTGTGTAATGGGGACGAGTCGCGGAGAATTCGCAGTAAAATGTATTACTTGATCAAACCCTATCAGAACAGTTCCCAGAAATAACGGAAATCGATAGAGTCTCCGTCCCAGAGAATTCTGCGATCTCGGGTATTTGATATTGTGGTACATTTAATTTCAATGTACTTTCGTAAATCCATGGGTAGTAGAAGTATCTCTATGTTTGCAATAATACAACCGATGGACGTATTTTTGTTGTTTTCTGATAAGCACAACTGTTGCTTTTTGTATTTTGTCTTTATTGTCTTAGGCGATCAAGGCGTTTTATTACTTTACAATCTATTTTATGAGAATAACAGAACATATTTATTCTAGTAGTTAATCTGATGAGACCACTGTGTACCTTCTACACGGCATAATTAACAAATCAAGACCGCTCAATACTCCGTAATTATCATGATATCTAATTATCTAGTTATCTACCATGCGATCGTAAAGCGTGACGTATGACATAACAAGACTTCCTTGTCAACCACCTAGTATAGTAATAACATTTTACGGTACATGTCGATGTATTTATTAGTGTATTATTTTACTTGTATATGGCAGCATCTTATCGGTCCATAACCTTCCTGTCTCCATTCGCTTGTATTGTTCTGTATAAAAATCTACATTAGGTAAAAATACTGAGATAGTGTCCAATGTGTTCAATATAGCGGCACTTTTTCTCGCCCTTCCCTTCATCCAAGTTACTTGGTCTTCCACAAGTATCTTTAGTCCACAAGTAACAAGTCAGTGTCAGTTTGATGACTGACTAAGGAACACGTAGTGTTCTTACACTTTCCCTTTCCTTTCACATCGTTCCCCCTACAGTTTATTTTTTTAGTATAGTTACCTAAAAAAAACATACAGCCGAATTGATAACCTCCTAGTTTTTGGGAAGTCGGTTAAAAACATCTAATGTTTTATTTTAGACGTTCGTCGCATCGTAGACAACCCGGTGCTGTACGAGAAGTATGAAGAGTTCTCAGTGAGACGCGCGCTCGCCGCCGACCCTGACACACGGTGGTGCCCCGCGCCCGACTGCAGGTACATACATAGTTACAAACCTCACATCATGCCACTTCTTTTGGGGAAAACTTTGCAGTTTATGTAAAATATACAAAGGTACACTCCGTCACCTACATGATTAATTTGAACTTTAGCTTCACGTGCTGTCAAGCCACTGGGTCGATTCTACTGGTAGTGTTTTTCTGGCTTCTGCAATAATTGTACCTATAGTGGATAGGAAACTATTTATTTCCTGCTGCTTCAATGATATTTTCCAACTAATTTTGTTGTGATATCAAAGACCAACAATAAGCGTTGAAACAATAAAGTTCAGTGGCTATCCCCTGATACAGGATGTCCTTGCATCCTAGGCGTCTTGGTCTGAAGCAGATACAGTCCGGAGATTATTATGTATATTTAATTGAATGTTTGTAGTTTCGCGGTGGTGGCGACGGGCTGCGCGTCGTGTCCGAAGCTGACATGCCTGGCGCCGGGGTGCGGCGCGTCATTCTGCTACCACTGTAAGGCGGCGTGGCATCCCACGCAGACCTGCGACGCCGCGCGACGCAGCCGAGCGCCGCCGCCGCGGGCGCCGCAACCCTCGCATCCAGATATTGACCATGGTATGTCCACGAACATACAATTACTAATAAGTTCATAAGTACTTGTACCGTCAAAGAGAGAACCAGAAATGAGATCCGAAGTCTATTTTATAAATCAATCACTCCAAGCAAACTCATGAGGAAGAACCCCTCTGTGGTTCGAAACTAGTAGAGTTTAGTATGTCTCACGATAGTTATTATAAAAACAATTGAAAACTTGTCTAATTTGTAAAAGAAAACATTATTTATAGTAACAGTTAATTATGTACTTTCCAGGTGACGTGAAACCATGCCCCCGATGTTCCGTACTAATAGTGAAGGTAGAGGACGGCTCCTGCAACCACATGGTGTGTTGCGTCTGTGGCGCGGAGTTCTGTTGGCTGTGTATGAAGGAGGTTTCAGACTTACATTACTTGAGGTGAGCATTCAACTACTGATGAAATATTTATTTTGTTACCAACATACCAGATTGAAAAGTAATATTAACTGACGCTTTTGTTTACAGCCCTAGCGGATGTACATTCTGGGGAAAAAAGCCTTGGTCCCGGAAGAAAAAGTTGTTATGGCAGCTGGGCACGCTGGCGGGCGCGCCGCTGGGCATCGCGGTGGTGGCGGGCGTGGCGCTGCCGGCGCTGCTGGTGGGGCTGCCGCTGTGGGCGGGGCGGCGCGCGCACCGCCGCCTGCGCCGCGCGCCCGCCGCGCGCCGCCGCGCCGCCGTGGCCGCCGCCGTGGCCGCGGCGCTGCTGGTGTCGCCGCTAGTGGCGGGGCTGGCCGTGGGCATCGGCGTACCCATCCTGTTGTTCTACGTGTACGGCGTCGTGCCGGTGTCGCTGTGTCGCGCGGGGGGCTGCGCCGGCGGCCCGCCGCCCCCCGCCGCCGCGCACTTCGACGACGACCGCGACCACGCTCCCGACCAGGACGCCGCGTCACGACGACTTGAACCCAGCATAGGTAATTACCATTTAACATTATAACAGCAAAATTTTAAATATTACTAAATAATTAAACATCTTTTGAAGCAATCATCGCTGTAACGGCCGTCATTGCACTCGCCACTCATTTTCATTCATTGTACAAACTAAAATATGTAATCTATGGATGTCATCCATAGAGGTCCTTCTCTTGTCGATCTTGTCTCGCTAATATCAATATAAATAAGTAATGGTAATAAATTGTACACTAAAGATTTATGTACAATGTTCAATTCTATATGTAATACTTGCAGGTGACGCGTCTTTGTCAGCGGGGTCCCACCACGCGGAAGTCCGCGCGCCGTCGCTGGCGGCGCTGGCGGGGTCGCTGGGCGGGCACGAGACGCACTCGCCCGCCGCGCACAGACTGGAGGTGACGGCCGACGTGGCCGCGTCCGACACCGCCAGCGCGGCCAGCTGGCCCGACGACCTGCCCTCCACGTCGTCCCGCTCGGCGCGCCTGCGCAGCCTGTTCCTGTACGGGTCGGCCGTGCCGCCGCCCGACCCCGAGGCGGGCACGTCGGGCGGCGCGCCGCCCCCCGTGCCGCCGCACGCCGTGGAGCTGAGCGCGGCGTGCGAGACGCGGCCGCGCTGCGCCAGCCCGGGCGGCGCGGCCGTGCTGGCGGCGGGGGACGGCGCGTAACGAAGCGTCGCGTGGGATGCGTGGGCGGGGGTTGCCAAAGGTCGAGCTCGCTGTCCCGGCGCGCGCGCAGCGCCGACCCTCCTGTATTTTCGATTTGATTTATTGTACGACGATGTACGTCCGTAATACGTATTAGAAGTGCCGCGGTGCGCCGTTGTATTGTATTCGCACTTGTCCGTCCGGCGTAAGTCCTCATCCCGACTTTGATTTAAAGTTTTGTGCCAATCGCGTGTGATTATCTAGTACTTTGAAGCGACTCTGTGATTTAATTATTTGATAAATGTAGCGAGTTTTCGAAGTAAAATAATAACCGGAGTCCATGATAGCGATCCTGGGAGGTGGCAGTCCTAGATATACGATAGATGCTTCGCGCTTTCAGAGCAGTGTTACTCTATCCAATATTTGTGATACTTTGAATAATAATTACTATTAATGATCTAAATTATTTAATTTTTCACGTTTGTAGGCGAAAAATAATCTTAAGCGATAATAATTATGTTATGTGAATCTATAAAATGTAAACTACGATTAAAATGTGATTTAAATTTATTTCTTGATTTATTACTTCACTTCTCAAAACCTGCAACACCAAAAACCGGCTGTGACATATTGTTGGGTGCCCAAGATGAAATCGCCTATATGCAATTGGAAAGTGTGTATCACAATCATTTGGGCACTAGTTCTATAAAGGATTACACTTTAAAAAACTACCTCTGCCTGGCGTGGAAGTAAATTTTCCTCCTAAATGATCACTGTGGTGTACTTTGCGGTGCTCTAGCGCCAAATCTACTTATTTTATAAAAAAAACCTGAAATTGTAGAGACAAGTAAATAGTTTAATCTTGTAGACAATCTTGTACCGGAAAAGAGATATTGTAAAAAATCGGAAAAAGCACATAAAATCTAGAAAATTCCCAATTTCCCACATTCTTGGAAAACTATCGAGGTAACACTCCTATTACCGCCCTAATGATCGAACTATACCATGAAGCTTCATAGCTTCTTAATAAGATAGAATAATGGACACCAAAAATCGCATTACCTACCTACATGAAACCTTCTTGAAACTATGTGTCACTTTTATTACAAAGTATAGCCTAAACATAAGCCTGTCTAATGCTATTGTGAAAAGACTGTAGTGTCTATGAGGGGGATATCATCAACAGCCTATAAATGCCCACTGCTGAGCAAAGCCTCTTCTGACACGGAAAAGGTTAGAGCATTAATCACCACGCTTGCTCAATGTGGGTTGGCGATTTCAAACTTATAATTAGAAATTATGCAGAGGTTTCCTCACGATGTTTTCCCTTCACCGTTTGTCAGTGGTGTCTAAATAATCTGAGAAAGTACATATAACTCGGAAAAAGTCACATTGGTACTTGCCGTTGGTAGGTTTCGAACCCGCACCCTCATGCATGAGAAGCAGGCGTCTTAAACCTCCGAGCCACCACGAAACGAGGAGGATATAAATATGATAAAAAAACACAAATTATTTGCTTGATTATTTATTAACTCATCAACTACTGTAAAGTAATCTCTTGCCTACAACCGTAAGTAGACAACGTGGAAAATATTGACAAACAAACTGATACATATTTTTTAAAACATCAACATTTGATTATAACATTATTGGGAGCTCCACCGCACCGAGAAGAATTGAAACATTTACTAAATGACAGTTACAAATGATTACATAATATCACTTACAGATTTATATGGTACATTGTTTGGTTACATTTTTGTATAGCGACAGAAAACGTCCAAGCACAATGTAGGTATTCTTAAAACTTGGGTAACACATGACACTGCTTGACCGTAATGTATCGCGGGAGCTTTAGGACTTAGGCAAACCGGATACGTATGCGTATGCGTATGAATAAACGTAGACGTGTACGTACACGCGGTTACAAACCAAGCTATACAAACAGGGGCGTAGCTACCGCCTTATCTGCCGTATTAATTATACGGGGTCCCCAGGTCACAGGGGGTCCCCAACGTGCGTAAGCAAACATAATAAAAATTTAAAACCAGTTTATTATAGTTACACTTCCTATGATCTTTCCGCACATTCGACGTTTAGGTTATACTGGTTTTTTAACTCTACCGCTGAAATATCAAACGCCACTCAATTTTAAGGCGCGCTTAAGTATAATTCTGTCTCTACAAATTCTTTGTAAAATGACAGAGACGGTACGATATTTAAGTATAACTTTAAACCTAGTAGCATTTCAGTATTCCGGCGTAAATGTTGCTGTGTGTACTACAGACTTGTAATATAATATGTAACTGTACCTGAACACACATGTCTACGCCACATGCGGTGTGTCCTGTCCCTTATAATAGGATAGATGACTAATTTTTAATTGAACGTCAGTCTGGTAGATTATGTAAAAATATTAGACACGTATTTTTAATTATCTTACGGAAACAACTTACTTTCGGCGATATATTGATTTGAAATATCACGTGACGTCACTTTTGTGTACGTTTTATACTCAAAAATGACGTAGCTAGCTCCCACTCCTAAACTTTGATTCGTTTTATCTAAGTATTATTTTCTCATACGACAAATTAAAAACAAAAACGTGTTCAATATTTTTCCCTTACCTAACTGACGGGCAAATTAATTTTTTTAATTTTCATACCCTGTCATCATCTAGGGACAGCACATGTGTACCCGGTCTGCTCGAGCCTCTACCACCAATGATAACTATTATAATCTTAGTACTATAGACACCATTACAACACGTTTTTTATTCTTTCAAAGAAACTGCACTGATAACACAGATAACATATTTAAGATCTATCATAGATTCAACTGAACGCCTATTTTTTTTATAATTAATATAAAATTTATATTTAAAGTTATAATGTGTTAACAATGTGTGGAATGTTAAAAAATGTAAAATGTCTAAGACGCAACCGTATTGTGAATGTGATATACCAAAATAGGCCAAATAACAAATATTTTGTGTGGACACAGTGGACCTCTGTCTATATCTGAATATCTTATATTCATTTGATTCAACTGAATTTAGTATCACATACATTCCACATAAAGTGCATAATTGATTAAACTTTAATTTCATTCGTAAATATTTCGTCTGTTCTTAACACCAAATTAGGAAACAAATCGTAACATTATAAACATGAGAATATTAATGTATACTATAAACTCCATACAATAAAGATGATTTTGCTTTGACATTGTACAAATCAGGTGGTGAAACAAAAGAAAAAAGTCAAGACCTAAATACTCGATCTTTATACATTTTACAAATATTGTCAATTCACTTAAAATCGGTAACACGAATGAATTCCTCAATAAATATTTTCATAAAATTAAATATAATTTGGCTAGACTTTGAATTCACTAGAATATTTGTTGTAAAACATTTTGTTTTTAGTCTTAGGCTGAGAGTATCCAAAATTCATTTCATACACACAATTTTGCGGCTGATCTTAATTATCACATTACACTTAAATAACTAATAAAAGTAAATTATTTACAGAATGGAATAAAAATATAGGTCTAGTAGTTATCTTCTGTATACTACGTTATTTGGCTTAATTTATCCTTATTTTATGAAAAGCTTGAAGATCAGCAAAGCATAAATATTATTATAAGTTTTGGGAAAGACATAATTAATTCTTAGTTATTTTTATATGAATCGTAATTTAAATGCCGTCCTATACTTAATGGACAATGAGCAACCGCTAACAAGTTACAATAGTTTTGCTTAAATATTACATCTTGTACAGAATACATTTAACCATGGTTTAAAGTTTAAACAATTTTTCTATTTACACATTTCTTTAACAAATTCATTTTAATAAATATAAAAAAATAAACTAGCTAGTAATTTGCGGCCTATTGATTACAATGTACTTACACTATGTACACACTTTGTCACGATCACTAAACGACTCTATACTCCATAGTTTAGGCCAGAATATTTTCATAAAATGCTTGACAACTGACTTACAAAATAAGGTCTAGGACTTAATCAAAAATAAAATATATTTACATAAAAATAAAACATTCAAATTACATAACGTTTAACACAGTTCAACAAGTTTGTATAAGAATGTTACTGTTAATGTTAAAATGCAATAGAAGTTTGAATTCCTGCCACAAGACCATCCCAACTTGGTAACACTATAATAAATCAACTCGCATCACCCCTTACATCCGTGGTATCCTTACGACTACTGTCACAGCACACGTCACCCTCATTACACGAGTCTTTTCTAAACTCTACCGAGTACAGCCAGCGACACAAGTTTACATTCAATATATCATAACAATAGATAACGAAATACACTAAAACTTGTGTGATTTAGTGTAATTCAATTTTGTTACTGAATTCGACATGATTAATATTGAGCATTTTAAAATGACTGGAGACTTGTCGCTATCTGTACTATTCCCAAATAAATACAATAGGTACATTTTATCCAACACATTTTACACACATAAATAAAGCTCCCGAATATCAAATTCGGGGAAGCATGTAACAAAAATAAATACACAAAATACTTAACAAAACGCAGGTCTAACAAGTCAAGGACACCATCCGATGACTAGCTGCGTACTAGAAATAATCAGAAACATAAAACGGAACTTGTAATCCAGGTACATGTTACATTCAGATTGTAAAACATTCATAATACGTACTTAATAAAGTTGAAAGTCGAATGTGGTGGATCCGTCGCGCCAGGTGGGTTCGTCGGAGACCTTGGCGCGGCACAGTGGGCACGTGTGCTCCCGGTCGAGCCAGGCTGAGATGCACAGCTCGCAGAAGATGTGGCTGCAGTCTAACCGCACTGGGGTCGTATACTCGTCGTGGCAGATAGGACAAGCCTCGCCCGCCGCGCTCAGCTGCTCGCGAGACGGTTTTGTGCCAAGGTCCTGTTGGAAATATTTTTATAAGTATTCAAATGTTAACAGTTAATACTATAACTTATTTGATGATGTACTCACCACATTCTGCACCATTGACCAGGCAGCATTCTTGAACACTCGCAGCCGTATCGTCACCTCGATGATCTTGCAGATCACATATATGGAGGTGAGAAACATGCCCATCAGCTTCTCAGAGTCATCGTATGACTGCATCAGGTAGAATATCCACGGTTGGATCGTCAGCAGTGAGCGGTACAGCTGGGACACTGACTCCATGAACAGGAATACTCTACCCTGCAAATGTAAACAAAAAATATAAATAACCTAAAAGTACAAAGATACTACCTCGTTGGCCGACTGATCGCAAGTGCGGCTGTGTGGGCAAAGGGATTTGGGTTCGATTCCCGGGTTATTTTTAAAAGGTCTCTGTAATAACACGGAGTCTGGAATTGTAATAGGTTCACCCCCTATTACATGGGACTCATAACATAAATAAATAGTGAAAAGTGGGTGTTGTTTCGTGTCATTGTACACATTAGCATTAAGTGCCGTAATGTGCACTTCTGCCTACTCCTTTGAGGATAAAAGGCGTGATGTTATGTTCTACAAAGGTACCTTTATTTAATTAAGAGCAAAGTGATGTCAATAATGCAAACAGATTTAACAAACTTACCCTCTTCTGGTACGGCAATATACTTGAAGGCAAAATGGTGACTACCATCTTAATGTTGACGGTAATGATCTTAACGATCAGGTCTGTGAGGATGATGAGCCACAGCAACTCCCATATGTTCAGGTTGGAGTACGCCGGGAACATGACCACGTTGTAGAGGAGCTTCCCGTGCCCGAAGAGGTAGTGAACTATGGCGACGATGCCGAGAGTGGTGAACATCTCTAGGAGACACGAGGATAGACTGCGATGCATCTGTTTCACGTTCTCCCTGTGACATAACAATACATGATCATAAGATTAGCGCCAAGTACTACCTCACTATCACCTGTGTGGCAAGTAAGGTTACTTAGAACATTTACAAAATAATACACCCCCAACATCAATTTGTAGGTCATACAAAAAATTGTTTCATCTGTGGTTGCGTAGAAAAAACCATCGCCCACAATGAATTATAGTTGGTAATTCAAACTTCATGATCAACTTACCTCCTAATAATGCTATTGCAGTGTGTGAAAGTGACAAATAGTATCAAGAACGTGAAGATGCCTTCCCGGCAGTCGTACAGGAATTTGATGATCAGTATGAAGTAGAACGGCGCGTAGCGAATGAGGATATTCAGCGTCGCGCGTACGTCTACCACCTGAAAGAAAATCATATTCAATTTACAATTCATATTTCTACTGCATGGTGGGTACAGTAATCGGATATCTGGCTGTTGCGTAAAGTGTAGAAGGTTCGATTACACGAAAAAATATTACACTCTGGGCTCCGGCGTCCTCAACATTACCGCATACATTTAGCAGTAGAAACTAGACGTTGGAACAATGCTACTTAGTTGGTTAAAAGGTGATCAAGAAGAATTGTAGCATTCATCATAGCGAAGTTCGAAGTTACGAACGAAACTTATATTTATTAAAGACTATTACTATTTATTGAAATAGTAATAGTCTAGATACTAATAGTTGCTTAATTCTTTAATTAAACTACTTCGTTTTTGTTCTGTTCACGAATTCAGAAGTTCGTTGTGTCAGCCGCATCGACGAGGAATATACGCGATTGATCTGGTTAAAAGTAGTTTTATTCACTCCAACCAGGTTTTAATTTTGAAGAATGTCTATTAAGCTTTATAGGTTTTTATTGAATTGCGACTTCTCTGTTTACACTTAATTTGCCAACACACAATAAGCTTCAATCTACACTATTTTGTAAAAAGCTTTTTGTACTAAAATAGTACCTTTCTATATATTACCGAAACCGAAATAGACATGGTGGAGATAATTAAACTGCGTGTTCTGTTTAGTATCTCAAAATACTGAGTAAACTGACTAAATTTATTTAAAAGACTGACTTCATATATAGTTAACATATTAGATAACATTATTGTATGCACATTCCTTAGAACTTAGATACTGAATATTTAAAGTCTGCTCTGCCTATTGATTATATTTTTAATGCAAGTAGAGACTACTAATAAAATATTGTATTCAGTAAAACCTGAACACTATTTGGAATATTGGCTTTGGTTTTAAAAGTCATAGTAAAAAAACACTAAGGACTAGATTCTCCTATTATCCTAAACATAGAATTATTTCTATCACTAATACAGTGGATGGTATTTTACAATCACATCTACAATGATTATGACCTGATGTTTAGCCCCATTATCTGGAGGCTACATCAGAGAATAATCAATAGCAGCCATTCTTCTTGTTTTCTCATTATTGTCACCAGTTATAATGGGTTGAATAACAGCACTATGTGTAACAATACATTATGATGGAAAATGTTGACAAAATAATGATAAATTCAAACTAGGGCAGGAACAGGAAGTTAGGAAAATATTTGAATGACTATGATAAGGGATTTTACATACCCAATCCATTGATATTTGATAGAGAGTTATAAACCTTATTGTACACTAAGTAATTTTACAAGAAATAGTAAGGGTACAGGGGCGGCCTTATTGCTAAGAGTGATATCTACCAGGCAACCTCAATATTAAAATAAATGTAAGGTACAGAAATGAAGATAGAAAATCTACTAAATGTTGAAAAAACTGATTAAGTCTAACTAATACTGATTTATTTATTTGATGTAATCACAGTTCCAGTATTAATGAAAGTTCCTTATAATTTTATTTATGTTCAAGTTTAATAATAAACATGTATACTAGATTATACTCATTACTCATCCATTGGTTACCTACTTCATTAGGGTCACTGTGATAGCAATTGTTAAACATATTAATTGAAGTTTTAAATAATATAATTATTTGGTTTAATCTCTCAATTGCCAGTATATGATACACAACTGAAATGAAATTGCGTTTCACTTAGACACACAAACATATATATTATTTCTGGATGCAGGGGGTTAATTTAATAAAATGCATCTTATTCACAAATATGTGCCAGGACCAGCATAGTTTATCATGAATAGAAAAAAATATTCTAAAACATGATACATACCATTCCAAATCATAGTTAAATTTATTTAGGTAAGTTGATCCCAAATAACAGTATCTGTTTTATAGTGCAATCAACTGTTCAATTATAGTACAAAGTGTAAGTATTGTGACGTACCTGTGAACCATCATCACTTTGACTCTCATTGTCGGCATTTTCATGAATATTGTTGTTGTTGGCTGGGTTCACTGACACAATCTCTTGCTCTTGGTCTGGCTCGGAAAGGCTGGATTCACTATTACTTATTAATACATCATGCTGTGTCCGATGTGTTATGGGAACACCTCGGTCATTTACTGCATATGTTTGTGCATTCGCTCCCAAGTTTACATGTGCTACTGAGCTCAGTGGCCTCGGAGTCGGGTCTACCATATAAGGAGGTGGGGCTGGTATGGCCCTTGGCATCCAAATAGGCAGCGACAGCCGATTGGTTCTGGTTTGCTAAAAAGATACAGTTACACAATAAATAGGAAAATATCGTCATTATGAATCATTATCATTAGCAAAAAATAAAACGTTACATACTATACGTGCTTGTTCCACAATTGGTCTGATCTCCCTGATTACACTTTGTAACTGATCTCCTAGGCCCATGGGTCTGTCTCTGAACTGAGGTGGTTGTCTAGGACTTGGCTCTCCTGCTCCTCTATAGTTATGACGAGGCGCCATCTCCGCAGGTTCTTCATCTTCTATATCAAGTGTTACGTGGTTTGGATGAGCCATCTTTCTGATTTATATTACTGGAGAAGTAGTTAAATTAGAGCTCCTATCTAACAATAAATGTAACAATTTTCAATATTCTCATTTCCAAATATTATGAGCTTTATCGTCCGAAGGTCACTATTTTGACATGACATTTCCGTGCTTGCTGACTGACTGTCACTGTCAGTGACTCATGACGTTTTGTCGCAGAACAAAAATTTCACGACGTTTGTGTTGACTTTCGTTCTGAAATTCAAGAAATTTTTAAACACAATGGGATTTATTGGAATGTTCATTTATTAATAATTACTCAATTTAATGAAGAAACAGATGCATCAAATACTTATTCGGTTGGGGTTGATGTCAATGTTTTTGAGTAAGTAGATGCAGGTAGTGCTCAGTTGATGTGGGGTTCCGGTTTCCGGTTGCGGCTTCGGACATTTACTAATTTTAAAAATATCAGCAAATGTTCGTAAAGCTAAATCGTAAAACAGGTAATATAAATACTCGCCTTATTATTTGCAAATAGGTATTATTTGTCCTTTAGGTGCAAGTGTTCTCAACTACGGAATACCTACAGTTCAACACTCAATTGCATTTTGTCCTACGAGGTTTATAATCAACAGACACAGTTGAAGGTACTCAGCTACAGTCTGCACCATGGTCTGTATTTGATGATCTTGATAACATCTCGGTTCCTATACTTATATATGCTAGCTAAGGAGAAGGCGGCTGCCTCTTCGCAACCCAGCCATCGCTAAGGACGCTCCGGGCGTCCAGGAATCGCTGGACGATCTCCGGCCCCCGTAAGCGCGGGCCTGCGGACGGCGAGCATGGGTGGCTCACCGTCCGACCAGAAACGACAAAAAGGTACCTATATATCTACAGTTATATGTATAATATATTGGTAGTGTAGGTACTTAGTTAGGTATATATGATGACTATTCTTTTAAATGTTTTTATATTCCCCAGATGACGTAAACGTAGCATGTTCTGTTACGTTAGTAAGTAATTATAACAATTGTTTAATGAGGAACTACGATTAGTTTCATCAAGTCAGGCTTGACGCTCATCGTTATGACTATGAGCAACATTACGCGACAAACAACACGATAAGGGTCGCGCAGTCAACTGTTTTTACTGTTTGACAAGATAACTCGAGTACCTTCGTTACAAAGTCGTAAAACATAATAACGCACTCAAAAAAACTGAGTTATGATTTATGGCTGGGCGCAAAAAATTGCTTGCATAGGTAGGTACAACGTTTCACATCACATCACATCTAAACCCGTTACACTTCGTGGTTCATATAAAAATGTTGTTTCGTATGGGATGGGAGTCGAACCCATAAAACATAGTAGGCCAGTCGGGCAGTATTGAAATGTGTAATATAGGGTATATAATAAAAGAGGTCAGCATACTGTCAATAATTTATTTTGTCTTTAAATAATAGTCAATAGACCGCAATGAATTTCTAGCTTTTGATACGATGAGCAATTAACATCTACGGTAGTTACGATACGTCATGTACGCACGATGTAGATATACGTAAATTCAGTCTTTGTTTAGGCTTTACACCGCGGCACTGATGCCAGCACACGCCGTGTGGCTGGCGGACCGCGGGAGTCTCCGTCGAATCCGATCATTGTTAACTAAACAGTAATTATATCATTACACATATGAATCAATTGTTATTAATGTGCTTAAGTTATAAAAATTAATATAAATAATATTATTGATATACTATGTAATTGGACTGAATCGTTAAATAATGAACGTTTGGTTTCGAACAAACACTTAGCCCGGTCTTGGCACATGGTTTTAAGAGCTCTCACGCCTCATTATCGGGTCTCAGAGCCAGGACGCCTTGTGAATGTAGATCTCGGACAGCTTCCAGCAGTCGTCGCTCAGCTCTAGGCTCTCCCAATGCAACATCGACGCTCCCTGCACACAATAACAATGCCCTGAGGGCCGCCCGCGGCCAATCCGGCCTCAAACCCCGCCTAACTGTAACTCCAGCAGAAGCAGCACCCAACCTCGCACACTCGGCTTCCAATCGATCTCCATATTCTTCAATTAGAGTGTCGCCTACTGATCTTCTCAGCTCCGGCGTCAAAGATGACAGAAGTAACAATGCGACATCATCCATTGGTCTTCCTAAAGAAACCATTTGCCAATCTAGAGCTATACATTCGCTAACACCTTCTCTTTCCCTGAAGAGTAAATTACCACTCCAAAAATCTGCGTGTGCAAGTGGTGCTGGTTCAGCAGGTCTCAACAGGGTGCCGAGTAAAGAAGGTGCCCGAGCACTCAAAGCAGACACAGCAGCTGCTTCCTCTACACAGTCAGGGCGTCCTCGTAAAAATGCTTCAAGCTGTGGAAGTCCTCGCCGCACGAGGCGCAAGTATCCTGCAGCAGCTCTCTCACAGGGGAACAGAAAGTCAAATCTTTGGTCCAATGGTCCTTCCCTATCGCGTAGTGCAAGAGAGAGCGCGTGTAGTCTCGCAGCTGCAAAAAGTGCAGATCGCGCACGTTCTTCAGTTAAACCTTCAGCAAAATCAGCGCTTCGTAACCGACTGATGTAACATCTTCCAATACAAGCTCGCTGTCTCCACCGATCTCATCTGAAATTTTAAGAAGAATTTTAAGTATCAATCTCAAGTCAAATGTTAATCAGAATTCTGACAGTAATGGGGACTGCCTACTACGATTAATAGGTACCAGTGTATCATCATAGAAAATATTCATTTCGAAAAAACCTTCTATGTTTCAGTTGAATAGCTCGACCTAATTGTCGAACCTATGAAAAATGAAGCCTAGAAATAGGTCACAAGCGAGGAGAAGAGGAAAGGGGGCGGGAATGTCGCATGTGACGCGCAAAGGTGAAAAGTCAAGTGGTGTTACACAAGATAATAAAAATTATGTAGGTCGGGATCTAACTTCAACCACTAAAATGTAAAAATGTACTTAGTTAGTCCATCGTTTTTATTTCTAAGTAAACATACCAACATAATTGTATGAAATATGTATGATATGTACGGTTAATGGTTAAAACACATGTGAATAAATATCGTAATGTAGGTATTCAAGACACTTCACCAGTTTACCAAGACCTTGAAAAGACAAAAATAAATTGCCTGAGTCAGTGACTGGAGATTCGATACGCGCATTGCATACAGATGACTGAAGAATACAAACCTATGAGAGTATTTTATGATATACGTAAATAAAGCACGTTTGACATAGAATACTGACCAGGTAGTCTTGCTTTTACGCATCTAGGCACAGGTAAGCCCGATCCGGGTCCTACGGCCTCCTCTGCTAGTTTGTTGAGAGCTGGTGCTAGTTCTGTATAAAACAGAATCTCCCTGGTGTCGAACTGTGCCTCGGCAACGAATAACCGCCCGAAGGGATCTCGCGGAGGCAGCTTGACGACGAGCGGTAAAGCGCGGCGCTCACCATTGCTCTCGTAGCAAACTGTCACAGCCAGGACACGACTGAGGGCTCCTGCAACTCCTGCCCGTGATTCCACGTGTACCTAAGACATTTAGAAAATTAAGCAGAGAAAGTGTTCTTGTATTAATAATGTTTATAACGCTTTTTTTCAGAAAATAGTTAAGTTACTTAAGTTTACGTGTGTACCTACAGTAGTATAGAATATTAATACATAAATCTAGTGCGTAAGTAGAATTACAACCACCTACTTCATTTTATGTGATTTATGGGCATAAATAATGCACTCGTATTATCATGGTCGATTGACAACAAAACATTTCAGACATTCTTTCATGAATACGATATTTACATAATCTTGCAACGTTTCTTTAGATTAATGAGCTCTATAAAAAAGGTTCTGTATTTATTAGTAAATAAATAAATGATTTTGTAAGTAAAAGTGAATTATAATAAAATAGTAGACGTAAATCAGGCAAACCTCATGCGGGTCGACCACGCCCGCTCCAGCTAACAGCTCCCGAGCCCACTCCTCAGTGAGAGCTGCATCCGCATCGGTCTCTGGTCCGGGCTCGCAGTCGGAGTCCTCGCTACCGCTGCTGGGGGCTTCAGAAACCGCCGTACTGTCCGGCCCCCCGGCTTGCATCTTGCGCACTATACCCGTAGCACTGAACTGAGCGACAAATACTGTTTCTATCTATCTATAACAACGTGACTATGCACATTTCTGTGTTGAAACCGCCTATCTGAAGTAAAATTGAGGCGAAACATTCGAACGTTACAAAAAAATTACTTCATACTAGGGTGCTGGTGTCGGTGCACTGAGCTCGAATAGATATGCTGCCTGGGGCTACGTCTCGATTTGCCGGCGTCTCGCGCATGCGTGTATCTACGACTACTTACCTCAATTATTCATCGGGACTCCCATAACGTGTCACCCACCGCCACCGCTCAATCATGAAAGCTATGCATATAATGCACGTTTTTGTTTAGTAAAGATAGGTGACTTACTAGGAAAGATTCAAAGGAATATAAGGTCGTATTTGTATCTCAAGATGATCTGAAGTCTCAAGTTAATAAATTAATTACTAACTGGGGTCCGTCCGCTTTGCTCGGGTGCTATTCTGCAATTTTCGAATAGGTATTTTTTACTTCACATACACTATCATGACAATAAAAAAACACAATAAAAAAGAATTATTGAAATTGTGCAGTCATTCGAGTTATACCTACACTTATCGATTACCTTTATATACCTATTTTGGAAATACCTACGTTTTTTAGTTTTGTTAATTTATTACAAGTTTCTGTCGCTTATATTTATATAGGTAGGGCTTCGTATGAGTTTGTTTTACGTTTAACGGCACGTCGCTAGCGATTTTATTCAATACATTTAGTTACTCAGTTACCTACCAATTTTTTTCAGATAAATGCTGAGATTTCATTATGTATCTTTATTATTTTAATGTTTTAAATATGGATAAGTGGGTAGGTATAAAAATTATGGCTAACATTTTTTTTTAAGGGGGGAAAATCATCGAATGACTGCTCCCGCCTGGGTGAGGCGGAAGGGAGTGTCAGACTCTTACTGACTAAAAACCACCCCGTTATTTCTCCTGCACGTCGAGCCGGAGCCCCGGTTACCCGTTAGGTTCTCCGCGACTCCGATGGCTAACAATACGTTCGAGGAAAGGATGAGTCGAGTCGAGAATAATATATTATGTTATATTTCAGACAGCTTAGGTGTTAAAAATATGATGTAGACTTATATTTATTTACGTAAGAGGCTGCTCAGAGTATTTAGTAATAGTCCAAGGACGGCTGTTAACGTGCTTATTATATTTATTAAATAATATTATGTAAAATGTGCCAAAGCCATCTCTGCCTGTCATAAAAGTAAAATTTTATTATGGAATCATTATTGTTATATCCTGATAATTTGTACTGTATCTAGATATTTAAAGAAAAATTATTTAATATTTATTTTAATAAGTTTTTTCCTTTAATCATGTCAGTACTAAAAAGATATTTTTTGCTTATAAGCCTCTCGGAGGAGGTTTTAGGTCTCCTATACCTAAAAAAACTATAATCTTTGGCTTTGGATTGTCTATTGCAAAACATGAACATTGACAGTGACGTTTTTTTGACATACTTAGTTGTCAAACAATTGGTCTCATTTGTCAGCGGAATTTAATGCGAACCGGCTAGTGAATTATTTGTTAGCAGAGCGTTATAAAATGTTAATAACTATCGATTTATTTTAGGTCCCTGTAAAAGAAAAGCCTTACTATGGGAAAGGAAAAATCTAAGAAACGAAGAAGATCAAGTTGCTCAAGTTCTAGTAGTTCTGATTCTGATGCGTCCAGAGAAAAAAAGAAACTCCGCAAGTTGAAGAAAAAATTAAAAAAGGAAAAGAAGAAGACTGAAAAAGCGTTGAAGAAGAAATTAAAAGAGGAAAAGAAAAAGCTTAAAAAGAAGCAGAGGAGTAAGAGTACAAGTCGTAGTCGTGATGGTAGTAACGCGAAAGAAGTAGCCGTCTCCACAGACATTCCCCTCGGTATGTGCGCAACGAAGGAAACCGGCGGCGACAGTATTTACCAGACTGATATATTTAGTAGATTGCCAGTAACTTCTTAAACTAAAGAACTACTGAAGTACAATACATAGTATTTAAATTGTTTATGAGCTGGTTATGCCTGAGTTTGAATCAGGATTTTTGTTTCAGAACTTATGGAAAAATCCAAAGCCATGGCCCCTATGACCAAAGAAGAATGGGAGAAAAGACAAAGTGTAGTTAGAAAAGTTCTAGATGAGGAGACAGGGAGATACAGGTTATCCTATCCATCTAATATCTACATCTATATTAACTACTACTACTTTCTGTATGAGATAGTATATCCAATCTATCTTTTACTTTTTAATGAATATTCCCTCAGTTGAGTCTTGTTTTCAGGTTAATTAAAGGTGATGGAGAGGTGTTAGAAGAGATTGTGTCCCGTGACAGGCATAAGCAGATCAACAGGCAGGCAACACAGGCTGATGGAGCATTCTTTCAGTTACAAACTGTTGAGAAAAAGATGCTATAGAGGGCAGCTTGGGAGTTGATACTTCTATATCATCACTCTCTATTTATAGATTCTAAACAACCCACCATTGATACATATGTGCACCAAGATGTTTTGATGAGCTTCAAATGACATGTATCTGTTTCTTTAAGTTTAATTATTAAAAGTATTAATATTGAGTTGAACCTCTT
Source organism: Spodoptera littoralis (assembly GCA_902850265.1). NCBI lineage: Eukaryota > Metazoa > Arthropoda > Insecta > Lepidoptera > Noctuidae > Spodoptera > Spodoptera littoralis. Next base: position 13,033,367 of record LR824542.2, read on the forward strand.
GTTTTTAAATGTTATTATTAACCTGATTCTACACTAGATACTCCAACTATATGTTCACCGTCATGTTGGATGTCATGATAATGGCTAGATAGTTTTGAAATTAAACTGGTGAGATGGAACATCGATGAGGCTATACAATGAAGAAAATCAGTTTGTTTCATTGGATAACATTCCTATTACCTATTCAAGATCAAATTAATCTTGGATATCAGTAAAATGTAATGCAATCCATCAACAATGGATTTGCACTTGCATGCGAATTTTATGTGCATGTAGTTATTGCTTGGCATGCAATTTTATGGTCTACATTGTAATCAGATAACAGAAAATTGTTTCAAGGGCTGCTCTCTGTGTAGTGTGTTTTAATTATATTCTCTGAGAAAATTATACATTACTATCTGCATTGCAAGAAAAGGGCATAATTACATGGAATTCAATAAAAAGCACAGAATTTAAATAATCCAAGCTGTTATAAAATTTGTTTATTGATCTACCTAATAAATTATAATTCGTCTTTGGTTTTCGTGATGTCCTCATCGTTTGTTGTTCCCTGCTCTGTGCTCGTGTTGGTACCTTGAAGGTGTTCATTGACTAGAGTTATTAAGCTTTCGAGGGAGCGTCCTCCATGTTCTACATTCACAATCTTCTTTTCCTTGTACAGGATTAGAGTGGGGAGGCCACTGATCTAAAACAAACAACTGATGTGAGATTTTAACACATACACATGTGACTTGTAGTTGAATCTGAGGTGTAGTTGTCACAATATCCCGACAAAATACAAAATGATAAGATAACAATGATAACATTATTGAATTAACCTGAACAGAACTTGCCTAATGTTCTCATATTATCTTGAATGATGTGTTTCTTACCTTCTCAGTTTCACAAATGGGTTTTGATTGCACGCAATCGACATCTGCAATTATAACGCGTGTTTCGTTTTGAAACCTCTCACCCAATTTCAACCACAGTGGGCTTAGCTGCATACAGTGTGCACACCTGTGAAATATAAAAAAAAATAATTCCTTTATATTATGTTCTATCCAATTTTGTTGGTAATGAAAGTTGTTTTTGCAATTACTACATAGGAGATATTATTTTTTGGTGGATTCCAATGATTCCAAGCTAGTTTTCGTTTATTCTTACATTTAACAAGAATTAACTTGAGCACTGCAGTGCTTAAGCATAATCAAGATTCAAATAAGAAACTTACCATGGTGCAAAGTAATTTATAAATACTAATTCCTTCTCTAAGAATGTCTCAAATGTTTCTTCTGAAATCCTAGCAACTGGTAGAGCTTTCTTTTTCTTTAAGAACTTTTCAGGATCATGATTTTCAGTGAGCAACATTTTTTCTACATATCCTTTTAGGTCATCTATTGTTTCTGCTTCAGCCACTCCCATCTGTAACAACATTATAAATAAATAATTTGTTTCTTGACAATTCATGTACTTTGACTTTAATAAGCACTGTACTGCAACTGCATGGTGTGTGTGGTGACTGGGCAATAGGCTGCCGCACAACATGTAGAACATTTAGCGAGTTCAATTCCTGCATGGAGTAACTCTTGTGTGATTCACAAATTGTTATTTCTGGTCTAGGTGTCATGTGTATGTGAACTTGTATGTTCATAAACATACCCAACATACCCATAATACAGACGAAACATTTTTTTAACCAATACAAGAATAAATAAATTGAACTTACAATTCTGCCATTGACAATCCACATTAAGTAAGGATATTGTTTGATGTCAAATGTCTTGCAAGTCATCTCATTGTCCATGCAGTTCACTTTTCCTATCTGGATGTACTCATTATTTGCATATAGCACTGCTAGGTCAGCCCAAATTGGTGCCAATTTCTGAAAAAATGAAGAACATGTTTTATTTATGGTAGTAAATATTTATAACATTTATCCTTCCAAAAGACATAATTATAATATTTTTAAGCCCACTTAATCAACCAGATATCCATATCTGGTTGATTATTTTTCAATTATTATCAGAACAATTAGAAACTTGTAAGTGTATTTACCTGTGATGCCTTACACCATGGTGCATAGAACATAATAAAGTGTTGTCCTCTTGACACAAACTTCTCAATATTTTGATCATTTAAGTAAGCCATTCCACTGTATGTTTTTACTTCTCTGGATTCTTTTTCTTGATCCAAACCCTGAAAGTATAAAGTTTCATAAGAATTACAATAGTATGCAACCTATTTCAAAAAATGTTTTCATTACTGTTTAATATCTTACCTCTGATTTCATAGTAAATACTTCACTTAAAAATAATGTGAGGGATGGCAAATCCCTAGTACCCTTATATTCTACTGGAGAAAAAGTGTTTTTATGGTAGTATAGTAACGTTGGATATCCTGGAAACAAAATCATTGTTACAGTACATTATTAGAATTTTCAAATACCTAGCATCGATAAAAATACTGAAATATTAAAATTTTCATGTCATCCCTTCCAATTTAAATATTGTTTTTCTTATTGGTCTGTTACTAGCTAGATAGCTAGTAACACTGACCATACTGATCTCAGTATGGTCACCAACTGGCCTGGTGGTAAGTTACGATGTGGCTGATGATGGACCATGCTTGCCATAAGCAACCTATTCACTCGACTTTAGGTTATCTAGAATATATATAAATCTTACAAGTACCTGTTATGTCGTTTTCGTTGCATAATTTAAAATGTATTGTACAGTCCACCTGGGCAATAGCAAATTTTGAATCTTTAGTATTGACAAGCTCTGCTAGTTCTGCCCAGATTGGATGGAACTCTGTGCAGTGCCGGCACCTGAATTATATCAAAAATGATTCAAAACCAACATACACACACGAGTTGAAAACCATATGATTATGAAGAAAACGTAATGGTACGGCTTTAAAACGCAATGTACCTACTCACCAAGGTGCATAAAACATTATAAAATTTCCATCCATTTCTTCTATTTGAATTTTGAAATTATTTGCATTGTATTCATAGACTGAACTTTCCTCAAGTGCAACAAAATAAGGTAAAAATAGAAAATGTAGTATCACTAGTCTCCTTATCATCTTGGAATATATTACTGTTTAACAGACAATATTTATTAGATTATTTTTTAAATTATGGGTTTAGAAAAAGATTAATAATAAATACGTGATCATTGAAGACTTAATTTAATGCAAAAATAATCAACCAAACACCAATCATCACTTCACAACAAATGATGAATCGAATGAACTAATTAGAACTGACTTCCACAGATAACAGGTAAACAATTTCACATCGTTTTCCATTCACTCCTTCGGTCTTCCATAGACTAAGCTTCTGTGACTTTTTATATAGACTAAAATATCCTACACATGCTCATCATTCCTGTGACGATTATTATTTCAATAAATGAAATGGTTTAAAAAATGTTTGTGCTCAACGTTTTTTAAAATATTTAGTTAGACGTAAAACGATTATAGCGTACATTCATTTAAATCAATAAATAATAATTTTATTTTTCAAATGATACAGAGCATCGACAAACGTCACTATGCTGTAGCTTTTATGAACATACAAAAGAATGTGGTAATTCTTCAAAATGGTCGCTTTGTATGGTTTGCCAACTTGCATGTCTGTGTTTCAGAGTTCTTTGTTTTCATAATTCATTCGATATTATTATATACAAGGAAAAGTTTATGCAAATTTGCAGTTGTAAAGTTTGGAAATGAACATTGACATTGTTATCATAAATTGTGGTGCTCGAGAAAGATGTCATCGGTAATGTGAGAGCTCTCCGATAGAATTTTATTTTACGAGATTATGACGTTTGTGACTCCAAATCTGATTTGCAGAAAGTGAAAAATTTCCTGGTAAATGGTTATTTCAATAAATATTTCGAAAACAGTGTCTGTAATTAGTTGAGACGAAACAAAGCTGACTCTAATTTTGGCATTCCACAGTACTATGTCATGATTGATTCGTATTGAACATTCTTTTGGCTTGTAATGAACCAACAGCTTTGACTGGAGGAATATTAATTCAGAATGCCATAATATTTAGTTTTATTCACACTACGTATACTTTTTGTTTACGATAGAACGTATAATGATAAATATTGTTATTCCAGTTGATAAAATTGTGTTCATGTCAAAAAGCACACAACAATCCAGTAAGATTTCAGTTTTGTATGTATTATGGTAATGTCTATGTGTATAAGATGTTTATAACTGTATTTATAATGTAATTATATTTCTTTTTCAGTGTAATACATAAGTTGTTAAAGCATTGGATATTTATATTATGCTAACACAAGCCAGAAGTTGAGAAACGAAAACAAAGTTGAAACCATCTGGACTAGAAGTTGCTGGACAATATTTGAGTGTATAATAAATGCTATCGTGACTAGTGACCATGAGTGTGCTCAGAAGGTGGTGTGTGCTTGTGTGATGGGAGGGGTGGGGTGAGAGGTGAGGCGCACGGGCGCGGGCGCGGGCGCCATGAACCCGCCGGCGCCCCGCCAGGCGGCCGCTCGCTCCGGCTATCATCAAAAGGCACTAGCCCAGATCCGTAATTCACTATTACCATTCGCTAACAATGGCAACTCTGAGCCACCTGGCTCGTCAGCAGCGAGCACAGTCAGTTCTGGTGTTAGCTCTGGCTTTAGCTCATCATCGGGGAATGGTCTTGACAAGGATTTGACTGCATTACCACAAACCTTAAACCAATTAATAGCTTTGGGATTTGATGAGGTAAGTGTACATTATGTGCAAAAACTTCTGTATTTGATATGCTTATATCACTGATTTAATTACATAAATTAATGTATCTTCATTGAAAGTCAGAAATGTAAACAGTGCTGCCTAAAATTCTTGTATATTTCTTTAACAGGCCCCAGTCTTACAATAATGCCTGATAAACTAGTCTGGTCTAGGTACTGGCCTTTTCCTTGGAATCTCCATTCTAACGAGGGTGCCAGAGTGTCCTTACCAATACATAAATAACAAAAATAATAACTAGTGTTATTCATGACTGGCTAGTTTGTCTTATGTTCTTGTGATGAAGACTTAGTGCTCAGAGAGGCTTCTTATCTGAACTGTTTTATGAATCCCTTGTAATCACAATTTATTATTATACTAGCTTCTACTGCTCAGTTTCACCCGCTCTGCTCGGCACCTGTTGATCATAGCATGATGTCTTTTAGCCTATAGCCTTCCCTCTATAAATGAGCTCTCCAACACAAAAATATTCAAATAAATATTTTTCAAATTGGACCAGTAGTTTCTGAGATTGGTGTGGTCAAACAAACAAACATCTCTTCAGCTTTATATAATAGTATATAAGATATAAAATTTGACAAAGTAGCTTATATTATTATATGTAGTACCATAGAGTGATCGATTACATTATTCTAGTTATCATAGTAAATCATGTCTGTTATGGCAAAAGTTGAAGAGAGTTGAGAGCACAGAATCTTCTTATATTTAATAACTTGCAAAATTCAAAATGCTGAAAAGGATTTTTGGTGTACCTCAGATATCAATATATGTAGTTCCATTCATAGATAATACTTAGGATTTATGAGGGTCAGAAAAATAAAATATCGCATTGGGCATTAACCTGTAAAGATAAATATAAGTGGAATAAATAAATAAAATCATGCACCCTCTGCAGAAGAATGTCATTTTGTCTTGTAGTAGACAGATCCATAATGTTTGGTGTTTAATTACTTTTTAGTGTAAGTTTCACATCATTGTAATCTGAAAATGCTTGTAAATTGCAAATAGATTGGTTTCCCTACTCCTGCATTGTTACTTATGTTTTGCATTGATTGACCTTTATTTATTATTTAAGTTACCACTGTTGTGTGTATGTATATTACAGCTGTTTATTTGCTTTACTGTCTTATCCTCCTACTAAATTCTTATATGAATTGTTAATATCTGCCTTGGTTCCATTTCCTCTATATACTTAATATATAAACCTAATGAGTTTGTTTGAACATGTTCTGTCTCCTGAACTACTGGTCCACATTCAATAGTTCTTTTTGTGTTGGTTAGTCCATTTATCAAAGAAGGTACGAGGGGTTATAACACATTACCAAACCGCGCGGGGGTAGCTAGTATTAAATAAATCCATTGGTGTCACATTGCTCTCATAAATAAATGAATAGGTCATTTCTTATTGGACTTGATTTTTATTTATGTATATATTTTTATTAATTGAGAATATTTTTCATCTTTACAGGATCCTGCTGTAAGAGCATTAAAATATGCTGGAGGGCGATTTGATGCAGCGTTAGATTACCTGTCAAAACAACAGGAATCTCATAACGGAGTCCTTAAGACAAGTAACTTAAATGCCTTGAACTCCAAACTTATACGAAAACCTAGTCTAGAGCGTGAAATTAACCTCCATAGAGGTAGTCCTGCACTTGATTCTGGCGCAGGCAGCTCTCGGTCTGACAGTCCTAGACAGTCGGATGCACCTCCTCTCCCTCATGAGAAATTAAGTAGGCAATACTCGCCATCCGGTTTCTCTGAACCGCCGCCACCGCCTCCGCCGCGATGTCCGTCCACGCCGCCAGTAATGCCATCAGTGCAGCAGCTCATGAAGCGCATGTCACCTGCGCCACCATTACCGCCTGCGCGGCACCAGCCCCGTTGCAGCTGGCGCACCCACGCCACCTGCCCGGCAGCCAATGATAGTGCAGAATGGCCCACAAGTCCAGCAGCAGTTAACGCAGCAGATTCAGGCCCTGAGCATTTATCAATCGTCAGGTGGAGGTGCAGAACTGCCCCCACCATATCCACTGTCGGGCGTACCACCTCCTCCTTCATACTCAGTGTCAATGCAGAATCGCCAAAGTCCCACACAGTCACAGGACTATCGGAAGAGTCCATCGTCGGGGATCTACTCGGGAGGCACCTCCGCCGGGTCGCCGAGTCCGATTACGGTGACGCAATCGACAGGCTCGGCATCGGGGATGACTCGACCTACGCCTATTCAGGCGTGGACTGCGAGACAAGCGGTGCAACCTCCCATTATTATGCAATCTGTGAAAAGTACACAAGTTCAGAAGCCAGTACTGCAGACTGCGATAGCGCCTGTTGCACCTCCACCTGTCGCGAGCTCGGTCGCGCAGCCGCCTCCGCCCTCGTATGCTAGCTCTATCCAACAGAAGCAACAGGCGCAAACACCGCCGAGCTACCCTCTGGCCCCGAAGCCGTCCTCGCCCGGGTCCACGCCCCCAGTCATACCTACAGCGACCACTCCCACCGTTCCCACTACAGAACCACCGAGCTATGCTATCACAATGCAAGCTCTAGCCGTGCAGAGAGGGATGCACCCTATTCCACCGCCGCCATATGGCAATCAAAACGATAACACGACTACTGTCAATTCCCACCACTCACCTTTACATAAGAAGTTCTCAAACACAGGAGAAGCTTCCCAGGTAGAAATTAAATGTCCAAATCAAAATTGTACGAACAATCTACTGAAAGATAGTGTAGCCGCGTCCAGCTCGGATAAAAGTTCGAACGGTTCAACGGAGCGTCGACCCAAGGGCTTAGAAAAGATAAGACATCAATCGCCTATTCCGGAAAGGAAAAATATTAGTAAAGAAAAAGAAGACGAACGAAGAGATTGTAAAGTGAGAAATTATTCACCTCAAGCTTTTAAATTTTTCATGGAACAGCACGTCGAAAACATTTTGAAGTCGTATAAGCAACGAACGTTTAGACGAATGCAGTTGGAGAAAGAAATGACTAAAATAGGTCTCAGTGCAGAAGCACAATGTCAAATGAGGAAGATGTTATCTCAGAAAGAATCCAACTACATTAGATTAAAGAGAGCAAAGATGGACAAGTCAATGTTCACGAAAATTAAGCCGATCGGAGTAGGCGCCTTTGGGGAAGTGACGTTAGTAAGAAAGATTGATACTAGTCATCTATATGCCATGAAGACACTTCGAAAAGCTGACGTGCTGAAGCGGAACCAGGTGGCGCACGTTAAAGCTGAGAGGGATATATTAGCGGAGGCTGACAACGAATGGGTCGTTAAACTTTATTACAGCTTCCAAGATAAAGATAATTTGTATTTTGTGATGGACTATATACCTGGTGGTGATCTGATGTCTTTGTTAATAAAGCTGGGTATATTCGAAGAGAGCCTCGCTAGGTTCTATATCGCGGAGTTGACGTGTGCGGTGGAAAGTGTCCATAAGATGGGCTTTATCCACAGGGACATCAAACCCGACAATATTTTAATAGATCGCGATGGCCATATTAAGTTGACAGATTTTGGTTTATGTACGGGATTTAGGTGGACGCATAACTCTAAATATTATCAGAGAAATGGTGAGCAATTTTTTATACTATACTTACATAAATTAATTACGTACTGAAAGAATTCATGTGTTATTTCATTATAATCACTTTGTTGACTTAGCTGTACAGAAAATGTAAAAAAATTAAGATTTTTGTTATATTTATATTGTAACCTTGGTGAGACATACAAAATTAATTATTATGTTTTAAAACTAGTTGAGTTCCTCGTCAAATGATTAAGTGAGTAAAACATAATAATTGATTTTTTTCTGTTTACTTAAGCAAATTTCGTCTTATATAATGTTTGTTAAATGATTGTCTGTCAGTAATGATACATACCTACTTGTTTAGATCATGGACGACAAGACTCGATGGATCCAGTGGACGGAGAATGGGGTGCCATGGGCGAGTGTAGGTGTCATCAGCTAAAACCTCTGGAGAGGCGACGCAAGCGCGAGCACCAGCGGTGTCTGGCGCACTCGCTGGTCGGCACGCCCAACTACATCGCGCCTGAGGTCCTACAGCGCACCGGTTACACCCAGCTGTGCGACTGGTGGTCTGTTGGTGTCATCCTCTATGAGATGTTAGTCGGATCACCACCTTTTCTAGCCTCTACGCCCGCCGAAACGCAACTCAAGGTTAGCTATGAAATGCTTATATTGTACATTTGTTCTCATTTTCTTTCTGCATAAATTGATACATTTGCCTAATTTACATTTCTTAATTTCACAGGTTATAAACTGGGAAAGTACCCTACATATCCCAGATGCAGCAAAATTATCTCCAGAGAGTAAGGATCTAATCCTACAGCTATGTTCTGGTCAGGAAACGAGGCTTGGCAAAGATGCGAACGAAGTAAAGAACCATCCGTTCCTACATGGCATTGACTTCGACAAGGGACTGCGGAGGCAAGTGGCACCATACATACCTCGGATCGACTACGCGACCGACACTTCCAACTTCGATCCAGTGGACCCGGACAAGCTCCGCAACTCGGGCAGCTCCGACTCCAACAAGTCGGACAGTGAGCTTCTCGACAACGGTAAGACGTTCCACGGATTCTTCGAGTTCACGTTCCGAAGGTTCTTCGATGACGGTTATACGAACAAAATCAACCTCGACGACAACGATAACCAGGGACCCGTGTACGTATAGAACGAGCGCCGCGATACAGTGATAAAAGAGACACTGAGACTAACTTGTAGGATTTTTTTACAAAGTGTGTGCCTTTGACTCTCTCTATTAAAACATTAGTTTTTGTAAACGTAACGAATATAACGTATTTAAAATTAATTAAAAGCCGTATTGTTAATAATCCCGGTGATAATGTTGTAATATTGTATCGTTATGTATTTGTAAGAGTAATCTTATTTCACTGTAATATATGTAACGAATGGATCACAGTAGTGCATAGCCTAACTATGGTGCTGTTAGCGACCGGCGGCCGCGGCAATGTGCGGTGCGCGTCGTAATGTCTAATGTCCATTCAGTGTATACTATTTTTTGTAACTAGAGAAATTATTTATGAGATAAGAACAAGCTTACTGGAATTAGTGAATGATTGTCACTATATTTTCTTATGTATTTATCGAGGTAGGTCGCTTATGTGTGTTTGTTTATATACGTGTAAAACGTTTACTTATGATTCATTAACGTCATACAAGCATAATTAGTAAAACGTACTGTGCTTCCATTTTGTCTACAGGACACTAGCTCATAATGTGTGCCTTAGAGTTTCGATATTAACATTTTACAAGTGTATATTAAAGAATTTGTGATGGGTCAATCAATTGTACACAACAACATAGTAGATAAAGTTTTATAATTCGACATATGTACTGAGTGCAATACATATTTATTTATGAGACAAAAGTCGATACTTGATTTGCTGTTGTTGAAGTTTTACTTCGGTTTATTTAGTAAAGCACATTTTTGAGTCGAATTTTTGCGTTTAAAATATGCAAGATTTTGTAACTACCATTAAACTAACAATATCCAGTATAGTCGCAAAGTAAATAACATAAAGTAATGAGAACAAAAGGCGTATCAGCCGCCATACGATAACAAAACTGCTTGTTTGTGTTTGAAGAAAAAAAAACACAATTTTTTCACTTGTACAGTAAAATATGAGTCAGTTCAATTTTAAATTATGTGTTATTGAATGTAAATTGTTTTATTCTGAAATGAATCATGCTTATAAGTGAATGAAAATAAAATATGGGAATTTTTGTTATTTTTTCTTTCCAATCCATAACCATATACATAATTACAAATAATTAAATGGTATAGGTGAGTATCAGTTGTTTGTAGAAATCTTCTCAAAGTGTTTCATCTCATTATTTCATCATTGTTATTATGGTTTTAATAAAAATTCTTGCACTCTTTGGTTGAAATCTTCAGCATACTTCAGGTGAACATGATGTTTCCCTTCAGGGTACAGATGTATCCTGAAAACAATTATAGTGCTTAACTTATGTTTGCATGTTTCATGAAATATGTGTCATTTGTTGAGTGGGCTTACCTTGAGCCATCAATGTGAGTATGCAAGTGAGAGGCATGCACACTGTCCACGAGGGGGTCCTTTTGACCATAGAGTATGAATGTGGGGCATTTTATATTTTTTAACATTTCAGCACAGATATTGCCATCCTTAGTTTTGTATAGAGCTTCCATTCCATCAACCCATTCAGCCCAGTATTTAGCAAATAATTCTTCTCCATATATTTCAACTAAAGGCTCTCTCATCCTTTTTGACCAGGAATTGATGTCTCTAATTTCTGAGGAGGTAAACAATCACTCATTATAGTGTAAGTCTATATTACAACATTTTGTTGTTCAGTAATTTTATTGTACCTGCTAGTGTTATAATCTTATCTTTATTATAAAATTGTCAATAAAGAGCCCATGATATAATGCAAGATTATCAAACTTACTTTTGTACATTTCCACTTCATTAGGTAACACAAAGGAATTGGCACCCCAGACCACTAGCTTATTGACTGCATCTGGGTACTTAGCAGCATGGATCAAACTGGTGACTCCACCGTCACTGAATCCCAATAGGGAATATTTCGGAATTTTCAAAGCCTTAAACCATAATAACAGTTGTAAATAGACCTTCGAATAGGTACTGATGCCAGGGATTAAAATAATGTGACCATTATGCATGCATTTACCTTCATAAATTCGTAAGCTGCATCTGCATCCCTTTCATAGAAATCAGTACTAAATACTTTTTCAGGTGGTCTACTCTTGCCATAGCCTGGTGGATCCCAAACCACAAGTGTGAATTTCTCTCGGTTGAATCCCTCTATTTGAGGTTTACCCTCTGTCCATATTGTCCCAAGAGCTCCAGGCAAGAATAAGGCATGATGAGCTCCATTACCAACTTTTACATAGTTGATAACACTATCCTTGATTTTAATTTGTTCTTCCTGCAATTTAAAGTTCACTAGGTACTGACATTTATGCTGAATAATTTCAAAATTTCATTATATTATGCGAAATAAAAATACAAATCTTTCAGGGAAAATCATCAACGATGATATATTATAATCTCAATAAGTTAGAGTCTAACTTTAGACTTTAGGTACAAAAAGTCCAGGATCCAGAGGAAATAAAGGTCAAAATGCATTTATGTATATTCCTGTTACTAACCTTAGCGACTACAGATGTAGAGAGAGTCCGGCAAATAGTTTTACTTAAATAAGATAGAGGTGAAATGATTTTTCTCACTGTTATTAATAACATTTTAACCTCGTCCGATCACAATTACGTACAGTTGTCTCGATTTTTGAGACAGATAGATCTATTTTTAGATTTTTATCTGTTTATTATGCTAGTAGACACATTATTATAAAGTTGTCTTATCAGAACAAATCCATGAACAATAATAATTAACGTTAAATTCACCTTCAAAATCTTTGAAAGAAAAATGTTTATTTTGTTATCAGCACGAGTTTTCTTTTTGTGACGTTTGACAGCAGGATGGAAATATCTATCTTCTTAAAGCTAGACAGAGATAGACATAGTGAGGGTTGCTAGTTTTTAATTCTTTTATCATAAAATTCCGTTTTATGCTATGTCAAAATTAATGTTTCCTAGTCTTTATAAAGATATTGTAAGGAGGATGGTTAACACTTCAGCTGTATGAAGGAAGTTCCTGCCTATAAATCTCCACTGCTGAGCAAAGCCATGGAGAAAGTTGGAACATTAATCACCACGATTGCTCAATGCGGGTCGGCGTATTATCAATTAGAAATTATAAGCCCAGTTTTGCTCACGATGATTTCCTTCACAGTTTGTCAATGGTGTCTAAATAATCTTAAATAGTACATATAACTGAAAAAGTCGCAGTGGTACTGGCCGTTAGTACTTAGGTTTCGATTTCAAACCCGCGCTCTTATGCATGGAAACCGAGGGCCACCACAACCAATTAATCCCCTAGTGGTCACCAATCAATGGCAATAGGCTCACCCCCTATTACATGGGACTCATAACATAAATAGTGAAAAGTGGGTGTTACATTGTACAGTGGCATTAAGTGCCGAAATGTGCACCTCTGCCTACCTCTTCGGGGATAAAAAGGCGTGATGTTATGTTGTTATGGTCACCAATCACCGCTCTCCACTAACTCCATTATAGACCTTATTTCCGATAACTAGAGACTACTTTTGTATGAAAAAGTTTTGGGGATTGATATCAGGTATAAACAATACATAAACAAATATTTACAAAAATAAAAAATTACAATTGAGCGGTTCAAGCTAATTTCGACCAACATCGGCCCTACAGCTTAAGGTCCACTACGTCCACTGCGTTTGGTACAGTAAGCGTGTAATATGGATTACGGATCGAGCCTTACAACTATAAAGGTGGCCAGGCCACAAACGCTAGGGTTTGCATGATTTATTTATTAAAGCTTCATGCACAAAGTGTAGGTACACAAGGTGGACTTTCTGACATTGTCCCAGTCTGACCTTTGGATGACACAGAGAAGAGTGAATGGTAGGAGCAAGAATCAAGCAACGATTTAATTGAGAAATTAGAAGGTTAAACTAACATTTCAGATATGAACACAAATAAATACAATAATAATATATATACCTACACACGAGTACAATACAATATACATACATAGACTCATCTTCTAGGTACTATATAAAAATAAGTCGGGTTTTCCTTCCTGACGCTATAACTCCAGAACGCACGAACCGATTTCCACGGTTTTACATTCGTTGCAAAGGTCTCGGGCTCCGTGAGGTTTATTATAATTACATGCTCTGTGAGGTTTATAGCAAAGAAAAATCATTAATTAAGTACTAAACGAAATGTTTCATAAAACGAACCCATCTGGTGGCGAAACTATTTATATATGAACATAATTACTAATACTCTGTAAATAATTAGCGTGATGATTCAGCCAACCTCTTAAACAGAAGCTCATGTAGGTACTTTCTGCCTAAATGTTAGACGTGTCGACACCATCCTGACATCCAGGGGGAGCGCATTCCACAGCAAAATTGCCTGTACGAAAAAGGAAGAATGAAAGAAGTCAGTGCGATGAGTGGGACATTGGAGAAGATGGTTATGGGAAGAACGAAGGTTTTTACTGTGGTTTGCGCACAAGTATTGAATGTAAGGGGATAGATAGCGCACTTTGCTCCCTGCGCTGGCGTATAGGCAGCCACTTTAGTTGCAGCCGATGTGCAGAAACATGCGATGTCATGTCAAGCCTGTCATAGCAATCCCCAGCGTGTATGTGATTAAACTGTACAGTTATCGGTGCATGTGCATGCAAAACCTAACGTGTATGTGTATGAATCTCGGTTATGCTTGTGCTAGCGTGTGTGGCCTACAAGTTTATTTTTTTAGTGTAAACATTTTTTTAGGATAAAAAGTAACTAGCGAGATTTCCCAGGATATTCAGCCTTTGACTGGCATTAGAAACCTGTTGAAGACAAATCCTCCGCTAACGTCCGTCGGTCATCGATGACCCCCATGGCGTTTAACGTGTATACATAATCATACCAAGTTTCATCGTAATCAGACTATAGCTGTTAGACGATAAGTATAAAAAGTCCAGGATCCAGGGAAAACAAAAGTCAAAATGTATTTATGTATACTCCTGTTACTAACCTCTGACTAGTATATAGTAATCTGTGTTACTAACCATAATGACTACAGATGTAGAGAGTCCGGCAAATGGTTTTACTTAAATAAGATAGAGGTGAAATGATTTTTCTCACTGTTATTAATATTTTAACCTCTTCCACAGTTACGTACAGTAGTCTCAATTTATAAGACGGATCTAGAACTAATTTTAGATTTTTATCTGTTCATTATGCTAGTAAAGGTACATTATTATAAAGGTGTCCTATGAGAACAAATTAAATTAATCTTCAAAATTTTTGAAAGAAAATAATGTTTATTTTGATAAAAATCTGTATTATGCTATTATTCGAAATTAAATTAATTTTGTAAAAAAAATATTATATTATCACTTTTTATTGATGTTTTAACGTTTTCTGTTTAATTTCAGGTCAATATACTACACCCTAGAAACTAGTAACTAATAACAAACAGTGGAAATATTTGCATTTCAAAAAACTTACTAACTTGTTATTCATTAGAACAAGTTAACCGCCTAGAGAAATTAAATACCATTATGTTGTGAACTTATGTTCAAGACATATGCGCTGGGACGGAGTCGCTTCCTTCTGTGAACAAGTCATGTTGGCAAAAGGAAGCAGCTGAAAGGGAGAGAGAGGCGTTAAGTTCTCTCCCCTCTCGCCGTAGACGCGCCGGTCGTCAGCGCCGTGAAGCGGCAGCCGATCTGCGACCTCTATGAGAGGAGAGGCATGCGGGCGACTGACCGGGGGAGTCAGACGTCCGCTATATAGGCGGGAGTAGGCGGTAGCGTAGTGTTCCACGCGCGCTACTCGAAGAAGGAAAGCAGCCTCCTAGGGCCGCTAAGGTGGCGGGACCTGCCGCAAACATAGCGGTGGTCGAGGCCTGCCGGATGTGGTGATTCCGTAAGGGCAACCCGGGTCACGGTCACAGGCAGTGAAGGAACACCGCGGTGGTTTTAGCCGGTAAGAGTCCGGCACGCCCCCTCGTCGTCCCCACGACGCGGGAAGTCCATGATTTCCATCGCGATAGAAAAAAAAAGACATATGCGCTATTTGCCACTTTATCTGATCCATAATCTGCAGTGGATTCGTCACACATCGCTATTTGACAGACGTGGAATACAACAATAAAATTGTTCTTTCATCCGAATTAATAATAAATATGTAGCCTATACGAAAATATAAAAAGAGGCACAGGACTGATACCAGTATATCTTCCATAAGCAACAAGGATTGCATATTTAGGGCGGTAATGAAGAGATAAAAATAATACAAAATAATGGTATTAAATTTTTATTATCAGTGTGACGCTCAAGACACCCTAGCAAATAAACTAGTATTTTAATGTTAAAAGCAAAGACGGTTCCTTAAATTAAATTAATCTTCCATTGATACAAATTGTTGTGACGGTGTTTAACCCTGCAGATATACATGACATAATATAAACTGACCATACACAATCTAATGATTGTTATAAAGTAATACTTAAATAACCATTTCACTGGATGAATAAACTAAAATAGTAACAGAGTGACAGATCACAACGCATGTATTTGCAGTGAAGATGCATAAATGAAATTAAAATTATACTGTTTCATATCTTATCAAGTAAAATTTTAGAGTAATAAAGGCATAAGAGATGTTCTCTGTGACATGTTAGTTCCACACTTCGACGTACACCTCAATGGTACACCGACATACATGCATCTCAAGCATTCTATAATAATAATATGTCAAAGATTGATCTCAGCACATTTGAACTATTCGTATTATAGTAAAAATATGTATTTTTGGGATTATAATCGCAAATTCGAACAATACAATTAGCACCACAGTGGCTCCATTAGTAACAATTCATTCTAGGCAGTGCTACCTTTACACAAGACGGGAATTTAGTGGCAAAGGATGTACGCACTCAGACAGGCCTTCATGATGTGATATCATGTTTGGGTGTATTAAATTCAGTCATGTGCGGTACTGAGATCGCCGTGGAGCTTACTCCTAACATAACACCATAACATAGGAATTAAATTACATAAATGTTACGTTAGTTGTAAGTGTAATGTAGCTTGATGACTTATTTATTATAGTTCTCCGGCGTGACACGCATCTTCGTAGCTCCTGCCCTTTTCTTCGGGATCCAATTTGATCATGTCGTCGATACGGAGAATCGTGATTGCGGCTTCTGTCGCGAACTTGAGAGATTTCACCTTGGAGATGGCTGGCTCAAGGACTCCTGCAGCTAAGTTATCACGCAACACACCTTCTGTCAGGTCTAGACCTACCCATTTCAGGTTGGCATGTTCAACCTGGAATGATTAGAAATTCAGTTAACGATTTAAATACACAAAAATACGCAGTTAGTAAGTAACCTCTAGTTTGTATGATAATAAATTATACCTTAGTTTGTGAAGAGTTGTGATAGGCGCGCAGCTTAGCAACAAGATCTGTAGCATCTCGCGCGGCGTTTACGGCTAGCGTCTTCGGGATGACAAGCAACGACTGCGCGAAGGCGGCAATCGCTAACTGCTCGCGGGAGCTCTGTGACATGTAAAATGGTTTTTTAGTCTTTATTTTAGCAATAAAGTAAATTGACTAATGTTGTAAACTAAAACTAATAAACTAATGTTGATATTATATTCTTTAATTGATTTGTGTATACATTAGATTCATTTTCAATTAAAAAAAGTAGTGTGTTATACCAGTGTGGTGGCGAAATTCTCCAAGTAGATGGAGAGCGCAGCCTCGACGGCGCCGCCGCCGGGCACGAGCCGCCCTGACTCCAGCACGCGGCGCACTGCGCACAGCGCGTCGTGGGCGGAGCGCTCCATCTCGTCACAATACGCGTCCGTCGGCCCGCGGAGGATTATTGACGCAGCCGTGCGCGCTGCTGGGCTGGAGAATACACATATGTTGTTAGTTGACAGTTTTATGGATACCACAATCAATTACTTTTTTTTATTTAGTGAAGAAATGAAATTATTATGATAAATAATATGGTAGACAATACGATGCGACGTTTTGTCTACCATATTATTCTTACATGTCTGGAAGTTTAATCATCATTGTTCTAATTTATTTTAATAATTAAGTAGTAAAAATGAACTATATCTAGTGTGTTCTTACCCCTTAATAAGAATAAGTTGGTCATCACAGATCTGTTCTTGTACAACTTCAGCAGCCTCTCCAATCATGCTGGGCTCAAATACTTCTTCACCCTCCATGTTTGTGAGGGATGTGAGGAAGGCAGCTCCGGTCGCCTTAGCGATACGTTTGAGATCAGCCTTCTTGCACCTTCGCACGCCCATGGCGCCATTCTCCACGAAGTACTTAAGACACAGGTCATCAATACCGCCCGAGCACAATATAACGTTGACGCCGGTCGCCAGGATCTTTTGCAGACGCTCTTTGGTGATGTCCAGCTCACGAGCGCGAATGGCTTCCAGTTTTTCGGGATCGGTAACAAGGACCTGTAATTATTAGTCAGAATGTAAGTTATGTAGAAAACAACGAAAATGGTGCAAGATAGTAACTGATTGGTATCCAAGGAACAGTAAACACAGTAGAAAGCAGTTAAAAAAGATAGGAGGACGAACTAAGACTAACAGCGTGTTCCAACTGGTTAAGAGGGGCCCGTTACAGAATTCAATGGAGACAGCAAGAGGAGCCTTTGCCAAAAGGCACACTGAATTAAGAGATATACTGTGTAACCTTTTAGTTACAACTCTTAATAAAGGGGTTTATTATAAGTTATGGACATTAACAAGTAAGCTAAAATATTGTTATAACTGTCACAGTTATTCAATTATTTCTTTTTTTCATTACATTGTTTCACAAAAAAATAATAAATCGTACCTGAACTCCAAGCTTCATCTTAGTCTTCTGGAGTGAGAAGTCGAGGCATGCAATCTTTGCATTTAAAATCTTCTTGGGCATAGCCTGGGAGGCCACAGTGCAGTTGAGAGCATAACCCTTAACCAGGACACTCTCCCGGGCGCTGCGTCCATGGGCCTTCAAGATGTTAACAGCCTTGATTGGGTATGAGGGGTTTCCTTTGTAATCTGTAACCTTGATAGCTTGTGCAGCATCCACTACCATTTCAGAGAAGAAATCGGCATCACTGAGGTATAGATGTTAAGAAAATATTTAAATATATGATGAATAGCTTATTTGTGATAAGCCATGGCTTTATAATGATTATCAGTGAATCACATTATCTACATTTTATTGTACAGTCATTTGAGGAATGACTTTTGCAAAATTACATGATTTTGACAAACAGAATGTTGTAATGTTGCATCAATGATAAAATATTATTGAAAAGGATACGCTCCAATAAGTTTTGAAGACATGGTGGTCTTGGCAGCATTGACGATAGAGGCTCTGCCTAGAGACTCCACAGTGACTGTAAGGTTGTCCTGCACATACTTGACAGCCTCTTTGCATGCTAGTCGGTAACCAGAGATAATACTTGTGGGGTGAATTTTGTTCTTCACTAGCTCATCTGCACTCTAAAATAATTAAAAAATAATTGTATCATCATAATAGTTTTTATTTCAAAATTATAATAAAACTGCCTTCATTGTTATAATTGGAATAATAAATTTTTTTAGTACATAATCATTTTTACAAATGAATTAGTTATTTATGTATTGCTATGGTAACTTGGTAACAATAGAAAACATTGAAATGAAAAAAAAAGAATAGAATAATTATATGAATCTTTCCAGTATGTTTTACAGCAAATTAGAAAAACATTAATAGTTCTAATAAGTGTTTACCTTGAGTAACTCAGCAGCGATAATAACAACAGATGTGGTACCGTCTCCGACTTCTTCATCCTGCAGCTGTGCCAGCTCTACCAGCACTTTAGCAGCAGGGTGCTCCACTTCCAACATCCTAAAATAGACAATGAATACTTTAACAACCACGGTACCTAGCACTTGAGTTTTAACATAAATAAATAGTTTCAATATTAAATAAATTAATAAAGCTACTATTAACTCGTCAAGTACCGTATTTATAGACACAATTAAAGAATAATAGGTAGCGTGTGTTTGACAGTTTAAATTGAAAAAAAAAAACATCTCAATGCTAGTTTTTATAAATACTACTACAAAAAAACTAGCCTATTAGGTATTTTACAGAGGAATATGGTATTTCACCTATAACCATTACTGTCCACATTCTAATACAAGAATAAAGTAGAAAAATCTTTTAATGATTTGGTAACAGACTTTAGAATTTAACTATGGGTTTTATGAAATGATTTTTTTTATTACAGGAATCAAAATTAACTTACTTGAGGATAGTAGCTCCATCATTAGTGACAGTTACATCTCCAATGTCATCTACCAGCATTTTATCAAGGCCCACAGGGCCCAGCGAACTCTTCACTATGTTGGCAATAGCTGCCGCTGCCATTACTGTGAATCATTCCACCATCATGAGCATTTTTATTGTCTCCCACTCAATTTTACATAGGTTATAACAAAAAAATAACTAAAATCATTCAAACTTAAGCTCAAACACAAGTTTATAGGGTTTACAAGCAGATTATAAACGCTTTTCAGCGCAGTTGGCTTGCATTTTTGAGGTATTGGCCAAAATGTAACCATAAGTCGCGATGCATGTGATCTACCGGAGCACAAAAACCTCATGTGAATCAACATGAAATAACATATAAACTGTACCATTTTGAGTTCTGACCGACGACCCTGATGATCTGGTCCCTGCGACGGACAAAGCTGTTGCAACTGTCGACATTTTTAATAGAAATTTAACACAAAAATCATAAAATAATCGCCCGTCACACTTTTTTGATTCTGGAAGAATACAATGTTGCCAACTGCAAAAAACCTATGACAAATGACAATTCATTCTAAATTGCCAGTATGAAATATTATTAACAAACATTTTTTTCTTTGTAAACGATTGTAAATATTTGAAACAAAATCAATATAATAATATAATTATATATTTTGTATAATATTTGAATGATTGTGGTTTATTATTTTGCTTTATAATTTTATAGTTATTTATGACAATAATTGGTATTTATATATGATTTTAGATTTTGAATAGGTTGCAGACTAAATGACGATGCCCTGACCCTGAATAATGCGATCGTCTGGTGGTTAGCGTTTACGGGACTTAAATTTTACATAGAATGACTGCATCCATAGCTAGCTAAAATAATGCGTTTCTGTTTAGACCTAATGTCTTTTTAATATGCCTACCTAAAACACAATCATTCACCAAGAGATACGCAACGTATTGCACAGTTGTATATTTGCAGTCAGTCAGATTCAGCCTACTGTGTCAGTCGTGTAATGAACAGATTTGTATTATAATAATCAGTACTTTACCTAATTATTAATTCTAACAACATAAAAAGTAATAAAACACATTTACCAAAAAAGTATGTGCAGAAGAGTAGTTCGATTTTCCGTTCGCTAGTCTCGTTGAAACTCGAGAACGGCTGAACCGATTTGGCTTATTTTGATCTTGAAATATTCATGGAAACCTTCCATGGGGTTTAAAAGGTGAAAAATTTGTCGTAGTCGTGTAGCCGTGAGTATAAATATTAATTTGATTTAAATAGAACTCAACGAATAAGTGAACCTGCAAGTTGCAACTTTGCCAAGTGATTCATAAGTTACAAATGTATTAAAAAAAAAACAAACACGATACCGAAAATATCACAAGGAAAACGAAAACCTAAGGAACGACACAGATTTACGAGCTAAAAAAATATGAGTTAAGTTTCATAGGGTACGCGGCGTAGGGCTGACATTTGATACATTTATCACGTACGATTCAGTAAAAGGGTACATCTAGGGTTACGTGACTAGAGCGGACGGGACGACCTCCGCGGGAATTGGGAAAAGCACTCGTGATAGGTACTACGTGACGAAGTTTTCGCGTGCTTAAAATAACTTCCCTATGTCTGAAGCAAATTGAGGACTGCATGCTCTACCTATACGGTTCTATCTGTTTTTCTTTAAAAACACGCTTGTATATTTTAGAAGAAGACGTTGTATTACCTACTTTTGAAGGATGGAGTACTTATTTAGAATTGTACACGCCATATATCTACATATTGACTGTGTAACTATTTATTATAGGTAATGTTTATATTACTGCCTCGTTGGCCGTGTGTGACTGCCGGGCAAGGGGGCTCGGGATCGATTACCGGGACGGGCAAACTATTACTGGGTTTTAAAAAAAATTCACAGTAGTAGCACGAAATCTGGAATTGTGCCCGGTATATGGCAATAGGCTCACCCCCTATTACATGGGACTCATAACATATATAGTGAAAAGTGGGTGTTATATTGTACAGTGGCATAATGTGCACCTCTGCCTACCCCTTCGGGGATAAAAGGCGTGATGTTATATTTTATTTATATATACTCCATGAAAAAGTACACCCTATGCCAGTCTTTTGACTTTTGCTGCTGCAATTCTTTATTTTTTAGTCTATATTTTTGCTTATGTTATACAGAAAGTGCTCCAGTTTTACGAAATTATAAATTCTGGGCCAATTACTGTATCTCTATAAGTCACCCTAGAGGTATATGCCACCATTACACGACATAACCCTATTACATGATAGCAATTTCAATACAACCTGATCAAATAATCAAAGACAGAGGTCCCTGAGATCAGCAATGCGCTTGTGGAGTGTGATCACGATCCATTTCGACCTCCGTCAGCGGGTGGGCGCAGTAAATTAACGGACTTGGAGGATAGACGGCATAATTAGTTTCCCGACGTGATACTATTTTCAAACTACTTTTTAAACACCTACGTACCAATTTGATTGATTGATTTTGGTTATATTAAGAAATTGTCTTTTTTAACAACACAATATAGAGTGGGTGTGGGTATTTTCAATATTCGGGTAATTATTTTATGAATTCTATGTCACAATTTCTAACTTTGTGGTAAGAATCTCCGAAAACTGAAAAAATCCTATTACAAAAATCCCAGTCGATCTAGTGTTGGTGGTCCATCGTGCTTCTACCTGTCCCTTCGGGCAGTAAAAGGCGTGATGTTACACATAAAAAATATTGCCAATAATATTATTTAATAACAATAAACTAATAGTTATATGTATTTTCTCCATCGAAACCAGTGGCTTAGTGCCCTGTTGATATCCTGCTACGCCGTAGTAATTCCGCTACGACAGCTACGAGCGAAACGAGTTATCGTAGACGGTTTAAAAAGTCATGTTTTTTACGTGGATTTAAGCTCACAGCCACGTCAAGTGTGACCTTGAAAGTTCTGTATTTCGTAAGTAGTAAGGGTGAGTTTCGTAGTCAAACTACTAGAGTGAGCTTAATAGTCGTAAGTTTTCCAGTTTAAATGTGCTTTGTAATTTCTAACTTATTCGTCAATTATAATATAATAATAGTATAATATCTTAAATCATTAAGCAATTTTGCAAAGTTTTTAGTGTATATACAACAGTGTTATTTTTGACATCTGACGTCGCAACAATAACGGGAAAATACGAATTCTGTTAGTTACAGAATTCGTATTACCGTATACCATAACCCTTTATGTAGCATTAATCCAGTTTAGCAGTTTTCTCTATCTATAAAGATGTTGTTTACGTTTCAGCCGGCTTTCAAATCCGCACGATGTCCATTGCAATTCATGTCAAGCGACGTGAATAAAAGCTGACAATATCTTAGAGAACTTTAGCCGACGTTCATTGGAATGCTCCGCAGCGCGTACCGTATCTATACGAGAGAATAATCTCGTTTTCTGCGGCTTTTAACGAAAGCCCGATACGGAGTCGCAGAGCAAAACAAATAGCGGGTAGCTGTGCACATGCGCCGGGAGCACGCACGCACGCGCTTCCGAGCGTCGCGGCAGTCGCGCGCCGCCCGTCGCCGCGTCCGCACTCCGTGCGAACTGTGTCTACCGCGCTCCCACCACGCGCTAAATGGCGCCCAAACCGGGACCTCACTCTCGCGGGTAAGTTCCTTACATCGTCATATCTTTTTATGAAGGAAATAGTATTCGTCCTTGAGATGACAAGTGGTCCATGACGCAGCATCCGCGAGGATCTCTGAGGGCGTGGTAGGGCATCGACTGGGGAGGGGGCACGGAGTCGGCGTGTTGGCGATAGCGCGCCGCCTGATAACGTTGCAGCCCTCCCACTGTCAACAAACCCTTACATTATATAAAACATTGGACATTTATAAATGACTGTAAAAACGAGTGGTAGCGGAGAGTCATCTCGAAGACGTGTATCTATTGATTTTCGCTTCGCGTTCCGGAGACTCTGCGGCTGTAGTTGCCTGAGACACAATTAGATATATTGTCGCAGCCTCTTTAACATTCTACTGCGGAACTTATCGTTTAACAAGTGAATTAGCGGCTCTCGTCACAGCCACTTCCGAGATACACAGCGGTTTCGAACAATTACTCATGTCAACGTGCTCTTAGCGGATACATCCGAAATAGCGAATTATACTTTCAAGGCACGTATCGAATCTTTAGTGGATAATGCTGCATAATACCTCATGTAAACAGTAATTTACATAACCTTGAGCTTCCTATGGAGAGTGATGATGTAGATACGAGTACGTATGAGTAGTTGTAGATTTCCTTGAATGTTAATGTTTTAGCGAGTAATTCTTTGGTCATAGCGATATTTCTGCGCAGAATATATCTGTGTACTTATTCATAGAAGGCTCTTGAGACGATGAAGTGTGATTTTATAGGTTCAAGTGCCTTGTTACACATGAGGACTATGGAATGATTGTTGTTAATAAATAATGGATAAGCACTGAAATTGGTAAATATAATTATCTAAAAGAGGAAATACATGTTGTAATACTAGAGTTGTTGTATAGATTTAAGTAAGTACCACGTTCACCCTCAATACTTGTGAATTGGGATAAGGACAAAATGAGGATGATATATGACAATTTATTTGGTCTATAAAAGTAACCGATGGTTATTTACGACATCCTAAAGTGGGACATGTTGGCTCAAAGGTTGGGATACACTTTAGTAAACAAAGTTTCGGGTTTGAACCTTGAACATTAAGAAATAGTATTAAGATTTAAATATGTTATAAGTCTTCAAATAATTCTTATCTATTGCATCTAAACTTTGCAAAGAAATCTACATAATTTAAATTCATAATATCTTATTTTAGTACCTACTCGATAAAAAAAAAAACGCTGAATCTTTTTTAAATCTCAAAAAAACCTCAAAGTAAGTATGTAGATACCTACCAGCTAGAGAGATATGAATTCGGACACAAATCCGAGAACAAATTCAACGAACATTCTGGTTTCATAAAGAAATTCTTAGGATTGTTTGCTAGAAGTTATCTATATAATTCGGAGCTCGCGACGTAGTCTAGAGAAGTCGAGGAGTTATGTAGAAGGTACGATGGTATATAAGTACAAGTATATAATGTTATATACAAGTACATAAGGAGGTACAGCTTAGTGAAGGAATTCCGAACGCCTGAACATTAGTGCAGTGTTAGATCACCGTCAAAGGCATGCCGAGTATTTTCGACTATAGCTCGTACAGTGTAGCTTTGAAGATTACTTACTCACTGCTTAATAGCGTTATTTTAAGCCTTGCTGTTTATATTACCTAACTTTAGAGGCGATATCATGACATGTAAGGTGTACAGCTATAGTATCTTATTTATTGTTAGTTGTGTTGTGACTGCCTCGTTGGCCGAGTGGTCGCAAGTGCGACTGCTTTGCAAGGTGTCTCGGGTTCGATTCCCAGGTCGGGCAAAGTATTACTAGGTTTTGTAAAAAAATCTAGTAGCACTGAGTCTGGAATTGTGCTCGGTATATGGTAATAGGCTCAACCCCTATTACATGGGTCATTAAGTGATGTAATGTGCACCTCTGCTTACTCCTTCGGGGATAAAAGGCGAGATGTTATGTTGTAATTAGACGAATCGAAACGTAGGCCTTAACCCATAATTTAATCTCTTGTTTGATATAGAAATCGAACCTCGTCGTTCACTTCGCTTGCAAACACTGGTCTAGCCACTGCGTTAGTAATTGGACTCAAATAGTTACGACTTTTGTTTGCTGAAATGGTAAATAAAAATACACCACATGGACACTATTTTTGTAAACAAGCATTTTTAGGTATACATACATTTTTTTTAAATATTGCCAAATACCGGGCACATTTCCGGGCTCTGTGCTACTACTGAGATTTTTTTTAAACCCAGTACTACTTTGCCCGACCCGGGAATCGAACCCGAGACCCCTTGCCCGGCAATCGCACTTGCGACCACTCGGCCAACGAGGCAGTCTGATAGTCTGTAAGGCATTAGTATGATAGTACCTATGCATGTACCTGTACCTATACCTACGCTTTTTACTTACGGTTTTGACAATTACTAAACATGATAGTTTTTTGAAATCATACCAACTTTGTAAGAGAATTTTCCTGTAGCATATTAAATAGCTCTTTTATCGATATTTGCATCATATTTGTAGTAAAACGAATAATTTTATTTGATATTGCGTGGAAAGGGTAGAAGGAATAGTACGGTCCGCAGTTTTCCCAAGTTATGTTATTGCCCCCATGTAATATGGAGCGAGGCTACTCCCATTGCCATACACCGGGCACTATTCCAAACTTTGTGCTAAAACCTCATTAATATTTCCGGGTCTACATTCGAACCTTCGTGGTGAGGATTTGTTGCAATCTTTAGATTTAGTTGGCAGATTGTAGATTCGGTTTATAGCTTTTTTTAAAATTAAAACGTTGCCCCACTCTAGGATTTTCTCCTGCGTTGTGTGTGCGTTTACAAATATACAAGTTCACATACACATTACACCCAGATCCGGAAAAACAATCTGTGGATCACACAAAGAGTTGTTCCGTGCGGGAATCGAACTTGCAACACGTTGCGCGGCAGTCAGTTGTCCAACCACCGCGCCAACCGTGCAGTCAGCAGTTTATAGATGACTAGCTTTTGCCAGCGGCTTCGCCCGCATTTCCGTGTGATAAAAAGTAACCTATATGTTATTGCGGTCCTTAATCTACCCAAACTTTGAAATTACATATCTATCCCTTCAGCCATCTTGACGTGAAAGAGGAACAAACAAGGCCCGATTGAATAGGTTGCTTATGGGACGCCGTGCTCCATCGTAGACCGCATCATCGCTTACCACCAGGCGAGACAGTGGGCTAACGTCGGCTCATCGAATATAAAAAAAAAATACACACACACACACACATCCATCCTCACTCACATTTATATTATTAAGTAGGTATGTACTGTTCCATAATGTCTGATTGAATTCGTGTTAACTTAACAAATCAACGTTTTGTACGGATAATAAACACACACTATTTATAATTACACTTTTATATTCGTTTCTTTTACACGTTATCAAAAAGCGTTTTTGTCGGTTTTTGTCTGTTCAATAAATATTATTAAAACCTCGATAAAAAAAGAAACACGCTACAACAACGTATCACGTCCCAAAAGAATAAAATAACGTAATATCGTAATATAGAAAAAGCATTCAGTTCAATATAAACCGTCAAAGGTTAATCACAGAATAGATATCCGTATATCCACAATGTGGCCACGTTATCAAGGACAGTCCCGCGGGGGCAGTACGAAGCGATTTCTTCTCCATTTATATGATAATTCGTGGCCAACGCCGGGGAGCAGGCCTTGTCTCTCCGATATTAAATGGACTGTGGCTCGAAGACGGCATTGGCCGAGATATCCCAGGAATGTTGTATACGTACCTACCGATATTGTTTATGAGACGCCGATTGGGGCGATATTGGATGAAAATTCGAATTGTCTTCTGATTCTTTTACTTTGAAATGTTATTTTTAGAAAAGATAGTACGTAGGTACTGGTACTGAACATGTGTCTTTATAAAGATAAAGATAGTTTATTTGCAAATATGGGTAATAAAATATGTGGTGTTTAGGTACATTGCGAGCTCAACCATATTTTACCAGGAGGCATGCACATATGAATTAACAAATTATTACAAAAATTAAATTATATAAAATAAAATCAATATTATGCTATGTATGTACTTATTAAATTGATTACAGAAATTAAAATAGTCGCATTAACAAAATAGAGGTACAACGTCAAATATAGTTTTGTCAAACGATGATATAAGTTTGTAAGAGCATGACGACGTACGTTTCATTTACCTGATTAATCATTTTATGTCATTAGTCGAACGGTCGATTATAAGGTTTTCTTTCATAAATGAAATGAAGTCTAACTAAAAGTTACCTCCTATAAAGTTTTTTTTTTTTTTTTTTTTTTTTTAAGGGGGGAAAATCATCGAATGACTGCTCCCGCCTGGGTGAGGCGGAAGGGAGTGTCAGACTCTTACTGACTAAAAACCACCCCGTTCCTTCTCCTGCACGTCGAGCCGGAGCCCCGGTTACCCGTTAGGTTCTCCGCGACTCCGAACCGGCATCGGCCCTATTGGGCCCCATCTGTGGTGGTCTGATGGCTCTTTGAGGCGCGCGCGGAACGCGACGCGCCGTACGCTCGGGTCTGTTTCTGGTCGGACGGGGAG
Source organism: Spodoptera littoralis (assembly GCA_902850265.1). Lineage (NCBI taxonomy): Eukaryota > Metazoa > Arthropoda > Insecta > Lepidoptera > Noctuidae > Spodoptera > Spodoptera littoralis. Next base: position 13,061,391 of record LR824542.2, read on the forward strand.
CCACCCATGCTCGCCGTCCGCAGGCCCGCGCTTACGGTGGCCGGAGATCGTCCCGCGATCCCCGACGCCCGGTGTGTCCTTCGCGATGGCTGGGTTGCGAGGAGGCAGCGCTTCGCTGCCTCGCGCGTCCCGCCTCCTCCTTAGCTAGCATGACTGCTTCGCAAAAGGAGGAGACGGCATCCCAGTCCCCCTCGCTCCGCATCATGGCCTGCACTAGGCCCGGACGCGAGAGGTCGCCATCGCCGATCACTTCCCTGAGGGCACGGCGGTGCTCAGCCCACGCAGGGCATTCCCCACGTGTGTTCCACCGTGTCCTCAGGGCGGTCCTCGCAGTGATGACACCCGGGCGTTTCCTCCCGCCCCATCAGACACAGGTACCTCCCGAAACTTCCATGTCCGGTGAGGACCTGCGTCAGGCGGTAGGTGAGGACGCCGTAGCGTCTCTCAAGCCACTCCTCAAAGAGGGGACTTACCGCTGCAATGGCAGCGAGCCCAGCCCTCGGTTGCGACAGTCGTTGCTGCCATTCCGCCATGAGATCGCGCCGGAGCTCATCCCGCCACGCACTTATCTGGCGCGGCAGCGGAGTTTCGCCCCGGCGACGTGCCTCCGCGCGCATGTTATACACGCGCGCGAGCACCTTCGCCTCCAGATCCCACGGCGGTAATCCGGCAAGGAGGTTCGCCGACTCCCCAGAGATCGTGCGGTATCCGCGGATCATTCGGATCGCCATGACCCTCTGTGACATGAGCAGCGTCCGAGCAGGACGCCGCAACAAGTTCGGCGCCCAAACAGGGGCGCCGTAGAGGGCCATGGACCGCACGACCCCGGCGTATAACCTCCGGCAGGAGGCGTTTGGCCCCCCGAGGTTGGGGAGGATGCGTTTGAACGCAGCCCCCGTCCTCTCCAACTTTGGAGCCAAACGTCGGAAATGCTCTATGAAGTTCCACCGACTGTCGAGGACGAGTCCTAGGTACTTCATCGCCGTCTCGACGCCGATGGTAACCCCTCCCGCCGTTATTTGGGACCCACCCGGAGGTGGCGCGTTCCCGCGGCCATGAAAACACATGGCCTCGGACTTGTGGAGCGCCACCTCGAGTCCCAACTGCCGGATTCTTTCAACGACTGTCGCAACCGCTGTCGCCATTAAGTCGGCCGCCGCCTGGTGCGACCTCCCGTGCGCTAGCACCAGCGTGTCGTCGGCGTAGCATATTGTGCTAACGCCGTTCGGGAGGTCGGTGCGCAGCACCCAGTCATAGCCGATGTTCCACAGGAGCGGCCCCAGAACCGAACCCTGTGGAACACCGCGTGACATCTCTCGCCGGTTCCACTCGCCCCGGTGACCGGGGTAGCTGACGGACCTGTCCGTCAGGTAAGCCTCGATTACACGACGGAGGTAGGTAGGCACCCGATGATATCGGAGTGCCTCCAAGATGCAGCTCCAGGGCAGGGAGTTGAAGGCGTTGGCGATGTCCAGAGACACCGCCACTACGACCTTACCCCTGGACACTGCAGTCCCCGTCGTGAGGTCTCTAACGCGCATGATGGCGTCCACCGTGGAGCGCCCTCTGCGGAAGCCGAACTGGCCGTCCGACAAGTCCGGCCCAATGTCCGTCAGGTGCGCGACGAGGCGGTTCGAAATGATTCTTTCGAAGACTTTCCCCACCTCGTCGAGCAGCACTATGGGCCGGTACGCGGACGGAGAGTCCGCAGGGCGCCCCGTCTTCCGCACGAGGACCAGTTTGCCCGCTTTCCAGAGAAGCGGGAACTGGCCTCTCTCCAGACATGCGCTGTAGAGACCAATCAATCGAGGCCCGAGAGCCTCTGAGGCCAGGACCCATGCCTTGCCATGCAGGCCGTCGGGTCCTGGGGCGGTGTTCTTGGCGCCCATCCGGCGCACCGCCGCTCTCAATTCTGCCTCGGTCACCTCTGGGACGATGTCATCGTCGTCGTCGCTGTAGCCCGCGTCGGGCACCGCAGGGGGCGGAGTCATATACGGAGGGGTGAAGCCCCTCCACAGTCGGGGGAACAGGGCGCCAATCACCTCCTCCAAGACTTCTGGCCGGAGACTCTGAGTGAGCGGGGGAGCCCAAGCACGGAGCTTGTCGCGTACCATCAGGTACGGGCGTCCCCACGGGTCTCTATTCAGAGTCCCCAGCATCTCTCGGCGGGCCTCCTCCTTGGCCCGCAATATCTCCGCCTTGAGGAGGGCCTTCGCCGCCCTGTATCCCTCGTATAACTCCGCCTCTCTCGCCTCCGCATTAGGAGGACGGATACGGCGCCTGCGGTGCCTAGTGTACTGGCGTCGCGCAGTAGTGCACGCCTTGCGCAGAGCCGCCAGCTCTTGCGACCACCAGTACACCTGGCGCTTCTGTTGCCTCGACCGGATCCGGGGCATCGCCACGTCACAGATCCTGGACATGGCGTCCTGGAGCCACTTGGCCTCATCGTCAACGTCGGCAGGCCTGACCGGTGGTATCACCCAGGCCTGCACGATGGCGGCTTCCAGGAGCAGCTCCCGGTCCAGCTGTTTCAGCGCCCAACGCGGGCCACATGGGGCCTGTCTGACCGGCGGGTCTGCGGACTCGGCGGAGACGTCGAACCGGATATACCGGTGGTCGGAGTACGTCTCCACCTCCTCCATGACGCGCCAGCCAACAATACGCGGTGACAGAGCAGGGCTGGCGAACGAATGTCCACCACCGACTCGCCCTGCATCCGCACACACGTGGGGACAGAACCCCGGTTCAGGACGACTAGGCCTGTCTCAAGGGCCCAGTCTTCCACCATCCTACCCCGGACGTCGGTGAACCGGGAACCCCAAGCCAAGTTTTTGGCGTTGAAGTCCCCGAGGACGAGCACGGGGAGGGAACGGAACCCGACGACGACAGTGACCAACTCCCTCAAGGAGTTGTGGAACTCGGCGAGAGTTCGGTTCGGAGAGAAGTACACGCCCACCACAGCGAGCTCTCCGAACCGTGCTGCGACACAACCCCGGCCTCTTTGAGCAGCCTCAAGAGTCGGGGTACCGGCGGCGGCCGACGAGATGATGGTCACCGAGCCGTCCAGGTCCGCCACCCAGTGATCCCTGGGCAGGACAAAGTACGGCTCGGAGACCACGGCGACATTGATCGACCACTGCGCCATGCTCTGGAGCAGGAGATCCTGAGCAGCGGCGCAGTGGTTGATGTTCGCCTGGAGGAGGCGGAATGGGGCCATTATTGGCAGTCCATTCCGACTCCTCAGTGGCGGCAGCGGCGACTGCGGTGGCAGTGGCGGCGGCGGCGGAAACGGCAGGGGCGGCGGAGGGCCTACCTTTGCCCTTGGTTTGGCAGGAGGGGAGCAGCCCTTGCTCCCGACCCGGTGATTGGCCGGCTTGCCAGCCGCCGCACATGCATTGCAGTGCAGCGGGGCGTACACGAGCCGGCCTTGTGACCGGGCCGACCGCAGCGGAAGCAACAGTCGCTGCGGTCCACCTCCGAGGTGCATTTGACACTCACGTGCTCCCCCACGTGACAGCGGTAGCACCTCAGAGGCCGGGTCTCGAGCAGCTTGACCTGCGCCGAGACCCATCCCACCAAGAGCCTTTTGCCCTCCTTCAACTTCTTGGCCGCTGTGACGGGGCAGCTCACCACCACCGTGCGCAGCCCCGAGTTGTCCGGACGGATGTGCCCGCCTGACCTGGTCAGCAGGGCACCCTCCCGTCCTGGCCACAGCGGCCACCACCTCACTCTCCGTGACGGAGTCGTCCAGGCCCAAAATCCTGACATCCAGGCATTTGGTGGGCCTGGACACGCGGGCCTCGTCCGCACCGAGGCACGCCCTAAGCCTCTCGGCCAGGGCGTCGGCCGATGGGCCGCTGGTCGCGCCGGGGACCTCCAAAAGACGGGCTCCGGTAGCGGTCACCTTGACCGCGAACCCGTCCGGGGCCCCGAACTCCGCAGGAGTACCGCCCCCTTTAATTTGGCGAGGACGTCGCCATATGTACGCCCCTATTGACCGCCTCGGCTGTAGCGTAATCACTACAGCCGCGGTCTTAGGGGCGAGGAGCAAGGCAGCAGCGCGTTTCTCCCTGCGCTGCTGCTGCCGTCGCTGCCGCTGCGCCTTTTTGCGGCGCTTCCGGCCCTCCTTGGCGACTCTCCTCGCCTCGCCGGCGATTTGCCACCCGCCGCCGTCCTCCGCTCGCGGGGCGGGTTCCACCACCGCTGCCGCAACTCCAGCCTGCCGGGCTGGAGCGCCTCTCCTCTCCTTGCGCCCTGCGGGCGCTGGCGCCGTCGGCGCAGCTGGGGTCTGCGCCGGCGGGGGCGCCGAGGCCCTCGCTGGGGCAGCCGGTCGCGCCCTTGCCGGCGGTTGGGAGCTGCGGCTAGCCTGACCCGAGGTCGAAGGCTTGGCCGCAGCGGCCGCGTACGACCGCGGGACCGCGGGGGCGACCTGACTCGCCGCGAGTGGGGGGCGCAAGAGCCTGCCCTCCAGCACGTCGAAACGTCGCTGGAAGGCAGCCAACTCCGCCCGCAGCAGTCCGACTACGTCGGCCTCCGCCGGGGGCTGGGGGCGACTGCCGCGAGCAGCGGCGAGCTCGGCCCTGGCCGTCCGCAGCTCGGCCTCCAGAGCCGCATTGGAGGCCGCCAAGCGCGCCAGCTCTCGCCGCATCTCGGCCAGCTCGGAGCGCACCTTTCCCGCAGTGGGCACCGCACACTGCTCCAAGGCCGCCTCCGTTATGTGGCCGCCGCCGCCTGAGGAGGCGGAGCCTAACCGGCTGGGATTTCCCCATCGCCAGCTTGTAGAGCTCCGCCGTAATGGCCTGTTGGAGGCCCCCGGAGCAGCTCTCGCTCTCAGAGCCGCGCTCGCCCTCCGACATCTCCACGCCGGACATCTCGGCCGCAGAGGACTCCGAACGGGCAGCGCTTGAGAGAGCCCTGCCCTCCGCGGCCAGCTGCTCGGCTGACTCCGCGCAGGCAGCTGGTGCCGGTTTCCGGCGACCGCTGCCCTTGCCGCCCCTACCCCGCGCTGCCGTGGGGACCTTGGGGGGAGGCGCCTCCTGAGCGCCGGAGGACGGGGACAAACTGTCCTCCTCCAGCCTGGGGCGTTTGAACGTCCCCGTCGCGCGGCGGCGTGAGCCTTTCGAGCTCACGCTCAGCCGCTCCGCCAATGTTGTGTCGGACTCTGAGTCCGACCCCCTCCGACTAGACTCCCGTGTGTGGGGCCTGCTGGACGAGTCCAGCGCCCACCACGAGTCCCGGAGCCACTTGGGCTCCCTTCTCCTGCTACTGCAGGCGAGCCAAGCTCACCCGCACTCTCCTCCTCCGGTTGTGGTTTTTTTTGAATTTGCTCCATAAAGTTCCCACGAGTATGGGGGAAATATTCGGTCCACCCAGGCAGTGCCCCCTGTACCTGGGTAAGTGAATTTGTTTCCCAACTAGAGGTTCCACTGGTCCCCTAGCTGGGGGTGCGCTCGCGACTGACACTACTCCTCAGCCATGCATACTCTCGCCGCGCACCAGAACTTAGTATTGGAGGAATTTTTTATAGAGGTTATCTTCCTCGCGGTCCGGGCGACCAAGCCAAGACCCTCGTCCCGTTCAGAGTCACAAAACATGACCGTGACCTCCTTACGGATTACGATATCGACGGCTGCAATCGGGGACAGCTTGTGTCCCGATGCTGCTCGCTGGCAGGGTGAGTGCACAACGAGCACCGCCATTGCCTCTCCGCCACGCTCTCTGCTATGTCCAGAGAGACGGGCGGAGAAACGCCCCTCGGAAGCGCGGGCTATGAGCCTCCGCACACAGCCCGCCGCCTCCAGAACCCTATCGGGTTCGCCCGCCCAGTCCAGAAGTCTGCTGCGGGCGACAGTCACTCCAACCCTATCACCCCCGCTAGGGAGACTGTCGCCCGCACCCAGGGTGCACCACGGGGAGGTCTTCTGGCACCGCACCCCACCTCCTATAAAGTTTACCATTGCTTAACTTTTCAGAGAACCTTTTCAAGTCTGGTTTTACAAACGAATAAACTTCTATGAATGTTCTATCTTTTTCCTAGAAGAGTAAACACATCTTGACACACGAGTCTGAGAAAGAAAATGAAAAATCTTGTTGTATTCTCACAGGAATAAGTATGTCATGATCAAAGAGTTCTTACTTCCTACGGCCACTACAGTCCTGGTATGTTACTGCATTACAAAGGTACAAATAGATCGGTAAGTCTACAATCATGATAACAATACTTACTTGTGCCACCTGTGACGATATAAATAACTCCATCCAACATAATAATATATATTTCGGCATTGTCAATATTACTTAAGTTATATTTCGAATATTTTAAAAATCTACAACAAAACTACCATGTACAACATAAATACTCTACAAATAATCTAAAATTTTAATAATTAATCAAAGAAAAATATACGTGCCAAAAATACTGCTTCAATTTAATGCATATACAGATTATACGTATGTACCTATAGCTTCACCTACATCACCGGGCTCGGTGTGTGCCGCCCAAGGAACGACCGACGATAAGGCACAGGGCGCACCACATTTCACGGGCCTCATGAATTACAAGCGCAACGTGATTTCACTTCGATAAGCCTCGCCATACACATTCATGTACGGATACCATATATTGTTAACGTCTCTAATCGTGTTTTACTTTATTTTAACGATTCTATTCCTAATGGCAACCAACGTAACTTGAAATAGTGGTTTCTAAATAAAGAAAATTAAATGCAACTTAAAAATCCTTACTATATATATATATTATATATAATTTTATAAATCGGAAAGTGAGTTTGTTTGTTTGTTTGTTTGTTCCGCTTTCGCGCCGTAACTACTAAACCAATTGCTTTGAATTTTTGCAGACGTAAAGTTAGAAGTCCGGATTAAATAATAGGATTAATAGGGTACTTTTTATCCCGGAAAAATTTGATATTCCCGAGGAAAAACAAAAGTATTGGTATAGACGGCACTGTGTGAGTAGGTATATGTCACATAGGCTACTTTTTATCCTTTTGTGACGCGAGCGAAGCCGCGGGTAAAAGCTAGTGACATATAAATAACGTTTGCCACAGTATTTTCCATGGTGGGTGACCGTTTTTCCCATCGAGAATTGAGAAGGCATTTGTAACTGTCTTAAAAAACTTTCTTTGTACTCATATAAAAAACTCAACGCAGAATGTACGCAATATCTTTAACATAGCATTCGAAGTATTTGTTGTTGAAAATGTTTCAAAGAGAAATAAGAAATATCTTGATTCAGCTGTTTCTATTGACGATTAAAGAATGACTCAACAATTTTCCTGTAGCGTTATTTATTCAGAGAAAATATTATCTATGTTGAGACGTGTTTTATTATTCATGTTAACGCATACGTCTATATGCAAACGCGTTTGTTTACTCGCATAAATAGCAAAGAATTATTTGAAATTTTAACAACATGGCGTCAGTCGGTCGTTTTGTAACGTTACCGACGGGGAGTGCAAGTTAAAATTTTAAACGCCACACGGAGATTAGATACCGGGAGATATTGCAGCTGTAAATTGTTTCCGAAAGGCCTTGAGTTTATAAGTTATAATGAGGACAGACTCACAGCGTTTTTGGCGCAGTCCCACAGATAATAATCGAACTGGATAGGTATCTTACTGGTCGGCTTCAACTTTAGATATTTGGACTCCGTTCACATTTTTATAGGTTTATTGATCTTTTTTGAAACAGTTTTAAAATTTTTTGTCTATAAGTTGAATTTAACGATGTTTTTTGAACAAATTTCGTATCATCATATCTTTATAGCCACAATTTGAATTCTAACTCTTGTTACATAAAACACGTAGGTAACATATTTATGCACATACATGTGGTTTATTACTGTTGTATCCTTGTCACTAAAGCTTAAAGTAGTCTTATTTACACTTACATATAACAGAAATCTCATAAAAATATTGTAAACAGACAGGTTTAAGCGAAGAAGCAAAATGTTTCAAGGAAACGAACTGCGAATGGTGCCATATATCAAGACGTCGGCTTGCACACGGTGTAACGTAGATAAACCACGATCACACTTAGTGGGTCGTGTCTGGCAGATAAAGGATCACACCATACATTCCCCAGAGTGTCGTAAAACCCCGAGAAAAGGATTATACTGCGAGTAAGGGTTCGTAGGTAATGCTGCAGTGGATAGGACATGCATAATTTGTCATACTACGTGTTTTGTAAACTTTTTTGGTTTGTATCTTGAGGTATTTGTAGTTGTGTGTGTAGTTAGTCTTTTTTTTTTAAACTGTTAAACACTGCGAGGACTCCGGTGACCGCAACCTATTGTTCTTTAATTGTGTCTATAATGAGGGTACTCAAAGGGTTAAGGGGGGAAAATCATCGAATGACTGCTCCCGCCTGAGTGAGACGGGAGGGAGTGGCAGACTCTTAGTGACTAAAAACCACTTGTGTGTAGTTAGTCATAAGATATTATCATTGTATGGAGTGGTTACTGCAGCAACAGTAGTGTTGCACAGTAAAGTACCTTATTTTGTAAATTACTTTACTTTTTAGCTTAAAATAGGACCGGTAGTTACTTAGTAAGTCACATAAAAGTCTTGACTTTGCGATAGGTATAGTTGCTAATGACCGGCTTCTGCAGTGTTTTACTTGATATAATACCGACATAGGTTACATAACACTCCTTATACATGTGAAATAAATAATCCTGGCATGGACAAACAACGTTTAAAAATAAATCAACAGAATGTATTGTGGAGAGACGAGGCAGCGTGACAGATTCAGTCACTTTACATTCACCCCTAAAACTCTGTGCTTGATCGCACCTACTTTTCACTTGAATCTTATAAACTTCACAATTACTCTTCTCGGAAGATCGCGAGTTCGGAGTTCCATTGAATTCTTCAACACTGTAAGACATCAATGGATGCGTCATGAACAAGCGAAGTTCGTAACTTTTGATTTATCGCGGTCGTCCATTCGAGCGATGACGTCAATAATTCAGGGCACCTCGCAGTTCCGTGTGGGTTGACGCTGCAGAAACCATGACGGTAGATTGTTTATTAGAAGTTACTTCAAGAAATTTGGTGGAAGTGGACTGCCTCGTTGGTCGAACGGTCGCACAGTCGACTCAAAGGGCAAAGTAAGAGTAAGTTGGGTTTTTAAAAAAAAACTCCGTAGTAGCACGGAGTCTGGAAATGTGCCCGGTATATGGTAATGTGCTTATTATAGTACAGTACGTTAATTTAAACGAGGGACTTATTGAAGGAGGGTATTCAGTATTCGATTCTCGTCTCAAAAATGTATAAAACTTATAACCTTAATATTTGACGGAATTGTCCCATAAAATACATTACTCATGAACACTGTAAAACTCACGCGGCAAGACACGTGCCAAATCACGCAAACACACGCAACAACACAAAAGAAAGCCAACAACCAAAAGTCATTGCCATCTCCCGCGGACATCGTCTCGGTGTACACACGTTGCGAGACTTTTGCGAAAACTTTGGTATGGTTCTGTCTGTTATTTATCAGTGTTTTTTTTTTTGCTCATGTCTTTATTAGTATCATATAAGTATACACTATTAGGGTTTGAATATGTCCCTCGTTTAAATTAACACACTGTATAATACTAGCTTTTACCTTCGGCTTCGCTCGCGTCACAAAAGGATAACATGCCAATGTGACAAGTACCAATACACACAGCGCCATCCATACCAATACTTTTGTTTTCCCTCGGGAATATCAAGTTTTTCCGGGATAAAAAGTACCCTATTATTTAATACGGACTTCTAACTATACATCTGCAAAAATTCAAAGCAATCAGTTTAGTAGTTGTGACGTGAAAGCGGAACAAACAAACAAACAAACAAACTCACTTTCCGATTTATAATATTATTATATATATTATATATTATATATATTATAGTAAGGAAGTAAGGATTATACACTGTTACACGGGACTCATAACATATATAGAGGTAGTGAAAAGTGCGTGTTATATTGTACAGTGGCATTAACTGCCTTAATGTCCACCTCTGCCTAACCCTTCGGGGATAAAAGGTGTGGTGTTACGTTATGGAATGGGAAAAGCAGTTACTTTATTCTATGGACTGACCGTTCTATCCTATCCCGAGAACGCAGGCGTAGCCGCTGGCAGAAGCTAGTTTTATAATATAGCAACACTAAATAAAGCCAGAAGTCAACTAGGAACTTAGTGTTTGATTATTGTTTTCATTTGCTTAGTTAAACAAATGCTAGATAAAACAATAATAAATTAAATAAATCCTAAAATAATAACATAACATTGTAAGTCAACAAAGAATAAGTGAACAAGAGATGCAGAAAAGTCGAATTGATTGCCATATTAAAAAAATATCTTAACATAAACGCTGGCAACTCAATGAGGCGGTACTTTGATTTAATATTGGTATAATTACGGCTCTTGTTATTTTAACATTTGATTCGATGGAACCTGCTAGTTAGCCTGTTTGTTATTCTCGACTCATTCTGAAATTCCAATCACGTCGAGATTTGAATACGCGATGATTTGCTTTGATAGCGGCGGGATTGTTGTCGAATATAGTCTGTGGTCCGTGCAGCCACGTGAGTTTCTGGATTACAGAATAGGGCCATATTTGTGAACACGTTTTATTCGTAGTTGTAAATCAAAGGGAATCAGTATAAGCTTTACGGGATTTTATTTATAGTATTCAAACAATTTATAAACTACAGGATTAGTGAGAATTAGTCTAGGTAATCGCATGTGTTGCCACGCAACTAGTAATGGAAAATTATAATTTATAGTATCGTGCATTATTCGTAAATAATACAGATAATTAATTAATTAATTGGTGGTAACCAATTGCCGCTTTGTCTTGCTAATAAATAACAGTGCAACATTAATACACATTAGAATCATTGTTGTTATCTTTTAAAGAGAAAATAACTGCTTACCCCTATTTCAAGATATGAATCTAACAGATCTGAAACCACAAATTTTAGTAACTGACAGTATTTAAACTGTAACTGGAGCATGTAATTGTAAAATTAGATTACTTCGATATTGCCCAAGTACCTACAGTCCTACAGGTACTCAAGATAAGTCCCTTATTTATCGCCAAAGACCCTTTTATTGTTTCTCACAAATGAAAGTCGATTTGCAATTGCGAATTCCGCAAATTGGTCCTCTTATCTGAGTAGTAAGTCGGTTGGTTAACTGCGAGGGTCCGTAATGTACAGGTACAATACAATTGGGTTTGAAGTCTATTTTATGGTCTCGTAGGTACCTACATATTTTGGGTAAGATTTTAATGATTTCGAATCGTATTTTGATGGATATGATTGGTGTTTAGCGTTATGGTCCGAGTGCTCAGTACATTTACTTCATATAACTTTTGTTATTGGTACGTTTCTAATAAATAAATTGAATTAGGGCATCATATTCATGTGATAGCAGACACGTATACTTTCACCGTTCTGCAAAATACCAAATAATACAATCACATTCCATTATATACCTTTTCCACGACAACTATCACTAAATTGAAAGATGAAATCATTTCTATCCATTATATAATACTGCCAGTGGAACAGCGATTACTGAGACGTGTAAGCGATGTAGTGATGAGGGTCCGAAGCCCGGAGCTGTCCATGGCAAAATTAATGATAGCCCGATACCATTGCTTGAGGGGAATAGAGTGAAAATTGTTTGCATCATTTCCTTATTGGATAACAAATGAAACTAGTTTTGTGGATTATATTTTATTGTTCGCCTATTTAAATGTTAAGTTGCATTTATAGAGCTTTTCTTGTTTATCATTAAGTCATTATTTATGTTTCATTTTTCTTTTATCAATTGTTTGGATCGTTATTTTGGAGGCCTAATTTTACATTCAAAATACACTCGGATTGAGCACGGGATTTATTCCGGGAATTTGAAACTGCGGAACGTTGTCTAGAAATTGATAATTCGTGTAATTTGTATTAATGTAGTGAAATTACACAGTGAGGTTACTCACGTGAAAATACTCAGAGAAGCTCTACTAGTTTCGAACCATAGAGGGGTTCTTCTTCATGAGCAGCGTGCGCGGTCGCGGTGATTGCAGTAGACTGTGCGACATCGTATGTATGTCTGATTGTATGTCTGTATTATGTCTTACGATAGTTATTATAAAAAAACTAAAAGCAAACAAAAAGTAAAAACTAAAAAGGAAAAAATAACTATTATTTGGAAATGGCGGAGTAATCTACGCCATTTGTGAACCGGTTTCCTAAACCGGTGAGCAAACAAAAAAAAAAACTTTCAACAGAACATAGTACCTCCTCTTTTTTTGAAGTCGGTAAAAATGTAGAGAAATCTTTATTTCTATGAAATTGATTGCGTTCTGACTAGTACTTTACTCAAAAGTCTTAAACACAAAGCCAGAGTAACAGTAACAAGCAAAATCAACATATTCTCTCACTTCTCTAACTAAAACGTTACACTAGTCCACTTCACATGAAGTGTAGTGTACAAGTAAATTGATGAGTTAGCAACAACATTCAAACACCAACATTGCTTCGTGTTGGCTCCGTATAAACAGTGAGTAGGTACTCTAGTAGTCCTCGCTTCCAAGGTACTTCAGTCCGGAATAGGGTTCCCAGATTTAAACATCAATATTCAGGAAAAAATATCAAATTTTCTAGACAATATTATAGTAATAGAATACCATGATATGTCGGTGAGAACAAACCATATTATGTTGGTTGATTGTTAAACTGTCAAACACCAAGCGGTCACCGGTGACCGCAACCTATTGTTCTTTAATTGTGTCTATAATAACGGTACTCGACGAGTTAATTAATACTCGGTTTGGTTTTCTTGAACTTACTAATATTATGTGCAGAGCTCACGATGTGTATACACAACACCGTATGACGGGTAGACAGTGTCATTCTTAACAAGTGTTCTACCTTATATAATACTTTATAGTGAGGGGGGCCACTACTTACGAAGATAGTGATGAGACGGAGATGGTGGTCAAACGGCGACCTATTAAGTATAAAAACCCCTTCTTCAGTTTAAAATAATTACAATAAGACTTAATGACTAAATCTATTTCATCAATAAACCTCTTGGTTGGTCTGACAATACGACCTCACTTTGTTAGGTAAAATTCTGACTGTGGAGATCTTGAATTCTCCGACTTCTGTCTGTCACCCTCATCTCTCCCGTGCGAAGGATTGGACTGCATAGGAGGGTTTTCACTGTCATTACAATTTTTTTTGCCTTAGGTGTACCGTATGTATGCACTGAGCAAATGAATAAACAAATCAAATCTGTAGAAATTAGAAAATTGAACCCTAGTTTATTGATTAAATAGTTTGTATATGATAGAACCTTAGTTCATAGACTTACCTCACCTTTATATTATGGTCTATGATTCCGGTTACGTGTCTTCGAGTGATTTTGTTTTATGTATTGGTCTGAATAAAACTATATTTCTAAAGTTAAAACTGTTTATCCTCATTAAAAATAACAAAATCATTTGAGATTTTACATGATTTTTACAGAACGGGTTTTTTTTATTTATATGATTCAGCAGTTATTTGCAAAATAAATCTGGACGGCTGAGGATTTCTCCTGCATACCGGAAATGTTCGGAAAATCCCGGTTGTATGGCAACCCTAGTCCCTCGACTCCCGAGGTGTGGGCTGCATACGTAACGCGTCACTTCTAACTTTGTAAATGCGTCTACCCGAGTGTCGATTTCAATTAGTACTCGTATTAGAATAGAGAAGTTTCGAGCGTGCAATTAAAATGCTAATTCCACTTTTATGCTGTTTGAAATATGATTGATTTTCTAATGTGTTATGCTAACTTATGGGGTGGAGTTTATGCATACATTATTAAATTAAAAATTATTTACATATATTCGTATTTGTGTAGGGTTTTACACGGAAGAACGATAAAGAAAACAAATTCTTATTAGCATTTGATTAACTTTGATTAGTCTTGAGATTACAACTATAATAACTAAAAAGAAACATTGGTTTCCTTACTTAAAAAAATTAAAACTCTTAACGTTTTTACCATGACCTGTCTTCATTCTTTCACCTTATACTATGTAACAGTCGCGGAGAACCTTACGAGTTACCGGGGCTCCGGCTCGACGTGCAGGATAAGGAACGGGGTGGGTTTAGTCAGTAAGAGTCTGACACTCCCTCCCACCTCACCCAGGCGGGAGCAGCCAATCGATGATTTTCCCACCTTAAAAAAACTCTGTTTAGCAAACCACTTAAATTATGGATATACTTAAATTATAATGATCTTCATCTCTATTTTGATGTATATCTCCAGTTCTTTCATATAAGTCTATTGATCATCATATTGTTTTATGCGTACGACTAAATCAGGTTACCATGAATCATATTTAAATTTTACTACAGATGACTGTACTCGCCTCTTTGCCAGAAGAGACTTTCATGTCTAAAGTTTCTCCCAAACAACTGCTACTCTAATTGTTTTTTTGCATAGAGAAGTAAAAGAGCGAACACGTTCCAGAATAAAATACAAAATGCGACAGTTAATGCATATCTATGCCACGGTTGCAGTTTTAATCTGTTCTCTTCCTTACAAAACCATTTTGATAGAAGCTCTGTCACACACATGGCTAATATGTTATTGCTTAATGTAGGACCGGTTTTATTTTGACGTGAACAGCGTCAGTAGCGATTGTTAGACTCGACCAACTTGAATGGTTTCAACATAAACTTACTCAAACACTTCAACGAACGAGTAAGTTAAACAATTGAGTATTGTTTTTGTTAATATATTATTAAACCACAATATTCTTTAAAAGGGTTGAAACTGTTATAACTGTAAACCAACTTTTCGCTAAGATTGTGAGGCGAGTCTCTTATACTAGGGAGTGAGCCCTGAAGAATAGAATAGTATGAGTCCAGAAACGTGTTATTATTGTTTTTATTAAACGAATTTTTTAAGGGTGAAAAACATCTTATCACTGCTCCCGTCTGGGTGAGGCAAGAGGGAGTGTCAGACTCTTACTGACTAAAAACCACCCCGTTCCTACACCTGCCCTTCGAGCCGGAGCCCCGGCAACCCGTTAAATCCTCCGCGGCCCCGATCCGCAGTGGTCTGATGTCTTTTTGAGGTGCGCGCGGAATGCGACGCACCGTATGCACGGGTCTCATTATGGTTGGCGGCGAGCCACTCATACTCGCCGTCCACAGTTTCGCGCTTACGGTGGCCGGAGATTGTCTCGCGATCCCTGACGCCCGGAGTGTCCTTCGCGATGGCTGGGTTGTGAGGAGGCGGCGCTTTGCTACCTCACGCGCCTCGCCTCCTCCTTAGCTAGCATAACTTCTTCGCAAAAGGAGGAGATGGCATCCCACTCCACCTCGCTCGGCATCATGACCCGCACTAGAGCCGGACGCGAGAGGTCGCCATCACCCAAGTCCCGTTACTATACTTCTTATCACTTGATCTACGAAGCAAGAAGTACGCGAAATAGAAACAAAACGTTTTATTCATAAATCTATTCGAAATAGAAGTTCTATCGCATACATTGCTTATATTCTATTGGCACATTTTTCCTTTGACGTGAACAGTGTCAGTGGATATTGGTAGACTCGACCAACTTGAATGGTTTGAACATAAACTAGTTCAACCATTGAGTCAGTTAAACAATTGTGTATTGTTTTTGTTCCATGTTGAGCTCGAGCCAAATAAATATGGACATATTTGTGGGTGAAGTTTTCTATTGAAGCGATTTTCTATACATATCTGTATTGTTTCATTGAATCTTGCTATAATAGAAGGATGCTGTGTAATCGAACTGACATCTCTATAAGCGTTATATTTTTCAATGTAAGCCAGTGATTACGATATTTTCAACTTAAACAGATGACTTAGTTGTTGCCAAATATGTAATTGAATACCTGCTTTATGGCAATAGATCCTTCCTTAAACATGCTTGCTTAATGTAAATACGCATTTAAAGTCTTTTTAATTTTACACGGAAATAACCAAGTTACTTGGACTTTTTATTCAATACCTCATTGCTTTCTACTAATAAATTTAAAAAGTTTTATTATATGTTTTGTAACATTGTAACATTTAACGTTAATAATTGTAACATTTAACTTTATTAATTGTAACATTTAACTTTATTAATTGTAACATGCATGCACTTAGCATGCTGAAAACAGTAGGTGATGTATGTGGGACTATGTTTTTATAATTATTATCACCAGGTATTACCATACTTCGTGCAAATAAACATTCTTATCCTTATTCTTAAATTAAAACTAACTAAAACCTTAATGCATTACACATACGGGTCATTCACAAACTCACGAGAGAGTTATGTTTACACATACAAGTGGATGTTCATACACTCATACATAAATTCTTGTGCACGAGTTTGTGCATTCACTGGCTCGTCGGGACAGCCGCTGGAGATTTAATTGAACTAAGTACGCTCTTTGAATAGCCAACACAAGTTGAGAAATGAAGCAGCTTGTTGAACATACATAGATATGGGCTTTTGTTTAAGTTAATAATATTATGTCAGTTCATTCTTAGCTACGTGAAGTATGTATGGGAGAGCCATGCTTCGGCACGAATGGGCCGGCTCGACCGGAGTGATACCATGGCCTTACAGAATACCAACGTGAAATAACGCTTGCGTTGTGTTTCGTTGTGTGAGTGAGGTTACCGGAGGACCCCTCCCCTCTTCCTCAATCCCTGAATCTCGGAAAATCCTCAAATTTGTAATCCCAAAAGGCCGGTAACGCACTTGCAACATCTCTGGTGTTCCAGTTGTCAATGTGCGACGCCGTTTGCTTACCATTAGGTGATCCACCTGCTCGTTTACCGGCTTATACTATAAAAAAAATGAACTTCTCGCTACTGGCGTTACAGTGAGAGGTAAGGTATGTTGCCAATACTACCTCTAATATGCTAGTGTTACACCATGGTCATTCTTGGCAGTTACTATGATTGGATAACCCTGGACCCTTTATTAGCGTCATCTAGTTTGCTTAAACACGATCCTTATTTTGACCACTGATTTCAAGTTATTTCTATAAGTCACTATTTACACTACACGTAAAACATTAAAAACCAGATCATCCACTATGTGTCATCATTGATGCCCTTAAACGAAAAATGTTCAGCAGCTTACGTATTCCACTTTATCTGGACGATAAAATGAGAAAATACCGTGAGAAAGGGATAGCGATACATAAAGGTGTCTCACAATAGATCGGAGGATCGTAAGCTTTTCTTGTCACCGTCACCATCGCCTTAAACGTCGAATAAAAATATATGGGAATATCGCCCTTAAAATATTTACCGACTCATCGCTGTTCTGAAGGTCTAGTGCGAATTCGTTTTATGTTAACACGATCGACATGCTTATGACGTTCGACGCTCTGATTGGCCAGCCCTAATCAACCAACCAATCAGAAGGCTAAAAACGGTTACTTTTCGATCGCGTTTGCGTAAAAAAATACTCGTACTAGGCCCTCTGTAGTCAAAGTTTACTTAACATAGTTGTGAATAACTTTATGTTCTCCGCCGGTCCGCTAGAGGTCGCTATGTGAAATAAACTCGATAAAGGAGCTGTGGTTCGTTGGGTGACCCAATTTGCAAGGTCGGCTTCATCCCGCTTCCGGATCAAGTTGGTGATTTTCGATTAAGGAACGAGGATAAGTTTTTCGTGGTGTCATTCCGTGCTGGGTTTTATTTAATGAGTCAGTCTTCGATTCTGTTGATTAATTGTTGTTTATAAATCTTATATTTGTTCTGAAACAATGTATCTTAGTGTGTCTTATAAAAGAAAGTGAAAGACAGACATAGTAACTGATGACAATTCAAAGAGTGATACGGTATTGAAAATGTTTGCGTATTTTTAAATTATTAGTATATATTACAGAAAATTCAGGTCACTGCCACAAAGTAGCAAAACACACATACTGAGCTTACGAAAAACGAAGGAAAATATGAAAAATTACATAGCCCATTTGATGCAACAAAGTTTTCCTCTCGCAAAGACTACACTTCGTAAAAGTGCTGGAAATATAAAACGTGGAATGTTAAATAAAGTGCTGAACAAATATGTTCAGTAGTTTCATTTAATTCGCTCAAATTCCCGCTTGTACAACATCTACGCTTTCTCTATTTCTTTCATTTCCAATGAACACGAACATACTTGTTGTTTATTTTACCACCAGTCTTTTTCTACATAACATCACGCCTTTTATCCCCGAAGGGATACACAGACTAGGCAGAGGTGCACATGAAGGCACTTAATGACACTGTACAATGTAACACCCATTTTAAACTATTTATGTTTTGAGTTTCATGTAATGAGGGTGAGCCTATTGCCATATACCGGCCACAATTCCGGACTCCTTGCTACTACTGAGATTTTTTTAAACCCACGATTACAGCCTTTTTCTCTACTTTTATATGTAGGTAAATAACATCGATTCTCAAATAAAATAAATATTTATTTATTTTATTTGAGAATTTCATTTGAAAATAACAAGCCTTTTATTTCTTGCAAAATTATTTACTTACTTACAAAAGAAACTTATAACAATTTAAAAATGATTTAAGAATGGTTTTTTTTAACAAAATTATTTACATTTCTTATTAATTATTATTGTAAAAGTTATGGGAATAATCATAATACGAAATGAATTACTGGTTTAATGCATATAAAATCTCAAATCGTATTCTTCAAAGGAATAGGTAAAGTTCTATCCATCATAAAGCCACTTTTTTCAGTTTTGTTATAAGTTACTTGTACTGGGGGGTGAATGGAATTGCTATTATAGAATTTCTTGAAACCGGAAAAGTGCACTGGACTTTTTACGAAGTAGTCACACTTGTTATCACTTGAGCAGCAAGCGAAGTGGGATTAATACAAATATGAAACGTTAAAAGCAATATTTATAAATGTATACAAAAAAGAAAATATAAATGTATTATGGTGTAAATTGCCAAATTTTCCTCATAAGCAGCTGAATGTACGCCATTCTCCAAAATTGATTAGTGTCATGGCAACATAATATATTTTCATACATATTTGAACCAAGAACTGAAAGCCTACAAATTCTTTTTAATAGATATTTTGTACATTTTATAACGAATCCTTATTTTACACAAAAAATACCTCAAAGCAAAAAGTAATTAAAGCCGGATTTGCTGTAAAACTCATCATTTTAATTCTCTTTATATTTTGCGTACGATGTAATTTATTCGCTTTGAGTTTCATCTTTGTAAAATGTTAGAAAAAATATTGGCCCATGCAATTTCGACAAAAATCCGGCGTGTAAAGTGAAAACGAAAAATATGAATCGAACGGCGTTTGTGTACTCTCACTTTTACTAAACTGCTTTGGTGATTGTAAACGTAGACTTTTGGGTGCAATTTCAATTATCACTAAAACATGATGGATTTCAAAGTCAAAGTCAAAACATTTATTTCAATTAGACCAGGAAGGCACTTTTGAACGTCAGCAATAGAAATTTAAAAGTGAAGCTATTTGCTCATTCCAAGGTGTAGATTCCTATGGAGAAGAACGAGCAAGAAACTCCATAGAACGAGCAAGAAACTCCATAGACGAGCAAGAAACTCCATTTTCATTCCATTCCATTATTATACACCACACATCCAGACTTGAACAACAATTTACATTTCAATTATCATTTAAAGAGAAAAAGGCGCCGTCATCCGTCAGTGTTATTACAAAATTATTAAACACATAGAAGCAGGGACGCCGGCCGCTGTGTACTCGCCAATCGAGTCTGTTTGCTTTATTAAAACGTTTTGCGTCGTTTGTTAAAGTATTTCCCCTTTGATTTTCAGTATTTTATTAAAGTAAATACGGTCTCACGTTCTCCCCTCTCGCCAATTTTATGGGAACATTTTGAAGGTACTTGGGCGTGGGGAACGTATGGTGTTTCAGTGAAGTTATGTTCGTGGGATGTCTCTCAAAAGTGATGTTCATTCGTTTTATATTTATTGGCTCCTTGTTCGATCGGTTTGAGAGGTGTGGCACGCACGAGGAAATTGTTTTTCCGTACTTGATGTAGATAGTGCTATTTTTATTGAATGGAGTAGAAGTTAGCTTTATAATAATCGTACTTGTAAGACGACTGTCGTTTACCTTACATTGATATTTATGATACACAAAAATGGTCAGTATAGCTTATTACATTATTATTTTATATTAATTGTTGGTAAACTTTACATAACAAAAAACATTAAAAAGGCTAAAGTCTCATCCGCAAAAATGCAACTAAAAGTGTTTTCTAAAATAGAACAACTAGGTTAGGTGTCCATTTATCTGTCATGATTAATTTTCTTCTTCTTGTTAGACAAGACAAGTTGGCGATGCAGCCAAATAATACTCGTCGTTCAGAAAATAAATTGAATATTCTGTAACAAAAGCTGCGGCACTTCGTAGCCTCGAGCTACGGTATTTCGTAGCCTCTTGCTACACTGCTACATCGCTGTGTCGCTACGAAGCTACGCTACGCTACGAGAGATGAAGTAGTGTTTATTTGATTATTTTATTTCATATACGATGATGTATTGTTTTGATGAGGTATTTCGTAAATATGTTTCTTTTTCTGTATATTTTTATACACGTAAGTAAGGAAATAAAAAGAGTAAAGACCACTTTTGTATTACAATAAGTTACTACAGATAATAGTCTGTATTCTATGATAAAGCTACGACGTAGGCTCGTGCTACATTGCTATACTCCGCTACGAAGCAAGGTACTACGATGCTACGGTACACACTAGGCTATGCAATAAGCATAGCTCGTATAGATGTTGAGATAATTATCATGATTTTATTTAATGTGATACATAGTTACGTTGTTATTTATGTCTATTGAATATGTGTGTAGAGTAAACAATTGCACTATACAGTTTTAACTGAAGGTGTGTATGCTGTGTGGACCTACGATTTAACTGTGCACTTCACTATACAGATAAAACTGCATAGTTAAAACGGAAGCTTGCATTATTAATTTTTATTATAGGCTCATATATATTTTAAGGGTAGACAAAGACGTGTGTGATATAATTTTAAAGCGTCAACGATTACAGAAATACTGAAATGCTGAATGTTATCTTTTCAGGTGATCTATGGTGGGCGGACGGCCGCGTCGCAAACACACATGCTGACGATATGGTAAGTATTTCTTTACCAAAAAATTATTACTTGCCATGTCCCTACTGTTAAAATATTATTTTGCCGAAAGAAAACTCATGAACAAAATTCTCAAATTCCATTTAGTAGCGCCATCTACCCGTTTCACGCCATACTACGTAGTCAGCTGGTTGCCTGTTCCAACCGTTTTCTAAACACGAAGCTACAGTAGGGTTGGTGTACGAGTTTTAGTGTCAGCACCTCCCGCTAGATGGCGGTGTGTACTACTATTAAAGAAGAATAAAATATTGTGATTGTGATACTAAAGCAAGAAGACAATGGTTGAATATTACTTATTAAAATAAATAAATAAATATTAACTGAAATAAGAAATATTAGTTTCTTTTTCTGAACTAACTTTCGAGTTTTAAACTGTTAACATGTCAGATGTGCTATTGTATCGATCAGTGGCTAAAATATTACTTACTAGCAGCCCGTCCCGGCTTCGCACGGGGTAGACATTTTTTATTTTTGGAAATTTGGATTGTTGTAGTGACATAACTACAATAGTTGGACATATGCTACCTTGGAGTTTTTTGTCGACATTATGATGTTCTTCAATATTGTTGTACATACATTATTTTGTTCTATCGCTAATAGTTTCGGCAGCGCATTCGACGAAAGACATTAAAGACTCATTTTTCTACACCTTCGGTTACATTGTTCAAATTTTACCAAGGATCCCTATTTTTTTCAAAATGAAATTGTAGCCTATGTCAAATTGGAAGAATGTAGCATTCTATTGGTGAAAAAATTTTTAAATCGGCCCAGTACTTTTTGAGCCTATTCATTACAAATATACAAAAATAGGTACAAATCTTTCCTCTTTATAATATTAGTATAGATTCGTTTTCAATATTTCTTCTAGGTAAAGTAAATGTTAGCTTTATCAGCAAGAACTTGCATGATGATGAATTGTTTGCAGGATACAGTATGGCCGCGGCATATTGGCTCAACTTGCTCGGATGCCTGTCGCTGTCGCTGCTATGTCTCTTCACAACTACTCTTCAAGTCACAAGCGGTAAGTCCAATATATTGTTTAAGTAACCATTCATTTTGTTACTAAACATTCTTTGATTGTCTACTACAGAGTCTAAGGTACACTTTGTGTGAATTATGCATTCAAATTCACTCATTTCATTTATAGTTGTACAGTTATATTTTATTTAAGTTTTCTCAGTAGGCTCCGTGCAAGTCTGGAGTATATAGTCTCTGTCCATGGCAATAGGGTTAGGGCCCCCTATTACATTGGACTCATAACATAAATAGTTGAGTGCCGTAATGTGTCTATCTGTCTACCCCTAACCTTCGGAGATAAAAGGCGTGATGTTATGCGATACCATCCTATAATGATCGAGAGGTTCCTTAATTCAGGTATGTGTTCTCAATTCAGGTATCTAATAACTCGGCACCCAAATGTTTCATTAATTAAGTAAACTTATTTTAATTCATTTTTATTCAATTCGTACGGCCTATAAGCCTCGTAATATCGACTGCACGGTTGATGTGGTGGCTGGGCAACCAACTGGGCTGGGCTGGGCTGCCGCGTAACGAAGTGGGTTCGATTCCTGAACGGTGTAATATTTTTTCTTTTTTTTAAAAACGTTGCCCCACATTAGGATTTTCTCCTGTGTCGTGGGTGCGTTTACAAACATACATGTTCACATACACAATGATACCCAGACCCGAAACAACAATTTGTGGATCACACAAGGTGTTGTTCCGTGCGGGAATCGAACTCGGTCAACTCTTTGTGTGATCCATAAGTTGTGGTCTGGGTGTCATGTGTATGTTTGTAAACCCACGGACGAGACAGGAAAAATCCTAGTGTAGGGTAATGTTAAAAAATTAAAAAGCATATCGATGTAAAATTACCGCTTCGCAGAACCAAACGGATGCATACAAAATGTTGCGCTAATTAACGGATTAATAGTTAATTAGGATTTATAATGGCAATGGAAACAGCTAGGTCAATAGGTAATTAGTCGCAATAATGTATAGTTTACATTTTATATTCGAATTTCGGATAAGTATGTACAGTGTTTCAATATATTGGTCAAGCTTTCATAAACGTATACAAGACGTAAGCAATTAGTTTTACTACTACCGTTTTGAATATTTTTGGCTTTGTCATATTATGATGGTTCTTAATAAGTGATACGTTGCCCGGCAACTCCACCAGCCGACGGACAGTTAAAACTGTTTTAACGTAATTTTTTTATGTACCGTCCATGGATACCCGAAACACCGGAGGTGTTATCGTCCTTTCAGTAATTAGGAATTTGAGAAATATTGGGGATTCGGGGATTAGGGAGATTGGGGAGGGGGTGTTTGGGCCTCCGGTAACCTCACTCACACGAGGAAACACAACGCAAGCGTTGGTTCACGTTCATTCGTACCGAAGCATGGCTCTTCCACACTTCACGTTAATGTATCATTTATATGTATTCTAGAAACGATAAAATGTGGCCCTTACCATTTAATTTTATAACGAACAAGATGTCTTTGTTACGTACATAAATATGAAGTAACATGTTGTATGAACATAAAGTCGGTATACAGCACACACACACACACACACACACACACAAACACAGTACAACGTGGAACACTTATTTACCGCTAATATAATAAAACGTGCGAGGTTGCACTTTATGATATTAATAGCCTCCTTTACAGAACACAGAACAAAGTGGTTATTACTGAACAAATCTCTAACAAAAGCTGTACACTTTTGAAATGTAGTACAAAAGGTACATTTATTACACTTAATGCAATATAATAGACTAGTGTTCCAACCGTGGTTTCGCCTGCGTGGAACTTCGAAGGTTCCTGTGTTCTAAAACATCCGTCTTAACCACTTTACGTTTTTCAAGCTCGATATACTAGAACTACAGAAAGTATTCACCAAGATTTTGAACACAATTAGAATAAAATTTCCTATCTTGAAAATAAAAGTATGTATCACACTTAAACCGTACTCTACGCCTATTAAAATCATGTATCCCCAAGTCGCTTCAAGGATCGAAAATCCCGTTACAGCCTTCTCGAGCCATAGATATCCTCTCTGGGCTTAGAGTATATTGAGGAATATATATTTATCCCTCTCTAACATATGGTTAAGTGCTACCCATCCTTTTCGTGGGGCGCAAGGAAACGATCAATAAGGATTCAGAATCTAAATTCGAATAAGATACCGTTGGGAGAGGAAAATTTTTGTAATTATGTTCAACCAGTTAGAAAGTTTATAATTATATCGTATCAAGTTACGTAGTCAAAGTTCTCAAGAAGTTAGCGTAGTGTCTTGTTGATTATACTGAATGGATTCGTTTACATCTGAACACCTTTTCCAAAAAAAGTTTGAAGTTTCACAAATTAGGGTAATCATCTTTAATTTTACAGTTTAGGATTATAATTGGTGGGGGGGGGGGAATAAGGAGGTTTTTTTTATAAGATTTGCTTGATTTTTCAGTCAGAGTGTGTTACTTTATCCATGATAATATAAATAAATAATACGTAAAAAACCTTTTTAAGTTTTAATTAGCTCTATTCTACCAATATATCCTTTCGTTTAGTATCCATAATGGAGGTAGTTGCGGAAGAAATATATTGTATGGTCATCAATATCAAGAGTGTAATGTATCAAATATCAGATCGATCTGTTATCAGGAGGGAGGTGACATAAGAATGACTTAATTTGACCCAAGGATACAAACAAATGGAGCAAGCTAAATAAAACGGTTTAAATAAAATAATAAGGCCATGTTTAAAGGCTACAGTAATAACAAGAATATTTTTCAATTATAAACATTTTCTAAAATTCTGATGCATATCTCATTGTCTATTGTTGTAACCGGTATTCCTGCATTTTTGCTCTCGAATTTCTTCATTTCTGACGGCAAAGACTTTGGTATAATTACGTCGGCTCTCATAAACACGCCTTTTAAAACATTTTGTCGTCATTTCAACGGATTTTGAAAGGGCAAAGGAAAAATGGAGTTGGAATTCAGCTTCGTATCTTTTGTTTGAAGTAAGTAGGTACAGGCGCATTCTTTAATCTTTGAGATTTTTACTTCACATCAACCGCATAACTGGGAATAAGGTTCTTTGTAAATGACAGAGTTTAAAGTACCCAACATTTTGCAATGGCTATCATAGTAATGACGATAAAGATGTCGTTGTCGTAAAACTGTTAAGTTTTTCTGAAGCATTTCTAAACACTTTTAATTGCAATAAAGTGTCTTATAGCTAAATTACTCTACAGTGGAGGTGATAAAAATCTTTAATGGCTCAATTGTCGCCAGGAGTGTCGTAGTGTTGTCCGTAATAGAGATGTACCATTGCGAGTAAACTATCGAGTAAATTAAGAGAGATCGTCGCTTGTTTTCGCGAGTCGTTCCTCGGTCGGCCATCATTCGTCACTGCGGCAAAGTTCGCGGTGACTTTCGTGATGGAATTTTCCTGTTTTCTTAACCAAAGCCTTTTTCTACATGACGCGAGGCTCCGTCTAAGTAACGAATTTACCCCGTATTATGTCGTAACCGCGAGTCACTGTATCAAATATTTTGGCAGTGAATTATGATCACATTAAATTGAACACATAGTTATAATGTTATTCGGTTTCTATCGTGAGATAGTGTATTATGGTATTTACCACAAAATACATGAATATTGACGTTGTTTATTAAATAATAATATTAATAAGGAAACATGGATATTTTTGACTCCATATCTATACCGTTTAAGTAATTTGATAGTATGTAGTTTCCAAGATTAAAGATTTTTTTTTTTATTGAATAAACTAGAAGGTTTGCAATGAAGCAGAGTAAATATTTCCATCCTTGTCATACGTCAAATATTAGAAATTCTACTCGAGTTCAAGCAAGATAAATCATATGCTCCACTGACTATATTTTACCGTTGATATATTGCAGTTTCAACTATTTTAGACCTTATGACGTTGAGAGTAAGATGAAGTTATAGTTCGCTGGAAGTTAGCGGCGGGCAGAATTATGTTTGTAGAGTTGTAGCTGGAATATCGGATAGTTCAGGAATAGACGCGCTGTACGTCTTGATCGAGGAGTTGTTACACTTACTGAGATGCACTCGAATATAAGATGATTTGGTAAAATATTTAAAAGTATGTATGCCTCACAATAAATTAACCAACACTAACAATAAATTAACTTTAAGATTTTAATTTACACTAACAACACTAACAGCAAGAATAAAATGTAAAATTACCCGTAAGAAATAAATGGCTTTTTTATTTTTATTTTATTATTTATGCCTCACCACCTGGGACTCCTAACATAAACAGTGAAATGTGGGTTACATTGTACAGTGGCATTAAGTGCCGTAACGTGCACCTCTACCTACCCCTTCGGAGTAAAAAGCCTGATGTTATGTTATATTCGCTTTAACTATAGTATTTTGTACAAATTTTATAAAATATAACTAATCTTCTAACAAAGCTAAAACTTGGTATCAAAATGGACTACGAATCTGGGCTACGTAAAGTGCTACGCCGTAGCAGTACTCGTAGGCCGTAGTCGTAGTAGATAATTATCACAGGACAGATGTACACAGTAGTATATATTGTGATATACATGTTTCGAAAACGAACTTAGATATTTGTAGACGGTTTTTGTATTATATTGCCGAATTAAAATTAAATGTGTATTTAATAATGGTACTTCGATAAAAGTGCTGACAAATCGATAAAATAATGAGTTAACATTCGGAACACTCTATAACCGAGTTTCTTATAGGGAAAGGTTATAAAACTAACCACGTGTGACGTTGTTAAGTGCACGTAAACCATTATCTGTTAACGACGGTAGAAGAAGGAAATACTCGTTTCTTGGTTATGTAAGTGAAAAGTTAATATAACTATACGAAACTACATACTTAGTAGAAACTCTAATCAAAAACTGCTCCCCTGGTACTTAAATGCTGCTCAAGTTTTAACATTAAATATTTTTACAGCAAAACAGACTATTTGGGTTAGTTATTAAATTACTATGTTACAGAAGCATTTTGAATAAGTTTTTTTTAAACGTTGCCCCTCATAGGAATTTCTCCTGTATCGTGGGTGCGTTTACAAACATACAAGTTTACATACACGATGACACCCAGACCCGAAACAACAATTTGCGGATCACACAAAGTGTTGTTCCGTGCGGGAATCGAAGCCTCGCCAACCGTGCAGTCAAAAGTTTAACTTTCTTTATCTTTATCAAAATTTCGTTAATAATAAAAATTACTAAAATTGGGCGACGCTTAGTATTTACTATCAGGTGATCCGTGTACTCGGTTGACCCCTATGCGATGCCATAAAAACGTAAGTCGTTACCAGAAAACGTTTAAAAAATAATAATCATAAAAACGAGAACTTCGTATATTATCATCAAGTTGGAAGATCAATAAAATTACGGGAAAAATGGAGCATAAACGTTGTAAAAGTTAACGGGATCGTGTTCGTAATTAAAGGTAATTTGCCGGCGGCGGCATGTGGGTAGACTCACGACATACTACACAGGGTGTTCCATCTCCTACAGCCTCGTTATATTTCGATGGCTTACAGTAAAAACATTTCAGGAAAAATTTAGTTCTTACTGATAATTTAATTACATCTCTATTAGGTCTCATGTAAGTAAAAGTCTGATTTATTTTTCTATACTACTAACATTTACAATAGTTTTTACTGTCAAATCCTACAAACACCTGCGCCCTATAAAATTTTATACATTTTTATGTCTTCCGAAAAGTATATATTTTGCAGTTACGACGTTTTCACTATAAGCCATCGGTTTCGTATTTACTACGTTACATTTCGTTTTTACGTACACCCTGTGTTGTTTGTAAAGTTGCTTTGTTGTTGTTACTTAGTTACATTTTATTTTGAGATAAAAGGTTGTATTAATGCATAGATGTGTGTTTGTTGGACATTATAGAAGTAGGTGGGTTAATTTGATGTAATACCTCATGTATCGCGTTCTACAGGTAGTTTTGTTTAGTAATATACTAGCTCCTGTCCGCCCGTATGATAAAAAATGGCCTGTGTGATTCCAGGCCATGATCTAACTCTATTCTAAATGTCATCTCGATCCCTACGGCCGTTTTAACATGAAGGACAAAAAAACAAATAAACATTCTTCGCATTTATAATTTTAAGAGGATATCCTAGGATGTGACATAACATACCATCACGCCTTTTATCCCCAAAGGGGTAGGCAGAGGTGCACATTATACCACTGTACAATGTAACACCCACTTTTCACTATTTATGTTATGAGCCCCATGTAATAGGGGGTGAGCCTATTGCCATATACCGGGACAATTCATGAGCAGCATTTCGCGACACGCGACGCGGCGACTGTCGCGCTGCTACTGGTCAACAGTAGTAGAAACGTAAAAGAAATATGAGCCTCTAGCATGCCTTCAAAATAGTCGAGTTCCTCGTCAAATTATTACGTGAGTAAGCCGAAAACATAATAATTTATTTAGTATGTCTCACGAAAGTTACAATGCAAATACAACAATAAATTTATGCACCTCTGTCTACTTCTTCAGAGGTAAAGACGCGATGTTAAACATGAAGGCAAAGCGAGAGGAAGAAAGTAAACGTTCATTATTCTTAAACCTAACAAGTTATTGCGTTAAGCTAACCTTTAATAAGTTTACTAGACCGTCTCAATAGCCGGTGAAATATTTTGAAGCTGGGAAAATGGTTTTAGGAGCAATTTTTTCTTTGTTTATTAAATCTTGGGTAGGTAACGAGGTTCTGCGGTGAAGGAGCATCCTGAACGAATTTATTTGTTATTTGTGCTACATTTCCTTCGTAACATTTACCAGCTATTTTTTTGATAACATTTCGGGGGATGTACGTAAAGTAATTTCCTTTAAGAAAGTTTATGAGATTTTATTTTAACGTTCATATCACTTGCCTACCTGGTTTAACGTTGATGCTGTTTGCGTTAATTATGTTTATGAATAAAAATGTGCCTGTAGTGGACACAACTTTATACTGTCAAAAAATTTAACTAGTTAGTTGCCTCGTTATACGAGTTTTATATCAATTGCACCCAGGATCAAAAAGACATGAGAGAATACCGTAGCTCATATGTCCGTCTGCAAAAGGCGAAATAAAATTAAAAAAAATCATTATCAGATACAACTTTATCGTTATTGGTGATTGCTAGAATTTCCGACATTTTGATTCTAGTCAAATCGCAGTCAACAAGTAAAGCATCAGTTAAGATGCACACATGCTAACCTTCTGGATTCCAGTAATAAGCCAGTCAATAGAAAAGTAATAATACACCTTTTGTTAAGGTCACTGACCCATCACAAAGCGGTCTTTAAAGCCAACGCATATTAATGGCTGTACCACAAAAATCCGTACGAAATTTCCCGCACAATTTACTTTTTGAAAGGCTTTCGGGCCCAGTAATAAAATACCCACAAAATATATGACGGACGCCACAGTTACGTGAGCAAAAATTCACTTTAAAACTCCTGGGTAGTGACCAAGAACTATGCGTATTTTATTATACAGAAATTTGCCTTCAACATTGGTATTCATTGCAAAATTAAATAATATATTAATTTATTATTTACGTATTTATAACTACAAAACTTTTATACTCCAAATTAAAACATAACATCATTATCACGCCTTTTATCACCGAAGAGGTAGGCAGGGTTGCTAATAAGGGCAGTTAATGCCACCTTACTCACTTTTCACTGTTTATGTTATGAGTCCCATGTAATAGGGGGTGACCCTATTGCCATATACCGGGCACAATTCCAGACTCCGTGCTATTGAGTTTTTTTTAAAACCAATTAATTCTTTGCCCGGCACTCGTCCTTGCAACCAATGAGGCAGTCGGACCAATTAAAACAAAAACAAAAACCTTAAAACGTAAATACTTATATTGTGTCCACAAACAAATTCTTTTAAAATACAAGACGCATAAGGACATAAAATAACGCAATATCCGCCCACAGTCGTTAATTTCAAAAATGAAACTTATCATCCGTATAATAGGGGCAGTTTTTCTTTATATTTAATTCGGGTATTATGAGGACAGGTTTAGTAAACAATGGGTCCCATTGCCCGTGTAATCAAAATGTAACGTCTTCAATTTAGAAATATTTATAAGGAAATTATTCAATGGACAAATGCAGGATGAGGCTGGACAAACGTTTTCATTGTTCTTAACCGACTTTAAAAAGAAAAAAAGGAGGTTCTCACATTGACCTGTATGTATGTATGTATGTATGTATGTATGTATGTATGTATGTATGTATGTATGTATATATGTATGTATGTATGTATGTATGTATGTATGTATGTATGTATGTATGTATGTATGTATGTATGTATGTATGTATGTATGTATGTATGTATGTATGTATGTATGTATGTATGTATGTATGTATGTTTGTGCGCGGTAATTTCGCGATGGGCTGATCCGATTTTGATGCGGTTATCAGAAAAGGGTTTGTTATACTTCGCTTAGTATATTATTTAACCGACTTCAAAAACAGAGAGGGATGAAGTTAGTTTTTTTAAATGCAGTTTATAAAAGAATTATATATCTACTAGCTAACACCCACTTTTCACAATTTATGTTATGAGTCCTATGTAATAGGGGGTGAGCCTATTGCCATATACCTGGCACAGTTCCATACTACGTGCTACTACTGAGAATTTTTGTAATACTTTACCCGACCCGGGAATCGAACCCGACACCCCTCGCCCGGCAGTCGCACTTGCGGCTACTTGGGCAACGAGGCAATACTTTCAATTACTTTTATAGAGAAACGAAACATAGGAAATAATAGAGACGATAAGAAAACAAAGATTAGCCACCAATTAGTCTGTTGTTTTCTTAGGTACTGTACACGTGTACGTTATTACACCTTACTTCCCAATAGCTGGAAGCTGTGACAGTTAATTAGAACTTGAGTAATTCTCTAACAATCTTGTTGTAAAACCTTTGTTGCAATACATGCACCTACACATTTGTTGTACGAAGTTTTATCACTTTAGATTACAGTTCCCCGTTTGCTGTTCGCAGCACACCTGCATTCTCCACGAGCAACTTGGCAAACATTTTCTTGTCACTTCTAGTCTTCATTATGAACTGTACAGAGATTTTCTTCGGTTCGTCGCGAGTTGTGTAAAGTAAATAGTTGAAATAGTTGAGATCATTTTTACCCACCTACCTATATGCTTCATGCTCACTCTCTTTTTAAACACCATCTTCTTAACATTCAAGGTAAATACCTAAATGAACTTTGGATGTATTAACAGCTTACCTCTGATTTTGTTTCGGCATTTCTTCTCAGAGTAATCAGTTAGGAAATGTCGCCTCATCGTTCGCTTGATAAAATTGACGTGTAAAAGTGCTGCCTTATAGCCTATTTGCAGAAATAAATTCACTTGTTTCACTTGTAGCATATGGCTAATATTTTATGTCAAATATAGGTCAAAATATGTCTATAAATAACAGGTATAAAATAGGTCATTGCGCCTACACCTTCGCCTAGCGACAGCTATGACTGAGGTATCTGTATAGTACTTAATCTGTTTGCGTTTCGGATAGCGAGGCTCATCTCTAATCCGGCCTGGAAGCCCAATACGACGCCAGCAATTAATAAAACTGCGCTCCCCTCTATTCTTTGTCGGGATTACTGAATTTTGCACATCGTGTGAGCCTTTGTTTTAGTAATGTGCGCAAAGATTTATGACACCACTCTCTTTTATACGTTTCGGTTTCGATCATCAAATGGACGTAGTATTTCAATATGAGCATGAAATGTACAATGTGTGAAACCAAAACAACGAAACTACTAAAATTTGTTTATGATATTTTTTTGCCCATATCTGAAATAGATGGGTTTACCTATATTGTTATTTCAACATGTTATTGACTATAATATTTTTAAGTTTTCACTATACTTTCCTTGACATTCTAGTGCTCCAGTGGACCGGACATTCTTCAAAAACTGTTCATTTTCAAAATATAACAAATATTTTAAACATTAAAATCTTTAATCGCCCTCAACCTTCTAAGTTAAAACAGGAGCATACACCCGCGGCCTCTGTCGTCCACTTATAGAATAACGAATTGGACACAAGACTGATATAGATCGCTGATAGCACTGTGACCTAATTCCTAGATAGACTTCAGCATCCCAGCCTGAAACATTAAGTATGTGATCCGATAACTTTAAAGTTGAGAGTTTTTAGGTATTTAGGAGGAATATAGGTGCTGGAATATGGCCGCCACAGACCTAGAATATTAGGCGTCCATTCACGCAATAACTTTGGCAAAATTACTTATGTACCTAGATGCGTATTTATATTTTTTTCACGTGGTTACGTCTACTGTTATTAAAAACATCTTGGAGAAGAGATTTTTTTGGTCAAACCCGCCACATCGTCCTTATCCTGGAGCAGACATTGTTGAAAATTAATGTTAATAAATGCATTAATGCACACGAATAAGCAAAAAGTTTAAATTATATATTAATACTTGATACCTACTAAAGATATTTAAAGTTAAAATAGATTATAAGATACAAGATAAAACTTCCAAAATAAATCCTTTAACAATAACCCATAGAGGTAATAATTATTTTTTCAGCTTACTTACGTAATTGTTTGACGTGGAACCCGACTAGTTTCAAGCCATGCTAAAGGCTCATATTCATGAGCACCATTCCGCAACCCGTGACGCGGCGACTGTCGCGCTGGTACTGACTTGAGTTCCTCGTCAATCAGTTACGTGAGTAATAAGAAAACATAATAATCAATTCAGTATGTCTCACGAACGTTTTGATATAAACCCATAAAGTGTTCAGTAATCTTTTCACCCTTTAGTTTATTTATACTTAAACTTTACAGAAAATGGATACCAGTCAAAATCCGTTCAATCAAATTCGCGCGTGACATCGATGTAGGCCGTAGGCTGTTAATTCCCTCGCCGTGGTCTCGAACCGGGACGATTACGGTTCGAATCCCAAGTGACTCGGCATTTCTTACCAACCACGTTTATATTGAGGAAAATTCCTGTTCCTTACACCACTTACCCATAATTTTCGGGTTCATTGGTTAAAAACTTGATTTCTAGGGCAAAGTTACCTTCACAAAAGTAAAAGCATTCTTCTGAGATTTTCCCCTTGTTATTCTTTAGATATATGTTTAAGAGTACAAAGTTCTAAGAAATTACTCGGTATATCGGGATGTTGTTATTTAAAACAGTGCAGTGTATTAATCAACGTATAAATGTCTGTGTTGTCTGATTTATGAGATAAATATTAGAAGATCGGATAATAACTGACCGACATAAGATGCTTTTTTATGGGATAAGCCGGTAAACGAGCAGACGGATCAACGGACCGGACGGATCATAATGGTGAGTAATCGGCGTCGCCAATGGACACCCGGAACACCAGAGGCGTTACAATTGCGATACCGGCCTTTTTGGGATTAGGAATTTAAAGGTTGTTGGAGGTTTAGGGATTGGGGAAATTGGGGCTTGAAATTCATATTATTAAAACTGTAGACCTATAATATCTTTATAATGGCTGGGTAGATAAAAGTATTACTAAATTTTCCACGAAGAAAGTGTATGATAACATCAATCTAAAAACCTAAATTAATGTTACAGCCTTTCTCTTAACCGAGAATTACTTAAACATTAGTTTTCATAGTCCATAGTAATATAAAAATATTTTTAATCAGATCAAGGAAATAGGAATGGGATGTCTCATAGCTTAGGCATGATTCATGACCAAGTTAATATCTTCACAGTGCATATACTCAGCCTCTCGTGGTGATCTCATACTACAGTCATGCAATTTGATACGGTACGGATTACGAATAACAAGTACCTACCAGCACGATTTTATTATATTTAAAATCTTTTGTAGACAATATAATCTTTTTTTATTTTTATTTTAGACGTTCAAAGTAACCTATCTAATTTGGACAGGTAAAAAGTAAGGGAAAGGCATTCATAAAATGATAAACAGATCCGGTCGGTACATTTAATAGTTATAAAATATAGTAATCTATATATATAAAAGAAAGTCGTGTTAGTTACACCACTTATAACTCAAGAATGGCAGAATAGATTTGGCTGAAAATTGGTAGGGAGGTAGCTTAGAGCCAGGAGACCGACATAGGATACTTTTTAACCAATTTTTTTTACTTTTTTCCAAAAATCACGATCGGGGACGGGAAAAAATGGGATGGTATGCGTACGAAGTCGCGGCCAGAAGCTAGTTAAATATATAAAAAAGTGTGAATAAATTAGTTAATGGATAGTAACAAAAAGTTGTAAGATGCGCGTGAACGATATACGAAAACGCATATCCGAAACTAAAATTCGGCTTAAGCCTTAAAAGTGTCGGTTAAAACTTTCTCATTACGTTGAAACCTTTGATCCACGTGAGCGGTAATCCCGTCGATCCATTAAAAGTCTGTCAGTGAAGGTGTTTTTCCTAATCTGTGGCAGATGTCCGTGTGATTGAATCGGTGTGCGCCGCCCGCCCTGATCACGCGTCAGTGGGCGTCCGAACCTCGCCGACGCAACCCGCGCTCACCCGCGAACAACAGCCGCGATATCCAAACTTACACAAAGTTACATCTCACTAATATCATAGTGTTCTTCTCAACTTGTATTTATTGCGAAATATTAGTAAAAAGTCTCAGTGTTGTATACGCATAGTGTTTATATAGTTGTTTTTAGTGTTGATCTAGTGTTTGCGAAGTTATTACATATTATATTTTTAAATTGGTGTTTAATATTATAAAGGTATAGGTAATGCGTGAAAATATTAATATTCATTTAGTTGTGATGCGATTAAAATTAAAATGCATGGGCAATGTTTTCTTTAAATTGGAATAAAAAAGGCACAGATATATTTATTGGAATAACAAGACCGAAGCTTGTTAAAACAATATTCGTGAGCGTTGATTGAGTCCATTCATTCGGAACAGTGCACTCCGAGCGAATCTAACAATTCAAAACTAACATTTTATTCGGCGAATGTGAAACGAATATAAAATTTAAAAAACTGAACGAGTTACACTTCAATTCCGGTCCATTCAGCACTGGATTTGAATCGTGTATTTTTTGTAAGCGCGCTTACAAGCTCTAAATCCAGCTTAATTGTATTATTTTATTTGTTTTACCTACATTCCTATTTCACTAGTTTGCAGTTAGTTTTACCGAGAGCTGCAAGTCATTACTTTTCACATAATTTGCACTTTTTGTTGTGCATCTTTCTACTCTAAAGTAAGAAAAAGTAAGCGGACGGACATTTATTCCTTTAATACTTTTCCTCCTGCAGATTGTGTTCTAACTTCCTCCGAAGTTCAATTGCTTAGAACTTAGTTTCATCAAGTTCACGCCAGCCTATAAGGCTTGATATTTTAATTTTCTGCACTGCAGAATTTGAGCGCATCTTTAATCAGTGTCAACCCTTATCCTGGTTCCAGTAACCGATGAGTTTACCAGTGTTTGGCGCAATTTACTTGAAAGGGGTCCTTCGAGAGTCTTGTGAACTGGAAGAACTGGTGAAGGAGAGGCAAATATATGATTGTCTCTTTTATCAATGTGATTCCATTAGGGGTTTGGGGTCAGTGTTTCGGGATTATAAGGAAGTTAGTGTTTCATTGGTCCCTAGGGAGAGACTTGTTCTTGGGATCCGAAAGACTTATGATTAGTTTGACCAGCGGACGGGAGCTTAGAAAATATCAAGTTTGATTGACATCGTCCAATTACACTTTGATATTTTATTTCTTTTCTTTATGTGACGTCTTTGATTTGTCGTGGACAAAAATCATTATTTTATTCATTTAGACACTGTGTATGGTTTTGCTCTACATATAAGTATAGTCTTGCACATCTTATGTTACCAAAAGGATTTTATTCAAATTGTGCTGAGTAAGAACATTTATGATATGTATGATATGTATATGTATAATAAATATTCCATTTCAGTACAAATGTAAGTAATATAAGGGCCGTATATGTAGAGGCCGTTACTAAAACACTTTATATTTCTTCGTCATTAGGTTACCCGGTCCTTTTACAGACCACTTTATCTTAGGAAACTACATATGAGTACTAAGCGACTGAAGTTAAGTGCTGGAAAAACTCGTATTTTATGTTTTAAGCACTTTCACTTTGGAAGTCCTTAAAAGCGTTAAAAATTTGAAAATTTTGATTTGTTACTTTTTAAATCTAGAACGCTCTATAAAAGTATAGTCTAATGTATAAGTAGTTGGATGGGGCCCAATAGGGCTGATGCCGATTCAGAGTCGCGGAGAACCTTACGGGTTACCGGGGCTCCGGCTCGACGCGCAGGAGTAGGAACGTGGTGATTTTTAGTCAGTAAGAGTCTCTCAGACTCTCGCATGAGGCGGGTGCCTCACCCAGGCGGGAGAACCAATCGATGATTTTCCCCCCTTAAAAAAAATTATAAGTAGTATCAGTATATATCTCTAAGATACTAACATTTTTGCAAATGAAACTACTACTTCTATTACTTACCGCTTTAACATTCTGCACCACCCAATGGTCGACTGTCAGAGAATGCCTATGGCATTATGTCCACCAATTTCATAGTTAAATAAAGTTTAAATAAAAAAATAAAACCACTTTTTTAAAAGATCTTACTAAAACAAAATATAAGTGCTATGTTGATTTATGTACCTGTATGTACATAATATTTGATGAAATAAAATTATTTCATTTTTAAATATATTACTTTTTTATACAAATTATTGTGCAATATCTCATAAAAAAATAAAATATAACGTCACGCCTTTTATCCCCGAAGGGGTAGGCAGAGATGCACATTATACCACTGTACGATGTAACACCCACTTTTCACTATTTATGTTATGAGTCCCATATCATAGGGGGTGAGCCTATTGCCATATAAGTAGTAACAATAACAAAATATTATAAGAAGCTAATATTACACAGACTATATTATACATATCTGTATATACATAATTACGTTTCGATTTCCAAATATTAATAACTGACATTGATTAAATATTTAGCTATATGAATACACCTGTAGTTTCCCACGTTATGTTATGTAGCGATACGATCGTGTATACTTTGTCCTACAGTGAGGAACTGATTGATATGATATAATTATGTATTCATAATATTTTATCGATTGAAGTAACAACAATAATTACTATCTCATAGACATCAATCAAGCTACGTTCTGTATTCAGTATCAAACTATTTATATGCAGAGAAGTGAATACAAGACAAGTCAGGACTGCTTCCTTGGCCGAGTGGTCGCAAGTGCGACTGCCGGGCATGGGGTCTCGGGTTCGATTCCCGGGTCGGGCGAAGTACTACGGGGTTTTTAAAAAAAATCTCAGTAATAGCACGCAGTCTCGAATTGTGCCCGGTATATGGCAATAGACTCACCCCATACATGGCACTCATAACATTAATATTGAAAAGCGGTTGTTACATTGTACAGTGGCATTAAGTGCTGTAATGTGCACCTCTGACTACCTCTTCGGAGACAAAAGGCGTGATAAGTACAGATTGGTAAAAGTAAATACAAGTCTATAATTTTTTTGGATAGCTTTAAAAATATTGTATTCAATTCTTGTCCTATGAAACATGTATGGGGAAACTATTCGATAAATACAATAACCTCTAATTTTCGTAGCGTAACATTTAAGTATCGAGTTCGATTGGCGAGTCCATTCGATTGTGAATAATTTCGATCCTAAAATTCCTAGCTTTAATAACATTTCAAACTAATCTGAATCTATGGGATTGTTTTGTTAAAATTATACGCGTATAATATTATAGGGCCTATAATATAGGCAGCATGTTGTAGGCCGTTGTAGGCGGGGCACATCTCTGTCTACAGTTTCAGTGAAAAATAACATTATTTTGTGTTATTTTCCTACAAAACCGTGAAATAGAAGACACGTGGATAGAAACATTTCTCCGTAATAAAATGTTTGGGTTAAACTTTAATTACGTAGGTAATGTGTTTCTAGATTTTTCTCATTTCTGTTATCATAAAATAATGAGCGTGTTTTGTTTTTCCGACGACAACGACCGAGCTTGCTCATTTTGTCCGTGTGTATTTCTACAAAGAAATGTAAAGAAAGGTCAAATATATAACATTTATGTGAATGAGTTTTTATTTATTATCTGTTGTGTTGTCGTTGAATAGCTGCCGGCCATGTTTTAGTTTAAAAAACTAACAGAAATTAGTTAAAAGATAACCAAAATAATAACCTTAGCCAGCAGTCATGATATATAAGTATATCCCAGATTATAATCTATATCTGTGCTATATTTTATTAAGATCCATTCAGTAGTTCTTGCGTAAAAGAGTAACATATTATAACCATATTTATTTATTTATAATTCATGCAGGACTATTTCATAGACTTTGACTTTTAGTAAGAAGTTATTAGCCTTCTACGCCCCAGGTAGTAAGTAATGTGAAAATTAATGATTATAGACACATAACATAACATATTTTATTATGATCATAAAATCCAGGCAATAATATTATAGATATTAATTCACTAATGTGACCGCGCCTCCAATAAAATAACTTATAGGAAATCTAGGTATTAACGATATTGATGATAGGTACCTACATACTAAACTTTTATGAGATTAGAGTACCTAAGTACCTAGGTAGATATAAGAGACCGTAAAGGCTATTTCTTTGAGAATTCTTGCGTCTAAACCACCATTTATATGCATAAGTAAGGACGTTAAAAAAAGGCGGACGTAGTGCCACTTAGACATGATTGAAGCACCAAAATGTCAGTGGTGTATTTATGTGTGCCATAATGACGGGCCATGTCACGCGACAGATGTCCTACGTGTCAATGTGTGTGTATTCTGCATGTAAGTCTATAGTAACCAGGTGCCACAGTCGTTGTTTCAAGTGACTATGTCCGACTTTTTTTCAATATCCTGGTGCACAAAAATATCTTTGGAAATAGGGTTGTTTCTCATCTACCGAGT
Source organism: Spodoptera littoralis (assembly GCA_902850265.1). Taxonomy (NCBI): domain Eukaryota; kingdom Metazoa; phylum Arthropoda; class Insecta; order Lepidoptera; family Noctuidae; genus Spodoptera; species Spodoptera littoralis. Next base: position 13,100,682 of record LR824542.2, read on the forward strand.
ATCAAAAGAATTTTAGATTTTAGATGAAAATATTTCAGAATGATTATAATTATACATCAGTTTGACTGCACGGTCGATGCGGTGGCTGGGCAACCAGCTGTCGTGCAATGTGTCGCGGGTTCGTATCCACACGGAACAACACTTTGTGTGATCCACAAATTGTTGTTTCGGGTCTGGGTGTCATGTGTATGTTTGTAAACGCACCCACGACACAGGAGAAAATCCTAGTGTGGGGCAATGTTATTTAAAACAAAAAAAAAAAATATAAATCTCCTATAAACATTCGCATTAAATGACCGTAAAATTCAATTCCACTCAATTCCACCTGGGAATCAAACGAACAAATTCGAGCTCATAACTGTCAAGTTGGTGGCAACTAAAACTATAAAGCAGTCAAATATTACGTAGCTACAGACGCAATTATAATTTGTAACTTAGAAGTTAGTTGGGAGTTATCAAACGAACGTAGCAAGGGGTACTCGACAGACTAAACCGTTTTGGGAACAGTATCCTTCCAGGACCTTTAATTAACTCCGAATTAACTGTTAATATTTATTTTCCTTTGAAGAAACGTACTTATTTAACTTTCCATGGCTTCGGGGTTTCTCCGAATGTGTTTTAACTGGCAAGTTCTTTTCATGTTCTATGATCAACATTATTTTATTTGATCTGTTACTCTCTCAGGGCTGGCTGGCTGGCTCAAGAGCTCTCAAACCAGTCATGGTAATTTAACCCGTCGTGTGTCTAAACGTGGATCCACGCGAGATACAATGTATTTTCTATTGTGTCTCATATCAGTGCATTCAAGCGGGTAATCCTGAACATGATTTACAAATTGTCACCTGCCATTTCTTTCTTAAATTTTATTTCAATTAGATGGTTGTAGGCGTTCAGATTTGTATAGTTTAAACCAGATTTTGAATATTTTTACTATATTCCGTACCTGAGACTAAAACATGTCGTGGTGGCTCGGAGGTTTAAGACGCCCGCTTCTCATGCATGAGGGTGCGGGTTCGAACCCTACCAACGGCAAGTACCAATGTGACTTTTTCCGAGTTATATGTAAGTACTTTCTAAGATTATTCAGACACCACTGACAAACGGTAACGGAAAACATCGTGAGGAAACCTGGGCTTATAATTTCTAATTGTTTGAAATTGCTAACCCGAATTGAGCAAGCGTGGTGATTAATGCTCAAACCTTCTCCGTGTGAGAAGAGGCTTTGCTCAGCAGTGGGCATTATAGACTAAAACTTAAGATCTTAGACTTATCTTTCATGTAACCATAAACCACGATACCGACACAGTCATTTTCTTTTAATGTTCCTAAATACATATGGCCTTGAAAGCTTCTCTAAGTACGATTTTCTTTACTTTAGAGGTATTTACCATAATCCTTCTTGCGATACGTTTTCTGTGAAAGATATCAAGCGTCATTTTCGCCTTTCCTCGAATGCGTATTTCAAAGGGAATTTAGCGTTATGAAACGACGTCTTACGTGAAGAAAAAGTCTCCAAGAAAGAAGTATTTCATTATTTATTATCCTTAACACGTAATCTCGATTTAATATCTTAAATATTTATTAATTACCACAAATACGACTACAGTCAGTATAGTTACGGTGTCTATATAGATACCATCTGAGGACTTAATACGAGTTTCATTTACGTTTAAAGTATTCGTAACGAGTACGCGTTCGGCACTCTGATTGGCCGGTGCCAATGTACCAACCAATCAGAGCGCCGAACGCGTACTCGTTACGATTACTTTAAACGAAAAAGAAACTCACACCAAGTCCTCAGTTCATAAGATTTGTTGCTACGGTAAGCAATATAAAAAAAAGTATTTTCGGTGATAGTAAAGAACTAAGACATTATTCTTTTTTTTCATTCATTCTAGGCCTTCATTCAACCTGTGTAGGCAGGTCGAGTTTAATGTCCTTTTTACAGCCTTCGAAGGAAGACAGTTCTATTTTTGTAAGTTTAGTTTATTCAGGTGTCCTAGTAATGTAACGGCCCAGCAGCCTCGGTGCTGATCGTCAGTGAGACTTCCAATTACGTGTTAAAACTAGCAAATCTGTCTGGGAACTAGTTGCTAGTTTTTGATTATATTGCATTTAGTAAAATAAATAAATAGCAATACAGAAAAATCTGGATTAACCTAAAGATACTTTTTTTGATATGCCGACGGAACAAGAATTGAATTGAACACTACAACAAATAATGTAAAAATGTACATCGAATAACAAGATTATTAAGTTACAAACTCGATTGAAATACAATGATTACGGACGCAATCGTCGATTCAATTGGACGGTATCGAAATAGGTATTGGTTTAAATTAAAACGCCGTTTAAATGGAGTCCGAGAGTTATAGGGGAGTGGAACTTCGCTACAAAAATAAGTCGGAGAGCCACGAGAGGTAGAATACTCCCAACTGAAGCTGGTTCTTGCTTAGCATAACAATAGGCTCTCAGAAAGCTCTTAAGACTTACTGGATGTAATTAAATTGCCCTTTATGTTGATGAGGTCATTAACATAACATCGTTTTGTTTTTTACTCTACGTGGATTTCTTGTGAAAAAGTTTAGTGTTTCGATTTATCGAATTAGGTTGATGTTTGTGAGGAGTACTGTAAATGAGCAGTGGAATTGGCTCACTGAGTTATTGGTAGTATATGTAATGCTGAATCGTGAAATTAAAACAAGCTACGAATCTTCATTGAACCAATTAAGTGTGAATATTTTGTGTATCCGACGTTCATTTAATTACATCGGGGAACCTAAACAAATTATGGACAATAAAACTAATCACTTTGAAATGCTATGCTAATAAGAGATTAGGTAATATACAAAGGGCAATGAATTTGGACGGTCATATTTGTATAACATAGTCTAACGATTCCACAAGTACATATTTGTTTGTGAATGCATTCTAATTCAGCACCAGGTTGTACGCCACCGTTCATTAAATGGCCGCAAATTAGCGCGCTCCCAATTGCGGCCTTGCCGATAGTTCCCAAATCGAATTGAAAGGCTTTCGTAGTCGTCAACATGAATAGTTTACAATTTTCGAGAGAAATTTGAGTCGTTTTTCAGCGCACGTATTGAATTTAAGAGCTATTTATAACTTTATTAATAGAGAAAGGGTTTTGATACAGAGCATTTAAGTAGGTGAAGAAAAGCTAGTTTTTGCTGTTGAATAGATTTATACTTAGTTGTTATACAAATTGTAGAGTATAATTCATAACGAGTTTCATTTTTATTCCATTAAAAGACAGTTAAATGAGTTTGGAACCCAGGGGATCACACGCGTGATGACTGCCATCTTCTAATTGTTTGATATCTTCCCATGGCATTGGCCAAGGTGCTTAGCATCTTGAATGCCATGGATTTACCTTCAACAGTTTTTGTCAAGAGCCAAACGCTTCAACATCTATCTTTTTTTATGCTCCGCGATCATCCTAAGACTAACAATAACCCAGCGTAGCGAGTTCACAATCAATTTACGCATAAGTCGATAATTTAACCAACATTAGGGCGCAGTGACACGTTCACAGTGTCGTGTCTAATGTATTGAATGTAATTCAAATTGAGTCACGTGTTAGATCACATTTAGCACCGCCCGGCGTTGCTCATGTAACTGTGAACAATATGAAGCATTGAAAGCTACGAATGTTCGTATGTCGTGGTATATCGTTATTATAATATATTGCAAAGTTTATATGAAAGGAAAATCGGGAATATTCATTGAGAATGTTTTTATAATAACTATCGTGAGGCATACTAAATTATCTAAAAATCGCGGGTTACTATCACGTGAATATACTGAGAAAAGCTCTACTAGTTTCGAACCACAGAGGGGTTCTTCCTCATGAGCAGCGTGCGCGGTCGCGGCGATGTCGCGTAGCCTACGTACGTAATAGTGTTAATCGTACGTTTTGAAACTTCTGGGATCTCTTTTAGATATTTTTTATTTTAGACTCTTAATCCACAGTTATTGTCTTTTAAATATATTTTTGACCGCCTGTCCTCTAATGGTAACACCATGGTTCTCTAATGGTTTGGGTGAACAAAAAAAACTCTGCAATGTATTGTAAATGTGAAAAGCATTTATTCTACTGGTTACCAACGAGGCTGTGACGAAACATGCTTAAGATGTGCATGTCTATTTTCACCATTCATTATACAGGGGATGGTAGAAGGTTCTTGTCCACTAATAGTCACTTAAGCTTGATTTATGTTGATGACTAACGTATTGACGACCGTGCGGTGGCTCTGCATCACGAGAGAAAAGTTTGATGCAATGAATTTTGTGTTATATGCCCTGAAGGATAGGCGTACTTTTTGAATGGGAGTTTTGGTCGAATACATCTTATTATGTCTGTAGGGAAAGTTTTTGTAACTTTTTACGAGTATGTATGTAAAAGATAAGAGATGATAGAGATGATAGAGACTAATAACAAAAAATATTTTAGACCTTAAATTTCAAATCATTGGGCAATACCACAAACAAAAATTATTATATCCTTTTCATAACCAATAGGTATTATTTTTTTTTAAGGGGGAAAATCATCGAATGACTCCTCCCGTCTGGGTAAGGCGGGAGGGAGTGTCAGACTCTTACTGACTAAAAACCACCCCGTTCCTTCTCCTGCACGTCGAGCCGGAGCCCCGGTAACCCGTTAGGTTCTCCGCGACAACCAATAGGTATAACTTAATTACCTATAGTTCTTTACAAGACGAGCTCTGGTTACCAAAACATTCTTTGTATGTTATGGGAAATATTAAAATATTAAAACATTAAGTACAGTATATTGTTATAAGACAATGACTGTTTACATTGAATATCAATAAATATTTAGGTAGCGATACCAAACCGAAAATGTTTGTTTATGCTTATAATCAAGTTGGTCTCCAATAAAGTTCCGATGGCGTGTGGAAGGTAACATAACCAAGGCGTCGTAATAATAAAAATATATAAAGTTTATTAATATCAGTATCATGTCTAAATTAATGTATCAGAAATCAAAGTGAAGAAATGAAAGTAATTTTTGTGGCATCAAAAACGTTAGAGGCAAGTGATAGGTCTATCGCAATACATATAACTCTGTCTACCACTTTTCAGAAATTACGGTTAGGATATTATTTTATCTATTACAAAAATAATCATAAACTCTATAATACATATACAACTACGCATACATACTCACACACAATATTAAACCACTTTTCACTGGTTAATTATAATCAAAATATTTACTTTCGACCTCCATATACAAACGCTTGTCATAGAATATCATTCGAAATTCCAAATTGATTACTTCTTTACAAATAAAAAAAAAAGTCTATCTCAATTAACCACAAACAATATTACGTCTGTACACGATGACAGTTACGAATTGGCGCGCTTTGTTCTGTCTATGATTATTGAAAATTGACATGAACTTCTATTATTATGTTAATTAAATGACTACTAACAATGAACAGGTATGAAACACATTGTCTTTTGAACGATGCTAAGCTAATTATAATATTAATACAATGCCATTAAGGGACCTAATTACCAATTATCGGCATGACATAATCTGATTTGGTGGATGTGGGCGACTCGTGAACTGTTTCCGATGTCGACCTAAATATGTTCCAACCAATATTTAATCTGTGTATATGATCAAAAAGCATTTATTTGCATCAGCAATGCAGAATGAAATATTGAAGGATTTAACTGAAGTGACTATATTATAAAAAAATAATCTCTGTGGACCCACTAACTATACGTAGATGTTATTAATTCCTACTTTATCATTTCAGACTCGGTTTTATTATTAAAAATCGTATTTTCCAGTTTGAAAACAGTTAACTTTTAAAATCTCGAAAATAACCATGCGAAGTTGTTGCAATCATTCAGTGCAAGCACAAAAGCAGCTCCAACTAAACAACCAATGAAGAAGACCTAAATATTATTGTAGTACGTAAATGATTTTATCGTCGTTTTTATGAAACTTATACAGTCTAGACTACACACATATAATACAAGAATCACGTCAATCGGATGCACGTTTCTTAAATTATAAGTGCAGTAACAACAGACAGATACCAGACCATGCGTTTTATAATATGTAAGTAGGTGTAGTATATGTAAACATAGTTATTTCTGTAAATGATGATATTTTTAATGCGAAGTAAAATGTACTCATGTATACTTGACGATATACCTGAATGACATGTATTCCCATTTATTGTATAGTAAACAGTCTGTATAGTTAACTTTTTCTTACGTTTTCTCATATCTTGGCGTGCACGGCAAGCATTATTACCTATTATTTTCATGTTCGTTTTTATTGACTGAAAATAAAGAGTTTCTTTCTGTGAACTCTTTTCTTGAACTTAATCAGTGGAATAATAATCAACTTTTGAGGCGATACAAGAAGATATACTTTACAAACCTGCCATCTGCCTGCATAGATAATATAATCAAACGGGTTCCCCAAAGAATTTATCGTTTAGAATCTCTTTAGTGACAAAGTTGCATCACAGTGAGAGTTAATTTGAAATTCATCGCTGTTGAATTAATGTAGTGAGTTCGTTTCGCGCATACTTCGCCGAACAACTTAAATATATAATTAGTATCTAATGAACTATTCATGGGAACATTTACATTTTTAAGAAGAGATTAAAAGTCCAGAGGCAGGAAAGTTTAATAGAAAGTATCTATTATGAAAAGGTTATAGTATATACATACATCTAAAAGTATACATAGTAATAATTTACCTACTACAAGGGTGGTGAGTGGACGGACACAGTTGCAATTTGACCAAGTCCATCTACGACAGTTATATGAATAGGTAAAAAGGTGATTTATGTGACAGAGGACAGAGCAAAGAAGAGATGGATGGGTTGTAAGAAGGATGATCTATGTAACCAAACACACGCTATGGTGACGGGCAGCAATGAATGAAAAAAGTAATATCGTTGACCTCAAACGATTGGGAACAGGGCCGAGATTATGACTTCTTTTCAAACTTTACGAACATATAAAAGTATTCATAGAATTTCCGTTCAACAATTTTAGCAAATAAACCTTGTGTGTTACTACGAATTTCACTTGTACGGTGAGTGCGTTTACAAACACAAATCTTCGGAACAGAAATAACCAACCATAACCGCTGTCTGCGGGTGATGCAAATATTTTTTCAGTACGGTAATTTAATGTGGAAGTCTGCGTTTTGGCAGCTCGTGAATTTTACCACATTTTTTACGCAGAATGGTAGATATAAAGTGTGTTAATACGGATCATAGTGGTTGATATGTTAACCATATTTCATCTTTAACACAGATAAGGTTGTCAGCAACATAAAACAATATTAAAAGTTAAGCCACTGAACAGCGTAAAATGCTAGTGTTATGAACAAATATTGTAAATGTAAAAGATTGTGATTTTGTTTTATTGTGTACATACGTGTATGTTTTTTACTAATTCACGTGAAAACGATTGAAAGGATTGGGATGAAATTTGGAATAAGGATAAATTATGGTCTGGAGTAACATATAATGCTACTTTTTTCCCACGAGAACTTAGACGAAACCGCAGGAAGAAGTTAGTTTATTATATAAAAGTTCATGTTATTATTGTGCCGTTTCTCTTCTTGTTACTTTCAACTTAGTGAACGAACTACAAACCCTTAACGATCTCAAGGAATTTTATTTTATTTTGAGAAAAATCTTTCAAGTTGCAGTTTGTTATCCGACATTATTTTCTACTGTTGTTTTTTAAGATACTATTAAGAATAAGCAAGTAGAATTTCCGTGGCTTGTTTATGTCTAACGGTAAGATTGCATTGCACATTGATTGTGGGATAAAGTGGGACTTATAATTGAAAGAAATAGCACTTATTTTTATTTGATGGAAAATCCTCAGGCTATATTATAATATGAATATGTATGTATGTAAATATGTCATATAATTTGGTTGTAAATCTGTTAATCTCAGATATATAGCAGCAGAGCTAAAGATAACAACATTATCGGTTAATTAAACCGAATTAAACGAAATTTTCCATCGGATTTCGGTAACAGGATACTGGGAACAATGCTAATTAGTGTTTTCAATTAAATTCGTTAATATTGTGTTACGTTCTCGAGTTAAAATGCCGCCATTATGCTGTTCGCGTCCCTCTCATAACGCCTTATGGCTAAGTGAATGGTTATGAAGATGTGAAATACTTATGTGCTCACTTCTCATTTTATTGTACGACGTGCTTGCCATACTTGTGGCCTGATTCTTGATAGCATTGTTTTATGGTATTTTAAAAGGACGAGAATAGATTGGATTTAATGATTGAGTTAAATTGAAGTAGAAATAAAATGGAACTATACGAAAATGTCTTTATTTACAATTTCATTTATGTTCCTAGAAGTTTATAAAGCAGTTTCAATATGTACCTACTTCTACGGCAATGACCAAATATTATCGAAATCCCGCATAAAGTACATTCGATATTTTTTAACACTTCAGTTTAACAGTTATTTAGCCTCGTATTGCTCTAATGGCGGCAAAACTAAACAAATATTCTAAGACCAAGCAAAATATAGAAGAAAATAAATCAGTTAACCCTTCACTTTCACGCGTTTAATTGCTTAATCCCCGATTTCCATGATATACTCCGATTCAGTGAGCTTCAATGCGTGGAATAAATTAACATTACTAATGCAATTTCCCCAAGTTCCATATCAGAATATATCGCATGTTGTAAACGTCAATTACCCGACTATGTCGAGTGCTTTCTCGCATTTAAGTGTGTACAACATATATATTGTACACACACAATTACATAGACCTAAGTATGTACACGCCACTGAACATTAGGATACTCACAAATAATATAAAGATACGCAAAACGTACCCTCTACAAGAACGAATCAAACATCAACCTTTGTGTTTGATTGGTTAAAAGTGCCATTTTTTGTTCATTTAACACCTAGTACCGATAAGAAATGTGTAAAAAGTATCGCGAAGTTTTCTAGAACTTGTGATGTTGAAGATGAACACGATATCGAGAGTGCCTGTAAGTGACAGCGAACAGCTTTGTTCAAGAAAATACTTTTTATAGGCACACGATTGAAAAATCTAAAGTTATTCTAGTAAAGCATACACGTATTGCTGACCGAGCTCTTAGCTTGTAGCGTTATCTAAGTAGATAATGATGAGATGACTAAGGCCAAGAAGCATATCGATTAAAAACAATCTTTTTCGGAAATAATTACCACCGTACCTAAATGGGGTAGTTGTCTAAATTTTATTTCAATGTCCGTCTGGTAGATTAATTTAAAACATTTGACATGTATTTTTTCTTTTCTCACAAAATTAGATACTTTCGACGATATAATAATCTGAAATATCGTGTGACGTCACAATGCGCTACATTTTGTAGCACTTTGTGACGTAACGACCGGAACTCCTAAACTTAACTCGATTTCATCTAAGTATTGTAACTTTATACGATAAATAAAACAAAATACGTGTCTAATATTTTTTCAAGATTTTTAATTTTCATTCCCTGGCAATACTATCTTATTGAATACTTTTGTAATATGTTATTTATATAAACATAAACATATCCGTAGGTTTAACCATGTAACCACCATGTAACCACGATATTACATGTCATCTAACATGTAATATCGTGTAGTACAGAAATTCCTTTTGTCGATCGGACAGCTTTTTGTATGCTCTCATAAATCATCCGCTATTCACCGGCGCAACGCTATATTGATAACAGACTCATCCATTCTGAACGTTCACCTTATCTCTGTAGTTTTTTAGTGAACGATGAGAGGATACACGACGTGGAGTATGTGCTCCATCTGTTAGTAACTTTTTACAGTTGGGTAAGTTTTCCAAACAATGTTATACAATGTCTTGAACCTAGATACAAGATAATATAGGGTCCTTAGACAGGACGGGTCACTTGAGACTTGAGATTACTTAGAAAAGGTACCAAGTATATGAAACAAATACTTTTTTGTTACAAAACAACATCATATTTTAACATATCTATTAATTAAATTATCTTCCACCGATATCTAATTTCTTCTCGACCAATTTTCCATAAGAACACATTGAACAAAATAAAGAATTTCACTGTAAACATCAATTAGCATACAAAGATGTTCGGATTCGTTTTCAAGTCGTCTCGTAACATCGATACTTCTTGAGTAAATACTCATTAAAATGAGGGGCGCACTTTAAATAAATGGAGGAGGAAATTGTCGACGCTCATTTTGACTGTGACCTCTCCTCGGCCGAAAGATTCCACCGTAATTCTCTGCAGACAGTCCCTTGCCATTTGTCACAAGCAGTTGGCAATTTATTGAATCCAATCGTCAACCTGTCTGAAGAAAACAGACAGTGGCTCAGTCCTAATTCAACTACGAATTAGTTTAGAAATGGTAATTATTTTGAAAGCGAATCCTATAGTCTACATGGTTCACTTTGGATTCATACTATAAAGCATATAGGATGGTAAGAGACGAATAGTAATAGATCATGTTTTATTAATAAAGAACCATGTTAACATCATGTACCGTTAATCGATCATCAATCATACCAAAGTATAAAGTGCGTATCAATTTCGTCTTGACAACCAATTTTAAATTCTGTACAGGGTGATTTTTTATTTATCTCCTCTAACATTAATACAAAACCTCAAACAAACCTAAAATAGCTCCCGTCTGTTACTCGTGATTGCATGACGTCATCCGTAAAGAGAAAGATGGCAGCCACTGATTTTTCACGGCCCGCTCTGTTTTTCATTTCACAAATCATTACGAACCGACCTCAACAATAAATATAAGGACGCGACCTCATCGAGGAAAAAGGTTACAATTGTTATTGTCAGGTTTCTGATTGCAGAGTAATCTTGAGAGGGAGAAATGAATGTTTAAGAAGTGTTGCGAGATTCACTAGAGTTTAGGGTTGGTCAGATCTCTTAGCATGATTTATGCTCGACCTATGAAATAATTATTATGCTCTTATTAATTCGTATACAAAATGAATTTATGTTTAATTTACTTTATGAATTTTGTTTTATATTGAATGTCCTCAAGCGTGAAACTAGACAGACATAACAGAAATAATTTCCCTTGATAAAACCAAATGAGACTTGAGACGTTTATATTTTAAGGTCCCTTTTTCTATGTCACCGTCTTAAACCTAAAACCGACCGTCACAAAGAAGTCAAATTATACACGGTACGCAAAAGTGTACCGCATATTTCCATTACATACGTCTTAGAATCACATTGTGCATTCTTATGCATTGCATTTTTCAATTTTATGAATTTAAATACGAACGTACATTCGTTTCCTACATATAAATGGTATTTATTATCATAGCATAGATAGACTACCCTGTATGCCTGTTTACTCAGATAGCAGGTGCTGGCACTGTGGTAGGTAAATATTCTATCTTTCGATTAGAATTCATGGACGCATATAAATATTATAAGGATATGATTTATGTAGCCGTGTTCGTACCCGATGACAGTACCCCGTTTTCTATTAATAAATAGATGTAACTACCAAGATACGCCGATAACAATCGTGCTTGCCTCCTAATATTTTCCCATAACATTTTCTCGTACTTTACTTACAAATGTGACTGATTCGGGTATTTTATTTCTGTGAATGTTACATTTTCCTTTTTATTTGATACAAGATTTATGTCATTTTTATGTCTTTTATGACATTATTATTTGAAAGGACCCTCACAGACCCGGGACGATGCCTAACGAAAGAAGTTTTGTCCGGACGCCTAACAATAACAACTTCTCTTTCATAGTATGACTATGATTTGTTAGTGTAACTGTAATATTTCTCCACTGTACGCTGCAACCCTGTCCACGAGACATGCGATATATTTTTTTAGCTTTTCTCTCTAATTGGAGTTGCGAATACAAATCACCGACGCCCCGAGGTAATGGCGACAGAAATTTGTAGGTGCCCCACGCATTTTAATTTATATCGTGTCAATGATAAACTTATAAACAACTTGGGAATTTATATTTCACGGAAAGTTAGGCAGAGTGCCTTCGGTGCCTGAAATTGTACTTTACAACATTTGACAATAATTCAGATTTACGATCTTATCGAAGAAATGAAATATACAATGTATCGGTGTGCTCAAAGTTGTTGGTGAACTGTCGTATACGAAGTATTTGGAGTTAATATTTTATTAGGGACTAAAGTTTAGAATTGTTCTATTTATTCGGGTAATAAAACTCTAGTGTTACTATAATTTAGTGCCAAAACCAGTGTTGACCCTTGAAGGTCCTAAACAAATAAAATATTGCCATTAAACGGGAACACTCAAAACACGCGTTGAGCAAAACGACAGTGTTATAAGCGTGCAACAAAACGTCAACATTTTACCAGAGACGAGGAGTCATTTATCAGTGCGAGCAATACTGAAGTAGGAGTGACGTCACGCTTGATTTTGTGGCGCAGCCAGCGAGAGGCGTCAGAATAAGCGCGCGAGTAACCGCGGCGACGCTAACCGCGGCGCGCGCGCACGCCGCGCGGGGCGCCGCCAAGCTGGGCGAGCACGCGGCCATGCTCGCTGTCGCTATCTGCTGTATACTGGTGCTGCTGCTGGTGTTCATCATACTGATCATCGTGGTCGGCCAGAACATGGAGGTCAAGGGCGGCTCCTAGCGCAGGAGAGGTAAGCTCTTAGATTTCAGGAAATGGTACCAGCCTATTTAACCTAATTTTATATAGGCTGAAAATGCTTTTATACTTTTTAATTTATCGTGAGGTTTTTTAGGATATGTCAACAAATCTATTTATATAACTTTTGATGATTACCTAAATTATTTAATCAGTATTTTTACAATATTACATGGAGTGGAACTTACTTACGAGAAGTAAGTTGGATGTCTGGATTAGTTTACTTAAGCTGTAAAGTTACATAATGACAATAGAATATCTTTTGAAATAGAACACTAACCGTTCCACTGAGAGCTAGCTCTGAATGTTAGTTCGGAAGAGTTTTGTACAAAATAGTTGCAATATTGCGATCGTCCGGAGCTGGCAGTGTCAGTCGAATGCATCTGTCTAGAAAGTAGTCAGTCCCACTCCAGTGGAGCGGACGTAACGAGTGGTTCAAAGCACTCGAAGCCTTGTGATCACCCGCAGACTCTTAATCAAAGCCTCTACCTTCAACGTGTAAAGCATCTTATTTACAAACTACGACGTCATCTACAGGCAGAATCGATTTACTAAATAAGTCTTAAGTCCTTAGTATCGATACTTTTTACAATCGATTCGCAAGTAGTAATGTAACAATTATTTCGTCTCACTCACATGAGCGCCCACGTACCGTCCCACATTAATCGAAACTAATGAGAAGTACCAATTTATTTTCACAATAAAAAGCGCATTTTATTTGTTAGCCGATCAATGTTGATCTATGAATGGTTTGTTCTGTATTTTACACGTGTTGTAGATTCTCTTCGTAAGAGCAGAGTAATAAATATTACAAAGTTCTTATTTAACACATCACACATGGGTACAGGTTGGTCGATTAAGAAGGTAAAGTAAATACAGTATGAGGAAGTGACCCAGAATTTCTTATAAAAAATGCATGTAAGGTGTGTGTATTCGTATATATCACGTGCGTCTTTTAAAAGTTGAAGCGAGCACAGGTATGTGAGCGGTGTGGATCCCTCTATAATTGAATACTTTATAGGTCACAGCACAGTCACAAATGTAATATCGAAGTATTCCAAGTATGGAAAATATGATATTGCAGGGGGTGTAAATGTCAACGAAATGTGGATATTTGTGATCACATTCTAATGCAGAGAGTTTTATAAATGTAATTTTAGAGGTTGATGCAGGTACACCATTTGCGCTTTTAGTAATTTGAAAAAGACTAAGAAAGTGTTATTCCGTGAGCTGGAAACAGCGACAACAATCTTAATAAATCTCGAGTGGATCTAGATAGATGATGATGGCGCTACATCGGAACTTTTCGCGACAAACTTTTTATTGATTACAAGTTATCGGGGCCGAGTGTACCAGAATGGAATAATGCCAGAATTATTACGAACAACTTCGGGTTTATTTGAAAACTTACCCCACTTAGAGTCCAAGAGCCACTTGAATATTAATTCCATGGAAAATAAAAGCGTAAGCACTTATCCTAAGGTTTAAAGTTTGTTGAGGCAAATTTTCTGTTGCTTGCACAAGCAGTTTTATAAGTATTAGCCGGTTTACTACTAGCGTTGCTGGCGTAAGCTTTGTTTTAGGAGAGGTTGAATTAATTTTTTCCCTGGGGCTCAGTAAATTACCAGCCGGGTGTAAAATAATTTCAGTAACTTAATGCCTATTTATGAGTTTAATAAAATGAAATTAGATGAAGTAAGCATATGGTAGGGAAATTCCAGGAAGTACGTTTTACCATATTAAGATGAGTTACACAAAATTGACATATTATAACGTGGCTTCCTGTCACTTTTTTTTTAATTAATGTGGCCCTTTTTCTCCACCAGCGTATACGCCATAAATTAAAACATAATCGGATTACTTATAGCGAGTTTGGCCGCACACTGATAAATTTAATCAACTGCGAAAATCCGCGGAAGTAAACTCGACTTCGTTAATAGAAAGTGACTTCGATCCTTGCACACATATAACTACGTATATACTCCAACATCAAATGAAACAAAAATGAACAATAATTTATCCTTTGCATGAGGTAAAGCCTTATCTTAGTACCCCTTGTGAACATAAATCCCGTCATATCACAGAGATCAAAGACATGATTGTAACGCTCTGTACAATCAACTCGAAACGTGTTGATTGTCACAATCACAGAATCGCAGTACATTCGCAAACAACACCCATCTGATATATGTATCTAATGTACCAAAGCGACAAAGTACAGTCGAGTAGAGTCGTCAATTATGAGCCGCTGCGTCTGCGCGTGCAATCGCAACTAATCCCGTCCCTGGAGCTTAAAGTTGCACTGTGCACGAATGTACAGCAGCTACTCGTTGAGCTATACAAAACCACTTTATCGTGGTCTCTCTTTACACAATCTTCCCGCACATTCGACATTCAGTTTATACTGGTCTTGTATAGGTTGATGTGCAGCCATGTGTATCAGGCAACCAATTACGAGTTGTACGGGTTTACATGACAACTATGTTGGATGTGAATGACTTATATTGCGAATGTAAGAGGCAGTTATTGCTTAATTGTTCCGACTGAGATTTAGAGACGCTTGCTTGCTACTGACCGGGTTATTAGATTTGAGTGAAGTATTTCGTATGAATATAGTGAATGTAATTGTATAACTAGATAAGTTTATAGCAGAAAGAGCTTGTGATTTCGTCTGATGATACCAGTTGGTGTTACCACTGGAATTAGCGTTCGTATTGAAAAAAAAACCTTTTCTTTTTGTACAGGAAGGTTATTTAGGCTTCAAACGACGCCATGACATTTAGGTACAGAATACAACAGTCAAACAGCGGATCACAGATAATGAGTAGCTTTGAATTTCATAAGTTATTTAAATTAACAAGGGCCTAAAAAGTTAGCCAAACAAAAATGCTACTTAAAAATAATAAGCCTAAGGTAATATTTTATCTAAACATGAGAGGGTATATAATTAGGGCTCAGATGTGTTCCAAAATTCCCAACAACATATGACCGAACCTCGCAATTAGTTGCGAAACCTAAACTTTATAGTACCTATGTAGCTACGTATGTTATATACAATTTCAGGTAGGTAAATTAAGACCTTAGGCTCTGAACATTAAGATACTTTTTACATAGGAACTGTGGATGTGAGTATTAAAGTAAGTATTAAGATGCTTTCCGATTTAACAGAAGAGCTCAGATTTTGAGTCAATTGGATAGGTTTATCTAAGAAAATTACTCGTGTTTGACTTCGCCTTATTGGTTTAGAGAGTTTTGTTCGAGTTTGTAAGTTCTAATTGTGTAGCGTCAGGATTTAACTTTGGTATGTATTATTGAACACAGTATAGTCGTTATTATAGTACCAATTTTATACTCATTTCAGTTAAATTGGCTTGATTAACACCACACTCTTCATTTGAACGTGAAATTATAGTCAAGTCAAAATCATTTAATTCAATTAGAACAGAACTTTTGAACGTCAACATAAAATTTAAAAGTGAAGCTATTTGCTCATTCCTATGGAGAAGAACGAGCAAGAAAGTCCATAGGTAACTCTTTTTTTTATAATTTTACTAGATCCTGCCCGCGACTTCGTACACGCAATTTCGTTTTCTCCTGTTTCCGTAGGGTTTTCAGGTTTTTTTCTGTCTTAAGAACCTTCTCATAATAATAAAAAAAAGAATTAGTGAAATCGGTATAGACATAAACGCTTGATGCCGTGACCAAGGGAAAAAGGGATTCATTTATATATATATAGATTATATTTTACCAAAACCAAGACAGGTCTCAAACTCAAACAGTTACTAGGTATCAATAATTGTTTCATATGTGACAAGCAAGTCAAGTACAGTTACATAATGAATGTCACACTGAATTTCACACGCGTATGAAATAGATTGTTACGAAAATAACTTGAACTGAACACATCAACGAAAATTCAAGAATGATTTGATAACTGAATACATTATTGTTTCGTGAACATTCTGATGTTCCTTTCGTATGATTAAACTTTTATCTATTCGGCTGTCAAACACGGTGATGGTGCAATAAAAGTGAGTTGTGAATAGGGTTGTCTCATACCTAACGAATTTTATTATTATTATTTAACACTTTATGTACAACTGTATACAATGGCGGACTTAATGCCGAATGGCATTCTCTACCAGCCAACCATAGGGTGATGCAGAGAAGTGTTACAGTAGGTTTTAAAAAAAATTTTATCGAATTTTGTGAATAGTTTAGAAATATAGGTCTTTGTTCAAAATGCGGAAGGAACACTCATTTCATTTCATTTATTTATTCTTTTAACAATGGACATTGTGTCTGAAATTTATTATAGGTACAAAAAAAAGACAAGCTTTACATAATAAAAACATAATCACATACACAAAAAAAATCGAATTTCATTCATTTACCCCATATAAAAGACTTCTAAGCAAGGCAGTTTATAAAATCAAGAACGCAATCAATACAATCAACTCAACTTGTACAAAATTATTACTAACAACTGAGAGTGAAATGAAAACAATAATGAGGTAGGATGCATATCACAAATGGACACAAACATACATTAAAATTCGAACAATGTAGTTAACTTTAGTTTGTTAATTATCGACATTACTATATCCTATTCAAGGAAGTTTCACATAATTCTCATATATTTTGATCTAGGAACTCGCGAAGCTCTCATCCTGCCCTCTGAACTCACGGCAAGCTTCCCTCATTTGTGCGACGGAAATGGAGCGAGACGGTGGCCCGGATTGCTACATCGCACGGCTTCCTACTCCCAGCCCTCACTTGTCTTTTTGCTAGATCTTGATTTTCCTGACAGCTTTTTTATTAAATACGTGTATGAACGTTACTGTTGTAGCTTTTCCGATCTAGTATTGGGTGGTAACTCATAGCTCATTGTTTGGTACAGATGCAAATAAGGTTATTAAAATAATGACGTTCAATCGAATCTTATAAATGAATAACCACAGATTTGTGTCTTCTTGGTAGATAAGTACTCAAGGTTGTAAAGTATATGCCGTCGTTAACTAATAATCGCGGGCTACTCACTTGAATATACTGAGAAAAGCTCTACTAGTTTCGAACCACAGAGGGGTTCTTCCTCATGAGCAGCGTGCGCGGTCGCGGCGATGTCGCGCAGCTTACTAGTACTAGTTAATTTAGTATGTCTCACGATATTATTATATATGACGTCGATTTATATTATGCTAGGTTAATATTTCCTCATGGTAACTTTCCTTGATAATTTTTCCATCATAAGCAAGAATCTATTAAATAACTTTCCCAAAACTTATTACGTTTGCTTTTCGCCGAACTACGTTCTAAGAAGTCGTAAAATTAACACAGCTGCGCACTTACTTGTAACCATGCATACGTATAAATGGGAATACCACATACAGAAAATAGGAATATTACAATTACGTCACAAATGTATGTAAGTTGATTATGTTTCTTATCTGTATACTACAAGTCGTCACCTTTTACGAGAAGTACTTTCAACAGTGAATCACTGATGCTCTCTTACGAAATAAAGCGATATCTTACGTTATCATCTTTAAACTTTACTTTAAACATATCGTCAAAGTTATTAGTGTTAAGTTTAAACATTATAAAACAGGATAGGAGTGGTGTCAACATTGTTCAAATATTGAGTAGCTTATATTTTATTATTAAAAGCAATAATCACCATAGCCATTTTAAATGTTTAATAGACAGTGTAAATGAATTTTACGTAGTAAATAATCTGATTTGTTTGTATATAAAACTCTGACAGATTAACGTAATAAACAACATAGGGAAGGGCTATTAATTTCCAACGATAATCCCTTTTAAATAGGGTATAATACAGCAATACATCTTATCTACGAAGCTGTATGTATGTATATGTATCGAGCGGGCCTCCTGTGCCGTAACTCAGTGATCCCTGTTTTCGCAATTGACTGGTCGCGCAAATATCGGTATAAAATCAAATCGGATCGCTTCACTAGCTCTTCGATTTTTCTCTCAGCCGATCTCTGGCTGAGAATTGAAATAAAACATCTATTTTTGTTCTAGCACAATCTTGGCCTTGTTTGAAGGTATATCTGAATTTAAAAGCTATGTCAGGGAATTGTGGATTTAGAATCAGGTTTCATATGAAACTTTAGGACTATTTCGATATTCTTAAACATAGAGGTAATATTAAAATACGATACAGTCACAACAATAAACAAGCATTGATTATTCCAACAGTTTCCTTTATAGTAAATTATTTGATAGCCACAATCATGTTATATTTAGTTAGTAAGAAACCTGATAAGTTTAGCCTTGGCCTTGACTGACACAAATTAGACATATTAACGTTCAAATAGTAGAATCCTATAAAAGGTCGTAGTGATCCAATAAAGACTTCTGTTATTCCTATTGAATACTCAATTCTATATTGACCTCAAAGAATATAGGTAAACGATTCGTACCTAGATCGAGTTTACCCGTGGCTCTCGAGTCATAGCTCGACAAACATTGGAATAAATCGAATCAAAATCGGATGCTCGACTGCATTCGATTCTTACTTCCGCGATGGAGTGCGCAAGTCACTGGCTTGAAATAAAAGTATTACTTACCTCTAATATTGTAAGATGAGAATAGTTTTTAGAAAGGGTTTCTAAAAATACATACGACAGTACATACCTTTAAATCTAAAACTATAGCTAGATAACTGTAATTATAGTTACATAGTTCGGAAACTTAAACAGACACACTAGATATTAAACTGCCATTCAAATGTAAGTTACCTACACTCACTAATTAAGCTTACTAAACAAACTTGTAACTAAATTGTAATTTCATCATACGTGTTCCAGAATGTATGGAACATTACGAATCAATAACACAGAACATGGGTTTGCTCCCAGTACAATTGGGTACTTTCGTTATTAAAAAATAATTATTTCGACTGTTCAATACAATAAAATATTAAAAAATAGTCACACTTTCATTAATTGATTTTATGACCAAATTAATTTTAGTATTCTTTCAGTTTTTTTAAGAAATATTTATGCTATTTGACGCTAAAAAAACGTGACGTCACAATAGACAATCTCGTACTAGAATTCTTAGAAAACTGTCGTTTTTGACAGTTCGAAAAAAGTATTGAATTTGACTAGTTGGCAAATACCCAATTATGGTAATAAAATCGTAGGCGATTTTAAATCAGGAGTTTAAATAATAACTAAAGTCTTACTAAAATCTTCTCAAAGTCACTTTCAACATTACAAATTGTCGAAAATAAAAAGAAGTGTATTCTGAATATTTAATGAACTTTTTCTTTGTGTCACAATAAAACACTAAAAGCTTCTAATGTTAAAAATTCAGAAAAACAGTTTTAGACTGACCTTTTGATATCTAAAGTCTATCCCAAATAGCATTGAATTAACACCATTATTATTAATCAACCATAAAGTCTATTTTAGAATAAATAAAATTAATTATTTAAAATCAGGAATGCTGCTTGGCTGCCCTCTGTCCGGTAATTTCATCTAATCGGTGGATTTATAACAGGGCGAGATTTCGGATGCCCTCGTCCCAAAAAACCCCTTTTTGACATATACATTTAAAATATAACGGTTTTGTTTTGCATTAGAGGTGGGCAGGTGAAATATTCATAAGGTACCAAATAAGCCGCTTGGCGTACAAAGCCACAATAAGGCACAAAGTCGCTTGGAGCTCAATAAGAGATATTTTATGAGCTTAAAATGGGTGTGTGATGTACGTCGTTAAAGAGTTTATGTTTATGTGCGTTTTATTGTAACAACTGGTGGCTGAGTTGATTCTGAGCTGATCAATTATTTACGTTCGTGTGTACACGTCCGCATCTGAGAGAAAATACATATGTTTTATATATTAAACCTACTTAGTGAAGATTTTACAAATGCATGTAATTCACAAGCGTATTACGTGTTTGTTTCCTATACTCTGTAATGGACCATAACTGTTAAGAGCAAATACCATTTTCTACCTAAATGTTATTTATATAATATTTTTTTGAGACATATATACTAAATCAATTAAGATTTTCGGCTTACTCACGTAATTATTTGAGGAGAACCTCGACTAATTTCAAGCCAAGCTATATATTCATGACCAGCATTTCGCGATCATCCACACGGCGCCTGTCGCGCTGCTAAACTAATCGAGTTCCTCGTCAAATAATTACGTGAGTAAGTCGTAAAACATAATATTTAACTTCATGTTTATGATCATACCAAGTGTCGTAATCAGACAAGATAGTACCCTTCCACAGATCAATGTGTTAAAGCAGAACTTTTCAACTTTGTTATATGAATGTACATAGATAAATATTTACGTGTCTCAGTGTCTGCACACAGAGTGGGTACTTTATATAATCACTTAGTAAGTTACCCCTCAAATGCCCACGGGAACTAAGGACGGGTCTAAATATAGAAGCGACCACAAACAACAAACTTTTACGTAGCCTCATAATTTACGGAGGCCTTAACTTATTACAAACGAAACCGAGACGTGTATAAAGTGTTATTTGATAATAAGTATATTATATAAGTAATGTATATTTATTTATTTATTTTATTTTATTTTATATATATTGAATGCACGGTTGCTGTGTGATCCACAAATTGTTGTTCCGGATCTGGGTGTCATGTGTATGTGAATTTGTATGTTTGTAAACGCACCCACACACAGGAGAAAATCCTAGTGTGGGGCAACGGTTAAAAAAAAAAGAAAATGAATGACTTCCTCCCTTGGTCACGGCATCACGCGTGACTGGCAGAACCGATTTCACTAATTCTTTTTTTGTTAGGAGAAGATTCTTAAGACAGAAAAATCCTTAAAATCCTATGGGAACAGGAGTAAACAGGATTGCCCGTACGAAGTCGCGGGCTGAAGCTAGTATAATATAGTTTGTGTGTTCTCTGACTGTCGTCTCTGTGTTATGGAATGGGAAAAGCAGTTACTTTATTTTATGGACTGATCGTTGTAACCTATCCCGAGAACGAAGGCGTCGCTGCTGGCTGTGAATGTGTTAAAAGATAAATAGACAAATTAGATATTCTACAATTTTTACGCAACAAACCTTAGTCCGTTTTCCGCATTGTGAAAAAAGTTATGAATAGACACCTACTTTCGACAGTGGTATTAGGACTGGATATTAAAAAAAGTCCACTAATAGAATTACTATTGAGTCATCTCCATCATTTGATAGTTCCTGGTAGTTAATAAAAATATCAAACTTCAATTTCATTTTTCACGTACACGTGTTCTTCCATCGCTGAGGCAATAATTCAGCAATCAAGAAGGGCTGTAACCATGTCATGCTTCCAAAGTATGGATGAAGGAGGTCTTTACAAATTCAAGATTGATTATATGGCTTTAAGGATATATGGAATACTTTGAATATGGAGCGGAAGGGACATTGTGAACAGCGTAAAATATCTTTTCGGTTTTCGTAATGTTTTTCAGAAGAAATATGTGTTACAGGAGCATTGGTGTTACTTTTACGTTGAATAAATCTGATTTCAATTGAATGACTTCTGAAGTTATAGGGACGACGTAATAACGATTAGATGATTTTAATAACAGGCATAACAATTTTGAAAAATATAAGTTTGTGAAAAATTCCAAGCAGAAGACAGGAGCTAGTAAAATATTGACATATAAATCGTCTGTTCCATGAACGAGAGCTTTTATTTAAACAAATATTTTGCTAAGAAATTGGGTCGTGTGGGGAGCGTGGCGCACCTTTCTGTTTGGGTCACTTTTATGAATGTCAATGTTGTATGTTTACTCTGACACTGAAAGTATTATAGACGTTTTTTATTAGTTTTCATTTGGTATTCTACGACAGGTAATTTATCATGCACACGTAATAAAGGCATTGCTTTTACTATATTTCCTCCAGTTTGCGAAACTTAACTTTAAGTCCTTTGGTGTTCCGGGTGTCCATCGGCGACCCTGATTTACTTAGTATCAGGCAACGCGTTGACTAGTTTGCCCCTATGCCATAAAACACAAACCACGACATCATCGAACAAACAATAATTAACACATATTCGCAATTAATGTTGATAATACAAAATTCCGCATGGCAACACATATGAAAACACAATAAACACCCTAATTTTCCGTGTAGCAACACAATGTATAAAGTTTACGTGTGATCGAATATTACCGTTTACTACTGGGATGCCAATAATAACAGCTGAATTGCAAATAGTCCGCTAAAACAACGGTGCTCTGTGATCTATGGATAATGCGTAGTGAAGCGTAATTGATGTGAGCGGGGTATTAGAGGTGTAGACAAAATTAGATTAGTCAATACGTTTAACTGGTTTGATTTCTTTGCATAATTTTGTGTAACGTTTGGAATTCGGAATAGTTCGGCCCAATTAAACCAATCTCCCCAATCCCCGAATTCCCATCCTCAAATTCCGAATCCCCAACGCAGTTGTAACACCTCCGGAGTTTTCGGTGTCCATGGGTGGCGCCGATTGCTTACCATCAGGTGATCTATCTGCTCGTTTGACGGCTTATTGCGTAAAAATAAATAGTAAAAATAATAAACTGTTAATAACTATAAACTATAGCGAAAATTTTAGGGTGCACTGTTTTATTTTGAACTTGTTGCGACATGACATATGTATATATAAACCAAACTCGAATCTAAAAGCAATATATTATATATACACTAATTTAACCTTTTTTAGAAACATAAAAGCGTAAGAGTAATTTTACAAAATTATGTAATTTGACACAAGTCCGAGTACCTTTGTGCAAAATAAATATTAACATATGAAGTACCTCATTTTAGTTTTACACGAATATATTACAGGTTGTTCCAATATAACTTCTTACTAGTGCTGAACATTTGTAGTAATATGCACGTGTGAGTCAGTAAGCCTTCGTACGCAAGCCGTATTCAAAGGAGTGGAGGGACGAGAATTCAAAAGAGGTGAATAAATATACCAACGTGTAACGAGCACTGGGTATAGGTGTTATATCGACTACTCAAACAGAAATTATGGAACGAAAAGTTATTTCTCTGAATACTTTCAAAGTCTCACGTTTCTTTTGATGTAAAATCGTTTATTTACTTTTTACATCAAGAAGGAATGAGATTTTATTTGTATATAGGTTTTAGTTAGAAAACTGTATATTTTATTTGGATATTTAACATGAAATCTGGAACTAATTTACTTGAAAGAGTTTTTTTTTATTTTCCTCTTCTTTATAAATTCTTTCGTTATAAATAATTAAAACCCATATCTATGAATAAAAGCCCAACATAATATTTAATATTGACTGCCTCATTGGCTGAGTGGTCGCAAGTGCAACTGCCGGGCAATGGGTCTCGGGTTCGATTCTCCGGTCGGGCAAAGTATAACTGGTTTTTTTTTTAATTTCCATAGTAGCACGGAGTCTGAAAATATGTCCAGTATATGGCAATAGGCTCACCCTCTATTACATGAGACTCATAAGATAAATAGTGAAAAGTGGGTGTTACATTGTACAGTGGCATTAAGTGCCGTAATGTGCACCTCTACCTACCCATTCGAGGATAAAAGGCGTGATGATATGTATGTATGTTATGTAAAATTTAACATTGTTATTATAAAGCCTGTTAACTAATTACACCATATATATCTTGTTTACCCTCTACGGCGTAGCGAGTTCGTAGCGCGCCGTAGCATCGCGTAGCGAATAACAAACCACATTACTGGGAATCATTCGGTGTTTTCATGTTTACAAAACAATTTCATTTGGAGAAGCAAACATAGTCAACACCGAAAATATACGATATGTGAGGTTTGTGTATAATTTACTTATTGCTAAAATACATAGTATACATTCAATTTGATTGTTATTGCGTATCCCACGTTTGGCTAAACTTCTGTGTAATTATATATTATTTCATATTGAAAATTTTTTGTTAGGCAGTTTTCCATTATTTTCGGTATTTCTTACGCTCTTGATAAAAATATAGAGAAAGCTTTAAGTTTATGAAATAACTAAAAACATAGCGCAGATTAAAATACTAATGGAAAAAGGGATTTGTAAGTAATTAGCCGTGTTCTGCACTACAGCACTCAAGGGAAATAATGAATTGCGCTAGCTAAATAATTCACAGCGGATGCTTCGCAAGGAAAAAATTAAAATATAATATGTAATATAAAAACACTTTGCATTTTAATATTTTACATACATATAGAAAATGCTACTACATATTCCGTAAGTTGCCGATAAATAAAAAATGTGCGGATTCGAAATACGAAAATGAAATAAAGATGGCGGCAAGTGACTGTCATTTAAAAAGAGTCCATTTCATTTTCGTCTTCGCGTTCGATTTCAACTTCCACAATCAACAATTTATTTATTCAATACAAATATTTCATTTTCCGCTTTCGTATATTGTCCTGTTTCGCGATTGTTTTTCGATAAGTCTCGCTCATTTTGCTGATCATTTTCGCCTTTCGTATTTATACATTTAATTTGAAAGATTTTTTAGTTTCTGTAGCTTTTTCCTTGTCGCTATTTTTATTCATGACAGGTTTGTTTTCTTTTCCCTACTCTGAATACGGTTTTAAAGATAATTAATAAATGTGTATTTGAAAAAAGTTTACCGTTTATAATTTCATAATTTTGATTGAAAACGGAAATTAAACGACTTTTACTTACGTATAAAACCTTCAAATTATCTATTAAAAAGTATCGATTTTATCTACATTTATAATATCTCACAGCTAATCCCTAATTTTCCGCTCTTAGAGAGTAGGTCGTTCCTTTGACGGTCGCGAGAGGGCGCTTGAGTATGAAGTGCTAAACAAAACGAGAGTATCCATGTACAAGGTGGTATCTTCGGTATCTTGTCTCAAGTTGCTGTGGCCGCGATATTTTTTCACTGACCCACTTTTCTCGTGATTTTTTTAGCTGAGGCCAAAATGTTTCGGATATTCTTTCGTCGAGGCTCATCGCTCGAGTGAGTTATGTATGTACGTGACGAGGAATTAAAAGAGCTAGATATGTTCTATGTGTATAGTTATGCAATCTATTTGGTGGTTGTACAAATGTTGTTTATGTTCTTTTCTAAGTGGATGTCTTGTGTTTGGTGGGGTTTTTTATGTAATACGTTTTGTACGGTTTACGTACGCTAACTATGTTAATTAAACTTATTTGTAGGACTATGCATATCGGACGATTTTCCGTCGCGGCATTCAATCGTAGACCAATGTGCACCTCAACTCGCTACCGAACGTACCACTATAATAGTACTACCGTATAATCACATAATATTCATACTTGAAACTTTTAAAAATAAACCTTTCGGTACTTCTAGAAGTGTTTACACTCACAACTCCAAACTCAACTATCTACGAGTACTTCACTCCATAACAATTAACTATAAAAAGTAGTAAGTAATTAACGTTTGTCACCCAAAATAAAGTGTATCCCTTGAGTACCGTCATTATAGACACAATTAAAGAACAATAGCTGTACGGACATTGGTGTCCTCGCGGTGTTTGACAGTTTAAAAGGTCATGTGGTAATAAGTAACATTCATGTTATCTCATTTATATATAATACATTACATTTAATTTAAGTTAGCTAAATGATCGATATTGATTCTGTTTGGAAATTAAACATTTCTCATAATGCCTCCGTTTTGTTGGCATGTCTATTTTGATACACGAAAATAAGATATCAAATAATTTCTAATTAAATGTGACACTTTGATATTGATGTGTAATTATTGGTGTGTTGTGTCACATTATTTAGGTACAATAAAGCATTACAAAAATATTACTGGTACGACTATAAAATACTTTTCATATTTATACTTTTCACCGAAAAGACCGAGTGTCTTTTATATTTTAAACTTCTCAACTTATCTCATTCATTCATTTATTCCCTCAAATTTAATATAAGTGAGAATAAAGTGGGTGACCGTTTCTGTGACGAAATATCAAATGGAACTTTGTAGGAACGGACAGGAATGAGATTTACCGCGACAATTCCATTAAAAAGTTTCGACTAGGTACGTATAAATTGGTGCACGATAAACAAATGAGTACTTTCCATTCATAATGAAGTATGGGTTGACATACAAGCTCAGCTTCCGGGCGTCGCTCGCTCAGCGCTGCTTGACCCCCGCTGACCCAAGGTCGTGGCTGGCTATTGTTGCTCGTCTTTTGTTCAAGCGAGTCTCACACGCGCGATTATAACAGAGAATGTTTATAGGTCAACCGTCTATACTCTATACGGCCACACCACGTACTTTATATAAAAGCTGCGAACTCTTCGAGACGACTTCCTTTCGCCTTTGAAAAGGAAGTAATGCGGTTGTTACCGGTGAAATGGAAAGCAGTGTATTATGTTATGTGTATGAATAAGCCTGCGTTGAATATTTAATAACTTACTCAAATGGGGATATGTATAATCTGGACGTGGGAATGTTTTCTTTACCTTTTGCACGTCATATTTTTGGAGAAGATCCTCTTACTTAGTACTAACGTATAAGTAGGAGTGTTGTACCGTACGACTCGTTTTGATATTA
The DNA here is from genome assembly GCA_902850265.1 of Spodoptera littoralis. Taxonomy (NCBI): domain Eukaryota; kingdom Metazoa; phylum Arthropoda; class Insecta; order Lepidoptera; family Noctuidae; genus Spodoptera; species Spodoptera littoralis. The sequence goes on from LR824542.2 coordinate 13,127,964, forward strand.
ATTAGTCAATACGTTTTATGAGATGTACTGCGCTGCTCAGATGTGAACAGTTCTTAGATAGATATTCCAACATTAACTACTAGTTTGTACCGATAAAATACGAAATATATCATCGAATACTGACACTCGATACATCGCGAGAGCTCTCGAATCGGCGAGTGATTACCGTTCACTCGACGCACGCCACTCGCTGCCACTCGATGACTCGGAACGACTCGATTACTCGAGCCTCCCTACTATAAAAACCACAGACTATTTGAGACCTTTTATAGAGGCTGCAAGAGCCGTAAAATGTTTAAGTTTACCTATTGATGGAAAATGTATGACTGTACGCACAGTTACGTGCACAAAATTGAAGAATGTTCCTTATTGTGAGAATATGACTTACGAACGATTAGCCAACGGAGAAACTGCAATGAAAATATTTTATTAAAATTGTATAAATATAAATATAAAACAATCACAATAATTAATGTGTTTTAATGAAGTATGACCTGTTAGCTATTGGATGAATTAGTATTAGATACAGCACTCTTTTTTATTTTTATCATTAAATAAAGACAGCCAGAATACGTGTCAGAATATATATTAAGGAACTTTTTATTAAATCTATATACCGATACCAAGTTTTTAAATGTTTATTAGTATAATTAAAACTAAAATATTTACATCTTAAAAAATAATAATAATGAAAAAATAATAATATACCGATACCAGCTTTCGTCAGAATTTCAACCATCAGGAGAGTTGTATAGAACTTCTCCGCTTCGCGACTGTGAGGTAACTCGTGAGTTAATTTGTGGCTCTGAATATATGTATTTATGTACATTCAAACTCAAAATAAAACACTTCAAATACCAATTCTCTCAAATATACTACCATACCATACTCCATACTTACCTATCTCTATCCATATAATACCTATATCAATTAAAAATCACGGAAATACTTCCTCGAATAATAAAATATGATTTCTCTTTTCACAGGTAAGCATGCCAACAATGCAGACTACGGAACAATAAGTACGTAGAATAAAATTTCCATTACGATAGAACTGAATTCGACGGACGCCATTGCTATTATCGAAAACGATTATCGAAATGAATAATGCAAATATGAGCTTTAATATTATTTAGTTCTTGAATAGTGTTTATTAAGAATCATTCGTTATTTTGGTTTCTGTATTGGTACTTTTATTGCTTCAATAACCGTTTTGTGTCATTTGGAGGGCAATTTTGGATAGTGTAGTTAAATGTAACTTAAATAAATTTTAGCGGGGTAATGTTTATGCCGTGGTGGCTCGGAGGTTTAAGACGCACTATTCTCATGCATGAGGATGCGGGTTCGAAACCTACCAACGGCAAGTACCAATGTGACTTTTTCCGAGTTATATGTACTTTCTTAGATTTAAACACCACTGACAAACGCTGAAGGAAAACATCGTGAGAAAACCTGGGTTTATAATTTCTAATTATAAGTTCTTAATCGCCAACCCGCATTGAGCAAGTGTGGTGATTAATGCTCAAACCTCCGTGTGAGAAGAGGCTTTGCTCAGCAGTGGGCACTTATAGGCTGTTGGTCTTATAGGATGATGATGATGAATGTTAATGCAAAAATAGCGCGAAAATACTATCTATTTGAAAGTCACCAGTAGACTTCACGAACTATTACCTATCCAGGTTGCTTCAGTACTCAAACCAAGTGTTATAAGTATCAGATGTGTAAAGAAGTATGAATGCGACGAAGAAAAAAATATTTTTACTCTCAAGTTTTGTTGAGTAGCGTTGCAATTAGTGCAACGGCCGCGCTAATGAGAGTCGCGCCGCCATCTTAATTCGCACCTCACATTACAAAATGGCGGCCCTTCGCGAGCACACCGCCATTATGCAACCACTCACGAATTTTCAGAAAATATGACTCAACTTTAACCAGCTTCGTGAATATTTATAAGCATCCATGAAACCCATCTTATATCTACGGCCTTTGAGCAAATGGGGACAGTCGATTCGCGACGATCAAGGCAATCGTCCGATTCTATTGGCTTAATTGAATTAATTGCTACTTCACTGTGAGTCCGATTTAATTGTCTTTTATTTCGTCGGTAGTCGTGGCGCGGTCTTTGTTGATAGCAATTAAATGTGTAAGTAATCCTTTGGATTAATGAGAGGTGTTCACCGTTCGGATAATTTACTGTATTTGGGGTGGGAACCGTGATTACTGTACGCTGTTTTTCAAACATTATTTCTCCTTTTCTTTCCCTGTTCCAATAAAAACAAACACCATCATAGCACGTAGAAAACACCAAACTCTTATGAAATATGTTTAACGTAAACAAAAGTTAATTAATACATAATTTATTCGGATCCCTCCAGGAAGCTGTGCTCAGGTGGGAGGGAGTCACAGTACACAAATCACTGTGATAGCTTTGAACCATATTAATGGTTTTTGATCTAGGCGTACACTTAAGTTTATTTTATTAAAATATTTTTCTATGTATTTTCGATATATTACCTATCTTGAAAAGCTGTATAAGTATTCATTATGTTTTCTACACTTGTTCAAGTTTTATTGATTTTACAAAAGTGTAGAAGTCTGTCAAAAGTCGATACTGTTACTAAGACCATTGATTTCAGTCAGAAGAAAAAATAGTAGACCGAAATAGAGATATTATCAGAGCAGATTAATGATAGTACTTGACCCTTCTTAATTTAGTTATCACAATTTATGAGGGAAGTCGAACTATTTGCACAAAGGAACGAATCCTTTCCAGTGGGAGATAAGACTAATAATAAATTATGCCACACGACACTTCCTGCTCAGTCGGATAAAAAACTCGTAAAAGGTACTGAAAGTAATTCGATTGTTATTAAAACAGGTCATTCTTATCTCGTGTCTGCGGTGTCGGTCCTCCACTAAGAAAATAAAACAAAAGAAGTTAGAAATTAAACTTTCCTGAAATATAGGGAGCGATCCTTTTGTCGGAATAATCGAGGGGCGTGCCGGCTCCTGATCTTTACTCCCGACCCTAAATTATCTCGCTTCAACGGTTCCAGATAAAGATTAAACTATTAAACGAGCCCTTCGAACCTTTTCTTAGTGTTTTATAACTTTTCTTTGTCTCCAATCGCTACCTGCTAAAATTTTTCTATTAAATTCTAAAGTTTAAACTCTGAGGCATTTTTTTTATTTTTAACAATTTTCCCTTAGATCACTGAGTTCATTAACCTGTGCTTAACTTCGATTTCTGAGTCTTTTTTATGAAGAGACGAGAGAGGATCATATAATTGAATTATTTCCAAAACTATTATGAGTATCAGACAAAAAGGCTTGATTGGTTGAACAGAGCTCATTAAAACTATTTAGCATAAAAAATATTCTGTATACTTCTTTAAAATTATAAAAAAAGGAGCCGACCAATAGCTAGAGCATGGTCCAAGCTACCGGTGGTTAGGGCTCCCTATTATTATTATAAAAATTATTATTATCTTTCCAATTAACTTTGCTCTTTTTTATTAAACGTCGTCTTCTAGAATAATAAACAACTACAACGGTTCCACATTAGAGGAGCGTGCGCGCAGTTAAATGACTTAGTTGTGATGTAATTACCGCTAACTGGATCTGTTCATACTTGAGACGAATCTGATTACGTATCGCCGCCAGATGCCGCCACTTACTGTTGCTATGGAAAATGGGTAATTACATTTATAACTATTCTCGTCTTATAAAATTGCCGTTGATAAGAACAGGTGGGAAAGTATATTTTGTGTTTGGAGAATAAAAACGTAATGAAGTTGATATATTTATGTATGTACATCGACATACCTAAACTGAAATTACATCAGGTAGTGCATTAAGCAAGCATAATGCTTGCTCGCATCAATAACAATGAGAGTGTGTCGCCAAGTACCACAGAGATTTGACTAAAATCTAAGTGGGTCTTAATACGTCATAGTCATTGTCATCACGGTTTCAAGTAAACATTATTACTTATTATTTGGGCACCCACTCTTACCCAAAACAACAATCACCTTCTGATACCCTTATTAACCAAGTCGTACCAAGAACAAACATTGCCCCAACAAATTCCAGGTCACAGACAGCAACAGATATAAACACATATAACATAAACGCGATAAACAAACAAGTGGATGCAATATCTCGCCAATTACGGACGAGCGCCGATCTCCAATATCCGGCAAGCACAATCAAGATGGCCGAGCTTCCGGCGGCCATGTTGCTACGTCACATCGATACATCAATTTGTTTACTATCTGTTTTGGATACGATTTTAATTAGAAACATGTTATAATTAATATTTTACTTACACATACTACGTGGTAGGATAAAAATATGTTTAAATAAATTTGGTTTTGTTTATCTGTTGGGTTTTGCATTACAATATGATAAGGTATCGATAAGTCATTGTTCAGTTTTGGTTACATTATTACCTCCATCACTGAGCTGGCTGACTGCCAAAGGTTTCACTTTTCTTCAGCAAATATTTTCACTTTTACTATTTCCTCTGATATGACAAACAATTTTATTATTGACTGATTTGACTAGTCGGTTGTATTATTTGTAGTCTTATTTTAGATAAATATATGTCTTATGTAAATGATTTCAATTTTAACTGTTTAATATAAATAGAGATTGATCGTTTTAGACGTGTTAGTATATTTCATATCAGACCAAAACTGTAATTAGGTTGCAAATTGCAGTCATTTGCAACTTTTTTGATCGAAAAAAGTGTCTTAAACATGGTTGACAATTAATGATTATATTTTTTGGCTTACTCACGTAATTATTTGAAAAGGAACTCGACTAGTTTTAAGCCACGCTAAAGGCATAAATTCATGAGCAGCATTTCGTGACCTGGGACGTGGCGACTATTGCAACAGTTTTCGTAATTACGTGAGTTAGCCGAAAAACATGATAATTAATTTAGTACGTCACACGACAGTTATCCTTATCCTTACTTATATTATAAATCGGAAAGTGAGTTTGTTTGTTTGTTCCGCTTTCACCACGTAACTACTGAACCGATTGCTTTGAAATTTTGCAGAGGTAAAGTTAGAAGTCTGGATTAAATAATAGGGTACTTTTTATGCCGGAAAAATTTGATATTCCCGAGGGAAAACAAAAGTATTGGTATAGATGGTGCTGTGTGTATTGGTATATGTCACATAGGCTACTTTTTATCCTTTTGTGACGCGAGCGGAGCCGCGGGTAAAAGCTAGCGACAGTTATAATACATATAAATGGTTGACAATGTTCCTCAACTAAATACCTAAATATACATGTGACCAATGTAACAGCATTCAAAATACATTCAGTAGATACTGGTAGACTCAGAGCTGACCCTAACCTACATAGTTGTAAAAAGGTCAGAATAAAGGTGTAATACTTGTTGAAGTCGCAACGTTCCCGACAAGACGTCGGCTCTCATCCGGAATCAGTTTGCATTTAATTCAACGTTCATAGAAATATGATATTTTCTGTTGAAACTTGGACTTGTTACGGTGGCTGTAGTTTGAGACGGGGTTTCTTTGAAAGGTCAGAAATAGGATACTTGAACACGTTTCTTTTGTTTTTATAATGATTACTTTTGGGATAGTTTGTGAATTATTTGAGCTAGTGTTCGTTAGATCGATTTATCCTCTTAGTTATTGGAGGCTCTGTGCGTGATTTTACATCTCTAATTTCGTTTGACTGAAGTAAAAGTATACTTAGTTATCTAAATTTATTTCGGATTATTTAATTTAAATACATTAGTGCTCGAGATCCTTTACAACTTATTGCTATTACCCTTTTTTAAAATAACCAGCTTTACCCAAACAAGAATATAAATGTGAAACCTGGCATTAACACAATTTCATTCCAGTCGTTCCTGCGCCGTTCTTCGTAAATTTAATACCTTAAATGTTTCCCAAAAACAATTTTGTTAATTTATCTGTTTTTAGAGCAAATAATTACAGAAACGGCAACTAGAACTACCTCATTTGTTTGAAACCTTTTAAGATTAGTTAGGAATACCTATGTACGTGTATAGAGTAGGTTGTCTTATAATAAATCAGTGAGTTCGGACAGGACCGAGGCTGCCTCATGTTCACTCTCATTTGTTATGTGGTTCGACCCCTCACCTGGCTATCTATTGACTATTCAACGATCATGCATATCTTCGGATAGTCTCTTAGAATCGTTTTGGAACACGTTTTGTATCTATAAATCAAAAGTACCGAAATAAGAAAAGTTTAGGAGTTTCTAAACTCAAAAAATTGATTTACAAAATCTGACCAAAACAGAGGTATAGTTACACAATCGAATAACTATACATTTTGTTAATAACATTTAATCCGAATGCACAAAAAAATCTCTCTTCATCCTTCAAAAAAACATTTAATACCCATCTCCTGAACAAACAAACACTTTCATCAATATCCCGCTCCCTGTATGTAGATTGTGAACTGATCCAGTTCGTAGTGCAAACAAAAGTTGGGTGTTCGTAGCTCTATCAATTTCTGTATAGCACGCGCGGCGCGGTAACAAAATCCGAGGAAAGTAGCTCGCTGGCTTACTGTGCACCACAATCCTGTCATGTTCCACAACTACCAAAGTTTTATGTATGGAGATGTACATGGAGATTCGTGCCCTCGTCATGTTTGTGTGATTTATGTACCTACATATCACGTTTGGTTGTTTGTAAGTAAACACAGAGGATTCCTCATCCATTTCGGGATTACTATTGTTAATGCTCCTTCGGGGTATGACTTATTCAAGTTTTGGAGTGGAACATGATATTTTTTTGTCATTATTCTAGACTCTGTTATGAGAGGATTTCGAAAAATAATGTTATGGAATGGAATTCTAAAACATAACCACATAACAACCGGGTGTGTGTTAGTACCTAAGATTTACCTCAAACTTTATCGATACCAAACTTTGATGAAAACAAAAATAATCTGCAATGTAATGTATTCAGCCAAAAGTTTTGCCAAATCCGAACGAATCCTTGCAGTAAAATATTTACCTGCTTACGTACAAAGTTATATTAAGTCCACGTTACAATTTCTGGGAGAAAAATATAAATGTTGAAGAAGCGGGGACTCATAAAGACATTATTATTGCGTCCCATTGTTGTTGCGAAGTAATCTAGGGATGATTGCTCGCTGCTGTTTACGATGCTTTATTGTGATACTAATAAGAGCTATTGTAAAGTTAGTAGTGCCTCGTTAATATCGATGGGTTCTAATACAGGAACAATACGCTTAAGTACAGAAGGTAACTGTAGCGTAGTTGAGAATAGAAGTCGAATCAATCAGTCTAGAGTCTAGTACACGTGTGTATGTTGCTCTTATAACAGACAATGCGTTTATACATATCTCTTCGTGTTAAATATGAAATTAATGCCCGTTTTCACTAACATATAAGTGACACCTTACAGTACTAGTAAGGGGTTAGTTTAGGTGTTACGTCACGCTAAGTAATTTTTAGTTAAGGGATGGTTTAGGAGTAGTTATTGAAAACGGCCATTTTGGTTTTCTGCAAAGAAACTTACATTTAATTTCAAATTACAGTTAATTGCATTTATCTACACTTCTTAAATATGATATTACTTTATTTCTAATTTGTAAACATTTAACCTTACAGATATAGATATAAAAGTATATTCATCTACATATCTAGTAATAGATTTTGCTTATTACGAGATCACAGAGTATTTTCGACTAACAAAAATCAACTGAAAGTATTCGGTGCCACAAAGTATTAAACCTATCTAGCAGTTTTTGTTTTATAAGTGCGGGCAGGATAATATTTCTAGAGGCTCTTAGATAGGGACCAATTTATCTAAGTTTGCTAGTACGAAATGTCTCGAAGAAGATACCGCTACTGCGTATAATTTCGCGCTCAATAAATTACGTCTGTGACAGTTTCGCACTCGGAGCGGATATTATAGTGCGCTACTTATATTTAGAAGTCTGATAGTTGCGTCAAAAGTTTGCTCTTGTACTGAAGTATTGGTACCAGATTTTGGGAGTTTTATTAACTTGTGTATAAACAAAAGATTCTCTAGGACTATATTATATTTAGATAATTATATGAAACATATTTGATAGAAAAACATCAATTATAAATAGCCTCCTGTGTACTTTCCCCATTGACGTCGATGCGGACGAATTTTTTTAAAGGTCTGAAAGGTCTAAAATCTGTAAATAGTAATGTTTAGTTTTCTTTTATACAATTTTCTCCATTAGTTTTATTTTATTTTAACGTAACATAACATCGCGCCTTTTATCCCCGAAAGGGTAGGCAGAGGTGCAAATTATGCCACTGTACAATGTAACACCCACTTTTCACTATTTATGTTATGAGTCCCATGTAATAGAGGATGAACCTATTGCCATATACCGGGCACAATTCCAGACTCCGTGCGACTACTGAAAATTCAGTAATACGTTGCCCGACCCGGGAATCGAACCCGAGACCCATTGCACGGCAGTCGCACTTACAACCACTCGGCCAACGAGGCAGACTATTTTATTATAAGTTGTATTTCCTTATTTTTATATATGACGTAAATAGGTACTAAAAATAAAGACAATATTAAATCACCACCATTAGAAATATGTACCTTTAATTCTATATCGAAACATTACATAGGTACCTAAGTACCTATTTACCCGTGTATGCATTATCAATCATTATTATTAAATTCTGGGAAGTTTGTAATTTGTGTACCGTTCATTACTATCGCATCACACGTGGGTGATTGTGATAATAATACAAAGTATTGGTAATATAAAACTGTTGTGTTATTTTGGTTGCTTTGGACTTTATTTTACCATAATATGTGATGTTTAAAGCTCTTTAGTACCCATATTTAACTAAAAATTATTTATATCTTAATAGCAATACGGTTTTCGTAAAGGTCGGTCTGCTGGTGATCTTCTAGTTTACCTAACGTACCGATGAGCACATGCGATCGAGTCTAAGGGGGAAGCATTTGCCGCATCTTTTCGCCATCGACCCTCTCGACAGCATATGCATCCCCATCATATAGGTGGTTGGCAGATCACAACTGTGCGCTTCTCACTTAGCTTTCTATCTCGCACAGCAAAACTGTGGAATAATCTGTTGACGACGGTATTTCCGAACCGATACGACCTTCAAACATTCAAGAAAAGTGCGTATTTCTTTTTAAAAGGCCGGCAACGCACCTGTGACTCCTCTGGTGTAGAAGAAATTGGCGATATATTAAAGAAGGACTAAATTAAAAGTACCCTTAACGGACACATATGAAAAGATTGATGAAGCGAAAGAGGTGTGTAGGAATCGTAGCAATTGGCGGTCCATAGCCTCTGCCTAACCCCAAGATATCTGATTGATTTCAAGTTTTGTTTATAAATGCATCTGCCTTATAAGACAGGTAAAACTGTAATGGTGTATTTTACTAAACGGTCGTCCGGAAAATTAATTAATTTGGTTTTACAATCGATACCTGTGCAATACAATGCCACCATCTTTCTTGTTACAATGACTGAAGGTAATACCTAAACACAAACATCAATCAAGGTTCATTCATAATAGAACAATTAAAATACCTTCATGAAAAACTGTCACGATGCTACACGCAAGTTTAAGCTTTCCGTATTAAATTTCTGGTTTAATAATTAAATAATCGTAGATGTAACCGACATTAAACTGTCAAACACCAAGCGGTCACCGGTGACCGCAACCTATTGTTCTTTAATTGTGTCTATAAATACGGTATTTGACGAGTTAAGGTAATAAGATTAAGCAATACAGTGTAGCGACCTCATAATCTGAGTACAGAACATCACGCCTATTATCCCCGAAGGGGTAGGCATAACATAGGTGCACATTACGGCTCCAGGCTCCGTGCTACTACAAATATTTTTTTATAACCCAATACCCCTTGCCCGGCAGTTGCACTTGCGACCACCCGGCTCGAAGCAGTCATGTCTTAATCTGACTAAACTAATAAAAATATCCAAATCACTATCCACTATCAGGTAATCTGATCGACCCCACCAACCACCAAAAATCTATCCGATAAAATTACCTCTAAAAACTGCTTATCTCGAAAACTAACGTACTTGCATCCGCTAGGATATGATGTCATTTAGTACCCGGACACCGCGGAACCCTTCGAATAGGCCGATAACACGAGCCGTTTTCACAGACTGCCGATTCATCCCTAATTCGATTGGAGATGATGCCTAACGTAAATATTTGTTAAAATTGTTGCGTCATCGCCTAAGTGACGGGGGTTGCAATATTTTCGTCGTCGGTATGAAGGGGTGAGGCTCTATGTTCCAATATTTATTAAGGTTTGATTAGGACTGACGCGTCGAGCCTACGTTTCGATTGTCAGCCAAATTTTGCCAATGCACACTTCCAAATCCAATACTGGGTTATCCGGATTTAGGTTTGCATGAATTTGAATTTATTAAAGGGTCAGAGAGTATTGTTCTGCAAGAACGGATTTTGTATTCTTATTGCGTTTTTTTTTTAATAATGTTGCCGCCACACGTTCTAATTAAAAAATATATACAAATTTACTTCTTTAGACGCTATCAGCGACAATAAATATCACTTATGTAAATAAATAATCCACTTAGAACACTATTACACTCTGTAATAGTATCTAACTATTATTAAACCAAATAAAATATATTACTGAACTAAATATACGGTCCATTCGATAGGCTATTAAAAATGCATTACATTTTATTAAAAAACGCGCTCCACTTACAAAAAACTTTGGAATTGGAACATTTTGTTTAATGGCGCTTCGTTGCATTTTTTTTTTGTTTTTGTATCGCTGCCAGCTAGGCAGAATATAACAGCAAAGCAAGCATAATATAATATTTTAAGAATACCAAAGTTGAGTTTGTGCACATTTTTATTAATTTTTTTATTGGGACAAGCCCTCCACAATCTCCCAAAACCGCTGTAACTTCTGTAAATTCTGTAAACTGTAGATACAACCATGAAAACACCGGAACATTGAAGTCCGGCGCGTCACAGGGACATGAATAACTGGGAACAGTTGCGGGAACGCAACGAAGTGAATCAGAAGATATTATAAGAGGAGAAGAAAAAAACGATAGTTTCCACTTCCCTCGGTGAAATATAATTGCAGGAAATAGAATGAATTAAGCCCAAAGGCACAAAAAAGAGACTGTACAACTGGGTGAAGCCCAGTCGCCAAGCACCAAGGAAAATTGACTAAAAACTAAGTGGTGCACAATTTTATTGTAAAAATATGTATTTGGTGAAATCGTGCTTATTTTTATTTTACTTGACGTTAATAAAAACTCACTTAAAGTATTAATGGATTAACCCTCGTTTTTAAATCACCATTAAAATTAATCTGACAGATGACGTGGCAAATCATGATAAATCACCGGAATACGGAATATTATCAAAGAACTTGAACGATTCATTAATTACTATTATGAGTGTCAACTGAACTGATTCATTTTAAAACCATGAATTTTAATTTAGAATGAGAAATTGTAATAAAATAAAATGTTTCATTTGGTACTTAGGTAGTTTTTTAGTTTTGCAACATTCTGAATCTTATATTAATCTGTTCAGATATTTTTTGAGTAGATAAGATAACTTAAATAAAAGTCAAAGTCATTTATTTCAATTAGACCAGGAAGGCACTTTTGAACATCAACAACAAAATTTAGAAGTGAAGCTAGTTGCTCATTCCAAGTTGTAGATTCCTATGGAGAAAAACGAGCAAGAAACTCCATAGGTTACTCTTTTTCAATCGGGTTTGCAATACAATTCTAAAATTATGCAATTACGAATGTGACTTTATAATTACTATACCTGTAGGGAACAGAGAGTATAGTTCCCTAAGATCGGAAAAGGAGGATCCTCCGACCAGGCGAGGTGATCGTGCCTGGCGGGCTTTCTGCCCAACAGTTGTTCGTTGGGATTTTCTATCCGTGTTTATTCGCTTGTAAACTTTGCATGTGCGATGTAGGATTCTTGTGACGTCATCCGTTGACATGTGGCATGCGTCGCCACATCACTCCCTCCCAAGACCGGAGGTCGATCCCTCTGAGACGGCTGTCGATGCTTGAGATGAGTGGCGCCAGAGCCAGTGTAGAACGTCCCTAGTTCCAGTGGGTCGGAACCGTGCCGCTGAGTGCCCAGTGAGTCGGGTCAGCGGTGCAGGGTGAAACTCCAGTGAGTCGGAGAGATGAGTTCGCAGTGTCCCACGGTGAGTCGGGGAAGAGATGCTGCGAGGGTAGGTGCGTAGTGGCCGGTATCTGCGTTGACGGGAGGAGGTGTCCTTCAGACCGTGTGCAGAAGTGCTGTGCCTAGACGCTGGTGAGGCCGTAGGGAAGAACCAGGCTGCACAACTTCGTTGCAGGTAATGGTGGTCCCTGATGAGGCCGAGGATGCTGGTTGGCTGCGACTTGGTTACCGCTCAGCGGAGAAGTGATGAATGAGAGGGATGGCGATACGGATGACGGTGCTAATCTGCTCCGTGAAGTGAAGGTTGCTTCCAATCACGTCGGGGTCACCACTTTAGGGAACAGAGAGTATAGTTCCCTAAGATCGGAAAAGGAGGATCCTCCGACCAGGCGAGGTGATCGTGCCTGGCGGGCTTTCTGCCCAACAGTTGTTCGTTGGGATTTTCTATCCGTGTTTATTCGCTTGTAAACTTTGCATGTGCGATGTAGGATTCTTGTGACGTCATCCGTTGACATGTGGCATGCGTCGCCACATACCCATAAATCTAACGATATAAAATAATCGATTAAACTTGTAACATTTAAAACATCAAAACATATACCTACTTAAAATTCAAATCAATGATATGTGGGCAATGAGATAGAAAATAATGACGTGTGAACTATTTCTCACAATGTGCAATAAAATGTTGCCAGCTGTCCATTTTGTTCGTAATGCGAGGGGTCAAACTAGTATTTTTACACTTGACCCGCACACCAATACCTGTCTAGACAGTATTCGGGAATTATTATTACTCTTAATCGCTATTAGGGTTGACCAGTTAGTTCAAACCCCTATTTTGCAAATAATTGTTTACGATTCTCGAAAGTTGTTTTGAGATTTTTCAAGGATTTAGTGTAGTAACAGAATTCGAATTCAACTTTGTTACAAAAGTAACTATACTAAATAAGCCTGTTCCATGAAAAAGGATTAAATTCTTATTTCTTATTTATTTAAATAGGTATACCAACAGCTTCTGTATACATATTATTAAGAGATAATAAAGGTAACAATAGGTATTAGATTAAACAAAAAATCGTTTTGTATCTTAGCCTTACATTACCTATTATTTGAAATTCCTTAAAAAATTAATATCTTAACAAACATTTAACCAACATCTAAGTAAACTAAAGACACATTATAACTACGTCACCTGCGCTCTGTAGCCTCGCTTTTACCGCGGAAATGTCGATGCACGTCCGACAACAAAGTTAGCGTGGTTGTCCCAAGCAGGAAACTGTGACGTCACGATACATATGTACCTACTAGTACGTATACAGCCATTAGCGCCCTTTGTATTAACTTTTTAAACTTCAGGGTGCTGGATGAGGCAACGGCGCAAGTTTTTGCAGCCATATGTACGGGTATTACGCCTTTTTAAGCTTATTTCCTTTTTAAAGCTCTTTGCATATGTGTGCGGAGTTACTGTAGGTAATAATCAAATAATGCTAGTGTAAATGGTTTTTAAACCATAAGCTGGTTTAAAAACCAATACTTTGAAATATAAATCGTAATTCTCTCTTTATAACCATTAGAGGAAAAGTAGTGATTAGCTATAAAGCTATTTTAAATTTTATTGAAACAGAAAATATGATCCTGCACTCTTGTTAAATTGGTGATTACAAATTCGGACTTCATTACATGCAAAACATTTTAATAAAGGTTTCTATCGGGTTCTTCGATTTATTATTTTTCAGCAAAAACAAAATTTGGAATTGTCGCAGGCAGGTGTATAATTTAACATAACATCACGCCTTTTTATCCCGACGGCGTAGAGATGCACATTAATGCACTGAATGCCACTGTACAATGTACTTTTCACTGCCTATTGCCATATACCGGGCACAATTCCAGACTCCGTGCTACTACTGGGAATTTAAATTAAATGAATTATTATATGTTATTGTTTATGTATCTTTACAATATTATAACCTTCCTATTAAATTTTGCGGTACCTACTATGTAATAGCGCAACCGATCAGTTTGTAAGTGCCGAATGTTAGTTAGTGACAGAAATAGGGCGGCGATAACAAGACGACACTCCGACATCACTGCAACCTACATTCTGACACAGATGTTATTACAAACGATATGGAGGCTTACTGCTAATAATAATAAAGTAAATTGGGTACTGATAATAAGATTCTATTATATTAAAATACTGTTAGTTTTTTATAAGATCTACACATGTATAAATCTCATGACTGCCTCGTTGGCCGAATGGTCGCAAGTGCGACTGCCGGGCAAGGGGTCTCGGGTTCGATTTCCGGGTCGGGCAAAGTATTACTGGGTTTTTAAAAAATTCTTAGTAGTAGCAGAGTCTGGACTTATACCCGGTATATGGCAATAGGCTCACCCCCTATTACATGGGACTCATAACATAAACAGTGCAAAATGGGTGTTACATGGTACAGTGGCATAATGTACACCTCTGCCTACCCCTTCGGGGATAAAAGTTATATTATGTTATGTATAAATCTCAAGCTTTTATAGTTAGGTGAGAAACTTAGATATCATGATGATGTTACGTCACTATAAAAACTAAGTGTGTTGATAAGTAGTAAGTATAATTGAATTTAAACGGATTTATAGTGTGTTTTAAAAGTCGAAATTTTTTGTCAAATATAACGTTTCAAAGAGGCACGATGGTTCAATACGCTCAGTAAAAAGCCCAATACTGACCTCTGTTATCAACCCCACTGCGGTTTTAGGGTCATTAAGGCACCATTCGGTACCCTGTCATCGGAAAATTGAAGGCTTCGACCAGCTTGTCATAATGTTCGCGTCCATGTTTTTGACAATTATATTGTGGTATATATACCTACCACAAAACCAACCTGTTTTCTAGACAGTAAAGGTGCGTTCGGACTGGAATATCCTGGTTCTTCGCTCATATTTTGCCCTTAACCCTTGTTATCGAAAAAACCATTGAGTAATAAACAGAATTATGAAAGACTTCTTGTATACTTTTGACTGCAAATTTGGCGCGGTGGCTGGGCAACTGGCTGCCGCGCAACGTGTCGCGGCTTCGATTCCCGCACGGAACAACTCTTTGTGTGATCCACGGACTGTTGTTCCGGGTCTGGGTGTGATGTGTATGTGATGAACATGTATATGTTTGTAAACGCACCCTCGATACAGGAGAAAATCCTAGTGCAAAGCAACGTTTTTATTAAAAAAAAAAGAAAAGGATTATTAAGGAGTACTTTCACTTTGTCGGTGTCGTGGTGGTTAAAGACGCCTGCTTCGCATGCACGAGGGTGCAGGTTCAAAACCTACCAACGGAAAGTACCAATGTGACTTTTTCCGAGTTATATGTACTTTCTAAGATTATTTAGACACCACTGACCAACGGTGAAGGAAGACATCGTGAGGAAACCTGGGCTTATAATTTCTAATTATAAGTTTGAAATCGCCAACCCGCATTGAGCAAGCGTGGTGATTAATGCTCTAACCTTCTCCATGTGAGAAGAGGCTTTGCTCAGCAGTGGGCATTTATAAGCTGTTGATGATGACTTTCACTTTACAAACCCTTTCGAAAAGATTATACCTACATTAAAACACTACATATCTTGTTTTTCGTTAACTGATAGTAATATCGATCGGGTACGATAACAGAACCTATGCGCCTAATCCATATCTTGTTATAAGTGGTTCAATTTAATTTGTCAACATCTGTTTTACAATAGAAATAGGCGTATAATATCGTATTAAAAACAAATGTAAACGTATTAAGTGAGTGGGCAGTGAGTCTTAAATCTCTAATTATTCTACTGCAGTTTACGGTACAGAGGCTGGGTAGAATAAATCAAATATAATAGACCTTATCTACAGTCTACAATGTAAGCACTAAAGGTCTGGAATACTAAATCTTCCACGAATTATATCTTGAATCCCAACCCAAACGCTGTGCGACAGTTCCACCAGATGATGGAATATTCATTAATTGTTTTCATTCAGAATAATTTCATGTGACCAGCTATTTATTTTACGTTTAATTGTACTAAATTACTAAGGAAATATACTTTGAAATTATCTTACATACAAAGTCAAAAAGTAATAGTTAGTCTAGTCTACCCTAATCCCCGTCTCCCGAATCCCCGAAGCCTCCACAATCCTCAAATTCCCAATTCCCAAAAGGCCGATAACGCACTTGTAACGCCTTGGTGTTTCGAGTGTCCATGGGCGGCGCCGATTGCTTACCATCAGGTGATCCGTCTATTCGTTTACCGGCTTATGCTATAAAAAAAATTGCCAGAATTCCTAATACATAATTATCAAATTCTCAATAATAATTACCAGCAGTCCATACCAGGTATCGAACCTAAGACTGCTCACTACTTTGCCGCGCCGCTAGCTATTACCAACAGGCAATTAAAAACAACGTATTCAGATAATCATTTCAATAAGTATCATAATTGCATAGCAACCTCCAGTTGCATATTTTTGTAACATAGTACGACTACAAAATTCGTAACAAACATTTTAATTCGGTTATTTTTTCGTAAAGTTCAACATTTGTGGTCGGCTATACATCTGGCTTAGTAATTAGTGAAGTTTCTCGAATGTTCGGCGGACGCTCCGAGTTTAGTTCGTCGCTTGGTACATGTACGAGTACATAGATAATACGTACAGATACCAGCTGTCATCCTACTTGATCTAAACTGTTTTAAATTTTAATGTTCTGAAATAGAGTTAAAAATCTATTACAGATATTTAAACGGTTTGATCAGCTACACTATGTGTGCACAACTACAATACCTGTTTATTATTGCCAAAAACTAATTATTTTAGACTTAAATGATACTACCGTGCATTGCCTCGTTGGTCGAGTGGTCGCAACACCGACTGGCGATCTTGGGTCCGATTCCCGCATGGGACAAAGTATAGCTAAGTTTTTAAAAATTCTCAGTAGTAGCACGGAGTCTGGAATTGACCCCGGTATATGGCAATAGGCTCACCCTCTATTACATGGGACTAAAAACATAAATAGTGAAAAGTGGGTGTTACATTGAACAGTGGCATAATGTGCACCTCTGCCTACCACTTCGGGGATAAAAGGCGTGATGTTATGTGTATTATGTGATACTACAGTGTTACTAAAGTTTAACTATAATTAAGTTTTCGAAAGATAATCTTATCTTTACAATGATCATGATTTATAGTTCCACTTAGTTTACTTGATGTTCTGATCTTGCCAACAAATGTATTTGAAAATATAGACTTCGTTAGAGAAGTAATGACGAAAGTACACAATTTCATTTTATAAGTAGGATAATTGTTCCTTTTTTTCTTAATACCTTCAAGCATGTCTAAGTGCCTAGCAAATGACGATAAGTATTCAACAAGTATGTTTACTCGCAAAATAAAATTATAAGTATTTTGTTTTTCTTTCCAGTCAGACGTAATGATTACAAAAATAAGAGCCAATTATCTTCTTATTTCATGAGTAACACTTAAAGTTCTTACAGTATTTTTCCAATTACAAACAAAACACTCATAGGAAAATTTTACTTTCCACAATAAACTCAACGTTGTAAGTCTTCAAGATGATACACTTGTTCATGTTTAGTGCATTCTTCACAACTCAGCGTGTGAGAATACTTTATCAAGTTATGCGGAAAACTGACGACTCAGGGAAGCCGGGAACATGGCGCCGAGCGAATTAATTATACGGGTTCTTACTGCCAAGCATGAGGATAGTTTACAAGTAGAACAGTCTATCTAAACTAAACTTTTGTCTAGGAACACAGTTTGTATATAACGAGGTGTATTTAAATAACAAATAACTACATGTTATTTCTGTGCAGTGCTTGCGGGAGAGACCACGGAGCTCTCGAGCCGCGCCTCGCTCGCTGAGCCCACGCCTACTAAATTTCCAAGTACGTCTTCTAATAATAAATAAATAAAACGCTACAATAAGATCTCGAAGCAGAAAAATGATAAGAAAACATCGGAAGAAAATGTTCTCAAATCATGGCTACAAATTGGTAAAACACTGAAATACAAAATTATACGCTGTAGGAAAAATATTCGTACAATATTGCCACAATCTAATTCGAAAGACAATCATCATAATACAATTGGCAAACATAATACATGCAATCCTTCATCATCATCATTTGTGTTTTCACGAGTGTCTCATGTACCTTGTCGAGAGATCTTATTCTAGCGGCACATTGTCTTGTCACCCGTTTGCAACACTGCACGAGTATATATACCCAGCACAAACCAGCCACTGCCAACCCGTTATATACCCGTGACAATTGCCGAGTGAGCCGAAAAGTCCACATCGAATAAAATTTCATTCGCCAAATTGATTCCAAGGCACGATTTTTTACTCAGCAAATAAAACTGAAATTGAAACGAAACAGAAAGTGTGGACAGTCGGCAAATGGGAAAACATAATAACTGGCGTGTTTCCAATAAGTGCAACACCCTGGCACAATGTAGATCCCTATCACTGCCTCCCCATTTTCGATAAAATACTTTTATTTACCTCCATTCCGTTGTCAGCTCCAACCGAAACGCGATTTCAAAACGATCCCATTGTATAGATGTGTTTTTGTTTTGGTGTGATGCCCGAGCATGTAATGTGTGTTTGTTAGTAATATCATCATGAATGATTAATTTTAAGAAATACGAAACTAGATACAATATATACATGTCTATTTACCGATACCAGAGAATAGTCTTAATCGGTAAAACTAGGCTATCATTAAAGTTAAACGTATTTAAAACCCCCCATTGTCGTCTAGCACCTACCACCCAACATAATTGTTCTTCAATTTAGATAGGAATCTGAGATCACAATCTAAGCCTAAAAGCGGTAGTGCCTTTGTCTAAACGTTTAACAAAAATCCGTCTAATGAAGTTCTTAATCGAGGTTTGCCGACAAGGAAACTTTTAATGGGCCCCGCTAACTGCCAGCAATGGAAAGGAGCGAGACTTGAACCGCAACCCGACCTGAACGTGGCAAGTGTTTGCGACATTTACCAAATGACTTCAACTCGGTTGCTATCCGACACTATTCCGAACAAAAGCTTGGCTTGCGTACAAAACATGGGCGAGTTAATAGTTTCACTTGACAGTATTGTTCATTGTGTTCGTAATAAGGGAATTGAAGATTTCAAAATAACGACAATATAAGCATCACTATACAGCAGGAACATTTTTAAATACAAAACCATTAAAAACTACTATTTCCAATTATCTCGCATTACACAAATCTCAACAAAAAGTGAATTAATATAGCAAGGGAAACGAGAGAAAACTGAAAAAGTAAACTGGAAATTAATCAGCACTAAGTAGTCTCAGTGAACATGGCTCAGTAGCTGGAAGCGATATAACAATGTACGTACTTTGGACATTTAACAAAGAATAAGCATTCTGTATACGTCTCCGTCGCTTTACCCAGCCAGTCGTGAACATGCTTTTGAGTTCCACATTCAAGAGAAAGCAGTTCTTACCTTCTAGCCCGGAGCTGCGTCGCTAAAGACGGCTATTTTGGTCCTAAATCTTTACAGGTCTAGGTTTTTAGGTGAGAAGGTAAAGTTTGTTTTTGTTTTAACACCTTTTTGAACGTTGAATAAGTTTGAGTTTAGGCTGGAGAAGTACGATGCTCAGTTTTTTGGCTACTTAATATAATTAGAAATAAGGCAATCATGAAATAAAGTAAAGAATATCATCATATATCATTTTACATACAATGGAAATACTTACAAAAATAAAATCCGATAATAGATATTATATTAAAACCGCCCTTATAAATAACAAAGCCTTTTCTTTCCCACAAATGTTTATCAATGTTGTTTCTACATATGACTCATTTTTAAATGAATAAAGCTTACTTCCCACACGTTATCTCGGTTTTTCAGGAACGTACGTAGGGGTTAAACAAAGCAGACATTTTGAGGGCGCAGTCCTTTAACGTTGTTAGCTGCCGGTGACATTTTTATTGCAAGACCGTGAGGCATAGAGCTACTCATACTAAGACAATAACATTAAATCCACGTTAAATAAATACAAAGACCATACTTTCATAAATCCTCATTTAAAACTAAAATTACACGTATATTGAAATTGATAAATTTGCTCAACAAAACTTAAAATGCTATATAGCGTAACGCTCGTAGTCAAAGTGCTACGAAATCGTAGTAGGCGTAGCACTGTGCTACGGGCATCTACAATTACGGTCGCGCGCCCGGGACAAGCAAGCATCTGGGACTTGGAGTATTTTTATTTACTAATTGGTGGGTCGTTTATGGTTTTACTTCCTATTGTAATTGATGGAATGTTTATTGCTTATTGGTGTAAACGTATTTGATTTATAATATAATGAATTAAATAAATATATTGTCATTTTAAGTCACTATGACTGCGATGGTGACCAACGCTACGAATATTAAACGATAATTTAATGTGTAACAGGTATTTAATTTTAATTAAAACATCTTGTGTTAATCATCAAGGAAATGGCGACGGATAATCCAGCGTATTTGATTTTAGTAATTGCGGAGTTGAATTGAGGGTCCATTTTCCCATGTTTGTTTAAGTGCACTAAATCGACAAGGGATTTAATCAGTAAGGTGCTTAGTAATTCAATTATGACGGCTTTATGTAAACTGTAACTTACGGTGTAGGTAGAGTGCAGTAATCATAGAACTATGTGTATTGACATAGTTGGGTACTGTTTTAACATGTATTAAATATGTGATTTGTCTACGTGGAAGCCGCAAACTCTATGCAAAAATATGTTGTAGAAATCAATGGTAATAGTTTTGGAATAAAAGGTAAATTTAAGTTGTGATTGCAAAAAAAAAATAATTTCATTAAAAAAAGGTTGCTTATCGAATTGAAACCACAACAAAGAGTAGTCTATATACCGCCACAACGTTTATCAAAACCTTAAGATGACCAAACATCAAAAACCTTTAATCCTAACACGAATTTATTTTTTATAGAGTGCGACTTCACGTTCGTGAGCCGCGCCGGCGTCACCAACGGCACGTTCCATGCGCCCGAGCTGATCAACCCGAACAACCAGAGCCGCCAGTGCCTCTACACGTTCCTGGCCCTGCCAGGCCAGCGTGTGCTCGTCGAGTTCCGCACCTTCGACCTCCGGGGAAAACCGCCAGAGTATGTTACTATAGTCACTTTATATTAATCTTGATTGCTCCTAGCAAGGTTTAATTTTGAAGTCACACGTCTATTAGATGTAAGAAAATAGTTTTGAGACACTTAATATTCTTCTTCTTCTTCTTTACTTATATATAATACTAGCTTCTGCCCGCGACTTCGTACGCGTAATCCCATTTTTTCCCGCCCCGTTCGTGATTTTCGGTAAAAAGTAAAAAAAAAATTTGGTCAAAAAGTATCCTATGTCGGTCTCCTGGCTCTAAGCTACCTCCCTACCAATTTTCAGCCAAATCTATTCTGCCGTTCTTGAGTTATAAGTGGTGTAACTAACACGACTTTCTTTTATATATATAGATAATAACTTCAAGTTTGGTGCAGTGGCTAAAATTAGTAAAAAGAAAACACTAGTCATCAGAGCGTCAATATGTAGATTCCCATAATTTTTTTTGGGCACGTATTTAGCTAAGAATTACATATAATGCCACTGGAAATTTACTTACTTCATAAACTTAGTTATTTCACTTACTGACTGCCTCATTGGCCGATTGGTCGCAAGTGCGACTAGGGGTCTCGAGTTCGATTCCCGGGTCGGGCATAGTTTTATTGGGTTTTTCAAAAAAATCACAGTTATAGTACGGCGTCTTGAAATGTGCCCGGTATAAGGCAATAAGCTAACCCCCATTACATGGGACTCATAACATAAATAGTAAAAAGTGGGTATTACATTGTACATTGGCATAATGTACACCTCTCCCTTCGGGGATAAAAGGCGTGATGTTATGTAATTTCACTTAATAAATTAACAAAAACAGTAAATAAACAATTTAATTAAAAGACAGACCAAGTTTGTTGACTATTTGAAGCAAAATCAATAAAATAAGACTTGAAGCTCTTCGAATCAATTTGTAAGTTTAGTTCGAAACCAGAAGTTGTCAAGTTGGAGTATTTCAATCAGGAACTTCAACAAAACAAATCAAATAGACCGCAGTCCACATGGTGCAGATACACGTATAGAGAAGTGTGTCTATGTATTACAGTTCAGTTAAACGGTGGTTGAGATCATAACACGTTGTTATTTGACTTTATCGCTCACTTATTTGTTGTTTTCCAGTGGAGCTGCCGTGGGAGAACTACCAGCGTAAGTATCCCTATCCCTTTCACCCTTCCCCCATTACTCGAGACACAAACATGTTTTCTACCAATACTATTATTTATGTGCATAAGTATACATTTAGGAATTAGGTCAAACATTTCCGTGAAGGGAGAACCTTGACTGGATAAAGTTTGTTTGATGTATTCCGCTAAACTCTAGATATTCATTTCGTTGATGAATTTATGATCTATTTAATATTAACTCAAGGCCTATTGTTGTCCCAGAAAAGTAGTAATCAACTGTTTGTTCTTACAACAAAAAAAAATAGAATATTCGTTTAAACTGTCAAACACCAAGCGGTCACCGGTGACCGCGACCTATTGTTCTTTAATTGTGTCTATAAAACCGGTACTCGACGAGTTAATAATGAGTACTATATATGACATCATTCGTTGTTCATCCTTATTGTAGCTACAAAAAGGGCCCTAGGAATAGAAATCCTTTACTAACCGATTAGGTATAACAGTTTTGAAATTAGAACATTTTAATACAGACTTCTTTGTGTTACTCAGATGCATGCACGAGTCAATGGACATTTACTCGGAGATGGCATCCCTGGAAACAAGCGAGCTGGTCAACTCGGCGTTCGGCGGGCGTTACTGCGGGCCCATACCGCCGCGCCGCCGCGTCTCACTGCACCGCGCCGTCGCACTCTCCTTCTACACAGACAAAATGTACACGCCGCCTACACTCTTCACAGGAACCTACCAGTTCATCAACGCATGTAAGTCAACGCAGTAGTGAAAGAATAGAAAAGGCAATCTGTAAGATTGACACTCACGATGATAAAATCGTATGTTTTGACTATCGGAGCAGCATACATAATGGGTTACATTAAAAATAGGGAGAAATTATCATTTAAAATACGTAAAATGCTAATATTGAGACATTTTTTAATAATTTGTTAATTTTTCTAGTTGTTGAACATCTGTAAACATTTAGTTCATTAACAACATTGAAGTGCCCGTCAAAGTTGGTCGTCCCGCGTCCGCATAACTAATGTCCACAGTCCAGCAGTTGGTTCCGTCACAAGTTGTCACTTACTGATCTAGGACGTTTCGAAATAACTTCAGACTAGTATCTTTAGTGTTAGATTTAGGATTAGACGAAGTTTTATACATAAGGAGAAGACTTTTGGAGTGATTTTATGTAATATCGAGCGTTATACAAGTTTGATGCGATAAAAATAAACAGTTTTCGAGAAACAAATGACGACATACGGAAGCCCACTGTTTTTTTTCGATACAACTTACTTATTAATTAGTATCATATCACAGAGATACTTTTATTCATTGGTTAGAATAAGTAACAACTTTCTATATTATTTTTCAACAGCGGAATTCGAAGTGGGCACCCCAGTTCCCAACACATTGTGTTCGTTCGTGATAGAGGCGAGCAAACGCAAGACAGGCCTGCTGCTCTCCCCGACGTACCCTGGCATCTACCCAAAGGACATGACCTGCAACTATCTGTTCAGCGGCCAGCCCGGACAAAGGATCCGACTCGAGTTCAGAGATTTCGATCTGTTTTTCGGCGGGCCACAGTGAGTTCTTTTTTATTACAAGGACTTTTTGGTAGTTTCAGTTAAACTAAATTACTCATTGTAGATAAGTACTTATAGAGACCGAAAATAACAAATGGATGTCGTTAAAGTTTTAGACTCGGGTTTCTTTTTATGACAACAATCAAACGCGTGTTTAAAGAAAAGAGAGGTCAGGTATGTAAGGCAACTGACTGCGGTCAGTTGCCTTACATACCTGACCTCTCTAGACTGAGATCATCAGACCAATGAAAATCAATCTCGTGCTTTGAACTATTAGCAACATGAGTTTTTATCTTTTATTAACTGGAGTTCTTTTAATCAGTTGTCCGTTCGACTGGGTGCGCGTGTACGACGGGCCAGACAACACGTCGGCAGTGATCGGCACGTACTGCGGCCAGCAGCGGAACCTGGTGCTGTACTCCAGCGACGAGCGGCTGCTGGTCACGTTCTACACGCTGCCGCGCGCCGCCAGCACACAGAACCGCGGCTTTAAGGGTATCTTCGAGTTTTCAGAAAGTTTTGTTAAGTTAGGTAAGTGGAATTTTCTATTTTAATAAACAAAAGTCTTTCAAAGCGGTATTTCCTTCTTTTCTCCGGATATTTCTATACACATGTATATACATACATCTACCACATGGGACCTCAGTTCCCGTTTTGACTAAATTACTTCTTTTGACTCAAGTTAGAACAGCAATATACTGAACGAGCACATTGAAAACTTTGTAATTTATTACATCCGTACTTTACGTACAAAGAGTTTTTCCTTACTCAACAATCTTTGAGGGAAAGTTTTTTATTACTTTGGTCTATTGCTTTTCAGATTTTATAAGTAAACACGACGCCGAGCACATTAGGGGCTCAGAATGCGACCAGAAGATTCTAAGTAAAAAGGAATCGACAGGTTTCGTCTACCATCCAAATTATCCATTCCCTTATATACAAAAAGTTGTTTGTAGGTGAGTAAACTCCTACTCTTTAATGTGACGCATCACAAGTTCAGAAACATCATTAACATAACAATGACTTCCTTTCAGATATTTTATATATGGTATGCAAGATTCACAAAATTTGGAAAGGGTTCGATTAGAGTTTCAGAACTTTTCTATTCCGAAGGGCGATAATCCAAAACCGGAGTGAGTATACCAATAAATAAATAAATACATTACTCTCAATGTTTCTTTCCTTTACCCTTAGGCTTTTTGCTTTTAAGTATTTTGTTTTAAGTCTTCCTTGTACAAGTTTAGAATTTTGAAGTTATCTCTATAAAATTCCAGTTCTTGTCCTGATGGGTACCTGAAAGTATACCTGCGCGGCCAGGAGGCTACAGACTCGTACGACAAACACGACGCCGAGCTGTGCGGAGAGGGATCTGCGGGCAAACCTCCCTTCCCTCCGCCTTTACTCTCCGACGGGCCCCGCCTTGTGATGGTATTCAGCTCAGGAGAACTGCAGGGCAGGGGGTTCAAAGCCAAGTATACTTTCGAGACTGGTGAGTAAAAGTTCTGAGGAGACTGAGGAGAAGTTCTTGTCAATTAATAGGATTTTGAAGGAGAGACCACGCCTAGGCAAACGTAGTGAAGGACGCCCTATAGCATGGTGGAGTATCTGGATGTGGAGTGGAGAGCTGGAGATCAAGTTTAATGGCGTATGTTTAAAGATCCTATGTTTAGTAGTTAAGACTGTTACTTTTGTTACAATGTGCAGAAACTAAAGAATATTAAAGCAGTATGATAAAAGAACATAATCATGTTACAGAATATCGAGTGCCGGGCACAGCGGCGCCGGGCGGCGAGTGTGCGTTCACGTATCGAAGCGAAGCAAAGAAGCGCGGCGAGTTCAACTCCCCCCGCTACCCCTCCAACTACCCCTCACACACCAACTGCACATACACGTTAGCTGCCAGCCCTAGTGAGCAGGTCACAGTGGTGTTCGACCACTTTAAAGTGAGGGCTGACGCCTGGAATGCGACTGCAGGCGTGTACAGGTTAGTAACATGACGAATTTTGACAAAATTTATGGAACCTTAATTCATACCAACTAGAGGACTGATCATATCCAAATATATTTTAAGCTATACGTAACTAATTGAGGCTCTGGATTTTACAGTGGGGCAACATGCAGCGAAGACTGGGTGGAAGCGTGGTGGGTGGGTCGTGAAGGCGCACGAGTGCCACTGGGCAGGTGGTGTGGGCTGGCCACACCTGGCCCAATGCACTCTCCGCGTGGCGCCACTGGCCTCGTCATCGCGCTACACACAGATAGTGAGGCCGTCGCCTCTGGCTTCAAAGCTAGATATATTTTCGAGGTAATATCAATGTCTCAGACAAAATATAATAGCAGGTTCTTTAATATGAAATATGGTATTATTCTTTACCGGATCAATTTTTGTTTATCTTCAGCCAGCGAAGTCAATATTTGGCGACTGCGGCGGCAATATGTCCGGCGCAGAGTGGGGCGTGATCACGTCCCCCAACTTCCCGCAGAACTACGAGCAGCCCAAAAACGGACCGGCCTCCAGGGTCTGCAACTGGTTCGTTACGGCGCGCCCCGGGAAGAGACTCTTGCTCAATTTTGAATACTTCGCTGTCGAAGGACATCTTACTGGTTTGTATTGTTATAATATAACTATCCATCTCTTCCACAGTTTCAAAACATCTCAACAACTTTAGGAATATTATCTTTTTTACTTTTGTTGATAAAGTTAAAGTCTTAATATGAATATAATGGAACATTGCAGAGCGTGGATGTCCAGCGGCAGTTCTCAGGCTGTGGTACGAGAGCCCGGGTCCTCCGCTCGAGCTGTGTGGGGAGAAGGCACCCGGCGACCGCTGGCAGTACCTTTCCTCCTCCAACTCGATACGACTCTCGTAAGTTATTCTGATTGTCTTTAGATTGAAGTTTTTGGCTCGTTTACATAGATTAACTAAAATAATGGTTTGATGCTGATTCATTAGCTTAAGGCATTCTGTTAAGGGATCTGTTGAAGAGTTAGTGATGTATTTCGGCTTGGGCAGGTTTATAATAGCGGATAAGGCGGTGGGTGCGACGGGGTGGCGCGCCGTGTGGACGGAGGTGACGGTGCCGGAGAGCGGCGAGTGCGAGGAGGGCTCGCTGGACTGTGGCGGCGCGTGCCTGCCGGCCGGCGCGCGCTGCTCCGGCCTCAAGCACTGCGCACTCACGGCCGACACCAAGCCCACCCACTGTTAGTATGCACCGCTTCTACCGCAGAACTGATCCACGGCAACCGACCGTCGTACGTACACCGCCCGGTACACGTCCAACCATCTGACGTCGAGGAATACTTGCTACTAAAAGTATTCGAATGATAATCGTAGACATTACTATCTTTATCGTACTTACATATCTAATGACTTTATCTTCTAGGTGTCTAAAGGAAGTCCTCGTTTATCCTTATGTTATAACTTAGATTACGACTAAGTCTAAATTGAATAAGCTAAACTTTTTCCAAATTTTTAATTAATTTGAACTGACACTGTATATTACAATTGGCACTTTACCGCACTTTGCATTTCCACTTGATAAATGTATCTACACCGTTGCATTTTGTCGTTGCATTATAGGGGTTATAAATTAAAGTCTATAATTATAAATTATAACTATGATAATGTAGCTTGTTGAGAATACTTACGGAGTAAGCAGTATATGGACTACTGACTATTTTGTTATTGTGCTTCCCTACTTGCTTGTACACTACTTGATACAAAGTGATATAGAGTAGAATGTCTCGAAATATATTTTGTCTTCTCCACAGTCTCCACCACGTCTCCACTCACTACACTACCTTCAAACATTAATTAATTACATTCCAATAAGTGAGAAAAAACTAGTATTAATTATTCGACAATAAAAGGGCATGCAACCTTTTTCCAAAATGAAATACTAAAATAAAGAATCGTTGTCATGGAAACACGAACCTCCGAGAGATTCTACTCGTAACTATCCCGCCAGTCAGCCGGTACGCCGGTACCCACTACCCACGTATCGCTACATTACGTAACTGTAACGTAACTGAGCAGGGAGTCGCAACACGAAGCTTGTCGTACATTCGCTGCTTACTCCTGCTTTTATCTTCTAAATCGTTGTAAAATATTGTATTCTAAACACTGTAGCACTGTTAACTAATAACTCTAAACAAATACAATAATGTTATGTTCACTGTACTTTCTCAGTATAAGGATGATTCAATGCAATCTTTGTCTCTAAGGAAGTTGTTACATGTACTCTAGGGATCTAGGTGTTTAGACACTTTCCATCATATAATTGTTGGTGAATTAGCAGAATATATTGAATATGTTGCAAAGATTACAGACTTTTTCATTTACATACCAAGGCTCCCCTTAGTATAATTTAAATCTAACTAGTTAAATGTTCTTCATGTTAACTCACTCTTGCATTCATAACTTCTACTCCATTTAAATACTCTATTTTTATTTTACTTCCTTCAAATACTGTGATGACTCAGGAGAGTTGCATCTCTGATCTGTCCTAAGTCTAAATTTTTATTATGTTTTTGATCGTTAGCATATTTTGTAATTTGTTGCAATTGATAAAGAAGTCACTCCAATGGGACAAAGCTTGCATTGAGTCATCGCACTATGGGGCCCGGGGTACCGCAACAACTGTTTCTAACAGAGCACTTTCTGGTGGAGTACTAGAGCTTCAATGAGTAGTTTGAAAACGTATCGTTTCTTAAACTTGATGATGACTTCGTCAATTCTATTTAGTCGCGAAGTATTGAAGTTATTTCCGAAGGAGGGAGTACGAATATTAGTAGTAGGTCGGTCGTGTTCCACCAGAGAGTGTAGGGCCCTGGGCTGGTCTGACGGCGCGGTGTGCGCAGGCGGCGCGGCGCCGGGGCGGTTGGCGGCGCGCGCCGCTCTGGTCGCGCTGTCGCTTGTGCTCGCCGCCCCGCACTGACCGGGCGCTGCGCACGTGAGTCTATACTACCACCTTCATCCTCTCACCTCAAAGCTCCTGACTCCTGACTCCTTCTGTCTCCACCGTCATTGCCGCATCGGAAAGAGGGAAAACAGGTAGCAGCCAAATATTAATTACATATTTGGATACGAGAGTCATAAACAACAAAGGCTAGTCTGTTTTCTTCTCTGCTACGCTGGTTTTATTTTAAAGATCAGAAAATATGCTCTTCGCAGTACCTACGGTTGATGCGGAAGTGGATTGTAAAAGTCGACGTTAATTTATTTGGCGTGCGTTACCCCAACAAGAAAGTATCTCCTAGAGATATATGAGTAGAACGTATAGTTGGTGCCCTACCTGCTGTAAATGTGCCCCCACTTAAAAAATGTGTGCCCCCTGTCGTTTTGAAAAAAAAACGGAAAAACGATTCTTGCTGGGGTAACGTTTTTCTAGCAGGAAAATTCTAAACGAGTGATCGGAGAGAAAAAAAATGTTCATGGCCAGAGAGCTTATATGTGTGCCACTATGTGCCCCCAAAAATAAAATCTGTGCCCCTTCAGATTTTCGGGATATTGCGTTTCCTGCTGGAGTAACGTTTTGATGAATCGTATATCTCTAAAACCATTGCATGTGCCCCTGTAGAATAAACATTCACGAGTAGCTCGTAATGTGTGCCTCTGTGTGCTCCAATTAGATTTAAGGAAATATTTATAGTTTTCAAGTTATCGCGGTTTTATGAAAATCCGAAAAACATCGCAGCGCCTAAATGAGACAAGGTATAAGTTCGCTGAAAACTGTATTCGGTCCTTCTTGATGCTAATAATAACCATACAAAGTTTCAAAACGCTTCATGCATGCGTTTTTGAATAATCTTGCTGCAAGTCAAGACGATGGTGTCATAACTTTGACGGCAAAAACAAGGAACTGGCTAAATCCCAGATGTGTAGGTGTAAACCAAAATCATGTGCCTTTAATCAAAAATATGTGGTGAAAATATTGAGCTTGGAATGTTTCGCATTAAGTAAATATGAACAAAAAACCGAATTAAGTAAACAACGGCTGGTTATCCGACCAAATTTGAATGACTACTAAAAAGCGACGGATTCATACATATCGATGACCTTCTTTATTGGACGTATTATACCTAAGCTGTTGTCCGTGCAGTTGCGTTCAAAAGTTTTGGGGGCTAATTAAAAAATATAAAATAATGCAGCTTGTGACTATATTAATGAAACAGCTTGTTGATGTGGAAATTATTATTTTTCTTCCCTTAATTTAAGAAAAAAAACTTAACTTAACTTAAACTAAACTAAACTTCCAAAAGACATAAGAAAATTTGTATTTCGCGGGCTACTCTGGAGCATTCATTTTAACCCTGTACAATTTTGTCTATTCTACTGTGTAGACTATTACATGTGGCATAATATTATATTTCCCACTTCGTTGGATTTTACCATATAAGTCATCATAACATTCAAATAAATTACTATTTTTTCTGTAGCAGTGAGCCCTGTAATGTCCAACACTATTGAGTTTCGAAGCGGGTTCATATTCTATTGCAGACAGAATTGTGTACTCCTTATTATTTACTTCAATGTTACGAGGCAGATCATCCAACTTGACGCAAACGTCATGAAGTTCATAAATGATAATATCTTTAACATTGTATCTGAAGGATATATTTCCGGCGCAACAAATATGACACTCTGGAGTAAATTCTGTTCTTAAACATGATTCGCAAGCTTCTTGTAGGTGGTTGATACCTTTAATATTATATATCTAAGTTCAACGGCAAATACTTGCATTGTACAATTTGTTTTCATCTGCATGACTTATGCACATACTATTAGAGCAAACTCTTTGTCTTATAGCAGAAACAAATAAGCTAACTATTTCATAAGGTACAAGTATTTGTAAATAAGTCAAAATAAAGATATTAAATACTTACCACCGCAGTAAGTAAAAAAACAAAAAGTAAACAAACAGTATCAGTGCAACTGCGTGACTCACATAACAGTGTCCTTGGCGTCATTACATAACTGCAACTGTTTACCAATAAAAAGAAATAATCTAAACGCACTTCCTAGTCAATAAACACTTTGTACCTATTATTCACTAGTAGAACATAATCCAATAACAACTTTATTTTATTATTTATTACTTTTCTACTTCAGTGTACTCAGGCACAACACGTGTGAACCGGTTAGTAAGTAAAATAAAGAAGGTCATCGATATGTATGAATCCGTCGCTTTTTAGTAGTCATTCAAATTTGGTCGGATAACCAGCCGTTGTTTACTTAATTCGGTTTTTTGTTCATATTTACTTAATGCGAAACATTCCAAGCTCAATATTTTCACCACATATTTTTGATTAAAGGCACATGATTTTGGTTTACACCTACACATCTGGGATTTAGCCAGTTCCTTGTTTTTGCCGTCAAAGTTATGACACCATCGTCTTGACTTGTAGCAAGATTATTCAAAAACGCATGCATGAAGCGTTTTGAAACTTTGTATGGTTATTATTAGCATCAAGAAGGACCGAATACAGTTTTCAGCGAACTTATACCTTGTCTCATTTAGGCGCTGCG
This sequence comes from Spodoptera littoralis, assembly GCA_902850265.1. Taxonomy (NCBI): domain Eukaryota; kingdom Metazoa; phylum Arthropoda; class Insecta; order Lepidoptera; family Noctuidae; genus Spodoptera; species Spodoptera littoralis. The sequence continues at coordinate 13,159,606 of LR824542.2, forward strand.
ATGTTTTTCGGATTTTCATAAAACCGCGATAACTTGAAAACTATAAATATTTCCTTAAATCTAATTGGAGCACACAGAGGCACACATTACGAGCTACTCGTGAATGTTTATTCTACAGGGGCACATGCAATGGTTTTAGAGATATACGATTCATCAAAACGTTACTCCAGCAGGAAACGCAATATCCCGAAAATCTGAAGGGGCACAGATTTTATTTTTGGGGGCACATAGTGGCACACATATAAGCTCTCTGGCCATGAACATTTTTTTTCTCTCCGATCACTCGTTTAGAATTTTCCTGCTAGAAAAACGTTACCCCAGCAAGAATCGTTTTTCCGTTTTTTTTTCAAAACGACAGGGGGCACACATTTTTTAAGTGGGGGCACATTTACAGCAGGTAGGGCACCAACTATACGTTCAACTCATATATCTCTAGGAGATACTTTCTTGTTGGGGTAACGCACGCATTTATTTGTATTCAGGTAATCGGCTTATTGATATAATTTGTGTCATTGTGATCCTGCTGTTATTATTTATTTTGCAGCTTTTGTAAACACGTTTTGTATCTAGAACTCTTTTCTCTTATTTCGTAGAAAATCGAGTGTCTTCCGCCTTGCTACGCTTTGTCATGTGCTATCTCGATCCTGGATTGATTAATTGCCTTCACTATGAAAACCTTCTCAGAACAAGTAACTCAAATGCTTCAGTGAATTTCACGCCGGTTACTTGGTAGATGCAAAAACGCCAGTTAAGTTTGCAGTCACTAGACAGTAAACAGACCTTTGAGAAAACTTTGTATTTTGCCTTTCTTACATTTATTAAATACATAACCAAGAATCCTAATAAAACGTAGGTAATTGCATACTTTAGGTAATACTCTGTTTGTTTGAAAACAAAATTGGATTATCTAGATGGCACCACAATCGGGTTTAGGAAAACATGACGACAATATTTTTTTCTACTCAATCTAATTTAAGAGTTTAGTTAATTAAAATGGCAATATTGGCAATTAATTACATCCATGATTGCTTCACCACACATCACTCTCTGCTTCCCTATCTATTTTATAATATTTTATACTAAAACACTCTGTATGCATGTTGTAAAACTGTCTACCTAAACTATCAAAAATAAAAATTCAAAATAAACTTAAAAAATACTAAAAGAAAATAAGTTTTGTAATATTCACTGACATCATAGACGAGATGCATACTTTCACTTCTTCATTTACATCTGCAGATCTATCAGCATCGGGGCTGATTTGCATCCAGTTAAAATTAAAATTTTCTGGTTTAACTAGTTGAGCAACGATAGCTCTCGGATTAAAACTTTTATCTTTGAGTATTGCAAAGCTTCCAAAACAACCAAACACCTAAAAGGACCGAGAGGTCGACTCCCCCAATCCGTTCCGACGTGGAAGTCGGATCGTATAATTAACACATATTTTTTTTAAAAAGTGCCACTATTTACTTTCTTTGTAATAATTTGCTTTCCTTTCCTTTGGACAGGAATGCCAAACGAACATACTTTAATGTAATTTTATGAATAATTTATTTATTTTTATTCAACAACTCGTTAACTTGTGTGCCTGTGATGAACTCATCTACCTACCTATTTATCTAGGTTTTTAGATAAAGGGAAAAATACGGTATTATGCCATACTTTTCTTTAAGAATTCCGAAATTATACGATCTCGCTTTCGCAATTTTATTCGTCGGCGTTCAAGCATTCTCAGATCCAGCGACTGTTTTAGAAGTTCGGCAGTTTAGTCAGGGAGTCGACCCGCCGGGTTCGAACGAGGTTGTAGGCGTAACGTATTCGTAGGCGGCGAGAGCGCAGTGACAGGCGGGTCCGGCAGCCTGGCGTGGTGGTGGGCCGTGTGCGGCGGCGGCGGCGGCGCGGTGGCGCTGGGCGCCTGGTGGATGCGGCGCGCACGGCGGGCGCGGGCGGCGCGCGTGCGCAGGCCGCCGCCGCCCCGCGCCCCCCGCCGTTAGCGCGCCGCGCCCCCGCTGCCCGCCTAGCCGCGCCGCCCGCGCCCCCTGACACCGTATGACGACGCGCCCACGCCGCAACGGCGACGCACGCACCACTGAATAGTTGATTACACGACTTTAACGTATAATTTGTTTTATTACTCCTTTTACATTTTAAAGCAAAACAGAAAATGGTGTATCGAAGCTCTTTGGTTAAGTTCTTAGGCTATAGCTTTTTATATTGAAAATAGGTCGGCGTTTGGCCAATTTCTCGCCTGAACTCTAACTCTTATATCTTTTAAACAAAGACGCGACCAAACTTTATTACAGTCTAGGGATACTAGAAGGCGAAATACGATATTTGTTTTTGAGACCTCATTTCTGAGTGAACTTGCGTCCGCCATTTTTCAACATCCTTAGTCCTTGGCTTATAGCTAAGCGAGAGACACCAAAATAAATACTCGAGTTACCTACCAATTTCAAAATGAGTGATGAAGAGTCAAGTTCTGTCTCTATTCACGTAATAGAGAAGTTCTTTAAACTCTGTAACTGTGTAGTGTGCAGGTGTAAGTATGTAACTTTACCATAATTCACCTCTTTTTATCGGCGAGAACGTCGCAGGGATGTCGTAGGTCGCGTAGGTCAGTCACGTCAGGTTGTTTTCAAAAATCTATAAAGACTGTCGACTTCAAGAAGCAGTTTCAAGTTCGGTTTGGTAAAACTGAGGTGAACTAAGGGACCATAGACTCGGCACTAAGTGAGTTCCGACTTGGTTGCACACAGAAATAGGAGACCTGCGTATAGGTCAGGTAATCAAGATGGACATGAAAGAGAAAGGAAACGAGCAGATAATAAGGCAAACACAGTTTTGCAAATTTATTCCACATATTAAACTGATACAAGATTGATACAAGTCGAGTTCTAACAGTATGGACATGCTATGTGGTCGAATACAAAAAAAAAGTTTAGTACAGCAATAATAAACATTACAGAAATCCTGAACTTTACAATACTACTGCCTCACACTAATGTATTTTAAGGGAAATATGTAATAAAAATAAAGCAAAAAAAACTAAAGCAGGAACACAGTCGGGAAATGTTCGAGTACAGGGGGTGGTTTTATTTTAGCCGTAATCGCTAGTCGTCGGAGAGTTCAATTCATTCAAGAATCCGATTAAATTCATTCAAGTATCCTAAGTTGTAAGTATGTCAAAAAACAACAGTCAAACTCCTTACAATATAATAATTACTGCTAAAATACACATCACATCGCAAAATGCGTTCACAGGAATAAAATATATCGAATAACATGTATTAAAAAAAAACAGACAGTCGACGGGTCCGCGACCCAAGCGCACGGTCGCAAACAGGCAACCGCGGCCGTGCGCTCCCCTCAAATAAAGTATATATTAAATATATATACGGCTAATACGACAGTGAAAAACATAAGCATAACGGGAAACTTACAATCGAAACATTTCATAACGTCCTACTTTAAGATTTTTTCGGATCGATGCGATACAAAATCGAAAACTCGAAAATCAAATAAAAAAACACATATATAGAAAAAAGTAGAGCGATCCTCTCGGCACGCAGCGAGGACCGGACGTGAACGTATCCGCGGGCCGCGAGCGCGCGCGCGCAGCGACCAGTGCACCCCCCGCGCAGCTTGTAGTGCCTCCCATGCGGGGGCCGGCCGCCCGCGGCGCCCGCGCCCGCGCTCCCCGCTCCCTACCCGCGCCCCTCGCGCTCCCCGCGCCCCCCGCGCTAGCTGGCCAGCGGCTGCTGCGCCAGCGCGCCGCCGCCCCAGCCCGCGCCCGCGCCGCACCCGCCCGCGCCCACCCGCCGCTTGCACTCCCCCCCGACGTTCTGGTGGCCCCCGTCGTGTTTACGTTTACCTAAGACATACAAAACACTTTCAAGTACAACTTCTATTAAATTCTCGCTCATTTTTCGTCAAGTGACGAATTTCAAACAACACCACCTCGATTATAACTACTTAGCTGCTAACTGCTAAAGGGAAGGGTTGGTGATACACATAGGGAGTATTCACTATAGATTTTGTTATAAGAACTCGACCTTGTGACCCGTAAGGAATTTTATGACCACAACCGGCCTAAATCATGAAAGGTCTTCCACAAACTTCAGAAGGAAAAATGGACTCGTCACTCGATCGAGCTCTACAATTTTGGCCAAGTTTGTGGTAGCCCTAAGACTAGTAAGGACCGATATAGGAGAGGGATAGTTACCGATATAGAATGTATCGAAATCCAGATTTACACGCAAACCATCAAACATGCTGAAATAAAAGGAGAAGGTTTCAGGATATTATTCAAGGGCAACGAGGTCGACCGAGAGAGAGTCCAATTTTCTTTCCATAGTAATTTAGAATTTTGCAGTGAGGTAAGTCAGGCAGGTATTAGGTGAAGTGGAGGTAAGGAATTAATGTTTTCATTTACCTACATGATGAGATCTCAAATATCTTAAGGCATTCTTTGATCTCAATTAAGTAAAGGAATATGGCAGGTTGTAGAGGTGTGCTAGTGTGGAATATGCATAGGTAGTTTAGTATCCTTGCCTGGTACTGACCTGGTAAACTTGGCTTGGCGCGGGGATTGCCACGCATGGCGCTGGGCGTGCGGCGGCCACGCGCGACGCGGCGCGCACCACCACGGGCCCCAGCCGCGGGGGCCGGCGCCGCCGCGCGCCGCGCCCATCGCCCGCCCGTCCCACATGACCCAGCCTGCGCACAACCACCAGCTCACACCCGCGACACTACCACCCGCCTCCCCCGCACTCCTGCCGGCTTCCTACGACTCAGGGGCCAGAGCTTGTCCATTACTACAAGTCGTAGGAAACCATCAGGAACGTATTGGGGAGGAGGATGCCAAGGTGGTAAAATAAAAAAATATACAGCGACCGATTTCTGTTTCATAAAATGCTTATTGAGTTTGTTAAATTTAAGCCAAAATAAAAACCTAAGCACATTAAAACCAATTATTTACATGTGAAAAATATACAAGCAGATCTATTACATGCTAGAGAGTATAAATAAACTTGCATCGTTACTGATTTCGGTCGATCATTAATGTGCTCAAGATTTCATTGCAAACATATGTTCACTTAAAAGTACAGAAAATCGGTCCAAAATATAAAAAAATACAAATACTATCATTTCAACTATAAAACTTCATGCAGTTTACTAGAAAAATAAATATCCAAAGTTTTACTTGCTATACATTAATTATAGTTGAAACAATAATTTGAATAAATTACTATCATGCTGCAAAGTTTTTTTGCTATTTGCAATACAATGTATCTATCTCAAAATACCAGAATAAATATAATTTCACAATAAATAAATGTAAATACGCAACTTACAAACGCTGTTTAAGTAGTTGTGTAATATATCAAATATTCCGGTATTAGAGGATAGTTAAACAACGTTTATGAGTCGCGTAACATATCAAAATACATAATTATATTGTGGGTTTCGAGATAAAAGTACCTGTGATGAGCTCACAAAACATGGTTAGTGCCAACGTCTCAAGCTTTGTTACGAGAAAGAACACTTTTACCGTGGAACGCCACACAATACCAAGTCGAAATAAATAAATCAAAGAAACAATCAGGTACCTACTGAAGCATTCTAATTCAATGAATCATTCAACAGTAACGCATTCCAGGATAGGGTGACGAATATCGTCATTTACTTTGCCTACACTTTACTTTTACTGAAAATGTATAACATCTACGACATTAACTAAGTGGGAGATATCGTCTAATCAAATCTAACATCGACATCCACTAACATCAAGATACAATTTGGAATAAAGTGAGCGCCAATCGGCGGTACCTGAATGCCTCCGGTTAGATCGTAGTAAAGCGAGTTGGGCCCGAGACCGAGCTCGTCGTCCTGAGTGAGGCATTTACCAAGCGGGTCAGTAAGTCTTCTCAACATATTCTCTACCTCGTTACAACAACGAGAAATTATACAACATTACTCGGGCGTTCCAAAGCTTCGGGGGCACGCTACTTTCCTCGCCTACGGGATGTGTGCGGGTGGCAAAGCTCGGGCGTGTTATCGGTTAGTGATAAGCGAAGCAAAGCTCTACATGGGGGTGACAAGCGCGGCGGCATGACGTTAAGCGGTGCAAGTGTGAAATGGCAACTGAAAACAACAGGTACAGATGAGACGGGCATGTTAGTCGGAGTGGCCGCAGCCATATAGACCTGATGGTGAGATCGGCCGACGGCCACCCCGCGCCCACTAACACTTTTCCCGGCAATCAGTGACAAGTCGGAGGCCCCGCCCGCCCAGTGCAATCACCACCGTCAGGCCTACACACTACCGTCTTTACCGAGTCACTAACTCCGTTCGAGGATGGGATTAAACAAAAATAAAAATAAAAACAGTAGATGATAAAAATTTGGCAAATCAAATCGATAGAACAATAATGAGTACAGCGACTAGTGACTAGTAAATAAGAGTGATACATTAGTGAGTGTGTGTGGGACCCACCGGTTGCGGTCTGTTGGGAGGCTGGCGGACGGCGGACGGTTGCGGTGGCCCCGCGTAATCAAAATAGAACTCATCGTACCGGTAAAATGGCTCATTGTAGCCACCTCGGTAATCACCGTACCCGTAATAGTCGTAATCATAATCTATAAACACACAACACAGGCCTTTTAGAGGCTAAGCTAAACTAACTCTAACTTACAAGCTACCGATGTCGGCTGGCGCATAGCGAGCCTCCACGACACTCGTACCGGGAAAAGATTACAAGTAACACATGCTGTCGTCACTTTACACGGGGTTCAGTACAGGTATGTATGGAACAGCACACGGGTTAAATCCAACACCTCTGCTCCTCCGTAGCGGTCACACCTCGGTACGGACCGATCAAGCAGCTTCACGGTATCGACACACGGAACAACATGCATCGTGATATGTCTAACTGTTCATGTCCATTGTCTGATGAATAAAACTGTTTATGAATTTTTTATTGAGATAATGGCTATGTTGATTGTCACGACCCACCACCAGAACCTACCTAAGCATAGTTACGTGTTCAGGGTCTAGCGGAGCCGACACCTGAACACTCACAATGACTTCAGATCGTAGCATGCACTGTCTGTTAATATTGTTATTACACTTTATATGGACCATGTGTAGCCCTCGACTATCTTTGATAGATCGAAAGTTTTCCGAAACCATGCATCGAACCTAATCCTAGCTGTCATTAATAACTAGCCTAGGTAGTAGCGTTAATGAAACATGTACTGAGGCCTTAACGATACACTATAAACTCCCAAACTTTTATTGTTTACGGGCGGCAATGAACCACCCACCTGGCAACACTCGGGGAAGTCCCGGGCTGAGTGTATAGTAGCGGCCATCTTGTTAGTAAGGGACAGTAGCGGATTGTGCGAGTGTGCGCGTGGAGACCACACCGTGTTCACATCTCTGTTCGTGTGAGGGATCGCGAGCTAGGTGGAGGGAGATAGTCTGTACTTTATTATATCTTGCAGTACGATCCCGCGGTACTTTGTATGATCAATGTACTTCTCTAGTTCCCTTCACCTGTCTCTGTGTGCTGTCACTTTGTACTGTTTATTGGCACGACGAAGGCTCGGTGGATATCCTTCACTCTGATTAAGACGTTTCACATGTATGGGACAACAATTATACGTACTCATCATATTACGTAAAGTATTGTATTACAATTTATAGTCGAGGGTTTGTGTAAGGAGAGGGCCGAGCGTCCGCGTCCGGTCGGTGTGTGTGGCGGCGTGTGTAGTGTGTGTGGTGTGTGCGTGTATGTGTGTGTGTGTTGGTATACTGACCGTAGTCGCCGCGCGCCTGGGGCGGGCGCGGCTGCGGCTGCGGGGTGCGGCCGCGCAGTACCGGCGAGCAGCTGCACCAATCGAATCTGACAGTTAACACCCGACGTTACATACATCGTGAGCGTGCCTAGCCAGCCTCGGTAAACTTTCAAACCTAGCCCCGCTGCACTTACACACACGTCCCTCTCCGTCTCGTCACCTGTTTCCTTACAAGCGCGGTGAAACATGTCGCCCTGTTGCTGTTGCTTGTTCGTCCTTTGCTCAACGCTTGCAACGCCATTCGATTATTTTACTAAGGCGTACGTCACATACGTTTAAGTAATCTGTATCTTTTTTGCAATCCTTTTTATATCATCAAAAACCAGTGTTAAATATTAATAAAAAAATCTACAATCATTTACATTTAAAATCATTCAGTTACAAAGTTGCGACAAGTTTTATTCATCCATCTGTGTGTGAAGCGCGCGTTACCATCAACATTTATTGCCATTCAAACAACATTTTAACAACGTATTCATTCATGCTACAATTCTTTGCAACAATGTTAATCTGCAACTCACATTAATGTATCAAGTGCGTACTTGTTTCATTACAATATTGTTAGGTATAACAATTGTGATTTATGACTATTGTATTCTTGATACGTTTTTCCTTTTTATTTACATTGAGATATTTTAATGAAGTCGGTAAATTATCTCTTAAACATTTTAAGGAAATTGAATGGACATAGATGCTGATGTTCGGGCTTTGTTTTCCATTTATGAATTTTGATAATTGTTTTATTTTTCTCGTTGGAATAACTCGTGCAGATACAAGTTCCAACGACCCTGTTTGATGGTTTACTGAGGCATAATTAAGATCATCTTTGCAAATTGAAAATTTATATTTAAACAATTAAGTTGTAATCTTAATCTGAGATGTATCTTTAGCAAAATGTACGTCGGGGATAGTAGAACAAATAATTAAAAATAAAAGTTTTACAGAGAAACCAGGAAACAAATATCAAGTTTATTCATTTTGACTAAGAGACAACTGTTGTTGCACACCTCTCATGAGACACTGTTTGACGAGTTAACATGACTAGTTTCAAGCCACGCTAGGAGCTTATAAGCAGTTGAGACAGAGAATCAATCAACATGTTAGTGAGGTTTAATAGGTTTTTTCTCGTCTCTAGAGCAAAATGAGTTGACCTAATTTGTTTGTTGGTTCCTCAAGAGTTAGTAAAAGGTTACGAACTTACCCGCCGCGGCCATGGATCATCTGCATCATACGTCGTTCGCGAGCGCGCAGTATTTCTTCTTTCTTCTTCTTGTCGGACGGGGGCTTGGCTAGCGACACTTCCAGTCGCGCACCACCCATTTCTTTACCGTCTAGCTCTTGCATCGCCTGGAAATTTGAGGAGCAGATCTGATTTATCGTATTTGTCTATCAAACTTTGCTATAAGAATAAAAACCGTTCTATTTCGGAAATATGTTAAACCATTTGCGAATTTAGTTAGTCCTTTCATGAAAGCAGAACTAAGAAAATAGTTTTAAATAGTTTGTCTGTTCTCTATAAAATATGTATCAACTTTAAACTGTATGGCACACCTTTACTGCACAGTCCCGGTCCTCAAAATGCACGAACGCGTAATCCTTAATCTTCTTGACGCGTTCCACAGTGCCGTAGCGCTCGAACTCTTCCTTCAGCGCGTCTTCAGTTATCTCTTGCGTCAGGTTGCGCGCGTACAACACCTTCACCTGTCACATCACACAGCTATACTACTGCAATCTATGCTCGTTTAGATGGCTGCACTATCGCAGCATAGTACACACAAAATGGAAAATTTGGGCACTTACTTTGCTCATTGTTTGCTCGTCAGGTTCCTCTTGTGGGTCCGCCCAATCCACTATTATATCACAGCCCCATACCTGCTCGAATTATAAACAAACATAACATTACACTAACGCTCGGCTCTGACGGCACCAACAAATGGTACATCGCGAGAAGTGTCAGAATTAACATTTACCTTTATTCTACCAGTGCCAAGTCTACGTTTAGCTAGTGACGCCGCTTTGTGAGACTCGTATTCCAAAAAACAAAATCCTCTATTTTTCTTCTTGTCATCGGGCGAACTATATATTATAACTTCGACGAGCCCAGCTGCAATCATAAAATATGGATAAGGACCAGGAAGCGGGGCGCAGGCACGCTAACGGTATGAACAAAGCTTCCCTCGAGCCCGACGCGCAAAAGTCAGTCATTCAACGCTACAGAATATGAAGCAAATCAAACAATATTCCAGGAGAACATATACGGTACTGAAGAATTCTATTCTAGAGAACAACAGCAAGGTTCTCCAGTCATGACCAGTGAGCATTCTCGAGGCAAAGGCCAATCAAAGGTACGGTCGGCGGGCCGCGGGCCACGGCGCCGCGCGTGCCGTCGGCGGGCCCCGCGGCAGGGCCCCGCGGCAGGTCCGCGGCCGGGCCGCGGCCGGGCCGCCCCCTGCGGGCCGCCCCCTGCGGCCGCGCGCGGCGCGGTGCTCCGCGGCTCGCTAACTTATCAACCGAGTAGCACTTATTATGAATTCGACAAGGACTTACGTGCGTGCCTAGTAAACTCCTCAAACAAATCGTCCCGATCTCGATTCTTAGGGATATTCCCCACGAATAACCGGTGATTGTTAAAGGAAACTGTTACGCCAATCTTTTTCCCCTTTCGAATTTCATAATCATTCAGCTGCAAGAACAATTCGAGGGAGAATAGCCTGGGCCGGGGCCGGGTCGCTGGGCGGCGGCCAGCCCGGCTGGCGGCCGTATGACTGGAGATCGCGGGAGGGAGCGCAGGACAGGGACAAGCGGGACGCAAGCGGGAGCCCGAGCCGGTCCACACCAAGCCCCACGCACTCAACCCGACAACTCTATAAACTCCTTAATTCATTCGAGTGACACTTTACCTGTTAATTTACCAAACTCTTCCAGTATCTCCTCTTTGCCTTTAGACTTGGGAATGTTGCCGACGAAAAGTCGCAGATTCGGTACGCTAATCTTAATTCTCAGAGTCTTCCCAGGTTTTATTTCGTGATTATCGAGCTGTGGGAAAAATAACAAGGGAAAAATTTTGAAAAAGGGCGTCGATTCGGACCCTTGTGGCCGTAGGCCTGCGAGGCTTGCCTCGTCGACGCGCGACGAGCGACGCGCGAGAGATGATGACGGTTAGAGCCAATCGTAATGAGTTAACTGAATTTGGATGATAAGCCGACAGTGTTGTACGGAGCAAAGAGGAGAGCCTGAGATATATTAAATTCTCAGTTGGAGAACTTTTCGAAGCCAATTCAAAGTTAACCCTGTAAGTGGACCGTTTGATGAAGTGAAAATAAAAAGAAGCGAGTACGTGTCATGGTAACAAAAATAAAATAAAATTAAAGCAACTTAAAATTGAACGAGGTGCAACAGTAAGAACGGGATGATATCTCAGGACAAGCGAGGCTAGATCAGTTTATAGGTGTTATGTTTGCACATTTACACAAATTCAGTGATTATACATATTAATTGGACGGCGGCTGCTTGCCACGAAGCGTTCAACATCTTCAACTTTATATTATTATACTGTGAGCAGATACAAAAGGGAATCATTTAGTGCGGATGAGTGCAAATGGCCGCCGTGAGCGGGATATTAATGACATGCTTTTTAAATGATAGAAGAAGCTTAAATCTAAGTCTCCCAAGTGTGACTGTGAACATATTCGACAGGCAAATGATTGGGAACTTGCAAAAATACTGGCTGATGAGTACTAGTAGTCTTGCAAGTGACGCCGCGGTTTGGTCACTCCCCCTGCGCTCGGAGGAACCATCATGATGCTGCGGACTATGACAACGACTAGCTCTGCTTCAGCAGACGACAGTGGCGCAGAAGGAACGTGATGGTTCCGCCTGGGGCGCGCGCAGGGCGAGGGGCCAAACACGAGGCAGCTAAGTGCTGTGATACTGTTAATCTGTCAAGGGAATATACTTAAACATTTCGGCGAGTCACCTGGAAAGTAGACGTCAAATTAGAATAATTTTGTTTCAAATTAATAACACCAATTTTAATCAATATAAAAAATCCTCAGAAAAGCTTTAGAGTTTTGACACAATTTTGTGTTACCAATCGTGATATGCTGATAATGAACAATTGCACCATTGTTTTAGTTTTGCGATAACACAGTGTGCTGTAATGTTGGCTATTGGTACAGATGTGCTCGATAACATCCATGTATCGCACAAAGATAGGTGCCGCACTATCGGCGCAGGCCGCTGGTTATCAAAATATTTGCAAACCGCCAAGGACGCGCTCTGTGCCCACAGATGGCACCAATCTTTGTAGCAAATGTTTGTTCAACAACTCTACGGCTTATTGTACACTAAAGTTCGAGGGAGTGGTAATTTGCTTTCATCATAGATTCAGCATAATTTAGAGCTCAGGTATATCGGATCCAATAGTCAAAGCAGGAGCAACATCGACTAAATAAAGTAAAATGAAAGTTTCCAAACGATACTAACCAAAAATATATATAGAACATCACGTAACATGCATTAGCTACTCTAACACGTACGGACTACCTCTCCCCCGAACGACAGTGCGTGCGGAGACGGCGCGACTACGCGGCGGACATGGGGCTCACCTCCTGCACGGCGCGCTGCGTGGCTTCACGCGTCGTGAACGTCACGAAGGCGTAGCCGCGGTTGGTGCCCGTCATGGGGTCCATCATGAGGCGCAGGTCCCAGATGGTGCCGCAGCGCTCGAACAGCGGGATGAGCTCGTCCTCGTACATGTCCTTCGGGATCTTCCCGCAGAACACCTCGCAGCCGGCGCCCGGCGTACCGCCCTCCCACCCGGGCGGCGGCCCACCGTACTTGCGTTGACCTGTGCCAGGGCAACATCATATCAGAATACACATTACTACCAGAGTATAGAGCCATAGCAAATTTAATCCTCAAATAATGAATCTATGTTCGATATAGTCGAAATCTTAAACGTTCTGATACTAACTTGGCGCAAACTCTTAAATAGTTTTATTTTATAATGAACGGAAAATGAACATTCGTTATAATGACGAAGAACTTTTCATTTTCCGTTAATGAATAATTTTAATTTTCCGGTAATTATTACTAACTAGAACCTGCAATGGTAAGAAAATCTAATTTTCTTATTAGAACCAATTCTTATACAATATCAGATTGCAAATCTAATTAGATTTTTTAATCTGATTGCTATTTACAATTGAAAATTAGTAAATATCACACCTACCAATATTGAATACGTAAGCAGCACTACAAATAGAATTTAAATGCTAGACTAGAAAAACACTGCGTAGAAATGCTCCTTACTTATTAGATGTCATCTACTTTACAACTTACTTTTCAAGGACACTACGTAGACTTCATAGGCCGCTTTTATACCATTCCTACTAAATTCCATGCATGCAAAGCTACAAGTAAGCAGCTAGTCATGAATATTCGCCAGTTACTTTATTAGGGACTGAGCGATTGCGAAACACTGGGCGAAAATCAAACTCTGTCTGTGCTATTATTACTGAGTTTCGAAATCGAAAGTTGTATAATACTTTGGAGGCAGTCAAGCAAAGCTTTTACACTAATAAATAAAAAGTCTGTATGAAATTACAGAAATGATAAAATTTTCGTCCATTGTCACTAGATATTTATTGTATGTTTGGTGGTCTTATGATCACAAGCGCAACTAATAAGCACTAGTTTGTAGCTTCGAGAGCAAGTGTTCATGATTTTATGTAGTGTACTTAAATCGGAATTAGTTCGAATATATCCAGAGCTGTAAAACTACGCTCAGTATGACAGTGATTTAGAGCCCCTTATTTGGGGTCTTAAGAAGTAGGAATCTCTCAGCGATGTTCATAATATAATTACCAAAGCAATTTTGAATTTGGTAATTGGTTGTCCATAGAATAAGTTTTAGAAATTTTATACAAATACTTGATATTACAACAAAGACATCCTTGAAATGTAAGAAAGGACAACATAATGAAGTACACACGTCCTTCGCGCCGCATTGCACACAACTTGAGAACTTTATTATTCGCATGTACAATGTACGCGTGTGCGCACGTTGCATTCACAATCAAATAACATTGTTTTATTTTGAAGAATGCTGCCTGTTCGGCTTAGTAAAAATGTGGAAAAACAAGATAGGCAGTAAGCAATAAATCGACCGACTATTTTGCGTACAATTAAAATTATTGCTGTCGCAGAAGAAAATATAAGTGGAATGAACTATTCCACGACAATAGTATTAAAACATAGTTAATTACACACTTATTGAATTGTTTAGAATTAGATTGTAACTCAAAATGATTGCGTCTATTTACAGATTCCTTCTCCTTATCTATAAACTAATTTCTCCATTAGTTATCTAATGGTCAAAGGTCTGTGGTCCCTTTTCAGCTAGTGTACTGACCTGTGGTAACATCTAACGTGTACCCGGTCCGGGCTAATATTTGTTTGATCTTCTCTTCGTCGGGGCCCTTCACGGGGACAGTTGAAGCCAACGCGGGCGCTCCTTGGACACCCGCTCTGCTTTTCTGTCTGAAATACAATAGTTCACTCATCAATTCTTTTTGGAAGAACCAAAAGTATGTGGCTTGCACTTAAGTATTCAAAAAATTTACAACAACTTATGACTTTAACTTTCAAATTCGAACTGAGTTTTTATTGTACTTTGCCATTGTGGGGCTTTATTGGGTACAATAATCACTTAACAAATAAACCTTAGAGAATCAAACGAGACAGGGTTCAACAGTCATGTTACAGACACTGCGCAATTGTGGCACTTAATACTCGTACAGAAACCGACACTCGTGATACAAACTCAATTTACGAGATAATTATAACTATTAAAATTGGAAACTAAAATTGCATACCCAACTTAACAATAAGGCCACTAAGGATAATTCCAATTAGCATTTTATTAAATCTCGCAAACAGGTTCTGCATCACGACTGCACAGGGGCTAATGACCATCCGTAATCTAATCTTGCGACGGGCGGCGCAAATAAACACGAGGACACAAGCAAAATGATCCGTCAGTCCGTCACAGAGCGACCATTCCAGCTACAGCCACCGTGTCGCGTATCAATTAACGGGTCACTTTCTCGCCTCATCCACTGTCTCAAGTTATTCTGAACTCTGGGGCATATTTACTGGATACAAGCACGTTGTATGTACCACATAAACACACGATGTAATATCAGGATGTAAAGATTTGACTATTAGATTCCTAACGTACATTTTTTTCTACTAGAAACCCTAATCATAACTGCTAACCTACCTCAACGCGGTAATATCCAACAATTAATCCCTTAACGTAACTACTACCCGAGTTAAGAACTATTAAGGCACAACTTTGCTACCGAAAAGTGCTAAATTTGCGGAACACCACCTCCACCTAATGTCACTATGAGGGCATTTCAGAAACGACAATCAGTTTTATTGCATTTTAATGGTCAGTATCGAAGTGACCTCTTCTCTCAAAGGTCGACACTTCGACACGACATATTTAATTCGGTAGACTGTAGGAACAATAATTTTGATTGGTCGGAAACTCCCTAGCCGGTGATTGGCTTCGTCAAGGCTTGATGCTGTACAAAAAAGGTATTTTTAAATTCTGCGTCGATTTTCACATTGCCATTCCGAGACAAGGTCGTGCAGTATATAAAACCGCATCGTTTCCTAGTTACTCAGGCAGAGGGCCGCGCGATTTAAATTCAACGGTTGTCCCATAACGCGGCCTATAATATGTCAAATCAATTTTTTAAGATTGTGACCTAGATATACCGGGCAGTTTGGCAATCATCCAATATTATGATCGTGTTGCCAAGCGAAATAATAAAACATGGGTACTCACCTATAGGTCTTCATGACTCCACATAAATAAGCACTTTTATTAGATACATGCTCGAGATTTGAATCTAAAAATTGTCCAAGAACACTTAAAGCACCGTCGGATGGAAATTCTTTTAAGGCATCTAACGCACGTTCATCCAGTTCGGCGTGCGCTAGCTTTCCAGTCTTATAAATGTCGTCGAGCTTGGCTGCTACCTGGAAACCGACATTATATTCTCCATTAAATACAATTTCTAGCGATATAGAAATCACAGCGTACGAGTTTCGCACGGTGGCTATTCAACGGTGAGTAGGTACATCGTTATTGTCTATTCCATTTTAAGTTGAGCCAGCGTCGCGTACGCAACACCGATGAATACCCTGCTATTACTTGTGGAATTTATCAAAAGATACTTTAAGGCCACCATATCCTGTATTAAAATACTTGTTTAACTCTTATGATTTCATAAATGATATCAGATATTACCTACACTTGCCGAACTAAGTAATTTTTATGTACTTGATGGGTACGTTATCAGTTACGCGCCCATTAAAGTAATTAAAGCTTGAGAATGCAATTTTTGATTAGGCAGGTACCTATCATAAGAGTAAATGTAGAATATTATATCATAAACGATATCGTATCACTTAGCTATCCTCACGATAATGTAGCAGTACACTGACCATCGCAATTCACGCAAGTAAATAATTTTATGTGTGAAGATAAGAGAATGAAGTGTTACTATGTAACAAACACACACTGCCAGCTATGGGCGGGCCTGTGTAAGTATTTCTTCGAAATAAAGGATAAATAATTTAATACTTTAAGTTGCAAAGGACAGTGACGAGGAAAATTACTCAGTGCCGCCCCCCGCACCGTCCTCGACCCTCTCGACGTCTACTGCCCACGACGTCTACTCATGCCACCAAGTACACACATTATGTATCAAAGGATTTTCGAATATAAATTCATACTCCATTGTCTATATACATGGATAGCAAACCTTTTTTAAAACACAGATGGAATTTAACTGGAATTGAAATCAATTAGATTTTTTCCAATAAGATATTAAAATCGAATTGGAACAAAATTTGCCTACACACTATTAATTTGCCTATATTATTAATTTCCTATTTATTCTAATTAGGTTATATTTTGTATACAATAAAAGTACATAGGTATTTTGATTAGCCCAGTACAAGCACAGCTATCCAGTAACAATATGTATATTTGATAGCACTGAGTGGCAACCAATTATAAAAACATGCAAGCCTGTATGTATGCATTGCAGGTGCCCAGATAATAAATGGCAGAGGTCAAGACAACACTATCAAACAGAGAAAGTGCAAATATATGCTACCAACATAACAAGTTTTCTTTTAGGCATTTACTGTTCAAGTGTAACAACATAGAGTATGGAATACCCACATGGATTTCTAAGAACTAATACCTAGTCTATGATAAGATGTGTGAATCAGTACCTACTGAGTACTAAACCTGTTTTATTACCTACACACTGATGTTTAAACTTGATTTTATTACAGCCACTGAGTATGAGTTAGTAATGTTAATTCAGAATGACTTTTCTACACATTCAGTTTTTAACTATTAAGACATTTTTGTATTTTATTTAGGTACATACACATAGGTGTAATGATATTACAATTTAAGCCTTTATTAGTGGAACTGATTTAAATGAAAATCTTTCTTTGAAACATCCTATAAGCCCATAAGTTTAGTACCCTTATCTATAAAATTTAACTAGGCAGCTATTTATGTAATGAGTCAGATCTGTGTTTTGTACATGTACTGAGTATATAACACATACCATAATAATATAATTATTATTAGCAACATTAATATCAAAAACATCTTATTAGAATATTCAAATTCCAATAAGAATACATTGCTATCAAATTATTGATATTTAATATTCCAGTATGTAAGTAGTATAAGAAAAAAAATTTATATATTTCTTCAATTTAACTCGTCGAGTACCATATTTATAGACACAATTAAAGAACAATAGGTTGCGGTCACCGGTGACCGCTTGGTGTTTGACAGTTTAAATTTTAAAATAATGTAAAGAGGTAATAACAAGACATTTTAACTGAATAAAAAATCTAAATGAACTGATATTTGACTGAGCTTGCCTTGAGGCAATATATTGGTTGAGTTGTGAGGCTCACTGCTGAGCCGGACAGTTTCAGACACATTACTTCTGTTAATACATATTCATTAAATATTATCATTTACTAACCTATACCTACAAGATATCACTACATACATCCAAAATATACCAACACATTTCATAAAATATGGCAAACTTAAGTTTCATATCGGCAAACTTGTTTTTTGCAAATTGCCAATTTTGCAAGGCTCTTCGACAGCAAAACAGTAATTTGTAGGGCATTTAAACTACTCCAAGCTACTCAATATAAACCATATTAACTAAAGACTACTAGGAATCAAACCTTACCTTAGGATCCAAGCCATAGTCAATGAGTTTGCGGTAATCCGGTGTCCGGCCAACATCGGAGTCCTTCCCAGGTACCTCTTCAATGGGTATTTCTCCATTGCCCTCCGCCATTCTGCACATTCATTATCATTTTACACACACTACACTCAATTGTGGCAGCTTAGGAGGGTTTCATGTAACTTTAGAATAAAGTTTAGTATGATTTAATTCACTAAGAATTGGGATCTCTTATGGCTTGCCTACAGATGATGTCATTGAACAGCGATTCAAGGAAGCCACGCGTGTGAGCAATGCCTTCAAATAATTTGCTAAAATAATATATTTTAAATTTATATAATAGGTACGGAGGAAAATTATAATATTTACCTTTATTTTGTAATTTTTGTAATTTTGGAAGAAAATGATAACTCTCTAATCGTCCGAAAAACAAAAAAACAAATGATGTTCAAACATATGAAACTGTGAAACAATGGGATTGTGCACTCCTCATTCCATCCGGGTGAAGGTGAAATTTCAAAAAGCGAATGCGCGTGTCATTGCATTCTTCTAGTGAAGTGACACAATTTTGGAGCCTAAAAAACGAAAATCGGAATTATGTCAAAAAATCTAACAACACCACTAATATAAAGGAGATGCGAATTCCGGCGGTCAATGACCGAAATAACACAGCAAACTGTGACAGCTCTTTAGAAACCGCTTCACATATCACTTTTAACGAATAATCACTTTAAAACACATTTACAATCCTCTTGGAGCAAGATATAAACACTAGAAACTTTCCGCGCATGAAACTTTGGTGAATGCAAAACTGCAATAAGTTGAGAGTGCAACTGCATTGCACCCGATAAGAACCGGCCGGCGCGCGCCTCAATATCCAAAAAGAATCCAATTAGAATCACCACAACGGATGCCAGAAGATAGAAAACACTTTGATACACAATCACTGAACGACAAAATCAATCAAAAACACTGTACACGAAATAATTACCTATTAATTTTGCTAGTTGGTGGCCGAGACAGATATGGCGGCGCGACGTCAACGTGACCGCCAGTACGGGGTTCTCATAACGACGCGCGCGGGACATGCAACGAGGAGTGCATTCAAAGTTTAAAAGGCACTTAATTTCTTTGTTAACTTTAAACTACCTCTCTGTTTTCAGACTAATTGTGAACGCATCGAAATATTAAGTATTTTATTGCACAGAGAGTTTTTGCAATGGTTGCGATTGCGAATAATTTTGAATGTGAAAGAGCGCGGCGCGTCGCGCAAGGCTGCCGGCCGCGAGGTGAGACAGGCTAGCGGCAAGACGGCGACGAGCGAGAAGCCGAGAATGAAGGGGGGAGGGTGTTGCAACCACCGGTGCAGGCGTGCAGCAGCGACGCCGCACCGAGCTCGCCTGCATACTTGCATACATACGCACACTTGCAAACTCTTTGACCTTCGTTACTCGCAATCGATTCACTGCCAGTTTCGCCTTTGTTGCTACAATTACTTAAGTACTTAGGTTTTGTCTCATAACACGTTGTTTATATTTACAATCTTTAATTCGAATACAAATCAAAACAAAAATATTATTAAACTTTCTAAAAAAAACTATTTAAAACCCAATAAGTAGGCTCCAATAAACTTTACTTTTAAAATAGATAAATATTACAATTCTTAATGGGAAAACTATTTTCTTATAAGTATAAAACTAATTAGACATCATCAATAATGGTTCTAATAAGATTCCATTACCTACGTATTACAAATAAAACATCAATATTAAGTAGGTTCCTATAACTTGAATAAAGTATTACTTGAATAATGTAGCATTTCATTCAATAAAAATCACACGGTTACTAATCGACGTTGTCCAATAGTAGAACAAGGTTCATTACTCTTTGATATGGAAACGAAGGGATAAAAGAGTTAATCGCAATAACCCCTCGCCTTTAGTTCGCTTACACCTGCTGATCATCGAAGCCGTATGTATTCGCGACACATACACATATTTAAAACTGGCCTTCGTACTTCACTTGTATGTGTAAGTAAGAAACTCGGATCTGTATCCGTCGCGTTATGTGGGTAGGTAGGTAGGGCAGCTACTGCGGGTGTCTCGTTTTGTACGGACAAGGTTCCAATACGGCCCTTTCACTGCCAATATGAATCTTAATTTCAACTAACATGAGGTCGAAAATAGCTCAAGCCACTGATGCAGACTCTTCCTTTCTTTACAAAGAAAGAACTCTGGTGTAGTGTGTCTTGTAGCACCACGACAGACACACTTCCTTTCTCACATTTTCTTAATATCAATAGCGATAAAAGTATAGCGGCAAAACGAACTCTCACCGAGTTTCCGGTGCAAACCTAAGTCTTGAGAAAAGATTTTGTTCGTATGATAATTTTAATTAATAATTCCGTAGCAGAACATTTTAACTTTCAATCAACATTATTTTTCCACGTGATAATTATAACAAAAAACCGATATTTTACGATTAAGTCGAGAACATCACTATTTTTAATTGACAACTGTTAAAATTTGAGTTGTGATTATTTTATTCTTTTTTGATTCGATTCCTATACTATTTTGTGTCGACCAGTTATTACAGAATCATTCATTCTATGGTAAAACTCTTTGTACGAACTTAAAAATATTGAAACTCCTTGTAAGTAAATATTGTGTTTCATTTTTCATTGATATGAACTTTTACAAACTTACATCATGAAATGTTATTACTCACCATTTCTCGGGACCTTAGAAATAGCACGAACCATCCGTCATGGACACTCACATCTATAAATAACCATTTTGCAAACACATAGCACAGCAAGCTCGCTCCGCTTGCCGCGCCGCGTACTACATTTCGCGATAAGGTACCTACTTGTGCGTATTTTAAATACGTCAACAGTTCATTGACCCTCGCGCGGTTTCGCATCGTACGTTGCTGAATTTATTGTGTCTGTAGATTTGTGGGTCACTGTACTAGCTGACGTCAAATTGGGGGCCCAGACGATGATGACGTCATCTTATCAAATTATACTAGCCGGTGATTCTAGTTCTATTTTATAATAACGTGTTCACAAAACGAGTACTATGAATTATAATAGCCGCCCTAATCTGACCTGACTTAGTTTGAATAATAGTGTAAGTAATCGTGTCTATCATGTGTGCCGAGGTCATTGCTATTTGTTTATTTTTTTGTTAATTCAAGGGCGTCTTCGCGGCCGGCACGAGTAATCATCGACGCGTCGCGTCGCAAATAAATATTTTTTGTTGTTTTTATAGGTAGGTAAGGTAGGAACGCACCTTATAGTTTTTAGGCCTCTTAGTATCTACCGTGTAGGTTTGGTGTATTTCACAAGATTGATATTATAACAAATATTAATTGAGCATTAATAGAAATATTTATGCGAGTCTAAAGATTCTTGTCTATTGTCGCGGAGGTTTTCGACCTTTGCAAAATGCGCGGCGCGTCGCATATTCAATAGAACACAAACTGTTTTTTTTTCTTACTATAGACACGTCTGGCCCTGGTGTGAGCTGGTGTCACAGATGTGGCTATTATAGAATGTTATGTTGTAGGTTGTAGCGCGCTTTTTGAAACTTGTAACGCAATTATTTTGTATTTTTTTATAGATAGTACCTACATACTTTCGCAGTTTGTATTGTAATTAAAGTTAAAAACTAGATACACATAAATAGATGTTAAAGTTCCCTACCTGTGCATTAGATAGAATTCATAAAAATATTCGCAACACGTTTAGTAGGTATGCTGAAGTCTTGATTTTACTTCAGTGCAGCATCACTGCAGCAACAGCATGCAGCCAAGTTCACGTTGCTGCCATGGATATCATGACAGTTACATAATTCGAATAATAACACTGTACCACGCACACATGCACTATCATGAATCAATATAGAGTTCCTCATTTCTAATTTTCTAACGTTTACATAGTGCGTCGAAGACCGGCCTCTTGAATATGTGGATCATTAACTGAGGGCGTTCGTTTTAGCGCGTTGCCAATCAAACGTAATGATGACGTATTAACAAGAATAACAAGTCATGTAGTTGTAGTAGTGTGCGTACTTCCTTCTATTCGCGAAAAGCGGTAGAGTTGATCTATTCTTGCTACTATTGGTTCACAAATTGAAATGCTTAGCGTTCCTGCGTTTTAAAATCGTTCAGCGATTAATCCTTCACTTCCAATTTTATTGCATTATCGTGATTAGGTAATGATAATTGACATAGTTAAGGTGCATCGTACCTAAGCTAATTAATTAAGATGCTAAATGTGTATTCCGATTTTGTTCACGCAAAAATATAAATACAGTTACTTATACAAAATATACAAAACGATGAATGTACTGATATTAATTAGTTAAGTCACCCTCGCAACTATAACCAGGTCCCTGCTTGTAATCTTTCAGCGTCATATACGTACCTACTTATGAAACTTTCACAACAATGGGTAGGTCAGGTTTAGTTCTGATCTGTATTTACACTACACGAAAAAATTTGCATCGTGATACGCAAATACCCAATAGCTCTATAACATAAATCAACATTTGCGCGCATATTCTTTTGCTTTTCTGGGTTCCTTAAATTTGCAAAACACTTCATAGAAAACGTCAAATACTACCAAAACTGTGCGAAAAATCTTAAATCATATCAGCGCGTCAACGATTTAGGTGTGAAAGCGTAACAAACAAATTCACTTTCCCTTTGTAAAACTATGGATTGTCAAGATTTGGGAGACAAAATGATTTCTTTAAAATGTATGCACAAAATAATTTAACCACCTGTATCCGACATTCGTAACTTAATTTCTAAGGTATTGTGAACGTCACAATTATTAAATCCCTTTTCAGAAGAAATTATCAAAATCGGATACTGAGAAGTGACCTAAATACTCGATCTAAATTGTTTTAATAAACAAAGTCACTCCTAAAATTAGCCACATTGACATACGTACGGAGAAATGAAGCAAACCACAGCAACCACAGATCAACAGGTGCAGTCGACGTAATTTGTGAATTCTTTAAAGAAATTCCCCGAGCATTCTCAAGTGGCATGCACGCATTTACATATGGATATCTATGTCCGACTCGTTTCTTTGCGAGGGATCCCTGTGCAAAAAAGACTGTTTTGCTGTTGCTCAGGTTGAGTAAACATAACAAAATAGCAATTATTTAAACTCGAAGAGAATTGTTTGCTTTAAAAAAAATGACACACTACTAAATCATCTTGTTTTTACAGTTCACATAAAAACGCAAAAGAACCTATAATTTATTAGATATGTATTTGTAACATAAAAATCCTACAAGTGGACTTTGAAGGAAAGCCAGATATAAAGATAACTAGACGTTTTAGAAATGCCTTACTGGAGAATAATGTTTACCGCGATCAGAA
Source organism: Spodoptera littoralis (assembly GCA_902850265.1). Lineage (NCBI taxonomy): Eukaryota > Metazoa > Arthropoda > Insecta > Lepidoptera > Noctuidae > Spodoptera > Spodoptera littoralis. The sequence goes on from LR824542.2 coordinate 13,183,178, forward strand.
CACTGTTCCAAACTAACATCTTAATAATTCTCTAATTGGTAATGGTATACAATTTATTTTACCGATTATATCAAAACTGCACTTAATGATCTTCTGAATGAATGTACAAAAATGGCTGCGTTGCAAGAGGAATGATGACAAACTGATGCCATATGATACAATTATGATGCCCACGAGCCAAAAATGACCACGAGACAAAGAAGAGATTATGAAGTTCAATTTTTGTTACTTTATAATACGTAACACTAAAGAAAAGAAAACTTAACTTCGTTAACGTAGACATCAACAGGAATCTGGTTAGACAGACTGTCTGCCACCAAAGTTTGTTCACGACAAGATAATCCAGACAGCCTCACTGGTTTGTTTACAAATACTGGGCAAAGTGACGCCACAACACGGCAAACTTTGTCTCTAGTGTTTCATCAAACACTAGCCTTTACAATGAAAAATGTTAAAGTATACCTGCTATAACTTAATATCCAAAACTTACCCCAATGATGATAATTTTTACTATCCTTCAGTGCAAAAATACTGAAATCACCACGTTATAAACAGCACAAATTTTAAAGTTAACACTTCCAACAAACTTAAAACAATAATAAAATTTTCACGTTTAAGAATCTAATTTCTAACTTAGGGTCCAGCTTCTTTGGTCACTCTCATTTGGCAATCTACTTAAGAATAAAATGTGAATAAGATTACGTGTAATTGCACCAAATAAATTTACAATTCAAAATTGGAATTGGATCGTCCCATAGGACTGACCCTATTTAACCTCAACAATTGGGGTTTCTTAGTGGAAAATAAAAGAACAAGAATTGTCGCTGGTTGTAAAAGATTACTCTCACCTATCACAATTTCTCCCCATTGTTCGGACATCCATTAATTTTTTTATTTCTTTATGCCGTGGCAACGGGTTTGTCTGCTCTTCGAACAAAAGCAGAATGGCTGAAAAGACGGCACGGTTAAATTATACAATTCATAAGACGGGTCCGGACGGATGTATGGAAAGTTCGAAAGGAACCTATCCAGACAGGAGGGTGAAAGGTCTAAATTCATTGTGACATCTGACCTCTCCTATGCGTCTATTATGTATCTAGGTTATTTTGTGAATAGGGGGCATCTATCTTTAATTTATTCACAAACCCTTAATCTTTCTTTTTTGCTGAACGATTGATCCAATGCAAAACTTTCTCACAAGATGAAAAGGATTCTTTTGAGTGATTCCTGTTATAACTTGCAGATAAGGGGTCAATTGTGATAATAATAGACAAACAGAATTTGCACTGTAGCATTTAGTTTCTGTTTCTAAATAAATATTTTATTTATCTGTATTCTATTTAATATACATAATATGTTTGGTATTTAATACTTTTTAAGGTACTTGTTTAAGACATGTTACTAACATGTTTGTAAATATTTTAACGCGTAGCTAAACAATAGAAAATTTAATCTTGTTAAATAAAAGTTCAAGTGCCACTTGTGTTAGTAAGCCATTCATCAATTTCTGCGATGCTCGATACCAACCGCAACGAAGCTCCCATGAAAGCTAGTCTTAGAAATAAAAGCTAATAAGTCCAAACACACGTTTGAAAGGCCTATTCAGTTCTATAAGCGTAGTACCACCCTACCATTAAGAAAAATCCAGTTGGGCCGCAACTTAGCATGGGAATGTTCAGGGGGTCAACGCCATTCGTTTCGCGTACTTGTCCTGAGTAAGCAGTGCGTATTATTATTTCGATAGATGTTTTTATTTTAGGGTCTGAGATCCGGTCTGAGCGCCCCCTCGCCGCCTTGCGGCCGGCTGACGGTGTCGGTCGTCTCGGCTTATGCTCCATTCGGTATATCGTCTTGTGATGTACCTACACGACAATTTCTTGTCAAAGATGCATTTGAATTTGAAATCTTCATACTTGTTATAATTTTATTGTGTTTAAAGTACACATAACAGCAAAAAAGCTATTAAACAGTTGTAATATCTCGAAGGTCGGGACGATTTACTAATGTTTGTTTGAACATGTTTTAGTGCATTAATTAGGTACAAGTTATCAGTTGGTCACCAGTAAGCATCTTTTAGTACATTATAGATATACGAAGTCTAAATATAAAACTATAAATCTAGGCTACAGAGATACGGAAAGAGTAAAGACCGATAATGGTGCGTGTAATAAGGTGACTGTAAGACTGTAAAATATATTTCAAGATCAGACAGTACGGTTGTTATGTCAAAAAATGTTCCCAAAATAAAAGATGGTCGAATGTGCAATACACCTCGACCCGACCGGTTCTCTCGATCAATCTCAGCCATTGAAATCGCGAAAGCTATGGCCGGTGCGAATTTCACACCAGTCTAGTCTAGACTCTAATAATGTCGCAATAGGCAACTTAGGTCTGCTCGATGCCTAGAACTGTGAGAATAAATAACGGGCCGCAACGCATGATTGAGCTCACTAGTTTTCTTATAATCCAGTTTACCTCTTTACATTCATGTCAAAAATATTGTAAATTGTTATGCAATATGAACTATTAAATTCGTAATTATTTAAGCATAGGTTGCATTATTTAATGCGAATACAGTTATTACAATAATTGCCAAACAGTTAATAGGTCACAACTTTCTTTTTGCAAAGATAGGTAGTAGATACTCGTATAGCTCGTCTGGACTTAGAAGTAGCTATGAACTCGTTTCCTACGATCCCCCCTCATAGTAAGCGCACTTAAGAAATGCCGACTTCATCTAGCTTAGCTTGCGTTGGAAATATGATTTTTGTACTCAAACAGACATTTCTTATTATACAAAAAATGTTTAGTAAAAATTGTGTATTGATGTTTTTCACTTATATTATTGGTATCCGTTGTACTTAAATTAGCAATTTGCTGTTGCAAATTAAATCAATAACGATCTATTATTTATATGTAACCACCTAAATAAACTAAAGAAGTTCTCTAATAATCAAAGAATTCAGCAATTAATTATTAAGAATCAATTTTTGTGCGCTAAAAGATCTGCAATGGCGATGTCACGTGATGATGGCGAAATTTCAATGAGACACGATTTTGGACGCTGTTTCTATTGCACAAAGTGTTATAATAGAATGCATACGAGTCGTTAAAACTACTGCAATAGTGTATTCGAATGCTGAAGCAGCCGTTACTTTGACAATTGTTTTGCAGCATATTGTCATCCAACAGTTCTACTGTCAGATCTATTAGATGTGCAACTAATTAAATGGCTCGGCATGTATGAATCGTTACGCTATATACCCATACCGGGTGTGCCCAGCCACATGCAGTAAATGTCGGTACCGTTCGAAGTAGTTACCTACTGTAACTAGTAATTACATAATGAGCAAAAATATTAATTATGTATTTCCAATTTTGTATAATATCTCTGTTTGATTTTAACATCCGCCTCCTTCAATGCCAAGCACACTTCGAATTTCAAAGTACGATCTACACTCGCTCAATTAGATACCTGGGTGCGTGTGTTGTTCAAGGAATAGTTGCCAGCTTACTTATAAAACAGAGACACGCATGCATGATACAAACATGTTTATAATTATATTGTACGTTACAAGTTACTACCTGGCTACAAACATTACGAAGGAATGCATAGCATGCGCGATCGATTTTCGACCTAGTTGGGATTGCGAATTTACTGCAGCCAAGTAAGTACAACGGCATGTTTTATGTATCTATGGAATTAGTTGGAAATTTAAGGAGTCACCTGTCCAGTCATTTGACCCTTAATTTAAGTGTTCATACTGTATTATGTGTTCTTCGTATAATTTTGTTAGGAAGCATTAGCAAAACGCAAAGGCAGCGTGATATTGCCGTAGGTACAATTCAAAGGCTATTAATTATGGCGGCTTGTCCAGCTGAACGTTGACGTAATTATGCTTGTGAAATAAAAGAAGGCGAGGTAATTTCATGTCTGCTTCTCTCAGCAATCAAACGTATCAAGCAAACGTTATTAGTAGGTAGGAAAGCACGCGCATAATTTCTTCAATATGTTGGCTTCAAGCAGTTACTTATTGATCAATTTCAAATTAGTCTTTATAAAGTCCAACAAAATAAAATTATAGGCCCTAGTGTTCCTTTGTTACTGGTAAAACTCAAACATCAGTAGAACTCAAACAGCAATAGAGAATCTTCAGGAAAACTATAAAAAAGGAAATGGTTTCAAATGACTTTCACCAATCCGCATTACACTTTAGTGGTAAATAACTGATCCCAATCAGATTGTCTAATAACCAACCAGAATAAATATGTCTAATCATTTGTAGATAACTACCCATGTCTGTAAGTTTATATTTTCTCCGTAAAAATGAAACCTAGACATTTTGAAAGCCTGTAAATTTGATTAGCATTGCCAGTGGAGACTCAGTCTTAGTAGTTAATCAGACGGGTATTTAAGTGTTATCATCAATGTACCAATTTGACGACCTTATTTGATACTATATTATCAAAATACTTTTTTTGCTCATATGTATATTCATTCAGCGATACCAAAAAAAATTGTTTAGTGAAAAAAATCAGTTATTTTTATTTTCAAAGTAACTTCGAGAGGGGATTCTATAGAAATAAACATAATGTAGTAGATAGATCTCTTGCTGAAAACACTGACATGGTAACAGGGCACTAATTTATAATTCACAGTTGGTTTCTAACTCCACACTCCACGTCGAACAGTGGGACAAGTTGATTAGATCAATAAAGACTTCCTGCAGACGGGTTGTTGACTATAAAATAGAAGCCTTAAAAGTATGTACGGTCGCAACACATGCGGTAATGCATGTGGGACGCCGCCATCTGTCTGTGGCTTTGCACCATGCCGACAGAGGTATTTAGACTTCATAATTAGACATAGAACATCGAACATGCATACATTTTTATAATAATTTTTATGGTTTTTAATTGATGGTGTATTGATTTAATACGATTATTGGAGTACTTTTAGAGTCAATGCGATCAATATTCCAATAATCCGTTTAGGTAATCATTACTAATCATAGAAGGTCCACCTAAAATACATACATATATAACTCTTATTAGAATCTAAAAAGCTAAATAATTAGGTTTGTATTTCTCTTATTAGAAAATTATAGATGATCTTCGAAGCCAAAATGTTAGTCCCAAGGGGCAATATAGTCAATTAAACAATATCTATTGCATATAATTCCATTATAGGTATCCGTTTTTAATAACAGTAACTGTAGCTACCTATATTTAGATGATAAAATCGCAATTAAAACTTGCGCACAACTACAAGGCATTAGAACAAAACTCCCGCCATTTTGCGTAATGGCGCGAAAGCCTTTTACCTCGCGCGTTGTGCCTCGCACAGACTGCTTACTACGGAATTACGGACAACATTTTAGCGTGTTTGAAACTCATTGAGTTATTCTGACATAATAGCCACACAATACTAGAAGCACTTTAACTGTTTATTGACGTTTACAGTAATTTGAATCGCATGCTAGCATAAACTAGTTATGCGTACCGTATTATATCATGTCTTATTGATCGGGTAGATATTGAATGGGGTATTTGTGAAATCGGTACTGCATTAATTATATGGACCTAACGGGTAACCGGGGCCCCGGCTCGACGTGCAGGAGAAGGAACGGGGTGGTTTTTAGTCAGTAAGAGTCTGACACTCCCTTCCGCCTCACCCAGGTGGGAGCAGTCATTCGATGATTTTCCCCCTTAAAAAAAAAAATTAATTATATGTATACCTAATGTTAGGTGTGTCAGTGTGTACTTGTTTAATGAACCATTGCAAATCGCAACAATTAGATGCTTATAAAACTTAGACTATTTTGTTGGTGACCTAAACAAGAAATTACAAGTTCGATTAGAAGTACTTTCTATGAGGTTTACAATGGGCGTAAATTAGGCCAAATAATAAATAGATCTCCAATCCTGTGCAACTCTGCTACTGCCTATCAGGGTCTCGATCTTCAAGCCAGTATAGAAAGTGGAAATTCTGTCTTTCCTACTCCCCTAAGGATATTTTTATCCTCCTTAGTTATATGGTGTCACACGCAACCTCAGCTTGGGGTCTTGGATTCTATTCACTCACTATGAGGTATATTTAATTACTAGATAAATTTCAGAACCATGGTTGACTGTTAGAGAATGCCACCCGGCATTAAGTCCGCCATCGTATGTTTTTTATACAGAAGTGTTAATAAATAAATAAATAAATAAACCTGGTTAAGACCAATAGGTATATGATGTACCAAATTAAACATACCTTCCAAAAAAAATTATATTTCACTCAGTGAAAAAAAGCATTTTGAGGAAACATTGGATTATTTTAAACAATCCACCTTCAGCAAAATTGATGATCGCAGTATTTGTATCATAGACCAGTGAGGCTGTTTACCATTGCCTGGCAATAATGGTATGCCTGGTAAACAGCCAAAAGTTTGAAAAAAAACCACTGGAACTGGAACCTGCGACACTCGTGTTGGTGCTCTTTCCAACTCTGAAATTGGGTCTGCTAAGTAAAATATGGCTACAGGCTCACACCATATAACATGAGACTCATAACATAACTGGTAAAAACCTCTGCCTGCCCATTCGGAAACTATAAAGTGTGCTTTTGCAATACTGATTAATTGTCATACACTAGGATTTAATAGAAAATGTCCACTTCGATTAGTCTTGCGTGCCTACAAAGTTTTAATGTTTGTAACAAAATGTCACATACAAGTTTTCCCTTCTGAATGACACCTGTTAATCTGTTATTTCCTTAACCATATCACACTACTTACATTTTACCTATCTACATTTTTACCTATAAAGGCATACAATTGTTTTCCTTATATGGGTTTTCCTCAAGGAGTCATATTGGGACCCAACGTTAGGTCTTCCTTTACTAGTAATTTCTGAACTTAGCAACGCTCTTAACTTTTTTTACAATATCATAAAAGAGTCAAGAGATTTCATGAAAATTTATGGGAAAATTTCATCGTTTCAACCGACCCACGACGTAATGATAGGAACCTCTCTTTCATACCTTACCTATCCCGTGTTACCATGGGAAGTGTAAGCCCTTAGGGTAGAACTTTCTATAGGATAACAAAAAGAGAGAAAAAATCTTTTTATATTATAAAATGAAGATTACTTACAGACAAGTAGTGCATTATTTGTAACTTTAGACACTGTCTGTCCTGCGATGGAACCCTCTGTGAATTGCACGCGCAGTTGACCGGTTTCTATATCAATACCAACGTGTTGCCTAGTGATATAGGATCTTTTCTTTATAAATTTTATTGCTAAGTCTAAGTTGCTGAGTAAATATTTATCGTTACTTTCAAATTTTTTATTGCTCAGGTGGGTACCTTTACTGGCTTTAATGCTGGCGTGTTGTATATTTCAGTTCTTTTATTTATTGGTAGATTGTGTGATGAAATGATGATTTTTTTGTCTTAATGATTAAAAATGCGATTTTTGATGAGTACTTATTAGTATGTTACTTTAAGTAGGTACCTAGGTACTGTTATTGTGAGTACGAGGTTTTCATTCTCAATTGGAGCCGTTCAGGCCTATTTCATATTGGTTATTTCAATTTGAGTAACGAAATCTTAGCATTTGAAATGATATCTACGATTTTGGCAATAGCTCACTGTTGTCTATTTGAGGAATGAAAGACATGATATTATGCTGTTTGCTAGGTTGCTACTTGCTGCGTCCAATGGGGAAGCCAAGTATTTTAAAGCATAGACTATAATAAACAAACAATAAGTTTCAGATACCTACGTAAACTATTTTCATATTGTTGGTATATAACGTAGGCTTGTAGGATTTTCATCATTCCGGTAAGTGCGGAGGCGAATCCCATTAAACATATCTGAACGATTGAGCATTTGTTTATTTATTACAATGCTTGCTGCCGCTGAAAGACTTAAATTTAAAACTTGCAAAATTACACATAGTTAAAAATAATAAATTATTAGGCCAGAGATTAAATACAAAAAAAAATCGTTTGATGGAAAGCTACCTACCTAGTTAAAATTAAAATAAAATAAGTGCCTACAGGGTAGGTATAGATGTAAAACGTGCTATAATTTTTCTAATGCTTTGCATACACTGAGTCTGTAATTTTCCGGTGTAGCCTATTTGTAAATGCACCTGGAGTGCGTATGAAAGCGGGCAAATGTGAAAGCTGCCCAGTCTAGCGTCTAGCGGAGACCAAAGCAGCCCTTGACGCTTTGATTATGACTTGCCTCATTAAACGACTTTGTATAACTTTATGCCGCTTACCATTAGTGGGCAGTGTAGGCATCTCAGTAATGTTAAGCTTAACTAAGTCAAACATACAGTTTGAAAAGGCATTTTACCAGTTATTTTACACGTTCTGGAGTTGTAAGTACCTAGATTTCGTAAGATAATCGAATGGGAACACTATAGGCAGCTATATTTTGAACGTTGTCAATCACTTGAATTTTATCCTGCGTCTTATCCAGCTAATAAAATGATCCCACAATGTTAATTTAATAAGGGATATATGACTTAATGAAAACCGATAGATAACCCTAACAAAGTGTAATTGTGATTTGTGGTTATGAGTAATATTCAGTGGTAATGCATGTAATGGTGGATAGCCGCAAGTAGGTACCTAGGGCTAGGTATAGTATAGGTAGGTATCGTAGAATAAAATCATCAATAAATGACATTTATAAATGCTGCGTAAAAAGAAACGAGTATTGTCTAAAAACGATTCAAACTTTTACAAAATTCCAAAATATTTGTTTCGTCTTATATTTGAACTTATTTTTAACTTTTATAATTAATTAATATTTTATTCCCCATTTGAGTTACAATGATAGCTATTGGGCTTTTGGCTAAAAATACGAAATCGACCACTTTTTGAACCTGGTATTACTGATGACATCGCCATAGACCAAATTTCTAAATTGGCCACACTGAATTCTTCAGTCAGTCAAAAATGGGGCTGTTGTCAATTTATTTCAAACCCAATTTTTTGGGTTTGTTAAAATGTTTAAACAAATTAAATTGGTTCATTGTGTTCTTTAGTTTAATTAATTTGTCGGTATGCATTTACGAAGACCAGATCGGAAAATTCGACTGGTAAGTGAAGATTTTAGGTTATAGGATTCCTATGTCACTGTAGGCTCTGAGTTGACTGAATTTTTAATGAAATTATGATTTTCAGGCGTCAAACATACGTGGGAAGGATCAAATTTTCCCAATTTGATACAGTATCCACGGCTAAGAAGATAATAGTCGCTACCGAGGAAAATGTTTTGGCAGCACTGAATTTAAAAACTGGTAAATTGATTTTATTGAATGTATCCGTTTTATATGTGCCAAACCGGCGTTACTACGGTAATCTACGTATTGGTGTAGAATCACATTTTTGTGAATTAATTTAATTATTTAATTAATCACAGTAACAGTTGATTGAGTACATACATTCTACATATTTGATGTAATCAATATTTGTTTAAATTGCCCAGTCATTGTTACCTCATTTACTTCTATCTAATTTTCTAATTAGAGTAACAATCCTTTCAACTTTTCTTATTACTTGTAAGAACATAATATTGGTGAATTTATTTAACACAATAAATAAATAATGCCATTACCATAAAAATACCAATTTGTGCACATCACATGAAAACAGCTGATAACTACTATTTCGTCAGAAATGTAGTGTTGTTAATAATACTCCTTACCCATTAGAAACAAGTTGTATGTAGTTCAAAGAACATAATAAATAAGATAAGCAGCACTAACTCTAGGTACAGGTAAAATAAACTAAACTTATTATAATAATAGTACTTCAAGTTTATCTTTTAAAACAGGTTACAAGATTTTCCTCAATGCACACTAAGCGCAACCTACAAGTAACATACCAAAATTAAGTTTTATTAAGTTGAATCAAATCCATTCATCATTGTAATATCCTACTAATATTATAAATGAGAAAGTTTGATTATTTGTAGTAATAAAGGAGGAGTTAGTAAAGTTAGTAGTACTTGAAGAATTACCTTCACATCAAAACCCATTAAGGAATTACAATGAAATTTGAAATAGGTGTAGGTTATGGTCTGAAGCAGCACATAGGCTATTTGTTATCGCACGGAACACGGGAGAAGCCACTATCAGAAGCTAGTTATTTCAAATTTTCTAAATAATGAATTATGGTTGAAAAGAAATGAAAAGTCATCCACAAATGTAGCTAATTTTAAAGCATTTCAATCCTGAATTAGATTGATCTGAAAGTTGTATCACAGCAGTAGAGTTATATCAAGTGTTTACAAACATGTGTGAGAGTAAGCATCTTTCATTGCATACTTTTATAGGTATTTGTATACAAAGATGCTAACCCTAGAATGGGTGTGTTCTGAACATTTGGCCGCCCACACTTAAAAAAGTGGATAACTTTATAAGCAACTAGCTTCTGTTCGCGACTTCGTACGCGCAATTCCATTTTCCTCGTTTCCGTTCGTAATTTTCGGTAAAAAGTAAAAAAAAATGGATAAAAAGCGTGTCTGTCTCCTGATTCAAAGCTCCCCAGCAATTGTCATCCAAATCGGTTTAGCCGTTCTTGAATTATAAATAGTGTAAGTAACACGACTTTCTTTTATATAATATAGATTGCCCGATAGTCTTGTACTTTTAAATAGCTGCCTCTAGTCTCGTTTGCAATGCGTGCCGAAAGGGTTGGCGCTGTAAGTGCGCTAGGGACCGGTTGAGAAGATGTTTGTTACCACCAGGGGCTTACTCTTGAATCCAATTCGTATCGATCGACATTGGTATTGTGTAATTGCGTACTCTCAAGTTGCAACACTAGCGCCCATTGCATCCGTATTGCGTGGATATTGAATGAATTTATATTCTGTACTCTGAATGCTATTCTAACAGTTATGGTAGAGGTTATATAGTTTGAGATTGAATAATTATTGAGTTTTCATTGGATTGAAATTGCATTGACATTGAGATTGGTTTCAAGAGTAAGCACCCTGGTTTTGCCAGGCGGCAAAATGCTCCCTACGCGCCCACAGACGTCACAAATAGGTGCGCTCAGTTTAGGGTTAAGTTGGAGGATAAGTAGCATTTTATTTTGAAGGCAGAAAACCTATCAGAAAACTACTATTTAAAATTGTAAGTATGGTCTCTGAATAAATAGGACAGACTCTTGCCAGTTACATAATGAGTTTCATGTTATAAGGGGTGAAGTAAAACTGTACTTTTAACTGATCAATTCCCAAGCGGTCACTGGTAACAACTCTACACTAACTCCATTATGGACCTTATTTCCAATGTTTAGATACTACTTTTGTATGAACAAATGTTGAGGATTTTTCATAATCCTACTTAAAGAGTTAAAGAGGCCTATGCCCAGTAATGTACAGAGATGAGAGACTGATGATGAAGAAAGAAAGAAAAACTTTATTTCACACGCTAAAACAGGTGACACGTACAGATTTTACACATAAGTTTTTATAAGTACATCTACTAATGTCCCAAGTCTGCGGTGAAATGGGACCAGTTCAGCATGTGCAAGACAGGGCCTCGCGCTGGTATTCTACTGGCCCCTTAAGTGACTCGCGGACGAACAAGACACCAATCAGACAAAAACACAAAATAAAATGCACAAAACAAAACAAATATATAACAACAAAAAAGGAAATTAAAAAAAACGTGCAACCTACCAATATCTATCTAAAAAAACTTAAAGTAATAAAACAGAAAACAAAGTGAAGACCGAAATTGTATTGGTTTGTCTTCCTAAATCAAATATTTGGTAGACATTCCTTCTATTTTTAAAATGGTGATAAACATTTATAGCAGGCCACTAAATAAAAATGTTGGTTCCATCAGTTCACATTTGGTTATAAGGAAGTAATTTGTTAAGTCCCCTTGTATTGTTTGTATGGTGCCATGTTGTATTGTTTATTGTTATAACCTGTGGTTTTGTTTCCATGTGTTATTATAATGACCTGGTTATGGATTTCACTCTGTTGGATAATTACAGGTTTATGATGTTGATGATAAAGTGATTTTTAATAAATAATTGTTCTTCTCAGGACAAGTGGTATGGCGTCATGTGTTCGAGAGTGCCTCTACAGGCAACATCCAGCTCCTGCAGATTACAGAGAAGGTGGTCACAGTCTCCGGATCCAACCCTTACTTGGTACGAGGATGGAACTCTGCTACAGGTAATAAATAGCATGGCAAATGATAACTCTAAACTCCAGTTTTTACTTACTTACAGTGATATTTAAGCAAACATAACATCACGCCTTTTATCCTCAAAGGGGTGGGCAGGTTCCACATTACGGCAATTAGTGCCACTGTACAATGTATCACCCACTTTTCACATTTATGTTATGCGTCCCATGTAATAGGAGGTGAGCCTATTGCTATATATCGGGCACAATTCCAGATTGCGTGCTGCAATTGAATTTTTTTTAAAAACCCAGTAATATTTGCTCTGACCCAGGATTCGAATTGAGACCCCTTGGCCGGCAGTCACATTTAAGTCATGTCTATTAAAAGTGTACTTTAACACAGGGTGTCCAAACAAAGGCCCTTAATTAGCCGGTGAGGGTTAATAGTTCGGACAGCCCTGCTTTAACACATTAACTGCCACTGCTTAGCGGATGATTTGCCTTCTAGAGCCTTTGTTTTCTGTCGACAAACATCTGGCAGTGATCCAAACAGTTATCATTTTAAATGCACCATAAGTATTTATTATTTTTTTTGAAGGCATAATAATATCTTGTAATTATTATGCCTTCTATAATTATTATGCATTCTATTGTTTCAGGCGTCCTCCAATTTGAATGGTCTTTAACTCTTCAAAATGATGAGCAAGCGGACTTCTCAGAGTGGTGGGTGCAGAATGACATGTTGGTTCATATGCTGCCAGTGTTTGGATCACATATTGAAGTCACCATGTATAACCTAGCCACTGGACAAAACAGGGGATCTACCACCAAGTTACCTGCTGTATGGGCTAATGATGGGTAAGAATTTTATGAATATTAAAACTGTATAATTACGTAGCTAAGAACAACATAAGCCAATATGTGAATGTCATAGATGGAAACTTGATTATATGACTGACTGCCCATATCGGTGTATTTTGTGTCTGTTCCATAATCATATTTACCTATCCTATCGTTGCTCTTGATAATAAGATGAAATGCAAAATATTATCTTTAATATTCTTTAGATAAATAACAATTGACTTTGACCCCATTTTCATTCAGTTCAAACTTCTATACAAGATGGCAATATTATGGTTATTACTAAGGTACTTTTTAATATTACAGATGCATAGTAACAGCGCCATACTACACATGTATACACGGCCCAATGGGTAATCAGCAGCTGTTCTCTTTGGACGTCACTTCAAACACAATGCATCTTATAAGCCAGCCACTGTCGGAATACGTTACTTTGTCCTCTTACGATGGTAACCTGCGACCCCTTGATGGCAACGGTATAATACCAGCGTTCACAGTAGATGATAGGAAGATTATTGTAATAAAGAACAGTCGGTTTGAGTTGTTGAAGACTGATGTGGTGGATCCGTCGGCTAGCGTGGCGATTGTAGACATCGCGAATGGTCCCGTTGTTCTACAGACTTGGATTGATGATACACAGGTAATTTTTATAAAGTCTCTATTTTTTATAATACAATATAGTTTTTATGGCATAAGTTGGTAAACGAGCAGATGGATCACCTGATGGTAAGCAATCGGCGTCGCCCATGGACACCTGGAATACTAGAGGCGTTACAAATGCGTTACCGGCCTTTTGGGGATTAGGAATTTGAGGATCGTTGGGGATTCAGGAATTGGGGAGAATGGGGAAGGAGAGGGTAATTGGGCCTCCGGTAACCTCACTCACACAACGAAACACAACGTAAGCGTTGCTTAACGTCGGTTTTCTGTGAGGCCGTGGTATCACTCCGATCGAGCCGGCCCATTCGTGCCGAAGCATGGTTCTCCCACACTTAGTATACTAAAATATAAATAATAAAGTACTTGTATGGAAAGTACTTCAATCAGTTTAGTATTTCATATCACAAATTCTTTGTCTGACTTATGGATTTACCCGGTTTCATATTGAAACTTATCTACTTATGTACACATTAATGCAATAAAGAATTTGCATTTTTGTTTGAACTAGAAACTTCATATTGGACAATCAATGTCATGTCCACATTTGTATTCGTGACATTATTTACTATTAGAAATAATTTGATTTTTAAATAGTCTTCTTGTCTTCTTTTCAGGGCTTCTCAATGCGAGCTAACAGCGTGTCAACGGGCGCTGAAGTGGCCGAGCTGCGCACGTCGGACCGCGAGCTGAGGCTGCCCGAGCCTGAGGTGTCGTCCGCCGTCTGCACCAAGTCTGCGCGGGAACAACTCGTCTGCAGGATACTACTCACTGGAGGAGACGACTCCGTACATCTAATGCAACAAGGAGGTATGATATCTTGTATGCTGCGTTTAAATAAGAATATAAAAGTCGTTAAGTACTTCTCAACTTAATAGAAAACTCGAAATAAAAACAATATCGAGTTTTGAAAAATAAAATGTTGTTTTGTACTTCAGACAGTATTGATTATGAGTAAACATTGTAACTTACAATCAGTCCTATATAATGAGGAGTATTTAATTTATTTTGTTGGTGTTGTCAAAATATAGGATGGGGATGATTGGTAGGCTAACAATGTTGATGTAAATTTTTAATAAAACACGTATTTATATTCAGGTCGCATACTGTGGTCTCGGGAGGAAGCTTTAGCGAACGTGGTGGCTGCCGAGTTCGTGGAGTTACCAGTATCAGACTTAGATGCTGCTATTGAGTCGGAATTCGATCAGAAAGAAGGTATGTTGATATTGGACATTGTCATGACACGTCATACTTATTTATTATATGAAGATTTATCACCCAAATATTAACACAAATAACTTTAGAATAGCTATTCATGTTTAAGTAACGGTTTTCTAAGGCGGACGCTACATTTTACGATACCCTTATTTACATTTGACATTTATGTATATTGTTTATTCTACAATTTTATTTATTTATGTATCTTCTTATGTTCTAGCTGCCAAGATGTATAGTAAGTACAGTAGATGTGTGGTAGTGTGATCTTTCTTTGTATTTCTTTGAGTTTATAAATAATTTCACGTGTGTAGAGTGACAAAGAATAACAACTTACACTCAAAACTTCAAGAGTTGTTTGTGTTAGTTTATACATTCAGTTAGTCGACATCGGACATGGGCCTGCATTCTGCTAATAAATACTTGGGAGCAACGAAACGGAGCCTTGTAGGTGTTATTAACCCGTTGAAATTCATTTCTTAAATTTTTCCATACAAAAGTAGTCTCTAAACATTGGAAATAAGGTCTATAATTTAGTTAGTGGATAGTGGTCACCGGTGACTGCTTGGGGATGTATGGGTTAAGATAGTTTTTTCATATTATTATCAGAATGGACATATATAGATATGAATTACTAGAATCGAAGCCTCAGCCGTACATTTAACTCGACACATTTTCATTATTACAACCAAACTGCTGAAATCAGATACTTCTAGCTTATTGATGTTATTCAGATATAATGGAATACCTAAAAAACAGTGAATTACAATGAAATAAAATAGGCTCCAGTGATATTTGCAATCGTAGTAGATGTGTTAATATAAATTCTGAGAAAGCTGATAAGAAAATAGTAATTTTTATGATTAGTGTGTGTTGGCTTATCACCGATAGCCTTTGTTCTTGTTTAGAAAGTCTACCACTAACCTACATTATGCTAACAGACAGGGATGATTATTTCAACTAAGCAGAAACTCAACTTACTATCAAAGTCGAGTAAAGTATTATTGGCTAACATTTTTCATGCACTGAATTGTGCTCAATATGTAGCATTATTTGTCATTGTTTATATTAAAACTTATGAGACATACTAAATTAATTATTATGTTTTCGACTTACTCACGTAACTGTTGAATATGAGCCTCTAGCATGGCTTCAAACTATAGTCGAATTCACAATAGTCGAACAGTTACATATTTGACGAGGAATTAGAATTCATAATAATTATTTATTTGTCATTGATCAAAGTGATCAAATTTTGCATATAATTGTGTTACAAACGCTATAGCATCAAGCTACTTTTAACTAGTAAAAACATGAGGGCTTGGTTGCTAACAAAACTGCGTTCGGCGCCCTGATTGGCCGGCTCCAATGCACCAACCAATCAGAGCGCCTAACGCGGTTTTGTTTCGATCTCGCTAAACGTAAAACAGTACTAAGCCCTCTGTTCAATGAATATTCAATTTTATCTCAAGATAGTAAAGTTGAAATACTTTTTTTATCCTAACTATCGTGGGACATACTTAATAAGTTGAAAACTAGCTTTACTAGTTTCAGACTGCAGAACTTAATAAGAATATTAAAAATTTTAAATAGCTTGATGTTATACTTACTTTACTGCTAGGCATCTTTTTGACGAAATTATTCTATTTTGAAAAATATATTAGGTTCGATATGGGCGGCGTTCTCCCGTCGCCTTCAGACGCAGTTCCAACAACTACAGACACTGGTACACAGCATACAGAGCGGCGAGGTACTGGAGGACGACCCTCCCTCCGCGCTAGTGAGGGACTACTTCGGTCTACACAAGATTATTGTACTCGTCACTGAAGTTGGCAAGGTATTGTACTAAGATTTATATGCATACTACTTAATATATTTACCGTTCTAGAGATTTTGCATGTTATTTTTTCAACAATTTCAAATAACTATTTGTAGAAAAGTCAAAGTTATAGCTTTATTTTAATTAATACTTAATTAAACATTTTTGAAAGTCAAAAATTTTATTTGTCCGTCCGTCTACCTGCCAGTGAAGCTAGACTGTTGATGAGAAGAAAGGTTATTCTGTTTTATGTGATAATTATAAAGTGTGGTCGGATTGAATTGTTCAACACAACAATATGTAAAAATAACGAAGAATTGTGTATACTTCATTAAATACAGAATAAATACACTACTAACAGTTCTTGATGAAGGATTTTCACTTTGAATTTTGTCATCTTTATAATTTTTAAGACCTCTTAAAATGTCTGGCGTGGTTGCTAATGAACCATGTACTAATGTATTCCAGATCTTCGGCATGGACAACCTGTCGGGCTCGATCCTGTGGCAGCACTACGAGGCCCAGCTGGACACGGAGCACGTCCTGCTGTACACGCGCCGCGCCGCGCGACACCCGCCGCACGACGCGTACCTCACGGTCGTCGGGAAACACCAGGTGAGCGCCCACGTCATCCAGTAACTAATACTTATTGTACCATCATTAGAACTAGTAGAAGATGGTATGTATACATAAATAAATAAAGTATCCAATACCCAATATCATGATTGTAAACCATGATCAAGAGTTCATCCCGTTTTATTTAGTAATCGTGGCAGTGTTTAAGAATTTCCGATTAATGCGTTAGAGTATTTTAGGGTGATCTTGTAAATGTCATCATAACGTTTATTATTACTTCTAAATACATTTCTATTTGAAATCACTTGCAGTTTGTTAAACGCATCTCGCGAGAATAATCTGTTTTCTAGGCATAAAAAGTAGTATTTTTGCTGCGCTAGACTATAACCGATTGCTGTCTAATGTCATCCAGATCTAACTATCAGTTTCTGTAAAATATAGCGGAAGAAATATTTATAATTTTACACCCTGTTCTGTTTGTTCAGGAGACAGGCAACGGCCTAATCATCAGCCTGAACCCTATCACCGGGTCCCTCATAGGGGAGCGAGTTCTGCAACTAGACGTCCAACTCCTACAGGTCGCTATACTACACCGAGCTGATAATGAGAAGCTGCACGCTCTCATACTGCTTGATAAGGATGAAAATGTTCAGGTAATATATTAGTGTCTATTTAACATTCACATTTTTTTAGCCTTCCTTTCGGTTTTCCACCGGATATATTTCGGTGAGTGTGCGCAGGTATTGCCCAACTTTAATTACCCTAGTCCTTTCCATCATCGTACCACAAGATAATTGGCGATGCGTCATCCATTCATGGTAGATGTCCCACCCACACGCATGAAGCGCTTCGCATCAAGCTTCCTTGTGCGTACTGCTAAGGAGTGAAATTCTTTGCCAGACTCTGTATTTCCCGAAGGAGAACTTGGGTGTCTTCAAGGCACGAGTAAATAGGTTGCTTATGAAACGACGTGCTCCATCGTAGACCGCATCATCGCTTACCACCAGGCGAGATAGTGGTCAAACGTCGGACCAACAAATATAAAAAAAAAATCCACCAAACCCTTCTTGTTGACTCGTAAAAGGGAGAACTCAACGATCCTAGACATATATACGACCTTTATAGACAATTAATATTTGGCGACGAAGGAATTTTGAACAACATTTACAATATTTTGATTCTTAAGTTACATAAAGTAAGGAACATTTCAGTAAATCAACATCAATACTTTTTTGTAAATATCTACAAC
Organism: Spodoptera littoralis; assembly: GCA_902850265.1. Classification (NCBI taxonomy): domain Eukaryota; kingdom Metazoa; phylum Arthropoda; class Insecta; order Lepidoptera; family Noctuidae; genus Spodoptera; species Spodoptera littoralis. Next base: position 13,201,707 of record LR824542.2, read on the forward strand.
TCAATTATAAAAACAATATATTTTGTGTTGTGTTTCAGATTCTACCTCAGTCGGCGGCGCCGTTGGTGGAGAACATGTTCATGTACGTGGCGGAGAGGAACACCGCGCGAGTGCAGGGATACGCACTCATATACAATGGACAGGTCATTACTGCAACCGTTTACTTTAAACAGACTGCCTCATTGGCCGAGTGGTCGTAACTGCGACTGCCGGGCAAGAGGTCTCGGGTTCGATTCCCGGGTCGGTAAAAATTTTTACTGCGTTTTTTAAAAATCTCAGTAGTAGCACGGAGTCTGGAAATGTGTCCATTATATGGCAATAGGTTCGCCCCCTATTACATGGGACTCATAACTTAAATAGTGACAAGTGGGTGTTACATTGTACAGTGGCATTGTATAAGTGCCGCACTGCCTACCCTTTCGGGGATAAAAAGGCGTGATGTTTAGTGGTTTACTTTAAAGTATTATTATACTTTGTAAAATGTTAAATAGGCCTATACTCCGTCTGTTTAGGTAGTTAACTATTTGTAAACAAACCATAAAAAGAGTTCTTTATAGTTGACATTTCCATGATTCAAAATACTTCATAAGAAAATAAAATTGTTTCCGTTTTTACGACAGTTTTCTCTATTAAATGTTATGTTTCTGTTCCTTTTCAGTTATTTCTTAGTAAATATTATATATATCTGCTTGAGGATATTAATTTAATAACATTTATTAAATAATATAATATTTCATTACAATAGACACCATAAAGAGCCTAAAATCCCAGGTATCCAAAACTTTTCTTTAAGAACAAAGCAAAATAATGTTGTCAAATTAAAGAGTACAACTAAGATGTAGCGCGACAATGAAAGTAGCGTGTATTACGTTTAGTCGGTTAATCAGGCGCCATTGACAGCTCTCTCGTCGTTTGCGCTCGTGTTCCTATTTTGTTGAATTTATCTTGTTTCTTTGTTTTGTTTTCGTTATTAAGTTATTCAAGTTTAGGTTATTCATCGTTTGTAATTAATGTGTTCAAATATTTTGAAGAAACTTGGCCCAAAGACACATATCCGTACAAGAAAGAAATCCGTACATCAGATTCAGAATAGTTTCTATTTAAACATGATAATGAAATAGACCCATAGGCAAGGCTCTTGTACGATTTAGGCATTTGTAGTTGTGTTGTGTGTATGACAAATGAACGAGTTTAAAGTGAATTTGGTTAAAATTAAAACACGAGAAATATTTGAAGTAATAGTAGGTTAAGTATCTCTGTGTCACGTGGTTTTCTTTGTTTACCTTTAGTTAATTACCTAAACAGATGGACTATAGTACAAAGTATCCTGCTAGAAGTAATAATAACGTTGATAGTGATTTGTATCTTATAATTTTTCGACTCAACTCCGATATCCAAACAGCTAATTACAACAAACTTCCATCTTCAAAAGCCTTTCTTCAACACTTGGACGTCTTTCGTCTGATGATAATATTAAACTTTGAATGTTTTTATCAACAGACCGTAGAAGCACTCCGTACGTGGTTAGTACAACTGGGCGGGTCAGCGGACGCGGGGCACCGCATAGTGGCGGTGGCGGGCAAGGCGGCCGGGGAGCGGGTTCACTCCCCGGGCCGGGTACTGGCCGACCGCTCCGTACTCTACAAGTACGTTAACCCCAACCTCGTGCTCTTCCTCACCGAGGGACCAGACCCACTGCACAAAGGTATTATAATTTAGAGTACTATATACTAGTATTATTTTGTTACTATATTGGTAAACAGAAATGAAGAGGGTCTATAGAAGATGAATAGTGTGAGGAACAATATAGATGAAACAAGGTCTCTCATGACTGTATCAGATTACTCAGAATCCGAATTAAACAATAAGATCCCGACCTGAAATATATTATGTCAAAGTTTCGTTGCTTCAGAGATTGCTAATGTGATTTTATGTCATAAAATGAAAGTATATCAGTTAATTTCAAAATACTTTGATCGTAAAAACTATCTGAGTTTAAGTGAACATTTGTAACTCCCCAGATGTAGTAGTAGCGACGTGCGTGGACGCGGCGTCCGGCGCCATCGTGGCCGCGCAGGCACACCGCCGCGCGCGCGCCCTGCCATACGTACTGCATACTGAGCACTACCTCGCGTACCTCTACTACAACGACAAACAGCGGAGGAATGAGATCGGTAATTATTATTCACTAGCTGACCCGGCAAACGTTATACTGCCACATTGTCTGACCTTTTAAACCTTTCCTGGATTTCCACGAACATTATAAGACCATACAAACATAAATAGTTGTTATTGGAGTAAAAATACAATAGGTTTTTGCCAATCATTAAACTATTATTTATTTCTAACTATTGTTATCGGTTTAGCCGTTCTTGAGTTTTAGCGAGACTAATGAACGGAAATTCATTTTTATTCATAGATATTGATAGATTATTCTATTTGAAGATGTTTTAAAACTGCTATTAATTATTTCATGTATTTAATGTGTTTTAATATTTGATTGGTGAATCGGTAAACTAACTTCGATTCCGTGACAATTCTACAAGGATCTAGCAAACATATACCTAGCCTACCCAACCTAGTCTATAGCAAACCTCTCCCAAATGTTTTAAGAGTTCTGATTTTCCTCGTATGTTTTAAATGGAATAATGTTACTTTGATATTTGAATAGAACAAAATAAAACAGTCATATAAACGAAACAACAGTTAAACTGGTTTACATATATTTTCATACTCTTATCTATTAACAATTGATCATGATGTATGCAGCGACCCTGGAGCTGTACGAGGGCAAGCAGCGCTGGTCGGGCGCGGGCGCGGCCTTCACGTCGCTGTGGGCGGAGCGCGCGCCCGGCGTCGAGCGCCTCGCGTACATCCTGCCCGCCGCGCCCGCCGCCGCCGCCACCACCGCCACCGAGCGCTCGCTCACTGACAAACACGTGCTGCGTCAGTATCTACCTCACTACTGTACTTTATTGCTGTCTCGTTACACACCATATCGATCTATATCGTCGTCAACTACTAGGCATTAAAAAAACACAAAACCATTTATTTATTTAACAAAATATAATTATTATCCTAGACTATAAACCTTTTGTAACGACATTGTAAGAGACATTGTAGAACATACTTTTTAAAAAAAGAGTAATGAATGGAGTTTCTTGCTCGTTCTTCTCCATTCGAATCTACTTTTTGGAATGAGCACCTAGCTTCACCTAGTTTCACTGACGGACTGACAGACAGACTATTATTTATTTTGTATTTGTTGACGTTTCAAAAGTACCAAACTATGGTTTAATTGAAATAAATGCTTTGACTTTGACTTTAACTTATAAGATAAATCCGAGAATTTGAGATCAGTAATTGAGTTACCAAAATCACAATTTGAATTTTAAACATCAGAATTGACGTTTATACTGTATATTTTCAGTGGCGTTAACCTCAGGCGCAATAATCGAAGTACCGTGGGCGTACTTAGAGGGAAGACGCGGAGGCGGCGAAGAGGGCGCCATGTTACCGGCGCCGGCGCCCGAGATCATGTTGGCGCCCGAAGCTCGACTCAACTACAACCGCACGTTGGCGCGGCCGAGACAACTCTACACTGCGCCCGCCGGACTTGAATCTACTAGTCTTGTGCTGGCCACTGGACTCGGTATGTATTATTCAAACTTAACCCTTTTTAGTACCGTTATTATAGACACAACTAGCTTCTGCCCGCGACTTCGTACGCGCAATCCCGATATTTCCCGTTCCCGTTCTTGAATTTCGTTAAAAAGTAAAAAAAAAAGAATTGGGTAATAAGTATCCTATGTCCGTCTCCTGGTTCTAAGCTACCTCCCCACCAATTTTCATCCAAATAGATTTAGCCATTCTTGAGTTATAAATAGTGTAACTAACACGACTTTCTTTTATATATATATATAGATTAAAGAACAATAGGTTGCGGTCACCGGTGTCCTCGCGGTGTTTGACAGTTTAATGTATGTTGCTATCTTACAGAATATTTGATAAAAATAAATAACTATGCCCTTCTTTGAACAACATTTGATTCATGACTTCATGTTGTTACTGAACTCTATGGTTGCTGCACATAGTTAAAATATAACAAATTCTATGTTAAAACGACACGACGCGGATTGATACAAAATACCAATCGCATCATGAAGTACTTTATTTATTTCAATTTGGATAACCAACAGCTATGTCACAATGAACAATAGAGGTAGTAATAAAAGCTCCAACAAAAAGAGATGGATTGTCCTTACCCAAAATATTAAATCTACTGCATAAAATACTAACTTTCCGACTACTTTTCTCCGAATAAAATGACGAAGCGACCGAATGAGATACTGAAATCTTCGAAAAATAAACATGACTGTTTATTGTGTGCGTTAACCCAGGCCAGATGTCAAAAATGGTCATTTGAATCTTATAGATAATTACAGTCCGCGCGCGAGCTCCGAGGAATCGGGGGCTGCGGAAGCGGGCGGGTGTGCGCCGCGCCCGACCGTCGCTTCATACCCCGCACTATCCCAGTCTAGTGTCGACCTTGACGCGAGAGCACGCTTGTCGAATCGTTGTTTTTAATTTTGCGATAACAGTTGTACTTTCGTTGAACTATAAGTAGTACTAGTGAGTTTTTTTTGTGAGCGCAATTTAATTTGGTAAAAAAAGGAATGGCGAGCACGAGCAGTGACAACAGGCAGAGAAAAAAATCGTTTATTATTCGAAGGCAAGCCCGCGAAATGGCGAAACACGTTCTTTCGATGTGTGAAGAAGAAAAAAGATCTAACCATTTCACGTTTACTGTTAATCAGGCACTTGATCGAGCAGTATATTACACAGGTCTGTCTAAAAGTGTGTTAAGTAAAATCAAGAAAGAGCCTACAGACCAGCAAGGACATTTGAAATCGCCATCTAAAAAAGGGAAGAAGTATCCGAGAGTCAAAGATTTAAATGTTGATGATTTTGATCGTCAAGTAATTCATCGTTGCATTGAAGAGTTTTATTTGACCAAAAAGGTCGTCCCAACTTGCAAAAAACTTTTGTTGGCTTTACGGGAGAAAATTGATTTTCCTTGGGGTGTAACTAGCCTGAGAAAGTTGTTGAAACAAATGGGGTATAAGTGGCAGAAATGTCATAGCAAAAGGAGAATTTTGATAGAGAGGCCAAATATTATATATGCTCGATCTATTTATTTAAGAAAAATACGTCAATTTAGACAAAATGATCGCCAAATATTTTTCTTAGACGAAACATGGATTGATAACAATTTAACGTATAAAAAATGTTGGCGAGACGATAAAATAAACGCAATATTGACTGATACGAGCTCTTCGAACAGATTGATTTTAGTCCATGCGGGATCGAGAAGCGGCTTTTTAGACGGAGCCAAACTGCTTTTTAAAGCTGGCACAGTCACCGGCGACTATCATGGGCAGATGAATAATGTAAACTTTGAAAAATGGGCTAACGAAATGTTATTACCGAACCTCCCTTCAAACAGCGTTGTAGTGATGGACAATGCCCCCTATCATAGCGTGCAAGAAAATAAGGTGCCCACAAAATCTAGTACAAAACAAGTTATGTTAGATTGGCTAACCAAAAATAAAGTACAGGCCAGTTTCAGTATGAGGAAAGTTGAATTATATGATTTAATTCAGCAAAACAGGACTCCAGAAAAAACATTTAAAATGGACGAACTCATAAAAGGCCATGGTCACGATGTACTGCGATTACCGCCTTATATGTGCGACTTGAACCCAATAGAGCTCGCATGGGCAAAAGTTAAAAGGCTCGTGAGGGAACATAACATTACTTCTGATTTTTCTCTGGTGAGACTGAAGGAGGTTACCGAAAATGCTATCACGCAAGTCACAACAGCAGATTGGTGTGGATATGATAAACATGTCTTAGCATTAGAGGAACATTACTGGAAAAAGGATGGCTTAATGGAGGATGTTGTCGACTCATTTATTATTGAAGTACGTGAGGAGAGTGACGATAGTACATCAAATTCTTCAAGTACTGATAATTCTGATTTCGACAGTGATTAATTGGATTTTACGTTCTATTTGTTCATTAAGTATCAGTTCATTAAATTAAATACATACGTGATACAATTGTTTTATTTTATTTCAAATACATATTACCCTCATAGAATTATTTCTTAATTTACACTCGCGCGGAGACTTAAGATGTGTTAGTATCGATAGCACAATATCGACTAATTCACAACTCTAGCTCATTACGTCAACATTCCTTAACATTCCTCGGAGCTCGCGCGCGGACTGTAGTTGTGCGGCTTCTGTAAGTGTTGCGCACATTTTTAAATTTGTTGCGCTTATAGTTTTTTTAATTATTTCACAAAAACATTTCCTGCTGGGGTAACGTTACCCCAGCCAAAGATGTAGCAAAAATTAAAAACGTTACCCCAGCAAAATCTCGAATAACTTCGCAACCGATGAAAGAACAAATACAAAACAAGGTACAACATTTACTTCATCTAGACAACTAATTTTATAGCTAGTAATTATTTAAATATTCCCATTAGAAAGAAAAAGGGCTGGCTGGGGTAACGTTACCCCAGCAGCAAATGTTATTGTCGAATAATTAAAAAACTATAACCGCAACAAATTTAAAAACGTGCGCAACAATTACAGTAGCCGCACAACTAATTATCTATAAGATTCAAATGATCATTTTTGACAACATCTGGCCTGGGTAACGCACACCTGTTTATTGCTATAATACTAACCTAACCTAAAACGTCTGTTGTCGGTAACTTAGTGGTTAGGTCATCCAAGAGTTCTATGAGTTTGTATTTATAAAGTCAATTTTATTCGTTCACAGATCTATTCTACACGCGAGTAGCACCATCAAAGACGTTCGATCTCCTGAAGGATGACTTCGACTACTACCTGATCACCATAGTCCTGGCGGCGCTCATTGTCGCCACATACAGCACCAAATACTTCGCCTCGCGGAAAATGCTCAAGCTAGCGTGGAAGTGATGCAAGTATAGTCTCTAGGGTACTGTAATAAGGAATTTGGACTGTGCCCCCACGGAAATAAAGTTCAGATCTATTAAACAGGTACGCTACGAAAAGTATTTGCCTACCGCCTAAATAAGGCAAGTAATTAGTTTATGATACTGATTCGCAAGTTAGCATTAAAGTAGAAGGTAATTTAAAGTGTTCTAGAATGAAGTAATGCTAAATATCAAAGATTGATACAAGTAATATAATGAATAACTAACAATAAGATGTTAAAATTATTATTATTATAAAATATTTATTGTCAAATTCTAGATAGTGTTACTTGCTTTTCTATCTCTGCGATTTTGTACATTAGAGTTTATAATTCATATCAACTTGAATGCTGTCTGTCTCGAAAATTGTGCCATTGTACTTTTCAATTCATTTTCACCTATTTTCATGGCACTGATAACTTTTGTAAAATTGTAACCCACTGCCATATTTTCCGACGCAGTCCAAATTCCTATATTTTAATGGACTTTAACAAATAAACAATATAATAGTTTCGTGATCGTGCATAGTGAGTGTTCACATTTAGTAAATGGACACACCGTCATATACTTTAAAGCTTTAGGCTCCGTTGTACAAAGTATAATGAAATATGTAGACAATGAACCTTTACTTAGGATATGGGATGCAATACGGCCTTTACAAGACTCTGAGTATACTCGTAGCAAGATTAATTTCACATGGCTACACAAGACCAGTGTAAGTACGGAAAGGTCATATAATTTGACACCATGATAATTTGGTTTTGTATAGTTCGTTACGCGGCCGTGTGTAGTAACATCGTCAACGCTAGTAAAGTATCAGCATTTGTATGAAACAATAAAATTGTAAGGAAACTGTAAATATTGTTACACTTTTACAACGGCGCGTATAACCAGCATATCTAAAGAGAATTCTGATGTTTTTGAATCAATTCAGTGATCAAAGTTGTTCAAATAAATACCGGTCTATATAGTTTAAGTTGACCCCTCTATTTCATATACGAAGCTTCGAATTGTATGTCTAATGGTTATAAGATTAATCTCCTAAGCTACGATAAAGGATCATGTTAAACTGTATAGACTTTCTATTGTAAAATTAGCTAGTGCAATTTAGATGTATTATTTATTTATTAAGGGTGGTTTGTATTATACGATTCATTTTAATTATATTTAAACCATTCCACGATTTGTCACCTTATAATATATCAATTTTAACGTCATTCTATTGTATATTAAAGATATAATTATTTTTTCCTATTTAAATCTATTCTAAAGTCGACTTAAGGTGACTGAGATGTGTGTAATCTTATTGAACATAGCATTTAATGTAATTATGTATCTTATTCAATGTCCGAGCATTTGTTCCTACAGTTTATTAAGTTTTCTTATCTATTGAGACAGAGGAAAACTGCGCAAGAAATAGTTACTGTTTGTGTTTGGTGCAATTTCCACAGATTGTATAATAGTACATTGTATAATCTCAGTTAATTTTAAGTTCCATTCATACTTTAAAAGTAGAAAGTATTAGCTCACGTCACATTACATACTTTCGGCTACTCGATCGAGTAGAACTACTTAATTATGTACTTCAATGCATAATTTTAAAAGCAGTTTATTGCTTACTGTTTTATATATTTGTCTCTGGTAGTCATATTTATCGAGACAACGAGCAGTTTCTAGATGTTAGAGTTATAATACACAGATATGTTTTATCTGTTCTCAGTTTAGAACTGTGTTGTTCTAACCACAATAAACAAAATGTAAAAAATATTCCTACACGTAATTCCTGACCTATCTAATAGAAGAATGTTTCATAGACACATTGTTGCTTATATTTTTTCGTGAATTTTATCCGTACTCTTAGTTATACCTCTAATTTCTTGACCGCGCTTTCAATTTTAACAATATTTTATTTTAAAATGATGATATATGTTAATGTAAGCGAGGATTTTTTGTTTAAAAGTATTTGCTCACGCAGAGTTGTTAATTAGCAGTTAAGGGTAAAGTTTACCGTGTCTTATTTGTTTATTATGATGTTTCTTTGTTATACATTTTGTTGCAATGGTGGCTTCATAGTTCAGAGATAGAACATTGCAACCACACTCATAGCTAGCGCTCATGCGAGCGACATAATTCTATGATTTGTAAAGACATGTGAACAGATTTATAATACAAAACAAAACAACAGTTTTTTTATGACAAGAAAGTGTAAATAAATACTTACTTATATCTAAATAAAATTGAAATTAGAACCTTCTTGTTTCTCACACAAATATATAAGGTTTTCTGTATCTCTTGTGTACTAAGTAGTTATTAATAAAATATTACTTATTATACATTAACACAGTTCAGTTATTCAAATGTACCTTATTTATTCCTTTAGTTTATCGGAATGTTACCATTTCATTGTTTAATTTTAGCAGTTTGGATAGTAATATTTATAGACAGTGTGATGTGATTTATGTTATTGTACTACTCACTGCCTAAGCTGCTTTTGAAAATCGATATGAATTTTGGCTAGCATATGAAAGTTTAGTAAATATCTGTTGAATTTAATGTCGAAGTGATGCATTTACATTTCATGTAAAACTTGTATGGGGTAACGCATTGACGGTTCTGGGTTGTGGTATCTATTGTATCAATAGTAAATATGATTTTAAATACTTATGTGTCAGCAATAGGTCAGTTGATAATCGAAACAAACAAAATATACCATTTAGTGGATAGGTCACATTGTGTTCAACACAACAAAACTCTGTGAGGTGTTTTTGACCAGGACATTTCAACATACACTTTTTCAAAAAATCGTGAGTGGTATGAAGTCTCTGATTACAGTGGCTTCGAATAGACTGAGATAAAGATGTGAGAGTGGTTGCAATACATAAGTAAATATTATATAATATACTGTAATAAAAAATGGGTATTTGTTTTCTGTGACCAATGTGTTTTGTAAAAAATAAAGTTGAAGTAATTACTGCCAGTTTGCGTTTCATTTTTTCCAACTTCACATTTTAAACGCAAGCAAGTAACTTCAAAGAAGTACAATGTGTTAAGTAGGTAGGTAGTGTTATAAAACTATAAAAAATGACTCCTTTCGTCTTTGTTGAGATAAGAGGGATTTTCAGACTAACAATTACTCCATTCCAACTTGCTCCAAGCCGGGCTGCAGTAGGGTAAATGTTTAAATAATTCTTAAAAAACAGGTTCATTGATAACAATGACCTCAGACAAATTAAAGCGTCACAGCGCAAAAGGCTGGAGCTCAGCCGGCTCGGCACAAGTTACCGCAAAGTTGTACGACACATCAAGATTTCTTTTTCCCCGACCTTGTCAGTGATTTTAAAAATGAACGCACTTGTTCTAATGTCATTCCAATTCCAAGCCTATCCATTCCATCTATCTCAATAAGGAAATGTTTCTTTATATTTATAAGGGGTACGAAAATTCCGTAATTTTTTCGGTAGGACTTGTAGTTTTTGAGATACCGAAGGATTTTCAAAAAGCCCAGCTCTTAGGTCTCAATCATAGCGCTACTCGTACCTCGAACGTTCTCGAAAATGGTCATTTGAATCTTATAGATAATTAGTTGTGCGATTCTGTAAGTGTTGCGCACATTTTAAAATTTGTTGCGCTTATAGTTTTTTAATTATTTCACAAAAACATTTCCTGCTGGGGTAACGTTACCCCAGCCAAACTATTTTCTTTCTAATGGGAATATTTAAATAATTACTAGCTACAAAATTAGTTGTTTAGATGAAGTAAATGTTGTGCCTTATTTTGTATTTGTTCTTTCATCGGTTGCGAAGTTATTCGAGATTCTCCGGGGTAACGTTTTTGGTTTTGTTGGATTTTTGAAATGGTTAAGCGGATTCTTATCATATTTTGTACATGGCTTCTTAGTAATTAGTTTAAATTTATTTTGCAATAAAAAAAACTGAAATAATACATAGCTTAAAGGATATTTCATGAAATAGAAAAACACTTCAATTAGTCCCAGCACTCTCAATAAATAAGAGCTCTAAAGACTTACTTTAAACGTTATTTTAAAGCTTGTAAGTGCCTTCAAATTTAAGTGAAGTTTCATTAGTATCCTGTAAGTGTTTAACAAGTTATGATGATATTGAGTTCTTCACGCGCACGGTCTTGATGCGCGCGGTGTTATTTGGCCACTGGATTGGATATATGAACTGAATGTTATGTCAATTATTGGTTTTTTTAGTTTAGACGCGAAAACGCAACAAATGCCAGATGTCAATTTTCGACATTTGGCCTGGGCCTGGGGCACGCACACCTTGTTCTAATGTCATTCCTCTATCCCTCAATAAGGAAATATTTCTTTATATATATAGGGGGTACGAAAATGTGGTTAAATTTTTGCTAGGACTAGATTCGTGTCGTTTTCAGATGTGACCTTCGATATCAGAATATTTTGTAAATGAGCCTAATTCTCACTATCACTACTACTTAATACTATCCCCTAATCAGGATATTACGTCGCGGAGAACCTAACGGGTAACCAGGGCTTCGGCACCTGACGCCTTCAAAGGGGAGTATGTCTATCTTTGATGTTTATATTGGGGGGTAAGAAAATTCGGTTAATTTTTGTCTAGGCTAGGACAAGGGGGCTTACTTCTGAATCCAATTCCGATCGATCGACATTGGTATTGTGAAATTTCGTACTCTCGGGTTGCAACACTAGCGCCCATTGCATCCGTATTGCGTGGATATTGAATGAACTAAATGGTATTAAGTTTGGCTTTATATTCCGTACTCTGAATGCTATTGTAACACCTACGATTGTGGTTGTATAGTGTTGACATTGAATAATTATTGACATTTTATTGGATTGAAATTGCTTTGACATTGAGATTGGTTTCAAAAGTAAGTACCCTGTAGTTTAGGAAATATTACAAGATTTCTATATTTCAAGAGATTCAGTTTAAGTTGCCTTGGAAAATTATGAGTAATCAAAATATTAATCAGTGTGCCGTACTGGGGTCGCAGGCAAAAGCCTATTTACTAAATAAATAAATATATTAGGCAATCTTCATGATTTGTAGGTCACCGTTTGGGTTTTGATTTTTCGACGTATAAAATAAAACTCGGCCATAAGATACTATTACAAAATGATTTATTCTTTATTACAAATTACGATTCCTTTTTTTCAAAAATTAACTTAATATTACTTTGATAATCCTTATCCGTAGCGATGTAAGGGGAGCCTACTATGTTGAATAAATGTACGTACTCCCGCGTGGGCGGTTCTAGCAGTTGGGTGTTGTTGCACAGAGTTCTCAGATGGTACCAGGTTGCGCCGTGGTTGTAATCTAGCAGTCTTTTGAAGAACTCCACCGCTAATGCCTGGAAAAATAATTAAAGTTAGAATTTTACTAAATATAGTCACGTCATTAATCAGAATACATAGTTGCCGTTTAGCTAGCAGTCGGTTTTACGATCTCAATGAGTTTTATATTCTATCGCCATGCTCACCTGTAGCGCCTTAGGTTGTTTTTTAGATAAGTACGGCTGCACACACGTCATGGCATTCTCCAAGGACTCGTCTTCCAGCATGAGATCAGTCGTAAGGTGTGGTAGAGCGCCCAACGCAGTGAGTTGTAGATTGTACGCCTGACTGTTGCGGTAGGCAGAGCCTATGTCTTTTAGGTAACTTTCCTTTGATGATTTATCCAAAAAACTGTATATGTGCGGTAGGACGTCCCTAGAACAAAACAACTGTCTTTAGTAACTATAAAATTATGAGTTCTAATAATGTGATGATATATTGATCTTTTGTATTCATACGATTGTACGATAGTACTGACATGACCTGGGACATAGAAAAGTTTCTAAGTGATAAAGAAATAAAAAAGGCAAAATCTATTGAGGACGTAAAAAGGCAAATGTATAATTTTCGCATAAATAAAATAGGAACTATATAATCTCACCTGATAGCTCGACCCCTAATAAAATCACGGGCTAACGCAGCCATAGTAACAAGCAAATCAAATGCCCTCTTCATGATCGCAGGTTCTTTATCAAATCTGGAAACTAGCGGGCCCCAGGATTTATGCACTAGAGGTAGGAGCTCGTCATCATACTTCCTCAATATTGGTAGGCCACGAGTTAGGACTTGTAACGCCAGTATTGAGTTGTCACGCTGGGATGACGTCACGTAGTTGAGGCAACGCTTGAGTATTGTGACTGTTACTGTTATGTGTTGTGGTAGAGGGGGCTTCTCTCCTGTAAAAAGGAATTGGGATTTAATGGTACATGTCAAATTTTGTATAGGTAGATAGAAAAAGTTAGAAGGTGTCAGCTCTTACCAGTAACAGTATCATCATAATCCAACATCTCTTCTTCTCTTCGCCTCATATCTTCTCTATACATCTCCTCCGCACTCCTACCAGGTCTATTCTCAAACTCCTGGTCATTGAGGGCCTGTTGTTCAATCTCTCTATTTTCTATAAAGACTAATAGATCATTCAAAATGTTTATTTCTCTGTTCTGCTCAGCTGCCTTGGGCTCGATGTCGGGTATCTCATACCACTTGCGAATACATTCGACGAATGTTAGAAAAACTTGTAAGTACGCTTGAAGATCGTTTTCGTAATATTTATCACAACTTTGGACGAGGACCTGTAAGAACAATTTTTTTTATTGAAAAGATTTTCCTCTTTAATTGAGATTATTTGATTTTTTACAATAGAAATACTCACGTCTTCAACAATACCATAGAGATAGTTCAGTATACTGGAGTCGCTGTATTCCATTACAACTGACAGTATTTGTAAAGCTGATTGACAGTTCCAAGCCTGGAAAAAATTCTTATATCACTTACAAAAACAGACTATTTTAATTTCATTAAATTTTGGTATATAGAAAACTGACTTTCGCCATATAACTATTTATTAAAGTATGCCGACAAAAATCAATTAAGAGAATCCTCTATCATGGCTTATATTATGTTGCCCTCAACGGCGTTCAACATTTTAAACTATTCAATGCTTACCTTCTTTAGCCTAACAGTGACCTGGTTAGTGAAGTAATCAGCATTGTGTTTGATAAGTTCTGCCACGGTCGAATGGCCGCATGCTTCCGCAATACCGTGTATTGCCTTCAGTCCAGCTAGATGCAGCATCTCATACTTACTGCCTGTAAATATGAAGGATACTGTAGTGAAATCTCTCAAAAGTCACTTCACATAAAATATCAGTTTTCTAAAATACTCATGAATAAACGTCCCAGTGTGACTCGAAACTAGTCGAGCTTTTCTCGAAAATTTCACATAAATTAAATTTTCATCAATTTGGTATCTTCTTGATTATACTTGTGTTACGTACCAACTCTCTCGAGTACCAAGCACAAGGTCTTCAATAAGAACGGTTGGTATTTGTGCATGAGACGTCGTGCAATCACGCCGACACCCTCGGTGAGTAGGCAGGACAGTAACATGTTACGTTGTGCGTCGCCCAGTGTGGCGCATTTGTTGGGGTCTGTGTAAGGCTTGGGACGCGCCGCGCGGTAACTAATGTCTGTGTAACGAGTTTCTATTGCGCCTTCGTATAAATCTAAGAGAAAGAAAGTGTGATATGAATATACTGAATGTTATGTATGGTCAATAAAAAGTAACTGGATCTAAAACAAATTGGATACTTATTTTATTTGTCCATTATTATCATCAAGGCAAGGTTTTTTATAACAAACAAATGCACTGTCAACGACTCTAAATATCAAGTCCTTATGAACGTCAAAAATAATATCAAAACGATGTCAATATACGTACCAGGCACATAATCCTTGTCCCAAGACCTCGGGTTGTACACGCTGACATCCAGCGTGTCCTCCGCGTTGAGTGCGGGCTCCGATGTACCCACCTCGAGTGGTAAGTACCAAACATCTTCCTCTATGTACGTATTTAGAATACGCTTTACGAAATCCTCTGATGAATTTGGTGCTATGAAGGTGAAAGATTTGTCATTTAAGGTTGTTCTATAAAACTTGAAATTGGAAGATATTTCACTGTAGAATTAAGACTGTCCATTTATGAGAGGTGGGAGGGAGATTTTGCCACAATCTCCACACTAGATAGACAGCTTAGAGTAATTGCAGAAAGGTGTAGTTACTTTAATGCCAATGAAAATTTAGAGAAAATTGACTGCCTCATTGGCCGAGTGGTCGCAAGTGCGACTGCCGGGCAAGGGGTCTCGGGTTCGATTCCCGGGTCGGGCAAAGTATTACCGGGTTTTTAAAAATCTTAGTAGTAGCACGGAGTCTGGAAAAATGTGCCCGGTATATGGCAATAGGCTCACCCCCTATTACATGGGACTCATAACATAAATAGTGAAAAGTGGGTGTTACATTGTACAGTGGCATTGAGTGCCGAAATGTGCACCTCTACCTACCCCTTCGGGGATAAAAAGGCGTGATGTTATGTTTATGTTATGTTATGTTATGAAAATTTAGAGGATGCTACTGCTAGTGTCTCAGTGACCAGACGCAATGTTTAGGACAGAAGAATTCTAACAGACAAATCAAACTTCTCATTATAGTGCAATATTTATTGGTTGTCATCTTACCTGCAGCCATCCAGTTACAAATATACACGACCTCCGCACTCCTGTCCAACTCAAACAGCTCGAACAGTTGGTCTAATAGCAGAGAGGCACATTCTGCCTCGCCTAGCAAGCTCAGGATCTCCTGCACTCGACGCTCGCATAGTTCGTCGTCTAAATGTCTTAGTTTGCACCACGGGGAACCCATCGGAGGTGGTGAGATTACATCTACAAGGAATGTAAGTTGTGTAGTTGATAATAAAGCTTATTGTATAAGAATAAAGTTGTATTTAAATAACATCTCATTAGGGAGATACTAAGGTCTAGTGTAGCACTCTATAACAACGTGTTTATAGTACTAGACGCATTAATATGATAGAATCTAATTTAAGATAGAATTATTTATGAATCGCAGTAGGTGGCTCTGTAGTTTCTACCTTCCTTGACGAGATAAAAGATTCAGCAGCAATCTTAATTTACACCTACTTGAATTTGATCACGTCAGAACTTTAAATGTAAAGTTGTGAGGTGAACTTTAAACAAATTGTGATAATATATTTTATATAAGCATACTTTTGAATAAATCTAAAATTTGAAAGTATGAAATCAGATAAACTCAATAGAAAGTGTGGGAGAGCCATGCTTTGGCACGAATGGGCCGGCTCGACCGGAGTGATACCACGGCCTCACAGAAAACCGACGTGAAATAACTCTTGCGTTGTGTTTCGTCGTGTGAGTGAGGTTACCGGAGGCCCAATTACCTTCCCCTTCCCCAATCTCCCCAATCCCTGAATCCCCAACGATCCTCAAACTCCTAATCCCCAAAAAGCCGGTGACGCACTTGTAACGCCTCTGGTGTTCCAGGTGTCCATGGGCGACGCCGATTCCTTACCATCAGGTGATCCGTCTGCTCGTTTACCGGCTTATGCCATAAAATGAAAGAAAGCAAGTATGTATACCTCTAACAGCATGTTGAGTGAGCATGGTAAGGTCAGCATGTATGGCGACGCACTGCAGTAGCGCGACGCAGACAGCCTGCACGTTGTCGCGCGCACTCAGCGCCGCCGTCAGGCGCTGGCCCGGGCCCGCGCCCAGCGCACTCACGTACCCGTGCACTAGGTTCAAACTAGATAGCTTGCGACTTGAATCTGAATACGAAAAACAAATCCTACTAAATCATGTAACCAAGAACTAGACTGTCAAACTGATTGAAAAGGTGTTACCATGGAGATTCTTGCTCGTTCTTCTCCATTGAAATTTATACTTTGGAATGAGTATAAATAATTATATCTCTAGAGACTGTAACTTTTTATCTTTAAGTCTTTAGTTAGACGTTCAAAAGTGTCGTACCCCTGCCCACCGCTTTACTACTTCGGGGATTAAAATGCGTGATCCGTGATGAATGCAGTGTAATGTTTGTATTCATTTAGAGCGCGATGTTACTGCCCAGGAAACATCGAGAATGTTATGCATTCATATTCATTAAGGCATTCATTGTGACGCGAGAGCTGTTGGAATTTGCATGTGAATAATACAGCAATGAACACTTCAGAATCTCTATAAATGTAACTATATTACCAAAAGATTTGTATGTAAAAACTTCGAAACGACTGCATCAAGTTGGATTTGCTTTTTCAATGCATAAGGCTCCTACTACAGTACAGAACTACAGACATTCATTACAATATCCTTATAAGATATTATAAGGAGATTACAACCTTCAACTTAATGTAAAAAATACATAATATATTAGGAACACCATACATATTTACTACGTACTTGTTACTGTTGTATACTCACCAATATTATTCATAACCCTGGGCAGGCTATTGATGGCAGTAAAGAAGTTCTTGCAGAGCGAGTCTAGCGTCTTAGATCGCGTTTCTTCTGAAGCATTTTCGAAATATGCAGAGAGGGCGCTGCTGCAGTATTCTGCCACCTCGGGGTACTCGTCTTTGGCCAACAGTATGAGTGTGTCCAGGGCTAAGGGAATTGATGTTACCATTGCACTGAAAACAAAGTTATATTTAGATTGTGTTTTTTTATCTATCTATTATAACAGCCTGAACGATTTTTATGACAATGGGTTTTGTTAATCGTATTCTATCATGGTTTTTTTTTGTTCGTTCTTAAAAAAGTACGAAACGACGCGCCGGTTTGAAACTAAGTTTATCTTTGTCGTGTTCATTATATTCAAGATCTTGAAGTTTTACATAAAAGAAATGACAAATTCATCGGGTAAGCCTCACTCGCGCTTATTTGTTCGATAATAGTTAAAAATAATATAAAAACCTACACGTCACATTCAACCAGCATCCTGGCGAAGTAAATAGCGAGTTCCTTCCTCACTTTGAAGTGTTCATGTGTTCTCAGCGCCACTATATGCTGGTTGATGATCAACACTTTCTGACTGGCCACTTTAAACCATTCTGCACTTCGTACCGGCAAGGTTTTTGGATCCACTGGTAAAAAGAATCAAAATTTAAATAAAGAAGTATGAATGTATACAGGGTTAAGTAAAAACATTGAATAATGTTTTACAAATATCCCTGTATAATGTGTTTGGTGTATAAAAAGAGGTTTTGTTGCCAAAACCGTGAAGAATTTTGTAAATAAAAATAATTTCATTGGAAGTGGTAGGTGCTACTTGACATTCTGCTTAGAAAATCAGGGGCACAGATGTTTTAAATTGAATTATAATAGTGTCTTTGCATCATCTACAACAAGCTAGTCATAGATGCTTCTTGTATTCTTTTGGTGACTACTTTTTGTAATCACTTATTTTAATGTTAAATATGTTCAAATAAATCATTTTATAATTACAACCACTTTCCAAATTAAAACCAATAAAAAATCATAATCGAACATAATAAAACACCCAATTCAAGTTATAGTTGATTTTACAAATTATTATTATTCTCTATAATTACTAATTACCCTTATTGCTTACTTCTTTGTCTCCTTTCTGTCGGTACACTTTCATAAAGTCTTCGGCAGTCGGCTCAGTGGCATGGTTCATGTATTTATTGTTCATAGCCAGACATAATATTCGATGCATCGCGTCTATCGCTGTCTAAAATACAAAAAAAAACAGCAAAGTTAATACCAAGAAATGTAGTATAAAAATTACAAGTTAATAAATGATTGGGGATATTATGAACAATTTAATTTTATCATGAATTTATCAAGGGCCAAAGCAGTGGAAAAATATAATATAACACAACAATTTTAAAAGGCGAATAAATTAATACATGGTCTAAAAAATACACATATTAAAATTTCAACAAATACAATAAACACAATACTTAATAGGTAGATAGGTAACAATTACAAAGGAAAATGTTGGTAAGACAATTATGTATTGCGTTGCCATCGAAGAACGTTGATTATGTTCATCTTACTAACCTCTTCGTATTTTACTATTTTATAATAAAACACGAAAAGGGCAGCACGGAGAACGGTCCTGAAAAGTACATACACAACATGGGCATTTTGAAATAACATAATTTTGAAAATACAAAAATGAGAGCACGATGAATGTCCTTCAAAATACATAGGTATCGGGAACATTTTGTAAAAATAATATGTACTCTGAAAATAAATGTTGATCATAATATTGTGTTATAGGATATCGATGACCGATGACAGATTTCTACTTACTGGTCTCTTCGTATTTTATTAGGTTATAATAAAACACGAAAAGGGCAGCACGCAGAATGTTCCTGAAAATACAAACAATAAAAATAAAAGATTACTTAGGTAAATACGCAGTAAAAAAAAATTTGTTCTGTACGGTGGTCCTCGACGAATGGTGCCTGTATTCTACTTACTAGCCTCTTCGTATTTTATTTTTTAATAATAAAACACGAAAAGGGCAGCACGAAGAATGGTTCTGAAAATACAAAAATAAAAAATACCAAAGACTTTTTGTGTAAATACACAGCAAAAATTTAGATTGTTCTATGCGGTGGTGGTCGACGAACGGTGACTGTATTCAACTCACTGGCCTCTTCGTATTTTATTGGGTAATAATAAAACACGAAAAGGGCAGCACGAAGAATGTCCCTGAAAATACATACAATGAATTACACAATAAATTGTTGTTTTTATTGAGTCACAATTTTGGACCTCGACGAATGTTGACGGTATTCAACTTACTGACCTCTTCGTATTTTATTATTTTTTAATAAAACACGAAAAGGGCAGCACGGAGAATACACCTGAAAATACATAGAATAAATTATATTATTTTTATTTGGGGTCAAAGTTGTAGACCTCCAGGAATGATGACTGTATTCTACTTACCGGCCTCTTCGTATTTTATTATTTTTTAATAAAACACGAAAAGGGCAGCACGTAGGATACACCTGAAAATACATAGAACGATTTTTTTTTACTTGGGTCAGAATTGCAGCCCTCGACGAATGATGACTGTATTCTACTTACTGGCCTCTTCGTATTTTATTATTTTTTAATAAAACACGAAAAGGGCTGTACGAAGAACGTTACTAGAAATACATATGTACATAAAAAAAATATTTTGATGTTGCTATGTGTGGTGGACGTTGACGAATGATGACTGTATTCAACTTACTGACCTCTTCGTATTTTATTATTTTTTAATAAAACACGAAAAGGGCAGCACGAAGGATACACCTGAAAATACATAGAATGAATTACTTTTTAATTTTATTGGGTCGCAATCGTGGACCTTGCCGAATGATGACTGTATTCTAATTACTGGCCTCTTCGTATTTTATTGGGTAATAATAAAACACGAAAAGGGCAGCACGAAGAATGTCCCTGAAAATACATACAATGAATTACACAATAAATTAAATTTTATTGAGTCACAATTGTAGACTTCGAAGAATGATGACTGTATTCAACTTACTATCCTCTTCGTACTTTATTATTTTTTAATAAAACACGAAAAGGGCAGCACGGAGAATACACCTAAAAATACATAGAATAAATTACACACGAATGAGACCCTAGTAAAAAAATAGACATCAACGAATGATGACTGTTTTAAATTTACTGGCCTCTTCGTATTTTATTAGGTAATAATAAAATACGATAAGGGCAGCACGAGGAATATCACTGAAAATACATAAACTGGTATTATGAGTCACACAATAAATCAAAATAATTTCATTAAATAAAATATTGTATCATATAGTTGTAAATGTCGACGAAAGGTGACTGTATTCAACTTACTGTCCTTTTCGTATTTTATTTTTTAATAAAACACGAAAAGGGCAGCACGTAGAATGTTCCTGGAAATACAAAAATTAATAATAATAAAGAAAAATAAAGGACTTATTAGGAGAACACGCAGCAAAAATACATTTTAATGTTGTTTTGTGTGGCGGACCTCGACGAATGATGACTGTATTCAACTTACTGGCCTCTTCGTATTTTATTATTTTTTAATAAAACACGAAAAGGGCAGTACGATGAATGTTCCTGAAAATACATAAATAAAAATACATGTTAATGTTTCTCTATGTGGTGGACTTCGACAAATGATGACTGTATTCAACTTACCGGCCTCTTCGTATTTTATTATTTTTTAATAAAACACGAAAAGGGCAGTACGATGAATGTTCCTGGAAATACATAAATAAAAATACATGTTAATGTTTCTCTGTGTGGTAGACTTCGACGAATGATGACTATATTCAACTTACCGGCCTCTTCGTATTTTATTATTTTTTAATAAAACACGAAAAGGGCAGTACGATGAATGTTCCTGGAAATACATAAATAAAAATATATGTTAATGTTTCTCTGTGTGGTGGACGTTGACGAATGATGACTGTATTCAACTTACTGGCCTCTTCGTATTTTATTATTTTTTAATAAAACACGAAAAGGGCAGAACGATGAATATTCCTAGAAATACATAAGTAAAAAATACATTTTGATGTTGCTATGTGATGACAGTATTAATGTTGCTGGTCTTTTCGTATTTTATTAGGTAATAATAAAACACGAAAAGGGCAGCACGAAAAATATTTCTGAAAATACATAGATTATCATTTATCATGGAGGAAATTATTTTTACTAACACTGGCTTGCTGTGTAGACTTTGAAGAACGATGACTGTATTCAACTTACTAACCTCTTCGTATTTTATTATTTTTTAATAAAACACGAAAAGGGCAGTACGATGAATATCCCTGAAAATAGATATGTATCGAGAAAATTTGTGAAAATAATACTTTAAAAATAGACATACAAAATAGACAACGCAATATGTTTATATCGATGACCGATGACTGTATTGTATTGTATTGATTTATTATTTTTTAATAAAACACGAAAAGTGCAGCTCGAAGAATGTCCCTGAAAAGTACACAACAAAAGGAAATTTTGATAATTTTATTTTTAAAAAGGTGAACCGCAACGTTTCTTGCTGACCTCGACGAACGACGACTGTATTCTTTTTACTGGCCTCTTCGTGTTTTATTTATTTTTAATAAAACACGAAAAGGGCAGCACTAAGAAATTTCCCGAATATTCTTAACAGCTGCCTTGATGTCTCACATTCAAGTCACATTCTTCTCATCTAGATAAAAGAAACAAAATAATAGAAAAATTAAGTAATAAAAATGATCTTACCACAATTAATGCATGTCCAGGATTATCTTTACAAGTGGCGACATCTTGCAGCGCTCCCATGACTCCAGGGAGGATGAGAGACAACATGTCTACCACCAGCTTCTCTTGAAGAGGGTCTGTGATATGGTAGTCAGTGGTCAGCTTCGGATGAGTCGCTGTATGTGCGGTTACGCATTGTATTGCAGCTAATCTGAAAGTTATGGGGTGTTTTACTACATGTCCGCAAAAGAACAGCGAAAGAATATAAAAAATCCGAAAAGACCACAATATCGAGTGGACTGCAAAGGGAAAAATTGTGAGTAATTTCTATTAAAATAGGTAAGCATTTTTCACGTTAACGTACCCTTAATTCGAAGACACAAGAGTACACTAATAAGGTCTTATCTATACAATCTGCCTGCTCTTCCCCAATACTTCATAATCAAACTCACCTGAGTGCCCTAAGCCTCTCCAACTTGGCAAGATGCACAGACACGTAGACAGCCTTGCCTAGCAATGGTACATGGGCCTTCAACATCACCTCCCTATACTTGGGATCCACATTCAACAGCAAAACCGTCAGACAAGTCATCACACTGCATTTCAGTTCTTCAGGGACGTCTGCTACTAAAGTCACAGAGTATTAAGAATCTAATTAAATTAAAGGAAAAAAAGCCAAACAAAATCACAGCAAATAAAAAATAAATACCTACATTATTAAAAAATTTCGGAAAAATAAAATAAAAAAATTAAAAATAATCTGGATCCAAAGTCAGTTCTCAGAAAAAATGTTTATCTGTCCAGGGTATTAAATTGCTATTTCTTTGCAGCACATTTCCACACTTCCATGACAAATACATACATAAAATGGCAATAACCAAGAAATTATAATAGGAGAATATTATAAATATTGATAGTTAGATAAAGCTTGCAATAATCAATAACATATTATTGATAATTATGTTTAAGTGATCCGTTAACCCAAGTTGACTTGACAGATGGGTGCGGAGATAATTTTGTGCTGTTATTCATTCAACCTCGGGTCATTGAAACTGCAATGTTGCTGAGGAACTCACTACTTGTACAGATTGGTGCACAATTGAGGTCAATTAAGCTTGCTGAAGGGGGCAGGGACTGAATATCAGCCACATCCCAATAAAAGTATGAAACTAAACTAAGTTAGGTACCTCTATGATTAGTTATCTACTAATTTTATCTATGAAATTTTAATACTAGAAAATCTGTTCATTTAAAACAAGAATACTAAATCAAATTAATGAGTCGCTATCCCCAAAGATGTCTTCTTCAATAAACATATCCAACAAAAATCAATAATACGGACAATATAAATGTTCATATGTAAATGTAGCTTGAATTCGAAGATATTTGAACTTACTAATTATCTAAATAAATATTTCATTATTTTTTCTATTTTTTTTATAAGCATATGCATTAAGTATCTAGTAAAATGTCTGATATGATTCCTCATGACTTAACTACTATTATAAATGAACAACCTTATGAGTACAACAGTGCAGTATTAACTACAAAAATACTTTACATGTTCACATCACTTTTTGGAATAAATAAAACTATTAATTGAAAGCTCCAGAATGATGCCGATCCTATAAAAAAGTCATTGACATGCTGTCTATGTTTCTCAGCTTATCACTAATTAACTCTTTTATGGTTGGCACAGGATGGAATCATTTAAGAAAAGGGTACTACAGAAAATATAGTTGACAAAGCCTTACCCATTCCAGGTTTAGTGTGATCAAATACAATTTGCAGCAGCCCTATTTCCATCTTCATGCACATTTCGAAACTGTTCACTGTCACCTTCTCCAACACAGTTCTCATACAATCCACCAGCTTCTGTTGGAGTTCATGTTTCTTCCTAAATAGTATGAATTGGCAAATGTATTGATTTTCTATTTAAATTAAAAAGGGTAGAAATAATGCAGCCAACACCATATTTTTTATTAGTAACAATAAGGTTTCTTAAAACTATGTTAGTTTATTTTATAGCATACATGAATCAATATCACATGGAAATTTTCTTAAAAGGTGCTCCAGAAATATTAATGTATAAGTAATGTGATGTGCTCAGCTGAATAATAAAGAATAATGTGGGGTAAATCTATTAACTCGTCGAGTACCGTATTTATAGACACAATTAAAGAACAATAGGTTGTGGTCACCGGTGACCGCTCGGTGTTTGACAGTTTAACCAGGATGTTTCCAGTGTTAAAACTAATAATTTAATTTATTCCCTTTAATAAAAAAATATTTTCCTTTATAGTCACTTCAAAGTCAAGGTCAAAGCATTTACTTCAATTAATCCATAATTAGGCACTTTTGAAACATCAAAATTGAATTGTCTGTCCATCTGTCTGTCAGTGAAGCTAGATGTGTCTACCTAACACATAAAAAATAGAAATGTGATGAATATTGACTAGTGTTTTTCTTTAACCTTTGCTCTTCTTCTGCTTTTTTACCTTAAATTTTAATTATTTTAAAAGTGAAGTCAAGGCTTTAAGTTTTCCGAGACTAGCTGCCTTTCCAATATGTTACATATAGATTTTTTTAATTCTTTGTATAAAATTTATTATTTTAAATTGTATCCAAGCTACTATCCTATCTATTCAAGAAAAATTAATCAATAATGTTAACTTACAGGGTGTGGTCATTTAATATTTCCGGAAATACATATGAAATATTTATTTATTTATCAGATTCCTATAGGAATATGATTCCTAGGAATATGATTGATATTCCTATAGAAATATGATTCCTATAGGAATATGATAATTATGATGTCTTTGCAAATAAATAATTTTGTCTTTCTTTTGTACACTTCTTGTCTTGAAGTATAGTTTTTGCATATTAATAAATGTTCATTTTCCTTATTATTTCCAATCATGATTTTAAATTTTAGAAATATATTGTATGTAAAATTTAAAGTTCTAAAAATTTTTGTGTTTTGTTTTATAACAAATATTTTATTCTACCTTACTATAATAAAGTTAGAGAGGTTGCATCGCATTATATTATTATGAGGTGTGTGTGATGCATGATAATTTCAATACCCACCACATGGCCATGGTAAAAAATGTGAAAATTACCAATTAAATTTAAATGTGAAAATTCTGTTTTATTTAATTGGCCCTAAATCATACTCCACGAGAACAAAAAAACATTCAGATTTATTAACTGTTAAAATATATTGAGTTCCCGATAACTACCCTGCTAATAAAATATAGAAGTGCTATGCCATAGTTGTTTCTTCATGGTGATGATGGTGATGAAGGTGATGATGATGATGACTTGAAGAGAAGTTTACTTACCTGTGCGAATTATTACTGAAAATTTAAAATATGATATAAAAAGGTTTCTTACTCAGTTTCAGTGGACTTCAAGTGGGTGATGAGTGGGAACAGTAGGTACTGCTGAAGCTCCTGGATCACTTCTTTCTTCAGCTCTGCAACCCGCCTCAGGTACGCAGCAATGCTATCTTCGGTCGGGCACACCATGAGAACATCGCACACTGGTTTGATGCGCGAAAACGCATCCTTCAAGTCGGCGTTCATCTTGTTCTCATAATGCAGTGTGGTGCACCGATCGATTCAACCCACCCCCTTCCTTCTTTCTTACCGGCAACTTGCAGATTGCAAATCAGGAGCGAGTTACAACTAAAGTTCGCCTTGTTATTGGTTAAATACAGCGAATCTTCAGTCGTCTGACTTGAATTATTACAAAAATCTTGCAAAAATTCTAATTTAATCTCCTACGTCCATCCTCAGACGTGACTCGCCCCTTTTTGATTGATTCCAGATTTATTGATTAATTGAAAATTGAAAAATGAGGAGGGTGAGTGAAAACTGGGAATACACTGTATGAAGTGTTTGACGTTTGAATTCGACTAAGCTGAGATAACACATCTTCATTCGAGACTATTTTGACGTTTAAATCGCCTACAGTAGAATTACACTAAAAATATCATTAATGTGTTCATATGCATTATATTAGTAATAAATAATCGTAACAATATTGAGGACGAAAAAAAAACAACAAAAGACAAAACATTAAAATGATGGTCCCTTACTGATTCGAATCGACTAAGTCTGGCTAGCTACTGAAAAGTCTATGATAGAGACAAAGACTAGATTGTACGAACGAATCCTCCAATGAAAGGCCAGGCTGAAATTACGCCAATCAAGGCATGGGTCAGGGTACCTATGTTTGAGTACTAAACTTAGAGTAGTGGCCATTTTGTTGTGGAATGTGGCCAGACAGACGCATTAATATATTTATACTTATAAGTTACAACGAAAATGATTTAATAGGCCTACCTATTCTATTGTTTATTAGACAGTAATAAATTATAGATAGGTAAAGACTGGTAAAGTTCCCATTTAATATATAATCGTTTACAATTCTTTTCGCCTATCTTAGCTGGAAATATATAGTATGATCATAAGTGTCACTAGGTATTTAGGATTCTAGGTTTAGTTCGGTCTCATTTAGGAATAATCGTAGTAGGTATGTACCATATACACAACATTAAAGTAATTGATGTTTTAATCGTAATAGATTATATAGAA
The DNA here is from genome assembly GCA_902850265.1 of Spodoptera littoralis. Classification (NCBI taxonomy): domain Eukaryota; kingdom Metazoa; phylum Arthropoda; class Insecta; order Lepidoptera; family Noctuidae; genus Spodoptera; species Spodoptera littoralis. Next base: position 13,228,496 of record LR824542.2, read on the forward strand.
AGTGGATTATGATTATCGATTACAGTTAATAATAATCAATGTGATAGATCGACCAAGCCGTCGCACAATGATAGTTGATAGAACAATTCTATATGACGAGAATCTTGTGAAAGCTGAAAAAGATAAAGCAAGTAAATATCGTGATTTAGCTTATGAGATTGTCGACATTTGGGATGTGGATTCAGCAGTCATTGTGCCGATAGTCGTATCGGCCAATGGCCTCAATGCTAAAAGTCTCGACCAACATCTGAGTAGGCTAGCGTTAGATGGTTGGGTCAAGGGCCTGATGCAGAAAGCAGTACTTCTGGACACGGCACGTATTGTCCGGAAATTCCTTTCTCTAGAGCTCTGACCACCGGTAGCTTGGATTTCTTCCGTTACTGGTGGGCTACTGCTTTTTATATTTTTAAATGTTTTTTTTATGTAATCAAATATTGAAAAATTTATAAATTAAGTACAGAAATAAATAAAGGAAATAATATCAATGTGAAACGCTCTACTGGTTCAAGTTAGTTTTTACGTGAATAGATCGTTATTTATAGTTAATTTAGTATGTCTCACGAAAAGTTTATAAATAAGATTCTGGTTTTTACCTTTTGGTTATTATGAATGAAACTTTCAGGACTTGAACGTTTGATAATGTAACGATGAAAATTAATAGTTATGACCATATTACAATAATAGTTTTGAACTTTATATCAACGACATTAGATTAAAAATCCAATAAGAATATCTTTTGTCGTAATATAAATGTAGTCCCAACTGTTCCAGAAAGTAAAACACGACAACAATAATTTTATTGTTTAGATATTCGCCCTATTTAACAGAGGGATTTCATGTGCCTAAGCAATAATAGTAAAGTAAAGAAAAATAGTATTCATGTTCCCAAGAACATGAATACTATTTTTCTTTACTTTTACATTGAGTTTATCTGAATATATTTTCTTTCAAAAACAATGACTAAAAATTCGATCGAAACAAGTACTTAAAATAGTAAGTTTCAGTGTGGTTATCGCTATTTTTGCAAGTTGACCAATTTATGAACGAAACGCAGGATATGTCAAAATTCAAAAGAGGAATTGTCAAAGTCAGGTGTTGAATGTTAATTGCTTTATGTCAAACTGAATGGAAACGAGAATGCGATTAAATAATTAAATTACTTTAGATTTAATCATGTTTTTATGATTTTATTAAGTGTGAGAAATATTACAAGATGTTTACTTTAATGGGAGAGCGGGTCTTACATAAGTGCCTCAAGATTTTGAGGTTAACTGTGGCCGATTTCAGCAACTTGCCCGATATAAAGAAGTTGAACGCAGTTAGGACCGTGGAAAAGATAATAGATAATAATACAAGCATCTTTATCGAGAGTCCTATACATGTTAAAATCCAGCCAATTGATGTGGACGATCTAAAAGCTCACAACAAGCTGACCATGACATTGTACAGCCAGGGCAAAGAAACAAGCGACTTTCAAGTGAAACAGACATCCAAGCGATTGGAGTTATTCAACAAGAGTACCGCGTCCGATAGAAACGACGTCTGTGTCATACAGGTACCATACCATCTAAAAGTTCAGGTTACAACAACAGATTATGCATCTGTGCATCTAGCCAAATTAGAAGGACAGGAGTTTGTAGTTAAAACACAAAAAGGAACAATTAATGTTTCTAATCTGAAAGCCAAGAATATTGTGGTGGAGAGCATTGAGGGTGAAATTAAATCTGAAGGAAGTTTACAAGCTAATAATATAGAAATAAAAACTGGCCTGAACTCTGGTATTACATGTAACAATATCATGGCGTCTGGTTGCAATGTAACAACTCATGCCGGACCAATAGTAGTAAGGTCATGTTACTGTTGCAAATCACATTTCACCACATTGATGGGCAACCTGAGGCTTGACAACCTGCACAAATCAGTGATGATTGATGTCATACAGCAAGGTAATCTGCACATCACAGGCTTCTCAGGCAACTTGCAGGCTTCCTTGAAGAGTGGGGATGTGTACATGCATGCTTCACAGTTCAAAGATAAGAGCAGTATTTTCATACATGAGAAAGGCAAAGTTGAGCTTCTAATGCCAGATATATTGAAGAATTTACCTGCTACCAACTTGATAGCAGAGAAAATACTAGTTGATGAAAAGATATTGAAGTTAGGCCGATTTATGGATGACTCATATCCAAAGAGGTTCCGTTTTGAGAAAGAACCACACGATGAGTTGCACGTAGTTTGTAAGAATGGCTCAATTGAGTTGAAGGAAACCGACTTACCATTTTTTCTGTAGTAATCTGTTTGATATGAAATATGTACATTAGGTTATATTGGATTTATACTGTGGATCTTCATGAAAGTGCTTGTTACTTTTTTTAAAGAAGTTAATGTTACTTTATTAAAGGTATTTTTAACATTGTGATGTGTTGGTCATTTTGGTGATAATAATGTATTTAAATTGCAATCATGTAGATTATATTTCTCTAACTTCATTTATATTGTTTCTGCTGTGTGGGGTTTCATTGTACATGTAATGTACATAGATTAAAATAGGGGTGTGCATTTATGTAACTACAATGTGTAATGTGTATCTAATATTATCATTGTTGTGTCTTCCATGAACCACTCATAAACTATTTAAGATACATCATTATTCTCAGTAATGTTGAGCATAAGGTAATTAATATAATTTTTAAAGAATAATGTATTCAATATTATATTTAATAGAGTAAGGAGTACTGCCAAAGTAACATTTGTGTAATACAATTATTGTATTGTATTAAAACTTATTCATGCATTTACACCTAGCATTTGAAGTATTGTCAATTGAAATTATATTGCACAGTGATACATTAGATGATTTATTTTTGTAGTTCCTCAATAAGACATTAGTGTACATGCTTGTAATGTCTCAATACTGCTAGTCCTTATTCATTTTTAGAGTAAATACATAACTATTCTTATAGGACTTTAATATGTAAGTAGTTATTCAATATTGTTATTTATTCAGGTAGTGAATTGTTAAAAAGACCATTAAAATAAAATTGATTCATTTTATAATTATGTATTATTTGAACTGTCCTTGGGCAATGACAAAAATTTACAGATTAACTTCACTTAACCACTTTACTTTAAACCATCAATTATTAATTAGCCATAATTATAATATTAACCAGTATGTTTACTTTTTAACTAGGTAATCGTTAATTGGGTGCAAAGATGATGGGTTGTGTAGAGCGGGGCGCCGCCGCCTTAATGATAACGAGCCCATTTATATGCGAGGCGAGTGCGCGCACACTCCAGTCTTACTTGACAACCACACCCGCCATGCCGGCTTGTGCGCCCGAGTACAGCCGCCTCGCGCGCTCCAACACAGAGTTAGTGTTCTCACCGCGAGTTAAACGATGCTCACATCAGCCACCGCCCTTTACGGCTCTGAGGAGATCGTTCTCCTCCACCTTCTCGTTAATACCAGAGGAGCGCGCCATATCTCCTGAGCGACCACCGCCGCTGCCGCGTTTCGTCAGGATCATCACATGGGGACCACGGCTTATGTTACGACCTCTCTTCGCCATTTTGAGCCTAATCGCTCATCCTGCATGGAAACAAATTCTGGTCGTTCTACCTACATTATGGATCGCCGGCTCTTTATTCTTATTCTGGAAGTGTGTTCAGTGCCCTATTGGAGTTCTCAAAATGATTGGACGTGCAATTAACTCAAAAAACCAGAAGAAGCCGCGAACCGTGCTTATTAGTGGAGGCAGTTCTGTACAAGCCTTGCATCTAGCCAGAAATTTCCATTCAGCCGGGGCAAGAGTTGTAGCATTTGAAATAGAAGGGCAATTTGCACTGTTGAAATATTCAGCCGCAGTTCATAAATTTTATACAGTACCACGGCCCAATCCAGCTGATCCCTTAGCTTATGCGCGAGCATTAAGAGAAATAGTGGAAAGGGAATCGGTGGTGTTTTATGTTCCAGTGAGCTCAACTACGCCGGCATATTACGATGCGCTTGCAAAATCACATTTAGAAGTTCTTGGATGCCAGTGCTTTGTGCCTTGCGCCCGTGATGTTGTAACATTGGATGACCCTTTGGAGCTGATGAGGGTGTGTCGCGCTGCGGGACTAGCGACACCTCAGTTCTGGGTGGTGGCCAACGACGAAGATGTTCGTGCGTGGTACGATAGCGGTGCTTCTAAGGAGGGAAGACATTTCATTGCCAGTGCGGGCGCGCGAGGAGCTAGGGACCGGTTACGTTTTGTTATGCCAGAAGAGAAAGCTCAATTTAGATTCCCACGGGAAATCAGTGCGGAAAAACCATGGGTTATTGTTCGGGAACCAAAAGGAGAAAGGATTGTGACGTGTACTACTTTAAAAGAATCCCGTGCAGTCAACAATGTGTCATGCCGAGTGGACTCTGCAAGAAAAGGACTTGTACCACAAAAGGATGAAGAAGCTGACGCATGGGTGCAGCGATTTGTATCATTCCTCGCACCAGCGAGGCCGATGACTGGACATGTGTCCTTCAGACTTGTTCGTGAAGAGCAAACTACAAATGGTCACACTAATAAATTGGTGGCCATTGGTGCTCGCGTTGGTGTGTCTCTGCCGTATTTGTGCCAGGGAACGGCACGTTGTGGGCATACGGCAACCATGGGCAAGCTACTGGATACTGTGCTGGATACTCGTGAAGCCCTATTCACATTTTGGGATCCACTTCCCTACTGTGCGTACTACCAGTCGCGCACGCCAGACGACCGGAGGCCGCCGCCCCCGGAGCCCTGCAAGACGCCACCAAATGTTCCCCTTTGAAGTACAGTGTAGTGACGTCGTAGGAATTATTTATTAAAGACACTCAAGTACCTGAAGAGTGCGTGAGTGGGAGCTCTCTCTCGGCGTGTGCCATAGTTAAGTCGCGCTCTCTGTTTGTTGTTTGCTCATCCCGCTTGGTCCAAGTGTGTGATTGAGGAGCGATAAGATATGTTGTAACTACTAAGTAGATATTTTAAGTAAATTTGTACCTACAAAATGTAATGTTATGCCTACATTATTGTTAGGTTTAAGGAATAAAATATGTCGATATTATTTAAACCTTTGTTTATTTTTTCTATGGCACAGACTTTCCAGAGACAAAAAGTATGTTGATTTCACAAACAACACACTAAAATAATGAAATACATTCTCTAAGTCATTGACACTAGATTGTCTAATAATAAACCTTTGTAAACTTACAACTCTCACGCTAAACACTTACAGATTTTTTAAAACTCTTCATAATGATTTACAATAATTAATAATAGTATATCTAGTATTGTAGTCACGCAGACTATTTGTTATTACCATTTTTTATCACAAAACAAGCACGACGATAAAAGTTATTTTTCCACAAGATCTGTGGGGAAAAGTGTGATCTATGACCGGCCGGCCCCGGTGACCCGGACGAGATAAGCACTATCTCTTCAAGTGCACTACAATTTATAATAATATCGTATAGGTACTTACTACTTATCATGGTAACTGGACAAACACCGTCCTCAAGATGAGGGTAAGTAGACCATTAAGACAGGTGGCCAATAAATATAAATAAGAGTCGAAGTAGGTCTTAGCGTCTGAGGTAGAAGTGAAGTTGGTAGTTGAATCTTAGTAATGTTTACAAAAATAAGTCTCATCGTTACATCCTTCACTGGGTCAGTGATGTAAACTTGAACTGTTACTTAACAGCTGACCTCATAACTATGTGAAACAACCTTTATTTAAATAGGTATAAAAACAATTCAGTCAACCTTGTGCTAATGACAGCGTAGAGGGCAGCACATTAAACTACACCAATCTGTTAAATTTCTTTAATGAATTTTCAACTTTATTGCGAAGTGATAAGGTAGGCAATATGTTACTGAAGTTTAAGGAGTTGGGGATGGAGAAGAGACGAGATCATCAGTGGTATGGCAAAGAGACCTACACAACCACTATTAATTCAATCAAGTAGGTACCTAACTACCTAATCAAATCAATAAAGAATTAGAATTAGAATTTGATCAATTAGGTAATTATTCGATCAATAGTCTCTAAAAATAAGTTTTTTTGCGTTATCAGTTGTCGAGGTGCGGTCACCTCGGAGAACATACTCTACCGAGTCAATGGACATTTAGGAGCGGCTCCAATTTGTTGGTAAACAAAAACTCTGGAGTAACGAATTTATAAGTTGATGATTTTTATTTTTAAAATAGTTTATGTGTTCAATGTCCATTGAAGAACATTAAAACACCTTTAAAATTGTTGTAAGATTTGAATCTTAATACTTACTGAATATTTTTTCCGATCATCGAGACATACCGTGTTGTTTATTTTTTGTTAAACTTATGTCATTAGCTTCCACGGCCGCAGCTACTGCCTTGAACATACCTTTCAGTTTTACTTTACCTACAATACACGAATCTAATGGTTGTTTTTTGAAAAAAAACAAACTTATCTTTCATAGTTTGGAATGTATACCTACTAGTATAATTTTATTCTAAAGGAGAAAAACAAGATCGATGGTTGTATATTTTATACGTATTGAATTTGCTCTGAATCTACTGAACCGATTAGAAAATTTTATCCGTACCGGCAGGATCATGTTCTACCTCCTTAAAAGAGATCTTTAAAGTTTCAAATTCCATACAGGCAAGGTACCCATAAAGGTACCTAGTATATTGTATAGGTTATCGGGTATACATAGGTATCCATACTAAGTTTCAGTAGATAGATGAAGTTGTTTGTCAATGCGGAACTAGACTTATTATTTTGAACTATTGACATTAATTAAATTAACAAACATACATATGTAATGTAAGTACCTACTATAAAATAGTAATAAGTACATAATCATCTACAATATCATCATCCTTTTTACAGAGAGCCTTTATAGAGAGAGAAGGCTTCCAAAAAACGAAGACAGGTGATGGTAAAAAATGAGATTTATTTAAAAAAAAGTAGGTAGGTACCTACCTAATTAAAAATTGTTTGTATGTAATATGATAGTTGTAATCAACTGCTCAAAGCTGAAGTTGCATGAGTAACACTAAAACAAATAGGTACGATTTTTTTTTATTGTTAAATCATTTTGTTGTCCACTTTTTATGCGTTCCGTTTTTGTTTCATGATTTACACCCCGTATAGTTATAAGAATCTTTAGAAACTCTCTTCAATAGGTACATACAATTCATTAAAAAGCTTCTGAATATTTTTTATCGTGTGGCTGTAGACCGCTTTCATTTATCGGACATTTCAATGTCTTAAATAAAAATAGCATGCAGTGCACGACGTGAAGTGTTTATTTTTAAAATAAACGCGACGATGTTGCACTTTCATTATTTCTGAAACGAACAAAGAATTTCTCATCCTAATGTCACACTCGCCTATTGATTAGAAGTTTATATCTTGGAATGTTTAAAAGTATAGGTACTTTCTATGTCATAAGTATAGGGCAATCGTACATACGACGCGACGTAGATAGTTAGCGATCCACGTTCTCCATGGCATGCACACCCGCAATACCAACACCAGAAGCGTTTTGAATGTAGGTATTGCCGGTCTTCGAAACCTACCAACGGGAAGTACCAACGTGACTTTTTCCGACTTATATGTATGTACATACCTACTTTCTAATATTATTTAGACATCACTGGCAACGGTGAAGGAAAACATCTCGAGGAAATCTGGAAATCTTTCTAATTATAAGTTTTAAATCGCCATCCCGCAATAAGCAAGCGTGGTGATTAATGCTCAAACCTTCTCCGTCTGAGAAGAGCAGTGGGCACTTAAAGACTGTTGATGATGATATTCACCCCAGTCGAGCCTGCTGACTCACGTGATTATAACTAGTTTTCTAATGTTGATGTTCAGTTGACTATAATGGCGGAATGGCTACGTGATCGAAAAGGCTTACACAGCGGCTCTTATCTAGAAGAAGTTGGAAGAAAACATAGTGTAAGTTGTTTGTTTGTTAAGTAAATAATCTCTAAAGAACTTTGAGTCGCTGATAAGAACATTTCTTCATTTATGACTTTCTTTATCCATATCAAGTGGAAAGAAATTCATGATTAATCGTGTAATTAGGTAGGTACGTAACCATTATTATATCTGTGTATCGTATGTATATTAGAGAAATTGACATTATTATCTAGATCCACCTTTTTAATTATCAGTATTTATCGTAAAATGGCTGCCTCTTTATGTAGATATTCGCAATTGGTAGAACATTAAGGGCGTTGTTTTAATCATAGTATTATTCGTCGAAATGGTAGTCGAAAAGTCAAACGAATCACTTTGTACAAGTTTCAGCTCCCCTTCTCAAGTTACCAAGGTTGATTATTTACCAGATTATAATTATGCTGTTTTTCAAATCTGTCAAATCGAAAACCCTACTTATCAAAATGGTATTGAACCGCAGATCTTACAACCATCAGCAGTTCCATCAACGTCTCAGTCGACACATGATGAGTTGAGTCACATTTACTTGATTTGATAAAAACGTCTGGATGATCTTTTTAAAAAAAATATTTGAATAACATACTTAATAGTACTTCGTGATAATATTGGCACCTAAGTTACGCAAACATAGATTAACCTCACTATTGCAGTAAAAAATAAAACGCATCATAACAACTTATAATCTTGAATCCTTTCCTTTGTATTGAATTTGTGAAAGTCATAAGAAATGGGTCATTGGACATAAATAAAAGTTATTTTTAGTATTCCTTGAAAGAAATGCTATAAATAATGAAAATGCGTCAGCCATTTATTAGTGTTTGTGTACCGAGTACAAAATGTTGCAATCACGACACTGTTGCGTGATGGCTTTTAGACGATGAGTAATGATTTCTTTAAAACTTCCTTCCTGAAGGCATAGGGATGCAATCACAGAAATATTAAAAAATTATTATATCTGTGGATGCAATGCAATGTAACACTCACTTTTTGACAAGTTGATGTTTTTTTTTCAGTCTTATGTAATGTAATCTATCTACAATAAAAGAAAGTCGTGTTAGTTACACCATTTATAACTCAAGAACGGCAGAATAGATTTGGCTGAAAATTGGTAGGGAGGTAGCTTAGAGCCAGGAGACCGACATAGGATACTTTTTGACCAATTTTTTTTTTTTACTTTTTACCAAAAATCACGAACGGGGACAAGAAAAAATGGGATTACGCGTACGAGGTGGCGGGCAGAATAGGTAATAAATAGGAGGTGACGCAGCCTCATCACCAGTCCAGTATTTCCGATTTCCGATGCCCTGTTTTGTTTTGGTTTTGGATATATGTTTTTGTTTATTGAGAAATTCAATCATTCTACATATAAGTGAAACAAGTGACAAGTGAAACAAGTAAATTTATTTCTGAAAATAGGCTACAAGGCAGCACTTATGACTTTTACCCGTCAATTTTATCAAGCGAACGATGAGGTCGACAATGATGATTAGATTGTCTCTTTTTGCTTTTTGGGAAAGAACAACGTGGACAACAATATTTACTAAGTACATAAGCGCGTAATTCCATAATAATAAATGAAACATATTTATTTCTTCGTACTATTGAAATCAATGTGTAAAGGATATAAATATTTGAACATACGTATACAACAATGTGTACTAAAAGACATGCATGCATGCGCAGCGTAGACTTTGCGTTACGATAATAAAATGTACACATATATAAATTGTATGTATATATTATATAGATAGATATTTGCTTTCATCGCGTGTTGTGATTGCCATCACGTGAACCATATGCTGAACATTATTTTCAAAGTTCATGAGTTCCGCATCTCTCTGTATGTATGTATGTATGTATGTAGTATGTGTATCCTTCCTTACAATCAATATAGCTTTCATTTTATTGCAATACAATTTATGGTTTTACCTATTTAATGCTTCATCGGGATAAATTCTTAATACTATAAATCCTATCACCTAAGTCAGCCTATACCGTGCCTGTATACCATGTTTCATCAAAATCCGTTCATTAGTTTCAGAGTGATTAACAGATAAACATCCAAATACAGAAACTCTCACATTTGTAATATACGTGTAATAAAAATGTACAGAATTAATAAATTACAATACAATTTTATGTGAACTATGAACTATACGGTCGGCCACAACTTCGCAATTCCCAGTCCTCGAGGCTACGCTTCCATGGTCACGTATCATATCACCATCGTCCCAATTTCCCAGTGTCAGGGGCAGACCAGTCGGCAGCATCGTGACATAGCTCAGATCAAAGGTTAACTCGTTCGTAATTAGGTACTATTGTTTGCGGTGCTTACCAGTTTACCCGAAAGTTAACTAATAACTAGTTTATTTAGATAATTATGGATCAGAGAATGTCAATGTGCTACAGAAATATTCTCCTATTTTTTTCTTAGCATTTTTTAAGTGGGCTGTATTAGTACAGTGTCGTGGTGGTCCGGAGGTTACGACGTCCGCTTGTAATACATGAGGGTGCGGAATCGAAACCTACCATTCGCCAACCCGCAATGAGCAAGCGTGGTGATTAATGCTCAAACCTTCTCCGTGTGAAAAGAGGCTTTGCATGCCCACCATTTACAGGGTGTTGTTGTTGTTGTATTAGAACCAACATATACATATATAAATAAATTATAAGTATATACATATATAAATAAAATATAAATTAAAAGGCAACAAACATTACAATTATAACACCTCTGTTACCGCTTTTGAGAGAAATCCGACGTCTTCATTTTAATTTTTTGCCTTTAGTTTGAGCATAAAAAACGTTGAGCGATTGGGAAGTAAATCCTTGTTTTCAAAATTACTATAATAGGGTGATGACAGGGTACGAAAATAAAAAATCTAATTAGTTCGTCAGATAGGTGCCTAATGAAAAGATATTAGACACGTATTTTTTATTTTGTTGTATAATAAAATTATACTTAGATATATCGAATCAAAGTTTAGGAGTGGGGGCTAGAACGTCATTTCTACGTATAAAATGTTCATAGAAGTGACGTCACGCGACATTTCATATTCGTTTCTGTAAAAAATAAAAAATACGCGTGTAATATTTTAATAATCTACCAGACGGACATTAAAATAAAAATTAGTCATCTACCCTATTATGATGTATTTCTCCAACAATTTTGTAAACCAAAAGATTAATAATCCGATTCCAAGATTCTTATTAAGTATTATATATTTATGTCATGTGCCAATTAGATATCAGTTTGTATTGTACATAGCTTATCACCGATTCACCTGTTCAATTAATTGTTTTTATATAAAAAAGATTACCTACTTACTTGTAATTTTGTTCACTTCGAAACGAATGGCTATGTGCAAATTCCAAGTAAAAAAACTGACCAACAGGTGAGTTTTGTCCTTAATTGGGCACCACTCGCTATAAATCTAATAAATCTAATCCGATCGATTTCGGTCATGGTGGCCAGTCTAAGTAGACTTATATACGCAGGAGCTATTATAGTGCACAAGAGTTTGCGCAAACACAAGCGCACTCTCTGTTTCCTCACTCTCTGAACCCGATGGGACGACAGACCGAAACGATCGGAGGGAAATTAGGTGCAGGACCAACGGCTTTACGTGCTTCCTGGGGCACGGGTGTGGAACACCGCCGAACTCCCTGACTTCGGGTTAATAATTGTAATTCTACTCAGAAAATGCCTTTATCACCCTTTCACCGCGGGAGTTGATCCCGCCACACGTTGCACAGCAGCGGGTCACCCAACACAGCAGTGCATCACTCATTATAATTAACTAATGACATTTAGTGATATCTAGTTACTACCAATTATCTTGCTGTGTTGACAACAATATATACAGACAGAACATAGTCCACTGAGTTAGATTTGCGAATATAACAAATATATAAGAAAATGAATGAGGTGATTAACTAAAATCGCGGCGATGTCGCGCAGCCTACTATACATCGCCGCGACCGCGCACACTGCTCATGAGGAAGAACTCCTCTGTGGTTCGAAACTAGTAGAGCTTTTCTCAGTATATTTACGTGAGTAACCCGCGATTTTAGTTAATTTAGTATGTCTCACTTATTATAAAAAACATGAATGAGGAGGCCATCAATCATTGGGGTACAAAACAATCACTTTGAGAACCACGGAATTATTAACCTTATTTACGTATAATTAGGTGCTAATTAGATATCGAGGGAGTTTCCTCAGAACACCTTATCAGCCTAGTTCTATCAGATCCGTTTGGAACGTGACCTTATTGACTTTGAATATTCCCGGTGTCAAGGAAACTTCCGCGTGCACTTACAAGGAATTTAATATTATTCACAATGATATCATAAATTAACCGAACATTTTCGAATTATGTGGATAACGTTTCTAGTAATTTGAATGCGTGATCTCTTTGTTGGTCCAGCGTGATTTGTTTTGTGAATCCTTTTTGTTATGCAACGATGACAATCGAGTTTATGGGCCTCCTGATGGAAACTATATATGTAGTTACCATTTTGCCTATAAGTAAAGGCGTTCCTTTCCATACAGTAGCAAGGCCGTTAAAAAAAGGCGGACGCAGTCTTTTGAAACAACGACTGTGGCTCCTGACTACTGTAGACACGCAGAATACACACACATTGACACGAAGGACATCTGTCGCGTGACATGGCCCGTCATTACACTTCATACATTACGGTGTTGTAAGTTCACGCACACATAAATACACCACTGACAGTTTGGTGCTACATTACGTCCGCATTTTTTTTTAACGTCCTCGTACAGTATCATATTATAATAGGTATTCAACTTCAGATTTAATAAAATCTTTCTTGAAGCGCTTTGAAGACAACTAATTTTAAACATTGTGTAGATACATAATATGTCACGAACTTTGCTTGATTTCGACAATCCATAGTAGTCTGTTTATGAGATAATGGCACCGTTTGCTATTACAGTATCACTTGAACCAATACATAACCTGCCAAGGCCTCGCGAACAGCATCATAAAACATTTAACTAACTACAGCCACTTTACTGAGTATTTTGTCAGAGTAGTACATTGTAGTACACGTAAACATCTGGAAATAACCGTCGTTTATGTACGTAATAGTTTACAGGTTACTGTGTAATATCTGTTGTGAAATATAGTTGAAATTACATAAGAAAGGTCGTTTTATTACATGAAATGAATACTAAACTCCTTACTTAATATCTTTATAATATTTTAATGTGAAACTTTGTTTGTTTGTTTGCATGTTTGTTCCTCAATCACGTCGTAACGGCTGAAGGGATGGTATTCAAATTTGGAACAGGGACCGATTATGATCTGAAGTAACACATAGGCTTGTTTTTACCTCCTGGGAATGCGGGCGAAGCCGCGGGCAGAAGCTAGTAGTTAATATTGTCAAAGTAAAATAGATTTTGTTTGTTTGTCTTTTATTTCAGCTCGCAACTGAACGTTTCTTTCGTTTTAATTTTAACTTTTTTCTTATGACTGGTTACAACTATGCAGTTAGATGAACTTTTTCGTGGTTTGCGAATATAAATAATACCAAATGATTAGATACCTCGAAAGGGACAAAGGGCTAAAAGATAATGAGACATCGATGTTAAAATATTCCACAGGTCGGGGTCATAGCTATCTGTAACCATTGTTAGACCTTCAATATTCTGTTAATGTAAAAAAATACTACAGCAAAATCCCACACCACATGTGTTGGTTTGAAAGCGATAAACACAGAGACCGCTTAACGGATTTTCATATGGGTTGCACAAATTCACCAAAATTATTCATGAAATCGTAACAAGTTGAATCTTATCGTTATTCTACATTTTTTAGAAATCATTCTATAGCGATAATTATTACCGACAGATAAGTTTTTTTTTTATGGCATAAGCTGGTAAACGATCAGACGGATCACCGGTAAGCAATTGGTGTCGTCCATGGACACCTGGAACACCAGAGGCTTTACAAGTGCATTACCGGCCTTTTGGGGATTAGTATATTGAGGATCGTTGGGGATTCAGGGATTGGGGAGATTAGGGAAGGGGAGGGTAATTGGGCCTCCGGTAACCTCACTCACACGACGAAATACAACGCAAGCGTTGCTTCACGTCGGTTTTCTTTGAGGCCGTGGTATCACTCCGGTCGAGCGGGCCCATTCGTGCCGAAGCATGGCTCTCCCATACTTAAAAATTAATAAATAATCTTTTAACATATAAATAAACACTGTTTTTAAAACAGAAACGTTTACTAAAATAAAATATGGCCTTCATAGTATCATAGTTTTGTCTTATTCACTGTAAATGGTTGTACCTAAGAGTAGTAAAGTTACCGATTATGATAAAATAAATAAAAAAGACGCAGTGTCCATTGTCCAAGGTTGCACCGCAGACGCATCGCAGACGTAGATTAGACGTTATCTATACTTATAATATGTGTGTTACGAAAATTGTACGTTTATTCGGAAGGCAATTGAGAATTTCTATAACATCGGTTGCCTGGTTATTGTTTGTTTTGATTCGTACTTTGCTTTGATTATTTTTTTAATGCCTATCGTATTGTTAGTAAATTATAAATTTGTTTTAATTATTATTCAACTTATTCATCAACAGCCTATAAATGCCCACTGCTGAGCAAAGCCTCTTCTCACACGGAGAAGGTTAGAGCATTAATCACCACGCTTGCTCAATGCGGTTTGCCGATTCCAAACTTATAATTAGAAATTATAAGCCCAGGTTTCCTCACGATGTTTTCCTTCACCGTTTGTCAGTGATATCTAAATAATCTTAGAAAGTACATATAACTCGGAAAAAGTCACATTGGTACTTGCCGTTGGTAGGTTTCGAACCCGTACCCTCATGCATGAGAAGCAGGCGTCTTAAACCTCCGAGCCACCACGACATTCAACTTATTATCAGTATCTATTTATTCTCAAGCTTACTGTCTCTAAACTGTTGTCCAAATATTTGATTAAATATATGAGAAACAAAGGTTTTCCCTTATGTATGTTTCACTTTTGCATATCTCTCAGACTAGGTTTTTGCAATTATCCTCAATAATTGTCTTCATTCTTTGAAATTACAAATAAATTGTTCATTCATTTATTTATAAAATAATAAAAAAAATATACTCAACCATTATTACATTTTTTTTTGGTGAATTCCTAATCGTCACGTTTAACATAAATATACGGATGCCGTATAATCTATTGTAATCAGAAAGCCCTTTAATTGAAATAGACTTTGATATCAGATAAAAGCATAAAGGAGATACATAAATTAGCCAAATTATTAGGCAAACAGCAAACACGTGCCTTGCTAATTAGGCAGCAAAACAACAAAATGTTTTGGGAATTAAGGGCAGTTTATTCTAAATTAAATCGTATTTTTAAAGCAATACGTAATTATTTTCAATGTGGTGAGGAAAGTTTTGGTAATCAGTTTGAGGTCACTTACCTAACTCTGGTAATACTGGATCATAGATATAATAAAGAATGTATTTTTAAATATTTCTGTGTACTGAATTATAAGGAAAACCCAGTATTACTTTCTAGAGAACGTGTATTAGCCTCGTTGTTAGCAGTTGTAGCATATATTAGAGCGTATATAGAAATAAAATTATAATTATGTTAGACCTATTCTCGCCTGTGACACAGGATTATCCTAGTACAGGCACCCAACCATGTGAGATCTATCCATTTTCATTTCTGAATAAAGATTTTATTTTATTATTTTTTTTATATTGTTTAGCGTAGATTCTTTGGTTTATGGGATTCTGGGATTTTCTGGGATTATCGATTAAGAAAACTTTTAGAGGTAACTAACTCTTTGTTTTCCCAATGGTTGGTTTTATCGCCTCCATAACTATAAACAAACTTCATTATTATCATTTCAGTCGAACCAAATCAATACACTGCTAAACTTTGCCTCTTAAAATGTGTTCCAGAAATCCTAACCTGCGTAGAGCAAATATGCACAGGATTATTTACATTATTTTAATAGAGTTATAAGAATACTTTCTGCTTGGTGAAGGTGCTCGTATTAGAAATACGATGCTTGATCCAAAAAATATACTAAATAGTTACCTATATGAATAATGCCATATCATTTTAATTAAAACCAATCACAAAGAAAAGAAGACCGTTTAATTACAATACAAAAATAAAAATTCCGTCCGTTTCCGTTTAAAATCCCCAACTATCATCAAATTCCTAATCCCCAAAAGGCCGGCAACGTACTTGTAACGCCACCGTTGTTCCTGTGTCTATGGGCGACGCCAATTACATCAGGTGATGCGTTCATCGTCCGATCTCCTCGTTTACCGGCTTATCCCATAAAGAAAACAATAACAATACAACCTATTTATAAAACTGTTCACTCCCGTGTTACGTGATTCTGAGCCATTTTTATATAAAACGCACCTATCCTGTACTCGTAGCGATAAGATAATCGGATTTACTATTATATATCAAGGATTTGTAATTCGCGAGTAGTAGGCTGCTGTATTTTTGTTTTATAAACAATACAAGCTTTAGTTACAGAATTTCCTTACTGTTACACAAGTTTGTACCTATGTATATTTTTAGGGAATAAATAAAATGTATATATTTTTAGTGATTTCATAAAAAAATTACTACTTTCAAATAAAGGTAAACTAGATGATATAGTAACAAAAAATACATGGATCTGAGATCATATTTGATGACGCACTGCCTACCAAAATTAGGGTATGTAAATAATATGGTACATATTACTTTTTCAGTAAATAAACCAAAGCAGATAATTAACAATTTCTCAGAGAGATCAAAATACTTAGTATTGTTGGTTAACTAGAAAAGTAAGGATTCGTCGAGACAGGTCGCAAGCGCAGGTCACCGGTAATTTTCCTGCGCATGAGTGCATTACACCCAGACGTACAAAGTGCGGCGCTCCAGACGACGCGACCTACTTGTCGTTAGGTAAACATTATATACGATCTTATAAACAACACCAAGGATGTCTCCGGGCGGCGCGCGCGCAGGTCTCTGTGCTTAGTTTGCTCACGTGACGATTCCTTGAAGTTCTACTGATAGTTGTTTTAGGTATCTTGATAATGATTATTTTATATTAAGTTTGGT
The DNA here is from genome assembly GCA_902850265.1 of Spodoptera littoralis. NCBI lineage: Eukaryota > Metazoa > Arthropoda > Insecta > Lepidoptera > Noctuidae > Spodoptera > Spodoptera littoralis. The sequence continues at coordinate 13,245,590 of LR824542.2, forward strand.
ACGATACGAGGGAAATACTTTCTTTTTCGAAATATTGTATTATGTTTATCAATAACATTATCTTTTTTAAATAAGTAGATAAATATAGTAAATTATACGATACGATACGTGTAAACAATACCTAAGGTGAAAATAGTATGCTAACTTAGCATTTTAACCTTATTAACTAAGAAAAACTAATGGCATAGAAAAACAAAGAATACACTTATAATTACGGTTAAGACAAACAATGTGTATTCAGTAGGTACTACTAGCAAACTAACAAAGGGTTAGCAGTTAACAACATAGCAAGTATAATAATATAAGCCTGCTCAGTTAAATTACGTTCACGGAAGAGTAAACAAAAAACCGTAGACGCTACGCCGTAGCACCGTAGCGGCGTAGACCGTAGACCTGTTTAAAAGGTTTCTAATTTTTGAATTTTTTATTGCATTTAAAAAGGTGAGATTTTTTCAAATATCTATTGGTGGCGAATTGTGATCACATACTTCTTTCATAAACTACGTTTAAAAAACTCCTATTTTTTGAAATCGATTATACTAAAACCTTCTACTTAGTAACAAACACTTTTCTTAAAACCAGATTAAAACTGGTTCAGCCAGTCGCGAGATAATCTATTATAAATTTAAGTGTGGGAGAGCCATGCTTCGGCATGAATGGGCCGGCTCGACCGGAGTGATACCACTGCCTCACAGAAAACCGACGTGAAGCAACGCTCGCGTTGTGTTTCGTCGTGTGAGTGAGGTTACCGGAGGCCCAATTACCCTCCCCTTCCCTAATCTCCCCAATCCCTGAATCCCCATCCCCAACGATCCTCAAACTCCTAATCCCCAAAAAGCCGGTGACGCACTTGTAACGCCTCTGGTATTCCAGGTGTCCATAACGCCGATTCCTTACCATCAGGTGATCCGTCTGCTCGTTTACCGCCTTATACCATAAAAAAGAAAGTTTTTGAAATCGGTTAAAAATTCAATAAAAGTTTAGTCGATCTGGGGTCAAATCCGAGATCAAACTCGGTGATCACTGATCAGTCCATGATAAATATAATTAAAAGAAGCAACGCTTGTACGCAATGCACATCATGTCGTCTATGCGTGTTTCCGCATACCTTTGGACGGAATAAAACATTTTTATCAAATTAAACTTAATAATGTCTGCACGTTAATTAAGTATCTTACTTCGATAATAATGTCGCCGTGTGAAAAGGTCGAGATTGGCATTAATTATGATATTATTTCAATAATTATTGGGTCATTTATCTTGGGCTATGAAAGATGAAATATTATGATTTAATATAATGAGGTATGTATTAAAATAGATTCTAGAAATCATAATACCTAGACGTGGTTTATTTGGGTGGTCAGTTTATTTATCTTGTTAGACCAGACTAGACATAAATATGATAACGTAACATATGACATCATGGCTTTTATTTAGACAAAGGCGAGCGAAATTACCAAGAAATCTTATATGATGAATAGACAGGAGTATAAAGCAGCGCTGCACCATACACAATTCCTCAATGAAACGGAACATAAATTAGGGTTATGGTATTTGAATGAAATAATCTATATTGAGACAGGAAACCAACGGGAAAAGCATAGCATAATAGTTTACTTAAAACATCATAATATGGCTCATCTTTTATCAGAAAAGAGGAAAAAAGATATGACATAAAATAACATCACGCCTTTTATCCCCGAAGAGGTAGGCAGAGGTGCACTTTATGCCACTGTACAATGTAACCCCCACTTTTCGCTATTTATGTTATGAGTCCCATGTAATAGGGGTGAGCCTATTGCCATATACCGGGCACAGTCCCAGACTCCGTGCTACTACTGAGAATTAAAACCCAGTAATACTTTGCCCGACCCGGGAATCGAACCCAAGACCCACTTACGACCACTCGGCCAACAAAGCAAAAAAAACACGAAAAAACGATATCAATATTCAGAATTCCGCGGTACTATAATACGGCAATCCAGATTAACATGTTTTTAAGTCATGTGATAGAAAAGTCAAGTAATTAATACGAAAATATTACGCAACGTTGTCCACTAATTATTGTAAGCAGGTTCATAGGTCAGCAGTAACTGGAGTTAAGATAACGGTGTAGTTTGGTTGCTGCGTATCCGGGATGGGTAGGAGTGAACTTCGATCGCTCCGGCCCACGGGCTATGTCGCAATTAGTGTTGGTATTTATTCAATTTGTTATTACATTTTGATTGATTTGTTTAGATTTTATAAAGGGAGCCAAAGGGAGCGGTGTTTATTAATAACATAAGATAACGTTTGCGACTGTTTTTCTTGAAGTAGTATGTGTTTGTGTAGGTTATGCTTAGTAGTATTGTATAATATGGCCGTAAACATACGTACCTGTCGCGGAGAACCTAACGGGTTATCGGGGCTTCGGCTCGAAGTGCAGGAGAAGAAACGGGGTGGTTTTTAGTCAGTAAGAGTCTGACACTCGCTCCCGCCTCACCCAGGTGGGAGAAGTCATTCAATGATTTTTCCCCCTTAACTCGTCGAGTACCGGTTTTATAGACACAATTAAAGAACAATAGGTCGCGGTCACCGGTGACCGCTCGGTGTTTGACAGATTAAACAAAAACATAAGTACCTATAGTTCTTCCAATGCTTACATTATCCATTATGAAAATCAAAATGTTACTTGGATAGATTAAAGTTTGTCAAATTCTAAAAGACAAACAGATAGACAGGTGGGACAGCTTTTTATCAATAAGCGATTCCCGATTACGCCCAATAGTCTAAAGTTGCGTGTGGCTAAGCATGGTACTTACCTTTTTATTATACCTTTTATAGCCGATATAATTTTGTTCTAATAATATCTTTGGATCTTTTAACGAGGTTCAGTTTGGCATCCGTCTGTCGATTCGCAATTTTATCAATGTAATGCACCTTTAGAAAAAATTTGAGGAATCGGAACATTGATTTGCTATCGCCGATTCACACACTGACCTAGTTACATACACGAAATAGACTTTCAATAATAGGGGTCACAATAGCTATTGACGCCATTGTCGATGTCTCATCAACTTCTACCACGTTAAATTACGCACGACACGTAAACACAATACTTTTCTGCTATCCCTTTTAACGCCATACGTATAGAAAAAGACACGCAATATTGTGGATTTTCTAAAGGTTCTCGTGGTAAAGGGTAATTGTTAACTATTGACTTGCAGTTTTTGATAATTTTTGGTGATGAATCTTTAGTAGTTGCAAAACTTTAGTGGAGGTAGGACGCTGAAAAATTCAACTGAGAATCTTTTGCGTTTGAATAATTTAGTTTACTTATGGTACGTTCTTAATAGCTTTAGTGATATGAGTGATGCCCAAACATGTCCTCATGCAGCGCGATCCAGAGCACCGATCAATGAAGTGGGTGCAAGATGGTGGGAAGTGTACGGCAACCAAGATCAACAAACGGAATGCTACGTACAGCACGAAGCAAAAGATTCACTTGACAATAACAGTAGTAAAAATGCCGACGACAACAATTCATTCAATACCAATAATTTAAAAGTACAAAGAGCATTAACTTCAAAACTCTATTCCAACTTTATTGGTAGAACAGTGACTAATGTTGATCCTAAAGGTAAAGTATTGAAAAAATGGAGGGAAGACCAAGCGAAAGCAACGTACGAACAAGCTAGGCGAGCAGTTATTAATTCACTGAAAGAAAAATTCGGATGTCCACCGAAAGAAGGCAATATACCCTCTGTGCTCAATGACAATAAAGGGGATAATACTAAAGCAATACCTACGATTATAATAACTGGAGACAATGTCGAAGAAACATCAAATTCGAATGTAAATCGTGACGCTGGGGGTTGGAAGGAAATTGATTCCAGTTTAGTGAAAGATAAGGTTGAAATTTGGAATGCAAGAGCTGAGGATGTCAGTCACGCGAGGAGGCTTCAGATGGGGCCAGGTGGTGAGCTGGCACAGTGGAGGCTTGTTCCTCGTGGCAGTAGGGCGGCGGGCGCGGAGGGCGGACTACGCGGGCTTACGAGGATCGACATGCCGGTAAGTTACTGCACTTTTCTTATACAAACATTAATGATGATTAACGCATACTTATAATATATAAAATAGTTTTGACTTAAAACCATTGATGAGAGTGATAGAACTTACTTTCAAATGCTAATTTTGTATTAACTATCCGTTCATAATTAAAATGCTAAATGTGACGAATTTTCATTAAAAAGATCCTAAATGAAACTTTACTCTTGAATCTTTAAAATGGCTCGGTGTTAAAACTAGACAAACAAAACTATCCTATACGTATAAATTTCCTATAAAACAAGGACGTTATCGAGTATAAATTGAAGACAGTACATTGGCTCGACTAGTGCGATGCAGGGAATAACCGATAGTCATGCCATCACGTAGTAATCGGGAATCGGGATCTACCCTGAGTTTTTGTACAAGGAAGAACTATGTATGGATTTATTACGATGGCTTTCTGAAATACATGGATTTTATTTTATAGGTTTTAGTAACGTTACGTGGATTATATGGATAGGATATTATTTTATTACCTACACACCTAATAAGTTGGCTGACTGTACATTTCATGTACATTATGAGTTGTTTTATTTGGTAATTTCATTAATCAAAAATAAATTATTTCGACAGTTCAATAGAATATTAAAAAATAATCACACATTCATTAATTGATTAGCGCCTAGCTTCATTGACGGACAGACTGACAGACTATTATTTATTTCATATTTGTTGACGTTTCAAAGTACCAAATTATGGTTTAATTAAAATAATTGCTTTTGAGTTTGAGTTTGAGAGTTTGATTTTATGACCGACTTAATATTAGTATTTTTCCAGCTATTTTTAAAGAAATAAGTATGCTGTTTGACGCTAAAAAAACGTGACGTCACAATACACAACCTCGTAAAAAATTCACAGAAAACTGTAGTTTTTGACAGTTCGAAAAAAGTATTGAATTTTACAAGTTGGCCCAAGTACCCAATTAAATGGGTGTGGTTATCACACCCACCGTAACTACAGCAACAAGATAAAACTATTAGCATCATAAACTTTATCTCATGTTTTTACTCCGTTTATGGTAGTAAGTACTACTAACTACTTGAAATATGATTATATGGCTATCAGGCAATATGATGATGACTTTAAACATACGATGATCACACTATAATATAATAAATGTGAAAATTTCTTTCTTTGGATGTTTGTGTGTTTGTTCGTCAATCACGCTGAAACTACTAAAGAGATTTTGATGAAACTTGGTATACAGGGAGGGTATTAGCTGACTTAGGTGATAAGATACTTTTAATCCCGATTAAATACTCCCATGGGATAAAACAGGAATCATATTCTACGCAGACGAAGTCACGGGCAACGGCTGGTTGATAATATACTTCGATCAACAATAGCAACTAGATAAAGGGTTACGTACAAAATCAAGCTTCAGTTCTGTCCGTGTGAATAATAATAGTAAAAAAATAACAAACTGAGAAAAATGTTTTAATATAGTTTTAAGTTCAACCTAATAACAACCATGGCACCTAATAATAAAGTCATAAATCGTCAAAATATTATCTAATACTTACGACCATTCGTCACATAAGACGAGAAAAGCATTTACTTACTCCTGTCATGTAGAAATTAAAAGACATAAGTTATAAAATATCTAGTTTGATTTCAACCTTAAGTTAGAACAAATAAAGATAATTTTTCCGTTATTGCCTTGTGATCTATATCGTTTTGTTTTGTTTCGTTTTGCTTCTTCGAATTTTGAATTTCGCTACAGGAGGTATGTATGGAGTCGTGTTGAACACTAAAATAATTTTATTTTCGGGATCTTAGTATACATCACTTATTTTTATTAGCGGTACGTTTTTGTGTATCATATGTTTATTAACTTTGTCATTAAAAGTCTAAGTCAAAATCATTTATTTCAGTTAAACCAGGAAGGCACTTTTGAACGTCAACAATATAAATTTAAAAGTGAAGCTATTTGCTCATTTTAAGGTGTAGATTCCTATGGAGAAGAACGAGCAAGAAACTTCATAGGTTAAGTACTCTTTTCCAATCAGGTTACAATATAAATTTGTTTTAAAATACAAATCGACTCCATTGCATTCACTGTTCTGTTTAAACAAATGTTTGTGCGCGTGTTGGCAAGGCTTGGCCAAGGGATCGCCAACACACGCACAAACATTGGTGGCGTTGGTTTATAATTGGTAATTTTGTCTAATTTGATATTATTTACTAATTTAAAAGCTTAAAATATAACTTATAATTTATTTACTTATCGAAAGTAAGACACTCCGGCCGTTATACTGCTTTTTCGGTTATTATTTTTGCAACTTGCAATTACGCACTGCAGCATCGTGAGACGTGATTACGTTGGCCATGTTTGGAGCATACTAAACAAAATAAGAGCTCACTTTTCAAGTGAGCTCTTATTTGTCGAGACGATTTTCTTGTGCCGACCCGATATCTAGTTGTTATTGTTGATCGAAGATAATATATTAAAATTGGAAACTAAATATTCGTTGAGTAAATCATCAAATGATTTCTCTCGCCTTGGACAAGGAAGTGTCAGGCTCTTACTGACTAAAAATCACCCCGTTTCTACTGCCGGAGTCGCGGTAATCTGCAGTTGTCCGCAGCCCCGGCTTGTCCACAGGCCCGGGCGTCCCAAGTCATGCCTGTGACCTCATGTTTGGCAATCGCTCTTGCAAACTCTCGACAAATATGACATCCATGGTTCTATTAGATTGACAGGGGTAACGATAAGTTTGTAACGACAAGCGTGGTGATTAATGCTCTAACCTTCTCCGTGTGAGAAGAGGCTTTGCTCAGCAGTGGGCATTTATAGGCTGTTGATGAACGATAAGTTTAACTTTATTGTCCCTTAATAAATTATTATGTTTTCAGCTTACTCACGTAATAATTTGACAAGGAACTCGACTAGTTTCAATCCATGTGTATGCGATATTGTATGTTTGTAAACGCACCCACGACACAGGAGAAAATCCTAGTGTGGGGCAACGTTTTTTTTTAAAAAAAAAAGCTTGGGTCTCATATTCATGAGCAGCATTTCGCGACCCGCGACGCGGCGACTGTCGCGCTGCTACTAGTAGCCTGAGCATGATGATCATGAGTCTCTAGCATGGCTTGAAACTAGTCGACTTCTTCGCCAAATTATTACGTGAGTAAGCCGAAAACATAAATATTTATTTTGTATGTCTCACGAAAGTTACAATCCTTTAATAAAGTCTATTTTAAAGAAACCACAAATGAGAGTGGGTTGATTTGCCAGTGTCTGTGTGTGTCTGTCTATACATTTTGTACATATTGTTTATTTCTGCGACAACAGTATTAATGTACTGTGGCCTCAATTACTTTATCACCAATTATCTTGGTCTAGATGAGCCATATCTCTAATTCTTTATCAGTCGTGTTTCAAAACGTGATAGACGGTGCTATAGACATATCCGTTTTATTTAAATAAATAGTTGAGATGTTTTTTGAAAGCCTATTTTTGTTTATAATTTTTACCCCTATATCTGATAGCAAGCATTGCACTGCTAGGTAGAAGGAAGTGTTTATATAATCGATAAACGATGAGACTGACAAAGAACTCTTATATCTTCTGATAATTCTAGTCCACAAGTATCCGAAAGATTAATAGATATTTTTGAAAGAAAGTTCTGTACTTCTAGAGGTACGGACAAGTTCGTATGATGATAGTTTCCTATAGTTACTTCTAATTTGTAAATGAAAGAGACATTTTTAGAGAAACCAACCTAACTTAACACTTCAGCCCATATCCGCTTTTGGGTCATAAAAGCAGCAAAATAATAAAGAAATATCTAGGCCAAGTTCCAAGTTTAATGAAACAATCTTGTATAAAAACGCAGTGATTACTTTTGACGCGATAGGGGTTGAAATGGCTTCATATCAGTTTCGCAATGTACTAATGTTCCGTTGGCACGTAATGGCCTGTGAAACGCGCAACTTTTCAAATGCTTTACTAAGGTCTACTACACCACGTATTGTGCGTGGTAGACTGAGACAGGACTGATAATCATAACATAACATATCATCACGCCTTTTATCCCCGAAGGGGTAGGCAGAGGTGCACATTATGCCACTGTACAATGTAACACCCACATTTCACTATTTATGTTATGAGTCCCATGTAATAGGGGGTGAGCCTATTGCCATATACGGGGCAAAATTCCAGACTCCGTGCAACTACTGAGATTTTTTTTAAAACCCACTAATACTTTGCCCGACCCGGGAATCGAACTCGAGACCCCTTGCCAGTCGCACTTGCCACCACTCGGCCAACGAGGCAGTCGACTGATTATGTCATTTGTTTTTCTTAGCAAATATGGGACTTTGTAGTCTAGATAATAAACCGTCGTATGTGACATTAAACTTATTTGATGTTGGATATTTTCTCAGTTCACAGAACAGTGAACTTACTTAGATTGCAACTTAGGTTGCAAGTCGATTGTCACACAGTGGTTATTTGAACAGGGATTAAAGAACAAAAGATTTCAATCTTGCCCTTATTTATTATATCTATGATCAAAACAGGAATATTTAATTCTTTCTTAAGTATTTTTATATCAAACAAACAGTCCTATATGTACGTCAAAATCATAGAAGTTGAAATTAATTGATTTCTATACCAATTATGTTAGATATATTCCTACGCGTATGTAATCTGATAGACTATAATTAGAAGTATATAATACATGTGACATCGTTCCTCTGAGTCCACAAACAATAATATTTATCTACGAAGGCGGTGGCCGTAAACGGTCAGTATTTTAGACTACGTGACCATTATAGCGTGGTCTGTTCAAGTTTAGCTGGAAGAGGCACGTCAGCATAGAATCATCAGCTAGCGCTAATTAAATAGGTACTAGGTTAAGTTGTCATACTTTGTTTTGTATACGTACTCTTTGGAACTTTAATATAATTATGGTTTTAAAATTCATTGTCTAAGGAGAGAGAAAGCGTGACTGTTAGAGCTACGTATTAATTTTTTTTATGAAGCATAATCCGGTAAACGAGCAGACGGTAACCTGATGGTAAGTAATCGGCGCCGCCCATGGACACCTGAAACACCAAGGCGTTACAAGTGCGTTACCGGCCATTTTGGGATTGGGAATTTGAGGATTGTGGAGGATTCGGGAATTGGGGAGACTAGGAAGAGGGTAATTGGGCCTCCGGTAATGGCTCTCCCACACTTTATATATTCTAATATATATTAAATATAAAATTATTCTTTATGCAGTTTATAATAAACACACCATGAATAGAACTTTGGAGTAAAGTTCTAGTTAGTTCAGCTTTATAATTGACTACACCTAAATGATATTTACATATTTATTTTTATAAGTATTTACGGTTTTTATACCTAAACCTTGAGGATGATGACATTCCAAGGTTTATTTAAAGTAAGAAACATATCAACGCTGAAGCTTAATCAAATTAAATGATAGCATTAATAATGTTAATTGGGCATTCAGTTACTATGTCAGTTATTGTGTTCTTCACGAACTCTTTGTTGAAGATAACAGTATAAAAATAACTGACACAATCAACAGACCGCTTTTTTTTAAAATAAATATTGATACATGTAGGTACTTAAAGTAAACTTTCTCAGATATTTGCGGAGCTATAGATCTGGACTTTCATTCTGTTAACCTGTCGTGTGTCTAAACGTAGATCCACGCGTGACACAATGTATTTTCTATTGTGTCTCATATCAGTGCATTCAAGCGGTTAATGAGAAAAATATATGGAATATTTTGAATTCATATTTCACCTTAATAAAAGGTATAACTTGCACTTGTTGTCAAAATAGACCAATTTACAGTTCTACTAACTTAATTATAAGGTTCAGGTTTATCAGACAGAACGCGCTGCTGAAGAATTGGTGACAAAATAATTATGTATCTTATATACACTACCGTCATAGCAGTTTACACGTAAAAATTTGTCCAATAAAAATGAATGCATAAATGAATAAACACTTTTATAATGAATTTACTATCAGCAATAGTATGCAAGTGTCATCGACATTGTGACAGACAATGACGGTGCACAAATGGAGTTTACAGACACAGATAAATTAATAAAACAAATTATGGTTTAAATATAATTTATGGTTGTTGATTTACAATGTATTGCCAAGTTATTTTTTACACATTGTATTTACTTTATAATAAATTATATCTCTGTATTCTGTGCCCTTAACATATTTACTTTAAACAATTCAACTACTACCTACTCCAATCTATGAAACAATCAAATTATTGTCTTTTCTTTAACCCTTCATCAACATTAACTCTATAGGGAAATCTATTCATTCAGTTTGGCATAAGACAAACAAGACTTATTATTATTACGACTTAGGCACGGAGGCCAGCAGTTTACCCTATGCTTTTCTGTAAAAAAATTCTATTACATATTGTATTGACATAAAGTCGAAAATCCAATGAATAAATTTGACAGGTTGATCTGCTAGCCACTGTTTTGCAGGTTTGCCTTTTATTTGCAGAAATAAAAATCATCAGATCTTATTTATTGACCAATAGTGTGAAAGGCCTCGCACATTCCAATCTCTCCGATACACGAAATATTAGGAAATATTACGTACAAAATATAATTAACATTTAATTTGGCAACATTAAGATATACAGCGGACTTTGATACTCGTGATGATTTCATGATAGATATGTACTTTACATCGAATTACGATTAACTGTATGTTTGTTAATATCTTTATTGATAATAGTGTTCATTTTATACTACCTAATACTTAGTATCTATTCCCGCGTCTTTGTTTGGGAAAATATATTATATTGAAAAAAAAAAAAAAAAAAATTATATTAAAAAAGGGTCTCGGGTTCGATTCCCGGGTCGGGCAAAGTATTACCGGGCTTTTTCAAAAAATCTCTGTAGTAGCACGGAGTCTGGAAATGTGCCCGGTATATGGCAATAGGCTCAACCCCTATTACATGGGACTCATAACATAAATAGTGAAAAGTGGGTGTTACATTGTACAGTGGCTTTAAGTGCCGAAATATGCACCTCTGCCTACCCCTTCGGGGATAAAAAGGCGTGGCGTTATGTAAAAAAATCTGCTACTGATTTCTTTGAATCTTTACGAAAATGACAAAATCGATGCGAATGATTGATTGTATCGTAACATCTGCATTATAATAGATCACATTGCGTTTTTATTGGCCATTGTGAGTGACATCTAACGTAAATAAAACTTATTACGAAGGAGGCAAAGGTTATTGAACTTTGGTTGGAGAAAACAAAAGAAATCGTAAGACGCTGCCACGTAGAGGTATATTTTTGTTATTCGAGCTCATTTTGGAACTGGATGAGAGTAGGAGAAGACACAGCAGTAGTTATCCCTGGAGAAGGCCTTCACTTCTAGTGAGAGGGGTTCTTGCAAAAAAAAAAACATGTATTATGCATACTACTTTCTTTTTTCTTTATTATAAGTGTAAATTTATTGTTTGAAGCAAGAAATAAAAGGCTTTTTATTTTTTTATTATGAGCTAATTTTAAAAATCATAGTGAAAAAAAAATTTTTTTCAAACTGTGTTTTTAGTAAAAATATGATAAATATAACTCATAATAAAAATGATTAATTATGACTTACATTATTGAGTAACCTAAATCTTACCCTATTTCTTTTAACGTCCCTATATTCTTTCCATATATCTTTCTAAATTTAAATAAACATAGATGCATTATCAATTGTCACAAACTGCGTAATAGTCGCTTCGATATTCAAAACACAAATTCAAGTTCGTTGCGCCGGAAAGTGGAATATTCTTTTACAACCTAAATAAGATTAACTTTTCCATTAAAATCACAGAAAACACATTCTTATGGTAATTGAAATAAGACCTATATGAAGTGTGTTTGTGCTCTGTGCATGAATGCATGCAATGAACTGAATTTCCTTTATAGCTCACAATCAGAGGATGCTGGGTATATTTAGATGCTTGTGTTATATTTTAATGTGAAATATTGACATAGTTTCGTATTCGTTTGTATTTGGGTGCATATGGACAACGTGACGTGACCACACTATTGTACACACGGCTACACATCGAGCTTTACATAACCAATATAAATTGAACGTTAAATGTGTGGAAAGATGATGCGACGCGACACCAGGATAAACTGGTTTTGTATAGATTGATGTGTGGCCGTGTGTACGTCCGGGTCCTCACTTGTCACGTTTTGACTATGGGATTTGTTGAGATAGGGACTTGATAGAATTTCGCCTTGCGCCTATTTATTATTGCCTTGTGGCAAAGAAGTTCATAGTACATCATATCAGTAACAAGACGTCTATTGCTAATCTAACTCTCAAGTAAACAACATTAATGATAAAAGGCCTATGCCTTTTCCAATTTAGGGCCACCAGTGCATAGAGTGGGGATTCTAGGTGCCCACCCAGTGGCCCCAAGGAAGACGGTGGCACAGTGTTCAGGTGCCATCGTGAGGCTCAAGGGAGACACCCGTCTCTTTAAGGATGTGCCATAACAGGTGTTGAACCGTAGGGGCTCCGGAGCAGGTCTCTTTTAGAGGTGGCCGTTACAGGTGTTGAGGGTGGTCACGGGGGCGATTTTATTGAGCTAAAAACCCCACACTCCCTAGTCTTTCTTCCTAAAAGTTAGGTGCCTTTTGAAGGTTTTCCCCCGTCATTAAAAAAAGGACCTTGTCCAATGACTTTTTGATCCACTGGTTGTAAGTGACCTGAAATTATAAAAAGTTGTAAATAAGTTGCTGATGTCTAATTGATGGCTTGTTCATCTACGAGTCACTTTAGGAGCCAGTAGAATACCAGAGCAAGGCCCTGTCTTGCACTTGCTAAACTGGTCCCATTTCACGGCAGATGTCCCAAACATGAACATGTATCTATCAGTAACTACTAATAGAATGAAACATTTGTACATGTTACTTGTTTTTTAGAGTGAATTAAAAAAAAATCTTTCTATTTTTAAAAATAAAATAAAAATTATTTTGCTCATACATAATAGCTGTTTAAACTGTCAAACACCGCAAGGACACCGGTGACCGCGACCTATTGTTCTTTAATTGTGTCTATAAAACCGGTACTCGACGAGTTAAGTGGTCGTGTTCGATACATTTTACCGCTAAACCAATACAACGAAACTAACTCCCAAGTAAACAACATTAGTGATAAATGATTCGTATATAATTATAAATACATGGTTAGTAGTTAGTAGGTAAACTGTCGACATTAGAGTTTGATGTAGTGAGTAATTAATACAGTATCTGTGCCACGATGAGACTGCGTGAAAAGGTCAAGACCCGTTACCTTCGCTTGATCATGTATATACTTAAATACTTACTTATACTTATTATTACTAAGTAACATAATAAATAACCGTTATTAATTAAAATTGGAATCTATTTTATAATAAGTATGTGATTTATCTGTATGAAAAATCTGAATCAGGTATTGTAAAAGTTAAAAATCTTCGAGATAAAACGTTTGTTTAAAATTTATAAAAGTGGTAGAAATAAGAATTGCTTACAGATAGAAAGTTAAATATCCTCAAAAAGAAGGCAAATTACGCGAGTTTTTTTTTTAATTACCAGTTAAGTATAATACTTATTAACATTATATTGCAACGATAGATAATAATAAAGACGATAAACAAAACAAATTGCGTCATTCTGAATCGTAAAGTAATCGGTCAAAAATGCATTCTTTTTTTAAATAAATAGCTGTCAACCGGAATTTGGAAAATGTTTAAATTCGTCTGCGTCAAATGACAATGCAGATTTCTATCTATTAGCAAAGACCACATCTGTATTTCTTTTTTAAGCACCAACGATATTCAACCATAAAATATCTACAGTTTCTTTAAAAATTGGTACTTACTTAAATGGAAATACACCTGGTTTTTGATTGGGAAATAGGTCGTATATGTATCACACCAATTATCACAAAATTACCACACAAATTGTCAAATGATCGACATCTGTAAAATAGAAAATCTTATCATCACGCCTTTTATTCGCAAAGTAGGCAGGCAGGCAATAGGTGCACATTACGGCACTTAATACCACTATATACAATGTAATACCCACCTTTCCCTATTTACTTCATGACTCCCATGTAATAGGGGGTGAGCCTATTGCCATATACCGGGCGCAATTCCAGACTCCGTGCTACTACTGAGATATTTTTAAAAGCCCCAGTAATACTTTGCCGAACCCGGGAATCGAACCCAAAACCCCTTGCCCGGCAAGGCGGTCGCACTTGCGACCACTCAGCTAACGAGGCAGTCAAGGCAAAATAGAAAATCAGAAACACATTTTTTATTCTACTAAGTACCTAGGAATTTAGGACCATACACAGGAGCTTCATCAAAGAAGAGTAAGGGCCTAAGTAAGTACTTAGTTTTCGCGGAGAACCTAACGGGTTACCGGGGCTCCGTCTCGACGTGCAGGAGAAGGAACGGGGTGGTTTTTAGTCAGTAAGAGTCTGACATTGCCTCCCGCCTCACCCAGGCGGGAGCAGTCATTCGATGATTTTCCCCTAAGATTATGATTATGAATATGAAATCTAAGTACATACTTACTTTTTTTTTAAGGAAAAAAGTAAGTACTTAGATTTATAGTACAACGAACATTTTTGTTTATTAGATGACAACAACAAAATATATTAGATGACGTCACAATTATGTAAAGATTGTAAAACCTACAAGAGATTATGACTCAATTAGAAGAAAGAAATTTTATCTTTATAAAAAGCGTTGTCAAGTGGTGTTAGGGTATTTATCAGAATGTATTTTATCGTTATTATTTAAATGTAACGATATTTCCAATATATTTGTATTGTTTATCTCATAATTACTACCTCGTGCCGAATGTTTTTCTGTTACCTAAAGAAATGAATGGACGTGATAAAATCGTCATCATTAAATCATGATAGGTATAAAACTTACTAGTGTTGGACAAATTTAGGTGATTTTCTTTCGATTCACACATGAGAATAACGATTTTCTTGGCATCTCATACTTATACATATAATTATTACTTTTGTCCTTTTTTAAAAGAGAGGGAATCGTCATAATATGACTCCTTCCACCTTGGGTGAGACGAGAGAGAATGTCAGACTCTTACTGACTAAAAACCACTACGTTCCTACTTCGAGCCGGAGCCCCGGCAACCCATTAAGTCTTTCGCGGCTTCGTATCGGGTATCAGGCTTACTGGGTTTGTAGAATTGGTGGGTAGAATTTTTTGTATATACATAACATAACACCACGCCTTTTTATTCCCGAAGGGGTAGGCAGAGGTGCACAATATACTACTGTACAATGTAACACCCACTTTTCATTATTTATGTAGTGAGTCCCATGTAATAGGGGTGAGCCTATTGCCTTATACCGGGCACAATTCCAGACTCCGAACTACTACTGAGAATATTTAAAACCCAGTAATACTTTGCCCGACCCGGGAATCCAATTTGAGACCCCTTGCCCGGCAGTCGCACTTACGACCACTCGGCCAACGAGGCAGTCAATTTTTTATATATGACTGTAAAAAAATGTGTACGTTTTAACGTTAAAGGGCTTAAAAACATAGTATGTATATATAGAAAAACATCGTATATCTAAACAAATCAGTCCTTGGAGCCAAATAATAACATGGCGATAATAATAACACTCAATAAACAAAAACACTGCGACATAAACCGGGAAACAAATACAATTTGTCTATGACGCGTGTTATGTACTATTAAGTCATTATGTAATTAGTATTGTGATCTTACTTAATTATGTAATACACATTAATATATTAATTTATTTGACTTAGGTGTTAATGAATAATGTTTCAGTCAATTTGTTGTTACAAATTGGGGTCGATATTGGACGACTTAGATTTCGAGACTCCGGCTTATGAGTAGGGACGGTGTGACTTTTAGTAAGTAAAAGTCTGACACTCCCTTTTTTGCACCCAAGGCGGTAGAAGTCATTTACCACAGAAATATTAAAAACTTTAATATATCTGTGTCATTGACCATGACTATTTGCAGAAATAAATAAATTCACTTGTTTCACTTGTTTCACTTGTTTCACTATGACTTTCGTCCTTAGAAACGTTTACAGTATTAAAAAAAACGTTGGAAAGGATTTTCTCCTGTGTCGTAGGTGTTTTTACGAACATACAAGTTGACAAACACTTGACTACCAGACCCGGAATCTATCTGTGAATAACACAAAGCGTTGCTTCATGCGAGAATCGAACCCGTAAGACGTTGTGCGGATCCGATGGGCCAGCCACCGATTCAACCGTGCAGTCACGGCAGATATTAACTATATGCATATTATTATGTAGAATAAGTAGATTTGTAGAGGTCCAATATAGCTTGACTCTAAATTGATGCGAGTGTGTCCTACCAATGAAACTCTGTGAGTACTTAGTATAATAATTTATTACAATTTAGTACACCGTAATAAAAGATGGTTCTTACAAGTATTTTTGTTCCGCTTGTTGGTAAGTTGCACACTGAATAAAAATAAATATTAGCGATGACAAGTGATTAGTGAACATGTTGGTCCGCTTTGTCAGCCAAAGTCAAGTCAATGTACATAATCCGTACAGGACCTATGTCGAGATTACTGAAATATTATTATCATCACTAAGTTTTTCTCTATTGTTATATAAAAAAAACTAGCAAACCCGGCGAACTCCGTTTCGCCACCAGATGGCTTCGTTTAATGTAACATTTCGTTTGGGGATTAAAAGTGAATTTTGTTTGCTGTAAACCTCACGGAGCCCGAGACCTTTCCAACGAATGCAACACCGTGGAAATAGGTTTGTGCGTTCTTGAGTTATAGAGTCAGGAAGGGAAACCCGACTTATATTTATATAGTAGATACAATTTTATATTACAAGCACCAAACAGAACATTCATATTACATCTGACGAAAAATCACTTAGCTACAACTTAGTTATCGAATCGACAGCGTAACCATCTAAGTATGCTTAAGTTCACTTCTAAACATTTACATACCGATTATGGTGATAAAGATAATCCCCACGCTTCACCCACGAGGCTCCACGCGGCATCGAACCAGCGTACCTCACGCGTAAAAATCATGTGTATGTCATTATCAACCGACCTTAGCATGACGCTGACCTAAGAGACTTTATTGCTGTGCAGTCTATGATAAGCTGCGAATATCTGCGTGATAGTACTGTGGTATTGAGAGCATGCGATCCGGATTTACTGTTTGTGTGTATGTACTACTTATATGCCACGCCTATATGTTAAAAATGTGGGTGTGCAGTTTTATCTTAATTACGAGTAGTGGTTATAGTGATAGTGGTATATAATCTTCGGTTTCTCATGTTGTTATAGTTGTTATACTATGAAGGGTAGGGTTAGGAAGTTCCTACTTATAGGTAAACAGTTTTAATTCGTCTTAAATCGCGTTGAATACGAGGCATATTTATTCAGATAAATACAATTGGAGTGTCTGTTTGTAATATTAAAATAACTGTTGCTACATGCATAGGTATATGAATATATACTTACATACGATACACATACCAAAATACTATTTTTTAATCTCTGGAATAGCTGAACCGATTTTGCAAGACTTTTATTGGCATTAGCTGATGTATTAAGGAGTACCTAACATAGGCTACTTTTATTTTAGACAATTTAAACAAAAAAATATATGTTGTAAAATTCATATTCCACGCGGAAAAGTAGCGGGCAAAAGCTGATTAAATGTAAATAATTAACTCAACTATATACTTCTAATTAATTAAATTAAAAGTACCCTTAACCGACGAGCATGCATGAAAAGATTGATGACTGTTGATGAAGCGAAAGAGGTATGTAGGAATCGTAGTAATTGGCGTTCCATAGGCTCCGCCTACCTGGCTACCCCCATGGGAGACAGACGTGAAGTTATGTATGTATGTATGTATATACCTACTTCTAATTATTCGACTAATTCGATTCCAAAGCAAACATGTTGGTAGAATTAATAAAAACAATTACACAATTATTCTGCAACGATAAAAATATTAAAACTATATAAAAAAACAAGGTGTGTAAAATTTATTATAAGAAATATAGGCTTAATTATATGACATCGTCGCATTAACCTAACCGCGTTACAATCTACGCGAAGCTCAAACATGGGGTACCGAAAGTAGAACAGCATTGTCATAAATTGTCGCAAAATTAATGATCGTGGCATGTCATAAATAGCTTTGTTACCAGCAGCCGTTTGTAATATTCATAATGATGTCATTAACATTTAATGTAGCTGTGTGCATTTGTTAAATTAGTGTATTATTGTCATTTATCTCCTCTTTACTATAAGTTTCACTTTAAGTAAGTTGAAGTTTCAATCTAATTTCCAATTTAGATTTGGTTTTATCATCTGACACTTAAAAGCAATGTCGAAAGGCAACGCTATGCATCAAACAAGTCGCGGAGAACCTAACGGGTAACCGGGGCTCCGGCTCGACGTGCAGGAGAAGGAACGGGGTGGTTTTTAGTCAGTAAGAGTCTGACACTCCCTTCCGCCTCACCCAGGCGGGAGCAGTCATTCGATGATTTTCCCCCCATAAAAAAAAAAAAAAAATGCATCAAACAAATATTGCTATGTATTGTAAGTTAACTGCCTCGTTGGCCGAGTGGTCGCAAGTGCGACTGCCGGACAATGGGTCTCGGGTTCGATTCCCGGGTCGGGCAAAGTATAACTGGGTTTTTAAAAAAAATCTCAGTAGTAGCACGGAGTCTGGAATTGTGCCCGGTATATGGCAATAGGCTCCCTCTCCACTTACATGAGACTCATAACATAACTAGTGAAAAGTGAGTGTTACATTGTACAGTGGCATAATGTGCACCTCTGCCTACCCCTTCGGGGATAAAAGGCATGATGTTATGTTATGTTATGTTGTGAGTAAAGTTTCAATGTATTGTCACAGAAAATGTATCAAGAAACTTTCCAAATTATTGTCAAAGAATTGTTCATTAAAGTTGCTTCATAAAACAAAAACAATTTTAAGTACAGTTGCCGAGTTGTACGCAAGACTCACGTGCGTGCAGAGGACAATCAAATTTCGGCAGAATGGGCACTAAACGCAAATAAATTTACATAAGGAAACTATCTCAGTCAACGAATGGATTTTCGGTAATTTGGGAAAATTGAGACCAGATTCGACATTGGTTTATCGTAGCGTATAATGAGTTTCATAACTTTTCTAATACCAATTTCCCTTAAAGTTTCTATAACATCCAAATAACTAATTTGTTATTGCATCAAATTGTGCAGCATAGTTGTAGTGAGGAAGACTTACGTAGCTTACGCAACCCAAAATTAGCTACGGATTGCTCGCGTAGCAACAGCCAACGCTGCTACGAGAGCTCAACATGTTGCTACGGTATGCGGTAGTGTGTGAGCGCGTAGTAAATCCTTCACTAATCCGGTGATACTGCTACAGTTTGCTACGAAGCGTAGCCGCGAAAAAATGCCATGTAGCAGTAGTGAAACAAAGTTTCCAATCATTTTGTTTGTCGCATAACACAATAGTTACAACTTGATAAATGCACGACCAAAGTCTATTCTTCATTCCACGAAATTATTAATGGGGAGCTAGAATTTATTTGTCATGTCAGTTTAACTTCACGACCAACTGTCTAACAAAACTGTTTCTAGTCAAAACAGGAATTTGCAACTTGCAAATGACGCCCGTAATTACCTAGAAAATTGCAAAATACGACTATTACCATTCCCTGTTTCAAACTGGCGAAATAACAAAACTCAACCGAGTGCTTGATTGAAGTTACACCTCTAGTAACAACACTAGATGTTACAACTCGAGTAATCTACTCGATTGCTCGCCGATTGCCAACGAATCGAGATCGGCGGTAAGCACCAGTTGGCACAATCGATAGGAAGACGAGCACTCCCATTTTTATAAACAGCGGCAAAAAACTCCCATGAAAAAAATGGGCCCCTCTAAAAATTCGACTCTATGTCAAGGGCGTAACGCATTGAATATTCGGTGCGGAAGTGTGGTAACAGCAAACTTACGTTTGTTATATTTTACCGGTTAACCAAGATGGCGGCTTTGACACGTGACATAAAACGATATTTACGAGCGGGAAGTTCGCGAGTCGGGATGCGACATGCGAGACCGTCACGAACCGCGGATACACGGATTTAATGAACGATTTCTATTCATGACGATTTTATGTGAGGCAGGAAGGCTGACACGGGACATGTCGAAACCTGAGGAATGTTCCTTATACGGCATAAGTTATGCTAATGTTGAGACAGCCGTTTGGACTCGACATTATGTCGACGTCAATTCACAAGTTGTCAACGACATTTGCATGCAGTAACAAGACGTTGAACTGGGAAAACTGTTGTAACTTTAACGATTCTCATAAAGATATGGAAATGCTTTGTGTAACCAGATATCGCTTCATGTCTCAACTCTATAAACGTTACTAAAAATAGTCAAAAATTAATAAACTTACTCTAGAATTCGTCTCAAAAATAATTCTATGAAACTGAATGCGGTCATTGACTACACTGTTTGTAAATAAAACAAAATTTCACAACGAAAAAGTCACGACAACCTATTAATTTCATATTGAATTTAGATAATAGAACCAGCTAGACTTAGCACTTCAATAGTGTTGTAGTCACACTGAAATCTAATACCGATAACAGACTAGACTGAACAACTAACTAACCTAGGTTTACACTCAGCATAACAAGCGCCTACGAACTGGCAATTAAGAGAATCTACGGTTTTATTCACTTCTGAAACGCTAAAGTGAGCATTCTATGAGGTTAAATTTTAACTGGAACTTGAGTTAGTCAGCCAGTTAGACTCAATAACTGTAGATAGTATTGTTAATAACCGGTTAGCTGTTCGTTATCGAAAAGTTTGACACTAATGAGCAAAAGTTTTCGCCACGCGAAAAATGGGGAGCGAATTGTGGGTATCGAAATAAAAATGCGGATAAAGGTTTGTCATGGTCGTGAATTTTAACTTAATCCTTACTATTATTTTATTAAATTAAATATTAATTTCCGTGTTAAACTTTTTTTCGACATAATCGTTAGTCTAGTTTAGATTGTTGATCTCACGAAGTGCTGCAGGGATTCTTTTGTAATCCTAGATATTTAATTTTATATTACAAGGTATGGTATCATGAAATATCAAATATTTGATGGGCATGCTTTTCAAGAATTCATGATTACAATTTTACAAAAATAGTAGTTGCCTGAAGTGATGCTTCCATCTATGATCTAAAAGTGCCAGTCAACTCAGTAATGTTGACTAATATTACATAAGCAGTGAAAATATTGTCAAAAACAGATTTCTCACAAATTATTCATGTAACTTACGTTTTACATACAAATGCCTGCTTCCCGTAGCTTCTGACTTAGATACAAATGGTACTCAAGCAATCATTTTGCGAAATCAACACGGGTAGTAACAAAACCCGGGTCGGGACACGGTTACACGCATACAGCCCTGCCTGGTCCCGTCACCATTCGATTATTTGCTAAGATTATCATTTTGATCGTAAATGTTTATTGTGACCCAGTTCATGGCTCACGATCAGACACGCACGGACTAGGTACCATAGTAAACAGCAACACAATCGTTCCCGGTTACAGACCGCAAGCTTTTGTTAATTTATACCGAACTGTTTTAGGTAGGTACTGGCTTGCGAAATTTGTGGTTTGTTTTCCTATGAGGTGCAATTAAGACTATTGTCTTTTAAAGAGATCACGTTTTAGTTTTAGTAGATTGATTTTGTACATTTGTATTATTTCTGCAGATAATATAGGTACTAGGATTTTCATATTATTTTTAAGAAAAACATTGCCCTATACTAGAATTTTGTCGCGGAGAACCTAACGGGTAACCGGGGCTCCGGCTCGACGTGCAGGAGAAGGAACGGGGTGGTTTTTAGTCAGGAAGAGTCTGACACTCCCCTCCGCCTCACCCAGGCGGGAGCAGTCATTCGATGATTTTCCCCCCTTAAAAAAAATACTAGGATTTTCTCCTGTGCCATGGTTGCATTTTTCAAATATACAAGTTCACATACACAATGACACCCAGACCCGAAACAACAATTTGCGGATCTCGTAAAGCGTTGCTCCGTGAGGGAATCGGGAATTTACACGTTGCGCGGCAGTCAGTTACCCAGCAATCATACTTGTTCCAGCTTTTGTATTGAATATGATATGTATGGAATAGACAATAGGAATTTAAAAAAATAAGTAGCAGCAGCATTAATATATAATATCGCAGTAGCATGTTTAATTATTTTAATAATCTTTCTTCAAAGAACAACCAAGAACAAAGTGCTTAGAAATTAGGTATGTATGTAGATGTTCTTAATTTTTTGCTCATGATAGTTAAAAAAATGTATACAAATATGTATTGGAGTCATAATATTTTGAGTTAGAAATCAATAACAAAAGGGGTATGTGATAAGATTACGTGAGTCAACGGCCGAATGATTGCTCTGCGCTGGACCACGCACTACTTACACTTGGAGCAAAGATGCGGAGCCTGTAGCTATTTTTCTTTTTTATTTCTTCATAGATATTGTCTGATAAAAGTATGTGACAACTTAATAAAATGTTAACAACTTTTCGTGTCAGCTCCAGCTCCAGATTATATGATTTAATCCTTCTTTGTCTTTTCTTTCATTGCCCCGCGTCGCCCAGGCCGGGGCAGCCATTCGATGATTTTCCCCTTTAAAAAAAATGATTTAATCCTTAGGGTTATTTTATTTTTCTATTTCTTTGACTGAATTTTAGAGTTACATTGTTCTCACACAATTGAACCAACAAAAATAAATATGCAACTAAAGAATTGTATTGTAAACTTATTGCCTATGGAGTTTCTTGCTTGTTCCTCTTCATAGGAATTCTCTTCAAACCTTGGAATGAACAAATATCTTCACTTTTAAGTTGTTTGTTGACGTTCAAAAGTGCCTTCCGGTCTAATTGGAATAAATGATTTGAACATAACATAACATAAAAAGCATTCTTTTTATCCCATTTAGGTATATTATTTTGTCAATAAATTAATTTATGCCACTGTTTTATTATTTTCATCTAGCTATAAAAAAGCAATGATTCTTGTTTGTTAAAACTTGTTTGAACCAATTTCACTGATTTTTATGATTATTGTGTTTGACAATAGCTTCATATTTTGATTAGGTTTTTAGTCAGTAAGAGTTTGACACTCCCTCTCGCCTCACCCAGGCGGGAGCAGTCATTCGATGATTTTCCCCCCTTAAAAAAAAGCTATAAGTAACACCTAACAGCACAAACAAGACGTTAGTTTAGCTGCACTCTCACGCTAAGTAAATCTTAGTTAAGAGATGTGTTAGGGATGTACACAGCCATGAGTATAAAAATCCTAATTCTTCAGCATAACAACAACGTGACTATTTATAAAACAAAATTAAAAACAACAACGTTATCCAGATAGCCTTGAGTTACAGACAGATAAACAAGTGACGTTCAGCACTTATTCACGTTTCAATTATCGCAGGGGGTATTAATTCAATTTCACTTTATCTCGAGTACTGAAATAATAAATGAAATAGATTACCTAATAAATGAGATTAGGAGCTTAGTGTGGAAATATTGAACTTTTGGACTCTTAAAAACAGACTTTGGATAATATCAAAGTCAAAAGAGGTCACAAGCGGATTTACGGGCACGGGGATACCCCAGCCAGAGAATTTCTATCGTGAGATCAAAAACTAGACTAGACTCCCCAAGGGTCTTTATAAGTTATTTATTTAATTAATCACAATAGGAAACAGATGTTGGGGTATAATAATATTCCATCCAAGCCAACAAAGAAAGCGGTGAGAACTTTTTTAGAATTGTGAATGAATTCTCCAAAATCTAAAACATTTTCGCATTTAGGCAGCAAACTCTAAATCCATTTTTTTATGGGATAAGCCGGTAAACGGGCAGACGGATCACCTGATGGTAAGCTATTGGCGTCGCCCATGGATACCCGAAAAACCAGAGGCGTTACAAGTACGTTACCGGCCGTTTGGGAATTAGGAATTTGAGAATTGTGGGGGATTCGGGGATTGGGGAGACTGGGGAAGGGGATATCCATGGCATTCTTATCCCAAATCAAATCTGTTAAACTACTTGACCCCAGTTATAAAGACTGATGGATAGTTATTATGCTCATCCCAGACGACGATATAATTACACCACACCACAATTAAGTCACTTGTTTGGCCGTGAAAGTATTACAAATATTTAAGGAAATATTGTATCACTTCGACTTTAGACTTTGGACACACCAATTAAAAATATGACAACATTTTAATCTCCATATTTAGTTACTACATCTACCGATTTACATTACCCATTGACATATATTAATGTGACGAAATAAATAAATTAAAATATTGTCATTTGTCAATAAAGATTACGATATTGATCTTTAGACTTTGCTCATAATGAGGAATGAGAACAATGTCTAAAGTCTTATGGACAGTAAGTGGATATAGTAAGAAATAATGGTGTATTTCATCCTTGCTAATTGTATAATATGGTAGAAGACTATTTTTTTATATTAATGTCCTTCTGGGAGATTATTTAAAAACATTAGACACGTATTTTTTATTTTCTTACGGAAACAAATGCTTTCGACGGTTTATTGATTTGAAATATCGCATGACGTCATTTTTGTGTACGTTTTATACTCAAAAGTGACGTAGCTAGCTCCCACTCCTCCTCCATTTAGGTTTTATTTTCACGTACCATAAAATAAACAAATACGTGTTTAATATTTTTCATTGCCAAACTGACTGACTAATTAGACTTTTAATTTTTGTACCTTATCATCATCCCTATTGCAGTTTTTAAAATTATGTTTTATTTGCATTTCTTTCACATCACTACGGACCGATTTTATGATATCTAGGTACCCACAATCGGTGCCGCGTAGGAAAACGAGTTGCCAGAGATCCTGTTCGAATTGCAGGAGTAGGAACGGGGTGGTTTTTAGTCAGTAAGAGTTTGACACTCCTTCTCGCGGCACCCGAGCGGGGGAGGACATTGGATGATTTTTCCCCTCATAACAAGGTACCCATAATTGTTGAGTCTAAAGTCTAGAGATATACATATAGTATACGCTACTTTTCTTACACATTTCTGCTACAATATAAAATGTGTATGTGTGTTTGTTCTTCTTTAACGTCAAGTTATTTATTTATTTTATGCTTTATTGTACACATTTAAGTAGCTTAGAACAAACAATTCAAGTAAATATGCGTACAATGGGCGGTCTTATTACACAATGGTTAAAGCTTGGTAAAATAAAAAGGACGTCGTGTCATGTCGTATGGTTAAACCCGGCAAAGTATAGATGTTACACGTTTTGTTTGGCAGTAGGCTCGTCTATTTGCCCCCTATTAGTCCTATTACAATGTGACTGATAATATAACCGACGTATCAAGTGGGTGTATAAGAAGGTACGTCTCCTGTTACCTAGCGTGGTATCATAGTAAGGACGCAACCGTATTTTACGTAATGGTCAATGCAAACACAAGTTTGGTACCATCGCTTATCATTTACCCATTTTAGGGCAAGGGCTATCATTTGAAAAATGGACGACTATAAATAAAATGACTCGTAAAATATAACAATAATTATTATTATATTGATACTGCTTTGCTTTCAATAATAATATTCGGATAAGATAACGTGTGCAGTTCGTTCCCGTTTTTTATTGCTTTTTGATTGTTTGCTATAATTCAATGTAATTGTCTTGATGATTTGTGAAAGACTAATGGTTGCGTAATAAAATAATGAGATATTAAATGCTTAAATAGGCAAGACTAGACCGACCTCCGGGATGGACCAATACACTTTTAGTTATGTGTTAAATTCTACTAACTAATTCAAATCTTGTTTTGTATAAATCCATAATGAGGAAAATCACTATACAGATGTAATTTCCAGTGTTATTAAGTGAAAAAGGCACCGTTTAATCTATGATCTCAATCCTACCTAGCTCGCATGAAGATTTTGATAACACCCTATTGTTTTTATAAACGCCCACGGCCCATGTAGAGAAGAAAGAACCAAGTTTGGTAACAATGAGTAACATTTAATTTAAAACTAAAAATAAATATATCGGTTATATTTATTTATTTATTTATTTATAGGTAACTATTAACATCTTCCCAGTATTTGGATACAACAGGACGTTTGTAAGAACTTCAATAAATTCTCATAATGTTATCATGGTTACTAACTAAAATTGCGACTGAGGCTTATCACGGATTGTGGTATCGGTCATCGAACCTCACGCATCACACGCAAAGCTGTGACGCACTTATCACACCAAGTAATAAAGATTTGTTCATACTTTATGACTGTATTTTGTCTTAGTGTATTGCGATTTTCTGGAAATTATCTTATTATTATGTTATTACGATCTTGGGTGTATGCTTGCTTTTATTGCGAGCTTTGACGCGAATCAGGTTAATTAGACTGCACAGTAGGCGCGGTGGCTGGGCAACTGGCTGCCGCGCAACGTGTCGTGGGTCCGATTCCTGCATGGGACAACTCTGTGTGATCCTCTGGAGAAAATCCAAGTGTGGGTCAACGTAATTAAAAAAACAATTGACGTGACAATTTTTTGTATTATTAAATATTGTAAGATACCATAAGTTAAAACATGTGGCTTTTTTCCACTTCGTATTCCATCCTAGTTTTAGTATTTCATGATTAATTAATCGTAGTGATCGTATTGATTAATCGTAGTCGTACTTGTAGATGACATAGGTAGGTTTTAGTGTATTACTTGCACCTATGTCTAGCTTATTTGGAAATAGAAGTCGTGATTGATTCCGAACAAGATAATATTAGATACAACAATCATAATTTTAAAAAGCGTTGTATGACCTAACCTTTACAAAGAAAATTTTAAAAACAACGATTAACGATTAATCTTACCGTCGCAAAAATGTTTATAGGTACCCAGTACTTAATTACAAAATCCCTTCACATAGCAGACTAGTTTTACAATCGTGCAAAGTACATTGGACGATTGTAACTAAAGAAATACTTACCTACGCAGTTATGGATATCGCAGACAGTCATAAATAACGTTATTTTCCTGTTATTTACACTAAACTCTTGATATAAAAGCTTTTGCATTATAACAACAATACCCTTGATTGCGTCATTGGCCGAGTGGTCGCAGTTGCGACTGCCGGGCAAGGGGTCTCAGGTTCGATTCCCGGGTCGGGCAAAGTATTACTGGGTCTTCAAAAATTCTCAGTAGTAGCACGGAGTCTGGAATTGTGCCCGGTATATGGCAATAGGCTCACCTCGTATTACATGGGACTCATAACATAAATAGTGAAAAGTGGGTGTTACATTGTATGTATAGTGGTATAATGTGCACCTCTGCCTACCCTTTCGGGGATAAAAGGCGTGATGTTATGTTATGTTATGCAACAATAACCTTTTTACCGGTTATATTATGTCTATAAGCCGCATGTAATAAGGAGCGAGTCTATTGCCATATAAAGGACACAATTGTAGACTATACTTATTGACTGCCGAACTTTTCGTAACACTTTCAAAAGTCAATAATATTTTCGCCTGAACTCCTTAAAATGTTTAATGATCTATTTCCCACCCTCAAGTCATCTGCCAAGCCTACCTTAGGATTATGGCAAACTAAGCAAACTTCCTTTAACTCGTCGAGTACCGGTTTTATAGACACAATTAAAGAACAATAGGTCGCGGTCACCGGTGACCGCTTGGTGTTTGACAGTTTAAGGGAAAGGCCATTTATACTGGAAGATCTGGTTCTAGATGATGCGAAACGTCTGTCTTCTCTTGTAAAGATGATCTCATACAAAAACATAATAATTGGGATGATGACAGGTTATGAAAATTAAAAATCTATTTAGTCCGTAAGTAGTAGTAGTAGTGACAAAACATTAGACACGTAATTTTTTATTTTGTTGTGTAATAAAAAAATATTTACATGAAACGTATCAAAGTTTAGGAGTGGGGGCTAAAAAGTCATTTCTATCTACGTATAAGATGTACATAGAAGTGACGTCACGCGACATTTCAAATCAATATATCGTCGAAAGTATTCGTTTCTGTAAGAAAATAAAAAATACGTGTCTAATGATTTAAAATAATCTACCAAACGGACATTCAAATAAAAATTAGGCATTTACCCTATTCTAAACTATGTATTTATATGCCTTGATAAAGTCAACTGGTTCAGGTAGGTAGGTAGCATAGCATGCAAATAAATAATGTTGTGGTTTCTTGTTACTAATTATTATGAGAAAGTTCAAAATGCAACACGAAAATACCCAATCAATAAATACTCAAATTATTTAATAGAGCAATAAATCGTATTTAAAGAGTGTCTACGGCGTAGCTCCTTTTGTAAATCAGGCGATACTTTGGGGATCAGGCAATCAATAGTGGGAATTGGGTCAACTTAGAGTCCCATTTCAAACTAATAGTTCCGTATAATTTTATTGATAAAGCATCTGAAATGGTATTTGCACGAACCTCGGCTTCACAGAGTAAATAATAGAGATCGATCAGGCTTGGACAATTTTTTTAGATTAACTTTTATTGTGTCTGCATGATAAAGTTAACATACTTTGCTAACACTAAAAAGGTTTCTATAGGTGCGGAATCCAAATAAAATGTGTTATCATTATCATATCGTTGAGGTAGGTACACGAACACTAGTAGGGGTCGGTGATCAGTCAAGCGAATCGGTCGCCCCTCGAAATAACAATAACTTGGCCGCATGTAGGTACCTATTTGTTATTTTTAAACAGTTTACCCCATCAGTTACAGCTGTGCACACGCTTGAAACATAGTGGTATTACAAGTAAAAACAAAAAATGATTTAGTTTAGCAATAAGTTGCACACACGTGCAAATAATCTTAGCTGTTATTAAAATTGTATCAGGCGTAAATTAGACATGTAAACACGTTTGAAAATGGATTTTTCATAACAATTGCTTAGTTCAATTGTGTCTTTTGAATAAATTAAGAAAATTAAGATTAATATGTGTATCAATATTGTTAATCGTAGTTACGATTAATTAATAGTCACAAGTTACGAACACACCTTGATTGCGTTGCTAGGATACCGACGTATTATCAATTTTTCACAAAGTTTTGATCAAATACCCCGACGAATCATGGACATGGAGACGTATTTGATAAAATAGGTGAGTTTTTTATATTTACTATAGGTAATTTAGGGAAAAAATAATAAATTTTAATCATAAACGTTGGTTTGTTTACATACTTTGTTGTGCAAGGTTAAATTTACTAGAAGTGAATGGCATACGATAGTGGCGAGGTAAGTGACCTATTACATGACCTACATTAAGCTACGAACTTTACTAGAAGGTACTTACCTAGTATTTACCAAAGAGTTACTATGTACCTTGCATGTGAACCGCAGTAAAATATATTTTATGCTCTGATTTTTTGATGTTCGAACATAAAAAAGTATTTTATTGATAAAACATTGATTTTTATCATCCAGGTACAAAGTTTCAAAGCTCAATGATAATTTTACACTTAACGATTGATATTATTTCCTGATTCTTGTTTACTCTTTTGATAACTCACTAGATAAGTGATTATAGCTACTACGTTCAGGGAACCGTGGATCGTAAGATATCCAAACTAGTGGTATCAAATCAATAGTATGGACTACTTCAATAGCTTAGATATTAGATACTCATTAATAAGAATAAATTTTAACGTATTTAAAGTCATCAGGCTTTCTGAAAGTATCTATTTGTAAGGGGCGGGCAATCTGATATAAAGTCATTTCTTTCCCATGCAACTTTGACTAATGGTGATAAATCTTTACAACCGAAATGACGAACATAATTAAACTGTCAAACACCAAGCGGTCACCGGTGACCGCGACCTATTGTTCTTTAATTGTGTCTATAAAACCGGTACTCGACGAGTTAATTATAGTTTAGTATCCGTACCTAGATAATTACGTAGCATATGTTATGTGAGCACCCACTTCTGCATTATGGGAGTAATCGTTTTGTACTAACACCTACATAGGTACTAATCAAAATGGAAAATCATTGTCAGTACCATCAATACGGAAGTTTCATGAGGGTTGATTGCAATAATTACAAAACCTTTGCAGGTAGGTACTTATTTAGAGCTAAAAGGGGACAGGTTTATTCACCTCGGCAAGGGGTCTGTGAGTAACTGCATTGTGGGCGGTAATAATTAGATGCCTAGTCCGATAGCCACTGTTTCTTGCCGCCCTACGGAAAGCTCGCCCGACTTATTTCTGCAGTACAAACCGCAATTTCGCTGTTGCCACACCTCAGAATGTTGTCTTTTTACTTTTTATTATGGCTTCCTTTCTATTTCCTCGAGCTGGTGGACGTTTTATTTTGTGAAAATGAAACAGATAAGTGAATGAGTTAAGCTTTCGTGCAAAATGTCTTTCGAATTTAAGTCGGCACGTCATTTCTATTTAGAAATGAAACAAAGAAAGGTTAAGAAGAAAGTTACGTTTCAGGTCGCTACAGTTATAATTTTTATGTCTCATCTAAGATGATTTTGTACTTTGATTTTATATAAAACTAATTTAACATATAAGGATATTTTGTTTCTTATCTACATGGCGGTGATCAGTTAACCAGAATTCCTTTTTCCAGTTGCCGAGTAGGGAAGGTTTGACTACGCCACGGAGCGCTCGGGCTCCTATCGGCAGGCGACCTCCGAGCACGCTTCCTCATCGGCTGAAGAAGGAGGTATGTATACCTACGTACTTTATGAATTAAATTATGACACACGCACTCACTTTGCTCATGTTCAAACGGTCCTAACATTTTTTACTTCGTAGAAGTCTTTGGACAGTCCCCCTGAGATGGACTCTCCGGGAGGAAGTGTCAGCAGTGACTTGCGACGGCAGAACGAGGAGCTGCGCGCTCGTCTTGCCGGCGAGGCTGCTGATCATAAGCGTAGACTTGAGGCCTATCGTCGAGCGCAGCAAGGCCAAGCTGCGTTAGTGTCTAGGCTTCAGTCCAAGGTACCTAAATATAAGACTAGAGTTTACGCCCTTAGGTGACAATTTTTACTGTAAAGTGGAGACCACATCGTATAATATTAATTTGAATTAAAATGTCGTGTATTACTAAACTGAAGATTTTTTTTTCCTCTTTGTAACCGAGTCTCTAATACGAAAAGTGAAGATTTTATTGCATTTACAAAACGTTCCATAAAACGTCAAAAGCTGACAATCTTTTTTTTGACAGTTGAAGTTGATACCTGACAACTGACAGATATTTATTTACAAAGTTACAAATTGTATACTTACCCAGCTGATGAAAATACAGAATTCCTAACATAAAAGCAAGCAATTGTGAGATGAAAGTGTTTCATTCAATAATAATATCGCTTGATAAAGGTGCTGCAATACAAGCAGCGATGTTCGGAGCTGGAGAACCAGATGTTGGAGACGACTCCGCGCAGCGAGCCGTCGTCCACCTTCCGCGCTCCAGCAGTGAAGAGCCACTCCGTGTCACTGCCGCCGCCGCCCTCCGCCACCACGTGCTCCTCGGCCGCAGTGGCTGCTGCAGACGCCAGGATCACCGACCTGGAGACCGCGTTGAGGCGTTTGGATGAAGAAAAGCGCAAGTAAGGGCTGGTACATCTCTGTATGGCAGTTTTAAACTTAGAGCAGAAACTAGTTTACACTTTTCTGAATAAAACATTTCCTACTAAATAATCTGAATGTTAAGATTGTTAATGTATACAATTGAGATCTAAAAATGCTTACAATATTATCTATTTTTTTTTTTTTTCTTACATAAATAAAATAGCTATTAGATGGAAAAGTAGGTAATAAGAAAGTTTTTAAATGCTGTTTCTATTACTATACACTTGGCTGTTTTCTGATTCATCAGGTGTGAGAAACTGGTGCAGCAGAACAACTTGCTGCGTGACCAACTGGAGGAGTCTCACCATCTGAATGAGGCTCTTACTAATGACCTGCAGAAGTTGACCAACGACTGGGAGGCCCTACGGGATGAGATGGCCATCAAGGAGGACGAGTGGAAGGATGAGGAACAGGTTAACATTTTATTCTTTTTGATTACAACAAAAATGTAACAGTAATAACCTAATAAAAATGAGTTCTCGCTTGCTGGATATAAATTTGAATTTCTATTTGTAACTCCTTTCTTTTCATTTTGAAATGAAAAGAATGCTATTGGACCTGGAACAACAATTTGTGGATTGCTCAATGAATTGTGCCATATCAGAATTACAAAAAGTAGTTCCTTAAATTATCTAAATCACTTTAACATTACAGGCATTCAACGATTACTACTCCAACGAACATCATCGCCTGCTCAGCCTGTGGCGTGAGGTCGTTTCTGTGAAGCGTCACTTCGCTGAGCTGCAGACCAACACTGAGCGTGACCTGTACCGTGTGAGGAATGAGTTCGATTCCAATGCTAGGGAACTTGTTGGTATGCTCAGCGGATATTCCATCAATGCCTTTGCTGCTCAAAGTATGAAGGTTAGTTTATATTTGAGTTTTGTCATAGGTATATAGAATGCATTCCTAATCTAATAGGAAGTGTGTCAGTTTTAGTACCTTTGGGGTTATTATGACATCCTAAAGTTAGAATGGTTCTATTGAGGGAAAGAAACAGAACTGTACAAGTCGTCTAGCGAGATTTCGTTTCTTCAACGGAACCACTCTGGCTTTAAGACGTCATAATACGCCACCAAAATTTAATACTAAGAAACAGTTCTCAATGAGTTGAGAACACCCTCCTAATTTTTTAGGTTGTCAAAATTGATTAAAGGATTAACTTCATGTAATAATTTTCATATTAACTCGTGCCATGGCCTTAGTTTGAAATGTTTTTGACATAGAAAGAATGTTAGACATATTTTTATTTATTCGCAGCCTGACTTCCAGTCATCTCAGCAGAACATCTACCAGAGCCAACAACCAGGTGGTTACCAAGGTTCTCACCAGGCTGGGTACCAGGGGTCTCACCAAGCTGGTCATGCGCCGGGTATGCAAGGGGCTCAAGGTCACGCGACCAGTGGAGCGGGTCCGTATACTGTGGAGGGTATGCGCGTGGACTTGCGCGACATGACTGCGCAACGTGACACTGCGCTGGCTGAGTTGCGCGAACGTGATGCCAGGATACAACGCTTGTTGGGAGAACTGCAGGGCTTGGTGAGTTTGTACTAATTGAGTACTTGCCAACTATATAGTTAGTCAAATTCAATACTTTTTTCGAACTGTCAAAAACGACCGTTTACTATGAATATTGTACGAGATTGTTGTATTATGACGTCACTTTTTTTTCTTTCTTAAAAATTTGCGGGAAAAATATTAGTATTTTTCCATAATTTTAGAATTATGGTCATAAAATCAATTAACTCGTTGAGTACCGTCATTATAGACATAATTAAAGAACAATAGGTTGCGGTCACCGGTGACCGCTTGGTGTTTGACAGTTTAATGAAAGTGTGATCATTTTTAATATTTTATTGTGTTGAACATTGTCGAAATAATTTATTTTTGACCAAGTACCCAATTATCGTCTTATGAGAGCGTGTATTCGATCTGCCTTACAAGTCTAATTACTTGATAAAATATCTCACAACTTTGAGGCATCTCTGTATCTATAGCAGCTATATTTAAAAGAGCTTGACCAATGAGGTTTAATTACGAGTGCATCTAGCTGTTGAATAGAAAATAAGTTCTGACTTAAATACTGAATGAAGTTACGTACTTGCGTAGCCATATTTTTAAAGTGAACAACACTGCTTACTATTCACAACTCCCCACTAAAAACGCGACTGAACTACTACACCTTAAACTAGGCTACTAGGGTTTGTGATCGGAATTTAATGAAAGGAAGGAGATCATTCAGGTTTTAGTAAAATAAGGATACTACGTTACTACCTAATAGTTTGCGTGTTTAATGTCTATCGCTGAATTCCGTTTTAGGTATTGGTGGTTTAATAACATCAATTAGGAATTAGAACTTGTGCGAAGTGCAAGCGCTAAACGCTAACCTCGTTAATTCTGGGTCTTTTGTTTACACAATAAATAACTAGATTTTAGTACAAGACTACGAGTACGACACCTTTTGCAACTTAAAACGATTACAGTGAAATACATACTTCTTTGTAAGCACTTCTTTTGTAAGTAACTGCTAAAGATTTATTATAATAACCGTAGCATGGGATTGGTATTGGTTTAGTTGGTCGCGACAAAATCTTCAAAGAGATGGATGTTGGTGGTTGAATGTGGAAAACTGCAAATCGAGTGGTGTGCTCTTGGAGAGAATGGAGAGGCATATTAAGTCATTATGGAAATTATGATCATGATTGTCATTGTATTTTCGTTATATAGTGATTAAAGGTGAACGCACACTTATTTATCCGAGTCGAACTCCTTAAACGAGTTGAAAGAAACGAATTTTAGAATTCTGTATATGAATTTTCATGAAATTGTTCGGCTCGGATAAGTTTTCGTCCACTTTAATATGGTAGATATGTGATCTAGTGTATTATTATTTATTTTCTGACAATGTGCAGGAGGAGCGCTGTGAGAGCGCGGAGGCGTCGTGCGAGGCGGCGGGCGTGATGCGCGCGGCGCTGGAGGACGTGGCGCGCGCGCTCATACACGACTCCGACGCGGACACCGCGCCCGCGCACGCCGCGCATCTACATCTACACGATAGGTCATTGGGGACTTCTATTTCTCCTAACTTTTGCTTGCAATAGAAACATATAAACTGAAAGTATGAACAAAATAAAATTAGGTGGATATTTATTCTGTATCAGCAGCATAACTGCATACACAAACTTATTTTTATTATTCTTAAAAAACGTTGCCCCGCACTAGGTTTTACTCCTGTGTCGTGGGTGCGTTTACAAACATACATGTACACATACATGACACCCATACCCGGAACAACTATCTATGAATAACACAAAAAGTTGTTCCATTCAAGAATCGAACAACTATTTAACACTAGGGTTTTAGAAATACAAACTATAGATCGTCAGGAAGTTTTAGGGCTTGTACTAGTAGTGCAAGTCATACTTATGTATATACTTGTTTCGTTTTTAAGGCATCCCAGTTATAGTTCTTTTATCTCACGAGCGCGGGTGAGCCATATTTGTAGTTGTAGTGCGTATAGACACGCGCGCTTGTGTGCGTACCTCGCAGCTCATTCATTGGCTGCCGGCCGACACTGGGCGTTCCCGAGCGGACGCAAACAAAGACAATGTGCGAATACATTTACCCACACAAGTATGGACGCACCCGCGCTCGTGAGATAAAACATCTATAAAGGAATATTTACATCATATTTGAACTTTTTGAAATGCAATATGTACTTACAAAGATATACCTGTAGCTAAGTTTATAAATTACTCCACCATTTGTTTTGGATGCTAACATATTCTAAATTGTATTACAGATCACCAAAACGCATTACTTCATCCGCCAACGCGACTGCTTTTGCTGAAAGCACAATATCTGCCGTACAAGCCGCGCTACACAAGTACCAGATACAAATACATGAGTTACAAGTAAGATTCGTCATGCTAATAATAATTATAACTTTTTAATGAGTTGAACTAATGATAAGCTATCAACACCGCCTATAGATACCTGCGTCTTTAAGAGGTATAAGTGCGTTACTGGTCTTTTGGGGAACCCGGATTGGGTCTCCGGTAACAACAAAAACGTTGGTTTACGCCAGTTTTATGTGACCACCGAGACGTAGATTTCCAACGTAAACTTTTATCTTAAACTACAAAACTTCATCAATAGTTCATTTATTTATTAATTCCCTTTTATTTATTAATTTTATTATAATAAAATATATACATACAGTTTATTTTTATTTTCTTTATTATTGTCTTTTCGACGTACCATCCGTGAGTCACCGCAGGGTGCCACCAGAAGACCAGCGTTGAGTTAACACTGAGCGTGGTAACCCAGTAACCCACGCTCAACATAATGCTGAGGTGGAGGCCCGTTCGACACGGGCATGCATCTATTTTTGCTAATTTTGCGATGTTTATTTATTGTTTTTATTTATATATTTTTCTATTTCTCATTTTTGTCTACATAATATCTGTGCATGCAATGTGTCGAATAAATGTTTTCTTTCTTTCTTTCTTTCAAGATTACTACTATTTATATAGTTGTTTCATGTCAATAAGACTTGTTATGCTCATTTCAGGTAAAACTGCAGAACACCCGCGAACAACTGACAACTTGTAGGAAGCACGGCGAGGCGGCCGACCTCAATGTCGTCTCTCTAGAGAGCAAGGTCCAGGACCTACAAGGTATGTTACCTTACTAAATACATATTTACCGATATAATTAAAAGCATACTTGTTATTCCTTTTCGTAAGCGTATTATTACGACGGTCGACTAAGGGCCGATTTTTCAATAATCAGTTAATTCTTAACTGTGGAATAAAATTGACAGTTGACAGTTTTTAGTATGGATGAAAAGTCAAATATTTAAAGTTATTCCTCAGTTAAAATTTATCTGGCAATGGAAAAATCGGCCCTTAACACGTTAAACGCCATGGGGGTCACCGGTGACCGACGTTAGCGGAGGATTTACCTTCAACAGTTTTTTATTGGCAGTCAAAGTCTTAGTAACATATTCTTACATCGAATGCTACAAAGGCTTGGATAAAAAGATTTTAAACATAATCTGCTAACTGTATTACAAACAGGTAAATTAGATCAAGCCAACGCCGACCTTCATCAACTCTTGCAAGAGAAAGAGTCCATGCAGAAGACGGTGGAGGCGCTCCGGATCGATAAGAATAACCTCGAGAGGAACCGAGTCGAGATCAATGCTATGGTGAGTTTCACAGGGTTGCGACTCGGCCAACGAGGCAGCTATTTTTTAGTTCAACACTAGAATTTTCTCCTGTGATTTCCATTTTTTTCTGTTTAACTTTATCTATGTTGAACTTAAAAGTTTTAAACATACAACGGATATTTCTGACTGCACGGTTGGCGCGGTGGCTGGGCAACTGGCTGCCGCGCAACGTGTCGCGGGTTCGATTCCCGCACGGAACAACTCTTTGTGTGATCCACAGATTGTTGTTCCGGGTCTGGGTGTCGTATATGTGTACATGTATGTTTGTAAACGCACCCACGACACAGGAGAAAATCATAGTGTGGGGCAACATGTTTTTAAAAAAAGAAAAAAAAACATTTACGATCACATTTAACATTTAAAATTTAATACACTATTTACAATACCTATCTTCATTTTCCCGCTGAATATTTCAGGTGGAATCTCTAACATCAGACTATGAGAAACTTCAAAAGATCAATTCTCGTCTAGAGAAAGCTATTGAGGCACTGGAGAGTGAGAAGAGGAACTTGAATGATGAGGTGGACCATCTACACCGCGAGGCGTCTAGCAGAGAGGCAGTGTTGAGGTATGTTTTATTGGATTATAGGTTTTGTTTTAGGTGGAATTGAGTTCAAATTGCGATTCTTATGTTGTCCTGTTAATGTAGTTATGAATAATTGAATGATATGTACGAGATTAGAATGGTAATATTTTTAGTATCAGACAATTTAATACCATAAGTATGCCTTATTAAAGTATATTTTGCATTGCACAGGGCCGAAGAAGAACGTGCTTCGCGTCTACGCTCGGAACTGGTGACCACCAGAGAGGAGCTCAACAAGACAGCGCTGGCGCGGGACTTGCTCGACCAACAGAAGATTGAAGCCGACGCCATACTCTCGCAGATGGAGAAACATAGGAGTCAGTGTCTAATTTTATTATATCGTATCTAATACAGTAGTCAAAAGTAACACAGTTGCCAATCCAATTTTATGCCATCTTGTATAATTTTCCGCAAAATATTATACAAATAGGCAAGCCTTAGAGTTGATTTTAGTTTCAATAATAATGACTTTGCACTTTTAGTTCCAATATGTAGGTACATTTCCAGAGTAACAACAATTTCAAATTTCGTTCTTTTGCATTGCCAATTTGCCATTTTATAGAATTTCATAGTAATCCCATTGTTTTTTGTTTAGGTGACCTAGAGATAGAACTGGAAAGGACTCTTATGGAGAGAAGTGATCTGCAAGACCTCGTGGAGAAACTGGAAGCGGCTGTGAGGAACCTTGAGAGTGACAAGAAGAAGTTGCATGAAGATGTCAAACATGTAAGTTCAGATTTTGTATGCTTTTGAAAAATTACGAAGTAGGTAAAACATATTCAGAAATATTAATGTTCATTTGTTGTATGTCTTTGGGTAAAATAATTTATTACTGTTATCCATGAAAAGTAAACTAAGCTCATAAGAATTTGTCATGGTCTCCTTGCCTGGCATGCCGGAGCCACGGAGGCATTAACGGGTCGCCGGGGCTCCGGCTCGAAGTGCAGGAGAAGGAACGGGGTGGTTTTTAGTCAGTAAGAATTTAACACTCGCTCTCGCCTCACCCAGGCGGTAGCATCATTCGATGACTTTCCACCTTCAGAAAAAGAATATGCCTGGCAGGCAGGCAGGATGGAGATTGCAGTTTAAAATGTACAAGTTTATAAGAAGTTGCTGCTGCCCGTACTACATAATTAATGTGTCAAATATGTAGTTCGGCAATTTACACTCAGTCACCTGCAGAAACAATAGCGGAGTCGCGGAGAACCTAACGGGTAACCGGGTCTCCGGCTCGACGTGCAGGAGAAGGAACGGGGTGGTTTTTAGTCAGTAAGAGTCTGACACTCACTCCCGCCTCACCTAGGCGGGAGCAGTCATTCGATGATTTTCCCCCCTCAAAAAAAGCGGTAGTGATAAATATATTGTGCCCTGACAATCAACTAAGTCTTTCTTATTGCTACAATATTTTTTTCTTGCTAGTTGGAAGATGAGAAGTCGAACCTATCAAGTCAGTCATCAGAACAGCAAGGAGATCTTAACTCCTTGCGCAAAGAGTTACTGGCTGCTGAACAAACTAGAATGGAGCTTGAGGCTGACAAGGCGTCTCTTTGTGAGAAGATCAAGTTCCTCGAAGGAGAGAGAGATAAAGTGGAGTTGGAGTTACGACAGGTTATGAGGTAGGTGTCCAGAATATGTTTTTAATACGAGAGAATTAGTTGAATTCCTAAAAAAGAAAGGAAAGGACAAAAGAATTTACAGTGAAAGGAAATGTGTCGTAAGCAACTCACTAAATGAAGTTCGTTTTAATATTTACTGGGCTAGTAAATTC
Source organism: Spodoptera littoralis (assembly GCA_902850265.1). Lineage (NCBI taxonomy): Eukaryota > Metazoa > Arthropoda > Insecta > Lepidoptera > Noctuidae > Spodoptera > Spodoptera littoralis. Next base: position 13,285,036 of record LR824542.2, read on the forward strand.
TGAAATTGTGTGTTAACCCCTCGAGCGTTCTTATGAGCACCCGGTGGATCATAAGAAAAAAAGCTGCTTTCTCTTTTATAAAATCTATTATTAATGTTTTTTTTTATTTGGACTGTATTTGGTGTATTTCTATTGTAATGATCCTTGTTTTCGTGTGCCAATGGCCAAATAAATGCATTTTCTTGCATGCAAAAGGATAAGGAAATGCATAAGGAACGCGGACGCTCGACGGGTTAAGATGACTAATATCCAAACTGTAATGAGAGTAACTAGTGTTTTCTGTTTCAGTTTTTTATTGAAACATCATAACTTTATTACGTTTTACCAGTTCAAAAGTAAAATAAATATAAACGAAGTTATTCTATTAACTATTTCATTCAGGGAGCGCGGTGAGCTAAGCTCCCAATTAACAGCAATGGTCCGCAAGAAGGACACTTTGAACGAGGAGATCATACGTCTGCAGCAACGACTGGAGCAGGCCAATGAGACCATCGGCAGAATTAACAGGGCTCTGGAAGACCACGTCAAGGATGGAGAGGATAAACAGGTAAGGATTTACAGTTGAAATGAAAATATCTTTTTTTTAATACAGGTGATTTTATTTCGTACATTCATCGCATTATGACAAGAATAACAATATACATACATACATACATAACTACGCCTTTCTCCCATGGGGGTAGGCAGAGACTATGAAACGCCAATTACTATGATTCCTACACACCTCTTTCGCCTCATCAACAGTCATCAATCTTTTCATGCATGCTCGTCGGTTAAGGGTACTTTTAATTTGGCCCTTCTTTAATATATTACCAATCTGGTCACTATATATATAAGTCTAGGGTGTCCTCTACCGACGGCCCCATTAATAACAATATATGGGTTACAAAACTGTTGCACATGTTTAATTATAACCATGTATTTACAAAATCTACAAAACAGCGTTGTTACACTTGATCTTAACACTTGACATTGTCCGAACTCCGATGATGTGACCGACTTGGTTCCTGCTTACGTAAAAGCTCGTAATAGTATAATAGCCGCGAATAGAAGCTGGGTCAGCAGTCTGGGAACTGTATGACTACGGAATAGCGGTAAAGATGTCACGAAATGCGAATGTACCACTTGAAACTATTGTATCACGAGTTATTCATAAGAATATATCATTATGTTTTCGGCTTACTCACGTAATTATTTGACGAGGAACTCGACTAGTTTCAAGCCATTCTAGAGGCTCATATTCATGAGCAGCATTTCGAAACCCGCGACGCGGCGACTGTCGCACTACTTCGTCGTCAAATAATTACGTGAGTAAGCCGAAAACATAAGTATGTCTTACGAAAGTTATAATTTAAAGAAGAAAGAGGTCTGTTCATGCACGCAATAAACAATGACAAAAAAATTGACTTTTAAGGAGTTGGGCGTGATACTTCGACGACTGATTTTTGCTTTATACTTGCCTTCAGCTTAAACTAATCTCAGCTTCCAGTCTTACTTAACCCTTTGAGTACCGTCATTATAGACACAATTAAAGAACAATAGGTTGCAGTCACCGGTATCCTTGCGGTGTTTGACAGTTTAAAAACTGATGCGGTGTGTCTTTCTTCAGATCCTCATAGACTCCCTGGAGAAGGACAAGCAGCATCTGCAAGAGCAGTTGGCAGGAGTACGGTCGGAGAAGGACGCGCTGGAGGCCGTGCTGTTCGATACTGCCAACTTGTTGGAGGACACGGACAACAAGAGGAACAAACTGGAGCATGAGCTGCAGGAGTCGCTGGTGCAGCAGGAGAATTACAAGGGTGAGGAATATTGGAAGCTTTATTTATTTATTTATTTATCACTTACACTTCTATATAATAAACATATGATAGTCAACCATGGGGTGATGCAGAGATGTGCAACAGTAGGTGTAATAGGTATATTTAATTCAATTTATGTTACACAGAAAAAATTATATGAATAAATATAATGATTATGCATAACTGTAAATACATACATATATCCGTACATATAGGTATAATATTAATTACATAAGATACATTATCAATAGCTTTAGCATTTTTTTATATTTGATGGGGCGACATTTGACCACTATCTCGCCTGGTGGTAAGCCATGCACGTCGGCCCATAGCAACCTATTCACTCGGGCCTTGAAGACACCCTTCAGGAAACACAGACTCTGGCAAAGAATTCCACTCCTTAGCAGCACGCACAAGGAAGCTTGATGCGAAGCGCTTCGTGCGTGTGGGTGGAACATCTACCATGAATCGGTGAAGCTTCGCCGATTGTCTTGTGTTAAGAAGATGGAAAGAACTAGGGGGAATCAAACTGTACAATCCTCCGCAACTCACCAAAATATACCCGGTAGAAGCTAGGCCTATCCCTAATGGAGTCTATTATAGGTCCTCTGCATCCATTTCCTTGTCTGCTCCTCATCCAACACAAAATCTTTTAGCTAATTACATTAACCCATTCCCATATTTTAGTATCAGATACTTAAACTTTTCTTGATATAAATATAATAAATCAAATATTTCCATTTCCAGGTCAAATCGCCCGCCTCACGAAGGACCTAGAGAACAGTGAGCGCAAACTCCGCGACACTCGCAACTCTATGTCGCAGGCGTCGGGGAAGAAGGAGGCCGAGTACCAACAGATCATCACAAACATCAACCGAACTACTACTGAAAACATCACCAAGCTAAAGGAGGAGAAGGTTAGAAATAGATTTGTATGACATTATAATTAACTTTTAGCAAACAGAGAGTAAAGTTCCCTAAGATCGGAAAAGGAGGATCCTCCGACCAGGCGAGGTGTTCGTGTTCGTGCCTGGATTTTTCAATCCGTGGTAATTCGTATGTAAACTTCACATGTGTGAAGGAGGATTTTATGACGTTATCCGTTGATTTCTTTTCATCGATGGTATAGACCATACTATAGACCATTTACATATAGGTGGTTTTTAGTCAGTAAGAATCTGACACTCCCTCCCGCCTCACCCAGGTGAGAGCAGTCATTCGATGATTTTCCCCCCTTAAAAGAAAAACCGACATCACAAACGAATGCTCGAATGTCGAAAGGTTACTCAATTTAAAGGTGTACTTAAATGTCCTGCCATTTCTGTCATTTTACAAAGAATTTGTTGTGACAGAACTATACTTAAGTATCACTTCTAATTGAGTACCATTTGAGTATTTCGACATAAATCTTAGTTTGCCTAAACGGCGTCGGTGAACTTTGTAGGGAATCGACTTGCGGTGGCTTGACTTTAACAAAATGGAAAGTAAATTGCTAATAATCTTTTTCGATGATTGAAATGCTCAGAAATTTATGTTAATAAAACTTGCAAAAAATGTTATAGATGTAACGTTTATTTTTAATTTTGGAACTATCAATGACTAATATCAGGAGGCAAAATACTTGTATAACAAGATTTATCAATCAACATTTAAATTAATAAGTTATTTTATCAAATTTTTGTTTTCATTACAGGAACAACTCCGCCAAACACTAGAACACAAGCTAAGTCAGACTATAGCGGCGTTAACGAGTGATAAAGAGTCATGCGAGGCTAGCGCGCGGGAGAGGGAGAAGAAGCTGTTGATAGCGAGAGACCAACTTATACTGCAACACGATGAGGCCATGCTGAGAGCTGAGAATGATAAGCAACAGGCGTTGTTGATGGGTGAGAAAAATAATAATACTATTTTCGATTATTTTCCCTTTTCTTTTTATTTTAATTATTTAATTTTCTCTATTAGTTTTAGTGTAGTTACTGATAATTAATTAGTCTTGTATTAAAAAAAAACATAACATAACATCACGCCTTTTATCCCCGAAGGGGTAGGCAGAGGTGCACATTATACCACTGTACAATGTAACACCCACTTTTCACTATTTATGTTATGAGTCCTATGTAATAGGGGGTGAGCCTACGTAATATACGTAAAAAAAAACTAAATTTGATTTCGGGCCGATTTTTCAATCTTAATTCTTAATTATAGAATAAAATTGATATAATTGTCAGTTTTTATTATGGAAAAATTATAATTATCAAATATTGAAAGTTATTCCTCAGATAAAATTTATCTGGCGTTGGGAAAATCGGCCCTTAGTATAATATTATGCATTGAGGTTTTCGATCAACAATAACAACTAGATATCGGGTCGGCGCAAGAAAATCGTCTCGACAAATAAGAGCTCACTTGAGAAGTGAGCTCTTATATTGTTTAGTACGCTCCAAACACGGCCAACGTAATCACGTCTCACGATGCTGCAGTGCGTAATTGCAAATTGCAAAAATAATAACCGAAAAAGCAGTATAACGGCCGGAGTGTCTTACTTTCGATAAGTACATAAAGTATAAGTTATATTTTAAGCTTTTAAACTAGTAAATAATATTAAATTAGACAAAATTACCAATTATAAACCAACGCCACCAATGTTTGTGCGTGTGTTGGCCAAGACTCGCCAACACGCGCACAAACATTTGTTTAAACAGAACAGTGGATGCATGGAGTCGATTTGTATTGTAAAATAAAATTGTATTGTAACCTGATTGGAAAATAGTACCTATATAACCTATGGAGTTTCTTGCTCGTTCTTCTCCATAGGAATCTACACCTTAGAATGAGCAAATAGCTTCACTTTTAAATTTATATTGTTGACGTTATAAGTGCCTTCCTGGTCTAACTGAATGAAATAAATGATTTTGACTTAGACTTAGACTTTTAATGATAAAGTAAAAAACATATCATACACAAAAACGTACCGCTAATAAAAAAAGTGATGTAATCCCGAAATCTTAATTTTCATATTATAAAATTATTTTAGTGTTCAACGCGACTTCATACATACCTCCTGTAGGGAAATTAGAAATTTGAAGAAGTAAAACGAAACAAACCAAAACGATATAGATCGCAAGACAATAATTGAAAAATTATCTTTATTTGTTCAAGCTTAAGGTTGAATTCAAACTAGATATTGTATAACTTATGTCTTTTAATATCTACATGACAGGAGTAAGAAAATACTTTTCTCGTCTTATGTGACGAATGGTTGTAAGTATTAGATAATATTTTGACGATTTATGACTCTATTATTAGGTGCCATGGTTGTTATTAGGTTGAACTTAAAACTATTTTAAAACATTTTTCTGTTTGTTATTTTTTTTACTATTATTATTCACACGGACAGAACTGGGGCTTGATTTTGTACGTAACCCTTTATCTAGTTGCTATTGTTGATCGAAGATTGAGGTACATTTATTATTGTCAGAAATTATTTCGGAGATCTAAGTAAAGTATTTAATATTGCACCTGCTTTTTGTAAGTTGTGTTGTTCGTTGCCCTTTCAAAAGTGCCTAATCAAGAATTGATTGAAATAAATGCTTTCACGTTGACTTTGGTTATTCGGGACATTTGATATTACATCGTGTGCGATGAAAAACAGGTGTGATGAGAGTAATCTCATCACACCTGGATTCAAAGATACACATGTAAATGTGTATCCTTGAATCCAAGTTATATTATAGTGGTTGGCTTATTGTCATACTTTTGGAACGTGACGTAATTCTAGTATGCTCGACCGATTAGTTCAAGACATGACATGGGCTGGTAATCATGCACATCTTACGTGGTTACATCGCGCAGCTCTGTCTTAGATTAAAATTTGCTAAGCATACTCCAATCCTAAGATCGATAGATCCAGTGATTGGGTACTTTCCTTAATCAAAAATAAATTATACGACTGTTCAATACAATAAAATAAAAAAAAATAATCACACTTTCATCAATTGATTTTACGAACAACCTAATTTTAGTATTTTTAGAGCAAATTTAAGTACAACCTAATTTTAGTATTTTTAAGCAATAAGCAATAGTGTTTGACGCTATAAAATCGTGACGTCACAATACACAATCTCGTACAAAATTCATAGAAAATTGACGTTTTTTACAGTTCGACTTTGACTAGTTGGCAAGTACCCAATTAACGAAGATAAAACCAACATTATTGATCCCCAGCTCACCAAGAACAACAAGCCCTACTGGAGCGTCTAGAAGAAGCGAAGCGTGCGTTTGACTGCGAACAGAACAAGTTGGAGCGAGTGCGACGGGACGCGCATGCGCGGGCCGAGCAGGACAGGACCTACGTCAACCAACTCAAGGACGAGATGGCCGCGCTCAAGACACGCCTGGAGGAAGCTAAGTGAGTATACTTATATTATAATTATATCTTTTCTATAATTTTATTTCAGTTGGTGGCCGGAGGCCCAGCTCCCTCCCCCTTCCCCAATCTCTCCAATCCCCGAATCCCCAACAATCCTCAAACACCTAATCGCCGGTAGCGCACTTGTAACGCTTCTGGTGTTCCAGGTGTCCATGGGCGACGCCGATTGCTTACCATTAGGTGATCTGTCGGCTCGTTTAAGTCATATGCCATAAAAAAGTTGGTTATTCTGACATATGAAATTATGTAACCTTGCTTTATTGCCAGGTGTGAAAGTTAGTTAAATTAGAATTAGATTCAGGTTCAAGTTGTTTACCTCTTACCCTAAGTTCTTGATGTAAATGGTGTAGGTACCAACATAGTTTTGACTTTTTCGTCTGTCCAACAAATTGTACAGTATGAAGAACATTCTCATCACCCTCTTATTCTATTTTTTTATGGTATAAACCGGTAAACGAGCTGACAGATCACCTGATGGGAAGCAATCGGTGTCTCCCATGGACACCGGGGACACAAGAGGCGTTACAAGTGCGTTACCGGCCTTTTGGGGATTAGGAATTTAAGGAATGTTGAGGATTCAGGGATCGAGGAGACTGGGGAAGGGGGAGGGGATAGTTGGGTTTTCGGTAACTCACTTGCGGTCAATTAGCCCATGCGCCCCTTAGCACAGCTCTCCCACATCTTCCATAAAACACATTTTTCCTACAACAACTTTGTTTTTAAATTTCCAGAGCTACAGCAGAAGATGAGTGCGCTCGTTTCGAGAACCGTATCAAAGAACTACACCTTGAGAAGGAAGCCGTCATGCGCGAGTGTACTGAGATCCGAGCACAACTGTCTCTCGCTGAGGACAAGTACGATAATGCGTACGCGCAGCTACAGGATACCATGAGGAAGTTGAAGGAGTGTGAGTTGATATATTGTTTATATAGTTTTAAGTATCGTTGTTGTCAGTCACGTGAGGACTATTAAAAAAAAATAGTTCTTTCTTAATTTGTTACGCTAATTTGAATCTAGGGTAGACTACAATAAAGTCTGATTCTAAGTTTGTTACTCTAAATGTCGTCCTAAGTTTGTATTCATTTCCACAAGTTTTTGAATAATGATATAATTGAAATATTCAATATTTTATTCGTCAGTATCTCAAAAATCAGTATTATAAAGCAATCTAATTTCGATTTTTGAAGAACTGTCGAATGGGGTCTCTTATTTTAAGTCCATTATAGTAATGCCTCGGTTTTAAACTGTCAAACACCGCGAGGACACCGGTGACCGCAACCTCAATAGGTTGCGGTCACCGGTGTTCATCTTTAATTATGTCTATAATGACAGTACTCAAAGGGTTAAAAAGCGAACTCTTTAACTAAACCCACTTACAGAGCAAACAACATATTTTTAACATCACAGTAAAGTAAATCCTTTTCTCATTTCCATATTTATCTCTTTTTCCCAGTGGAGAATGAAGCGGACAGTCTCCGCAAGGAGCTGACGGACGTCCGGCGCCAGCTGACCAACTGCACGGCGGAGCGCGACAAGTACAACGCGAGCTGCCGCGAGCTGCGGGACCACGTCAAGCGGGCCGAGCACGAGCGCAGGGAGGCCGCGCGCGCCAGGGACGAGGCATACCATAAGATCGCAGGTCCAATACAACTACGCACATCAACACCCTATTTTTTTTAAGGGGGGAAAATCATCGAATGACTGCTCCCGCCTGGGTGAGGCGGAAGGGAGTGTCAGACTCTTACTGACTAAAAACCACCCCGTTCCTTCTCCTACACGTCGAGCCGGAGCCCCGGTTACCCGTTAGATTCTCTGCGACATCAACACCCTATAGATGCCCACTGCTGACCTAAGTCTCTTCTCACACGAAGATTATCTCTTAGTTTTGACATTGACTGCAAGGTTGGCGCGGTGGCTGGGCAACTGGCTGCTGCGCAATGTCTCGCGGGTTCGATTCCCGCACGAAACAACTCTTTGTGTGAACCACAGATTGTTGTTCCGGGTCTGGGTGTCATGTGTATGTGAACTTGTACGTTTGTAAACGCACCCACGACACAGGAGAAAATCCTAGTGTGGGGCAAAGTTTTTTTTTAAAAAGACTTATCCCAAGTCATCACACTATTTATTCTTCTTTTCTGTCAGTCGTCATCCCATCCCAAATTTCTTTCTCTTCATATCATTTTGCCTTGTCTTTAAAACAATTTTTTGAGTGTCGTCTTCGTCTTTAAAAATAGCACTTGTTCACAATATATTGATGAACAATAAACATTAAATTATTGTTGAGGGATGAATAATTACAATATAGACTTACAATGATTTAATTTAGTTTGTGAATGGATAAACGTTTATAACGTATCAACCTATGCACCCGAATCACTTTTGTCGGTCGCCATTGCGTTACGGAAAGTAGGGTAGTTTCCTAAATTTTATTTTAATGTCCGTCTGGTAGATTAATTTAAAACTTTAGACACTTTTTTTTCTTTTCTCACAAAATTAAATGCTTTCGACGATATATTAATTTGAAATGTCGTGTGATGTCACAGCGTGCTACAAAATGTAGCACGTTGTGACGTAACTACCTCCCACTCCTATACTTAACTCCGTTTTATCTAAGTATTGTAACTTACGAAAAAAAAAATACGTGTCTAATATTTTTTCATTATCTAACTGACGGACTGATTAGATTTTATTATATTTTATTTTTCGATATATACCTATTATGGTTCATAAAATTTAGTTAAATATCAACTTCAGGTTTGGAAGAAAACCGTACGACTCTCGATCTGGAATTGTCTCGCGTTCAGACAATGTTGAAGGAGAGCGAGACGGGAGGTGAACACGTGACCCGCGAGCTGAAGGCCACTGAGAACCAGCTCAAGAGGGAACGAGCTGCTTTGGAACAGGCCAACCATGATATCAAGGAGTTGCAGTCTAGGTATGTACATAGTAGAAAGATTATGACTGATATTCCGCGTACATATTATGTCTATTGTGGTATATAGAATTGGGTACTTGCCTCCATCAAAAATAAATTATTTCGACTGTTCAATACAATAAAATATTAAAAAGAAATCACACTGTCATTGATTGATTTTATGACTGTGGGGACACACAGACATACATTAATATGCACCGTTAGCATATTAGGAACTTAGCGTCAGTATGTAACCTAGCGTTTAAGGTATGAAATAAAAACAGTTGGCATTAGACTCTCGAGCGCATCATTTGTCTCCACACACTATACCCACAACAACAATGACCAACTTCATTTTAGTATTTTTCTAGCAAATTTTTAAGAAATAATTATCCTGTTTGACTTAAAAAAAACGTGGCGTCACTATACACAATCTCGTACAACAAAATTCATAGAAAACTGTCGTTATTGACAGTTCGAAAAAAGTATTGACTATTTGGCAAGTACCTAATTATGCCCGAATACTGAAACGCTACTCTATTTAAAGTCGCGCGTAATTATAGTTCTGTTACTACAAATTCTTTGTAAAATGACAGAAACGACACGATATTGAAGTACAACTTTAAATGGAGTAGCATTTCAGTATTCGGCCGTAAATGTGATGGTTAAAGTTTGGTGCATCATAAGTTTTATTTATTTTTTTGTGTTTATGCGATATTTTACCTTATCGACATGACTTAGGAGTTACTAGTTATAATTGTCGTTAGGCATATTAAATTGTCTTTTTGAATTTACTCTCAATACTGTTAGATGAGGTAAGTCAACTAGTTTTAAACTACGCGTGGCGTTCATAGTCTTGAACAGTATTGTGTGACATAGGACGTGGAGAACGTCGCGCATCTAACTGGCTACTAGATGTTTTCTTTCGCATCATTTCTATTTACCAAAGTCTATGTAAGTAGGTAGCAGGATGTTATGGATATGAAATTTCGGATACGGATTGGATACGGATATAGAAATGATTATTATACTGGATACGGTTACGGGTACGGATATGAAATTATTTCGGATTATCCATTAGTTTCGGATATTAAAATTTTGAGGAATTTCAAAAGTAAAATACAAATAGCTAATATAATTGTTTCGTTTATACGTCACGCTGCTATCCGATAGTATCCGAAACTTTTATTTCGGATTCGGTTACGGTTACGGATATTTTTTATATCGGATATCCGATAGTTTCCCTAACATCCCTGGTAGGTTGAGCGTTGGGATTTAGTGCAGAATTAAAAGTTAGTTACCTTAAAGTACCGATTTAAATCCAAAGTGTAGCCTAAGATTGATTTTGTGACATTAGTTCTATATAGTTTCTGTCAAATCAAGATCGATCCATCTATCCAGGTTGTGGAATAAAGATTTAACATAATATGGAAAGTATTTAATTAACTGTCTGTTAATCAGACTGCAGAACGAGTGCGAGGAGCGCGAGCGCTGCGCGGGCGACGCGGCGGCGGCGCGGCGGCACGGCGCCGAGCTGGAGGCGCTGCTGGCGGCCGCGCGCGCAGACCTGCAGGCCTGCAGGCAGCGCGCCGCTGACCTGGACGAGGCCTGCCGGGCCAGGGACCAGGTACACTCTATTACTGCAAGTTTTATTTCATTATAGATCTGGCAGAAGCCTGCCTCACTGGACACCAGATACATAGGTACTAGAAGTAGTACTACTACTGCATTTTGTTTGTATTTTGTTTTTCACCTCAGTTGTTAGTGGCGTGGTAAGTGGTAATATTATGGTTGCGGCTCAATATTATTCTTAGTACTATTTCAGCTCAAATTTTCTCGCTAAGCAGTTTATCCACTTCTTACATTTTAGTACTTATAAATAAATCTACATCTTAAATTAACCTTTAAGCTAAATGTAAATAACTTTTCGATGACGTAATGAAAGGTGATATGCGTGGTACTTATACAAATTTTAAAATTCAGTATTAAACACAACTTAATAAAAGACTAAGTAATATAGACAACACAATTGTAAAGTAGCCTTTATCTTAAATTACTTGGGGCGACATAATTTTCTTGTTTATCTTTTCCATTTTTATGTATATGACATTATCACATAACATCCGATTTTGTTTCATGTCAATCCTCACGTTATCTTTTTATTTTGTTCTTTCATGTGATTAGGAGCTGGTACTGCGCCTGGAAGACTGTCGGTCCAAGGAGCGTCGACTGGAAGAACTGAAACATAACCTCGAGGTGTGCCTCGCTGACGCCACCCAGCAGATACAGGAACTTAAGGTCGGTATTTACAGATTTTATGAACATTAACGGTCAGTACTTTAGTTAATGAAGTGATATTATCGAGATTTTTGGGACTAGGGTCTGCTGTCCTCTAAGATTATAGATAAAGAGAAGATTCTTCGACCAGGCTGGCGATGACGTCTGGCGGGTTATTCACCAACAGTTGTACATTGGAAACTTGTGTCATGTCATTATAATAACTCTCGTGAGACATACTAAATTAAGTAAAAACGCGGGTTACTCAGTGAGCTGCGCGACGTCGCCGCGACCGCGCACGCTGTTCATGAGGAAGAACCCCTTTGTGGTTCGAAACTAGTAGAGCTTTTCTCAGTATATTCACGTGAGTAACCCGCGTTTTTACTTAATTGTGTCATGTCCGTTAGAAATCGAAACAATTTCAGAAGCAAAAGATATGTTTGTGAAGCGTGAACCAAGGATTTGTGTTGCAGGCTCGACTAGGCGGCAGTGAGGGTCGTTGCCGTGCGCTGGAGGCGTCCCTGTCGCAGTGCGAGACCGGGCGGCGCGAGGCGGAGGCCAAGTTGTCGTCCGTCGCGCACGGACTGCGCCGCGTGTGTGGCCTGCAGCCCGACGGGTCCGTGCACGCCGCCTGCAGGAAGCGACTCGCCAGCCCCGCGCGACGGTACAGCCCGCACAGAGGTACTGGCGCACTACTTATACAGCACATACTGCAGGAAGCGACTCGCCAGCCCCGCGCGACGGTACAGCCCGCACAGAGGTACTGGCGCACTACTTATACAGCACATACTGCAGGAAGCGACTCGCCAGCCCCGCGCGACGGTACAGCCCGCACAGAGGTACTGGCGCACTACTTATACAGCACATACTGCAGGAAGCGACTCGCCAGCCCCGCGCGACGGTACAGCCCGCACAGAGGTACTGGCGCACTACTTATACAGCACATACTGCAGGAAGCGACTCGCCAGCCCGCGCGACGGTACAGCCCGCACAGAGGTACTGGCGCACTACTTATACAGCACATACTGCAGGAAGCGACTCGCCAGCCCCGCGCGACGGTACAGCCCGCACAGAGGTACTGGCGCACTACTTATACAGCACATACTGCAGGAAGCGACTCGCCAGCCCCGCGCGACGGTACAGCCGCACAGAGGTACTGGCGCACTACTTATACAGCACATACTGCAGGAAGCGACTCGCCAGCCCCGCGCGACGGTACAGCCCGCACAGAGGTACTGGCGCACTACTTATACAGCACATACTGCAGGAAGCGACTCGCCAGCCCCGCGCGACGGTACAGCCCGCACAGAGGTACTGGCGCACTACTTATACAGCACATACTGCAGGAAGCGACTCGCCAGCCCCGCGCGACGGTACAGCCCGCACAGAGGTACTGGCGCACTACTTATACAGCACATACTGCAGGAAGCGACTCGCCAGCCCCGCGCGACGGTACAGCCCGCACAGAGGTACTGGCGCACTACTTATACAGCACATACTGCAGGAAGCGACTCGCCAGCCCCGCGCGACGGTACAGCCCGCACAGAGGTACTGGCGCACTACTTATACAGCACATACTGCAGGAAGCGACTCGCCAGCCCCGCGCGACGGTACAGCCCGCACAGAGGTACTGGCGCACTACTTATACAGCACATACTGCAGGAAGCGACTCGCCAGCCCCGCGCGACGGTACAGCCCGCACAGAGGTACTGGCGCACTACTTATACAGCACATACTGCAGGAAGCGACTCGCCAGCCCCGCGCGACGGTACAGCCCGCACAGAGGTACTGGCGCACTACTTATACAGCACATACTGCAGGAAGCGACTCGCCAGCCCCGCGCGACGGTACAGCCCGCACAGAGGTACTGGCGCACTACTTATACAGCACATACTGCAGGAAGCGACTCGCCAGCCCCGCGCGACGGTACAGCCCGCACAGAGGTACTGGCGCACTACTTATACAGCATACTGCAGGAAGCGACTCGCCAGCCCCGCGCGACGGTACAGCCCGCACAGAGGTACTGGCGCACTACTTATACAGCACATACTGCAGGAAGCGACTCGCCAGCCCCGCGCGACGGTACAGCCCGCACAGAGGTACTGGCGCACTACTTATACAGCACATACTGCAGGAAGCGACTCGCCAGCCCCGCGCGACGGTACAGCCCGCACAGAGGTACTGGCGCACTACTTATACAGCACATACTGGTTGCGGCCTGCAGCCCGACGGGTCCGTGCACGCCGCCTGCAGGAAGCGACTCGCCAGCCCCGCGCGACGGTACAGCCCGCACAGAGGTACTGGCGCACTACTTATACAGCACATACTGCAGGAAGCGACTCGCCAGCCCCGCGCGACGGTACAGCCCGCACAGAGGTACTGGCGCACTACTTATACAGCACATACTGCAGGAAGCGACTCGCCAGCCCCGCGCGACGGTACAGCCGCACAGAGGTACTGGCGCACTACTTATACAGCACATACTGCAGGAAGCGACTCGCCAGCCCCGCGCGACGGTACAGCCCGCACAGAGGTACTGGCGCACTACTTATACAGCACATACTGCAGGAAGCGACTCGCCAGCCCCGCGCGACGGTACAGCCCGCACAGAGGTACTGGCGCACTACTTATACAGCACATACCGGACTGCCACGATGGAATATGGCACGCAATTACAACTGCCCATACATACTGACAACATCAAGGAACCCTCATTTAAAGCATTACCGACGTTGCCGTCCGTACAAAAAGGCATTCGCTATTTTCTTGAAAGTTTAAAGGTAGTATAGAGCTATACTTATATTATAACTTTCGTGAGACACATACTAAATTAGTTAATTATGTTTTTCGGCTTACTCGAATGATTTAACGAGGAACTCGACTAGTTTCAAGTCATGCTAAATGTATCATCTTCATGTCGCAGTTGCGACGCGACAATTGTCGCGTCGCGTGTCGCGGAATGATGCTCATAAATATGATAATTACGTGAGTAAACTGAAAATCATAATAATTAAGTCGTGTGCCTTTTATCTTACTTTTAAAAACTTAGAACGTTACAGGATCACATCCACTCTCTAAAGAGTGCTCGATTAATAAAAAAAAGTTTAATATAAAACACGACTTTCAATTAGATTTTAAACTATATAGACAAAATTAATTATTATGTGTAATTAAAACTAAATAATCTACTACAGACCAATATTTTGTACATGTCCAATGTCCAGGTTTCCGTAAAACATCTTCATTCCTTAAATTCGATCATGTGTTTGCTTGTAAACGAATCGCTCGTTTCTTTCAGGTCGAGATCACTCAGAGGATCGCAATGAGATCATAGACGTAGATCCGGAGCTCATCAAGAAAGGAATGCGTAACTTGATGCATGATGTGTGCCAGATTGAGAGGGAAAAGGTACTTATTATTTATTTTGTACGTTTACATTTATAACGTTTTGTACGTATGTTTATAACTAGTATTAGTATTGTGTTTGACCTAAAAAAAGTATGAGAAATCACAATCTATTCTACATATTTTGAAAACAGAAGTTTTGCCCACACTTACATGGGACTCATAACATAAATTTCATTTAAATTGTATTTTTTTTAAATGTGATGTTTATTTATGTGTTTCATTTTTTTTCTTCTTTTTCTATTTGTAACTGTAACTTGTCTTGTTTTATTGTAACTGTTTGATTCTCTTTGATTTCTCTTTGTATGTGTGTTAATGTAATTGGTGTAAAGCCGTGTTAATATCACAATCCTTACTAATATTATAAATCGGAAAGTAAGTTTATTTGTTTGTTTGTTCCACTTTCGCGTCGTAACTACTGAACCGGTTGCTTTGAATTTTTGCAGACGTGAAGTTAGAAGTCTGGATTGAATAATAGGGTACTTTTTATCCGGAAAAAAATTGATATTCTCGAGGTAAAACGAAATTATTGGTATAGATGGCGCTGTGTGTATTGGTATATGTCACATAGGCTACTTTTTATCCTTTTATGACGCGAGCGAAGCCGCGGGTAAAAGCTAGTAATAAATAAATAGTGAAAAGTGGGTGTTACATTATACAGTGGCATAATGTGCACCTCTGCCATCCCTTCGAGGATAAAAGGCGTGATGTTATTTTATGTTGAAATTATTACACCGAAATCTTTTGAAATATATTTTAGTTTACGCCTGAATACTGAAAGACTACTCAATTTAAAGTTGTACTTAAATATCGTGCCGTCTCTGTCATTTTACAAAGAATTTGTAGAGACAGAACTATACTTAAGCGCGACTTAAAAATGAGTGGCGCTTGAGTATTTAGGCATTAATGAGGTAACTTAAAGTAGCAGGGAGCTGCTGGATGCAGGTCGCTTCCAACCGGCCTATCTGGAAGTCATTGGGGGAGGCTTGTGTTCAGCATTAAACGTCCTTTTTTTTGAATGGCATAAGCCGGTAAACGTGCAGACGGATCACCTGATGGTAAGCAATCGGCATCGCCTATGGATACCTGGAACACCAGAGGCGGTACAAGTGCGTTACCAGCCTTTTGGGGATTAGGAGTGTGAGGATTGTTGGGGATTCAGGGATTGGGGAGATTGGGGAAGGGGAGGGTAATTCGTCCTGTGGCCTAATGATAATGATGATCCGAGCGTACGGCGCGTCGCGTTCCGCGCGCGCCTCAAAGAGCCATCAGACCACCACAGATGGGGCCCAATAGGGCCGATGCCGATTCGGAGTCGCGGAGAACCTAACGGGTAACCGGGGCTCCGGCTCGACGTGCAGGAGAAGGAACGGGGTGGTTTTTAGTCAGTAAGAGTCTGACACTCCCTTCCGCCTCACCTAGGCGGGAGCAGGCATTCGATGATTTTTCCCCCCTTAAAAAAAAAATGATAATGATGATGAGGTAACTTGTACCTACGTAATTTGTGTGGTTTCAGGACGACTACAAGTCGCAAGTGAGCATGTTGAAGAAGCAGTTGAAGGACGCGAGCGAGCAGCAAGGCAAGGGCGACACCAAGCTGCAGGCAGTGACCAGCAGCCTGCGCGCGCTGCAGGAGGAGAAGGCGCGCCTGCAGGCCGCGCACGGACAGAAGGAGGCGCAGATAAACGCACTCGTGAGTTTTATTCTTTTCTAACATAACATTTTTTTTCAGATATTTTTGTGACTGCTCGGTTAGTGAAGTGTGTGTCGCGGTTTCTATTCCCGCACGGAGCAACTCTTTGTGTGATCCACAAATTGTTGTTCCGGGTTTAAGTGTCATGTGTATGTGAACTTGTGTTTGTAAATGCACCCACCCACAGGCCTTTGTCGAAAGACAAGCTGTTGTAAGAGGAGAGAAACCGATTGCTGAGATAATGTTAGAGTAGTTTTTAAGTTTGTTTATTTTTAACTCTGTTACAACTTTGGTTACAACTGTAATTTTTGTTTATTGTAACTACAGCAATAAAGGCTTATTTTATTTCTATTTTTTATTTTATAAATGCACCCATGATACAGAAGAAAATCTATGTAGGGCAACATTTTATAAAGAAATAATAAAATAATGTTATAAGTAATATTTGATCATAATTAATGATTTTAACTTGCTTATCATTCGATTTAGAAATGTAAAGTTAAATTGTTTTTATATTTAAGAGATATGGATATATTATGACATTCTTAGATACACTTGTTATAGTTTATTCAGGACTTAAAGGGCTGATTTTTCCATTGCCAGATAAATTTTATCTAAGGAATAACTTTGAATATTTGACAATTCTTCCGTAGTAAAAACTGTCAAATGTCAATTTTATTCTATAGTTCAGAATTAACTGATGATTGAATAATTAGCCCTAAAGCTAATAACAAATTTTTCCATAAGTACTGGAGACAGACATATTCTTTTTTTATTCTTTTTTTAACACTTTGCCCCACATTAGGATTTTCTCCTGTGTCGTGGGTGCGTTTAGAAACATAACTCCACATACATATGACACCCAGACCCGAAACAACAATTTGTGGATTACACGAACAGTTGTTCCGTGCGGGAAGCGAACCCACGACACGTTGCGCGGCAGCCGGTTGCCCAGCCACCGCGCCAACCGTGCAGTCAATATGTTCAAGAGTTTACATAAACCGTCGAAAAATATCGTCTAGTGTTTCCAGACTGACTTAATTACACATTCGCATGTCTATTGTGTTTATTTCAGAATGAATCTGTACAAAGTAAGACTCTGGAAATTAGCAACTTGCGAGACAAGATCACAAGCCTAGAGGCAGCGTTGTCGTCAGTTACTGAAGAGAAAGTTCAGAATGAGGTAAGACATAAAAACTTTGCATTATACTTATATTTCCCTTAAATTAAATAATGCTTCTGGATATTGTTGTCAATGAGTTTTAATAATGACTGCCTCATTGGCCGAGTGGTCGCAAGTGCGATTGCCGGGCAAGGGGTCTCGGGTTCGAGTCCCGGGTCGGGCAAAGTATTACTGAGTTTTTACAAAATTCTCAGTAGTAGCACGGAGTCTGGAATTGTGCCCGGTATATGGCAATAGGCTCATCCCCTATTACATGGGACTCATATCATAAATAGTGAAAAGTGGGTGTTACATTGTACAGTGGCATAATGTGCACCTCTGCCTACCTACCTCTTCGGGAATAAAAGGCGTGATGTTATGTTATGTTGCTATGAGTTTTAATAACACGATATTTCATTGTCAGAACAAAGGAGACAATCTTAGAGTACAGTTGGCGGAACGTGTGCAGGAGGTTGGTCAACTACGTGAAGCGCTTGCAGCGGCTGAAGGTACGTGATAAGTTTTTCTATATAACTAGCTACTTCCGCGCAGTTTCACGCGCTCTGCTCAGCTCCTATTGGTCGAAGCGTGATGTTTTATAGCCTATAGCCATCCTCGATAAATTCGCTATCCAAAACAAAAATAATTATTCAAATCAGACTTGTAATTACGGAGATTAGAGCGTTCAAATAAAATAAAAAAGCCTTTTATTTCCTTCAGAAAATGTACACTTACAATACAAACGTAAGTAAGTAAGAGCGTTCAAACAAACAAACAAAAAAACAAACTCTTCCGCTTTATATAATAGTAAAAGATATAAGATTACACACCACAACAGACTAAATATCAGTCAGTTTCAGGGTTGAGTAAACCAATATTCAAGTTAAATAAGTTGCATAAAATGGAATATGTCGAAGATAAGTACGAGTGTTTAGTGTGATGATTCTTTCCCAGGTCGTGCGTCTCGTCTAGATGTCCGTCGCGCTCAGTTGGAGGGCGACGTACAGAGAGCCGCCGTCGCAGCTAGGGACAGAGACCAAGCTCTGAAGGTATAGTGTAACTTTCATCATCATCAACAGCCTATAAATGCCCACTGCTGAGCAAAGCCTCTTCTCACACGGAGAAGGTTTAAGCATAAATCGCCACGCTTGCTTAATGCGGGTTGGCGATTACAAACTTATAATTAGAAATTATAAGCCCAGGTTTCCTCATGATGTTTTCCTTCACCGTTTGTCAGTGGTGTCTAAATAATCTTAGAAAGTACATATAACTCGGAAAAAGTCACATTGGTACTTGCCGTTGGTAGGTTTCGAACCCGCACTCTCATGCATGAGAAGCGGGCGTCTTATACCTCCGGGCCACCACAACATTTTTTTTGTAACTTTATTAATTAGTAATTAACTGAATTGATGTGTATTCTAAACACAAACGGATCAAATTAGAGATCTATTTTAGCACCACCTAAAAGTCCAGAAAAAATATTATTATATCGATTTTACAACAGTAAAACGATAACAACAACGACCCTATCACTAAATGGTTAAAACCTCTTTTGTAAGCATTAAGTACATTAAGTGACGAGGAACACGTAATAATTTGAAATGCTGCTCATGAATATGAGCCTCTAGCATGGCTTGAAACTAGTCGAGTTCCTCGTCAAATTATTACGTGAGTAAGCCGAAAACATAATAATTTATTTAGTATGTCTCACGAAAGTTACAATACTCTGTACATCTTAAAATGTTCAATAAAACATTCTCTTCTATTTGATTGATAATAAATGTATACTTTCAATAAGCCATTTTAACGAAACTACCGACCAAAATACTTACTTTAAACATTACAGAAATTACAAGAACGATGTGAAGGCTACACTCGCACTATAGCCCAACTAGAAGACCGCTGTACTTCCCTCAAAGGCACCGTGGAACAATTGTCCACCGCACTGCAGAAGGCTGCCGCGGCCGAGGCAGAACTTCGGTCAGAACTCGGCAAAGTTACAAGACAACTTAATGAAGCTAAGAACAATGAACATAATGCTGTTGATAAGCTGAGACAGATACAGAAGAGTGTGTGTAAGTAATTATTTACTTTATGTCTTTGTCATCGTGATCAGTTGTAACTTGATCAGTGTTAAACAACGTACCTTAGAATGTAAGATCATAAACTTAACATCTTTATAATCACATGCTTTATTTTATTTAACAGTCGTCTACTTCGTTAAAAGATACAATAAAAGTATATTGTGTATGTAGAGCAACAGTTTAAAATCTGTACTCGCATAGACAATAATTTGTGCCTAATAGTTTTGTATCATCTATTGATATATTCTAAAAAAGGCAAAGATTACGTTCCAAACTTAAAACTGTATTTTTTTCTAAAAATTATGATGACTATATCTTCCATCCAGCGAGCTGTGAGAACGAGCGGCGAGTATTGACGGAGAAACTAGAGAGTGCTAAGGCGGCGCTCGGAGAGATGAAGAGGATGAACTCCTCACTCGAGGACCAGGTGCACAGACTCACCAATCAACTCGCCAATCTTGAAGTGCAGAGGTAATAACTTAATCTTCATTAACTTTATATTCTAAGTTATACTCATTACCTTTGCATTTTGTTTTCTTAATCAAATTGTAGTTCAGTTTGTATAACGTGATATGAAAAAGGGACATAAAAATGTTTGTTAAACAATAGTGAAAATGTTAAGTGTGGGAGAACCATGCTTCGGCACAAATGGGCCGGCTCGACCGGAGTGATGCACGGCCTCACAGAAAACCGACGTGAAGCAACGTTGCGTTTTGTTTCGTCGTGTGAGTGAGGTTACCGGAGGCCCAATTAACAATTAATAAACGGCATATTTGTTCAACTACAATACTTCACTTTTTTAAATATATTGGTTGATTGATTCTGTGTTGTTTATGGGGCTTTTGACCACTAGGGTATAATAATGATTAATTATTCTTTTTGTTAATTATGAGATTTGCATATTAGATTTTTGTTGTATTTTTTTCGGGATATTATTTAGTAAACTTTAATTTAACCCTTTTTGAGTACCGTCATTATAGACACAATTAAACTGTCAAACACCAAGCGGTCACCGGTGACCGCGACCTATTGTTCTTTAATTGTGTCTATAAAACCGGTACTCGACGAGTTAAAGAACAATAGGTTGCGGTCACCGGTGTCCTCGTGGTGTTTGACAGTTTAATTTAATTAAGATAACACTATCATAACCCTGCCATTATTGCTGTTACAATGCATACAAAACTGAGCAATGGTATGGGTTATATATTTACTAGCTGTTTAGTGTAAGACTTTTTATGAAAATTGTGACATGGAATATATTTTAAATTTTAAAGTATTATGACTCTGTAAATAGTAATTTTTAGTTTTCTTTTATTTAATTTGTTCCATTAGTTTGGGTGTCTCTCAAGTTGTACATATTTGTTTTTTTCCTTTCCTTATATTGTATGAAAATTTTAATATGAAACTGTTTTTATCCCTTAATCCTTACTAATCCGTTCTGTTTTCACGCCGTAACCATTTAACCGATTACTTTGAATTTTTGCATACGTAAAGTTAGAAGTTCGGATTAAATAATTGGGTACTTTTTATCCCGGAAAAATTTTATATTCTCGAGGGAAAACAAAAGTATTGGCATAGATGGCTCTGTGTGTATTGGTATATGTCACATAGGCTACTTTTTATCGCGCGAGCGAAACCGCGGGTAAAAGCTTAATACATACATACATAAATAAATTTACCAAGATTCTTTTTGGGTGAACATTGGTCATTGTGTATATTTTGTAACCTAACACTTTTAATTACAATAGAAACGTTCATTTCTCCAAAGGTCCGCCTTCGAGTCCCAACTACGCATGACGACATGGGACGGCAAAGAAAGCAACAGTGACAGTGAGTTAGAGAGAGAACTACACCAACTACAACGCGACCGAGCTGAACTGAAGTCCAAGTGCGAAGTACTGCAGGACACTGTACGCAAGTTGGAGGCTGAGCGGCGCATGGTCAGGCCACCGCTCAGGAGCAAGAGCCATGATAGAACTGAGAAGAGTGTCTACTATTCTGATTTGGACTCTGGTAAGTTATCCGATTTATACCTGTATTAAATGACTTCATTGGCCGAGTAGTCGCTAGTGCGACCGCCGGGCAAGGGGTCTCGGGTTCGATTCCCGGGACAGCCAAAGTATTACTGGGTTTTAAAAAAAAATCTCAGTAGTAGCACGGAGTCTGGAATTGTGTCCGGTATATGGCAATAGGCTCACACCCTATTACATGGGACTCATAACATAAATAGTGAAAAGTAGGTGTTACATTGCACCTCTGCCTACCCCTTGGAGAATAAAAGGCGTGTTGTTATGTTATATTAAATGAATACATAAAGTCTATTTTCCAATGGCCTTCGTGGAGGTGCGCATATTAGAAATCAGTTTAGCCATTTGTTTTATGACTCTTATGGTGAAATGCTCAAATATCACTGAATTTTAAGACGCTCTAAAGGATAGTTCTGTCAATACAATCTTTTTATAAAATTATAGAGGTAGTACGATATTTAAGTACAACTTTAAATGGAGTAGCATTTCGGTATTCGGGCGTTAGGTAATTAATTGCTTAAGTTGTGGTCGCAAGTGTGATTACCGACCCGAGCGTACGGCGCGTTGCGTTCTGCGCGCGCCTCGAAGGCCCTTCAGACCACCACGGATTGGGCCCAATTAGTGCTGATGCAGATACGGGGTTTCTGAAGTTTTCTTAAGAAGTGCAAGGTTTCGATTGTATCAGTTCGATCAAGTGCAAGGTGTCGATTGTATTAGTTGTATCGGTTCGATCAGTACTAGCATGGAGTCTATGGTTCTACTCTGTGAAGTGTGTATAGCAGTAAGATCCCCAACCTTTTTATAGAATTTCAAATATGAGAACATAACAATTTGAGAATCGTAAAACGAGGTGAGTAGAATTCGAGGAGTCAATAGAGACAGAAGAAGGGTTAATATACAGTGGGAAATTTTCATAGTATATATTTACCCCTTGAATCCTATTCACCCCGTTTTACTCGCTAGGTAAAATATTACTTGTACATGGTATAGACAGATAATCTTACACTATCTAAATACATAAATTATCCTTAAAAGCACAATTTGTCTATAATTATGTTTCTCTTAGGTCCAGACTCCACCAAAGACTCGTCGACACGTGGCTACAAAGACTCTTCCAACATTCCTTGCAAGGACAAGGGCTTCACTACAGACCTGAGCCTCATTGAACTAGAGAACAGGGAGCTCAGGATGAAGATCCGACGCCTGGAGAAGGAACTAGCTGATAAAGTAAGTTATTACTTAACCCTAGAGTGGGCGCGCTATAGGCATTTGCTGAACGAATTAATCGTTGATAACTTTTTAAACTATTGCCCGATAGTCTTGCATTTTTAATAGCTGCCTTTAGTCTCGTTAGCAATGCGTACTGAAAGGGCTGGCTGCGTTAGGGATTGTTTGAGAAGACTTTTGTTACCACCAGGTTTTGCTGGGCGGCAAAATGCTCACTGACATTTCGTTAAGCCGCATCCACTTAACAGGTTCTATAGTCATCATAAATATAAAGATTGTTTTAGTACAGGCAGTAGCTATGGTTGTATATGATTGTATGCTTATTTTTGATCATTAATGAAACTTTTTTGCTACCATTCGAGTTAGTATAATTCTTATATTTATGTATGGTCTCGGTTCAATTAGGATATGTTTTCAATTAAAAATCAATTATATCGACGATAAATTTTTATTGCATTTAAAAATACATAATCTCGATTCCATTATTGATAATTTACTTAATTTTCACGCAATTAACCTGTGATTATGACGTCAGAATTTGCGTATCTTGTACAAAATTCAATTCATAGAAACTTATCTTTATTGACAGTTCAAACGAAGTACTTAAATATTGTAATTGACTACCTGGAATTCCTAGCATTTGTAATGTTTTAAATAAGTAATTGAAAATATCTTATTGTCCTACTAATCTTATATATATAAAAGAAAGTCGTGTTAGTTACACCACTTATAACTCAAGAACGGCAGAATAGATTTGGCTGAAAATTGGTAAGGAGGTAGTTTAGAGCCAGGAGACCGACATAGGATACTTTTTAACCAAAATTATTATTTTTTTTACTTTTTACCGAAAATCACGAACGGGGACGGGAATAAATGGGATTACGCGTACGAAGTCGCGGGCAGAAGCTAGTATTATAAATAAAGTTTATGAGGACGTATGTGTGTTTGTTACTCTTTCACGTCAAACCGGCTGAAGGTATCGAGATGGAATTTGGAACAGGGTTAGATTATGGTATGGAATCAAACATAGGCCACTTTTGTCCTACGGAAACGTGGTTGAAGCCGCTGGATAGTCATGTATAATGTCTTTTATCATTATTAGGCTTCATTAGACCATTATCTAACTAGTTTTATTGTTCTAGGAGGCGGAGCTAACAATGGCTCGTACAAGATACCTGACCGACCTGTCGAGCATGTCTCCGTCCCGTCGCAGCGACGTGGAGCACTACCGCCAGGCCGCGCTACAGGCCGAGCGACTGCTGGAGAGCAAGGAGGCTTCCTACCGACAACAGATCATGAGGCTGGAGACACAGGTACCGTTTCTATGTGGTTTTCTGGGATGAATACTAAAAATTTTGGGGTTCGTTCCAGCTTCATAATAGTGGCTTCAGTGGTCACCATCTACCTATAACGGGATCCTTTTAATCATCAGTTCCGAAACTCTCACCAGTGCATCAGTATGAATTAGATGGCGATCTGTCTCTCCCGTCAGTGCGTCTGGTCACGTATGCGTGTCGTGATAAATCAACAACTACCTAATGGATTATTATATAGTTTTCGCAAGTGTATAAAACATATTAAAGAGATATTAAATTGTGTAAAACATGAAAATTTCTAGTTCTACGGGCAAAGATGGAAAACTGCAACTAAAACAAAAATTTTAAAAATGAAAATTATTCCTTTTTTTAGATATATACTGTGTAATAATTTCAATCATATTTTGTCTTCGTACAGGCGTCTCAGCTCCGCTCTCAGCTGACAGCGGAGATCCGTCGTCGCCAGGCATACATCGCCCGCAGCGGGCGCGCCGCGCGGGACGTGCAGAGACTGCGCTCCGCACTCGGGGACTCGCTGCGGACTGTCTCACAGGTAACTAACTAACTCGTTATGTCATCATCATCATCAGCCTGTATTCGTCCACTGCTGGACATAGGCCTCTCCTATGGCACGCCACTGAGCTCGGTCTTCAGCTCTTCTTATCCAACCACTGCCAGCCACCTTGCAGATGTCGTCACTCCACCTAGCTGGAGGGCGCCCTACACTGCGTTTGCCTAGACGCGGTCTCCACTCTAGAACACGTTTACCCCAACGGTTATCGGTTCTTCGACAAATGTGACCGGCCCACTGCCACTTCAGCTTACTGATCCTTTGGGCTATGTCGATAACTTTGGTTCTCTGTCGGATCACTTCGTTTCGGATTCGATCCTTCAGAGAGACTCTGAGCATAGCCCTCTCCATAGCTCGCTGCGCGACCTTAAATTGGTGGACCAGTCGCACTGTCAGTGTCCACTCGTTATGTATCTATGTTTTAAAGAAAATCTAGAATGGACAAGCAGTCTACAATCATCTGGAAGAAATGAGGCTACCTTAAAGTTTTAGAGAGAGGATTACATGTAGCAGCTCTGCATGCCGTTCGACTTAATGTTAGCGCTACAAAATAATACTTGACAACACATTTTAACAGGAGTGGGCAGAATAGGGTAGATGAGTAATTTTTATTTTAATGTCCGTCTGGTAGATTATTTAAAAACATTAGACACGTATTTTTAAATTTTTACGGAAACGAATAGTTTCGAAGATATATTGATTTGAAATGTCGCGTGACGTCATTTCTATGTACATTTTAAACGTAGAAATGACGTTTTAGCCCCCACTCCTAAACTTTGATTCGTTATATCTAAGTATCATTTTAATATACAACAAAATAAAAAATAAAATTTTTAATTTTCATACCCTATTGTGAGGTGTACATTAATAATATGTCACACTATTTTCATCAGATATTATGAGTCTCATTATAACAGGGGATGAACTTATTGCCATACATCCTCTTAACGTTACTAACTAACAAATGTTGAAGTTTTAAAACCTTATGCATGCTACATAGGCCGTCAAAATGACGTCAAAACCCTCGTTCAAATTAAACCAGTTAACTTTTATACAATCGGTCAAAATCAGACGTTGATAAAGAGTATCTTATCTGTCATATTTCAGACACAACAAATAATTTTGTGAAGTGGGTTATCTTGATAATTAGGTATCATCGGTCGAAATATTTTTCTGATATAACCTATCTGGGTACTTGGGTGGAGTGACAGGTGTTGGCAATTATCGTTCATCAAATACGGGGAACAAATTCTTCATACAATTCTGCTTATCTTTTTATACTCTTATTATTTACTAGCTTTTACCCGCAGCTTCGCTCGCGTCACAAAAGGATAAAAAGTACCCTATTATTTAATCCAGACTTCTAACTTTACGTCTGCAAAAATTTAATGCAATCGGTTTAGTAGTTACGGCGCGTATTCGGAACAAACAAACAAACTCACTTTCCGATTTATAATATTAGTAAGGATTAGCTACTACCTCGTGGTTTCATTCACTCTCCTCGGCGCCTGGTGATCGTAGCGTGATGTTTTGTACTCTATAGCCTTGCTCTATAAATGGGCTATCCAACACAAGAAGAATTTTTCATTTCGGACTAGTAATTCCTGAGATTAACGCATTCAAACAAAGAAATATACAAACTCTTCAACTGTAGCCTTAGTACGAGTGTGATTTATGTTTAAAGTAATCGTAACGAGTACAAGTCTGATTTGAATAATTATTTTTGTGTTGGATAGCGCATTTATCGAGGATGGCTATGGCTATAAAACATCACGCTACGACTAATAGGATCTGAGCAGAGCGTGTCAAACCGCGCGGAAGAATCTAGTGTAGTTTATTATGTTTTCGGCTTACTCACGTAATAATTTGACGAGGAACTCGACTAGTTTCAAGCCATGTTAGAGGCTCATATTCATGAGTAGCATTTCGCGACCCGCGACGCGGCGAAAACATAATAATTTATTTAGTATGTCTCACGAAAGTTACAATACAAATATAGCTAGTGTAGTGATAAAGCTGAAGAGTTTGTTTGTTTGAACGTGCTAATCTCAGAAACTACTGGCCTGATTTGGAAAAATCATTTTGCGTCGGATAGTCCATTTATAGGATTTTAGGAAGGCTTGAAGGCTATTAGGAAGGCTTTTGGTTATAAAACGTCATACTACAATCAATAGACACCGAACAAAGCGGGTGACTCCGCGCGGCAGCAGCTAGTTTTTAAAATTAAGACTAGTAGTCCACGTGACCATCTTACGTAGGTATCAAATACCTATACTTATATAATGTTTCCTCATAACTGCTACTATTCCTGTTTATTCATATTTTACAGTCATTTCTAATGAAGAGTGTGGTTATGGGTAATCCACAGAAAACCATTTCAAACAAAATCCAGTAAAGTACCTCTAAGAGTTGATGATGTGTTCATGAAGTAAATTATTTTTACATCAGTCCTAAAAAGGCGAAGTTATGTCAATAATATAAAATGAGAATGCTTAATGAGCTCACAATAATAGGAAAACAAATAAATATTGGTTTTGGATCTGCGCAGTTTGCTTATAGTAAGTACGTACAATGTAAATCTTCAATTATGGACTTAATTAGGTAGATAAACAATTTAGTTTGTAGGTATATTTTAATTCTGTCTTGTCTGGCAGTGTGAAATACGTTCCTTGATAGAATCAATTTATTACTTTATTGTTTTTGTCATTATTATTAGAATTAGAACGAATAAATAAATTACTTACCCTAAAATGGGGAAACTATACAATTTATAACCATTTTATTTAAAAATTGCTGTGAAAAAATCATATAAAATTTTACATTTGTGTTTTACCTATGTTTTCCTCTAGGATTATAATATATATATATATAAGTACTCGTTGTTATTTTTAGTAAGTAGATATTAGTATACTAACTACTACCAATTGGTAGATATAAAAATGTTACCTATCTATTGTGTAGTATTCGTGTCCTTGTTTTTCGTATAGTTACTAATTAAACGAATATATGCAAGTACTTACGACACAAAAACATTACACTTATTATTTAGTGAAGTTTTTTCACAAGAATGTTTAAAATTGTGAGGTACCTTTGCCAGTTCTTTTACTTCTACGGCGACTGAAGCGCCTTTGTTATCAATTTACGGCTATCCTTAGCTATTATTCTTCATTGACATCAAAATTGTATATCAGCAGTCCCAATAGGGTAGTTGCCAGGGAATGAAAATTAAAAATCTAATTAGTCCGTCAGTTAGATAATGAAAAAATATTAGACACATGTTTTTTATTTTCTCGTATAAAATTACAATACTTAGATAAAATAAAGTTAAGTTTAGGAGCGAGGTCGTTACGTCACAAAGTGCTGCAATGCTCCATATGAGCGTAAAGTAAGCGTGTCCATGGGCGGTCTATCTATCCCATAAAAAAAATTGTTTTCAAATACAGATTATTTTTGTTCGGTTTAATTTTGTACAAAATTAAGTGAGCTAAAATTATTATGAAGTCACCTACGTTGCAAACTTCGTCAACCTGGTGACTAAGCATGTTATGTTCCAATTATAAGGTCATCTCCTCCTTGCATATTTTAGTACGACATTGACATCAATAGCAGCCAATTGACACGTGTTGTACTTAATTGATATGGCTGTAATATACGTATTACTTTACAAAATATTGAAGTTTGTTTTTTTTTAAGGGGGGAAAATCATCGAATCACTTCTCCCGCCTTAGTATCGGACTCTTACTGACTAAAAACCACTCGTTCCTACTCATGCATTTCGAGTCGGAGCCCCGGTAACCCGTTAGGTTCTCCGCGGCTCCGTATCGGCATCAGCCATATTGGGCCCCATCCATGGTGGTTTAATGGCTCTTTGAGGCGCGCGCGGAACTCGACACGCCGTACGCTCGGGTATTGAAGTTTGTTTGGAGCAATGGAAACTGCCTAAGTTTTATTATCAAAGAGTTTGTGGCGCTTTGTAGTGTGAATGGTGGGACAAAAGCGTAGGTTGATGTATGAGGTTCGATATGAGATTCATATCTAGGATATCATCAGACTTAGTTCTAGTAATTAGATATTACTAATTCATAACACAGGTCCTTTTAAGTACCTACCTTTTTTCTTTCTTTGTTACTGCATCAATTGATTTATTATTACAATTCAATGAAAATCGTGTATCCACCTACTTTACGCCCGAATACTGAAAGGCTTACTCAGTGTAAAGTTGTACTTAAATATCGTGCCATCTCTGTCATTTTACAAAGAATTTGTAGCGACAGAACTATTCGCATGAACAAACCAATCTAAACTTAAACTATATCTTACAAAAAGTTCAAAGTCCAACTGCCAGATGTCTCCTGCTTGGTCCCCAAACAAACATAACATAACATCACGCCTTTTATCCCCGAAGGGGTAGGCAGAGGTGCACATTATGCCACTGTACAATGTAACACCCACTTTTCACTATTTATGTTATGAGTCCCATGTAATAGGGGGTGAGCCTATCCCCAAACAAATTTGATTTTTAATTTGAGTAGCGTTTGATTTTTTCGGGTAGTTACCTACCTATATTATTGATGGGTCTTAGTAATAGGCTGACCTAAATTAATAGATTTATGCCAATAAAGTCAGCTTATTATTCATCCAACCTAACATACTTCTTACGTTGACGTAAGTGACTTGTTTATAACATCATAATTATTAGAAGCTCCCGATATGTTTCAGGGAAAATGGACTCTATGAACTATGCAATGACGTCAATACAATTACGCGTTATTCCAATTAGTTTTGCACTATAATAAAATATTTATTAAAATATGGTAATATAAATTAATTTAATTTAAGAACTTCTATGGTACGGCGGCCCGCACGTCACCCTATTCTTTTCTGTCTAATTTCTCTATTACACCTTTGACTTTACTGTATTGACATAAAGTCGAAAATCCAATGAATAAATTTGACAAATTGGGGAGGTTAATCTGCGGGTCACTGTAGGTACCTACGTTAGATACATTTGGTGGTATTCATATTCAGTTTTCCTTAATTTGTCAACCTCAGATACGTATAACTACCGTATTCATTTAGGTAGTTACGTCAATCTATAATCCATTTTTTGTTTCTGTAACTGATTTTTTGAAAGATTTTATTTTTATATGCGTTTTTTTAATAGTTTATAAACACATCAGATAGGTACTCACAGTCGGACCCGAATAACAATTTGTGTATGATACAGAGGTGTTTCGGACGGGAACCGAATTCCGCACGTTGTGTTGCCCAGTCATTGCGCCAACCGCACGTCAAAGTTTCTTCTTTACCATCATAACTTAGTACTTACTATTTCTTTCATCTTAGTACCTACCTAAATAGGTAGATGTGATAAATATAGGTAATTTTTTAAGGCAGTGGACTACCTACTACCTACCTAGATAAAAAAACTAGTGTTAAGAAACTAACCTTTTTTTTCGATGACGGGAGGAAACGTTCAAAAGGCGCCTATCTTTTTGGGGAGAAAGGCTATGGGTTGTGGGATTCGTACCACACTAAAACCACCCCGGTAGCCACCCTCAGCACCTGTAACTGGCACCGGGTTCTTCGAAGAGACTTGCTCCTGAGCCCCCACGGTGCAACGCCTGTTACAACACATCTCTATGGAACAACTGGGCGCTTCTCACGATGCTTTCTGCCTCGCGCAGCAAAACTGTGGAATGATTTGTCGTCGGCGGTATTTCCGAACTGATACGACCTTCAAACCTTCAAGAAAAGAGCATATTCCTTTTTAAAAGGCCGGCAACGCACCTGTGACACCTCTAGTGTTGCGGGTGTCCATGGGCGGTGCTGATCGCTTACCATCAGGTGATCCGTCTACTCATTTGCCTCCTATTCCATAAAAAAAGAGAAACTGGGCCTAACATATTTCTCCAGATGAAACCGAATAACCCATAATTTGCTTAAATTGGTTTGCAGTACAAATACAAATAAGGAAATAAGTGTTAACTCTAAGTAGGTACCTACCTACGTAACTCTACATATAGTAATTGTCATTGGACACCACAATCGATGCAACACGACTGAATGCATTATGTATTCGGGTTCTAGTTTCCGGTTCTCCAGCCTGCTTATAAATACGCATTATAGTATTTAAACTGCAATTAGTGTTACCTATGTAGGTGGTTGGTGGTTATTGTCTATGTATTCAGTCAGTTTAGTGTTTGGAAAACACTGAAATCACAACATCCAGGCTAAGTAGGTACTTGTAGTGTAGTTTTATTCAACTTTCTTTAGCATTTCATAGTTTTTTTTTCATAGCTTTTTGTTATAAGAATGTAGGTTGTATAATATAGGTACTTAGCGGCCTAGACACATAATACTTATATATAGTTACTAGCTTTAGCCAGCCTGTTCAAATTCATCTCTTAAATTTGTTCATACAAAAGTAGTCTCTAAACATCGAAAATAAGGTCTATAATTTAGTTAGTGGAGAGCGGACACCGGTGACCGCTTGGGGATATATGCCTTCCCGTGGGATAATGTACCAACTCTGTTCCAAATTTAATCCCGGTCCTTTAAGCCGTTCCGACGTGATTGTATAACAAACATACACACAAACAAACTGTTGCATTTATAATATTAGTAAGATTAATATTAAAGTTTGTAAAATTCCCAAACAAACATTGTCCTGACTGATTGACTGGCTAGGTATGTGTAGTGCAATGCACAGTAATAAGAAATTTCCCTACTACCTACGGTTCCTGTTCATTTTTTATGGGATAAGTCGTTAAACGAGCAAACAGATCACCTGATGGTAAGCAATCGGCACCGCCCATGGACACCCATAACACCAGAGACGTTACAAGTGTTTTACCGGTCTTTTGGGGATTAGGTACGATTTGAGGATTTTTGGGGATGCAGTGATAGGGGATGTTGGTAATTGGGTCTCCGGTAACCTCACTCATACGAAGAACACAACGCAAGCGTTATTTCACTTAGGTTTTCTGTGAGGCCGTGGTATGACTCCGGTTGAGCCGGCCCATTCGTGCCGAAGCAAAATCTATGTTAGGAACTTGCGGACACTGCGAATAAAAATTCCTGCCTAGAGAATCACCGTTAATTGATTCATAAATTAGAATCAAAAGGAGTTAATTGCATTAATTCTCGCAAAGATGATGTCTCATAATGTGTGACGCGACGCGTACCAGCGTACCTAGGTACTAAGAAGCAACATTTTTGCGCGATTACGCATATGTAAGGTCATACCGAGTGAATTAATGCAAGTAATAAGAACATGAACTTACATAAATCGTAACAAATGATGTTAAAATTATCTATACTGACCTAGTGACTGATATTATCTTTCTCATTCTTTTGGAAATACATAATATTTGTTTGCAGGTACAGTTATAAAAAATATTCGTATTGTTTTGTTTTTTTTACGATCTTTTCCTATCTAGATCGGTGTCAGCCAACACTCAGATTTGGTTTACTTGGCGTAACTACAATTAGCATAACAATGGGGTTGAAAATATACAGCATTCTAATCCATAATATTTGTTCCCAGGATCCAGCGCTGGACTCGTACACCTTGGAACACGAAGCAAGAAAGTTGGATAGCACGCTCACCCACAGCCTTCCTCCGCTCAACGACAGCTACGACTCGTCCAAATAAACAACGGCTCCGCGACAAGCCGATATTTACCAATAATGAGCTGCCAACGCTCGAGCATTGTGTAAAAAACACACAATAGGAATACAGATGGTGTAATTTATAACCAGCCGTGTAGTTTCAAGTTTCTATTATAGGAAAACTGGCTGCGTTGTGTAAAATTAGCAGATAAAAGTCGATACAATAGATGACAGCAACGTTATTCCTATACACCGAACTAATTATTATCACCTGTTTTCAGATAACGTGGTGTCTATTTTTAATATCGTTCGAATAATCCTAAATGTAAATTGGGCGTAAACGACAGTACAAATATGGTATGGACTAGCGACAGCTACAAAATTTAACCTTCGACTCAAAAACAGGCCTCATTCATGATCATGATGGACCAGAATGTTGAAAGTGGTTACGAAATCATTAATCAGTAAAAGTATTGCTGAATACCATTGTACTTATCGGTACACTCGTGACGTCATCACTGCCTGTCGTATCGGACGCATGTTTACGAATTTTGTTTGTTCGACATGTGAGTTACATTCGTGTTAATTACACCACATGTCGATGTCAGTAGAGAGTTGAATCTATTTGGAATGTTGAATGTTTATGTAGGTGACTCAAACGACCGAATTTTATAGATTCTTCTCGGTAGGGTATAGCACCAAGTATTCACGAATAATTTAAGCGAAGTGTATTTGTCATTTAGCAATGATTTGTTTGATAACACGTATGAGTCAGTGTGTCTTGAACCATGATTCACACTGAGGTCAGTTCAAAGACCGGAAATATGGAAGCTATTTTTTTTAACTTCAATGACTCAGTAATCGTTTAGTTTAATGACGAGATTATGTGTGATCTGTTTTTCTAGTCAATTCGAATAATTATTTTATAGTATTAAAATCAAGGAAGTATTAGGTACTAAGTGTTTTTAAATATGTAATAACAAGTAGCTATATTTTAAACAGAATGTTAAGCATGTTTTAAATAACGAAGTTGGCAGTACCTAATGAAACTAAGCCAAGAAGTGTTTGTAATTTATTTTTGAACTAATTATCCCCATCGGATAATGGATTCTATGCTATTCGTACCCATTTATTTTTGGCATACAATATGCCAACTAACATTAATAATACAAACAAATGATTTACCTATTTTATTGTCATTTACCTTTATGTTCCTCATATACCCAGATATAATAAATTAAAACAAAGTTATTTACATCTTTATATCCATTACATCATTGTTTTCCTTTTATGAGCATACGTCATTCGTATAAATTAATACACGTGTTCAAAAAAATATAATTATAATGTGAAGATTTCTTAGTTTGATATATCTATTGTGTGATTATGCAAATTTTTATAATAATAAATATAATTAGGTATAACAGTCACCTGTTCTAGTCATTATAGTAACTAATTATTTAAGACTTAACGGCAACCATTCCGTCCGACTATGTTCTAATTACAATCTATATGTACCTAATAATAAACGTATCGACACCTAGGTACCACCATATCACGTTTTCCGCCTCAACGACTTATGAACGTTAATTTAAAATAGTCCCGTATTTAACAATATTATTTCAATACGACATGTAGGAATATTGTTGTATCGGAAAGAAATAAGCAATTGTTGAGAGCCTCACTGACAATTTCTCAATTGAAACCTTATTGTTGAACAATCAATTGTATTTTATTTCAATAAACACTAAAAGTTTATAAAATACGTGCAAGTGTCACTTCACGCTTTATCGCAGAAGAGGCGAGGCAGTTTAGCTATCACTATTTTTATTAACTAAATATGAATAAATGATGCGGATATCGCTTATCAAAGTAATTTTACGAGTATGTATCAAAAAAGCAAATTGTTCTGATAAGTGTATATGCACGTATTGGGTTATTATTATGTTACTATAAAGAGCAGCAACAATGCTCCCCGTTAACATTTGACCCTACTGCAACTAGATAAGCGTCGCAGACAGGCTCGGGGCGCCTTGATAAAAATGGTTCAACACCATTTCATTATACTATCTATTTCGCCGGGTATCGGCGTCACTGTACACTACCTTATTGTATGTAGATACACCCCCTCACGCTTTTTACTACAAATTACCGACTTTACTGTATTTAACATTAAGATATTATTTTGTACGTTACACGCGCCCCCATAGTGAGCTCGATCTATGTATGAGACCTTGTTACACATCATGGGGTGTGTCAATAGAAACTAATGCAATTGTAATTCAATACTTGTTTTGCATTATAGATTAGATTGCTTAGTTATCGAGTTCATAAATAGGTATTAAGTTAGACGTATTGAGTTCATTTCCACTGGACTGTGTCAATTCTTATGTTACTAGAATATCGACATACGACCGCCACGTCACACTGCCATACATAATTTTGTCATGTTTGTATCTACTGTTTAGTTAGACCCTTTAGAATTAAGTACAGACACGTCTATGTAACTTTTTTACACTCATCAAGTTAATAAAATAGTTGTAGATGGTATATGGTTGTTTCAATTAATTAAATTCCATTAAAATTCCGAGCCAATTGACGTTTATTTGATAGTCGGTGGGGTACCGGCGGCGTGTGGAGCCGCCGCGCGGGCCTGGGATGTGACTCATCACGCCGCGACCTCGATTGACATCACGGGAGCGCCGACCGCGGGGGGGACAAAACATACCCCAAAACGAAAGTATTTAAAATTGGTTTTATTGATGCAAAAAAAAGAAAATTAATAGATTATTGTACATGTCCATTATTGATTGAAAAGATAAAATATACAAGTTCTTAATTTTCACAATATATATAAAAATATAATTCAACTCAGATCAAAGTCATATCCAATATCCTTGTGCAGTAAATCTTACATGTTAACAGAAAAGAGAATGGAGGAAACATCTAATTCCGTAACAATATTTGAACACCTATATAATTATTACGTTTAACAAAGTTCTAGCAGCAAAACATAGGTAGATAATTTACATTTAAATGAGCCAGTAATCATAAAACTTTAATCCATTTACAATAACGATAAATTTCTTATTTCTCAAATTCATAGGTTAGGGGTTATAGTATGATGGCCAGTGGTGTACATTGATAACACAAGGCATAGGGCACCACCAACATTACACTGGAGACTCTAAAGTCGCAGGGTGCAATCACCTAAGGCTCTCTAATATTTGTTCAAAAGTTACCGAGTCCCTAAACGGTTTCACATTATCAACTTTTCACTTGATACATTTGAATTATATAACAAGACAATAATATATTCTGAAAAAATTTAATGTATCCTTAATTCACATATTTAAACATTACATACTGGGTCAGGCCTTTAGGGCACAACACCCATGTCTTTTCAGAGCCTGCTTAACTCTCACACAACTGTTCAGAAGTTCCAGGCCCTCCCTTAATCAGTATGATTAGATAATAACTACTAAATGGTAAACTATATCTATATTAGGTCCAGACAGACAGATAAATATATATTTTTTATTTTTATATAACTATAAATGCAGTCGCGTTCACATGTAACCATTTGATGAACAGTAGTCATACTTCCATTTAATGGTGACACTACAACGGGACCTTGAAAGATAATTTCATGGTAAATAAGTAGCTACACTCATTTTCCTGTTCAATTACATTTCAGGGGCTGTCTGCACCTAATATTGTTCATTATTATTAAAACAAAAATATTTTTAGTTGCTTTTCATATATTTGAAAATCATAATTGAGAAACAATGAGAAGTATATACTTGAAGAGCTTTTAGAGTGAAGTAGTGCCATGTTTTAGATAATATCTGGAATGAACATTAATGAAGTCAGTATTGTCACAGGGTTCTAGAACATACTCCTCATAGCCTCTAAATAAATGAAAATGTTTATACTTACATCAAGTAGTTTTAAATTTATAACCATTTACAACTTCTGAACCTAACAGCATCCACACATTACAAATGGAATTTCTAGAGTGAAACACACACAGAATCGTTGAATCTATCCTTGAATATTATAACTATCAAAATATAGATCAGAAGGTTTAGGAGCCACATTGTATGGATAGGTACATGGATATAATCCAACACGCTCTGTGGATTTTCCACCGGTGCTGCAGCACACCATCACAAACTCAACAAATGCACATTCTTGAAATGCTACAGGTAATACCAAGCAATGATGCTTAACACCCGACCTAGATAACTTTGGGAACAGTCGAGAGCCAAATCTGGGTACCAGAAGTCTTTCAAATTATTAAATATTTTATACCTAGACGCTTCGGAGGCTCCAGCGGCATTCTTACAGAATGTGACATCTTGGTTTTTTTACTTTCTCACTGTTGATAGGCGTTCTCCTGTTGATTTGACGAACTAGGTCGAAGAACACATCGTTCACGTGTATTTTGGCTTTCGCCGAGGTCTCCATGAACGAGCAGTTGAAATGGCGTGCGAGATTACTTCCCTGCTCCTTGCCCACCACGCGCTCCGCTTCCAAGTCAGTCTTGTTGCCGACCAACACCATGGGAACGTCGTCTTTGTCCTTCACCCGCAGGATTTGTTCCCGCAGGTCTTGCAAGTCGTTAAATGTCGATTGTGCGGTGATGGAGTAAACTAAGACGAATCCTTGTCCATTTTTCATGTATAAGTCTCTCATGGCTGTAAATTGCTCCGTACCAGCAGTATCCAGTATCTCTAGCATGCATTGTTGACCGTCAACTTCCACCTGTTTCCGATAACTGTCCTCGATGGTGGGGTCGTATTTCTCGACAAAGATGCCTTGTACGAACTGTACTGTCAGGGCGGACTTTCCCACGCCTCCGCTGCCTAACACGACTATTTTGTATTCACGCATTATTAACTATTTTTTATCACGTGATATTATCAACTTAAATCAAAGATCAAATCGCTAAAAAGCACATTAACTAGTAAGTTATTGCAAAAAAACCTTTAACAAGTCAAACCGCCATGACACCGTTAGCAGGGCGATGGCTCACTGTGTCGGTATTGCCATAAATAAATTTTAATTATTTATCACAAAGTCTATGAACAAAGTTTAGTTTTTTCCATTGTACGCTAGCCAATATTGCGGAATGTTGTGCTAAGTACCTACCTAGTTATAGTTTAGCAATATTTTTTGTTTGACAGTATTTCTACAACTGAGAGAACTGCATATAAATGAATCACTCGAGAGACTGTCATATAAACAATAGGTTTGCAGTCTGCACTTATTAGTCCAATAAAAGTGGAAGGATGCATCAAATTATTTAATTTTTTTCAATTAATGTTTTTCAACTGCAGGCAATGTAATTATTACAGTACAACGGATTTAATATAATTTAAGAGTGTGTAGATGTTGCGTTTTATTCTAGAAATAAAGTGGATAAATTACAGAGAGAGAGCTAAGTCAATATGAAATTGTTGATATTTAATAAAAACATATATTTTTAATTAACCAAAGTAAATATTATTTCGGTGCTATACATTCTTTAACTATTCTTTTTTATAAATCATTTTGTTTTGTATTATAATATTATTGTTGGTTGTTACTATATTTGGATTTCAATATTTTGTAATTATCTGTGGTAAGCACAAGTACACACGGCGAGGTTCTACATTTGACCGAGAGATGGCAATTAAATCAACTGTTATCCGAGAAAATATTTTTTTACAAGTTCTTAATTTACGGCTGACTACACTTTAGTTCAATTATTACATTTATTTATAATAATGAGATTTAACAACATATATATTTAATTACTTTTGACTACTCATAGAATTACTTTAGTTTGCCTAGAATTGTATAGATGGCGTTGTTTCCATATAATCTATAAAAAGTGCGAAGTACCTAGATGCCGCTTGCCTTGTCTATACCGCTTATACCTATGTATAAAAGTAAGTAGATACATAGGTCCAAATAGCGACCATTGCTTTTTTTGCTAAGTTTCAATGTTAGTTGCAGCCTTGCATGTGCAATTTCCTACTCGTTTAGACTAAATTCTGGTACTTATATGACTTGAACGTTTGTACATTCCTCATACCGAGGCATAAAGGCATCATGAACACTGGCATAACTACAAGGTAGCAAGTCGATAACATGCCACGGGCCCCCAGGGATCCCCATATAGAGATTTTCGTCTGAACTCCTGTTTTTTATTGGGAACGGGCGTCCTTCCGATGAATTTGCCACAAGCTTCGATCGGTACCAATAGTTAAACTTAGCTGCTTACGGAGTCAATTAAAAACTTTTATTCAAGATTCTTACTCGTATGCACCAATGAACTTTAATGAACACCAATGTACTGTAGGTAATGTGTCAATGATCCCTAACCTACCTAAAACTGAAGTAATTGGGTCCAATGACTGCCCTAATAAACTTAGTTTAGCTACTAATAAATTAAAAGCTTGTCCAATTTGGTCTAATAACATAAATCAAAGTAATCCTTCCGCAATCCGTTTATTTCTAACAACGCCAGAAGTTGTCACCATAAACCAAAGAGTAAAGTAAAAAAAATCTAAGTAACTTTATTAATAGGGAGTGGCACATGACTCGCTAAAATTTACTCTTTTTTTAATTAAATTGCTGTGTGTCCGACCCTATCATTGCCGCCATTTCGGGGATGATCGGGTACGTTCGTGTATCACGCGAGCTCTGAACGTACTAAAACTAAAAACTATTACACGCAGAGTAATTAAAGGGGCATAGGCGTGTGCCTCTGACACGGTTCTCGTTTGTTCCATTAATTTAGATAATTTTCTTTTTAAATTAAATAGGTGGCTAAAGATTTATCATTATAGAAGAATCATAAAGGTAAGGTGCTTCATACCTCCTAAGTACCCCCCTTCTTTTAGTTAAAGCGTGAATTAATTAAATAATCTGTTATGATTTTGTTTTTTGTAGACGGTCAAGCATTTAGGTAGTTGCACACTCCACTGACTGATTGACAAGCTTTGACTGTACATTGCGAATTTGCGAATTTGTATTAATCTTAATAGTACAACAGCTTATGTCCT
Organism: Spodoptera littoralis; assembly: GCA_902850265.1. Lineage (NCBI taxonomy): Eukaryota > Metazoa > Arthropoda > Insecta > Lepidoptera > Noctuidae > Spodoptera > Spodoptera littoralis. The sequence continues at coordinate 13,324,609 of LR824542.2, forward strand.
GTATTTTTATACACCACTGTGTCTCTCTATCTTTAAATCATTGAACTTATTTGAGTGGATTTCGGTACGACGATAGTTTAACCTTTTGGTCACCAAAGAACTTTTAACTCGTTTGGTATTGCAGGTATCCATTGGGGGCGCTGTTGATACTTTACAATAAGGTGATCCGTCTAGTCATTAGCTCATGAAAAAAAAAATAGTTTATAGGTAAATTGAAAAACCTGACAGATATTATATCTACATCATAGTTCCTATCATGTTAAAGTTATCAGATTGTCTTGATAGCCGATTTTTATACAGATAATACCAAGATAATACCTAATGAGTGTCGCGGAGAACCTAACGGGTTCCGGGGCTCCGCCTCGACGTGCAGGAGAAGGAACAGAGTGGTTTTTAGTCAGTAAGAGTCTGACACTCCCTCCGCCTCGGGAGCAGTCATTCGATGATTTTCCCCCCTTAAAAAAACCTAATAAGTACCTACTATACTTATGTAAATTCGGCGAAAATGTGCTCTAAAATATTTTTATGATACTTAATTAATCAATTGCAATAAAAATATACCTATATAGTGTCTAATAATATCATTTCTGAGTATATATTTACAACAGATATAAAAATGTGGTTATTTATGACAGAAGAATAGGTCGTAGAATTTACGATGCAAACAGCAGTAAACAATTTTAAGTTGTTATGAAAGCAATGAATATAATAATAAAATTTTCATGGTAGCCGATTAAGGGAACTCGAATCGGAATATTTAACTCGAAAAATACAGTATTTTATGTTCTTGATTGTGAATGCACGATAAAACGATATTTATTAAAATGGCAGACAAATGTGATGGAATGGGTATTTTTAAAATGGAAGGTTTGAACTTACCAATGTTTTGTGTTTTATGCATGTAAAAATACTTGGTATATTATGTGTATGTATTTAGATACTAGTTTTATTAGTTCGAAACTACTAAACAAAGATTTTCAATTGTTATTCTTAAGTAATTTGGTGAAAAGTAATATGAATAAAAACGACAGTTTTAAAATGAAGATTACAAAATCTTCATAGACCTGTCAGAAGACTCACTGCACAATAATCTGGCAAGATGGACCGCAAGGAAAAGTTACACATGGACTCCACCTCAGAGTTAGGTCAGGGCAACCAGAAGAAGGTACCTAGGTTTTTTTTAAGGGGGAAAATCATCGAATAACTGCTCCCGCCTGGGTGATGCGGGAGGAAGTGTCAGACTTTTACTGACTAAAAACCACCCCGTTCCTTCTCCTGCACGTCGAGCCGGAGCCCCGGTAAACCACCGCCTCCTCGACAAGGTACCTAGGTTAGGTGTGTACTTACAATAGTTGATTTGGAGATTAGAATTTCAACTGATTATAACTCGTCACACAGACACTATCTATTAAAGAAGATAGCTATAGAAATTTAATAAATGCTAAAGATTCACGTCTGCTACAGAAAAATGATTGAATCAATATTTTTCAATTTATTAGTTGACGCTCTTTGACACCGGTGCGCTAGTGTCGTCACCCAGTTAATGAGATAACTTTGTAAGAATGTTGCGAATATTAAATAAGCCCGATAACACTACAAACTTGTGTCGTACTGAAATTATTTATTTTATGAATTATTTTGTTGCTGTGGCTTTATTATTGGATGGCGTTTGCCACTTAAGTAGGTACTTTATTTTGGCTGAATATTGTAATGAGAGGGAATAATTTAGTAATTATGTAAAATAACAATTTTCAAGAAGTCGAGACACTTAAGTCGTTTTGTACTTTAGCTATGAGATCAAACCAAGAGCACGACAGTTTGATCATTTCATTTATTAGGATAACTACATACAGTTTACTTATCTTCTTTAATAGCAGCACAGTGTCTGGCTCTAGAATCTTTTACAATACAACCGGCCAGTTTCGACCACTATAACAGATTCACTTCTATGAACGTTCATCAACTAAATTATTATGTTTCGGCGTCGCGGGTCGCGAAATGCTGCTCATGAATATGAGCCTCTAGCATGGCTTGAAACTAGTCGAGTTCCTCATCAAATTATTACGAAGTAAGCTGAAAACATAATAATTTATTTAGTATGTCTCACGTAAGTTACAATACAACTTTCATCAACCTTCACCCCTTCTAACAATGGGAATAAAAGACCCCATATAACATACATATGTTTGCATATTACATAGCCAGCATACCAGTGATTGTATCACAAGACATAATAGTGTAATAGCGACGTGTACGGCACGACACACGAGTCATCAGCCACACTATCGCGCTCATCCATCGCGTGTCACCCACTAATTAACATATTAATTGCTATCAAGCAATACGTGCCGTGATTCACGCTACACCGACCCCGGAAAATATGTTATACCCGGAAAATGACTGGCCTATATAGTTTTTTTTAGTAAAAATAGGAGTTCTAGTTGTGATTGAGTTGTGACACAATTTTTTTGTAACGATTTTTGGCCGGAAAATTGGTGTTATGGTGTTACTGAGGGATACGTATGTAGAATAACCCACAAATTGGCTTACTTAGGTACTGACAAGGCAGACTGCCTCGTTGGCCGAGTGGTCGCAAGTGCGACTGCCGGGCAAGGGGTCTCGGGTTCGATTCCCGGGTCGGGCAAAGTATTACTGGGTTTTAAAAAAATTCTCAGTAGTAGCACGGAGTCTGGAATTGTGCCCGGTATATGGCAATAGGCTCACCCCCTATTACATGGGACTCATAACATAAATAGTGAAAAGTGGGTGTTACATTGTACAGTGGCATAATGTGCACCTCTGCCTACCTCTTCGGGGATCCACAGATGGGGCCCAATAGGGCCGATGCCGATTCGGAGTCGCGGAGAACCTAACGGGTAACCGGGGCTCCGGCACACTCCCTTCCGCCTCACCCAGGCGGGAGCAGTCATTCGATGATTTTCCCCCCTTAAAAAAAAAAACCTCTTCGGGGATAAAAGGCGTTATGTTATGATGTTATGACAAGGCAGATTATATGTGGATTCTAACTAGCTACATATTATGCAGATAACCTTAACACATTTTGTTGCAAACTAGAACTAATCCTTAAAACATTTTGTTCGTCCTTCGCAGACTATTCTACATGAATAACTCGACAATCCCCTGACTCCTACAATTTGTCTCCGAGTTAGCGACAGATATGCTCTTTTCATCCCGCTACCATTGTGTAAAAAACATAATAAGCAAACATTTTAAAAACATCCCAGCTATTGTTAACAAACAAACGAAATGTCTGCATATTTTCCTTCTATTTTTCCATTCTGAATTTTGTGTTCGTAGAAATAAAGTGTTTTATTGAAATTCACGTCTTGCACATCTTAAAATAGAGGAACATCTGCGGTGCTGTGAGGAATACTAATCCGGGAACTTTCTGTTTGTGCAACTACTGTATTGCTTTTAGTCAATATAGTGGCGAGTTGAAAAAATGTGGCTGGAATATCATGTTGAGAATAAGAAGTAGGTAGGTACTTAAACTAGTAGGTACTTATTAGTTAGTACCTACTAGTTTAAGTACCTACCTACTGGTACCTAAAGGTACTATTGTACCTTTTTTCCGAAAAAATACCTTTTCTTGAATAAAATGTACTTTTAAATATTGACATTGACAAGCCAGCCTTGTGCCACTTGAGATAAATGATAAAAAACTCGCTGAAACTATGCAGTTTTACAAATACCTACAAGTTTATAGGGCACACTTAAATTGACAGTTTATATGTTTGAGAATCTTTTATTGCCTTGTGTCTACGATCAAAGATTAAACAAGACGGACAATTGAAGATCGTTCCCGCCGCACGCTGCGCCCGAAGCCTTTGTCAAAGAATTCTATAGCATCATTTCGAACTGAACTCTAAAAATCAATTCAGACGAAGCTTCTACACCTATAGTATACACACGCAGTCCTTTTCTGTTTGCACAAGGAAAGTCACGGTGCATATTGCATTCGTAAAACGTATCAGGTTCTTAAACAAAGGCTTTCCATCTCTTTGTCCATACAGTCTAGAATTCGTCGTTCCACTAACTCAAACAAATAAAACCTTCGGGACGTAAAATTTTAAAACCTAACTCCATTTGTACCATTTTCAATTATTGTGTGAATCTCAGTACATTAGCTAAATAGCCTTGAGAAGCTCTCGTTGAGCGAATTCAGTTCGCATACAGAGCGTTTCTTAAAGGCTTCTTCCATCAATTGACGTCGAGCTGAGTATGTAGCAGTACGGTAGATAGAGTACCATCTAATTTATCTTCGAGTTTATACTCGCCTGGTAGCTTTACGGGGGTTATGGGTGAGATAGTGAGGTCAGTTGCTACGATGTATGGTCCAACATATCATAGATTTGACCGGTAATAGAGTGTTAAAGCGATATGGTCACCTGCTGCATTATAGAATAATAGTTGATCTAATATGCTTGATAAATCTGAGAGTAAACACTATCTAGAACTATCTATAGTTCTAGTACATAAGTCCCAAACTAAGACACGATTTCTAGGTCATTCCTAATTTCAGTGTTATCAGTATCAATGTAAAATCAACCTAGAAAACCCGTTCATCACCTTTGTACAGCGTGCAACTTTTAATTGCAAAGTTTGATTCAATTTAAGAGAGCATATCTTATGAGCACAATACGGGCGGCGAGCGCATGAATGAGTTCGTTAGAGCCAACTCTAACGTGGCTAAGAGCGGCATCGGACCACAGAGCTCGGAAACTTTCGTGGATACCGCATCAACTGAGAATAGACTGGGACTACAAAGGTAGATGAAAACTTTATTGGGCGATATGTTTGCTGTAATTAATATGATAATACTAAGGTAGTAATGAATATAAATGTGAATGAATGGCTAAGAAGCGGATGGGCAAAGAAAAGATTGGTGGATTGTGTTAAGATAATGTATTGTACCTTCTGGTAGAAGATTGCCTTTTGTATATAGATAGAGAATAGGGTAGATACCTAATTTTTATTTTAATGTCCGTCTGATAGATTATTTTAAATCATTAGACACGTATTTTTTATTTCCTTACAGAAACAAATACTTTCGATGATATATTGCTTAGAAATGTCGCGTGACGTCACTTCTATGTACAATTTATACGTAGAAATAACGTTTTAGCCCCCACTCCTAAACTTTAATTCGTTTTATCTAAGTGTAGTTTTATTATACGACAAAATAAAAAAAAATACGTGTCTAATATTTATTCATTACCTAATTTACGGACTAATTAGATTTTTAATTTTCATACCCTGTCATCATACCAATTAATCGTGCCACTGCCTATTGTACAAAAATATTTTCATATGTAAACTTTAAGCGACTCCGATCTTATTTGTTGAGTCATATCGATCATTGTCTACAATGGAAACACCTCTTTCCGATCGAATTGAATAGATTCGGTGCAATTTTGGATGTGGCCACGAAGAAGTCAAGATACAAGACTAAAATAGCAATAATGTTCTTAACTTTTTTGTATGTACGTTTGTAGTATTTTAGATTTCATAAGAATGTTGTGTCCCAAAAACTTTTGGTCGTCCGTAACTTATAATGAGCACGTTTGTCCATTGCAATCAAATCTTACTTTTCTTGAGTCTCTTGGGAGAATCATTAGGAAAAGTGGGCGGATACTTCTTTACTCATACATACATAGTCACATTTTTTTTTTAAGGGGGGAAAATCATCGAATGACTGCTCCCGCCTGGGTGAGGCGGAAGGGAGTGTCAGACTCTTACTGACTAAAAACCACCCCGTTCCTTCTCCTGCACGTCGAGCCGGAGCCCCGGTAACCCGTTAGGTTCTCCGCGACCGTTAGGTTCTCCGCGACATACGTAGTCACATTAAGGTGGAGAATTATTATGAGAGAAAATAAATTGAGAGTCTATAGTATTTGCCACTTATTTTGAAGGATTCATAAAACACGGTTTTGCTATAAGGATTTATGGCTCGAACGACACCTTGTCTGTGGAAAACAAACCCCATTTCTTTATAATTGGGTAGTTTCTAGGTTATCAAAATTTAAAATCTAAGTAGTCCATCAGTTAGATAATGAAAAAATATTAGACAAGTATTTTTTATTTTCTCGTATTAAGTTGCAATACTTAGATAAAATGGCGCGACATAATGTGCTACAAAATGTGGCACGCTGTGACGTCACACGATATTTCAAATTAATATATCGTCGAAAGTATTTAATTTTGTGAAAAAATAAAAATACGAGTCTAAAGTTTTAAAATGTACCAGACGGACATTAAAAATTAAAATAATATTTTGGAAACTTATCCTTAAGTAAACGAGAGATACTCTACGTAACAATTGTACACTGCAATTAAGCGTCGGATAAAATCATTTAAAGGTTGCCTTTATTCGCTCCCGTGAAATAAATGTATGCGAACAAATTGATACTTTTGGAATTTGAAAAACTGGTCAAGTTGGAGACGAAATTTTATACGAAGGTCTCCATATAGAAGTGCTTCCGTAAATAAAGTAAAGAGGACCTTGGTGAGTATCCCTTTAGGTTTATTTTTATTATTTTGTTGTTATGGCGGCCATGTTAAATGGTCTGTGTACGGTATTTGGGGATCATAACACTGCATCTGCTAGTTTCCATAGGGTTATGTAGGCAGATTCTGTATCTACATTCACTTATTCAGCCGAGTAATTTAGCTTGGAAAATAAAAATTGAGTCAGTAACTGACTGACTTTGAAACTTTAGACGCGTATTTTTTCTTTTCTCACAAAATTAAATACTTTCGAAAATATATCATTTTAAATATCGTGTGACGTCACTCCTCCAACTCCTAAACTTAGCGCCATTTTATCTAAGTGCAATACTTAACTTAATACGAGAAAAAAAACGTGTCTAATATTTTTTCATTATCTTACTGACGGACTAAGTAGATTTTTAATTTTGATACCCTGGAAACTACCCAATTATAATATTAGTAGAATTAAATTCATGTACAATAAGTGCATACCTACTTTTTAAAAATTGAATTCTCTGAAAATATTCTTGAACGTATTTAATTAAGGTTTCATCAATGTGAATGTTATATCATTTAATTTTATGAAACATTCTGAATTGCGTTTCAATTGTATTGTGTTAATTACACATTACAATTGAAACGCGTGTCAAGCCTGCAGCGAGGAGAGGCTGGATTATTTATATAATTATAAATGATATAACTATTATATTTACATCTTCATCTTTAATGCCTACTTGATTAAAAATATACACTATTTTATTATTTGAAATTCAGTTACATAGCGCGTTGTAGATGTAGGTAGGTACGTAACTAATTAAAATTGGTTTGATTATTAATGTATACTGGACGACCCCCTTTTTCTCCAACTCCTGATTACTGGCTCCATCCAAAGGTTGTCTAGGTAAGAAATTGCATTCTGCGATAAGACCGCCCATGGTAGACATTTTTTTCTCTTTATATTTTTATGGTGTACAACATAACATAACATCACGCCTTTTATCTCCGAAGGGTTAGGCAGAGATGCACATTGTGCCACTGTACAATGTAACACCCACTTTTCACTATTTATGTTATGAGTACCATGTAATAGGGGATGAGCCTATTGCCATATACCGGGCCCAATTCCAAACTCCGTTGTACTACTGAGATTTTTTTTAAAAACGTTGTTATACTTTGCCGGACCGGGAATCAAACCCTTTGCCTGGTAGTCGTACTTGGGACATTAATATTATTATTTCACTCTGAATGAAGTATAATTCCGAGAGTTTGTGATTACACCCATTGGTTTCATGAAGTATTTTAGGGAAATTTCAGATAAGTTATGTTTAATCTTAGTATCCAACATATATATTTGGATTCGGTTGTTTCAATATTGTAAATGATGGTCTATTAATTCGACCGCCTTGTAAAGAGTATCTACTATACGATTCTTGGATCATAAAGGTTTGATTTTTAAGCGTTGTATAATATTACGTCATCAAATAAAAATTACTAATTAACAATTCTCGTTACTTACCGCATCAATTCTTACCACGTCCCGCCACTTTTCAGCGGGCGAAGTTAAATTGATCATTCAAAACTCGGATAATAGGCACTAGAAACGTTTGGAGCATGCCTTAGACCGGCAGGGGAGCCAATAAGATCCTGAATTCTTCAACACCCTGAATACTTTCCCCAACTAGTTCAGTTTGCCTACAATCGATTGAAAACTTTTTATTATCACCTCTGAAATTTTCTTTTATTGAGATTCCAGTGTCTCTTTGTAGTTCTTTGTCGTTCTCTGCTAATGGAATGTTCGTCTTTATTGTAGGTGTAAATAAGTGTTGTTGTTCTTTGAAATTTATGTAAGTTTCGGTGATTCTTACGTAGGTAACAGCCCTCTAATGAGTTGTACTTCACCAAGTTGAATACATAATCAAAATGAAAATGTTTATCTGCTGTAAAGTTGTACGCAATAAAGCTGAACCTTGAAATATCTTGATACGTATTCGAAGTAAAAATATCCGTTATTTATTCTGTGTCTACGTAAACTGCTATATATAGATAACGTAGATGAAATTGCTTTAGTATTTCTACACGCATAAAGTTCAAGTTTGCTAACGCGACTGATTATAGTGCTGATACCACAAAGATATCCTTTTAGCCGAGTAAGCATACATCATAAGTATTCTAGTACACCTGTCTTACCCAAAACGGATGACTAAACAGTCCTGTTCAAATATCCATGGATACCCAAAGACGAGTGACGTTCGAATTTCGAATATTAATGAGCACCACATTTTGCCATGCAACGCGTTCAAGTTTATTTAGGATGCTCCGGGATCATTTTTTGCTGAACACATAGCCCGGACTTTGGACCTCAGGCCTCAAGCGGACTCGTTGGTTGGTGCTAAAATAGTTCGGTTGATTGGATTTCGAATTTCGCATTCGCGTTCGATATATGAATTTGTCGGATTTGTTTTGGTGGTGTTCCCGTTTTTGATGTTGTGTTTGATGCTAAATTGTTGATGACGTTTTGGGGTCGTGTGAATGGACTTATGATTCAATTTGCAGACAGATGTATGCATAAATAGCATTTATTATTTAAAAAAATGGGTTTCAAGCTACGTTTGGAATAACAAGTCATGGAAATACCAATAATAATTAGGATAACAAAAAACTTATTATTAAAGATTCAATTAATAAAATTAATATTAACTATTACTAAATGAAAATATGCTTTCGAACCGTTTGGGGTTGAAACTTTAGGGCCGTGGGACCCAAGTGCACATCTTCTTTGCAAAGATATTGTAAGGAGGATGGTTGACACTTCAGGTGATCGAAGGGCTGGCTACTACCTTGGACAAAGATTAAGCATTGCCATTCAACTTGGCAATGCTGCCAGTTTTTTGGGCACCCACGATAGCGATGAGGAAAATTTTTTTTTGATGACTTAAGATATGATTTTTATTATTATGTACAGTCCTAAAATGACTGACGTATATATTTTGTTTCTATAAATACCGATACAACATAATAAATGAGTGAGTGCAATTATTGCAACGCGATAACCAACATTAGAGAAAGGAATCGTCAACAGTTTTATTGTGAACACAATTAAACGTTCTAAATCTAACTAAGTGAATCTTTTCTCTTCGCGCTCCAACCTCAACCAACACGCTGCAAGTGTACGCACCGTACATTTTATGGTCCTTCGAGCCGGATATTCTGCGTCTCTGTGTCTCTTTACGGTAGCGAATCGGTTTAGCTGGTCTCCCAGAAGCGGGTCGCCCCAGATAGATTGAGAAATCGCATAATATCGTAAATAAGGCGCATAGGTGCTGAGTACCACTGACCATTTCAAATCAAGGAAGACAACGACTTCAAGATTTGAAACGACGAAAGCTACGAGCAACGCAGTAGCCTTCGCAACAAAATCAACGCTTACCTGTTACCGTCAACGACGTGTGAAACCTAAGAACGATAACAACAAGAAGCACAACAATGGAGAAACTGGAATTGCAGTCAGAGTGCTTCGAGAACATAAAAACATTATGTTTGAACTATCGCAAGGATTCCGCCTCGCGAAAAACTGAAGAATACTTGAAGAAACGCTTGTCGTCGCTAGAAAACCAATGGCAAGATTTCGAAAGCAGACACAAGCAACTGGTGCTGGAACTAGAAGATAAGGATACATCATACTTCAAGGATGACATCTTCGGGAAAACGAAAGAAATGTTCTTATCAACTAAACAAACATTACGAGCAAACTGGCGACTTTGGGTAAACAAGACATCAAGTTCGACCTAGGTGGGACTTCCGAGGAAGACGACAAGAACAACATAAAATTTTTGCTTCACAAGCAAGAATGCAACTTCAATGCAATATACCGGGTCATCTCAAAAATTGATGCAGTTCCTACCTCAGAAAAATGGGAACTGGAAGATCATTTCACGACGTTAAAATCAAAATGGGACCCCATTGATAAACTTCACTGGGAAATAGACTTCCAACTCAAAGGTTCTAACGAGCATTATTACCAAATGTTTACAGACATCGAACAGAAATACGATGAACGATTACTTTTTATTTAAGGTGTAAATATTTTAGTTCATAGTTATTTATATTAATAATGATATTTATTTAAGTAGGGTAGTAGGTAAGCTGATTCCCCATTTCTTTCACGTGTATAAAAATGTAATTTTACACTAATACGATTCTACACCATCTTAAAACCTGGAATAAAATCTACAGTAATTGGAATTGAATTTGCAATTTGTATGCGAGTGCACAAAAAGTTCATTTTGCAGTAAAGGCGTTGCATGAGTGGACTACTGATTACTGTTCTCTGTGAAATAAATCTAATTTAAATTTACTTCCTTTATGTTGTTAGTGACGGTGTTTGGGAATAGGATCGTACGTTTTAAAAGTAGGTAAAGTAGGTAAGCATTTTACAAACATAACATCACGCCTTTGATCCCCGAAGGGGTAGGCAGAGGTGCACATTAAACCACTGTACAATGTAACACCCACTTTTCACTATTTATGTTACGAGTCCCATGTAATAGGGGGTGAGCCTATTGCCATATACCGGGCACAATTCCAGACTCCGTGCTACTACTGAGAATATTTAAAAACCCAGTAATACTTTGCCCGACCCGGGAATCGAACCCGAGACCCCTTGCCCGGCAGTCGCACTTGCGACCACTCGGCCAACGAGGCAGTCTTCTTTAGTCAGTAAGCATTTTATGAAGAGTCAAATATTTTATTTTAATTAAAATAGAAACGACAAGTTTGAGAGTCATGGTGAACGTGGATGTTGACTAGCGGTAGTTATAAAAGGACTAGGTTTTACTTGCGGCCATAGCTACGGTGCCACGCTAAATAATAGTCTGTTTGTTATTCATCCAGGTAATTTTAATTTCATTCAGATGCCATCAGTAGTTTTTAGATGAAAGAGTAAACATACACATATTCATACATCCTCACTAAACTTTGCATTTATAATAGGATGAGTATGGCAACAAAGTTAATGGTATATGTCTGTATGCACCTATGTTAACAAATAAAAGTGATTTGATTTGATTTAGTACCTATATCTACAAGATATAAAATAATTTTCATGATTACATAGGTAATAGGTATTTCTTGATCTATTTTTATGTAGAAAGAAGAAAATACGTAGCAAATATTTCCGTGAGAAAGAAATTTCAGGAAGGAAATACTTTCTTTGAAAGTTCACGGAAAAATATGTAAAAAAATATCGATGTTATGCAAAAATGCTATGATCTTTGTGTCGGTTATTGTATGAGAAAATATTATCGGTCTATATAATTTATGAATAATGCTTGGTACCTACACTTATATACGTACGTTTTTATGGGATAAGCCGGTAAAAAAGCAGACGGATCACCTGATGGGAAGCAATCGGCGCCGCCCATGGGCACCTGAAACACCAGAAGTGCTCTCGGGGATTGGGAAGACTCGGCATGAGGGGGGGGGTAATTGGGGCTTCGGTAATCTCCTCACACGACGAAACGCAATGCAAGCGTTGTTTCACGTCGGTTTTCTTTAAGTCGAGCGGTCGAGCCGGCTCATTCGTGCTGAAGCGTCGCTGTCTCACGCTTAAAACTAATATACATATCCTAGATATCAGGAACTCTAAACAAAACTGGTGAAAAGTATGCATCACATTTCATGCACCCCTTTATACATTTTCAAAGAATCAAAGTTGTGTTGTTTTTTTCAAAGATACATAATCAAGTTTAATTAAGAAAAGCGTTCAATATCAATAACAATGTCATTACCGGGAATGGATCCTGTAACACGTACACATCAGATTTGCATATGTTATTAATCCTCTGTGCGGACTTGCGGACACAATAGAATTCCATCCAATAGATCTTTTTTTTAATAAAATTTAATTCCATTTGTTTAACTTTGATTGTTTTCTGTTCCGAAAACTTATGGGTTTGTTTTATTGTTGCGAATTTTTTGATTTCGATAATTGTTTATCATAAGCGATGTTAATCATGGGGTGCTTTATTCGATTCTAAAAATTGATATTTTTTAATGAGTTTCACCTACTTTCTCATGTCGATTTATAAATCTTTAGTACTGTAATACTCGTTAATTAATACGGTATAGTTTCAATCTACAACGAGAAAAATAAGACAAAAAATAAACAGTTTAACATAACATAGCATAACATCTCGCCTTTTATTCCCGAAGGGGTAGGCAGAGGTGTACATTATGCCACTGTCCAATGTAACACCCTCACCCACACTTTTCACTATTTATGTTATGAGTACCATGTAATTGGGGGTGAGCCTATTGCCATATACCCGGCACAATTCCGGACTCCGTGCTACTACTGAGAATTTTTAAAAAACCCAGTAATACTTTGCCCGACTCGGGAATCGAACCCGAGACCCCATGCCTGGCAGTCGCGATCACTCGGTCAACGAGGCAGGCCAACAATTTAAATAAGCTTCAAAGAAATATATCAAAACCAAACTAAAGACTAGTGCTAATGACATATTCAATTAGGTACGCAATTAGCAACAACTAATTTATTAAACACACAAAGCTACCCAAAAGATCAAAGATAAAAATTATGAAGACCAAATTAAATAAACATTTAAAAGAAATTCATAACCCTCCACCGAAATTGAGTCATAAACGAAATTGAGATTCCAGTAATAAAAAGTGTCAGGACTTTACGAATACGAGGCGTTGAGAAATGGGAGATTTGCAACACAAAACTTTATGATAATGTATAACCTTGGAACTTGAGACGACACTCACAGACTTTCTGCTAGAAAAAACCGTCATAAAACCGTCCGGTAGGACATACGGATCCAACCGTCTCCGCCGTCCGGTTTCCAACTTATGGACGTAAATGAGAACGGTTTAAGTAAGGTTAGTCGAGTGTATAGTACCTACACACATTTTTAAGGCAAGTCTTACTCTTACTTTTTCTAATATTTAAGGACGTTTTTGTAATAAATCTTAATTAAAGTTCGTGGAGTTTTCTTCTAAATATCGATATGATACATTTTTGTTGTGCAAAAAACTTGTTAAAAGATAAATCTACTAGACAATATGGTCCCTAAAAGAAAGTCAACGTTATTACATCGTTTTATTATTCAATCCGGAAGCTTCGTGAACAAAATGACAAATAAAAAATTAATAACTATACAAATTCTTACTTTAACGTCAGACTTTACGCTGATAACATAAAAATACAGTTAAAACTTAAACCACAGTCCACACGGACACAAAGCTAAAAGTTTACATCCCGAACATTTAGAACTTTAGACAAAGTTATAAAAGGTTTATGTATTAATTAACCGTACAACAGTTTGCATAAAACAGAGGCTGGATGCAAAATTCGTGTAGCACCGCTTTAAGCCCGGCTCTAACGGCGCCTGAAACAGTTATAAAACTATACAATGTACTAAAATATTACAGTTATTATGAACTGGCCTTCCTTCTAATCTAAGGTTAAGTAAGTTAGGAGACGAAGCTCAAAATTTACACTTTAATAGCTAAAATTTTGCAACACTCCTCAAATCCGGTCGACCGGAGTTTCGTATAATAGTGCGGCTTCCCGTATCCGCAGCAGTTCGGATACGGCTGCGCGGATATCCGCAACCGCGGCTACTAAACAGATAATTTCGTATAGTATTTGATTTTTATACATATGCATGTGTATATCGACCCAAATTAATTGTAACGGGAACCGGGAAGGGAATGTTATTTGGAAAATTTGAAACTAATTTGAATGCCTACTATTAGACCCGCGTGGAAGTTTAATTAAAGTTGATAATAACTGTGAGAACAATATATTTTAATGTGAAACTTTATAACTCTTTGACTATTGTTTTTGTTTACTTACTAACAAGTAAGTAATTCGTTAATATTTATAAATTAATCCTAAGAGTCCTTACTAATATTTTAAATGTCGAATTGTGTTTGTTTGTTATATCAAGAGGCTGTCGAGTGAGTTAACAGCTAGTAGTGCAATGAAATGTGTTTAAATTCACCTTGAAGGTAATTATTCAGAAAAATTGTTCATAGACATTCAAAGTAGAGAGAGGTCAACCATTCTCTAAATAATTAGACTAATGATCTCAATCTTGGTTGGTGTCAAGTAGAGGTTAATGGAATTATCTGTTAAAATATTTCAAGCTCAGAGGATTTTAATTGAGTTCTGTGAAGGACGAATTACCTAAACAGTGATTTAATTTGTTTTCTTATTGTACCTTAGATCAACAGCATGCGAATGTCCACTCCTGGGAAATGGACCTGCTCAGCAGAAGCGGGTTTCCAATAACCTCAAATTTTGGCAGGTGGGTACAGAGATGGCAGTTTATAAGATTCAGGTTCAGAAAGTGCCCAGGTTCTGTCAAATATATAGTCAATCGAGTCTCACCACACTTATAAGAAGATAACAAATGCTTTCTACTCTGACGTCATCACACGCTGTAGTATTTTATTTCACTTAATTTATTTTAATTTATCCGCTTCGGATATTCGTTACCCCATCTCTTCGTGTGTACTCAGTTCCTCGGCCCGAAAAGGTCATTCCTGGCTTATTTAAGTCGAATACAGTACAACTCTAAGTTAATTCAGAGCAAAGAAGTTCCAAATTGAGACTTTCAACTTTTATGGAAAAAAAATACCATTTAAATCTATAGAATTTCTTTCGCGAACTTCGTGGAGCGAGATCCGATAATGAAAAGGGGAAAACTTTTTTTATTTGTTAGGACCTCATATTTGAATATTGGGCTAAAGGTCATATTCCGCCGGTTTCACGCTTGTCTGCTTTGGTTTTAGCTCAATTAAACTTTGAGAATAATTATGTTTCTGTTGGCACCGAAATTTATTTCGACTTTTCTGTTACTGCGATTAAAATGATCGAAAGAGCATTTTCTTTGGGGTGTAATGGTGGTCCTATCCATGGATATACATGTCTTTAATTCGTTCATGGTATTTAGGGACGTTGGTAAATAAATGTAATACATTTTTATCAGTCTTTGTTTTTCTCAAACTAGGCATAGCTACTAATATTTTAATTCATTAGTATCCAACTTTTAGAAATAAGAAATTTGTATTCTATTTCTATGTGATTATAGAGAAGCTGAATTAGATTAAATAGTAATTTTACATACAAACATACATAACCTTTCTCCCATGGGTGTATAAAGTGAAACTTTGAGAATAATTAAACTAGTTAACCTAAAAGTAGTCGTAATTTTTGGCATTGGCCTTGAAAGACTTATTGTTCTATAAGAAAGGTTTTTAACTAGACAAATTACATAAGGTTTCCAACTAAAGTACCTAACCTAAAGTACAATTTTATTACTGTCAAAGGCTCTTATTTCCGTGTTCAAATAATGTAGCAGCTGCCACGTCCATCTATATTGTGGACAGGGCGCAGATGTTCCTTACTTTACTTCGTCACGGTTTTTTATCGAAGTCTGGTTGCCATAGTTACCAGTCATCGGTTGCGTATGAGATGATACAGCGTTTGTAACACGATACTTGTATTATTGTGGAACAAAATACGTCTAGAACTGTTTCATGATATTATCTAATAAACACATTTTATGTTTGCGTTATTGAAATAAAAGTATTGTAATGTGTTAGTTCTGGGTACTGGATCACTTAGTTATAATAGTAGAATAGAATAGACCCAATAAAATCACGCCTTTTATCCCAGAAGGAGTAGGCAGAGGTGCACATTACGGCACTGGATGCCACTGTACAATGTAACACCCACTTTTCACTATTTACTTTATGAGTCCCATGTAATAGGGGGTGAGCCTATTGCCACATCTATATACTACTGAGATTTTTTTTAAAACCCAGTAATACTTACTGCCCGGGAATCGAACCCGAAACCTCTTGCCCGGCAGTCGCACTTGCGACCACTCTGTCAATGAGGCAGTCCAAGTATATTATAATAATGTAATAATTTGTAGTTCATATGAATAATATATAATAGTATATTTTGTGAAATGAATCGAGTATTCGAAAATTGCTACGCTTCCAGATGTAATACGGAGCTGCGGGGAACGTAATAGGTTACTGGGACTCCGGCTCTAAATGCAAGAGTAGGAACGGGGTGGTTTTTGTGGTGGTTCAGTAAGAGTCTGACACTCCCTCTTGCCTAACTCGGGCGGGAGAAGTCATTTGATGACCCCCTTAACCGTTTCAGATATAAGACATCCATAGTACCCTAACCTAATGACCTTCAATGATCTTTGGAAGCGATCTGTATCAAATAGTTCTCTGCAACCTGACTTGTGAGGACGTGCGAAAAGACAAAAAGGGTAATCCTAGTCCACATTCATTCAATTTCTGTTGTCTAACAGGATACATGTATATCATAAAGATGGTATGTAAGTAGTAATGTACGGCCAGTAGATCAACTTACTCTAATCTGTCAAAGTTATTTATTGGATTTTCAACTTTATGTCAGTACAGTACAGTTGAAGATGAAATAGAAAAATTTGACTTTTATTCTAAAGAATCTCCTTGTACTCCATTTGTAGTAGAATAGTTAAGATGTTTGAAGACTAAATCATAAATCAGGAACAAATTGGAAATAAATCATAACCAAGCTACGTCAGCGTTGTAGACATCTTTAATGTTTTATCAAATGGTACTTACCGATTTAATGCCATATTTATAGTCGCATAAAATATTTGTCAGTAAAATTGAATTCTATTGCCACAAAATGGTTTTATAGGAAGTAATTTCTATGTACTTTTTAGTAACTGCAAACCTTGATAAAATCTACCCTGATTTTATTGATTATGTTTTCAGCTTACTCACGTAATTGTTTGACGAGGAACTCGACTAGTTTCAAGCCATGCTAGAGGCTCATATTCATGAGCAGTATTCCGCGACCAGCGACACGGCGACCGTCGCGCTGCTGCGTGAGAAAGCCGAAAACAATAATTAAGTAGTATGTCTCATGAAAGTTTTGATATAAACAGGGTATCTAGTTTTTACTGTAATAAATAGACAAGATATATTATTAGTTATCATTGAAGGAGTAGCCACTAGTTTGAATGTAAGTAATAAAAAAAAAGAAAAAAGATCTCCCCCCCTCAATGCCTTAATCCCCAACGATCCTCAAATTCCTAATCCCTAAAAACCGGTAAAGCACTTGTAACTGGTGTTCCAGGTGTCCATGGGCGACGCCGATTGCTTACCATCATTGATTGGTGATCCGACTGCTCGTTTACCAGTTTATCCCCTAAAAAAAAGAAGGTGACTGGGTGAGCCTATTGCAGTGCACCGCATACTTTCCAGGCTCCGTGCTATTAGGCATGTACTGAACAATTCCATTTGGAACATAAAATAAATATGTTATCTGTAAAATACAGTCAAAGTAAAAGTCAAAATCATTTATTTAAGAAGAATGGCCAAGAAACTCCATAGGTTACTCATCAGTGCCTTATGAAAGGTACTTAAAAATTTCTCAGAACAGTTTTTTTTTTACATAAAATTTAAGTACTAATAATTTGTGTTAAAATCGGAAAACTTTCCAGGTCGAGCCAGACCTCTGCCCAAATTATCGGACAATAATTACTTTTAAATTGAGGAGTTTTTATATTTTTGCTTACACACGTTGGGGGCTCCCGGACTACGGGAGCCCCATAAAATTGATACGGCAGATACGGCGCTAGCCTCGCCCCTGTTACTCATTTTCCATTAGCTTCACAAACAACAATTATAATTAAATATTTACTTTACCAGGTCCTTGTCAAAAACAAAACCCAGTAGCACTACCTAATTCTGGAATCACACCTTAAAACCTGTTTCATACTCATCCTTCACTCAAATCAACCACGGAGGCTAAAAAATTAAAAAAAAACTGAAAAGCACAAGTACGAGCATACCACATTCAGTATTTCAAAGCACATGTAACGTCATGAGTCGCCACTTCAGAAGTTTCAAACGAAACGACGCGTGTCATTTGTTTTTTTCGACGTCTGCTGTTTGGAAATGCAATTTCACTTTATTATTTTAGAATATTTTTTTACTGTCTGGGTTAGGGCTGGTACACAAAACTATAAAATAACATAACACAAAAAAATAACGATGCGAATTGCTGCGATGCAATTTCGTGCGACAAGGCGTCTTCCAGGATGACCATTCCTTCGACGATCGTCAACCATACTAAACGTATTTTAAATTGAAAACTACGTCGTGACATGGACCGTAAAAATAAGTACACTTTGGTTATCGCTTAGGAGATACAGGAAAAAGAAACAAAGAAGATTTTGGGAAGAAAAGATTTTGATGCGCGATGCGAATCAATTCGCAAATTCTTGCGATGCGTCGGAGCTTGCACATTTTTGCGATGCGATGTCGCATTGCAGTTTTGTGTACGAGCCCTAGTTTGAATAGGTTGTTGAAACACAAACAGACAGGTAACTAGTACTACGTGTTGAATGAAAGCTTGTTCGGCACGAATGGGCCGGCTTGACCAGAGTCATACCACGACCTCACAGAAAAACGACGTGAAACAACGCTTGCGATGTGATTCGTTGTGTGTGAGTGAGGTTACCGGAAGGCCAATTATATAAACATATATAAACAAAAAGTTTCATACCAACAGCACACCTGGAAAAAATCAACAAGGATTGATAATCTCGTATACAATTATTTATATTGATAAGTGAAATTGTACATTTCTACGTATAAAATCTAATTCACAGACATAAACGATGATACGAACACGAAATGTAAGGCAGAAATTAATTTAATCTAATTAATGATTAATGTTTTAATTAGAACCGTTATTAATCAAATCTCGAAAACGTTCAATAACAATGAACGAACGAACGAAGGAATGAATGAATGACGGGGGAATTCAGGAGCCTTTCATTTAGTTCACAAAGCCGTTCAGTTACATTTACATTGAAATAATTTGTTATGTTCCTGGAATATCACTGCTCGTCCAGCGTTCAGTGTTCCGTGATCAAACATAGTCATCAAACACACTAGTCGGTAAATGCATTTAGCAATGCCCTGGGCAAAAGGCAAATGTTCAATTCTATTGGCCACTGTTAGGTATAGTTAGTCAAAGTTTAGAGTAGTAATGATGAAACTGATAGAAGTTCATTTGAATATGGCTTTGAAGGTAGATCAAGTAGCCGGTTAATCGCAAATATACTTCTGTAGGTTCTCTTGTTTATTTTCTTTACATGCTTATAATTATGGGTCCCAAGGGTCTCTCGAAACTAATCGAGTCACCTCGTAAAGTGAAAGTTACGTGAGTGAACTGAACAACGCAATTAATAGTGAAGTATTTAATTGCTCTCCTCAAACATTATTAACAATATCATATTTGTATTGAGAGTAATAGATACCCAGTATAGATTTCTAGAAGTTTCTATCTAATATTAACTTGCACCGTTAGTACTTATCCTTAAGTTCCTTAACGAGTGTAGAAGTGAAAGAATATTATTGCGATTGTACAACTTTATTGTCTTCGAGGCACAAGCTACAAGTTAGAGGCGAGTATTCTGTGAAATTGTAATCAAAAGTCAAGTCAAAGAGTCAAAGCATTTATTTCAATTAAACCATAATTTGGTACTTTTGAAACGTCAACAAATACAAAATAAATAATAGACTGTCAGTCTGTCCGTTCAATGAAGCTAGGTGCTCATTCCAAAATGTAGATTCGAATGGAGAAGAACGAGCAAGATAATTATATTTTCCTAATTACTATAACGCTTAAGTTATATATATAGCAAAGGTATAAAGCAAGGTATATAGCAATATTTTTCAATATTTAATATAAATAGGCACCACAAATAGTGTAATTGACTATCTTCATAGTTGACTTTTGGTGGGATATTTCGAATTTATCCCTAGGTCGTACATTAATAAAATGAAGTTATTATCATATTATGCGATTCCTGGCTATAGCCCCAGTACTTGAAAACAAAACTTTGAAAAATAATTAATCACCTCATAGGTACTCCTAAATACTTAACTCTTTACACCTTCTCATGTATGTTACACCGTACACTTGCAATTCATTTCAACTCTCAATCTCCCGTAACTCAGAGCAACCCTCTCAAGTACGCGTCCCTCACTCAGGCTATAAAATACAACTTACAAACACATCGTTTCAACATTACTCCACAACAAGCTACCAATGCTTTACAGCCACCGTTTCCTAATAAATTTCTCGTTTCAGATACACAGTTAGCCGTCCCAGTTGTATTTCAAACTTCGGTCAATTAAGATTTTAGTTTAAACTGTAAACCAATGGCTTTGACTAATTACGTGATAAGTTTAAGCGATTAGGCATTTGTTTTTTTTTAATTTCATAAGCCGGTAACTGAGCAGACGGATCACCTGATGGTAAGCAATCGGCGTCGCCCATGGACTCCTGGAACACCGGAAGCGTTACAAGTATGTTACCGGCCTTTTGGGGATTAGGTGTTTGAGGATCGTTGGGGATTCAGGGATTGGGGAGATTGGGGAAGGGGAGGGTAATTGGGCCTCCGGTAACCTCACTCACACGACGAAACACTACGCAAGCGTTGCTTCACGTCGGTTTTCTGTGAGGCCGAGGTATCACTCCGGTGGAGCATTCGTGCCGAAGCATGGCTCTCTCACACTTAAATGTTCAGTGCCATCTCCTTTAAGTGATTTTTGATTTTGTTCTTTAAGTTGTATTCTTTCTTTGTCGTTGTCTTTCGGGGTGTGTTCAGGTACTGCCTCTTTTGTACACTCAAAATTAATCAATCACAAGTTGGTTAAGTATGTTTTTTATGGTAAATACAGACTATAACAATATGAGCATGTAAGTTATATTACAGGCCTCTAAGTGACCTCTTTTTACTAAAAGAAGGAATTGACATTGAAAACCACACTTGATACTTATGATAAGACTAAATAATTTATATTGTTAGCCCAGTCTCATTTGTATCTATTGTTGGTATAATTATATACTGAGTACAGTATATTTATCCTTCGGCAATTATCATACCATTAATTTTATTCTAAGAACAGAAAAATGTAATAAAATATGTTTAGTATGTTAAGTAAGCCGCTAAAGATATTTTTATAGTATGTTTATTATAAGTAAGTACTTACTTTAGCAGAATAGTAAACTAAAGATGAATGATAGATGCTCCCGTTTGATGCCACATTGGAAAACCAATGTTAAACACAAATAAAAAGGAAGAAAACTGAAAAAGTCATCTACAATATTATAACAAAAAAAAGTGTGAGTTACTTAAAAAAACTGAACAAAATATAATTTTTCATGTATAAAATTAGCTCTTGACTGTGTTAAAAAATTAGGGACGGTGTATATAACGTCGGAGCGGGATTTTTATGAGCTGTGTAACCAGTGGTCGGGAGCGAAATTGTCCACAATTAACAGACAAACTAGCTGGCTTAATTGAAGTAGGAAAATATGGTAAATTTAGAAAAGGTTCACCGTCGCACGACGACACGGCCACTAATAAGAAACGTCACTTATCCTGAGGAACGATCAAAACGTTTTAAGAAAATTAAGGCTTTTTATACGTGTTCTAGAGTGGAGACCGCGTCGAGGCAAACGTAGTGTAGGGTGCTCTCCAGCTAAATAGAGTGCCGATATTCCTAAGGTGGCTGGCAGTGGTTGGATGAGAACAACTGAAGACCGAAGTCCGTGGTGTGCAGGAGCACACCCTGATGAAGATTGTGTGTTTGATTTTAATTTACCTATTCCGACGTTTTGTTCGACATTTCGTCGACATTCTTGCCTTTTGATATGATTTACAATTTACATTATAATTTGTTGTCAGTAGGTAATTTAAATTCATCGTTTGGGTTTTTCACATAGGCATTACCTGCCTGGGTTTAAATTCAATACTGAAAAAATATTGCTTTATGTTTCTTTATGATTCCGCGTAATAATAAAAAAAAAACAATAAAATGAACATCTCACCGCCTATTACATTGGACTTATAACTTAAATAGCAAAAAGTGGGTGTTACGTAATTGTACAGTGGCATTAAGTGTCAAAATGTGCACCTTTGCCTACTCATTCAGGGATAATAGGCGTAATGATCAATAAAATGAATTACAAATTAGTTATTAATTGAGGGAGCCATAATTCGGCACGAATGGGCCGGCTCGACCGGAGTGATACCACGGCTTCGCAGAAAACCGACGTGAAGTAACGCTTGCGTTGTGTTTCGTCGTGTGAGTGAGGTTACCGGAGGCCCAGCTCTCCCCCCTTCCACAATCTTCCCAATCCTCGAATCCCCAACAATCCTCAAACTCCTAATCCCCAAAAGGCCGGTAACGCACTTGTAACGCTTCTGGTGTTCCAAGTGTCCATGGGCGACGCCGATTGCTTACCATCAGGTGATCCGTCTGCTCGTCTACGAATATGCCACAAAAAAAAAGTTTTTTTTACAGCAAAAGCCGGTTATAACCACTTTATCATATTATGATATAGTTTTTAAGTTTTTTTAACATATTATGTTACATTATTTAAGCAATAAGGCATTATGTGTAATTTTTTGTTAAAACAAACCGTATTGCACACGTTTACATAACGTTTTTAAATCGCAAAACACTCGATAGTCTCTTAACTTGTAATTACAAGATTAGTCCCTCAGACACAACGATTACAAGTTAGTGCAGTGAGTTGAGGATTAGTTCAAACACAGCGTTAAATGAGTAATTAACTTTATGTTCACTGCATACTTTGTTTAATAATATGTCATAGTTATTATGAGCAATTTTCCAGTTTTTTAGAACGTGTTTAACTACACGTGGTTTATGTAGTTAAACTGCTTTAGAGCTTATGCAATTTTAGTAATTATAATGTATTTCTAAATGAAGTGGCATCGAGTTTTTATTTCGTGTAGGTATGATTTTTTTTAAGGGTGGGAAATTATCGTATCGTTTCTTCTGCCTGGGTGAGGCGAGAGGGAATATCAGACTCATACTCACTAAAAACCATCCCGTTCCTACTCCTGTATCGGCATCATCCCTATTGGGCCCCATCTGTGGAGGTCTATGGGCTTTTTGAGGCGCGCGTGGAACTCGATGCGCCGTACACTCAGGCACAGTAAACATTTACTGTGACTCAGGGCTGGTTCTGGTCGGCATTCAGGAATAGTAACAAGTTTACAGGTTAAATCAAAATGCAGTTGAGATTTTCTAGATTCTTAATTATTCGAAAAGTTATAGTCGTTGTCACCAACCATTCTCAAACCTTACCTTATTTATTATTTACTTTTAGCCATGGTCGTCCCACTGCAGGGCAAAGGGCTCCCTACACTCCTTCGTCTCTTCTTAAAGCTTTCTGTCGCCAATCCTTCATAAACCTTACCTAAGGTAACTAAAAGTTAAGTGTCACTTATAGGTAGGTGAACTCTAAAATATTGTTAAATGTCACCTAACTATAGGAGTCCATTATTTAGGAGAGTGTGGTGAAAACATTCATTAGTACTTCGGATAGCTCAAACCAAACAAAATGGTGGCAAAACATAGATACATAAATATAAGTACAATCTGAATTCGTAATACATTTCTGCTATATTCCTACTCAAATTAATTACCCTTTTCATGTCTCTGAGTTTCGGGAGCGACGCTAATTAGTCACTTGACTTACTACATTTGGACACAGATCGCACGTTTCATGTACTTGAAGTACATAACGAATATTATTATATATATATTTTTATAATAACTATCGTGAGACATACTAAATCAAGTAAAATCGCGGGTTACTCACGTGAATATACTGAAAAAAGCTCGGCGACGTCGCCACGACCGCGCACGCTGCTCATGAGGAAGAACCCCTCTGTGGTTCGAAACTAGTAGAGCTTTTCTCAGTATATTCACGTGAGTAACCCACAATTTTACTTGATATATAGATATTGCCTGTAATTTGTCATTTTTACCGATTTCAAAAATAGGAGGAGGTAATATTTAGTCGTGGTGGCCCGGAGGTTTAAGGCGCCCGCTTCTCATGCATGAGAGTACGGGTTCGAAAGCTACCAACGGCAAGTACCAATGTGCCTTTTCTTTTCTTCTTTTTCCGAGTTATATGTAATTTGTAACAACACAATTACATTGTATGTCAGCCTGTCGGCCAGGAGTAGTATTAAATGTTCCAGAAAATAAGCAGAGGAATCTATAAAATTCCCTTTCAATGACAGAATCCTTTTAAGTCTTTGTTATCGAGTTCAATCTATTTTATTATATTTTAAGCCTGTTTGTTTTGGTATTGGGCTCAATGACCTTCCGTTCAAATCACCCAATTTTACAATTAACTATTACAACGAACTTAATATCAGCTCAGAATCAATGACCGATGACAATAACAAAGATGTTCGTAAAATTATTTCCTTAAAAGTCTTTTTAATCTCCAAAAGTAGAGTAAAGGTGTATGACATTATCTATCCAGTTAAATGAAATATGAGTGTCTGTTTGTAATATTGATTTTTTTTCTTTTTTGATTTGACTACCTCGTTGGCCGAATGGTCGCAAGTGCGGGCAAGGGTTCTAGGGTTCGATTCCCGGGTGGGGCAAAGGATTACTGGGTATAATTAATTTTCTTTGAGTCTTTCAAAATCCTGCCTCGGCCACTCGGCCAGGTTGCAAGCGCGACTAAAGTTCGAAGTACTACAAGGCTTTTTAAAATAAATTTCAGTAGTATATGTATATGATATGGTATGATATATGGCAATAGGCTCACCCCCTATTAAATAGTACACATTGCATAAATAGTGAAAAGTGAGTATTACATTATACAGTGGCATTAAGTGCCGTAATGAATCTCTGCCTACCCCTCTGGGATAAAGGGTGTAATGTTATGTTATGATATCTTTCAAAATCCTATACTTGAAAAATTACTATGAATTGAGTTGCATATTTAACAAAACTTTGTTTCATAAATAAAAAGGTTCATTGTTATCATAGCTAAAAATCTATAATTTCATGAAACTAATGTTAGTACTTGTACAAATTAGAGGCGAGCTGCTTTCCAGACAGGTTACTGCTGGCCCAGTCTCTGTTTCGCCCGAACACAGGGAATTGTGGTGTCAGCCTGTCTAGGCTACGTCCAGTCTTTAAACTGGTTAAATCTGGACAGATAACCGGTTTCAACCGCTGCCTTCTGGTAAGCGATCAGCGGATTTGGCTTTTAAATTGTCAAAGTAGCGATCTTACAGTTTTTTAAACGAATGTCGACTCTTGTTAAGTTTTAATAAAGTTTAGTATAATTAGTTGTCTTATACTATTATATAAAGCGGAAGAGTTTGTTTTTTTGTTTGTTTGTTTGAACGCTCTAATCTCCGTTACTACAAATCTAATTTGAATAATCCTTGTTGTCTTGGATAGTGCATTTATCAAGGATGGCTATAGGCTATAAAACATTACGCTACGACCAATAGGAGCTGAGCAGAGCGTGTGAAACCGGGCGGAAAATAAGGTTCAATAGTAATTTAGCTTGAATCTATATTTATTATTTGCGTCAGTAAAGCTGCGTATGTTTCAGTAACAGTAAAAAATCTAAACATACCTGCTTCAGTTGAAGCTAAATCTTTAGGTTTCATATGCAACTTTTTAACCAAGAAACCTAGTAAACCAGTCAACCCATGTCACTTAAATAATAATATAAGAAAATGTACTTAAACTAAAATAAATTGAACCGAACCGCTCTGCTCACAGTCTGACCATATCTTGACCAACCCCGATTCAGCACTATTGCACATTCATACAAGTAAATTACAATTGTTATAGTCTTCGATGGGCCAAACACACGGACTCCAAACCGACCAGTAATATCCTAAGCACTTTATTATCAAATTCTATCGTTGAGGCTAGATACTTAGATTTTACTATCAAGAACTTTTGAGATTGGTTTTAGGGTTATGTGTAAAACCTTTGCCATTCGATAGTTTTCAGACGGTTCCATTATCTGTTCATCTGCTATAGATATGTATATTTTGAAGCGTAGTAGGTGAATATTTGAAATTTTCTCAGAAAATATAAGTCAGTATGTACTAGACACCAAAACGCTGTGGAAACGTGAATTTAAAGAAAAGTCCAAAAATAATAAAATTGTGATAAACTGTAAAAGTCTAAGGTAAGGAATTTTCGTTAATTTCCCTGTATTTTGGACTAGCCATGCACTGCTGATGTAGTGACGACAAAGAATAACTACCGTTGTCCAATGGGGTTTCTAATAATAATGATATAGGTATTGTTTATTAAATAAATTTTGTAAGCAATTTTTAAAGACGTGTGGGAGAGCCATGCTTTGGCACGAATGGGCCGGCTCAATCGGAGTGATACCACGGCCTCACAGAAAACCGACGTGAAGCAACGCTTGCGTTGTGTTTCGTCGTGTGAGTGAGGTTACCGGAAGCCCAATTACCCTCCCCTTCCCCAATCTCCCCAATTCCTGAATCCCCAATGATCCTCAAACTCCTAATCCCCAAAAGGCCGGCTCTGGTGTTCCAGGTGTCCATGGGCGACGCCGATTGTTTACCATCAGGTGTGCTCGTTTACCGGCTTAACCATAAAAAAAGAGAACATGCTACTTTAACCAAACCAAATAATAAAGAGGCTTAATCGAGATATCCAAAGCGAGAGAAACTAGATCATTGTTCTAGTAGTACGGAACCCAACAGAAAAATAGGACTTGCTCAGTTTTTTATTGGAATATAACGCTGGCAAACAGTGCAGATATATTTTTTGATGTTTTAAGTTATTTTTTTAATGGTACAATGGCATCAAATAAAAAGATAAGAAGCTGTTCCCAGCTAGTTGGGTTCACGTTACCGTGACCATTACCTTGTTATTTGATTTTACAAAATTGGTCCAGGAAATTGCGTGGGATATTGCGGAAATATTGTCTTATATTGCAATTGGAATTGTATTTTAAAGTAATAGAATTCTTTTTTGTGTAAATTGGGTTTTGTGATGAAACAAAATACTCCTTGTATTTTATTTCATTTACATATTTGGAGACTGACTGTTTAGTTGATTTATTGCTTAACCTCTTATCTGCCGGCATATGAGACACAATAGAAAACACATTGTGTCTCGCGTATATCTACGTTCCGGCATACCAGGGGTTAATAAACAAAAATCATAGACTATTTGTATGACTGCTAGCGGCATCTCGGCATAAAAACTAATAATATTAACACAAATCCAAGAATCGAGTCGTTTACAAACTTATGCATCGAGTAAAGTGCTCGAAGGAAAAGTCGAAAACCGGAATGAAGTTTTGTAACAGCTATATAAGTGAATCGTGAAAGAAATCAAAGGTAGTACAGATGTCCCGACAACTATTTGTAAACTTCCAGAAGGACGCACGGCTACAGATCAAACTATGAAAATCTAGTATAAACTGACCGTTAAGTATGTGGAACAAGCGTACAAACTGAGGCCTTCATAAACTGGTTATGTATAGCTGTGTGCACCCAAGTGCAGACGAAGTAGAGTCTAGCTTAGATGCAGTTGATTTTAGTTTTTGATGTTTATTGGAATTGTTTGGCGTACGATTTAAGAAGTATTTGGAGATAAGGATCAAATTTGTGTGGCTCTTTTCAGACATTTTGTTGTCTTTGTGTTGCTTTTTAATATGTAAAGAGGACCGGAGAGGCGAAGGTTTAAAACAAAATTTCGAAACATTATTTCGCTTTTATAAGCGAATATGTGCTAAATATACCTTTCAAATTGTTCGCATCTCCGTAATTATTTTGTAAGGAAACACGTAAATACAAGTCTCCTGATAATTGTGTTAAAAATAATTACACCTTCATCCCAATACGATATAGGAAAGCCTCTCATAATACATTTACGGGAAATTGCAAAGAAAACACAACGCCGTGTGTGAAAGGTTACGGTAGAACCTTTGTCCAGTTACAGCCATAGGAAATTGAACCGTACCGACATAGTAAAGTGGGTAAATAGTAAATTAATCGTGGAAACCGTTTCCTATTATCGCACAAAACATGGGCTTATGGTCTTACCGCACACTTCCGTGTACCGTTGGTCTTTTGTTCCTGATATTATTGAAATTCCACCTCTCTGGCTTATCCTTATACATAATGTACCTGGGATCCAATAATTTCCTTTGAATATTCCTACCATAAGCACACAAATAAGGCCTTCAATGAAATGATCAATAACTTAACACTTTAACTGTCAAGATTAAAATCGTGAAAGCCAAACCGCTAGCGTCAGGCACCGTGGGATTCTAATGGTTTTTTGTGGAAAGGTGATAAACGAGCAAACGGATCACCTAATGGTAAGCCGTCGACGTCAACCATGGACATCAAGAATACCAGAGGCGTTACAAGTGCGTTACCGGCCTTTTGGGGATTAGGGATATAAGGAATGTTTGCGATTCAGGGATTAAGGAAGGGGGTGATTGGGCCTCCGCTAACCTCACTCACACAACGAAACACAACGCAAGCGTTGTTGGCTCTCCTAAACTTTAACTAAATTTACAAATACTGAAGATTAAGCTGTGTATAGCTGAGTATTTGTGATTTATCACCAAGCTGATGATAAGATATCATCAGCAATAATAATACACTTATGAAGAAAGATATCCTACCTCTTTAAAGAGGGGTTGCAAAAATCCCCACACTTGGCAAAATTTGATTAATTAAGAAGGCCATCTTGCCCACCCGTACTCTCTATTAGCTGTTCACAGTTTCGCAGTAGACCAAACATATAATGGACTAGTACTAATGTTTTTACTATAAACGAGTACTAACTTAGCAGTTAAGTACATTAAAGGCGTCAGCTGTGCATTATTACATGTCGTAAAAATTAATGGAGAGATAATAAATAATAATAATAATAAGCCCGCAGGGCACCTTGAGGCGAGGTGACGGGCATTAGCGATCCCGCGGGCTACCATCATCCCGAGTGCTCCAGGGAGAAGTCACCGTTCCTTCATCTCCGGCTTGCCTTAATTGGCTGGCTGGAGTGAAAGATGACAAGGAACAGGTCTCCCACCTCTGGCTTGCCTTCATTGGCCGTCCAGAGTGGAGTCGCGAGAGCAGTGAACCTGCTCGGAGGGTAAGAAACTATTCGTAAGTCGCGAGTGGGCCAGGGATGCAGGAGGCTTCGGCTGGAGCAGATGATCTGAGTAGAAAGCGGTGGTAGTTTCTTAACACTTCAGCCACTCACATTCTCGTTGCCCCTCTGTTGCTATATCTAGCAACCATTCGGGGCCCGGTGGTGAGTTGGCGAGTCTCCGCCTGCCATTTTACGTGTAAAAATTACATTGTTTCGGCAGGTGCCATAGTCATCCATAGTTCCCAATTTACCAGTCCACAGCAACCCATCCATAGCCCTACCTTTTTTTTTTTCCATTATCACAATAGTCCTACACTAACCGGGGACTGTCCTTGGGTGCATTTCCATAGTGCATACAGGGATAGTCACCGGTTTGTGTGTCCAGTACATTTAGATTAAAGTTGTCTAAAGGGCCTCTGCGCAGTTGGCTTCGGCCCCTCGTACGCCTCCCAAATGACCGGGACCCTGTGGTCCCGTGAATGGTAAAGACATACATAATAATAATAATAACTCTTTATTTCAGACTCTAAGATCCATAGTTACATGCACAATATTTATAAATACAAATATAATTATAAAATATAACAAAAAAAAAAAAAATTGATAATTGTAGGTATATGTAAATAAACTAATTAATAACATAATAATAGGAGGAAAAAAAAAATATGCAAATTAGGTGACCATAGCCAACCATCGTCTGTACGTTGCAGTCAAATGCAGGCGGTCAGCCAAACTCGTAACAATACCATTCTTACACATGCCAACTCTGGATATAAAGGAGGCTATCCTTTTGCGCTGTATGGCATTAAAGGTGTCAATACGAGCATCAAAAAACATCCCCGAAGCACTGCAACCTCTCGGTAGTCCCATGAGTTGCCTGTAGACGTTGTTGTATGTGACTCTGATGGCATTGTGCGATTTTTTTGTATAATTAGTCCAGAGTTGACACGTGTAGAACGTCTGACAAAATGATTTAAACAGTGTTACTTTCACGTCAGGCGCTGCACTACAAAATTTTCTGGCGATCATATTGCCCACTACGCACAGAGCACGTCTCTGTCGCTCTATATCCTCATCATCTTTCAGGTTGGAGGTTACAATGTGACCCAGGTACCTGAAATGCTGAACAACTTTCACAGTATGCCCATTTAAGCGCAGCTCCGGCACATTTCCGGGCCCCTGTCTCGATCCAAAGACGACCATTTCCGTCTTCCTTACGTTGTATGTAAGATCGTGCTCTCGCGCATACCTCTCGCAAACACTAACTAGCCTTTGCAGCCCCTTGATCGTAGGACTGAGCAGCACCATATCGTCGGCATAGCTCAGATTGTTGACATATCTGCCATCCAATCTCAGTCCGACGGGTGTACCGCTCAGTTCCACGACCAAATCATTAACATAATAGTTAAAGAGGTCAGGTGAGGTCACCCCGCCCTGCCTCACACCACATGACAGTCTGTATGGATCCGACATTTCAGTGTCCCATCTGACGCTGTTGGTCTGATTACTATACCAGTATGCCATCAGACCAACAACCTCAGAGGGAACTTCCGACCCGTGCAATTTTGACCATAGAAGGTCATGATTTATCGTATCAAATGCACGGCTCAGGTCCAAAAAACATGCGTAGACTGTGGTATCGTTCTCGGTGTAATACCTAACAACCTCCTTAAGCGAGAATGGTGAGCTGCTCATTAGGAATGTTTAGGTAAATTTATATTTGAATGGGCTGTAAATTATAGATCGTGGAACACTCCAGCTATTAACCGTGGTAAAAAATAACAGTTCATGATACTTTTTATTACGCTTGTATATTTTTTATATGATAATCAAAGATGTATAAGTAACACTCCCTTTTTTTTCGATAATTTCTTAGTAATTAATTGCGTCTTAAGATACAAGGATATTATAATTACAAAATTCGTGTTATAAATTGAATTCCAAACCAAAAACTCACTTTCAAACATTCCAACAACCACCCAATACAAACACTACAATAAAAAAACAACATCCGATTGAACGACCCACAATACGTCCCAAGTAAGTCAATAGTAGAATTTATTTTTAAAATAATAAAGCACACGTTTCCGTGGAGCCTTCGTTCTTCATTTCGCGGGACACGGTCAATTGGGTCCTTTGTCCTTCGAACAGAATTTTCCGACCCATTGCCAGTTTGTCTATACAACTCAGTAGAGAAAGTACGATTATTTATCGTATTGACATTCCATTGGCGTTCGGAAAAGGTCTTTTGCGAAATTCCTTTGTCATTTTAAATGAGTTACACATATTTTGTTTGTTGTTTCAACGAGGTTTTTAATGTCGTTATTGTGAAAATACCGTTTTGTTGCCTGATTGACTTCTTTTGTAATTTAGACTGCACAGTTGTCGCGGTGGTTGTACAACCGGTTGCCGCGCAACGTGCCACGTGTTCGATTCCCGTACGGAACAGCTCTTTGTGTGATCCACAGATTGTTGTTCCGGGTCTGGGTGTCATGTTTATGTGAAATTGTATGTTTATAAATACACCCACGACCCAGTAGAAAATCCTAGTGTGGGGAGAAGCTATGAAAAAAAAATGCAAAGTTTACCGTTATTGGTTGGACCATCAGTGACCTCACTCACATGGCGAAAGACGTAGCAAGCGTTGTATTAGACACTTTGTTGCTGCGAGACTGTGGCATCGGCCTTTTCACCAATTTGGACCAAATCGTGACTCTTCTACATATAAACCATTGTTTTGTTATCTGATAAGTCTCTAATAAAGTCTAATGCCCTAATTACAAATTTCCAATCAGGAAATGAGACACACACAATTAATTAGCAGGCTTCAGCACTCCTTCTATAGTCCAAAAGATTTAAGAGGTCAATGAAACCATTTTCCATAAAGAGAAAAGAGGAATGACATAGTTCATTGACACCACAATAACTTAGGGTTTCTAATTAATTCATTATACAGAACAATGCTAATTAACCCTGTTATAAATCATCCACAAAGATAGAAAATGAAGGAATAAACCTTTTTGATGAGAACCTCACGATCGTTGCCATGCATATCAACAATAGAAATAAGGTTACAGAAAATTCTTTAGACATTTTCGTAGATTACTATCATTAACGACCTGATTCCTTAATCTTAATTAATGGTATCTTCATTATAATTAAAGGAAATTACTTCAGTAATTAAACCTGACTACGGTGTCACACACACTTAAGAGGACTGTTATTTGAGCTCTTATTTATGTAGGAGAAGAAAATTAAAGCTTCGTCGGCCGAATAGATCTGCCTGAAATGTAGGGTGTTCATTCATGGTTGGGCAAAGTGTTGTACGAAATTTCATTTGAATTTTAATCTACATTTTTTTTTGATAACGCTCCACTATAATTTTCGTTTATTTACGGTTAGGTATTATGTGATTACTTTATACACAGACCAGAAATATTAAGCACCAATGGCGCTTACTCTTGAAACCAATCTCAATGTCAATGCAATTTCAATATAAATCTAAACTCAATACCATTTAGTTCATTAAATATCCACGCAATACGAATGCAATGGGCGCTAGGGTTGCGATTAAGGAATTTCACAATGTAAATGTCGAATGATCGGAATTGGATTCAAGAGTAAGCCCCCTGGAACCACCACTTTGTGGTACATGATTATTTCGCGTACGAATCGAACGACTGCCTCGTTGGCCGAGTGGTAGCAAGTGCCACTGCCGGGCAAGGGGTAAAGGGTTCGATTCCCGGTTCGGGCAAAGTATTGTAAAGGGTTTTTAAAAAAAATCTCAGTAGTAGCACGGAGTCTGGTAATGTGCCCGGTATATGGCAATAGGCTCACCCCCTATTACACGGGACTCATAACATAAATTGTGAAAAGTGGGTGTTACTTCTGTGTGCACCTCTGCCTACCCCTACAGGGATAAAAGGCGTGATGTTATGATATGAATCGAACGGCGTAGCGTAGCAGCGTACCATAGCAATCGCGTAATCACTGCGCACTGCGTTAATCGAGCAGCTATCGTGCAGAATTATTTTTGAAAATTAATTAATTTAGTAAACTAATTAGGTACCGTTCATTCATAAGACAATCATTCTGTCACCATAAATTTTGTAACGGTCTCAGAGCAAACAATTCATTAACTTTTTTAGGTTTTCTGTAACATTAAAACCATCAAATTAAATGCTTCATTACGTTTAATACGAATTCTTTATACCTTTTACAATTTACGTGTTGCAATAATTACTACGTTAATGCTTTCAGTTTTAGTTGCATGTTACAAGCATTAATGGAACATTATCGCAGTACCTCTACCATAAGTTTAAACTTAAAGCATTAGTATTTTGTCATCACTTGATTGCGACGACGTAAATTTTTTGTATGAAAAATTTTACAGCGCCTCTACTGGTCGCTTATGGAACTAAATGTTTTTTTAATTTCGTTGCCGTCAGATACTTTTTTAAGGGACAAGCAGTCCTCAATCTCCAAACACCTTTCCTGTAAGCCAGGAGCTACCATAAATACACCGAAACACTGAAGTCCGGTGCATCCCAGGGATATGAATAGCTGTCCCACCATGAAATAAATCAGAAGAATTATTGTTAGAGGAGACAAAAAACTAAATCATTTCCATACAGCCAGCTATACAAATCGACAATCCTATTGTTTTAAACGCGTAGTAGAGGTACAGGAGCACACGTACAACACGTGTAAGATTCGCGAGAGATCTCTGTTTGATTTATGAGAGCCTAGTACTCAGTACTCCATTACCCAGTGACGCATTGCATGTCTTCACTGAGTGCTAATTAAACTACTTAGTTAAACTACATCGAGATTAATTAACGTCTTATAATTTCGTATATTAGGTTTGTTAAATTTATTTAAAGCAAATAATTAAGTTTGACAAATAAATTTTTGGATGTTTAAAAGCGAAAATAACTTAAATAAAACTGTAATTGATTGTTTTAACATTATGAAATGGATTAAAGTGTCTTAGTCATTTTATCTTTAAGGGGAAAAGTTAATTCTATTGAAAAATGTTCGATATAATTTACTAGAGGACTTGGTAGTTTAACAAGATCTGTGACACTAAATATATGTACAGGATAAATGTTTTAATACACTCGTACCTATGTATTTATTATTGAACTCAAATTATTCCGGGAAACTAGAAGGTGAGCGACGTTCAGTACTTATAACATTTTTCAAGTTGATATATTACATTTGATATTGTGGAAGAACATGGAGGTCGAATTGCACTTGAAAACGTCAGTTGCCAGTTTTGTTCAATACAAATTTTATGGAAGTCTAAATAAAGTACAGGCGAAGTACATACAATAGAAGTGAAACCTCTTTATTGCTTATATGCTATAGGTAAAAATATAATTTATATTCTTTGAAAAGTTTCTCGTATGGCAGATTAGATTAGCTCTATTGTCCGTAGGTAAATATATTGAACTAGCTTTTACTCGTGGCTTCGCTCGCGTCACAAAGGGATAAAAAGTAGCCTATGTGACATATACCAATACACACAGCGCCATCTATAACAATAATTTCGTTTTCCCTCGAGAATATCAAATTTTTCCGGGATAAAACGTACCCTATTATTTAATCTGGACTTCTAACTTTACGTCTGCAAAAATTCAAAGCAATCGGTTTAGTTGTTACGACGTGAAAGAGGAACAAACAAAGAAACAAACTCACTTTCCGATTTATAATATTAGTAAGGATAAAGGTTTAGGTCACAAACATTGGTAGTTTGGACAAAATATTATCAATAAGAACTTCGATACTGTAAAATTGTAGTTTTCACTTCTGGTACAATCTTGGTAAATATTGTGCATTACAGGGTTTTACGTTCGCCTTTATGTCCTGCTTCCCCGTAGTGTATAGTAGCGGGTCAACACTCGAACCCTACACCAGCATTTGAACCTGCCGTTTGACACACGGGCACTTGTCTCTTGCAGCCAGTGATGTCAAGGGAGTGCTAAACCACTGAAGAGTTAATCGCTGTATAGGCTCTAACCCAATTTTTTCTAACCCTCATCTACCGAGCTAATAACCTAAAATTTAAAATAAATGTTCCAGCTATACTGTCTACCTACTTTTATTAAATATCCTACTAGGAATAGGCTTAGGTTAGGTTAGGTAGGATAAAGTAGCGTAGCTGTAACCTCAGCACCGGGACTAATATACACTTCTCTACTTACCGCTTTGAAGAATAAAATGTATGATGTCGTATAAAAAGTACAATATTAAAGTTCCTAACATAATGTAATAACGAAATGTAGTAAACCAAACTGAAGTAATAATTCTTCTCATTCCTATATTTTTACGCTGACTAAACAAAAACCAAATAATCGAAAGCTATAGAAAATCAATCAAATATTAATAAGCTTCGATAAATAATGATAATAAAGTAAATGCCGCGGAGAGTTATCGGTTTGATCAAACCGATAACCTACTAGATCTACTCATATCGATAAATAATCGATATAAGTAGGTCTATATAAAACTTCTTCCGCTTTTGTGTAGATGACAGACAAACCTCTACTAAACTCACTAGTAGTAAATATTATGTAGGTTCCTGGATTAGTGTAGTGGAGCACAAGGGATGATTGTTACGGAATTCCTAGGGGATGGGAACTATTAAACACTTACTATTAATAAGAATCGTATTGGCCTGGACGTTTCCAAGTATAAAGTGGCTGTTCTTAATTTACTTATTAAACACTCTGTGAATAAGAATCATATTGGCCTGGACCTTTCCAAAGATAAGGTTTTTATTCTTAATTTACATATATTATGACTGAATGAATATAGTATGAATTAACTAAAAATTTGTGGGTTACTCACGTGAATATACTTACAAAAGCTCTACTAGTTTCGAGCCACAGAGGGCTCGTTCTCAGGTGCATCGTGCTCGGTCGCGGCGATCGATGTCGCGATTTTTAGTTAATTTATTATGTCATACGATAGTTATTATAAAAATGTGACGTATGAGTTTATTTAAGCGTTCCTATTTAGTAATAAATCACTGGTATTAAAAAAAAACATTGCCCCACACTAGGATTTTCTCCTGTGTCGTGGGTGCGTTTACAAACATACAAGTGCACACACATGGCACCCAGACCCGGAACAACAATCTGTGGATTACACAAAGAGTTGTTCCGTGCGAGAATCGAACCTGCGACACGTTGCGGGGTAGTCAGTTGCCCAGCCACCGCGCCAACAGTGCAGTCTTTATTTCTTTTTTTAATAATTAATTACTTATTTCAAATCGTCCATCCCATTTAAACAAGTGCATCCATAAGTCCGTATGAAGCTTTGTTCTTTAAGATTTTACAGGTTGATTAATATGTTTATTATGAAAATATGAAGTGCGAAGTCGCAGGCTAAACCTAGTTTACACAATTATACAGACAGGGAAGTTGATTTGTATTCATTCGTGCGTAATGTTACCGAACTGTGCGAGTATTTCCGATGATGGCCGAATTTCGCCGAAGCGTTTTATAGCCTTTGTTGACATATTACGCTACTACGTTTTACCCGCTGCTTCGCTTACAGGAAAAATAAATAATACTTACTTTTGCCAACGGATATTCCTTCATCTATCTAGTACAAAATATTACACAGAGCAATATTGCCAATTAACAATTTTAATTATTGCTTTAGCATTTTATTATAGTTAGGAACACTATAAGCGTACTTTGAAATACGCCGAACTAAGTTGTGCCAAATCAAAATAAACTTTACTTAAAGACATATTAAGCACTATTCCCAACGGTTCTAATACGTCATTATAGAGTCTATCTGAATTTTATCATTATGATTCCCTTGTGGGTGCGATTCAAGTTAATAATTAAATTCAATCAGTACTTCTGTCCCTCAGGTACAAAATGACGGAATTAAAAAGTTGACCGAAGCTTATCGTTGCTATGGTATTTTGAAAATTTGGCCTACATAATATTATTGAAGATGTGTCCTTTGGGAAAATGCTATTAATTACTATTCGTGCCTGGCTTCTAAATACTTCTTGTAAAAATATGAATTTGTCTTAATAGGCGATCATCGGATTTGGTATTAACAGGAAATAAGACAATATAATAAGGATTAATTCAATTAATTAGGATGAAATTAATGTGAAGGAATAAAAATCACGCACATTCTTTTTTGACAATAGGGTAGATGCCTTATTTTTATTGTAATGTCCGTCTGGTAGATTATTTTAAATCATTAGACACGTGTTTTTTATTTTCTTACAGAAACAAATACTTTCGACGATATATTGATTTGAAATGTTACGTGATGTCTATATACATTTTATACGTAGAAATGACGTTTTAACCCCCTACTCCTAAACATTGATTCGTTTTATCTAAGTATTATTTGATTATACGACAAAATACGTGTCTATTATTTTTTGGCCTGGCCTGACCTGTGTGAATCTAAGAATTGAGACGGAGGAAGTGTTTTCCTAGTAGGGACAATATGAGGTTCTTCAAGAAGGTAGTAAATAGTTTTGTACAGGTCGATAAGCCGCATGTAATGCCCCAAGTTATGCAAGCGTTAATTTTTTGCGAACGTCGTGGAATAAAATATTTTTTCTATCATCATTTCTTTGTAGAAAACAATCGCGGTAGCCCAATTTATAAGGCGTCTGAGATTAATCCTAACAGTGACTGCAACTCCCATCAGTACTTTAACATCAGTTATTGTTACTTTACCACTTTCTACCTGATCAGGCTTTTTGAGAAAACGGACAACTACAAAAGGCGACCCTAATAGAAACTCTAACTTAAGGACCTCTGGAAAAGTGCCAAATGGGAACTAGGTGTATCAGCTGTTGCGCAATTAATTAAGGCCCAATTCAATTTAAAGTAGACACGGGCTCAGGTGTCTTTAAAAGGTCAGTGCAAAAAATACCTAAACAAACAGACCAAAAGGTCCCTTTTTACTAGCATATTGTCTATATGAGTACAGTCATCCATTTTTTTAGTGTATGTATGTACGTAATCGTAAAACAAATAGTCCATGATATTTAATGGAGCTTCCAATTTATTTCGGAATCTCTGATGGATTGCTCTGATCCTGTACCGTAATATTGTTATAAATTACATTTATTCGTATTCGATGAACTTTTGTAATAATTCTACTGTTTATTTGTTGGTTTTCTTGTATTTCAATTCTATTGTGTACTCCTCAAAGTTTATTTTGCTTTATTGTTTTTTGAGAACGTTATACATAGAAATGGAATTGAATTAATATTAGTTCGTGGTTTTAGCGGACTAATTTTAGAGTTTGCGTGTAGCCAATAAATAAATATAAACATTTTCCTTGTAGATATCTGAAAAGCAATATTTCTGTTACTAAAGAACTTATGGAATAAACCTAGAGTTAATATGTATTTATGTTTCTAAATATAGACACACTCCAAATGTAAAGTAAAAATGATTTTTGCTAGTCTTGAACGAAAATAAACATATTTATTTTGTACCCTAAATATCTAAACACCTTATTTTTATGTCATTCAAAAATCAAATGAATAAGGCTTAATACAACATACATTTATGTAGCATCGCAAAATTCTTAGCAAAAAGTTGACAAATCACAAATTGTGAGATATAACTTAATACATTCCAGTTCACATTTATAAATGAACTTGTTGAAAGTATTCTTGTTTTGTACAACAAGTTTTTTGTTGGAACACGACATGTTTTTGAACAAAGTGACGAGTTTTGGGGGAGTCCTTACAAACTGGAAGTTCGCTGCTGATTAATTTTCGGACTTGTCAACATCTGAGACCTTGTGATTATTTTGTGTGGGGGTGTTTGTGATGCTGTGTTACGTATGAATGGGTTCACAAAGTTCATGTGAGTTGAACTTGATTACTGTGTTGTTTAAGGTACTTATTTGATAATGTTGTATTATTTTTTTTATTCAATACTACTTGAAACGTTGCCCACACTTATTGGATTTTCATCTGTGTTGTAGGTGCGTTTATAAACATACCAGTTCAGGTACTCATGACACTCAGACTCGGAACAAAAATCTGTGGATCACACAAAGAGTTGTTCCGTGCGGGAATGGAACCCGCGGCACGTTGCGCCGGCTGATTGCCCAACCAGAGCGCCAACCGTGCAGTCAATAGTTTAATTTACTTATGTTGTACTATTTTCTATGGTTTTTGTAGTATTTTGCAAAATGAAATTGTAAGTCTGAGTGAATTTTAGAGTCCTAAAACTGGTTAATATTTACATTCTTGCAATAGTAAAAGAAGAATCATTTAATGAAGAAATTACGACAAGTAGAAAATTGTTTCGATTGAAAAAAACTGGGAAAAAGTCTAGGAGTTTACATGAAATCGAAATTAATAGCCCAAAGTAACGAAAGCGCTAGAGGAACTATGTTAGTTTTAGGTGCTGTAAAACTTAATAAAACATTAGTCGAAAAGACGCGAACTAAAAGCGAACTAATTCTATTACTGGTAGAACTTTCTGGAATTTTCTGTTACGTAACAAAAACGATCTGTACCGAAAGATATATTAAATTTTAAGGCTTAACGGCAAAGAGACTGTGAAGTTGTGTAATATAAAAGCAATTTGTCAGTGGAGAACAAAAAAATGTACTTTTTCAACGAAATAATATTAAATTCTCGCCGAACTAATTCCTAGTAAGTGTGTGGAAAGATACGACGTATTAATTTGTCGAGCTGTAGATTAAAAACGCATTAAGGCTTCTATGTATATGGTGGTGTATTGTTATGTGATGGGTTTATACAGCGTGACAGAAACAGATGTACGATTGATGAGTGTACACATTCTTTTTAAAATGAATATAGTTTCCATATTGCAGCAGTTTTCGCTAGTGGCTAGTCTTGCTTTTTTTCTTTTTTTTTAAAACGTTGTCCATAACTAGGTGTTTATCTTGTGTCGTGGATGCGTATACAAACATATACAGACACAATGACACCCAGACCTGAGAGGGTCAGACAGACAGAGTTGCTTCGTGAGGGAATTGAACTATGACATCCTGCTCAGTAAATCTTTGAAACTGTGACAAAATGATATAATTTTGTTTTAGTCTTACTTTAATTTATAGAAACCTTAACAGCTCAGTGTATAACGTTGAATCAGATCAAATCCTTAAACCATGAAGATGAAAAGGTACTTTTGAAAGATTGGCACACTTATTCTTCTTAAGTTGGCAAAGGTTTAATGGGACACGCCCGTCACAACTTCTCAAAACCGCTGCAACTCCTGTGAGACAGAATCTACAGTAGATACAACCTTGAAAACACCGAAACACTGAAGTCCATGAATACCTGTCTTGGTTGCAACGAAGTGAATCAGAAGATATTATAAGAGGAGAAGAAAAAAAAACGATAGTTTCCACTTCCCTCGGTGAATTACT
Organism: Spodoptera littoralis; assembly: GCA_902850265.1. Classification (NCBI taxonomy): domain Eukaryota; kingdom Metazoa; phylum Arthropoda; class Insecta; order Lepidoptera; family Noctuidae; genus Spodoptera; species Spodoptera littoralis. The sequence goes on from LR824542.2 coordinate 13,365,601, forward strand.
GCAGGAGACAGAGTGAATTAAGCCTATAGGCACAAAAAAAGAGACTGTACAACTGGTTGAACCCCAGTCGCCAAGCACCACAGAAGTTGGCAGACTTCTCTGGTATTTTGGGTGTACATGAGCGGCGCTGATCGCTCACCATCAAGAGATACCGACGTAAGTTAATTTACCTCCTATTTCATAAAAAATACAGCAATACAACCACCAAATTAAACAAAACAAACTGAACAGATTTTAGTCGAAACAAATGAAAATATATTGAGTCTTCTGTTGAGGCCTAAATACGCTTGCTTCTTGCATCGACCATTGTTTTTGTCTCTGCATCACCCAAAGGTCTGGCTGGAGGAGAATGCCCTAGGCATTAAGCCCACCTTGTACATTAGTGAAATAAAATAAAACAATACCCACAAAGCTTGCCACAATATCAGTCCCTGTGTCAAACTTCGCGCCTGGAAAGTTGAGTTCCATTGAAATTTTGTGTAAAACAAGGCAGCTGTCATCAAAGTCCGCTTAGTATGAAGACAGGTGGTATTACCAGCCTACAACTTTGTGACGCCATGAATATTTTCCATCAATAACGAGCGAGCGACGTGTAATTGTGCACAATTTTCAGAAGTGAACTGAGAGAAGAAATTTATGTTTTATGAGTTATTTTTAAATGGGATGAGCGGAGGCGCTTGTTACACTGTGGGTATCCATAATCACTTACAGTCTGGTAATTAGTTTTTAAATTCCCTTTATTTTATTAAAAAGAGAGTACTTAGTGCCCTAAAATGTTGATAGTAAGTAGCGTCATTTTTAATGGGATAAGCCGGTAAATGAGCAGCTGGATCACCTGATGGTAAGTAATTGGCATCGCCCATGGACAACCGGAACACACGAGAGGCGTTAAAAGTGCGTCACCGGTATTTTGAGGATTCGGAATTTGAGGATTGTTGGCTATTCAAGGGGGATTTTTTTTAAGGGGGGAAAATCATCGAATGACTGCTCCCGCCTGGGTGAGGCGGAAGGGAGTGTCAGACCCTTACTGACTAAAAACCACCCCGTTCCTTCTGCTGCACGTCGAGCCGGAGCCCCGGTTACCCGTTAGGTTCTCCGCGACATTCAAGGGGGATAATTGGTCATCAGTAATAAGTTGGATGAACTTAGGAACTTAGTGTTGAGCACTAGGTTGAATTACAGTTGAAATAACAGCACTTCACTCGACCAAGCTACTTTTATTCTTTCATCTAACCCGAGAACTTATGTTCGATAGTCGTTAATTTTACTCAAAAAAAGAACATAACATTTTCTATCACACAAAATACTATACAACAAACCAACGAAGAGAATACCCCTACATTTACAAATGCAGGGTTGCAACGATGTATCATTACGAATCTCTGTTAGTTAGCAGTAACAAATAGTTGAAGATGGCGGACCTTGCCACAGCGCACCGCTAGACTCGGTGTACCGAGACATTAGTCAGGTAGCCACCGTTCCTTGCAAGGAAATTTTGTTACAAGCAATTGTGGTTCTGTTTTGTTAGTTGATTAAATGCAGGTAGATTGTTCCTCTGATTGAGTGGACGCAAGTAACATTGTAAATCAAGGAAAAGCAAAATAGTCTGTGTTTTTCTAGCAGAAATGCACATTACGGCACTTAATGCCACTGTACAATGTAACACTGACTTTTTCACTATTTATGTTATGAGTCCCATGTAGGTAATAGGGGATGAGCCTATTGCCATATACCATAGAGATTTTTTTAAAACCCAATAATATTTTGCCAGACCCGGGAATCGAACTCGTGACCTCTTGCCCGAGTCGCACTTGACCACTCGGCTAACGAGGCAGTCGTTTGTTTTTCTACTTATTTTAAAAGGTTGTCGTATAATATTAGGTTTTTATATGAGTCTTTGTTGCATTTACAAAAACATCACGCCCGAAGAAAATCCTAGTGTGGGGTAATGTTTTTTTAAACAAAGAATCGAGCTTGAGAGATACTTTATCCTCAACCGTTGCGCTTAAGAAAAAATCTATAAATGAGAGAGACAGGTAAATCTAGATTAAAGAATAAATCTTATTCCAGTCTAGGGTAAGATAAGATTGGTTGAGGTTGTCCTTGAAATCTACACATTACGTCACAACAACAGACTACTTGTCTGACTGTGCAACATAATTGTTCTAAGTAGCGTCCTTATTTTATACCCTCCAGACTAATGCTAAGTAAGTAGGTACAAGCTATTTTAGGAAATTCTCAGTCCTTGGCGGCTAAGTCCTAATATTACCTAGTAATGGCGTAGCAGTCTCGCCTACGAAGGCCTAATTATATAGCTCGAGAGGTTTTCACAAAGATTCATGGTAAAATACAAGTATGTACGTATTATTTTGTGCATTGAGCCGTGATTTGCTTTAGATATCAGACAAATATGTACTTTATATTAAGAAAACACGTGTTTCAACGAACACAACCAACTTTTCACCAATTGTCATAACAGGAAAAATATCCGATTTTCCTTAAAAAATTGGTCTCCGGTGAGAAAACCTTGAAAAAATCCTTAACCAACAAAATTCAAATTGCCAATCTACATCTTATGTGCCATAAAATATGGGAAAAACTACGTAAACGTTCACAAACAAGGGTCGTGCGCACCTACCGTCGATAGAAGAGAAATATCGCCAGTTAGTTATCAGATTTATTGTATTTCGGCTATCATCGGGAAATATCGGAACGGGTATAAAACAAGAATTGGCGGTCCAGACGAAAGCCATAAAATTTATAGGAATCATAACAAAAGTAACAACGCCCAGAGGTACCTTATATTCTGCGCTTTATTTTATTGTCGTAGACAAAATTTTAGTTTTTGGTTTTTTGGCGATAATAATACTTATTGGACGTTTCGAAATCGTGCATTGACAGTAATTTCGATGAGTGTGGCATTTATTTTGTTGTACAAATCTATTTTGTATAGGTAGCAGAGGGCGGGATATGTAGCAGAGGGCCTACCCGTGATGCAACCTACGGAAAACACTTTCTACTTTAGACCCATAGATATTCAGGACACACGTAGAATAATCCTAAAAAATAAGATTAGTCACGGAATAGATGAGCTACCCCCTTCCTTGATAAGACTCTGTGCTGAGGAACTTGCTGTACCCCTTTGCGTGCTGATAAACCAGTCCTTTGACGAAGGAATATATCCCAGTTTCCTTAAATAAACCATTATAAATCCAATTTCAAATTCTTAACAATAGTTATATAAGATTTTAAAATAACGAAATGATTGTATTAATTAAACAATATTCATGATTTTTATTATTTTGTAAGTAGAGTAAGTACTTTTGCAGTGCCCAAAAGGGAACATATTTTGTCAAAAATTGTAAACCACCCTGTACACACTACAGATGCATTAAAGTGATTTGAATTTGAATTAGGTATTGCTTGTTGTACATACATAAACATAATATTATTTACTTAAAAGATTCCTTCTAAAAATAAAATATTCCGTTCCCAAAAATAGCCGAACGTCTTTTGTTTTCAAAGGAGGATATTATCATCAAACTGATCCGATGTTCGATATGCCACAGTTTCATATATTTTTGCTGTTAGAGGAAAAATATTGCTGAAAGAGCACGCAATATTCTATTTTTCACCTGTCTTTTTCCTGGGGTAACAAGAAAAATGACGTCACTTTGACGGAAATTTTGCTTAGGCAGATTTCCTAGAGGAAATTTGAGGAATGAATAAACTAGCGAATTTGACTATAGAAAACATAGTTATACCAGAAATCTGTATCACGTAAGATTTAAAATAAAAATATATATTTATTGTTTCTTTGTTATTTATTTGTTTCTTTGTGCTTTGTTTTCTTTGTTTCTTATGCTAATGGTTGGTACCTTTACCGTAAAATGGGTAAATTTCATACCATTACTTCTGTGTTAGGTATCGAAATGACATATTCAATTAACTTACATTTATGACGATTTAGTACGACCTAAAACTCAAACGAAAGCAGCAGATTTCTCGCACTCAACCGTCTCACACACACCCTAGAGAATTTTTCAGAACTCCTCTGATTTTCACGAAAAAAAAATCGCGTTTGGCAAATTTTCCTTATTCCGCCCGATCTTAGGGTAATTTTTCCAAGGTTCTATCGGCTATCTGAATTCTAAGCGCCTGCTACATTACCAAGTTCCTTGTCTGAATTCCGCCTACATTTGTGAATGTTAGAACATTTGCTATAAAACCGTTTCCTATTCAAATTAGTGAGGCATAGGGACTAGACACCATTGTTGTTTGTGAAATAAAACCTTTTTTACATTGTCTTCGAAAAGAATTGGAGGATCCTTGTCATGTGTTTGTAATGAGTGAAGCGTAATTACGTAAAAGAAAGGAATTTTCTTGTTAAATTCATTAGTTAATTGTATTACACTACTGCTATGTATACTTGGCTTGAGCTGGTGGTCTATATGGGACGTGGCTGATAACCAATTTTGACTTTGTATTAAATGGATGTGAAATTATTATAGTCTCATCTTTACTGATGAATAATTTAGTATCAAAGAAATCAATTTCTATAACATCAGTAAACGTAGACTTTTAATTGATAAATAGATACTTAAGGTAGGTACTTACGTTCTTTTTTGAAGACATTTTGATATTCCCTGATTTTTACACAATATAACATAAATAAAAGGATTAGATCTATTGTCATATACCTCCACATTTCCAGACTCCGTGCTAATACTGAGCATTTTTTTAAAAACCCACTTTGCCCGACCCGGGAGTCGAATCCGAGACCACTTGCCGTACTTGCGACCACTCGACCGACGAGGCAGCCTGATTTTTATCTTTCATTTACATTTCCTTCTCATTGCATTTTAGTAATATTCATTTAAATCGACATTATTTAAACTTTAGCGGCATTTCGCTAAGTATGTGTGCAGTTCTCGCTAATTTTAACTTCGACTATTCTAGCACCGATTTCGCTATAAGTGGCATAAGTGGTTTAATGTAGTCTCCTAACTGTTTCAGTGACTCTTGTAGTTTAGTTGTTAACTTTAACATTCACTTTGCAGTTTACTGTTTTATACAATTGCTTATTTGTTTTGTTGTAGTTTGTAAGGTAATGTTTTCGGTAAATATGTTGGTTATTTCTTTGTATTAAGTACCAACACAATTACGCCTGTTACGTGTTGTCGTATTTCGTTTTTTTTTATACTACGACAGTGGCAAAAGAGCACACGGCCCACCTGATGGTAAGCGGTTACCGTGGCCTATGTACGCCTGCAACACTTGGGGCATTACATGCGAAACCTGTTCACTCCCCTCTTGAAGAACCCCATGTTGTAGATGTAGCCCATTGGGAAAAACACAGCAGGGAGTTCATTACCCAATCGGAGGGTCCGTGGGAGAAAATTCCTCTGAAACCGAACTGTACGGGACCATTTGGGCTCCAATGTGTGAGCGTGAACTCCCCGTCGATGTCGAGCGGTGCGATGATATAAAAGTAGAAAAATTAGTTTCTGCATAAAGTCGACAGTTGTTCAACTTTAATTGTTAAGTATGTATTATTTAGGTATGTGGTGTCTATTTACGCTTGAATTAACGGCGGACTAAATATTCTATTGCCTAGTTTTTACATTGAATTGAATAGTGGGCCACAAAATAAATGTGATATGTTTAATGTTCGTGATCAGACCACCACAGATAGGGCCTAACAGTGCTGATACGAAGCCGTGGAAGACTTAACGGGTTGCCGGGGCTCCGACTCGAAGTGCAGGAGTAGGAACGGGGTGGTTTTTAGTCAGTAAGAGTCTGACATTTCCTCTCGCCTCACCCGGGCGGGAGAAGTCATTGGATGATATTCCCCCATCAAAAAAAAAGAATGTCATGTAATGGTAGGATGAGAAATTGTTACTAAAAAATTAGTACTCACTTTCATAACGTCTAGAAAACAACCTGTATTCTTAGTATTTTGAAAGCTTTATTTCGTAAGCACTAAGGCCGCTTTTCTTAACTGTCATTTATAACGGACATGTGCTTGACAGGATGTCTAAAAGATTTTCTTAAGAAAAACTACGATAAACAAATAATAAAAGAGATTTACTAGCAATATGTAAAGGCTGCTCATATTGCGGACACAATATTAATGGACGATACATAATATGTTTGTATGAATTGTGTCCCAACTAAGAGCATTATGTCCATAAAGTGTCCTGAATATTTCCCTATGAGGGTGAATGTAATCGAGTGTCAGAGATTGTAGTGAATTCGTACTTGCCACTTTGTATGACATTTCCTTTTCGTTATGCTAACCTGGTACCTATACATGAACAGTTGACGAAAATGTAGGTATATCTAATAGTGGGATGGTGGTTTTTTAGTGGTTATTTGTAGTGGACACAATAATATATTTAATACGCAATTCACATGTTTCAAATATGAACAAAAAATTTCATGAAAGATATATTTTTTAAGGCATAAGCCGGTAAACGAGTAGACAGATCACTTGATGGTAAGCAATCGGCGTAGCGCATGGATACCTGGAACACTAGAAGCGTTACAAGTGCTTTACCGTTACCGGGTTTTTGGGGATTAGGAGTTTGAGGATCGTTGGGGATTCAGGGATTAGGGAGATTGGGGAAGGGGAGGGTAATTGGGCCTCCGGTAATCTCACTCACACGATGAAACACAACGCAAGCGTTGCTTCACGACGGTTTTCTGTGAGGCCGTGGTATCACTCCGGTCGAGCCGGCCCATTCGTGCCGAAGCATGGCTCTCCCACACTAAATATGTACACGAATTTTGTTTTAGAAGCAAAGACGATAAAAGTTGGTGGTCCTGAAACAACGATTGCGGCATCTGGTGTATAGACTTGAATGCAGAACATACACACATAGACACGAAGGACATCTGTCATTATCTTAAGTCTGGTAACGTGGTAACCCATTACACACGCACACAGGTATAACTCACTGATATTTTGGTGCTTCAATCGTATGTGCCCGGTATATGGCAATAGGCTTACCCCCTATTACATGGGACTCATAACATAAATAGTAAAAAGTGGGTGTTACTTCTGTGTGCACCTCTGCCTACCCCTTCGGGGATAAAAGGCGTGATGTTCTGTTATGTTATTTTGGTGCTTCAATCGTTTCTAAGTAACATTATGACCGCCTTTTTCCAAGCCAAGAAGTCCCATGTAATAGGGGGTGAGCCTATTGCCATATAGGTACCGCCACATTTCCAGACTTCGTGCTACTACTGAGATTTTTAAAAACCCAGTAATACTTTGGCCGATCCGGGAATCGAACCCGAGACCCGTTGCCCGGCAGTCGCACTTGCAACCACTCGGCCAACGAGGCAGTCATTCAGCAGTTTTCTTAATTATAATAATTAAGAAAACCAATACTGTAATGAATCTCAAGTTATTTAGTGTTCTGCAATTTTAGTTTGTAAGAAGAAAATTAGCTGAAGACTTTAACCGGAGCTAGTACCTAATACAGAAGGTAGGTAATATCATCTTGACTATATCATGAGTCACTTCTCAAAAATACTGTTCCAGGAATAATGTTAAGATGGAATTCAGATTATCCAGAAAATAACACTGGAAATGTATCAAAGAGGAATTTCCTCTAAATCCTTTGCCTTGTTTACTTTAGCTTAAAATTAACGTGATTGCATTATATAAAGTGCTTTTAGTAGTTCATGAATATACTGTACAATATACATTATTAATTTATTATACATTTCGAATTCTTTTTAATTTTGTATCCATTTGCTAAGACTTTATAAATCTCGTATGAATATGTAATTAGAAGTTAAACCTTATTATATTCGTAAATTATACATAAAATCTCCAATTCAAAGCAAAATGAACTTTATACTAATTGCATTGCAGGTTAATTTATTTATAAGGCTACCTGTTCAAGTGTACAGACCTTTTTGTTTTATCAAAATTATAGGACCCAGTACATCAGATCTGGGTGCTTACTCTTGAAACCAATCTCAATGTCAATGCAATTTCAATCCAATAAAATCTCAATAATTATTCAATGTCAAAACTATACAACCCCTGTCGTAGCTCTTAAAGTAGCATTCAGAGTACGGAATATAAAACCAAATTAAATACTATTTAGTTCATTAAATATCCTCGCAATACGGATGCAATGGGCGCTAGTGTTGCAACTCAAGAGTACGAAATTTCACAATGTCAATGTCGATCGATCGGAATTGGATTCAAGAGTAAGCCCACAGGTGTGTAAGTTATCTCCTGATCATATAAGACATGCTAAGTGCAAAGTAACAGCAAAATGTCTTGGTGGATTTCATCGTTTTAATTAGTACAATACCAAGTGTATGTACGTGTGTGTATTTTCGTGAAAACGCTATTCACCTCGCAATACATATAATAGGTATCTCTCATAACTAGGTGCTTTCTATTTGCTTTTTAATTAAGGTAGACAAAACATAAGTATTTAAATAAGAACTGGTAATATTTATTGACTGCCAAAGTGAAGTACTATCATTGCCAGACATAGATTTTTTATGGGATAAGCCGGTAAACGAGCCGACGGATCACCTGATGGTAAGCAATCGGCGTCGCCTATGGATGCCTGGAACATCAGAGGCGTTACAAGTGCGTCACTGGCCTTTTAGGATTAGGAATTTGAGGGTTGTTGGGGACTCAGGGATTGGGAAAGGGGGGAGGGGTAGTTGGACCTTCGCTAACCCCACTCACGCGACGAAACACAACGCAAACGTTGTTTCACATCGGTCTTTTGTGAGGCCGTGGTATCGCTCCGGTCGAGCTCTCCCACACTGAAAGGATATCTTTCTTCTTACTTTTTTTTAACTTTGCCCCACTTTAGGATTTTCTCCTGTGTCGTGGGTGCGTTTACAAACATACAATTTCACAAACACGTGACACCCAGACCCAGACAATAATTTGTGGATTACGCAAAGAGATGTTTCGTGTGAGAATCGAACCCGAACCCAATGCACGGTAGCCAGTTACCCAGCCTTTGCAGTCTTTACCACGAATAACAATTTTTTTAAGGGCCTAAAATTTTGTAATCTAACTTCATCATTTTGGTACACACATCAATCTATACAAAACCAGTTTATCTTGGTGTCGCGTCGCATCATCTTTGCGCACATTTAACGTTCAGTTTATACTGGTTATGTAAAGCTCGATGTGTAGCCGTGTGTACACAAACACCGTATTAGAAGCATTGGACCAAAAAGATCGAAATAACTAATATTTTTTTACTAAAATCGACTGCCTCATTGGCCGAGTCGTCGCAAGTGCGACTGCCGGGCAAGGGGTCTCGGGTTCGATTCCGAGAGCTAACTGGACGACACTGAGGTCGGACGTGCCGCGTTACTTAAATATTATTTTCTTCTACCTACGTTTATTATATTGAGTCAAGATTATTCAATATAGAATTATTTTATAGTATTATCCATCGAAATATATATATCTAGTACTTGCGCGGCTGTTAAAGTTTATAACAATTTATTGTATCGTTTTCACCCCGAATCGGGGTTCACCGCTCCGGTGCCGGACTTAGCTGGTATTATTTGGACTACCCTACAACCAACCTTCCATCTACGCTACGACGACCACCGGACTACCCTTGTGGCCGACCACGCATTCGCCGATCTATCAGGGCAGTGGTATTAATTGATGGACTTTTCATGTGTTGGTCTTAGTGAATATTAAAGAAGCCACTGTATTTCGCTTGTTCTTATATCTTTATATTTTATTATACCTTCCTATTATTATAGCAGCTGTTTTATTCATCTAACGAGGAAAAGTTGTTACACTAATACATACTTGTAATACTTTGCCCGACCCGGGGGTCGGGCAAAGTATTACTGGGTTTTTAAAAATCTCAGTAGTAGCACGGAGTCTGGAAAAATGTGCCCGGTATATGGCAATAGGCTCACCCCCTATTACATGGGACCCATAACATAAATAGTGAAAAGTGGGTGTTACATTGTACAGTGGCATTAAGTGCCGAAATGTGCACCTCTGCCTACCCCTTCGGGGATAAAAAGGCGTGATGTTATGTTATGTATGTTTTTTACTAAATCTACTAAAATGACGAAATTCACGAGTACCTGAACATACCAACGGTAGCGTCAGAAATAGACCGCTATAAGAAACAACATTGTGAGCGTCTCGCCCACCACCCCAATCCACTGGTCATGGAATTACTTGACAATGCTAAAATTGTAAAAAGGTTAAAGCGACACCTTATAATATAGAGGTAAGTGACAACAGGCATTGTGGCCTGTTGTACTCAAAAGCCACATCCCACTTCACCACATCTGATTATAGACTATAATTATAGTCTGGCGACTGAACTAAATCGGGCCATTCATCCGTTATTTGTTTCGACGTGCTTGTCAAAACACCATGATATATGGATTTAAATCTCCAATGATTAACAGCCTACAGGCCAAACAAATATATTGTTTTGTGTTACAAAATGAATTTTGTAAAACAATACGTTTCGCGAAATGTTCCCTAAACATTTGTTAACAACACGTCGTATTTTTGGATTCCATTTTGATACGGGACTTATGAATAAAATTTATCTGAATGAACAGCAAAAAATATGTAAAATAAGGAAAAAATATTATAAAGATTGCCTCGTTGGCCGAGTGGTCGTAAGTGCGACTGCCGGGCAAGGGGTCTCGGGTTCGATTCCCGGGATGAGCAAAATGTTACTGAGTTTTTATAAAAATCTCAGTAGTAGCACGGAGTCTGGAATTGTGCCCGGTATATGGCAATAGGCTCACCCCCTATTACATGGAACTCATAACATAAATAGTGAAAAGTGGGTGTTACATTGTACAGTGGCATTAAGTGCCGTAATGTGCACGTCTACCTACCCCTTCGGGGACAAAAAGGCGTGATGTTATGTTATGTAATTGAGCTTCGTGAACTAAAAGTTATTTTGTTTACAAAGGAATTTTTACCTTTGGAAAGCAATTCATCGAATTGTTCTTTGTTTCTCATGTGCATTTAAGGTTAGATTTTGGGAATTTTGTAGATATTTATGTAGTTAGGAACTACATAAAATCGTAAACATATTGTAAGGGGTTGACAGTTTTGTACAAGAAAACAATAAAATAGAACATTACCATTGTCTTGACCCAAGTATCACATTTTGCTACAAGGTCATATTTTGCTTGTAGTCTTGATTAAAACGAAAACTTTTCCGTTAACAAACCTAAAACTAAGAAAATAAAAACGAACCGGATAAAATTCTTTGAAGCATAAAATGCAGACAAAAATAATAAAAAAAGTGAAAGAAAGCATATTTTCGTAAAAATATTGTTTACGATGCAATGAATCACAAATTCGAAGAAATGAAGATGTAAGAGAAAACTTGAATGTATGTGACTTATTTTTGTTCAGACTTATAAAATAAATGATATTATACTGATTCGTCGACTCCATACATTCTCATAGTCAATTCTCTCAACTTCTTCAATATGGTCGCTGAACCATAGACGTGAAGCAACTAGATGTGTCGTGTCATGGACCGTATCTTCTACTTCATGCTTCAAGAGAAATTGGTATTTTAATATCTACTCGATTATTAAGTACCTAGCGGTCTTGCTGCACTAAATAAATAACGAAAAATAGATAAACTTTATTTTACGCTAAATATCAAGTGTTCGTATTCCACATGTTCATGTCCCAACTCTGTCGTGAAGTCGTGGAGAACCTAACGGGTTACCGGGGCTCCGGTTCGAAGCGCAGGAGAAGGAACGGGGTGGTTTTTAGTCAGTAAGAGCCTGCCATTCGATGATTTTCCCCCTTAAAAAAAGTCTGGAAATACACATAGTTTCATCGACTGTCATTGGTTCACATATAGTTAGAGACAAGGCTCTATGTAGACTACATCTACCGGTTCATACAGCTCACATATTATTGTTGTTAAAAAATTATCGTGTCCCTCTCAAAATAAATAATTTTAATGTAAATTAATGTAGCTTGTGAGAAAGTATACTGTACACTGCCTCATACGAATCGGAAGTGGATTATGACACTTATATTTGATGGGCCGACGTCTGATCACTGTCTCGCCTGGTGGTAAGTGATGATGCGGTTTATGATGGAGCACGTCGTCCCATAAGCAACCTATTCACTCGGGCCTTGGATCTTCAATCTTCAATCTTGAATCTTCACATAACACTGTGAAGTAACTTGGGTATCTACCCAGTGCCTTTAGCCAAACGCCACTTAAGCGCTTGTCTACAGAGAGAGTAGAAATCAAAATGTATGGGGATGACACTAAGAAGTGTCAAAATGTATGTCAATTCCATATAATTTGGTTTTATATTCTACATGTAGACAAGCGCTAAATGGTATTTGGCTACAGCTGCAGGTTACTTCACACTGTTATTTGCCACATCTAGCCTACACTACATTAAATCCGTGTTTAAAACTGATTCCTGAACCCTCACAGGCGAAGGACAGAAACAAAGTCCCAGAACCAACGAAGATTTACAATAATGTACGCTCCCTTTATTATGGAGTAGGGATGATTACTTCATACTTTATTTCATTTTCCCCTCATAGGGAAATTCTCACAGATAAAAAAAAATACGTCCAAAAATTCGTGGAATTATTATTATTATCTTTTGACAGGTATCTTTATCCTTTACGGCCTCCTGGCTTTTGGATTCCTTATTGCTAAAATACTTTGTTATGGAAAAAACCTTTTCGTTCGGTTTTACTTCTTGGTATAGGTACGTGTATATGTACGTGTCCTGGATATCTTATACACATGATTTTTGTAATTTTTTTTCACATTGGATTTTGCGTATGCGAAATTACTGGCTTAATCTTAAGGATAGGAACATTTACATTTTTTTTTGATACTTTGATAATGTATGTGTACTAAGCTCAAATTGACTTTCGAACAAAATCTAAGTAATTTTTGCAATGCCAAGATAAATCATAACTTTTAGGGTGCTAGGTTACATATGTTAGTCAGTTATTACAAAACAACTGAACCAGAATCGTACAATAGAATAAGAAAAAATTCAGAAGTGATGTTCGGTGAAAATTACGAAAGAAATCATTAAAAAAAATATAACTTGATAATTGCGCAAAATCGTAGAATATGCATGGGGGTGATATGGATACTCCTCATCATAAAGAATCTAAATTTTACGTCAACTCCCCGGTCACCGACGATATCATATCGATGAAACTAACAATTTTCTGTATAGAAAGACATAAAGAAAAATACCAACATTTAAAACGCCCTTATACATAGGTATTCCTACAAATAGATCTATCTTTAGAAAGTGTCAATTTACTATCACAATATTTTTTATTACATCGTCTGTTCTGCGAAACACGAACAAGAGAAAACATTTTTATTTCAAAAACAAAGTTATTTTTAAATAGATATTGTTTCATTCAAATTGATATTCACAATCTTTTGAAGTTTGTTTAAAGAATTGCACACGAGTGGTTAATAAGATGAGCATGGAAAATTCTGGAAAGAAAAGGTATCTAAAAGACGAAGTTTCACGGCTAATTTAGTCTAGACAAGGGCTATTTCGAGGACATTGCCGTCCAGACAAGTTGGGACTTGTCAATGATCGGTAATGGACTTGTAGACAGACGTTACTAATTGCCCACTAGCTGAAATAAAGGTTAAATCTCAATCCAGGCTGAGATTTTGAGAGGTAGTAACATTTTCGTTAAGGTTCTCATTTTGGAATATTTATTTATTATTATTTTAAAATGTTGTTGATTTTGTAATTAAATATAATGTCCATGATTATGTAAATTATGCCTACTAGCCATAATTTACTATATTTATTCAGTAAACATCAATATAATGGATATTTCTTTTTAGTTTATATTACAAAACCATCAGTTCATTAATTTCCAAACAACAGTTTCCCATGGATTTGTTTCAAGCTCTATAATATAGCTCACAATAGAACCAAGGCAGTACAACTTCCAACATTACGCAGTACTTAGTTCTATAGTTTTGCTGCACAAGTTGCGAGGTAAGACCTCCTTAGAGTATTATTAAACTTTTCTTTATTATTAACCTGTGGTAATACTTGAAATAAGAATCTTTGAAGTTTGTAATTTTATTCGAAACAATTCATCTGTTTTCTTTGCGGCCCGTGTTTTGAATAAGGTTCGTAAATGAAGGTTAAAATTCATTATGTAACGAAAACATAGTTGGTGGATTACCACTTTGTTTAATATTTGTAGAGTTAAATATACATACATAATACCTTTAAAACTAAAGGTTTTAAGTTAAAAGTTAATTGAAAGATTAAAGAGAAACGTCTGCACAATATTTTAGGATCATTTTCTGAATCGCGTTCAGCTCTAGATATTAATTTTTCATGTAGCAGAATTTTCTGACATCCCAGAACACATGTTATAGCAACGATGATTGATTGTAAAAATGTCCATTTTTAGTAGAAAATACAATAGAATAACAGGATTAAAAAGCAAGCTGGAATTAATCAAGTTCATCGTCGTACTCAACTAATATTTATATTCCTCACTGAACTTAGGCAGCGACTTAGCAGCTAACACAATATTATTCCACTCCGAGATCAAGCCAGTCATAATGATTACCTTGTTAACACCGCAGTCTCACTTAATCTCTAATCTAGACATTATCACAAGGTGATAGAGGCGATAATTGATGAGCATTGGAAGTTCGACGCAAGTTTCCTAGAAGTTAGACAGGGACGCAAAGTGGAAATCGTTTTTCATTTTAACAAATGGAGCGTTTTTTATTACAAAAGTTTTCGTCGCCTTTCAATATTTTAATGTCTGCGCCCTTCGCTTATTGGATTCCTCGGGCAATGTTGGCTGAGTAATTTTTCTAGAGTTGTCATTGATACCATGTATCGGTTTACATTGAACACTGGACTTCGTTTTTTTTGCGTGGCTGTCTAAGTGACAACGATGTTCGTTTAAGTTTTTTTTTGTTTTAACAAATGGTTGTTTTGTTTTGATATGGGTCAAGGTTTTGATTTTTATTTTAAGAACAAAGTTATTGAGTGTTTTTGTGGTTTTCTGTTTGTTACTATGGAGTTGTGTAGGGAATCTTGTACTCATATTTTAATTTAGTTTAAAAGCATGTAGTTTGCTTAAACTGGGTTTGTACAACTTTGTAAAGTTCTTACCCTG
This sequence comes from Spodoptera littoralis, assembly GCA_902850265.1. Taxonomy (NCBI): domain Eukaryota; kingdom Metazoa; phylum Arthropoda; class Insecta; order Lepidoptera; family Noctuidae; genus Spodoptera; species Spodoptera littoralis. The sequence continues at coordinate 13,380,788 of LR824542.2, forward strand.
CGACTGTAACAGAACTTATTATAGCTGAACATTTTTATTTCTTTATGAAACAGAGGTTTTGCGCATGAAGGAACGAACTTCCTCACGCCCCAGTCGTCCCGAGACACTCTGGGCAACGGGGATCGCGAGATGATCTCACTGTAAGCACGACCAGGACCAGACCTGAACGTACGGTGAGTCGCGTTACACGCGCGCCGATAAGAACCATCAGACCACCACAGATGGGACCCAATAGGGCAGATGCCGACACGGAGCCGCGGAGGGCTTAACGGGTTACCGGGGCTCCGACGTGCGTGTGTAGGAACGGGGTGGTTTTCAGTCAGTAAGAGTCTGACATTCCCTCACATAGGCGAGATGAGTCAGTTAATGATCCCTCCTCAAAAAAGGGGACCTTATTTGTTGTGTTTGGTATTTGTGACAAACATCAAGCCTGTGGCACATGCACATGCGTGACAGATGCCTATAGTCCAGTAATGGACTGTCACTGGGTGTTGTTGTTGCAATAAAACGTAAAGAATATCTTTAGTGTACGTTAAGTCACTATTCCAATCACGAGTTCCGTAAAGCAAAAAAAAAAAAACAGAACGAAATGAAGTTAATTTAGTCGTTCTTACATTTTAATCTTTTACGAGTTTCAATCAAAATTCTTAGAAAAAAATCTTTAATTTCGATGTGGAAAATGAAAAAAAAAACCTTTCGTTAATTACATTTACATAATAAGAAAATGTTTATATTCCTCCGAGTACCATAAATATTGTTTTGCTTCGACTTAGACGCCATTTCATTCGAAATTTATTTTAATAACATAATTTTCTCTAGTTTTATCGCTCTATAAAATGAATTTGTGAAATTATTCCAATTAATGAAAGAGCCATTCTCAAACCTTGAATTGGCGTTTTTTCGACTTAAAGCTTTTATTTATTGCCACTAAATTTGAGTTTTATAGAAATATATCGTTTAACTAAAGTGAGGCTATTTGGTTATGATGTTTTTATCAGCCAATCCGTCTTGACAAGCGTGATGGTTAATGCTCAAACCTTCTCCGTGTGAGAAGACTCCTTGTTCTGTAGTGGACACTCCATATCGGCCCGTGATATCCGCCTATAGTTGATTATGGGTATGTGTGTATTATCAGATACATGCACGTGTATGCATATGTGTTTTCTTATAGCGTTCAGCCTTTTTTAGTTGGTGCCAGTATTCGATGCATTTTTTTTAAGGGGTGAAAATCATCGAATGACTGCTCCCGCCTGGGGGAGGCGGGAGGGAGTATCAGACTCTTACTGACTAAAAACCGCCCCGTTCCTTTTCCTGTACATCGAGCCGGAGCCCCGGTAACCCGTTAGGTTCTCCGCGACTCCGAATCGGCAGTATTCGATGCATAGAGGTACAATACGGGTATATAAAAGGTGACAATTATAGAAGATTCATAGTTTTGTGCATTGACTGCATTCGATTTCCAACTTAGTTACGTTGTATTTAAAGTTTATTGTATGAAATACTATTACGGATTACCTATGACTATGATATAATAGATAAGTTAAGATCATAATAATATCACCAAAACTTATTTTCTTACTTATGTTTTCGAAAAAAACTAGAGTAGTGGTATATAGTTATAGTGGCCGTGTTTTTATTCACCCCAAAAATCTCCGTCGGTTTCGTAATTTCCCGAAAACAGGTTCACCAAATAGGATTTTAATTACACCTAAAAACTGAGGTAGGGTGAAGTGGGGCTGTTTAAAACTACCACTGGAATTCAATTAGCCTAGTTTCTGGGCTAATTTATTTTGTATTTGGTTGAATTTAGTAAATATTATAATTAAATGTGTCATGTTATTTTGTTAACCACAGACCTGATATTTACGTAAAATAACAATGTTTTTGATGTTCGTCGAAATAATAAGCAAAAACGTAATTCTAAATGCATTTTTCTTTAGGATTATTATTATGCCTGACGATAACGTCTACATAAGTTTCAGATGACTGTAAACGACATTTATTCAACAATATTTTAATTGAGATAACACACTCAGGACCTAATGCTCAGTTATAAGTTAGCTTATTCACTTACGGGTATTCTGTTGTCTTTATAGAATCAGGCTAAAGCTTACTTCACCAAATCGTCAAAAAAACACTTCATTTTTAAACTCGCTTAAAATTTAATTAATCAGCGTTTCAAGAAAGCATTCTTAATTTATTTTTAATATCTGCTTGTTAATTTTCATCACATTTTTAAAATGTTTTTTTTTTAGTAAGTATTCCATTCATCTTTGTCACTTCATTGCCAGACATGTCTAATTTAAGAAATGATTAATTTAGCACCTCCTTTTTAAAAATGTTCACTCGTTTTTCTTTTTAAATTATGTTTTTTTTATTAATTAAAAAGTTGCTTAGACGTAAAGGTATGCAAGCGTATTTAAGTAGTGTTATTATTTTTCTTTGTAAACGGGTTCCCAAATGAGCAATATTTTTTTAATGGCGCATTCACAGATATTACACAATTACACATTATGTTTAAGATATTTAGATAAATAGTCGGGATAGTAAATAATTACAATGTAGAAAAGAATATACGGCTTTGAAGCACTTAAGTATAAGTTTACTAACATTTTTTTAACGGATAAGCCGGAAAACGAGCACACGGATCACCTGATTGTAAGCAATCGGCGTCGCCCATGGACACTTGGAAAACCAGGGGCGTTATAAATGCGTTACCGGCCGTTTGGAGATTAGAAATTTGAGGATTGTTAGGGATCCAGAGATTGGAGGATTTTTGAGCCTCTGGTAACCTCATAATATTTCTTAAAGCATAATATTTCTTAAAGCCAAAGAGTGCTTTGGCTTTAAGAAATATTATGTTTGTTTATACACTTATAATGGTTATTTTTTCCCACACACCCCTATTTTTATTCAATATGCATTCCATCCTTTGAATATTAAAAGTTCTTAATAAGTAGAACAGCAAATAAATCACGGTGCTAATAAAATAATTTATGGCCACTGACACCGACACGGCTCACCGCGAAACTTTGCTAATGAGTTTACTTCTTATTGGCGTTTACTGGTTAGAGTCGGGACTCCTGTTTCAATTTCTATTGAGAATCTGTAGTGTATGCTTTGTTTAGTCGTGGGATTAATATATAACATAACATCACGCCTTTTATTACTGAGTTGTTTTTTTTTTAAGGCGGGAAAATCATCGAATGACTGCTCCCGCCTGGGTGAGGCGGAAGGGAGTGTCAGGCTCTTACTGACTAAAAACCACCCCGTTCCTTCTCCTGCACGTCGAGCCGGAGCCCCGGTTATCCGTTAGGTTCTCCGCGACATTCCCGAGGTGTAGGCAGAGGTGCACATTATGCCACTGTACAATGTAACAGTCACTTTTCACTTTCACACATTTATATTATGAGTCTCATGTAATAGGGGGGAGCCTATTGCTGTATACTAGGCACAATTCCAGATTACATTTTTTTTTATTCTCAGTAGTAGCACGGAATTTCGAATTGTGCCTGGTGGCAATAGGCTTACCTCCGTTACATGGAACTCAAAATATAAATAGTGAAAAGTAGGTGTTACATTGTACAGTGGCATTAAGTGCCGTAATGTACACATAGCCCTTCGAGAATAAAAAGGCGTGATGTTAAGTTAATTTTTCGCTGTGTTATTGAGGCAATACAGAATAAAACATAACATAACATAACATCACGCCTTTTATCCCCGAAGGGGTAGGCAGAGGTGCACATGATACCACTGTACAATGTAACACCCACTTTTCGCTATTTATGTTATGAGTCCCATGTAATAGGGGGTGAGCCTATTGTCATATACCGGGCACAATTCCAGACTCCGTGCTACTGAGATTTTTTTTTTAAAACCCAGTAATACTTTGCCCGACCCGGGAATCGAACCCGAGACCCCTTGCCCGGCAGTCGCACTTGCGACCACTCGGCCAACGAGGCAGTCAGAATAAAAGTGAAAATTCAATATTTTGTTTTTTATTCAATATTTTTTATCCAATATATTACTTACTTCAATGTATTTAATGGAGTAGGTATTTATTTTTATAAAAATAAATTGCTATATTTTTCTCATTTGCCTTCATTTAAAACTATAGTTGTGGGTGCATTAGCTATACACTTAAACTTTAAAATAATACTAAAATAAATAAGTACTTAATTCCTAAAGTTAACGCTAGTTACTATTTATATTATTGTACAAATTAAAAATATTAATATGAACTAAAACCAATTAAATATTAATTCATAAGCAAACTCGGGAGGCACAGTATGTTTAGCAGTTCACGACGCGATCGCGTGGAGGGATCGATAGGCGGAGCGCGCAGTAGAATTTTAACTGTGGCAGAGCTAACTGGACGACACTGAGGTCGGACGTGCCGCGTTACTTAAATATTATTTTCTTCTACCTACGTTTATTATATTGAGTCAAGATTATATATCTAGTACTTGCGCGGCTGTTAAAGTTTATAACAATTTATTATATCGTTTTCACCCCGAATCGGGGTTCACCACTCCGGTGCCGGACTGAGCTGGTATTATTTGGACTACCCTACAACAAACCTTCCATCTACGCTACGACGACCACCGGACTACCCTTGTGGCCGACCACGCATTCGCCGATCTATCAGGGCAGTGGTATTGATTGATGGACTTTTCATGTGTTGGTCTTAGTGAATATTAAAGAACCCACTGTATTTCGCTTGTTCTTATATCTTTATATTTTATTATACCTTCCTATTATTATAGCAGCTGTTTTATTCATCTAACGAGGAAAAGTTGTTACACTGGCGCCCAATAATAGGATATTCCTAAGACCAAACTGCGTGATTAGTGCTTAAACATTTAATAGTTTTCATTGGTGTTGGCTCTTAACCTCATAGTTTTAAGGTTGATTTTACATTGTAACTATAAAGTGTGTGGTCGTACAGTTACTTATGATTACTATCTAAACATATCTCTTACATTTAATCAAATTATATACATGTTTTTTTTTTATTAAAATAAATTAGTAACTGCAACTACCACTCATAATCTAACCTAACGTTGGAAAGTCTTGTGTGGTATTAAATGCATCATATTGTGGTATCACTGTTGTAACTAGTAGGTACTTTTTATTTTGTTTTTCCGATCACCCTAATTTTTCTCGTTATCATTGTAACACACATAATATTGTAGTGCTTAGAGCTAATTTTGCAACACATATCCGACAAAAATATGTCGTATCCTATAAAATTTCTCTCTTTACAAAAAACGGAATTACAGTACGAGGTAGAACTTCGTGGTGGAGTAGGTGAGTCAGTCCAAGAGCTAAGAAAACAGATCGTTAAATTGTCGCAACTTCTTCCATCCGATGATATTCTTGAGTCACATTTGGATCCTGTAGATGATTTAAAGGAAGTCAAGGAGTCTCTGTTAAAGTCACAAAGTAATTTAACAAATCTTAAAAGCAGGATGGATAAAAATCTATTAAGTAGGACTGAAACATTGCTATATCATATTTACCACCGTATTAATAGAATAGAAATTATCGAAGAGGTACGCGATTTACACAAAGTCTGCACTTCCAGTTTAAATTCACAATTAAAGGATTTGTCTACATTGAAACCGTCTGGTTCTAATCCTAAACCTTTAACATCCATCACAGACGCCACACTCGATCCTCCCACCTTATCAGTTGCATGTGAACGTAGCTTATTTGCCGAGATAACCAAACTAAAATATTCTGGAAAAACTTGTGTTCACTCCTTCATCCAAAAAGTTGAGGAATTTGTACAAGCTAGAAGCATCTCTTTCGAAAAAATACTCTCACTTGCGTATGAAATATTCACCGATGATGCACTACATTGGTTCCGCTATAATAAAAATAGAATTAATTCTTGGCATGAGTTATGTGTGCTGCTAAAGGAGGATTTCAGCAGCAGCGACTATGATTACAGACTAATGTCAGAAATTCGGTCGCGTACGCAAGGCGATCAAGAAAATATCACTATTTATTTAGCAATTATGCACGGAATGTTCTCACGTCTTTCGAAACCTTTATCTGAAAATGATAAATTAGATATATTGATGCACAACATTCGGCCCTGTTATGCAAACACCTTGGCTGCATCCCCTTGCATAAAATCTATTGATGACCTCAAATCAGTTTGTCGTAATTATGAAACTATAAAATCAAGATTTTCTCAATTTCACGAACCACCTAAACTAACTAGTAGTACTCTTGCACCCGAGTTTGCTTATAAATCTGATCTTAATTATACTAAAATTAATCAACAAACAAAATATAACAATTACAATAGATCATACAATCAAAAAAATAATTACATTTACACACCTAAACATAACCCCAATTACAAAGAAACACTCAATTCTGATAATGCTAATCTGGGTAAGGATAATGGTATTGCTGCTCTGTCTACTGAAGTACCTAGGACCGTATTTTGTCCCAGATGTAGATCTAACAGTCACTCTCTAGGAGTCTGTAGACAGAGACGCTTCCCTATTTGCTTCCGCTGCGGTAAGAAGGACGTGCGTTTTCCAGATTGTCCTGACTGTAATGGAGTTCATTCGAAGGACGAGCCCTCAAAAAACTAAGTAAGCCTGATTGGAGTGACCGTGATAAGGAATGGAGGGATTGGTTAACATTTATTAAGAAATTTTCCACCTTCTACTTGGTCGCTTCAGTCAAGGATAAATCGGATAAATCTAATATTGACAGAACTCGACCTTATGTTACCATTAGAGTTTTAAATCAGCCTTTGACGGGTCTCTTGGATACTGGTTCATGTGCTACTATTTTGGGCAATGGATCACATAAACTTATTTTGAATATGGGAAATTCCCATATTAATATGCTGAAGGATGATATTCCTACGCAGTTCGCTACTGCAGGTGGGGAGAAACTTAATTCTATCGGAATTATTCGTCTTCCTGTCCATTTTTTAAACCAAACACACTACATTAATGCCCATGTAGTACCTGAAATTGAAAACTCTTTGATTTTAGGTATGGATTTTTGGCACACGTTTGGACTATTTCCTAAACATTTAGATGTCATATCTTTTCATAAGGACTCTGAATTAGGTTTTCCAACTGATTGTGTTAAGAAATTAAACGCTGTATGTCCGTACGAACATTTGACAGATGTTCAAAAATGTGCTGCTGATAATTTAATTACTCAATTTCACGATATTTCCTATGAGAAACGTGGATTAGGTCGCACGTCACTTATCACACATTCAATTGATACTGGGGATGCTGCCCCCATACGTCAACGTTACTACCGTATGTCTCCAGAAAAACAAAAGATCTTAGTTAATCAACTCGATGAGATGCTAAAAGATGGTGTTGTGGAGCCATGCGAGAGTCCGTGGTCCTCTCCAGTTTTACTGACACCCAAAAAGAATGGAGAACTCAGATTCTGCCTCGATAGTCGAAAGCTCAATGCTGTAACGAGAAAAGACGCGTATAGTTTACCTTACATCACTGAAATTCTCGACAATTTACGGGATGCTAAATATCTCAGTAGCATTGACCTTTCCAAAAGTTTTTGGCAGATTTTAATTCAAGAAAAGGATAGATGTAAAACTGCTTTCTATATTCCATCACGCGGCACATTTCAATTTAAATCTATGCCCTTTGGACTCACTAACGCACCTGCAACCCAACAAAGGTTGGTCGATATTTTGTTCTATGGGCCAGAATTCGAGAATAAGGTATTTGTTTATGTGGATGACATCATAATAATATCAGAGTCCTTCGAACATCATATGTCACTATTATCACGTGTCCTCGAAAAACTTAAATTAGCTAACCTAACTATAAATCTAAGTAAAAGTCAGTTCTTTCGAAGTCGACTCAAATACCTAGGCTACATTGTTGACGATAATGGGTTGCATGCAGATCCTGAAAAGGTGGAGTCTATCTATAATTATCCCACTCCGAGTAATCGTAAAGAGGTGCGTCGTTTTATTGGTACAGCTTCTTGGTACCGTAGGTTTATACCCAATTTTAGTAAATTAGCCACTCCCCTAAATAAATTAACTTCACAGGGTAAGAATGCTCCTCCATTTTTTTGGTCCCAAGAGGCTGACGAAGCTTTTAAAAAACTAAAAGAGTGTTTAGTATCAGCACCTATCCTTGCTTGTCCAGATTACTCTAAACCGTTTTGTGTACACACTGATGCCAGTGATTATGGCATTGGTGCAGTTCTAACACAGAGTCTCGATAACGAAGAGAAAGTAATTGCATATATGAGCAAGTCTCTGACCAAACAGGAACGTAACTATAGTGCTACTGAGCGCGAAGCCTTGGCTGTTCTTGCTGCTATTGAACACTGGCGTTGCTACCTAGAAAACGGCATGAAATTTACAGTTTTCACAGATCATTCTTCATTAAAATGGTTTCTTAACCTTAATAATCCGACCGGGAGGTTAGCTCGCTGGGGGGTTCGACTTTCAACCTATAATTTTGAAATCAGACACCGAAGAGGTGCTGATAATGTAGTGCCTGATAGTTTGTCTCGTTCCGTTCCTATATCTGCAGTTAATGATACGACTAATGAACCAACTTTTGCTCCCTCTATTATAAATGATACTTGGTATTCAAAAATTTTCAATGGTTGTCTTAATTCTCCAGCATCTTTTCCTAACTATCGAGTCAAAAACGGTAACATGTACCGGTATATAAAATCAATTAATCCACTTTTACGAGAATTTGAATGGAAAGAAGTGATACCACTGGACAGGCGTCAACTTACCATTTCCCTAAATCATTCTGAACCCACTTCCGGACACCTAGGTATTTTTAAAACGTATAAGCGGTTATCCTTGAAATATTTTTGGCCTCGCATGCATCGTGATGTATCCAACTTTATCTCAAATTGCGATATCTGTAAGTCATACAAATACCCAAACCACACCACTCTTGGTACAATGGGTCGGCCTAAAGACTGCTGTAGACCATTCCAAATGGTAAGTGTGGACCTTGTCGGACCCTTACCTGTAACTAGAAATCAAAATATGTTTTTGCTAGTTGTTGTCTGTTGCTTCTCCAAGTATTGTCTATTGTTTTCTATACGACGTGCTACAGCTGATATCATCTCTAAAATCTTAGAAGAGAAAGTATTCCTTATACATGGAATACCTAGTACAATACTAATGGATAATGGCAGACAATTTATAAGTAATACTAAAAAGCTTATTCGCTAATTACCATATTCCTAACGTCTATTATACCCCACTTTATACGCCCCAGGTTAACACAGTAGAACGGTATAATAAAACAATTATTACTGCTGTGTCTTCCTTTATAGAAAACGATCATAGATCTTGGGATACTTATATGCCAAAAATTCAGTTTGCTTTAAACAGTGCAGTTAACGAAGTGACAGGCTACACACCTTCATTTTTGGTTTTCGGTCGCGAATTAGTTAGCTGCGGATCCCATTACATAGACTCTGACATAGAAGATCACATCACTTTTGCACCTCGTGATGCATATGCTGAAAACTGTGGCTATCTAAGTAAAATATTTGATAAAGTCCAAGCCGCACTCATTAAGGCGCATTCTAGGTTTGGCACAAGTTACAATCTTCGTCGGAAAAACGTTGAATTCAATGTGGGAGATATAGTTTGGAAGCGAACTTTTTACCAAAGCGACAAAGATAATAGATTTTCAAAGAAACTAGCCCCGAAGTTCATTAAATGTCGTATCGTCCAAAAAAAATCTAAACTTGTCTATGATCTTGAGGATATGGAAGGCAATAATTTAGGTACCTGGCATGTAAAAGATTTTAAGCTAACGTAGTTTTATTTTTAGAGGATTTTATTAGGAAAAATCCTTACCTAAAAGAGGGGGTATGTAACGATTTCTTCACTTCAGGTTCGAAACAAACTTTAAAATAATACTAAAATAAATAAGTACTTAATTCCTAAAGTTAACGCTAGTTACTATTTATATTATTGTACAAATTAAAAATATTAATATGAACTAAAACCAATTAAATATTAATTCATAAGCAAACTCGGGAGGCACAGTATGTTTAGCAGTTCACGACGCGATCGCGTGGAGGGATCGATAGGCGGAGCGCGCAGTAGAATTTTAACTGTGGCAGAGCTAACTGGACGACACTGAGGTCGGACGTGCCGCGTTACTTAAATATTATTTTCTTCTACCTACGTTTATTATATTGAGTCAAGATTATATATCTAGTACTTGCGCGGCTGTTAAAGTTTATAACAATTTATTATATCGTTTTCACCCCGAATCGGGGTTCACCACTCCGGTGCCGGACTGAGCTGGTATTATTTGGACTACCCTACAACAAACCTTCCATCTACGCTACGACGACCACCGGACTACCCTTGTGGCCGATCACGCATTCGCCGATCTATCAGGGCAGTGGTATTGATTGATGGACTTTTCATGTGTTGGTCTTAGTGAATATTAAAGAACCCACTGTATTTCGCTTGTTCTTATATCTTTATATTTTATTATACCTTCCTATTATTATAGCAGCTGTTTTATTCATCTAACGAGGAAAAGTTGTTACAGTACTTACTTTCGTTTGATATGAATCGAAATTTAAATCAAAAATCAAATGTTTCATAAGAAGTTAACGAATGCTCTGCAAAGTCTGCAAGTCTAGTATTTTAAAATTTAAGTTGTGATTCAATACCTAATCATCTTGCAAATAAAGCTGCATTTTGATTGCTCTCAATTTATATAAAAAATCTAATTTGTTTCAACACACTCAGATATAATTCAATTGCTAAAATTTTCTCACTGAATTTTCTTTTGCAAGTTGATTAGGGGATTGTCAACTTTAAGAGTAAATACTTACGTGTGAGAATTGCAGTGTCAACGGATCGATAACTATGCATGTGAGAGTTAGTATTATTTGAAATATTGCGAAGCTAGGTACTCATTCCAAAATGTAGATTCGAGTGAGACTTCTAATCTATCAGTGCGTGTGTAAGCTATAAGTATCTATCTACGTATGACCAATAATAGTTATTTTTTTCCTTTTTAGTTTATACTTTACGTTTGTCTTTATTTTATGAAGTCGGTTTTTTTAAACGCAGTTTTTTAATTTTATTTTATACTTTTTATTTTGTACTTTGATATTTATTTATTATATTATACACCACCCACATGGATGCAAAGTCCTCATCAATACAAATTATCAAACCCAAACACAACGTAGCTACTGGTAGCCGCCGAGGAGTTCCCTCAACTGAGTGGAGAAGAACGAGCAAAAAACTCCATTCATTACTCTTATATTTAACTTACTAACAATACTGTAACTATTTCTAAGAACTCATTTCGTTCAGCTGTATCTATACATAAAATTATATGAATGTGATATAAATGCAACTGATATAAATCTATTCTAAAAATTCCTAGAAAATGTCTCCATAGAGATGGAAGGGTGACGAATGCTAATAACCTCCCTTTGAAGTTGCAGAGCTGTGCAGACGAATATTTTACTAACGTTCATTATATTTTAGTGTCAATTCGTTTGAAACTATTTCACCTTTTACTATGGTTAAGTATGAACTGTTTTTTGGTTGAGTAAAGAAGGTACATTGTCGAGTAAGAGGCTAATGGCTTCACTAAATGACTGGCTGACGATTATTTCTATTTTAGGGCTGTGAAATGTCAGTGTTGGGATTAATTGAACTAACATATAACGTACTTTGAGTTAGGCTTGATTGACAGACCAAACTACGTATAGTTGAGATTTGAGGTATTAATTTATGCTGTTTAATTTAAAGTTTTTATTTTATTTTCGCTTCTTATGCTAATGGTATTCAGAATGCAACTGGGTTCAAGTTTAACATTAAATGTACATGCGTACGTCCTGAAAAAAGTACGACGTGTATATCTTCAAGAAATAATAAAGCAAGAAACTATAGTAAGTTTCACAATAAAAGGCTAACAGTTTGACTTTAGTTCGCCAGTATTAAGAAACAAGTTAGCCACTTAAATATTATGACGGAATTTCAATTTCTCTTGATTAAACCCACTTACTTGCCTTTACTTAGTCGAGTGCCAAAGTGAACTTGACTGAAATTACTCACTTTGTAATTGTGAGTTTCAGTGGAATTATTGCGAGCGAGAGAGTGCGCGGTCGAGTTGAAAAGCCAGTGGAAGGAACAAGGAAACCACATTATAGTGTAGTGATTGAAAAGTTGAGGGTTGCCAGATGTTGGGCAAATAACAATTTTCTTATTATATCGCCACACTTTAGAGTTCCAAAGGTATTTGTAAGGTGAGAATTTTAAAGTTCATAACGTAAATTGTGCGGTTTGGGTTGTGAATAAGACGAATAAGTTTTGGATGGATTTTATGTTAGATTATTATGGGAGGAAAATATTTTTGTAAAAGTATTTTTGGAGCACAATTTGATGTTCTCTTTGTGTTGTGATTAAAATAGATAAGTATCAGCCAGTCCTACGGGTATACCTTTATCTGAATGAGGAAAATAAAATATTATATAACACTGCCTCGTTGGCCGAGTGGTCGCAAGTGCGACTGCCGGGCAAGGGGTCTCGGGTTCGATTCCCGGGTCGGGCAAAGTATTACTGAGTTTTTAAAAAATTCTCAGTAGTAGCACGGAGTCTGGAATTGTGCCCGGTATATGGCAATAGGCTCACCCCCTATTACATGGGACTCATAACATAAATAGTGAAAAGTGGGTGTTACATTGTACAGTGGCATAATGTGCACCTCTGCCTACCCCTTCGGGGATAAAAGGCGTGATGTTATGTATGTATGTATGTATATAACACTGTTCGGATCTGTTCATGATCACTTAACACGTTCGAGGACGCTACCAGTTGAGTCGGGTTTCCAGAATGACACAGTAAATGTCTATACAAAATTATACGACGTATCAGTACGTAGTGTCCCATGAAAAAATATTGTTTTAAACATATCATGACACAACCGTTTTATCACGTCACCGTGTATATGCATCTTGGTAATGATCCGCCTCGTTGGAGGTGTTGGAATCATCAAACATGCTTATCTTATGTCTTATTTGCGCTTATATCCGTCTAAAACATACAATAACCCATTAAACATCAATTTCACACTGTAAAATCATTAATTTGCATTAAACACATAATACACAGTGGCACAGCCGCGTTGAATGTAGGAGCGCGGGACGTATAAATACGTTGTGCATTAGTGAATACCGTAACCGCACACTATCAATGGCACTTATTTGAAATAGTTCAAAACTTACCCTACGTGACAGTACAGTGTTGGGTATTTTATGTGTTGTGACACAAGATACATTCAAAAGGATTTTTACTTGAACTTTCATCGGAAATGAACGTTCTGCCGTATAATTTAAATGTTATTTGAACGTCATCGTACGTTGTGCGATATTAAAATCTCGAACGATAACGTATAATCTCATTCTGTCCTCGAACGTGTTAATTTGATAAAAGACCTGTAAAAGTAGACGTCAAAATTTACTTTTCTTTAGACATAAATTACTGAATTAATTAATATTATATGTTTGGCTTACTCACATAACTGTTGGACGAGGAACTCAACTAGATTCAAGAAAAACAGAATAATTAACTCAGTATTTCTCACGAAAGTTAGATAATATAAAGTGCATAACTGTTTAAAAATGGTAGCAGTAGTCGTTCCGTAAGAAGATAGGAGTATAAGTAGACCGATTAACATTTAATCTGTAATATTATATTTAAACACCAGTTCAATGATTGGTTCATTAACCCACATAGTCAAATGTAGCAATCGTTATTTATAATTGTTTCCACACAAATGACCTAATTAAACGAGTTTATTGTATTAGTGAATCAGAGAGCATAACTAATTCGAATTATTTTATTATAATTCGGACATTGATACAGGTTTAATAATATAATAATTAATTGATATACTGATCACGAATTTTAAACTTTCCAAAAATTTATATGTATGTAAAGAAATAATATAAATTTCTTTATTTGAATGTGATCTAACAGATGACGTTTACATGTCATCTGTCTATTTAAATAAAATATCCTAGAATTAGTATTTGTTGAGAAGAACAATAAATTGGTTATTAATTTCATTAATTAAGTATTATAGAGGTAATTGTGATTAGGAACTGGCATTGTTAATAATAACATTAAATGTCGTTTCTTTTCTTACAGGTTTGTAATAGTTTGAAACTTAATAAGTTATCACACATATTTGTTAAATTTTCATATTTTATAAACAATAAATCTTTTCTTACAGAGAAACTCAATTGTGTTTAACTGACTGTGTCGTCCTAATCCAGAAATATCTTATATGTATATACCATTTAAGTAACAATCTATATACTCGTATGACAGTTAAATCTAGAGGTACAATTGACATAAAAAACTACTATCCTATGAAAGACATAATCATGACCTGAAGCTTTTATCAAGGTTCGACAAAACAAATTACACTACTTAATAGAAGTGTTTAGCCTTTTTCACCCTAAGGGTAGAAAAAGGCCAAAGAAGAAGAAGAATAGAAGTGTTTAAAAATAACTGAACAAAAATAACCGCAATTCTATTTAATGCTTTAAAAATAATCTACAAGAAACAAAACAAAAACGAAAGGAGGTTGTATGCCATAATTCGTTTACAGACGAAAAAGATTGGACAAAGATCAGCCTCAATGAGATCAGACAACGAGATTTAATTAACACTGCTCATTTAAAAGAAAAAATATAAGAGTATCAATGTTTTTCTGAGACGTTTAACTCGTCGAGTACCGGTTTTATAGACACAATTAAAGAACAATAGGTCGCGGTCACCGGTGACCGCTTGGTGTTTGACAGATTAAGTGCCTCGTGAAAATGATTAAACGGTACTTTTTGTTATAGACATTGCAGGTATTGTTGTATCTTTATTTTTCTATGCTTTTACTAGGTTTTTCTTTTCTATAGGATAAGCCGGTGTGGCGACACATGTCACATGTCAACGGATGACGTCACAAGAATCCTACATCGCACATGCAAAGTTTACAGGCAAATAAACACGGATAGAAAATCCCAACGAACAACTGTGGGGCAGAAAGCCCGCCAGGCACGATCACCTCGCCTGGTCGGAGGATCCTCCTTTTCCGATCTTAGGGAACTATACTCTCTGTTCCCTAAACCGGTAAATGATCACCTGATGGTAAGCAGTCAGCAAATCCCTTTTAAATTTGGGGATTAGAAATTTGAGGATTGTTGGGGTTCTGGGATTGGGAAGAGAGGGGAGGCGGTAATTGGGCCTCCGGTAACCTCACTCACACGACGAAGCGCAACACAAGCGTTGTTTCACGTCAGTTTTCTGTAAGGCCGTGGTATCACTCCGGTCGAGCCGGCCCATTCGTGCCGAAGTATGCTCTCCCACACTTGGCTTGGTTCGTTGTACGTAATTGGGAATCATGTATTGTTCAATTCGCTTGGTCGGGTAAGAAAATACTGATGGTACAGTCTGATATAATTCATTGATAAAAATGTTCTTTGCAGTTATAATTCACAACTTCTGTAAATTCTGCTGGGGACTTCTTCCTAACTTCTAGGGAAAATTGTAACATGAATTAAAGTATTTTATACCGTTATTGTATACAATCCGATGTGGAGCTTTTAATCTTTCTTTTAAGCAGATACACTGTACTAAATGAAAAGTAAACGAGGATCACCTGATGGTAAGCAATCGGCGCCACCCAAGAACGCCTGAAATACCAGAGGCTTTACAAGTGCGTTACTGGCCTTTTGGGGATTAAGAATTTGATGATTATTGGGGATTCGGGGAATGGGGAGGTAGGGCGGGGTGTAATTGGGCCTCCTAAGAATTAAAGGACAAAAAACATAAATATCATTACGCTTCTTATGTGGTGGTGTTTAGAGATAAGCTTACATACAGTTTTCACCAGTTACCTATGCGATCAGATATTAATTAAGCACTAGGTTTCAGACTCATAATCAGCTTACAAATTGAAATATAATTACGTACTAATACCACAACTAGAACGAGACAGCTTACGTACTAAGGCGAGATTAACTCATGTCTGCATTGTCTATTCACTAGTCTTCATATATTATCTCGTTTTTATAAGTAATTTGTTCGTTATTATTTTCCTTATAAGTAATGTTTATTAGGAGTAATGTTCTCTTGTTGATGAAAAAATACGTGCCGTCGCGTCGGCGATCCGAACGAAGTATTGTAGGAGAATATTCCTAAGTAATGTATCGTCTCACTTAATTGATTTCGAAACGTTTCGTTATGATATATAGTGTTATTTTATTACTAGGTTTAATGAAGAGATTATTGTTTAGTTTATATTAATGTAATAACGTTCTGTGTTTAATTATGTTCTAGAAGTTATATTGAAAATCTTCGGGTACAATGGAAAATCCGTTCTGCTTTATGGATGCGAAACGTGGAAGGTGACTAAAGACGCCAGGTTCAGGTCTTCGTCAACCAATGCCTGCGTCGCATTCTCGAAAGTTATTGGCCCGGGATCATCTCAAAGTCAAAGTCAAACGCCGCAATATAATTTAATTGATTATTAAGTAATGTCAATATCAACGTCGAAATCAACTTCAATATTTTTAAATACGACTCAAGACGTCTTTGTGCCTGTGAAATTACATGTCATAACATTAAAATTTATTTATTTCTACAATTCCATGGCCAATAAAGTCCTTAATACTATACCTGAGAATCACATCCATGATAGTAAGCTCTATAATCAAATCACATATAGAGCCAGAACATAGTAAAATACTAAATTCCTTAAGAGTGTTTATCAAATCTATTCTATTACACCTTAGAAAAATCAAAGCTTCGTGAATTAGGTACCATCGAAAGACCTTGGACGTTGCCTCAATAAACCCAATAGGTTAGATGTCAGTCCACTCAAATATAATGTAATATTATTTAACTGGATAATCGGTTAACCCAGTGTGCCAGTCTTTAGGTACCTGACCTTTATCAAAACCTAGGTACCTAAGGATCTAAGGTCTAGAATAACAATTTGATTTGAAAATTGATTGACTAATCACAATGATTTTAAGATGAGTAAAGATGTAAATTTTACGTAAAATATAGATTTAGGTTCAGGTATTATTATAGTTATTATTGAAGATGAAAACTGTCTGCGAATAGCAATCATACCTTATCTGTTAATACGGCTTTTTTTAAGAGGGGAAAATCATCCAATGGCTTCTCCCACCTGGGTGAGGCAGGAGGGAGTGTCAGACTCTTACTGACTAAAAACCACCCCGTTCCTACTTCTGCACTTCGAGCCGGAGCCCCAGTAACCCGTTAGGTTCTCCGCGACTCCAAATCGCCATCAGCTCTGTTGGGCCCCATCCGTGGTGGTCTGATGGCTCTTTGAGGCGCGCGCGGAACGCGACGCGCCGGACGCTCTGGTTCTGGTCGGGTGGCGAGCCACCCATGCTCGCCATCCGCAGGCCCGCGCTTATCTGTTAATACGGCTAAGGTATATACCTTACAAAAAATAAATTTTGCTCTTCTAATTGCAATAGGTATAATACAAAACATTGCTTTACTTATCTACTAGCTGTTGCCCGTGACTTCGTCTGCGTAGAATATGATTCCTGTTTTATCCCATAGCACTCGGGATAAAAAGTATCCTATCACCTTAGTCAACCCATACCCTGCCTGTATACCAAATCATCAAAATCACTTCTATAGTTTCAGCATCAAACATCCAATAAAGAAACTGTCACATTCATAATAATATGGAGTGATTCTCTATTTAAGGAAATGACAAGCTTCATTGTACTATCATAATCCTATTATGAAAGACATGAATTGTACATATTTACTACTTGTAAAACTTTGTTATCCATAACATTGTGAACGTGGGCGATTCTATTATTACTAACTGGCCGTAATTCGGGGTATGTTCTTAATATACGTTCGAAAATATTTCTGTTGTATTTGTAAAGTTTTATACCAATTAATATAACAATAGCCCCTTTCCCAGCCTTGTGCGTATTTGTGTTGCCGGAAGTCTATAACAACGATGTAAATTATGTACGAAAACTTTATGAATGGTTCATACATAACTGATTAACTTGCTTGACTCTCATATAGTATTTTACGAAACAGGTTGTAAGACGTTGTTACAACTTTAGAGGATGTAATGGTGCCAATCAAAGTAAAAAACTCCGAAAATTAACGAAATCAGATTTAATAAATTAATTAGATGTTACACGTATAATGGTGTTCTGGCAAGTGAAGGATGACATTAGAATTCTCTACTACGTGTCGAGCGCCTATGCAAATTTTATTAATTATGGTTTTTACAACTATTTGCTCTTTCAATTAGAACAGGCGTTTACGCCTGAACATACTCCGGGCCGTTGAAACATAGCTTTCAACCGCTTAAGTCTTCAGCTGAAGGAAGTTTGCAGAGTCGCACAAAGGTGCGTCGCACGCAGCCCTTGGTGGTGAGAATGTCCGCCACTCTGGATATCCCGTCAGGTCCGGATATGAGGCGAAGTACGCGACCCAGTTTCCAAGCAAGAGGGGGCGCGGTGTCCTCAGCTAGCAGCACCATATCTCCCACGTCCAGCGTAGCTGTATTTGTCCGCCATTTTGTCCTTTGTTGTAACTCAGAGAGGTATTCCTTCTGCCACCTTTTCCAGAAATGTTGCCTCAACTTCTCAAGGCGCTCATAGCGTCGCAATTGGCCTTCCTTTACGCCTTCCAGGTTTGGTGTTGGCAGAGCGATTAGCGGGCGGCCAATGATGAAATGTCCTGGGGAGAGGGAAAGGAGGTCGTTAGGACTAGAGGAGAGCGGGCACAAGGGACGGCTATTGAGGATTGCCTCCACTTGTGCGAATAAAGTAGAAAGTTCCTCGAACGTCAAGTGACAGTTGCCTAAAACTCGTCGTAACAAATGTTTTGCCGACTTAACCCCAGCCTCCATATGCCACCAAAATGAGGAGTGTAAGCCGGAATGAATTTAAAAGTAATAGATTGCTGACTTGCAAAATCAACTACAGGTTCATGGTTCTGTTTGATGAACGAGCCTATTTCTTTCGCGGCAGCTACAAAATTTGTACCATTATCACTGAATATTTCAGTTGGCTTGCCACGGCGAGATATAAATCGTTTTAATGACATTATAAATGCATCCTTTGTTAGGTCACTAACTGCTTCAAGGTGTATGCATTTATAACGAAGGCAAACGAACAGACATAAGTAACATTTTACAATGCGACAGCCTCGTCCTTTACGGTTTAATATGGAAAATGGGCCAGCAAAGTCAAGGCCAACGGACATAAATGGATAGTCTGGCGTTATTCGTTGAGACGGTAAATTACCCATTTTAGGTTGAAGGGTTGTACCCTTTAAACGCCTGCAGCGTACGCAGTTATTTACTGTGCGCCTCGCTATCCTACCGTTAATTGGCCAAATCGTTTCTCTGACAGTAGCTAATAACATTTGAGGACCGGCATGCATAGTGTTAATATGTTGTCTAATAAAATAAAGTTTTGTTAAAGTATGCGTTGCATGAAGCAATATTGGATGTTTCTTTTCGAATGAATAATTGGACGCATCGATTCGTCCACCGACACGAATTAACTTATATTCATCTAAGAAAGGCGATAACGCTAATAACCTGTTATTTTTATTTAATTGTTTACCAGTTACCAATAGATCGTATTCAATAGAAAAGGATTGACCTTGGGCGATAACACACAGCGAACGAAATGACTCACGCAACTCATTAGCGGACAATGGTCCAACTCGTTTGATATGTTTATTTTTTAAATTAAATATGAATCTAAGAACGTAAGCAAACGAACGTTCTAACTTAGATAACGATGAATATTTTTCGAAATCGATAATGGGTGAGTTTATCACTATCGGATGCGCCTTTAATTCGGGTAATATTTTTATGTTCTTAAGATTGGATTTAGGCCATTCGGTTTCGTTATGAATTAAAAAACAAGGCCCCGTCCACCAGAGTGATATCGACGTTAGTCGTTTAGCATGCACTCCCCTTGATAATAAATCAGCAGGATTTAAATCAGTGGGTACATATCGCCACGCCGAAGATGAAGTTAATTCTTTAATTTCCGTGATACGATTAGCTACAAATATTTTTAATTTACTGACGTCACTACGTATCCAGCACAACACCACGTTTGAATCGCACCAGTGTATTAGTTTGTCTGGTTTGTACCTCAATGAATCTACCACTGATTTTACGAGTTGAGAAGCGAGTAAGGCGGCGCACAATTCCAAACGTGGTATGGTAGTGCTTTTTAGTGGAGCTACTTTAGACTTTGCGCACAATAGTCTAACCGTGACGTCACTGTTAGCGCTGATCGTTCTCATATAAATACATGCGCCATACGCATAACTTGATGCATCACTAAATGAGTGTAATTCGATGACCTTTGGTGAATCACCTAGAACTAACCTCGGTATGCGTAGATTGTGCAAGTATTTTATGCTTTCAGAGAAATCGATCCATTCTTCCTTTATCTCTTGAGGGACAGGCTCGTCCCAGTCAAGTTTAAGTTGCCAAAGCCTCTGCAACAGTAATTTTGGCCTTATTACAATGGGACCTAATATACCTAACGGGTCAAATATTTTGAACGCATTTGACAATATAAATCGCTTAGATATAATATTATAATTAGTGTCGTGGAAAAATCCCTTTATAGGAAAGCTCAAAGTATCACTGGCAGGGTCCCAACCCAAGCCTAGGGTGCTTGACGACTCACTAAAAATGAGCTTGTCCTGTTCATTGACAGCAACATTATCAAAGATGGATGGATGATTCGTTTTATATTTTCTTAAATTAAAACATCCTGACCTTAATGCCTCAGACAAAGCGTTTTGTATGTATATTAATTGCTGTGAATCATTTGATCCAGTAATTAAATCGTCGACATAAAAGTCCTTTTGAATGATGGTGCGAATTAGTTCATCATTCTGTTCTTGACCTATCTGCCACAAGCAACGTGTGCTAAGGTAGTTTGCACTCGCTGTACCGTAAGTTACAGTGTTAAGTTGAAGTGTTTGCATTGGTTTAGACGCCTCATCTCTCCACAGAATGAGCTGCAAATGTCTGTCATCTTCGTGTACGAGCACATTTCGATAGAATTTTTCTATATCACCCGTAAGTAGGTATTTGTATTGTCGAGAGCGTAACAAGATGGAGAAAAGAGTATCTTGTACTGTGGGGCCTACTATTAATAGATCATTAAGGGAACAACCAGAGGAGGATTGAGCAGACCCATCAAACACTACACGAAGTTTTGTGGATTCACTCTCCTCCTTTAAAACTGCGTGATGGCATAAATAATAGGTAGGAATTAATATTTCATTATTTAACAAAGATAGATGACCTAGGTCGGCGTATTCCTTAATAAATTTATTGTATTCTATTTTTAATATATTATTACGTTTAAATCTCTTCTCTATATTTAGGAATCGCCGTTTAGCGAGCTTGTAGGTATCACCTAAACAATCAGCTGTATCCTTAAGGGGTAGCCTTACACAAAATCTACCTGTCTTAGATCTCGTGGTATGAGTTATGAAATGTTTCTCACAATAAATTTCACTTTCACTCATAATAGATTTTTTGGGCACTTCTTCTAATTCCCAAAATCTACGTAGCATTTTTTCAATAACCTCATGATCATCGTTGATTTTAGAAACTAGGCTATGGTTACAATATACACCTTGATGTGAGGTTGTTGAGTTAATGGGACCGGATACTATCCAACCTAAGTGCGAACTTCGTAACTTAGGTTTATTGGTTCCCAAAGAAATCTGTTCGTTCCCCAGAATATCCCAAAATATGTCGGCGCCTATCAATACATCTATGTCGGCAGGCTGATTGAACATAGGATCAGCCAATTGGACATTTTCTGGTAATTTTAAGGCACTAATATCGACGGGAATTCTGGGTAAACGACCAGTCAGTTCCTTTAAAACGAAACATGAACAATTTATATTAAATTTACTATTTAATGATTGCAATACAATGTTGCAGCTTTCAGTGACATCATTTGCTTGGGTGTTGCCTATACCAATGACCTTTAGCGAGTCAATATGATGGGACTTTAAGCATAACCTTATCTTTAGGGATTCGGTTACAAAAGAAGACTGACTGCCACAGTCTAATAACGCACGAACTTTGACCTTTTGCTGTCCAAATGGATTCGATACTTCGACCATGGCAGTAGATAATAAAAGATAACTTGTGTTTTTATTGCAATAACCAGATACTATTTCATCTGATTCCTTAAATTGTGCAGTTTGAGTTGTCAATGTTGAAGGACGGTGTAGCAAGCTATTATGCCTTTCGTTGCATTCAGGTTCTTGACATGACCTAAAGCGACAATTATTAACAGTATGACCTTGTCTCAGGCAGTTAATGCACAATTTATACCTTGTTACGTCTGACATTCGCTCATCAATGCCCTTAGCCTTGAAGACCGAACAATCGTAGATACGATGGCAGCCGTCACAAACAATGCATGTGAAACCCTTTGGTTCCTTATGCTTAACATTACTACTAGAGCTTGCAAAAGACTTAATAGTATTACTTGGCGTCTTATTTTGACTATGTTTATGTGTTTGGTTATTGTTGGGAATAGAACGCTGAGACGTAGTCGTTCTAGAGCCCATGATATTATCAACGTGATTATTATTTCGATGTGCTGACTCGAGTACATTAGCACGATCGGTAATGAATTTAAAGAAATGCTCTAATTTCGGTCTTCCGCTTACATTACTGGTACGATACTCTTCCCATTTTAATAAAGTATGACCATCCAACTTTGCTGATAAAATGAATATAATCAAGACATCCCAGTTATCCGTTGGCTGACCTAAACTAACCAACGCACGTAAATTCTTAGTGATGTGGTCGACTAAGTACCTCAGTGAACGCTCTGACTCGCGTGGAAGCTGCCTTATATTCAATAAAGAATTGAGATGATGATTAATTAATATGTCATTATTATCGTAACGATTGCAAAGCAACTTCCATGCTTCACTGTAATTCTTAGATGAGATCTCAAGATTAGAAAGGACTCGAGCTGCATCGCCTTGCAAATATGAGTTTAAATAATAATATTTGTTAATATCCGGAATACGGTCATTATTGTGTATTAAACTTTCAAATGTATCTTTAAATTCAAGCCAGCGGAAATGATCACCATTAAATCGTTGAATTTGGATTTGCGGAAGCTTTAAACCTGGACTAGGGTGATCCTCAGAACAGCAAGTAGTATTATGAATGGAATGACGTCTTAATTCGAGTTCAGCCTTTCTAGAAAACTTGGATATTAAATTCTTAGCAGTAGCTATATTAATCACTATATCCTGTTCAATATTATCACGTTCGTCAATTTCAGCATCAATGTTACTAGGGTCCAGAACCTCTATTTCACTCTGCAAATCGTCAACCCTGACTGATAAGGCTTCAAACTTAGCAAGCTTTATGTTCAACTCTGTTAATTGAATTTCATTTAATTCACTTTCGCATGAAATACTACTGAGGTAATTTTTAAATTTTGTAATTTGTCCTTTGGCGGACGCCCTCTTCGTAAATAGTTCTTTAAAACGCCTATTTTCAGCCATAGCAAAAAATTGAGATTTATTACGTAATAAATGGAATGGGCTCACGTTCCTCGTTTCGGTGTCACCTGATAAGCAGAGAAGCTGGCTGAGCACGCCCAGCCGCTAACGCTGCCAGTGGGAGGACTTTGACCCCGCAACAGGACCACGCGGTCTGTGTTGTGGCACTCGCAGGTGGAACTGAAATAGTCGGCAAATCTCGCTTAAACTTGAATAAAAACTAATACTGTTTTAATGTTCCTATTTATTTTTATAAACGGAACGACAAAGATAAAATAAATGTAATGAATTTATGAATTTTATATTTTTACTTTAGTTAAGGGATAGTTATTATTTCGAGACGGTAGAATATAAATTAAATGGATTATTCGAATCGTTTCAATCGATCTGATGCAACTTCTATAAGAATTTATTTTCATTGACGGTACATGGAAAAAATATATCGGGTTAATTTCGCAATTCACGGAATAGTTTGAAGTTTTTGATATTTAATTTACTCGAATATACTTTGATTCACACAAATGGAATGCAATAGTCAATATTCAAATAGGTACCTAGATAATAGGAAGGATAGACAAAGGATGGACACTCAACTTTGGTACGACACGTTGACGCTCCACACGAGGTGATGCTTTAGCGGCACCACTGGCTCGGAGGCTGGCTTCTTCAATTGTCCAGACAGTAATTCCCCGTAGGCTGGACCTTGTGGACTTTCTATCTTCCACAATAGTCTTCAAATCTCGGGATGCTGCAGCGCACGCGTTGTCGCGATGTCTCAATCCAAGTCGATTTTACATCAAATAGTCGCGATTTTTATTAGTTCCCCTCATGGGCCACCATGTTACAACTTTAGAGGATGTAATGGTGCCAATCAAAGTAAAAAACTCCGAAAATTAACGAAATCAGATTTAATAAATTAATTAGATGTTACACGTATAATGGTGTTCTGGCAAGTGAAGGATGACATTAGAATTCTCTACTACGTGTCGAGCGCCTATGCAAATTTTATTAATTATGGTTTTTACAACTATTTGCTCTTTCAATTAGAACAGGCGTTTACGCCTGAACAGACGTTTTCTATTCATGCTTGACTAGTGTTGGCAGCTGCGTCGCCCGTGTTGTTGTGGGATTACAAGTGGTCTATTTACAAGTGACCATAAACTTCATATCTAAATCCCTGTACCAAATTTTGTTTCGATCGAGCCGTTTAGGCACGATGGAGTAATAAAAATACAACCAATTTCGCATACTACATGCATGATAAGTCCTATATAGATCTAAATGAATTTGAACACAGACAATTGTTTTAATTTTATAGGAAAATATTTCCAATAGTGAAGTGAAACAAGTGAAGTGGGTGTATCAGTTCTTCGAAGAATCTTCTTTATGCCATGAATGATTATGTATCTATTATATCTGTCATAAATTTCCTCTTAGTTACCTATATTCCGTCATCATTTTAGCTGCCGGGCAAGGGGTCTCGGGTTCGATTCCCGGGTCGGGCAAAGTACTACTGTTTTTTTTTTAAATCTCAGTATTACCACGGAGCCTGGTATTGTGCCCGGTATATGGCAATAGGCTTACCCCCTATTACATGGGACTCATAACATAAATAGTGACAAGTGTTACATTGTACAGCGGCATAATGTGCACTTCTGCCTACCCTACCTCTCCCTACTACCAAGGATAAAAGGCGTGATGTTATGTTATTTTCTGTTCTGTTTATTTTAGCTTTTCATTGCTTTAAGTTATTCTTCTATATATAAAACGGTTGACTTCCTCGAAATGTGCCTGTGTTACAAAAAAAGTATATAGTGATTATATAAGTTCCGTGGGTATTTTCCATTTCATTGTGGTGATTCCTAGAATAATATTTCCATTTGTATGTTGTTTATGTTAAAATGTTATTACCCCGTGTTATGAAACATTACGTGCTTTCATAATAAAGGACTTTTGACATATTTTTATCGTATTTCAATACATAACACGTCTATTTTTATTTATTTATTTAAAAACGTTGGATTTTCTCCCGTGTCTTGGGTGCGTTTACGTTTCTCATACACATGACACCCAAACCCGAAACAATAATTTGTAGATCACACAAGGAGTTGCTCCGTGTACGATGGGTGGCAGCCGGGCCAGCCACTGTGCCACTCATTTATTTATTTTTTTAGTCTTTTATGGTTCAAAACCTACCAACGGCAAGTACCAATGTGACTTTTTCCGAATTATATGTACTTTCTAAGATTATTTAGACACCATTGACAAACGGTGAAGGAAAACATCGTGAGGAAACCTGGGCTTATAATTTCTAATTGTAAGTTTGTAATCGCCAACCCGCATTGAACAAGCGTGGTGATTAATGCTCAAACCTTCCCCGTGTGAGAAAAGGCTTTGCTCAGCAGTGGGCATTTATAGGCTGTTGATGAATGAACTGCCAACCATGGAGTTGAAGCAGACTTTGATTGCTTAACGCGAAATAACTGAATATATTTCGAAAATTCAATGAACCAAACTTTTCTAT
The DNA here is from genome assembly GCA_902850265.1 of Spodoptera littoralis. Lineage (NCBI taxonomy): Eukaryota > Metazoa > Arthropoda > Insecta > Lepidoptera > Noctuidae > Spodoptera > Spodoptera littoralis. The sequence continues at coordinate 13,406,962 of LR824542.2, forward strand.
AAGAGTTCCTTACCACAAACAAAACTGGTACTACGGTTTAAACAAACGAAAATGTTTAAAATTATCATGGATTTTGGAATTGTACCTTTTTTATAGCATAAGCCGGTAAACGAGCAGATGGATCACCAATCAGTGTCGCCCATGGATACTCGAAACACCAAAGCGTTACAAGTGCGTTACCGGCCTTTTGGGAATTGGGAATTTGAGGATTGTGGAGGATTCGGGGATTCGTGAGACGGGGACTAGGGAGGATGGTAATTGGGCCTCCGGTAACCTCACTCACACGCCGAAACACAACGCATGCACTGTTTCACGTCGGTTTTCTGTGAGGCCGTGGTATCACTCCGGTTGAGCCGGCCGATTTGTGCCGAAGCAAGGCTCTCCCACAGAATTTGTACAGAATAATGTGGATTACATTTACTATGTGACTTCTGCTTGCCTTCGTGGTACGAAATGAGTAATATTATGTACGTAAGTAATCAAAAACAGTCTGCCACGAAACATCTCGCGAATTCTACTCCGCCATAACAGACTTTATTGTTTCATATAAAATTCTTCAGCGAGTTTTAAACAACAGAAAGTTGTGTGAACTTTGTTGTTATTAAAGTTTCTATGTTTTTATTACAAATCTGTGTTATTCATAATGTTTCGTTGAATAAGTGAGGTGTGTTTATACACTTTCCTTGAGTTGTTCAACGCTTAATTAAAGTTGTATTTTATTTTTATTGTACTAAGTTCCAGTTTGCTATGCTTCGTTTATTCTTATTTGAATTTGTTAGACATATCAGTGTTTTGATAAAGTTATTATGTTTTTGAAATTGCTTTTTATGAGCATGAATGAGTTTGGTTGTTCATGAACTGTTAAGCTAAATAATTTGATGATAAAGCGGTACAACACATTCATCTTAAATTAATCTTGAAAATTTGGCTAAAGTTACTGATATAATATAAATAATAAGGTACCTAGTAATGTAAAGAAAATAAGTATTCGTTGTTAAACCAAAGAAAACTCAATGAACTTTCTCCCTAATGACAATGACTCTATTTAGGATAAAGGAAGGAAGAAAAGGAGAATAGAAAAACGTGAAAAGTAAAATAGATTTCATCCATTGTCTTGTTGTTTATCGAGAGAAAATGAAAGAAGAGAGAGCCCCATTTCTTGAAAGTCAAAGTCAACGTCTAAATCATATAATTCAATTAAAGCAGGAAGTCATTTTAAGATATAAAATCAAAATATTGAAATTTAAAAATAAATGTTCGGCTGTCGGTCAGTCCTCTAGTGAAGCCATTTGTTCGTTTCAAAGTGTAGGAACAAGCAAGAAACTCTATAACTGTTTTGCAATAAGGTTCACAATACAATTCTTGGTTACTTTGTTACGTTGGCTCAATCGTATAAGAATAATGTAACACCAATATTCAGTCAATCGATGCTTAACTATTCAGTTTTATAAACACCGCCAAATTTTGCTGCAATTGGGATGATAACAGGGTATGTAAATTAACACTATAATTAGTCTCTAAGTAATGAAAAAACGAGACACGTATTTTTTATTTTATTGTATATTAAAACACTACTTAGATAAAACAAATCAAAGTTTAGGAGTGGGGGCTAAAACGTCATTTCTACGTATAAAATGTACATAGAAGTGAGGTCACGCGATATTTCAAATCAATATAAAATATCGTCCAAAGTATTCGTTTCCGTAAGAAAATAAAAAATACGTGTCTAATGATTTAAAACAATCTACCAGACGGACATTAAAATAAAAATTAGGCATCAGCCCTTTTCTCTATTCTCAATCTAATCTAACAACTATTTGAATCCAAAATCAAAGCAAACCATCTTCATATCACTTGGTCTGTAGATTAACTTATTGTTAAACTTTATTGGTTAGGTTCGCAATCAAAATGAGTGACGTCAGTGACCAACGATCCTTGAAATTTTATAACTAAGGGTCAAAATCTGGATTTGATAAGTTGGTCCTAGATTGACATTTATTAAAGTTTATTCTGTAAAGAGGTTGGTGCAGCACTTACGTGTTTGATAGAATATCAAATTTGATAGGGAATTATTTAAGACTCACTTATAAGGCTCACGAAGCCCCAAATTGAAACGTAAATAATAATTTTCTTGACACGGTAATAGAATTCAAAATGTCTTGTTCAAATGTATGGTTTGTAATCTATAGACTGTCTGAGTAGTCGGTAAATATTTTTTTTATGGGATAAGCTGGTATACAAGCAATCGAATCACCTGATGGTAAGCAATCGGCGTCGCCCATGGACACCTTGGAATAGGGGCGTTACAAGTGCGTTACCGGCCTTTTGGGGATTAGGAGTTTGAGGATTGTTGGGGATTCAGGGATTCAGGAAAGAGAATTGGCCTCCGATAACCTCACTCACACGACGAAACACAACGCAAGCGTTGCTTCTCGTCGGTTTTCTGTGAGGCCGTGGTATCACTCCGGTCGAGCCTGCCCATTCGTGCCGAAGCATGGCTCTCTCACACTAATTAAATAAATGAAATGAAATACCTAGCTTGAGTCATACAAAAATCATACTCATTCAGAGTCGAAAATGATTTACTTATTTTACATCTACAAATATTTTTAAAAGTAGACATATAATTGGTTTTTAAGTTTTATTTTTCGAGGTATACATTCATTTTTCATTGCACTTCATGTACACAAATTATTGTTGACTTCGTTATTTATACTTTTTATGCGACGTAAGCGAAAGAGACGTCACTTGCGATGCCGCATGCATTACGTCCACGCACCAAGTAGTAGTACCCATTTTCGCCCCACTCAGTACCCCATGAGTTCTTTATTACCCAGTACGGGGTTTTCTTGCCAGCCTCGTCTACTGTAAATAATAAGTACACAATTTTATTATCCTACTAATATGCGAAAACTTGTGAAGATGTATGTATGCTTGTCATTCATTCAGGAAAAAACTGCTGGACGAATTTGAATGAAAGTACAGAGGCCTTAGTACGAGTTTAATTTACGTTTAAAGTAGTCGAAACGAGTATGCGTTCGGCACTCTGATTGGCTGGCGCCAATGAAGCAACCAATCGGAGCGTCGAACGTGTACTCGTTACGATCCCTTTAAACTTAAAACAAATTTGTGCTAAGGCCCCAGAGATGTCGCGGAAAACCTAACGGGTAACCGGGGCTCCGGCTCGACGTGCAGGAGAAGGAACGGGGTGGTTTTTAGTCAGTAAGAGTCTGACACTCCCTCCCGCCTCACCCAGGCGGGAGCAATCATTCGATGATTTTCCCCCATTAAAAAAAGAAATGCCCCAGATATGGATTGAACACAATAATTTCTATACAAGCGGGTGAAACCGCTGAAGCTAGTTTAATCAATTTGGAATAAAATTTTGTCTCAAAGAAGATTTTAATTTCTAATTTTGAACAGGCGTTCGACAACCATCTCGCCTGGTGGTCAGCGATAATATGGATGTCGATGGAGCATGTTTGTGTAGTAGTAGTACACTTGAACTTTTAAACTGTGATACTAAACCCTTCAGCAAAGAATTTATAAATAAATTTAATTTATATCAAGTATGGGAGAGCCATGCTTCGGTACGAATGGGCCGACTCGACCGGATTGATACCACGGCCTCACAAAAAACCGATGTGTAACGCCGCTGGTGTTTCAGATGTCCATGGGCGACGTTGATTGCTTACCATCAGGTGATCCGTCTGCAAGTTTACCGGATTATCTTATAAAAAATAATTATCTAAAGAAGCGGACACCCATTTTTCAGCATGTACGTTCACAGGATGTTGAGTGTTGATCATCATCATTATCATCATGATATTAGTCACAGGACGTCCACTGCTGAACATAGGCCTCCCCCAATTACTTCCAGATAGGCCGGTTGTAAGCGAACTGCATCCAGTGGCTCCCTGCGACCTTGATCAGGTCGTCTGTCCACCTTGCGGATGGACGTCCTACGCTGCGCTTGCCGGTACGTGGCCTCCACTCGAGAACCTTTCTGCCCCAGCGGCCGTCGGTTCTCCACGCTATATGCCCTGCCCACTGCCACTTCAACTTGCTAATCTGCTGGACTAGCAAATTAAATAGAGTGTTGATGTTGTAAAAAAAAAAATATACTTACCATAAACACTGTATCCGACGATCAAGACAGCGTGGTTCAAATTCTTAGGATTACAGTTCTCGACTGTTGGTTCGTCTATACCTTTTGTGTATCTGGCCATGGATTCCGAATTGATTGCTAAAAAAAAATGACGAATAATTACTATAGTAGGGGCACTAGGTAATACGACTTGTAAGTTAATCTATGTAAAAATGGATAGATTTTTAAAACGGATTCGTTCCCTACAGAACGTTGTTAGGATGACTAACTTTTCTTTAATAACTGAAGGTATTTGTTTGAAGGTAAAGTATACATACCCATTTAGATTATAGGTGTAGTATAAATTACTCAAATTGAGCTGTGAGACTTGGTCATTTTTAAAAGTTATGTTTTGATTGCATTTAGTTTCTTTGACGCTATCTAGGAATGCATATTTGCACATGCAATAAATAACTTAATATATCGATTTGACCTTCAAGACGTTTATACTGATAAACTGCATACAAGGTTATTTACATAAGTAATTATCATTGACTTAACTTGAAATAACACACAAATACCTGAAATATAATGTTTTGGTGGTGTAAAGGAATTAGTGGTTGTGAATTTTAAGTAAAAATTGGGATAAGAAAAAAATAGGAAATTACCAAGTTCATCGTTTACCTACCTGCAGAAATAGGACCGTTCACATAAAGGTAAGCCGCCATGACTTTTTCGTCAGATTCGACTCTTTTAAACCCTATAACAGGTACTGGATGTGGCCTTGGAGACATGTGGTGAGTGGAGTCACCTATTGAAGGATACCATCGACATTTCTCCTGTCTATCAGAATACCCTGGGTAATCTCTGTCGCGAAGCACTCCACCAAACACTGATACAATATTCCTAAAAGATTTAAAGTTACATTTAATTAGCTTAATCGTTACTTATTCATTTGATATTGTATCAGTTTTAGTAGCTGGAAACTGAAAATCTGAAAAAATAACTAACATCTTTTTTGAGAATGATGTTGAACTCAAAGTAAATGACTACGACGTGTATTTTTTTGGTAAGTTAAGTTTACTTATTTTGTGAATTTTAAGGTATCATGGTGTGTCGTGGTGGCCCGGCGGTTTAAGACGCCCACTTCTCATGCATGAGGTTGCGGGTTCGAAACCTACCAACGGCAAGTATTAATGTGACTTGTTCCGAGTTATATGTACTTTCTAAGATTATTCAGACACAACTGACAAACGGTGAAGGAAAACATCGTGAGGAAACCTGGGCTTATAATTTCTAATTATAAGTTTGTAATCGCCAACCCGCATTGAGCAAGCGTGGTGATTAATGCTCAAACCTCCGTGTGAGAAGAGGCTTTGCTCAGCAGTGGGCATTTATAGGCTGCTGATGATGATGATGAAGGTATCATAGGAGAGGCCTGCGAGCTACTGACTAGGAGAGTCAAACGTCTGCTGTATAGGTGGGAGTAGGCGTTAGCGTTACGTAGTATTCCACGCGCGCCACTTGAGGAAGGGAAGCTGCCCCCTAGGGTTAGTTACGTGCAAGGACTACCCGAGTCATAGTTACAGGTAGAGGAGGAACAACGCGGTGGTTTTAGCCGGTAAGAGTCCGGCATACCCCCCCATCATCCCCAAAACTTGGGAGTCTAAGAAAATGCTACAAAAAATCGCCATAAAGCTATAACTTACGCAAACGACTGCAGGACGGATCCAAATGCACATCCATTCTGCCTAGTATCACAGTCGATTAGAAACTGCTCTGACAGAATATCGACTGATTTCAAATAAATCCTGCGGTGACTTTCAATGTTTGCTGTAAAAAATACTATGCATATTATGCAAAAGAATAATAAATATGATTCTTGTTATTGTGGTCTAACTGACCGAGATATTTTTACTTTGTTTCGAGCGATACTGAACTTGAATAAAAGTATTTAGAATTTTTCCTAAGTTTTAATACTGAGCTTAGAATTATGTCCCGTTTGGCAGCCAGCAGTTTCATACAAAATATTTTAAAATCCTACAAATAACCTGTGTCTGGCAGTCGAACTGGCAGTTGACAAAATTACTTATCAAATAATCGAGTAATCTAAAAAAAAATCTAATAATATTTTACCAACGACACTAAAAGCCCAGCATGCGGCACAATGCCATTGATTCTTAACAGGTGAAACGGCATCGTAGTCTCTCCAATCAAAATAAATAGGAATCTTTCCGTAGTCTCCAGGTGTATCAGACCTTAAAGGATATAGAACCTCCTTTGTGTAATTATGACGGGGTAAAATTAAAAAACAATTATATTGAGCAAAAAGCAACAAAAACGCGGCAACACTCAACATTTTTGAATTTTAATAGCAGAGAAATGAAATGCTCGACTGAAATGTACTAGTTTTTAAATGCTCGACACTTTTCCAAGCATCTATAGCATTCGACATTCAACAGTATTTTTATTACTGTTTCATTCTAGTGTCCGAGTTTTTGACATCGCTTGAATATTTTGAGTGCCGTAACGTTTTTGTAATTTGTTTACCGTTTGATCACGGTGTTGCCATCCAATTATCTTTTTTTGTCGACGTTGACACTTCAGCTTAAATACTCATTATGCGATGTCGTATTAAATTATCATAATGATACATTAAGTATTGGCAGAATATTTATAGAAATTAAGAATGTTGAAAGTATTTCAAGCTTAATGTTGAGTAATTGTATTATGAACGCGAAGGTAAATGAGGGTTCTAGAGTTGTTGACATATATTTGAGAGGTTTATTGTTTATTAGTATCAACTGCTGAATTACTTTATTAGTAAGCACTTTCTGCTAAAGAGCACAAATCTTAGATATTGGTTAGCAAAAGTTTAAATAGAGTCAGGAAATGTATTACGCTCATTACAAAAACCTCACTTTGCAATCTATGTTTTTATATTTGACGGGTCGACGTTTGACAATTATCTCGCCTGGTGGTAACCAATGATGCAGTGCGATGGAGCACGTCGTTACGTGAGAGCCGAAAACATAATAATTAATGTAGCATAATAATGTCTCATAAAAGTTATAATCTAAAATCGATTATTGTTTACCTTTACTCAAAACTTCAATATAGAAATGCTGTAGCCTGTAGGTAAGACACAGATCAGACCACCACAGATGGAGCCCAACAGGGCTGATGACGATACGGAGCCGCGGAAGACTTAACGGGTTCAGTCCGGCTCAAAGAGCAGAAGTAGGAACGGGGTGGTTTTTAGTCAGTAAGAGTCTGACACTCCCTCTCGCCTCACACGGGCGGATGGAAAGTCATAGGATGATTTTCCCCCCTCAAAAAAAGGTAAGATACAGAACCAAATATCGAAAAAGTCGAAGATCAAATAAATAGTGAGCCAATAAGACGACTTCAAAAAATTGATAGAGATAGTGCGACCATTCGCAACGACTTCAAAAGTTATCTTAGAGACGTTCAAGTTTTAATTGATCAATTTAACTTCAAGTAGTAGCATTTGAACCAAGATTAGGGTTGTAACGTAGAAATTGTTATTTTATGTATATTTGCATTATAATTGGATGTATGATGGGCTTTGAGATTACTAGATTACGTTCTTAAGACTAAAATTCTAGTTTTTTATATATGAAAAAATAAAATGAATAAATTTGTGCGATTCTAAAACATTTAGAAAACTGTGTAAATGATACCTTTAGTAACTAAAGAAGTACCTATTGTGTTTTTATAATAACTATCGTGAGACATTAAATTAACTAAAAATCGCGGGTTACTCACGTGAAAATACTGAAAAAAGCTCTACTAGTTTCGAGCCACAGAGAGGCTCTTCGCCTATATCACGCAGCCTACTCTAGTAGCCAACTGTAGTTTTTAGTTAATTAATTAGGTACCTATTATCCTCCACTAAGTGAAATTTTCATACTTATGGTAAAAATGGTATTTGTTATTATTAGGAGAAGGTTCTTAAGATAGAATAAATGCTGAAAATCTTACGGGAATGGGAGAAAACGGGATTGCGAGTACGAAGTCGCGGGCAGAAGCTAGAATTAATAATATTTATGCTGTTGATTAAATGCAACAAAAACTAAATGGCAAACTGTGATCATTATGTTTTTGAAAATGTGTGTGAATTTTTCTTTTAATGGGTAAATTCGTCGAATGACTGCTCCCGCCTGGGTAAGGCTTATGTTATGTTAAGGTTAAAAGTACATTCACACTATGCGCATTGAAATCAAATGAACATTAATATTAGACTGCTAGTTTTTGATAAGTGGGAGAGCTATGAGCAAAGTTTAACTTCACCACCAGTACCTCTCAACAGACATTCAACTCTCCAAACATACGGAGAGTGAATGCTTGTTTATTTTAATTACATGCGAGTTGCTTGACCAATGAAAATGATGAAGATAGTTTGAAATCTGGAGATAGCCATTTTGCTATATTGTATATAAGGATACATTAAGTGTATATGTAGTAGTTGGTATTTATTTGGGATAGAAGAACCTATATCGTTGCTTTTTATTTGTTTGTTTTTTTTTTAAAGTTGCCTCGCACTTGGATTTTGCCTGTGTCGTCGGTGCATTTACAAACATACAAGTTTACATACGCTTTACACCCAGATATGAAACAACAATTTGTGGATCACACAAAGAGTTGCTTCGTACTGGTATCGAAACCGCCACACGTTGCGCTTGTTGCCCAGCCACCGCACCAACCGTGCAGTCGTGTTGGTTCAAAGTTATAAAAATACATTCAATAGGTTTCGGCTATAGAATCGAACTTAAAGTCTTGTGCTGATGAGATCTGTAAATAATATATTTATGTTAAGAACTTCATACTTTCAGGTAAGTTGGTTAAAAAGCAAGTCAAAGCATTTATTTCAATTTAACTAAATTAACTAAAAATCGTGGGTTACTCACGTGAATATACGGAGAATAACTCTACTGATAATATACTGAGATAATACTGATGTATATTCTCAGTATATCAGTTCCCCTCTGTGGTTCGAAACTAGTAGAGCTTTTAACCCGCAATTTTTAGTTAATTTAGTATGTCTCACGATAGTTATTATAAAAACAATGCTTAACCAGGCATTTTTCCAACGTCAACAATTTAATTGTCCGTCCGCCTGTCTGTGAATGATGTAAGGAGCTCGTTCCAAAGTGTAGTTTCGAACAGAGAAGAACAATAAAGAAACGCCATCGTTACTCTTTTAATAAAATGTCTTTATACAACTCCGTCGTTACTTTAAAAAAAATGTTCATTGATACATTTTCTGATCCTTTAAGTAAACGTCATAATTTTGTCTTATCATGATCATGATATGAATGGTTTGACAGAGGTATGCATAGCAAATGTAAACACCCACACAGAATTCGTGAACAATATTACTTAACACGCATAATTTGTTTGACAGAGGTCGCTACCATCGCTAGATACTCATACTTACATCAAATTTAATATAATAGTTTCCAGTTCAACCCTGAACCATTATAACTGTACAGTTCCGTAGAGAATCTACCTGTTATTGGTAATTTGTACGGTTAGCGACCACAACTTTGTATTGACGGGTTAAGCAATAGCCAATTTCGAGACTATCCCTTGATACTGATGGTCTATCGAAACGATCGAGTAATATTACATCTGTTACGACGCCACTAAAATTCTATGATTGTTTGAAATGTTTTGATATTGTGCTTCATTGAATATTTATTGCGAAATACTTCGGCACGTGTATCGTTTTGGTTTTGTGTCTTTAAATCAGAAAGATAAGAAAAAGCATTTATTTGACAGCAGGCACGCACACAGATATAACAAAAATACAGAATTAAAAAACAAAACATCACGCCTTTTAACCTGTATTACTGGGTTTTAAAAAAAATTCTCAGTAGTCGCACGGAGTCTGGAAATGTGCCCGGAATATGGCAATAGGCTCACGCCCTATTACATTGGACTCATAACATATAGTGAAAGTGAGTGTTACATTGTATAGTGGCATTAAGTGCCGTAATGTGCACCGCTGCCTACCCTTTAGGGGATAAAAATGTGTGATGTTATGTGTATCTTATACTTATTATATACAGCTAAAGAGTTCGTTAGTTTGTTTGACCACGCTAATCTCCGAAACCAATAGTCCGATTTGAATCATTCTTTTTTAGTGCATTTATCGATGTAGCCTATAAGATAATAATATTAAATATCTTCATGAACACATAGAGCTAAACTATATAGTGCTCCCTAGACAACTTAAGTTTAACCTTAAAGTGGTTGATCCATACTTTACCATGATATAATCTAACTAGTAATTTCACGCGGTTTTACCCACTCTGCTCGGCTGCTATTGATCGTATTGTGATGTTTAATTAATGAAAAATGAAAATCTCCAAATCTTGGTTTATTATATAACGAAAATTAATTTTGAAGTACTGTCTATCTTATATATATAATTCTTCTGTGAGTGTGTATGTCACTGAACTTCTCTCAAACGACTGGGCCGATTTTGATGAAATTTTTTGTGTGTGTTCAAGGGGATCTGAATGGAATGGTTTAGATTCACAAATCAGCCCGGCAGATGGCACTGCAGCCGATGTTTAGGTTATTTATCCTAAACAGCTGAACTAATTTGAATAATTTTTTGTTTACCTCTATACATTCAAGTGGATATGCAGGACAACGTCTGTTGGGTCCGCTAGTATACATATAAATACTCATGATTACAATTCACCATCTATTTGTTTTGTCGAAGTCATTTAAACTCAATCTAATTCAGTTCAATAGTAGTTACGTGCCAAGAATCAAAGTAGAGGTCACGGTTTCTGTTCGCAAACGAGTTAAAAAAGTTAATTAACTTACGTACCTCCTTGTTCTACTGGCTAGCTAGAACTGTTAGTTTGTTTTACAGAAAATAGTCGCTAGGAAAGTGCTTCAGAGAAAGAAAGTATTTCTTTTCCTTATTTTGCTCCTTCTCTTCTGAATTCTATGACTATCTATTTTATATTACTAGTTTTATCAAATAAAAATATTGTTTGGTCATCTCATAGTAAACTTTTTTAATGGGATAAACCGGAAAACGAGCTGACGGATCACCTGTTGGTAAGCAAACGGCGTCACTCATGGACACCTGGAACACCAGAGGCGTCACAAGTGCGTTACCGGCCTTTTGGGATTAGGAATTTGAAGATTGTTGAGGAATAAAGGATTGGGGAAGGGGGGGGGGGGGTATTTGAGCATCCGTTAACCTCACTCACACGACGAAACACAACACAACGTTGTTTCACGTCGGCCTTCTATTTGCCATTTGTAACCATAGCCCAAGGACGGTGAAAAATGACATAGAAATGATTGATGCATAGAAATATCAGTGTTTTTTTACGTAAACGCACACATAAACATGTATGTGTGGGGTTACCACGTTTCCAGTTTTACGAAAATTACAGATATACTTCGTGTCAATGTGTTTATATTGTTCTGTTTTTATAATAACTATCGTGGGCTGCGCGACGACGCCGCGACCGCGCACGCTGCTCATGAGGAAGAACCCCTCTGCGGTTCGAAACTAGTAGAGCTTTTCTAAGTAGATTTTAGTTAATTTAGTTAATGTTTATGTTCTTCGTGTAACTCTATAGTCGCATGGCGCCTGAGTTGTTGTTTCGAGACACTGTGTCCACCTTTTTTTCAACGTCCCTGCCATAGTCTTGCATTATTCAAAACGATTAAATTAATAAAAATTCACCACGAGGGCGATTCTTTGTCTATATGTATAAGTACAAAAAGTTCTATAGATGAGATTTCCATTTTTTTTTCTACGGCTCAACCGGAGTGGTATAAACCACGACCTCACAGAAACCGACGTAAAGCAACGCTTGCGTTGTATTTCGTCGTGTGAGTGGTTACCGGAGACCCAATTACCCTCCCCTTCCCCAATCTCCCCAAATCCTGAATCCCAAACGATCCTCAAACTCCTAATCCCCAAAAGGCCGGTAACGCACTTGTAACGCCTCTGGTGTTCCAGGTGTCCCTGGGCGACGCCGATTGCTTACCATCAGGTGATCCGTCTGCTCGTTTACCGGCTTATAACATAAAAAAAACACGTAGTGAAATCAATGTTCTATTAACCGCCACAAGACCATTGAAGCACTGTTATATTCAATATAGCCTTAAAGACGTCATCATCATAAGAGCTAAAATGAATAACATACCTATCATAAACACAAAAGTAGTTAAGCGATTCTAAACCTTAAGAACAAAAGGACATTGTGTTAAAGTGTTAACAATCTGTTTCGCCACGAGCAAGTTCATAATTAATTTTAAAATATTTCTCTGTAACGCGAAATTAATTGTGGATACTTGTAGCGCGGTGGGTGTACCATGATGTGGTAACATTTTTTTTATTTTTTTCTTTCAAATGTGTAATTGTCAACAGCAAATACAACTATTAGTAGATACCATTACTGTCTAGGGTCTTCGTTTATCTGTGGTCTCCAGGTTTGAACAAACCAATACAAAATGAGAAGAAAACCTCTTTCATGGGATGATAGTACCTACTTAAAAAGTAACCGACACAAAGTATATTTTTATTTACATATTCTCTTTCTCTTTATGACATTTAATCGTCAAGATTTAAGAACAACATTCATTATTCCCATCCCCTATACAAACAGTGCAAACGTCCACCCATAACTCCCACCCAAAAAGGACTAAAACCTTATGACGCGTCACATCCAAATCCTAGTCCATTCATATCCAGGACAGTTGCACATTTCATACATCATGGTCACCCTAATCCGGTTTTAAATGAACTACAAGCGGGTTGCGAAATAAAATAGGTCTGGTTGGCTATTGTCTGAGTTAATGTAGTGTTTACCCGCCGAATAGTGTTGGACCGTGACAAGAAAACCGGTTTATGAAACAACCGGAAAATTTATTTAGGATCCGGGTGTGTTGTTGTTTTATTAGTGTACTGTTGTTATAGTTTCGTGACGTATTTTGCGGGTCTGACTAAAATAACCTGTGTTAAAGTACGTGTGTCTGGTGAAGGGTGGGTTTCGTTAACGTTATAAATTTAGGCTGGTTCTTTACTTAAAGATAGTAGAGAGTAAGGTGAAAGCTAATAAAACAAGAGTGTAATTCTAGTGTGGGACAGCCATACTTCGGATTTGACGAGCTCGACCCGACTCATAGAAAACAGACGTGAAACAACATTTGCGTTGTGTTTCGTCGTGTGAGTGAGATTACCGGAGACTCAATTACCAATCACCCCAATCCCAGAATTCCCAATAATCCTCAAATTTCTAATCCCCAAAAGGCCGGTAATGCATTTGTAACACCTCTGGTGTTTCAGGTGTCCATTGGCGGTGCTGATTGCTTACCATCAGGTGATCCGTCTGTTCATTTACCAGCTTATTCCATAAAAAAAATATGTGTTGGAATTTAGATAGCATGCCTGGAGTATAAAAGATGCATCGTCTTAGCAAAACTAGAAGTAGATACTTTATCAATTTCATTTCTATTTCTATTAATATTAATATAAACAATCGCATAGAACTACGCTTTTAGCCTCCAAATGAAATAATGCTATCTGTGTTGAATCCTTCTCCGCAGACGTCAACTAAACAAAGCTATGAAAATTGAGCAGTGACATTCAGATTTTTAAAGTCAAGGCAAGTCAAAGTCAAAATAATTTATTTCAATTAGATCAGAAAGACACTTTTGAACGTCAAACAACAATAAAACATTCGTAGCTTAGTATCTTCGATGGATGATGACCTTAAAGTAAAGTTTTCTTCACGTGTTCAATTACTGTTTGAGTTTCTAGTTGTGAACTTCAGAACTCTCGATCAAAGTTTTACATTCATAAGATCTTAGTACTAACTAGGCTGGGTGGCAATAACTATTTTACTGACACGTGGAGAACATACTGAAGGTTGAATATAATGATAAGTTATTCAGTTAAATAATTGCTCATTGAGATTTTTGAGTTCTGCGTTCTAAGAAGAGAATAACAACATCACGCCTTGTATCCCCGAAGCGGTAAGCAGATGTGCACATTACGATACTTTTCACTATTTATGTTATAAGTCCCATGTAATAGGGATTGAGCCTATTGCCATATAACGGGCACAATTCCAGACTCCGTGCTACTTATGAGATTTTTTTTAAAACCCTATATAGTACTTTGCCCAACCCTGGAATCGAACCCGGGAGTGCTACCACTCGGCCAACGAGGCAAAGAGGATACGTATTCATTAATAAGTGTAACATGATGCCAACAGATAATTAGTAAGCTCTATGTTTTAGTATACTATATATCTCCCACTTAGATTTTAGTAAAATTTCTGTGGTCCTTGGCGACTGGGCTTCACCTAGTTGTACAGTCTCTTTTTTTGTGCCTTTAGGCTCAATTCATTATGTCTCCTGCAGTAATTCACCGAGGGAAGGGGAAACTATCTTTATTTTCTTCTCCTCTTATAATATCTTCTGATTTACTTCGTTGCGGGAACCAAGACAGTTATCCATATCCCTGGGACGCGCCGGACTTCAGTGTTCCGGTGTTTTCATGGTTGTATCTGTTGTAGATCCTGGCTCACAGGAGTTGCAGCGGTTTTGGGAGGTTGTGGCGGGCTTGTGCAATTAAATACTATATATCTGCTTATTACCCTGAGCAAAATGAGCGCGAAGTCTATTATCTTGAGTAGTAATATACTTTGAACCGGAGAGGTTATCAATTTTCCATTTCTGATTTCGAAATGCTGAATGTTTAAGTTGAAAAGTTCGAGTTCATTTTAAAAAGCTTTTAAAGTTTCACTGCGATGGGATTCCGGTTACTTTTTAATGATTCCACGATATCCATTGTTGTCTAGTTAAAAAAAAAAATACGTTTTCATATATTTTTATGACTCATCTTTAGGTAAAATATAAATATACAGAATTTGGAACTAGAATGTTAATTATGCACAACTGGTTAGTTAAAAAATATAAGTTTAAAATTATAATCTTGGCTACAAAAACTGGTATTAGCCATAGAGCAAAATAAAAAAAAAAAGAATGAGAACAAAAACAAACAAAAATGTCTGCGCAAATTGCGAAAAGGAAGCATAATTCAAAAAAGCCTAATTACGCTTGTTCTTTCATCATCACCTACTCTGTGGTTTTTTTCATTTTTCTCTGGAGAATGCAACTTCGAAACAATTGTAAGTAGTCTGGAATTCTTGCAGATAGAATAATTAGCGGACCGGAGGTCTGATGAAAAAGAAACTTCATTTTAACGGAAATGGCAAAAGTTTGAAGAGGTATAATAATAATAATAATTTCGCAATATTTCCAACTGACTTTATGCACTCTTTCTGACTGCCTCGTTGGTCGAGTGGTCGCAAGTGCGACTGCCGGGCAAGGGGTTTCGGGTTCGATACCCGAGCCGGGCAAAATATTACTGGGTTTTTAAAAATCTCAGTAGTAGCACGGAGTCTGGAAATGTGCTCGGTATATAGGCTCACCCCCTGTTACATGGGACTCATAACATAAATAGTGAAAAGTGGGTGTTACATTGTACAGTGGCATTAAGTGCTGTAATGTGCAATGCTGCCTACCCCTTCGGTAATAAAAGGCGGGATGTTATGTTATGTGTTATGTTACGTTCCTACTTTTCATTTGCATTTTTGTCTATTTGATTGTACTATTAACAAAATAAGGTGATGATGTTACGTGTGTGTACATGTAAGATTTGGAATCCTAACTACACCGTATATGTAGATCGAGTCGAGAGCATACAGAGAAGATTTTTAGGTAAATCCAGTTTCTCTCTACATCGGTTTCACATCCTTCCATTGTATGAGCGCCGCAAAATAGCAGATTTATCATTCCTGGTGAATATATTAAGTAAATGGCTCATTAGATGCATATATCGGAGCTCATGGACAGAATAGGGTTGCGTGTGCCTTTTGCTTTTCTGCGCAAACCTGTACTTCTCAACGTGCCGTCTACCAACACTGTTTATAGACAAAATTCATACATGATTTATTCCGTATTCCTTTTTAAAAGGTCGGCGACGCACCTGTGACTCCTCTGGTGTTGCGGGTGTCCGCTTACCACCAGGTGATCCGTCTGCTCGTTTGTCTCCATAAAAAAATGATAAGAGCGTGTCGGACATACAAATCAGAGAGAATTGATTTAGATTTATTTTACACTATTCACAAGTTTCTTTCAAACATAATGTTTTATTTCTTTTTGTTTCTCAAATCAGTTTTTTGCGTCGCATGCTGTCTTTTTAAACGAATTGAATTAACTTATAAGCGATAACTTGTTATTGGCCGTATATATATGTATAATGTAATCTATGCTTATGTTATACCTAGCTGTATATTTTCCTAAAATTTTAAAATAAAATAATATTATGAAAATGTCACGTATGTTAACTTGGACATGTTTCTAAAGTGGTTTCATGGAAAACTTTGCGTGTATAAAAATCTTATTAAGTATGTTTTTGTTGCTAACTAATTGAAATAGGTACTCGGGTAGCTCTTGGAATATTAAACACATCAATTATAATTATTTATTTATTAAACTTGAAGTAACATTGTTGTAATTTTGTAATATCAAAACTTCAATTAACTGGAAAATTACTAACTCAAAATAATTTATAACAACGTTAGAAGTGTGACAACTGACAAACCATTATGCCTAAAATAAATTACTGTTCCAAATTCAAAATAATTATTGACGAGTTTTCAATGTGACCGACCTTTTCGGTATGCAAACTCCCACGTAAAAATAAACAAAAGCTGGTTGTTGATTCGATGTGTCATCGTACTGTTTGTTTAAAAAAGGAACGGAGTGGTATTTGCTCTGGGGCGCGATACAGGTCAGTCGCTGGCTGACGGTCGGCTGGTCCATTCTCTCCTAGGCACACTCCGGACAACAAGGTATTAAGTGCAAATCCCTTTATCTCGACGTCCAGTCGCGTCGCTCATGCGTGGCATTGCTTCCCCGCGTTGCGGGTGTGAGATGAGCGGATAGCGACTCGAATTCGTACGGAGGAATTACTTCACATTTTGTCGAGCGTGAGCATCAGAGATTAGGCTGAACAGAATATCTAAGCCTGGGTTTAGTTTTAGCCTTTTCACTAATTACTAAGCTTGAACAACAATTTACTGGCTTTCTGCTCGTTGAAAGACTTATGTTTTACGAAGTTTTCATCCTAGTTGTATTTTTGGTGATAATTTTATGCTTGTAGTTTTTGACTCGAAGCACTCGCTTGATTTTTTAAATAAAGTCAAGAAATAAACTAAACACTACTATCTGAATCCTACTAAAGGTCAGAGTTTTATTTCCTAACTTTATAAAAAGGTCGCCTACTGTATCAAAATTTTATCTGTGGTCAATAAAAAACTATAAAGGTGTATGTTCCCGCGGTTTTAATGCCCGCACTGGGTCGGGTGGTCGGTGTATTAACGTACACAAGCTTACTGTATCGTGTGGCCGGAATAACGACATTTTGCTATAAAAATCTTCGCCATTATGATCTGAGAGACGTTTTTGGTTCATAAAAGGGCTATTGTAGTGTGCACTACATAAATAAAAACATAATGCGTATTTTCTTAGTATAAGCGTCTTGGTTTACTTATCAGTGGGTCACAAAATACGTTTTTCTTTTGCTAAAACATTGTAAAAATTGCCTAGGGACTTTTGTTAAGATTCAAAGGCAGTTTTTGTATCCGCTCAGTATTTGGAAGAAAGGTGATTTTAGTCTAAGAATTTTGTACAAAATAATTCGTAACGAGCCATATTTTATGTCTATTATTCGATCTGGTTGGCAGAGCAAAATATCCTATCAATTTACCCTAATCGTATGAATGTTTAGGTCGATTGTTCCCGTGGAAAAAGTTATGTACGAACGCCTATGTTATGAGGCTATCCAACCAGAGTCATTCAACCACAATAGGGTAGTTGCCTAAATTTAATTTTAATGTCCGTCTGGTACAATAATTTAAACCATTAGATACGTATTTTTTCTTTTCTGACAAAATTAAATAGGTACTTTATTATAATCTGAAATATCGTGTGACGTCACAATACGCTACATCTTGTAGCACTCAGTGACGTAACGTCCTCCCACTCCTAAACTTTACTCCATTTTATCCAAGTATTGTAACTTTATACAACAACATAAAAAATATGTGTCTAATATTTTTTCACTACCTAACTTACGGACTAAATAGATTTTTAATTTTCGTACACCGTCATCATCCCAATTAGAGGACATCGTTATGAAGAGCAAGTGTCTGTTTACTGCTAGAGTACAGTCTATATACCTCTGTTACATAACAAAGATGGTCATAATCTTCACACTACTTAGGTGGTTTGGAATTTGCAGTTGCTGCCCGGTCTCTATCAAACATGTAGTCTGACAGTAACTCAGTCGGTTCTTACGACATGGCTCGTGGTCTCTTTGCTCACTCACTTATATTTTGTCATAAAGAAAGCTTTTTGAATCGGCTTGCTCACGTAATTGTTTGATGAAGAACTCGACTAGTTTCAAGCCATACCAGGGGCTCAAATTTATGAGCATCATACCGCAATAGACGATGCGGCGCCTGTCACGCTGTTAACATAACATAACATCGAGAACGAAGAAGTAGGTAGAGGTGAACATTATGCCACTGTACAATGTAACACCCACATTTCACTATTTATGTTATGAGTCCCATGTAATAGGGGGTGAGCCTATTGCCATATAACGGGCACAATTCCAGACTCCGTGCTACTACTGAGATTTTTTTTTAAAACCCAGTAATACTTTGCCCGACCCGGGAATCGAACCCGAGACCCTTTGCCCGGCAGTCGCACTTACGACCACTCGGCCAACGAGGCAGGCTGAAATTAGTGTAAAAAACGTAATAATTAGTATGTATCATGAATGTTCAATACCTTTTGAAAAGTTAAAGCTAATCACAGACACTCTTCTAAGAGAGTCTAATAACTTTTATAATAGAATTTCTATCTAATCTTTTTATAAAATAATTTCCGCTGGAAAAGATCGGATGAGAAGCACTGGATGTGCATTTTTCTGAACTACGATTATACGAGGTCGTCGCCTCGGCTCGGCATGAAACGTCTTTCGCTCATATTCATTCCTTCACAGGTATTTTACTATGGCTAATAACATCATGCTTGATATTCTTGAACAGATTGGCAGTGCAGTGACGTATTGAAGATATTCCTTTTGGTGCTATTATGAAGTGTTAAGAAATAATAAAATTAAGGATATTTTTAATCGGTATTTTGGATAGTTGGTTTGTTCGTTTTATCATCACTAGTCTGTTCATAATTGCTTTGTTGGTGTAGCAGAAGTTAGCCCTACTACCCTACATCATGCAAGTAACTACTGGTTCGACACTAGTCTTTTACAAAGTCTTATGGGTTTGTTTGTAGTACCTTATAACAAAAAAGTAAAAAGTACTATAAAAAAGAAACAAATGAGTAAGGATTTCTATCCGTTAATTCTATCTATTCTATTCTATTCTATTCTATTCTATTCTATTCTATTCTATTCTATTCTATTCTATTCTATTCTATTCTATTCTATTCTATTCTATTCTATTCTATTCTATTCTATTCTATTCTATTCTATTCTATTCTATTCTATTCTATTCTATTCTATTCTATTCTATTCTATTCTATTCTATTCTATTCTATTCTATTCTATTCTATTCTATTCTATTCTATTCTATTCTATTCTATCTATTCTATTCTGTCTCTTCTTTGCCATTTCGCTCTTGGCACAGCGGTCGTGGTCACGTTGAGGCGACCGTATTTGTGTTGGAGGCCGATACAGCTTTCCTCACGATCTCCAGCCATCTCTCTCTGTTTGTGGATTGTCTGGCGCAGTCTGACACTGGGTTTCCCGTTGCCGATTTGACTTGATCAGTCCACCGCATAGGTGATCTGCCTCGTGATCTGGCATTCTATTCTATATTCTCATAACATAACATCACGTCTTTTATTCCCGAAGGGGTACGCATAGGTGTACATTATGCCACTGTACAATGTAACACCAACTTTTCACTATTCATGTTATGAGTCCCATGTAATAGGGGTTGAGACTATTGACAGCCGGGCACAATTCCAGACTCCGTGCTACTACTGAGAATTTTTTAAAAACTCAGTATTGCTTTACCCTACCCGGGAATCGAACCCAAGACCCCTTGCCTGGCAATCGTACTTGCGACTAATCAGCCCACGAAGCAGTCTATATTCTATTCCTAAATAACCTGCAAAAAGCGTATTTTCCCATCATAGACAGAACTCTATTTATTCCTACGTGGAAAAGCAAACTCGATGTAATGTTTTAGTACCTATAGCTACATAATTATGCAGGTCTTTGTTATTAGGTACCTCTGTGTGTATGTGTGTGTGTGTGGGCGGGTCTCTTTGTGACAGTCTTTTATTTAATTACTTATGCAAAGCGTATCATATTAAATTAAGTACGTCAATAAACGAAAACATACCAGTTTTAGGACCCTCAAATAAAAATGTATTATGGTTTCTTTATTTCTTTGTTTTCGGGGTTGACGAACTGATATTTACATTCAATGTATATTTGTATTGTACTCAGTATTTAGACTAAAAGGTAGAATATTCACCCCTATTCATGTTTTTTTTTCATGGAATAAGCTGGTAAACGAGTGGACGGATCACCTGATGGTAAGCAATCGGTGTCGCCCATAGACACCTGAAACACCAGAGGGGTTACAAGTGCGTTACCAGCCTTCTGGATTAGGTATTTGAGGATTGTTGGGGATTCAGGGATTGGGGAAAGGGGGGGGGGATATTTTAGTAATTAATATAATTATAGCACAGTTAACACAAAATGTAACATTTGAAATAAGCAAGGAATAGTATGTTGCTTGCACGGTTGGCGCGGTGACTGGGCAACCGGCTGCCACACAACGTGTAGCCGGTTCCGTTCCGGCACGGAGCAACTCTTTGTGTGGTCCACAAATTGTTGTTTCGGGTCTTTGTGTCATGTGTATGTGCTATTGTATGATTGTAAACGCATACAGGAGAAAATCGTAACGTTGGGCAAAGATTTATTAAAAAAAAATATATTAAAAATAATAAAGAACTGCGTCTGATAAGAAATCACGGGAAAACCAAACATCTAACCTCTAAGTTACTTATAACAAAAGTTAGTAAAATAAGACTTAAATCCAAGAATTTGTCGTACTATCACATACGAAAGTACCTTCCACAAACGAAAATGAAACAAATATCAATACACAATAAGACATATTTTTGTTTGCTACATAACCTAACACCTAACCTTAGATCTATTAATCACGAACAAAAAGGACGGGCTTTTGTGCTAAACGCCGACTTAGCATTGGTCTTAGCGAAGTTGACCCAAACAACATAATGCCATTAGAAGGGACTGCTACTCTATAACTTTAACTAGAGTTAGGAGCATCTAACTAATGATTGTGGAATTGACCTACCGTGTGTTTTCTTAGGCTGTGTCTAGAACTGACCGATTGTAGTTATTAGATACTAATGTGATATTTGATACTACCTCACAATTAAACGCAGAAGCATTAGAGAAATGGTACCCGGAAAGCATGAACTGAACAAAGTGATTGTAAATGTTTTTCTCGAGTTAAGTTAACATAATATGTGAAGATAGAATAGGAAAGAAATAGAATTAGGCGTTACTTTGCGGAAATGCAAATTTTATTATAAAAATATTTATTTATTTAATATTGACTGGGGGACGGGGATTTCGTTTAACAGTTTGTGATGTTGCATCTTGCTAAATAAAATTCACAGATTTTTCAATCATCAGATAATTTTTAACTGTAGAATAAAATTGAGAGTTGACAGATTTTGGTATAGAAGAATTTTCATATGTTCAAACTTATTCCTCAGTTAAAAGTTATCTGGAGTTGAAAAAATCGGCCCTACAGTCTGGCCCTACAGTTCCATAGTTTGGACAGTGGTTTCAAATGTAATCTAAGTGCATGGAGGCAAAAATCCTCTTTGTGTCCATTAAACAAATGTCTGTGTACCTAATTTGTCTATGTATTCAGTTCAAACACTTAGTTCCTCTGTTTTCACTTAAAGTTTCTAGATCGCCTTAGCAAAGTGCTAGTGTAAGTACGATACACGTTGGTTAGGTAGTTCATGAATTTAGTAAATGAAAGATAAACAAATAATACTTTATGGACATTAGGTTACTGGTAAATATCATTGTAATTTTAACATATTACTGCCAAACGTCGTTCCATCAAATATATATTATACATATTTACTCATACTACCTATAGGCACGGCAAGTAACTTCGTTTGCTTTAAGTATTACCTCTATGGTATTAGTAGTAGCCTGACATAATATCCAAAGATGTGTACTGATAAATACTGTTAATTAGGCCAGACTTAAATTCTCGTGATAAGTTGCGTCTGAAATACTAAAACTCAATTCTAAGTCGCGTACAGTTCTGTCATTGCAAAATGTTTGTAAAATGACAGGTTTTTTAAGAAGGGAAAATCATCGAATGACTTCTACCTCCTGGGTGAGGCGGGAGGACTCTTACTGACTAAAAACCACCCCGTTCCTATTCCTGCCCTTCGAGCCGGAACCCCGGCAACTTGTTAAGTCCTCCGTGACTCCGTATCGTACTGTAATTGGATTTTTTGCCGTTGTGACTGTTTAAAAAAATAAATAAATCAGTCCTATTGAGCCTCGTCCGTCGTGGTCTGATGGCTCTTTGAGGCGCGCGCGGAACGCGACGCGCCGTACGCTCGGGTCTGGTTCTGGTCGGATAGGGAGCCACCCATGCTCGCCGTCCGCAGCCCCGCGCTTACGGTGGTAGGAGATCGTCGCGCGATCCCTGACGCCCGGAGTGTCCTTCGCGATGGCTGGGTTATGAGGAAGCAGCGCTTCGTTGCCTCACGTGCCCCGCCTCCAGGGTTAGCACGATATTTAACTACAACTTAAATTTATGTAGCTTTTTAATATTCGGGAGTTAGAATATCAACTTAACTTACAATTAAACCTACAAATTATCTGTTTAGTAGACTATACATAACAACACTATGAATACGCCTTAACCCGCTCAGTTGCTAATGTCATAAGCCATGAGCCCACTTGTTACTTAGGCTTATTACAGATCCGGCTCTAAGTTAGCCCCTAATCGCTGCCTGCGTTTATTAGGCACTCACCCTTTGATTAAGGACAATTTTCATATTAAGGCTTAAGCAAACTATCGAGTTTAGTTTTGGATAAGCGGATTATGTGTGATAGACAGCCTCCGTACCATTTAGAAGAGGTCTTTAGGAGTAGGTTGAGGTAAATGATATGATAACATCAGTGAGGTGAATAGAGGTTGTAGGTACTTAGTGGGAGTTGCAAGTACAAATGTTGGCATGGAATTAAATGAGTTAAATGAAAATATCGGCTTCGAGTCATAGAGAAACTCTTAGCAGCGTGCGCAGACGGGAACAGCTTCAGTAGCCTCACGATAGTCATTATAAGAATTGAATGAGGTTTCATTGTCGGGTCCAAGAAAGTGCTATTAAGTTATTTGATTGCAAATTTCTCGGTCATCATCAACAGCCGAAAGACGTCTACTGCTGGACAAAGAACTCTCCCTTACAAAGGCCTCCCCTTACTATACGAATTTCTCGGTATCAGTTAGGAATTGTTGAATTGTTTCACTGCACGGTTGGTTTGGCAGCTGTAACGTCTGCCGTGCCACGTGTTGCGGGTTCGATTCCCGCACGGAACAATATATTTTATTTATTTATGTGAGCTACAAATTGTTGCTTCGGGTCTAGGTGTGATGTGTATGTGAATTTGTATGTTTGTAAACGCACCCACGACACAGGAGACAATCATAGTGTGGGGCAACGTTTTTTTTAAAAAAGTGGATAATTTTTCCACTAAATATTTGGTACGCCAAAAACTGGCTTTTTTTTTAAGTAGGTTAAAAAGTGGGTTTTAATACCAATTATGATATAGTTCTACAATAGCTTTGGGAATTAAATCCGTGATGATACGTTGACACGTATTTATCATCCTTGTCTCAAATGACTTTGGGGTGTGAACTCTAAATGAAATCGTAAAATTTGATTTAAAGTTTCCCAAACTTCTCGAAATACTCTTCGTATTTAAATATCACTTGATTTAGAGAATTCAAATGTAAATTTGAATCTGAAAATCTGATTGATAGTTCAGAGGTGTTTTAGGGTTCAATACAAAAAAGGTGAGAAAGAAACCTTTGACTTTACACCTCTAGTCTTGTTTAGAAATTGTTATTTTGAATATTAATATAATATAACATCATGCCTTTTATCCCCAAAGAGGTAAGCAGAAGTGCACATTACGGTACTTAATGCCTCTGTACCATGTAACATTAACTTTTCACTATTTTATGTTATAAGTCCCATGTAATAGGGGGGGAGGCTATTGCCATATATCGAGCACAATTCCAGACTCCGTGCTACCACTGAGGATTTTTTAAAAACCCATTAATGCTTTGCCCGACCCGAATCGAACCCGAGACGCCTTGCCCGGCAGTCGCATTTGCGACCAGTTGACCAACGAAGCAGTCATTAATATAATATTTAGTCACTATTATGTTTATTCAAAGATAAAAGAATATATGTACTCTTTGTCTTTGTAATCTTTTTGTTTTATACCAGAATGTATGGAACCTTCAAAGAAAGGTTACCATTTGAAAGTTCAATAGAATGTATTCAGAAACTGTTTAAAAAAGATTTAGTGCACTAAAGTCGTATAAACCCAACCCAACCGATCAGGGCTTTGTCGATAGGTAGGTCTGCGAAAATATTTTTTATTTATTTTAAATCTATAATATATTATATTATGTGGCTTTCTCAATTTGTTATAGATTAAAACGATACTGCATAGCTGAGATAGTGTAGAATACTACCACTATTTCAATGGATGAGTAGTTATAAACTACGTTTAAAACAATCGATTTCTACCATCTCATTTTTGGAATCGGTTAATTGAAAAGACAAACAGATTTTACTCATGACAGACATACTTTTGATACTGGCTCTTAAAACTGGACATAAACAGTCTTATTTTTAATGCTATTAACATTAGTCTATTCTAACAATTCATTTAGACAGGTGGACAACCTGTCCTAAATTATTAAACATTTGCATGGTCTTTAAATAATTATGTAATACGATTTTTATTTATAATTATATCCATCAAATCATTTTTTGACATTGATAGCCTGAAACACAGGTTTAAATAAACCTAGTTCGGGTAATCCCTATATATACTTAGAACGTTATTTTCCTGCATGTAGAGGTATATTGTATAAGACTAGATTTAGTAAACTATTACGAGTGTTATTATTAAGACTTTTTATTACTATAAAATCTGAGCGAACTGTAATTGTAAATGTGTTCTATGTTGTTTTAATAAATTTATTTTATTTATTTAATTTTTATATCAAAACATCTTTCGATTAACACACGTGCAAAACCAATAACCGACTATACGAATGACTTCTAACCCCCCAAAACAAGTCTTCATCAAACCAATAAGTCATTACTCAACTCCTGACACAATCACTGTTATGTCCCATTTGTTTTCGTAAATAAGAAAAATGCTCACCTAAGCTCCAACAAATAAGGTCCAAGAGGCTGGCACAAAATGATATAGGAACGTAAATCATACAAGGTTTGTGGGCCTGTCACATTCGTGGTATACTGAGCAATTAATTGGCCCCTGATTCTGATCTGAAACCTGTTTGGGCAGTTGTCGGATACAGACTGTGTTGTTAGTAGGAAATTACTGTTGATTGTTGATTATGAGACATAACATAACATCACGCCTTTTATTCCCGAAGGGGTAGGCAGAGGTACACATTATGCCACTGTACAATGTAACACCCACTTTTCACTATTTACTTTTCTCATAACCTATGGCCTATTGCCATATACCGGGCACAATTCCAGACTCCGTGCTACTACTGAGAATTTTATAAAAAAACCCAGTACCTAATACTTGCCTGACCCGGGAATTGACCCCCAGACCCCTTGCCCGGCAGTCGCCCTTGCGACCACACGGCCAACGAGGCATACAATTTCATTATTTTGGCAAAAGAGTAACTCTATGAACATTTCACTCAACATTCCAAAAGTTGTGACGCAAAAACGATTACAGAGTTTCAGGACTTTCAGTCGGTAAACAAACAACAACGCCGAATGGATTTGAAGCGAACAGGACTGTTTTTCAAAACCAAATTATATTTTTCATTTGCGTATATAAATTTTTGATAATTCACTTCTCTAAAACACCCTTAGTGACCGAAAAGTGAAAAAACTTTTTTTAAGAGGGGAAAACCATCGAAAGTGGGTTTAATATTGTACTGTACAGCGGCATTAAGTGCCATAATGTGCACCGCTCTTAATGCCACAATGCAAAATGCGTGATGTTATGATATGTTATGAAATAGAATATGAACCAAGGCAGTGTAATTATTTTAATTATTTATGTTTTTTTAGTAAGATTTATGGGCAGATACCCACATAGTAATATGTAATGATTGTAAAAACTCAGAAGTTAAAGAACATTTTTTGTTAGGTCATATACTTGGTAGGATGACTTGCTAATAAGTGATTAGTATATATCTATATGTGCGAGTGTGTGCATATTTATTCTCTTAATAGGACCACATGGTTAAGGCAGAAAAATTGGCTTTAAATATTAGTAGCGATATAAAAAGTAGAATACCAAGTATTCTAATCACAACATCAATTAACTTTTTATCTCTGCACAAAAGGCACAAAGATATTAATTAAAATATGCCCCAAGGACCCAAATTTTAATAAGTTAATTAAGTTCCAGAATAAACGCCCCACCAGACATTTGATAAAACGTAATGAGTAAAAACAGAATTATTGTTACTTGACAATTGAACAATGTTTAAAAATATGATCAGCGTCAGTGTTATGGTTTAGATACCGATTGTCCCCCAATCCCAATACCCAAATCCTTTGAGAATTAAAGGAAGACCTTTACCCACAAAAGCCAGCAATTGCTTAAGGTAATCTCATCTACACATTTGCCCGCCTTATTCTATTAAAATGTTAAAGTCAACGCCGATTTCAGTGTCTTATCGTTCAGAACAGCAATCTGTGGATCACACAAAGATTTGCTCCGTGCGGGAATCGAGCCCGCGACACGTTGCGCGGCAGCCGGTTGCCCAGCCACCGCACTGACCATGTTACTTTAATCGAGTACTCGTTACTTAGTACAATGTGTGTCGGCGTGTTCCTCAAAATGACCATGTTTATTTCATGGCATGTTTAAGAAACCAAAGGTGTTCGATTTTTGAAAATTATTGAGCATTCTCAAAAGAACACCTTTAGAGAGTCTACACACTTTAGAGAGTATTCCTTGATTTAGATTCTGGTTTGTAACACTGTTATAGTATGTTTATAAAATTAATATAACTAACCTTCTGTTTATGTTCATACAGTGGCATCGTCCAGATTAATGATGGCGTTGTTCCAGCTTACAAACTATGGTAGTGCGCTGGTATTGCAAGTTCTTATTAATGGACTTAAAACTTCAGGTGGACGACAGTTCATGCTCTAGTGGAACGTAACTTAGATACTGTTCTGAAGACCGATATTTTACTTGGAACTATTCTTACTTGAGGTAAGAATAAAAATATTCGTACAGTTAAATCAACCAAGTTATGCAGTATACAGGTTAAAATAAAGCCTGTTTCATTATAGAAATACAGTGACTATTGGTTAGTTACTCATCCAATCAACGGTTATCAAACATTATGACTTGATGGAAAAAATTTAATAACAGTAGATACTCTGTCTGTATTAAATCAATCTTTGTTTTCTTAACTACATTCCGATTAACTCTGTAGACTATGTTGGATCAAGACAAACATTTGCTAATTCTTTTTTTTTTAAATGATTGAATGGAATTGTAAAGTTATGTTCACACTGTTATTATAAAAGTGCCTGTAGAAACATTGTTTGCCATTGTAAATTGCACGACGTACCAATATTCCGACAGAGCAAAACACAACACGAGTCGACTTGTTTGAAATATTAACGAAAAAAAGTACAAAGGAAAATAACCTTTAATCAATCTACTTTGTTTCGTTTTCCAACCAATCTTGGTGGCAAGGTCAGGCAAATATTTACTGAAGTTGTTCCGTTGTTCCTACAGGACGATATCAAATTTTCTTTTAGGTTAGTATAGTTAATATTGCCAAGCTTTGAACTTGATCGAAATGCTTTGGAAGAACAACAAGCCTGTTCTTAACTGATGTGGACAAGGAAATGTTTTCTATGTATAATCTACTTTTTGTTATTTTTGTTTTCAGTCTATTGATCACCTGGGCTATTCAATCCAAAATTTGGAAAATCATGACCATGATCATGATCAACTGCTGTGCAGAGAATGTCAATTTCGATTATCAGTTTCGAAATAGTATCGAAGCTAAGAGTTTTGATCTTTTCAAAATTATCACTGATTCTTCGCTTTGGCAGTAAGTTAAATGCTGAATAGTGGTTACAATTCATGTAAAATCTATCACTAGGATATCTATTCTCTAATAAAGGAATCATGTGGTCATATGGTAAAATGTTAAAAAGAAGTACTAAATTGTCAAAACAATTCAAGAAGAAAAATCTCGAGTAAACATCGCTTCATGAATAAGCTAAAGCTGGATAAACTGAAGGTTTCATTATTAATATAGTTGTGAGTAACCGCCAGGAAAATAATTTGCCCGCATCAGGGAAACCGGGATATCTTATAGAGAATTATCTGTTCCATAATGAATCATATTACGAAGGCCATGGATCGTACGTACCAGGATTTGGCCTAGTAACTTTATTTGATTTTTGCTAAACATTTTTGGGGAATGACTATGCTTTCTGTTTAGAATTTTATATATAATAATGTAGTGGAAAAGTTGTGGTTTTGTTTTGATATTGACATTGTGCATTTATCATTAACCTGGAAAGTCACTAATAATTTACTAAAATGGTTTTAAGCATTTGGTTGTAACGATGATGCTGAAGATGATAACAGCTGTAGGTATTTTTCGAAAATTGACCAAGACTTTGTGTTCAATATTCTACTTTCCAGTGTACATTATATTCAGATTTTCTTTTCAAATACAAAAATGGTTGAATAAAAAAAAAATATTGCTTGACTACAACTCTTAGTCTAATCCAGCTTCACCTAGATCTAAGTAAATGATGAATCGTTTAGAGCTAAGAACATTTTGACCAGAGATACTTGTCAGCCGACATTATTAATTATCTTATAAGGAAAAAACGTTCGTTTTTACATCATTATGCATATTATGTCGCCAGTCATTATTCATTGAAACGGCGTGATGCCTGGGGATTTGAAAGCGTGACTTTTCTTATAAACTCATTTAATTAAGGATTTTTCTTTATTCTTGAGTGCTTTTGTTGGTTTAAGACGATTTGTACTTAGTAACATTTTTAATTATGGGCTCAAAGCTTTTTCTGTGTTAAGTTTGTTATGTTTACTAATAAAATTCAGTAATTCAGTAAGTGTGAGAGAGCCATGCTTCGACACGAATGGGCCGGCTCGACCGGAGTGATACCACGGCCTCACAGAAAACCGACGTGAAACCACGCTTGCGTTGTGTTTCGTCACGTGAGTGAGGTTACCGGAGGCCCAATTACCCTCCCCTTCCCCAATCTCCCCAATCCATGAATCCCCAACGATCCTCAAACTCCTAATTCCCAAAAGGTCGGTAACGCCTCTGGTGTTCCAGGTGACGCCGATTGCTTACAATCAGGTGATCCGTAGGCTCGTTTACCAGCTTATGCCATAAAAAAATCAGTTTTACCAAGCAAATAGCTGGCTAACATAATTGGGTATTATGTCGACTAATCGTTTAAGTTATTAAACAATTAGTTTTTTGAAGAATAAGTAAGGTAGTATACTACCATTATATGAATTATCATGTTATAATTGTAGCACACATTATTTTTCAGTTATAGATTTTATTAATTATTTATTTAAATTTCAAGCGATTCTGTATCCAACTATAAGGAATAGATTCTAAATTTCCTTATAATAAAAGTTAAGAGTATTTTAAATCAGTTTATTTTCGATATGTCTATTAAACCTTTGTTGAATATCAATAATGTTCGTTATTTAACACCTAATTTACGATACAAAAGCATTCCTTCGAAGCATTTACAGAACTATGATTACGATGCAATAAGAATGTGTAATAACAACAACTAAATTGACTTCTGCGTTTGTATGAAACTTGATTCGGAATTAGTCAACATAATATCACGCCTTTCATCCTCTAAGGGGTAGGCAGAGGTGCACATTACGGCACTTAATGCCATTATACAATATAACACCCACTTTTCACTGTTTATGTTATGAGTCTTACTTTGCCCCGGGAATCGAGCCCGAGACCCCTTGCCCGACAGTCGCACTTGCGACCACTATGCTAACGAGGCAGTTATTTGTACATAATAATAATATTACTTTAAATTTAGTCTAATCATAGAAATATATTTATTATTAAGTTCTAAATATTTGAGAAAAGAGTTCTTAAATAAGTTAACAGCAATAGTGGATGAATGATACTTAACATACTAGATATAATACTTAACATAGTAAGTACGTACGTACGTATTAATAGCAAGGAAATCTTAAATTAATTAAGCTTCTAAAGCCGCTCTCGTAACTGGGCGACTAAGTACTCGATATTAGTTTAACACTACCCTAAACTTTGGGGCTTTAACTAGACCGTACTGAACGGTTTCAACGAAGGAATTTTTGGAACATTTAGCCAAAAAGTATCCTTTTCTTTTTTCATTAACTCGTCGAGTACCGTATTTATAGACACAATTAAAGAACAATAGGTTGCGGTCACCGGTGACCGCTTGGTGTTTGACAGTTTAAGAGGCATTATTGTGAATGTTGTTTTAGACTTACTTTATGTATCTGTCGAAGAAAATGATTTAATGTTTTGAATGCTAATAGTTGAAGTTGAAGTAGAAGGCCCCAAATTATAATATTTTCGGTGGCACTAGAAAAGTACCCCATGTTTAATTGCGAGACACGAGTTCCAAAAAAGTAGGCTATATCTAACTACTTATTAAACATAGCACATATGTAACTAGTGATGACTAGTGATATCTATAGTAGATATATACCTATGTATTCGAGAGCTTACTATAAAAATAATGAGCAGGAACTATACAATATAACATAACATCACGCCTTTTATACCCGGAGGGGTAGGCAGAGGTGCACATTACGGCACTTAATGCCACTGTACAATGTAAAACCTACTTTTCACTATTTATGTTATGAGTCCTATGTAATAGGGAAGCATTAAGCCCGCCTATGTACTCTTGTTGCATAAAGTTAAATAAATAAATAGGGGGTGAGCCTATTGCCATATACCGGGCACATTTCTCCTCCGTGCTACTACTGAGGTTTTTACAAACCCACTAATACTTTGGCCGACCCGGGAATCGAACCCGACACCAATTGCCCGGCAGTCGCACTTGCGACCACTCGGCCAATGAGGCAGTCAAGCTATGCAAGTTGGTTTAAAAAAATAAAATGGCACTTTTTTACTAAAAACCGTGAAGTGTACAGTGTACACATAATTAATTGATCGTCACTACCACAAAAATCGTTCAAACAAAAAATTTTGTTTCCAGAACGAGTGGAATTTCTGTTACTGGCAGTTCACTATTGACGATTGGTGATTGGTTGATCTGTACAAAAGAAACTGGCAGTTAGCTCTGCGCGCCATGTTGGTTTCCATATGACTAGACGCACTGCACTGAACTCAAAGCCTTTGCTGTATTTATTGGTAGAAGAAATATTTATTTTGAATAAAATCTTCTATTGCCACGTGGTTTAAATGTTTTTTGGATTTTCTTAAGTTTGAGGGGTTTTTATATTATTGTTAGGAATCTTTGAAGGTAGAAGAAAATTTAGTTCGGTATAAAAGTCGTGTCGAGTGCATAACCTCTCCCTCATTTTTTAAGGGGGAAAGTCTTCGAATGACTGCTCCCGCCTAGGTGAGGCGAAAGAGAGTATTAGACTCTCACTGACTAAAAACCACCCCGTTCCTTCTCCTGCACGTCGAGCCGGAGCCCCGGTTACCCGTTAGGTTTCCCGCGACTTCTTTTAAAGTTTGCCGTTGTATTTTCTTTTCTTCCATAAGTTTCCACCTGTTTTCTAATATAATATTTTTTACCTTCTTTTCAATAATAAAGAGAGAAGTATTTAATTAAGTACAGGATCACACATTTTAAATGGTTAAATTACGGTCGTGAACCAAGTAAGTTTCAAAACTTACTGTGATGTAAAACAAAAACGCAGTACCTTTAATGCTTTTTGCTCCTGGCGAGCAAAAATCATTATTAAAAAAGATGTTTGTATATTTTTTTAAATGTGAACAGTGCAATACATTGTTACATTGTCAAAGAAAACAAAAACGTTGTAAATACTCGTATAATGTTTATGAAAAGGTGAATTTTTTATTTTGCCTTTTTGTATAAAATACGCACAAAGGCGGTCTTAATGCATTGTTTTCGCTATTTAATTTCGTCTCATTGTATGAGTTGTTCAAACCTTTAAATATGAAACCATTTGTGCAATTTGGGCTTCACCGTCGTTTTATACATAAAAAACATCTGCATGCGCTTCGTTTAAAGGACAAAATCCCTCCCTGCAAAATAACGGTTTTCTAACGTTGTAATGTAATGTCTCACATTAAAACTGTTTTTTCAAATCTAAATCTAACTTCTTAAACCATACAACACCTATCTTAGACATGAAGCTAATAAATAACTCCCCATCGATCTAAACTACATATTCATAGTTGGGATATAGTTTCACCATAAAATTATCTAAAACACGAAGAAAATTTAGCTACATTGCGAACCAAGTGCCAATAAAGTGTTTAATGCTGTGCATCAATTTCGTAAGTACCCTATTATGAGTGTGTAGCCGCTGCCAAAACCGCCAGCGATTTGCGGCCTTACATGGCCACATTTATGGCAAATGCCAAACATTGGGCTAGACAAACAAGCTAAAGTGCTTTGAAATTTATTTAGCGTTAATATTTCACGGTTGAGATGGATTTGTTGGCTGAAAGTTATGGTTGTTTGGCCAATGTTTGTAATGGAAATGCAGTTTTAATTTATTACATAATTTGACCCATATTATCCAAGTAGTTACTAGTGTGATCACAGGGATGACCCTGATGATGAGTTTGTACCACAGATTACTTAATCAAAGTATTTTTGACACAGATACAAAAAGTTTGAAATTCCTTCTGAATTACATAACATATCATCACGCCTTTTATCCCTGTAGGTAGGCAGAGGCGCACACAGAAGTAACACCCACTTTTCATTATTTATGTTATGAGTCCCATGTAATAGGGGGTGAGCCTATTGCCATATACCGGGCACAATTCCAGACTCCGTGCTACTACTGACAATTTTTTTAAAAACCCAGTAATACTTTGCCCGACCGAAGCCCGAGACCCTTTGCCCGGCAGTCGTAGTTGCGACCACTCGGCCAACGAGGCAGTGATTATAATTCTCTTAAAGCTTCGACTTATATCTTCCATCATTAGTTGGTAGACGATACAAACTTGGATCAGTTACAATCTTACTAATTACCCACAATCATCGATACCAAAGTTCACTACTCCATTTCTACCAAATACTACTGACACATATCTCAGTTAATACTACAGCGAAAATCGGTTTCTCATTAATACTGATCTAAGTGCTACGTTAATACATGCATAGTGCCCCAACTAGGAGAAGACTTCAAATCTATGTTAATCTCTAACTTGAATAAAATTAGCCTCCTTTCTAATTGTAGTTTTAATAGGTATCTTATTGCTATAGGTACTAAAGCTAAATTAGTTTGAAGTTTAGTTTTAAAACATAGTTGAAGAGTGGATTAAACATCGTTTTTTTGGAGGTTAAAAAAGTTATTGGTCTTAGCTAAAATGTCTGACTTGGATCTTCTATAGATACATTTTTAGTATCGCTTCTTTAATGGATAGATAAAAGCCAGACTTTTCTACTTATCTTTTAGAATAAATAGCTAAACATAATAGACACAGAAGAATTAAAAATTTGGTCAAAAAATATCAATAGGTAGGTCTCATATTCAGCGTTCGCAAGCTACAATGTGGCCGTATAACCTAACCTACAATACTAATTAGCTTAAAGGCGATACCGATAATTATGCCAAGTTTATTCAGCCATAAAAATGCAACATAATCCCAGTATCGTTGCACGATGATAGAGGAACAATTATCTGCCTATTTCACGAGGTGTGAGCTAGCCAAACGCGGTTTGTATGCATATGCATCGTATGCTAATTCTAGGCTGGTCGACGAGCTATGAAACTACATAGACGTAGATTTTTAGTAGACACGGATATTTTATATTGTGTTTAATATTAAAATATTTTTTAAACCATTTACTGTTTATATTCCATGCTTTAAAAAGTTAAATAATGCTTTGTACTACTCAGGAATTGAATTTGAATATTTAGTAGTTACACTAAAGTCCGCTCGGCCAACAAGGCGGTGTTTACAATATCCAGAATTGATCTAAATTAGATATTATCACAGTTAAACACATAAGGTAAAGTTTCAAAACAAACAATGGAAAGCAGACGTTATTATTGCAGTACGTGGGTACAAAATACCACATCAGCAACCGTATACTTTTTCTAAAGCGTTGTTTACACTCTCGGGGCGAACCAACATGTTGCAACATGTTTGTAAACAAAACTTTACCGTGAACACGTTACTTTACATTTAAGCTTCGCCTCGATTCAAATAGTGTCAATGTAAAATGGAATTATTCACGGTCTGAATAAAAGGAATGCTTTTGGTAAAGTGCGCTGTTCAGCACTATTTCACCGCGTTAATCTTCCCTTTGTGAGATGCTGATGCGTGATTTAAATGGTAAAACGTATCTATATAACTGGTCTTTACTATGATAAAAAGTATAAATAGCTTCTAATTATATTTATTTTTGACGTTATCCTTAAACGATGATAGCGCCACCTGCCAATTCCAATTATTAATCGGAACTGTTTTAGTGTCATTATGCGACGACGCCGAGATTTTCCTTATTATATTATTGTCAAAGACAAATAATTACACGTGTCTTCGCATATTTTTGGAATATTGTTAATGGCAGTAAATAATTTTGATTTTGACATTTTTCGTATACCGTTACAAGACCTTTGAGTTGGCATAAACATCACAGAATATTTTTTCTTTTATCAAACTATGTACAGGCAGTACCCATTGAACTTTCCGAGGGGAAGTTTGTTCGGAAAGCTAAAATAGAGGTACGCCATTTTCGTTTCATTTTAATATTCGAATTGTATACAATTTTACTTAAACGAATAATAATTAATTCAATTTCAACTCACAGTAAGAATCTAACTATCTGAACAAAATTATATTTATTTATTAGATTGTTTATAATTCAATTCTCTTAATCTCATTAACACAAAATTACATCAGGAATAACTTTTTAAACCAACCAATGCAAAATTATACTTTCACTGCAGATTCTATCCTCTTCTTAGCTCTTAGTCCTTGGATTTCTGTGTTACTAGCTAAATCTTGCTTTACAATACAGATTGCCTATTAACTGACTCCTCTGAGACTTGCTAAGACGGGCTTAGAAGCAACAATTGCGATGTCCCACAACGGCCGTCTTCTGGGATGGGTTTAATGGGCTCAAACAGGTGGACCATATTTACATGGAAGATCAACATGACTATTTTTTTTATAGCATTTATGATTTAAGCCAATAAACGGGCAGACGGATCACCTGGTGGTAAGCAATAGGCGTCACCCGTGGACACCTGTAACACCAAGGCGTTACAAGTGCGTTACCGGCCTTTTGGGAATTGGGAATTTGAGGATTGTGAACTACTAAAAAGAATTAGGAGTTTAGTATAAAATAATTTAAATTGATTGTAATTACAGTATGGGGATGCTTATGTTCAGAATTGGATGCGTGGTGACGATTTTCATTATCAAATGATGACGTCGATTAGTATTTCTTACCAAAATTATTCTTAATTTATTTCATTTTATATTTAATGAACACAATCTTACCTCTGCCTGACCTACCTCTGAAAGAAAAGTAAGATGAAGTGTCGTAGGTCATACTCAAGTGAACTTTATTGAAGATATCTTAAGAAAAAGGACAGATGTGAAACAATCTAAACAGGCATGTTTATGATATACATGAACGTAAAGAGTCAAAGAAGTCTTATGGTAGTAGTGGACGATCTAAGGTTTACTACCCTCAAGGGCAAGCTTAAGTTTATGTATGTTTTATGTAATCCACAAGAATATAAATAAAATAGTACCTATTATTAGACCCATTGGGTTCAAAACATATGTAGGTCTGTAATGTATTTCGGAGCACACACCTCAACTTTGATAAACGGGCGTCAGTCAGTCGTGAAATTAACAATCTATTAAAAATTACAGTCCGTTGTTGTGCGAAGCTTGTTGAGATAATAACTACCAAATATTTTGATGTATTGCCGACGAAAGGAGTTTGTTATTATTGATCCTAAAGATAAAAAAAACATAAACAATAACAGTGTGTGTATTACTAACTATGTGTTATTCCCTTCCCTGTTTTGGCGTGATTGAGTTACAAATATACACACAAACAAACAAACTTTCGCATTAATAATATTGGTAAGATTTAAGATTGTTGTCTTTAACGGTAAGCTATCGTGTATTTAGCCGCGGAGAACTTAACGGGTTGCCGGGGCTACGGTTCGAAGTGCAGGAGTAGGAACGGAGAGGTTTTTAGTTAGTAGTAGGCTTACCCAGGCGGGAGAAGTCATTCGATAATATTCTCCCCTTAAAAAAAGCTATCGTGTATTTGTTGTCAAGTATCGAAGTTAGGGAACATGGAGGTAGTTGTCGATACCTGGAATACATGTATACCTACATATTTAAACTGAGTTCTGGAACTGAGCATTTTTTCCAATTGGGTACTTACCAACTAGTAAAATTCAAAAATTTTTTAGACTGTCAAAAACGACAGTTTCCTATGAACTTTGTATGAGATTGTGTATCGTGACGTCACCTTTTTTATGCGTCAAACAGCATAATTATTTTTTGAAAATTTGCTACTAAATTACTAGTTATAAAATCAATGATTGAAAGTGTGATTATTTTGTTAATATTTTATTGTAGGGAAATACCTAATCATAACATGAAATATTATCTAATTTGTAAAAGTATTATACTTTTACGTATTTGGTAAAATCAACAATATTCTTTTTCAGTAGATAGGCTTTAAAAATACAGTTAGAACTGTGTGTACCAGGTGTGTACGAGAGTAACTGACCCACGTCAATATATTTTTTTAGTTCTTTCCTGAAACTGATGCTAAAGTTAGGTAGTGGCTATTTTGAGCGTCAATACCTCAACTATGTTCCATTGTAAAAACGGTTTTGGTTCGGTTATGAAAATAAACACTAGTCTCCATACCTGCCGATGCCGATTCGGAGTCGCGGTGAACCTAACGGGTTACCGGGGCTCTGGCTCGACGTGCAGGAGAAGGAACGGGGTGGTTTTTACTCAGTAAGAGTCTGACACTCCCTCCCGCCTCACCCAGGCGGGAGCAGTCATTCGATGATTTTCCCCCCTTAAATAAAAGTCTCCATACTTACTGTTAAGTTACGGAAAAGTTATAGTTTAATATTGAAAGAGTAATGTGTACCTAGTAGAATTTGTGACTGCCTCGTTGGCTGAGTGGTCGCAAGTGCGATTGCCAGGGGAGGGGTCTCGGGTTAATTCTCGGGTCTTAGAAATTAATACTGAGTTTTTTTTAATCTCAGTAGTATTACGGAGTCTGGAAATGTGCCCGGTATATGGCAATAGGCTCACCCCCTCAGTTATAACATAAATAGTAAAAAGTGGGTGTTACATTGTACCGTGGCATTAAGTGCCGTAAAGTGCACCTCTCCCTACCCCTTCGTGAATAAAAGGCGTAACTATGATATAGAGTTTGTAACGACAGCCAGAGTTCGGAATTTTAATAATAATAATATTTATATAAGACACACTTTTGCAACTGCCTGTACGAGTTTCCATTATATTTGTAACACGAAAATACTTTCGGGTAAAACACCCTGACCTCTTTTATAAACCATTAAGTTTTAAGCTCTTAAAATATTTTCTTAAAGCGCAAGCAGAGTAGGTGAGCTAAAATCAGGCTTGTGGTATAAATCCATCATCGCCTGTAATCGATTGTTCGTTCAAGGATGAATAATCGAGAAACAACATCGAGTCCGCGTTTAATATCGATATTGTTTACAACGTTGTTTGTCGTGGTTTTAAAAATAAGCTTTCATAAATTGCCGCGAACAATGGAATGTTTTTGTAGAGTAACCATTTTTATTATGGAAATAGACTTCCCTTTTCCGTTACCTTTTCCATTTGACCGCGTTTCACCTGAAAACGTCAGAAGTTATTAGATATTTTTGAAGTAACTTTTTTAGGACTCAATTTTTGCGACAGGTGCCTCGGTAAACTCAGGGGAGGATATTGTAAGTAATTTGAATATTTTTTTTCCGAACTCGGAAATAAAGATTTATTTGAAGTGATTAGCTTGTTTGATCTTTGTTTTAGGAAATGGCTATTTGAAGGGACGTTGTATTAAATTAGCTAGCTACTTTATAATGTACAAAGGTAATTTTGTAACTTTATGAACTCGGCGAACATTTTCTATTGGTTGATTTATTTTGTAATGAGTGCGATTTATGTGATGATGTTGGCTTTGAATTCCTGTACAAGTGATTTCAAAATTGTATTCGTATAGTTTTGTTTCTGTGTCGAATTATAATTAGCTTTTTCTATTTCTTTTTTTATTAAAAAAAAAACGTTGCCCCACATTAGGATTTTCTCCTGTGCCGTGGGTGCGTTTACAAACATACAAATTCACATACACAATGACACCCAGATCCAAAACAACAATTAGTGGATCACACAAAGTGTTGTTCCGTGCGGGAATCAAACCTGCGACACGGCAGCTGGTTGCCCAGCCACCGCATCAACCGTGCCGTAAAAACAACGATAGGTATATTATATCTATATTACACTTAACGTTGGTTGTCACATAAAAACTATAAAATACTAGCTTCTGCTCCCGGCTTTGCCCACGTTTCCGTGGGATAAAAAACCTATGTGTTATTTCAGACCATAATCTATCCCTGTTCCAAATTTGACTCCGATCTCTTTAGCCGTTGTGACAATAAGTAAATTTTAAGTAATTTTTATGTTGTTTTGTAATTGAGTAACAAACATACCTACGGACAAACACACAAACTTTCGGATTTATTATATAAGTAGGTAATATATGTATTTTATCTGTTCAATAACATTTGTATTAAACAAATTCTTAGAACCAGAAAACACAATTTATAATAAAATAATTACAAAGAAAATTGTACCTTCTACCTATACTAAATAAATTCATATTTAATACGTTCCTCTAACATTTTACAAAGGCGGATTCTCTTTGAAAATACTTGAGAGTTACTATCTAAGCCATCTTACGGTAGAAAGGCCTGGAATTCGTCAAACTTGGCTAAACACGTCAAGCCACGGCGACAAATGGCCGATGAATGATGACGTCACAGGCGTAAAATGGTATGAGAGATGGAGGGTAGGTTTACAAAATTAAGTAATATCTGAACTTTGAAGGTTGTTCTTGGATATCTCTACGTAATGTTTTAGTTCTAAGTTAGTTTTATTTGATGTAGGATTTGCGTAGACATCTACGTATCTAAATGTATTTTTGGACTGTTGTGTAAAACTATAAAAGGAAAGAGTACCTTATGTACGGCAACAAATTCCAAATCTTGAAATAAATACGAAATATAAGAGCGTCAACATTTAATCTAAAAAGGTTTAGAAGTTAATTTGGTGTTTTTTTTCAAAACATCGAAGTCTGCGCTTGATTAGGAAAACAATAAGATTTTTTTATAAGATTTTCTGCCTCTATCGTAGTTTCTGGTGCTTGGCGAAAGGTTCTTATTATAATTTATAGGTACATTGTTTAATGATAAGAAACATTATTAATTATCATTTTG
This sequence comes from Spodoptera littoralis, assembly GCA_902850265.1. Classification (NCBI taxonomy): domain Eukaryota; kingdom Metazoa; phylum Arthropoda; class Insecta; order Lepidoptera; family Noctuidae; genus Spodoptera; species Spodoptera littoralis. The sequence continues at coordinate 13,447,272 of LR824542.2, forward strand.
TTTGAGTCGCTTCAAAGCCGACTGCTGAACAAGGGATTAGGGCTCTATACTTGGGAATTAAAAATAACATAGTTACATGTACTAAAAGTACTTATAATATTTTTGGGCGTAATCACGTAATTATTTGACGAGGAACTTGACTAGTTTAAAGCCATGCTAGAGGCTCATATTTATAAACAGCATTTCGCATCCCGCGACTCATGACGCGGCGACTGCCGCTACAGTGAGCTCATGAATATGAGCCTCTACCAAAGCTTGAAACTAGTCGATTTCCTTGTCAAATAATTACTTGATTTAGCTGAAAAACATAATAATTAATATAGTATATATGTTTTTTATGGCATAAGCTGGTAAACGAGCAGACGGTCACCTGATGGTAAGCAATCGGCGTCGCCCATGGACACCTAGAATACCAGAGGCGTTACAAGTGTGTTACCGGCCTTTTGGGGATTAGGAGTTTGAGGATCGTTGGGGAGATTAGGAGATTGGGGAAGGGGGGTAATAGGGCCTCCGGTAACCTCAGTCACACGACGAAACACAACGCAAGCGTTGCTTCACGTCGGTTTTCTGTGTGGCCGTGGTATCAGTCCGTTCGAGCCGGCCCATTCGTGCCGAAGCATGGCTCTCCCACACTTAAATGTCTGATGTCTCACAAAAGTTATAATATAAATATTAAAAGTACATCTGTGCTTATTTCTAAGAGACAAATGTAATTCCTCTCTATTTACCTTTATATCATTTTGCACTCCAGTCAGATCTTAGTGTGGTTTTTTAATTATGCATGTGCCATTAGACATTAATGTATACATTAATATACGTCTGTGTGGCACTAATGAGTATTTGCATATAATCCACTCCGTGCCAATTAGTGTTGAGTTGTTAGGGGATAAGCACAAGGTTAAGTTAAATATCTGTTGACTTGGATAATGTACTACCTATGTGTAGTTATTATAGTAGTTTCTGCCAGAGATAAATATAGAGCATTATATTGTTGTATTTTGAAGACTGTCTCGTTGGCTCCAAGGGGTCTCGAGTTCGATCGTGTGGGTGTTACATTGTAGGTACAGTGGAATGCCACTTAATGCACTTAATGAAGTGCCGTAATGTACACCTCTGCCTACCCCTTCGGGGATAAAAGGCGCGTGATGTTGTTATGTTATGTTGTTGTATTTTAGGTATAGAAGACCGTTTTGTTCTCAATGTGCAAGGTATGGTACCTTATTTACTCATAATACTCATTATTATAGAATAGAATAATCTTTATTGTACACCATTAATAATGTAATCATCATCATCAGCCTATAAATGCCCACTGCTGAGCAAAGACCTCTTCTTATAAGGAGAAGCTTAGAGCATTAATCACCACGCTTGCTCAATGCGGGTTGGCGATTTCAAACTTAAAATATGAAATTATAAGTCCAGGACTCCTCACAATGTTTTCCTTCACCATTTATCAGTGGTGACTAAATATTCTTAGAAAGTACATAATTATAACTCGGAAAAAATCACATTGGTACTTGCCGGGTTTCGAACCCGCACCCTCATGCACGAGAGGCGGGCACCTCAACCTTGGGGCTGCTATGACATTACTTAATAATGTAGAAGGTATATAAAGAAAGAGAAATAACAAACATAAATATAAACATTATGCAATAAATACAAAGGCGGTCTTATCACTTTAGTGATTTCTATCAAAAAACCTTTGGGTGGATATAATGCAAACAAATGTTTAGACGGATTGAGTTTGAGTACTACGAAAAAAAAAGTAATAATAATAAATTAATAAATAAATATGTATCAACGAACTCAACAATAATTATACATATTATGTTCTAGCAATTTGTATTTTTCATATTAGATGGGACTGACGTTTGACCACTATCTCGCCTGGTGGTAAGCGATGATACGGCCTACGATGGAGCACGTTGTCCCATAAACAACTTATTCACTCGGGCTTTGATGACACCTAGGTGACTAGGTTATAACCCTCCAGGAAATACAGATGGGGTTCATTATGTTATGAGCTCAAAATTGTTCCCATTATCTTTTAGTTCTTAAGTTAAAGAAATGAAAAATCTGATAACACCATGCGGTTAGGTAACTTAGTAAATGTAATATATTAATCAGTATTCATTCGAAACATTTCATTCTTTTTTTTATTACATAAAGAAATCAAATTGACGCGGATAAATCAACAAACAAGGCCGAGAGCCAGTGACTAATATTTACGAATCACTGCAAGTGGTGCAAAGGAGGTACATATGAAAGTAGCTATCTTATCTTTTTTAGTTGCATAAACATGTTAAAGCTACCACTCTCATTTTGTTAACTTTACTGTGTAATAACATAACATTACATAACATAACATCACGCCTTTTATCCTCGAAAGGGTAGGCAGAGGTGCACATTATACCACCGTACAATGTAACACCCACTTTTAACTATTTATGCTATGATTCCCATGTAATAGGGGGTGAACCCATTGCCATATACTGGGCACAATTCCAGACTCCGTGCTACTACTGAGAATATTTAAAAACCCAGTAATACTTTGCCCGACCCGTGAATCGAACCCGAGACCCCTTGTCCGGCAGTCGCACTTACGACCAGTCGGCCAACGAGGCAGTCATACGACCACACCGAAAAAAATACTCTAACCTACCTAAAGGAAAATATTTTCTAACCTAGTGATTCCAAGAAGGAATTTTGAGGAAAGTGAACTATACTGTGTAATAATCCTTAGTAATTAAAATACCAGATTCATTGCTGTGATAGAATTATTAGAAAATGTACGGTGTTGTATCTAGCATCCTATGTTTGGTAACTACACTCACAATAACTTAACACATGAGGCACTCATGTATCAAATATTAATCCTCCCAATCAAAAATATTGCTTTTACGATATATTTATTGCAACATGATTGTGTGGTTTACCGTTCCCATAATTCCCATAAGAGAATACTTCACCAATGGTTTAATATACCTTTATATTTTGTTTTCGCTTGGATACACTTTTTCAATATGGTTTTTAGCTAATTTCATTCACACGGAAGTGTGTAACAGATCATCCCTAAGGTACCATTTTTCAAATACTTTATATTCTCGCCCTTATTTCATAAGGGCGTCATGGGAAATGGATCAATTTCACATTATCATTTGCAATGTAAAGCGCAATTTAATGCATATTGTAACACAATAGAGTTTTTGTTGGAGTAATATACATATCATGGAATGTAAGGTTTAAAATTGCGTGGCATTGTATACACATCAACGAACAAATGCTTTTGTTTTCTACTATTCTAGCGCTCATACCCCATTCTCTTCAGTAAAGAGGATTCGAGATATGAATAAATGTACGTATTTAGTATAATACGACGTGGATGGGATCAATTTATTTTGTTATAATCTGGCACATTATAACAAAGTACAAATATCTAAAAATTTATAATATAACATAACATCATGCCTTTTATCCCCGGAGGGGTAGTGGTGCATATTACGGCACTTAATGCCACTGTACAATGAAACACCCACTTTTTACTATTTTATGTTATGAGTCCCATGTAATAGGAGGTGAGCCTATTGCCATATACCGGGCACAATTCTAGATTCCATGCTACCAATGAATTTTTTGAAACCCTAAAAAAAGTAATGTTTTGCCCGACCCGAAAACCCGGGACGATGACGAACGAGGCAGTCAAAATTACCTTAAAACTTAGTAAAAATTTATGTAGAAAATTATTCACTAGTGATTCCAAGACCGAATTTTGACCAAAGTGAACTATGTATATATCTGTTGTGTGAGGTTTGTAGTTGTGCCCAATATTTGTCAATAAACCCGTCCTATATAACAATACGACTAATAACACCCGTGACGGTGTTATGTTTAATTTACGATATCGAAGTTTAATCATCAAGTAGGAACATGTGAATGGTATGTATGTAAATCTAGATAATATTACTCGCATTGTTCCCATCTTAATTGGAATCGCAATAACAATATTTAGTAGCAATAATTTAATGTCGATATGTACCGGTTTATTTGTTACTGGTAATATTGTAGCCACCGGTGTTTCTCCTTCGATATCAATTATTTGCTTCAAATTGAGTACTATACATATAATATAGTTATACTGAAATTTGAAAGTAAATTCGATGGTACTTGGTAGGGGATAAATTGACTAAGGCTTCAGTGGTTTTATACTAGTATGAGTAAATTTGATTGTAATATTTGGATGAAACATGATTGGTTTTTTTTAATACACCAGATTTTAGCCTTACTTAGTACGGTACATGTTAAAAACTATATTTTTTCCACGGCTGTTTTTTTATGGCATATGCCGATAAACGAGCAGACAAATCACCTGATGGTAAGTAATCAGCGTCGCCCATGGACACCTGGAACACCAGAGGCGTTACAAGTGCGTTACCGGCCTTTTGGGGATTAGGAGTTTGAGGATCGTTGGGGATTCAGGAATTGGGGAGATTGGGGAAGGGAAGGGTAATTGGGACTCCGGTTACCTCACGCACACGACGAAACACAACGCTAGCGTTGCTTCACGTCGGTTTTCTGTGAGGCCGTGGTATCACTCCGGTTGTGCCGGCCCATTCATGCCGAAGCATGTTTCTCCCACACTTGTCACGCCACCCACACACAGCCACATGGCTCATTTCAATAGTTGCGTTTACAGAAATTATACCAAAAATGTAGTTAAATATTTTCTAATTTTATTTACTTCAAAACTCAGTTGCCCAAAACTTCTGCCTTCAGATATTATTAACACACAATTCGCTAGCTCCTAGCCTAAGCGTTATTATTCATAGTACGGCTTTCTCTCCTATAATGGGGGAAACAAGCTTGCATCCGTAATCTTGTAGTCAGTAGAAAAGTTATATTGTGCTGGCGTTGGCAACGAATTTAATTAAGAGCCAGGAATAGGAACCAGTGTTACCAACTCAATCTGGCCCGTAGTAATTGGTACACTTAGAGAAGTTTTTTCATTTTCACTAGTAAGTTTTTCATTGTAATTATGTGGCTATCCGATGTTGATATTACGTTGGACTTTTTGTCTATACGTATTATGGATAGTATATACCTATTTTTTACGATAGTGTTTGGTGACGACCATAATTAATGGAATTGCTGGCTAAATTTTGATTTCCATATGTGAGGACATATGGAAATCAAAATTTAGCCAGCATCCATTTAAGACTACTTAATTTTTCATTTCAAATTGGCTCTATTTTTGCTTTAAAATCTTCAGAAATACTAGCATTTGCGTGATTATTTTGCAAACATAAAAATCAATCTTAAAACACGGTGGAATCAAAATTGATATTCCATTTCTTCTTTCTATTGCTCTAATGAAGTATAGCGTTAAAAATTACTAGATAAAACAGTTTTAACCAATGTTTTACCAATTTAACTGCTACCTTTCTAGTATAATCATATCGAGGGGTAACGGGCTATTTGGTTTAAGCGACATTTTGGGCGATATTGAGTTATATATATATTCGGAATCAGCGAATTTTTCTCCGTCGAATGATGCCGGTTTCATTAAAATCAGAGCACTTTTTTGGCGTTTCAAACAATTCTATTTTCATGTCGTTTCGAAAGTGGCAGTGTATTAAACGACATGGATTTCGCATTTTTTATTAAATTATGTACTTGAACCATACCATCATATTAATAACCGAAACATAAACCAGTCACCCTATCTCTAATTATTAAGTCAACATGAGTTAAAGCGTTTTTCTTGTTTCTAATTTTGATTAACAAGTAACTTGAATCATTTTGACTTCCCACTAATCACACGGTGTGATGTCGCTTAAAACATTTGTCCGTCATCCAAATGCGTCATGGTACGTCTCTTAAACAATTCTAGCTGCCTCTATTTTCTACGCAGGGTGCTACTTAAACCAAATAGTTGTTTTCGTTCAGATATTTTGTTTAGTCATAAACCATTTAACCCTCCTTTTTTTTTTAAATGCATGTCGTTTTATACAGACGATAACATTGATAATGAATATTAAAACATTTTTCCAGTATTCATAGAAATACGAGTCGGTCTTTCAATCACTAAGTTTTAATATGGTACATTTCAATCATGTCATATGATACCATATTTATTTCATCGCCCTGATGTTAAAAATCGTTATCATCCAACTGGACTATCGTGCGCTGGCGCTTCAGTCATTCCAGAGTGCGCCGAAGACAGACGGGACGCGCACACACCGCCAGTGTTTACGTAAAACGCTCATCGAAATTGAATCCTAAGTACTTTAATTTCAAGATGAACCTCGCAGTCGTTCGAAGTCTTTGGCGACAATGACAATTTAACTCGTCGAGTACCGGTTTTATAGACACAATTAACTCGTCGAGTACCGGTTTTATAGACACAATTAAAGAACAATAGGTCGCGGTCACCGGGGACCGCTTGGTGTTTGACAGTTTAAAGAACAATAGGTCGCGGTCACCGGTGACCGCTTGGTGTTTGACAGTTTAAAGGCTATTGTGGAGGCTGACGACATACAATCTACGGCTGATTTAGCAGCAGCTTTCGACCTTAGCGTCAAAACAATATTGGTCCATTTGCGTCAAATTGGCAAGGTAAAAAAGCTTGACAAGTGGGTGTCCCACAAACTAAATGATCAACAGAGCTAAGTATGCATCGAGCAGTGCGAGGAGGACTGGGATGCCGTCTCCTCCTTTTGCGAAGCAGTTATGCTAGCTAAGGAGGAGGCGGGACGCGTGAGGCAGCGAAGCGCTGGCTTCTCGCAACCCAGCCATCGCGAAGGACACACCTGGCGTCGGGGATCGCGGGACGATCTCCGGCCACCGTAGGCGTCCGACCAGAAACAGACCCGAGCGAACGCCTCAAAGAGCCATCAGACCACCACAGATGGGGCCCAACAGGGCCGATGCCGATTCGGAGTCGCGGAGAACCTAACGGGTAACCGGGGCTCCGGCTCGCCGTGCAGGAGAAGAAGCGGGGTGATTTTTAGTCAGTAAGAGTGTGACACTCCCTTCCGCCTCACCCAGGCGGGAGCAGTCATTCGATGATTTTCCACCCTTAAAAAAAATGCATCGAGTAGTGCCTTGCACTGCATTGCTCAATATACACATAAATGAAGGAATTTTGATTTGCATTGTCACCTCCGATGAAAAATGAAATCTGTTTGATAACCACACGCGTTTAGCATGTTGGTTGAATCCTAGTTTAGCACCAATGCCCTAAACGAAAACTTACCCCTAGAAAAGTGATGGCCACTGATGGTCTAGCGCTCGCGCTATTCTGATTCATCACAGATTCTTACCAAACGGAGTGAGCATTACTACGGATGTGTAGTGTGAAGAACTGAACACAATGATGGAGAAGCTGGCACATCTCCAACCAGCACTGGTCAATCGCTAATCTCCATTGCTCCTGCATTACAACGCTCGACCTAAAGCTGCACAACAGACGGCCTCCACGTTACAAGAACTGGGGTTGGAAGCTCTCCGACATCCACCCTACTCACCAGTCACCAGACTGCTTCTTTTTCCAGAATTTGGATAACTTCTTGGCGGGAAAAAATTTAATAACCGAGAGGCAGTACAAAATGCATTTAAAGAATTTGTTGCTACCCATCCAGCTGATTGAAGAAGGGCATCAATAAATTGCCACTACGTTGGCAACGATGCATTGATTGCATGGGTGATTACGTTGATTATACAAATAAAAAATACATGAAAAAATCGTTTAAATTTTTTCATACAAAACGGCAATTTCAGTAAATGACCCCATTAATAATCGATATTCCTATTGAAACTGTAATTATTACTCTGAATAAATACTTTGATATTGCGTTGTGTTTATTTATTCAATGAGATTTTCGGTGATTGCGATATATCCAGGTTGTTTTATCAGCCATTAATCGCCTTAGATGTAAATAAACATACACATTAAACGTTATAATTTCAATGTTATATGTCACATAAGTAAATTAGCCTGTCACTCATTTTAATCTAAATTGGTAGTTAAGATAAATAGCTTGCTTCTATTAATTTTGGGTTTCGTCACTTCATATTTTTTAGCTTACTCTGTAAATAGAGTGCATTGTCGCTTAATTTTTTTCCCTTGTAGCCAATTGTAGTTATGAAGTCACTTAAATCGTTTTTCCTGACTCTAAAAAAGGGCAGATTGTATTAAGCGACATTTATCTTTGTAATTAAAGGTCCGCTTTATTTAGAATTAGCATCAGCAACTAGATAATTTAATTTAAATTTCAATGCAATTTACCCCGTTCAAATAACTGCAGAAGTGTTTTTGTTACGAATTTTTTTTCGAAATTTCAAACTTTAAAAGGCTCTCCTGTAAAGTTGCAAAAATGTCGCTTAAACCAAATAGTCCGTTACCCCTCGATATTTAAGTTGAAGAATATACCCCATCATATAGATGGTCAGCAGGCCATAACTGTGCGCTTCTCTTGCGTAGCTTTCTGCCTCGCATAGCAAAACTGTGGAGTGATCTGTTGTCGTCGGTATTTCCGAATCGATACGACCTTCAAACCTTCAAGAAAAGTGCGTATTCCTTTTTAAAAGGCCGGCAACGCACCTGTGACTCCTCTGGTGTTGCGGGTGTCCATGGGCGGCGCTAATCGCTTACCATCAGGTGATCCGTCTGCTTGTTTGCCTCCTATTCCATAAAAAATAAGATACATTGTTCATCTCAACATAATGATTCAATAAAATGTATAAATGATTCAATAAAATGTATAAACTCAATTCCGTGTATTAGGGTCGCATACACCGACAAAAGGTAAAAACATCTTCTGAAGTACTTCATGATATAATATCAGTTTCCTCGTGTGATACGGGGCCGCTAAGTAAGCTTTTACGGTACATCAATAGATATGAAAGAAGCAAAGAAATGTGATAAAGAGCAAATTGTTAAAAATAACCTTATACTGCTGGAAGAAAGTGGTGTCATTAATATTTATAGGTTATACGGAAATGTCAAAGATTTTTCGAGTATGTAAACTTCATTATTTAATTTATTCATTGAAGTTAAGTCTATTTCAATTTTAATTTTGTTCTAACATTTATATGTCTAGATTTGCTTATTTATATATCTAGATTTATTTCATTAAGCGTTTTATTAAGTCTTGAAGCGACATATTAATAAACTTTCAGGATCAAATTACTCCTGGATTCTTTCTATGAAAATAAGAGTCATTTTCACTTATCAATGTTAAAGAACAAGTAATTATAATCATAATACAGTGCAGAAAAATTAACATAACTTTATAGATGTTCAAGAGCTAAGGCAACATTATAAGCATCTACGTCAAGAAAATAGGTTCCCATGTCTGCAATAATTTTCGCTATACCACCTTCTACCTATAGTTAGTCTTACCCCCCTATAAGGGAGTTAAGGGAGGCACCTTTCTCTATTGATCAAATACGAGAGCAAATATTTGCGCGGAATTAATTTATTTGCATCGATGTCACCTCCCAATGTAGCCTTTTGCCTGGCTAGACTGTTTGTAAGGATCTTTATCTTTAGAGAGCGTCGCGAGCGAGTGTCCAGCTTTGACTAACTAAAATGAACCTACTAATGTTAGTCTAGATAGGACTTGAGATAGCTATGATGGCAGGCTACGAAACCGATTTCAGAGGATGCAAAGAATAGAAATAGAAAAAATAAATAGAAATAGTAGCTTACAATAGTAGGACATTTTTGATAGGCACAGTGTCTTAAGCCACCTTAAGTAACCATGTATCAACTAAACAAAAATTGAAGATATAGTTTTTGTCGATATTAATATCGGTATTATCGACTTTTTACAACATTTTTGTGCTTTATACCTCTATTGTCGCAATTATAGAGGATACCATGAATTTTCCAAGAACACTTTCGTGGCTTTGGGAACCTCATTAGAGATGAGCTCAAATATTTAAACAGTATAGTGAGGTTCCTTATTTACTGTGAGCGTATCAGGTAACGCGATTATACCAAAGTCGTTTTAATTAATTAGTTTAATCAGTTCAAGTTTACAAAAGGGATTGTAAACTGCTTAATCTTAAGATAATCAGGAACTCACGTAAACTTAGATGAACGATAATGAAGTCACGGTCGTTCGCAAGTTTTTGATGGATACTTTATAGCTCTTTTTCTCTCCTTAATGTGAACTTTTATAATTAGGTCATGAACTTTATTACTGGATTCTTCTAGATTTTTCTTAATAGTGTTGGGTATGGGCTGCCAGGTTTAATAGTATGGGAATGATAATGTATAGGAAAATGGAGGCTGAGTAATAATCTAGGGACACGAGTATCACACTTTTGAGGAGGATGCATACCATGTATACTTTTTTTGAGAGGAAAAGTTATTGTTTACTTCTCCTGACTTACTGAATTATGGTAGAACATTTATTGAAGTGATACCTTTCTGTATGTATGATATTTTTGTGTCACCTGTTGTCCGAGTGTCTATCTACTATCAAGCAGAGAGTGATAAAAAAAAAACAGATTAAGTTTGTTCAATCTTGTATCGAATTCGAAATTCTCAGTAATGTCATAGCCATCGTGATACATACTAAATTTAAACGCTCGTGGTGTCCGGCAGAGGGCGCGTTGGACTCGCAGCGCAGGTGGCAACACCGATGCGAGTCCAACGCCAGCCATTGAGCTTCGCGACGGCGCCGCAATCGCGCGCGCTGCTCACGAGAAAGAACAAAAAGTCACCGCATTCCTACACTTGGTCTTCGAGCCGGAGCTTCGGCATTCATGTATTCTTACACAACTAATGTTTAGTTTTGAACGAATGATTTATTTTATTGAAATAAAATCATCGTGATTGTTATAATATTCATCAGTTCAAAATTTTCATCGATCTAAAATCTACAAAAAGAATTTCTACTGACAAAACTTTTTAAAACAAAAATGGCTGTATAATATGAATCAGGTTTCAGGCACGTCCATGCGTAAATTGATCTACAAAAATTGTAAGCCTGGGCTATTTTTATGTAACATTCTACCGTTAAATGTAGTACGTTCAAAACATGTTTATTGCTAACCTTCCATTTTATGTAGATTAGGCTTCATGTTATTCCTGAAAAATGTTGAATAGGTATAAAATTGTGTAAAATAATAGTGGAACGTGTATTATCTTTTATAAAAGGATAAAATGAATCACCTGATGGTATTTACCGTTTGCTGCTGTTTATAGACACACAACGCCAAAAGATCTCCTCTTGTATCTACGAATGCGTTGTGCGTTGCTGACTTATTATCGTTATATAGCGGTATGTATCCTTTCATTACGTATCGTTATGCATTCTTATATTTCATTATGTCTTACGAAATATGATAATATATAATCTGGTCCAATTTCATGATACTTTATTTTACATTGTTTAATGAAATACGTAAATAGTTATACGACCAATCAAATGAATCTCAACACAATTGTCCTATCCAAAATCGAGTTCATGCGCACTGCAGTGTCCAATAAATGTGAAATGGGACTATCCTCTCAATTCTATATTATTTGGACAATTAGCTGAACGAAATGGCAGCCGGGTCCCTCTCCAAACGGAGGAAATTTCCAATTGTCTGTGAAATATTGGATTAAAATTTTATTCTCATTTAAACGTTTTAAGTAAGGTGAATGAATACTTTATTTTACTTGTAGTGGGTACTGTTTATTTAAATACGTTTTAATTGTAGGCGAGTGGTTCTTGTGTACCAGGAGAATTTTTGTTTTATTGAGGACCTAGAACCTAGGTATAATTCGTGGAGGTGGTATATCACCAGAACCGTAGAAAAGGTTTGATAATAATAAGTATTTTCATAGTCGACACAAATGTGAGTGCAGTTTTATGGGGGTTGGTTTTTGCAAAACAGTAGAAACTATAGTCAGAATTTTAATTAGATTCCAGATTTGACAATAGCTACTGTCATTTTATGAAATAATGATACCACATATAATAGTGTAGTGATGCACACAAAAATCGATAAACAATCGGTGTGTGTGTTTTATAATAAATGTTACAGAAAGTGATAGGATAGCGATAGCGATGACGGCGACAATTTATAAAAATAACTTATTACCATAATACATCTATGTGTTTTATTTGTCATGTTCCTTCATGATTACATTTTTTTATTGATTTCACACACAATTATAAAAGAAAAGTCTCAGATCGTTCATTAGTCATAAAAACTAAATTATCGGTTTAGAAATATTAAATTTCCTGATATACTTAGTTTACGAGAGTAAAATTATAAACGAGAAGAATCGATCCCGAAATATTTCATTTCCATATTTAGTACTTGTCATAACGTTGCAACACTGAAATTGTCAAATCTGGAATCGAATTAAAATTCCGAGTATAAACTACAACTCGGGTATAAAAGTACTCGTTTGATGGGTACTTTTAATCTTAAAATACGGACAACGTCACGGGTAGAAAAGTAAAACAAGCGATTTATGAAAGATATCAAGCGAAACAAGTCTTCTGAGAAATTGTATGGATATATTAAAGTACCTCAAGTAAAATATTCTTTGAGATAATCTGAAAGTGATTAAAGCAAATACTTAATCATAACATCACGTTCCAATTCCTTGAAAAGATAACGCAATAATTATTTATCGTGTGAAGTAAACAAGCTAGTCAGAAACATATATATTTTATACATTACACTCATATATTACAAACATTGAGTATATAACTCATATATTTTATAAACAAAAGAAGAACATAAATAGGTTTCCCTATTGAAAGTGGCCAGCTTGCCACAGATAACATAAACTTACACCTATAATAGAAATAAACACAGAGGTCGAGTATATATTATGTAGTACATATTTCTGGTTTGGTACGAGTTATGGTATAATGTTATGGAGTTCCATTTAGGGACGAACCTATTTCCAAAAACCAGGTATTATTAGGCTATCTGTTTAGTTTGATTGTGGCCGTTGCTAACCAAAACACACACTACAGGTTCTTCTCGCATGTCAAAGATTTGAGCATTAATAACCCGGTTCCTTCTCGATGCGGGTTGACGATTTCAAACGTATAATTAGAAATTATAAGCCCAGGTTTCCTCACGATGTTTTCCTTCACCATTAGTTAGTGGTGTCTAAATAATCTTAGAAAAGAGGTACGTACAACTCGGAAAATTCACATTAGTACTTGCCGTTGGGAGGTTTAGAACCCGCACGCATGAGAAGCGGGCTACTTAAACTTTTAGGATACCACGACCTTTATACGGCCTGACAGCCAATATACGACCTTAAATATCTATCCTTCTATAGATTTGTTTTCTTGATATAGAATTTTGACATATTTTAATAGAGCTCATGCCGATAGCACGCAACGAGACAACCAATATTTTGTCCAGAAATCCGTATAGGTGTACAAACAACTTAAAGACTCGTACACAAAACTGCGAATTAGTGCGATGCGATTTCGTGCGACAAGGCGTCTCCTGGGGTGACCATTCCTTCGACGACCGTCAACTGTACTAAACGTATTTAAATTGTAAACTAGGTCATGACATGGATCGTAAAAAGAAGTGTGCACTTGTGTTATTGCTTAGGAGATACAGGAAAAAGAAAGAAGATTTTGGGAAGATAAGATTTTGATGCGCGATACGAATCAATTCGCAAGTTCTTGCGATGCGCAGAGGGAGCTCGCATATTTTTGTGATGCGACGTCGCATCGTGTGAACGAGCCCTAACAGTGAATCTCTTCCTTTAGTGTATCACTTGTGTGTGTCTAGAGCCGTACAAGCTTAATTCCAAACTCCACGCTATTAGTAAGAAATTATTTGAAAAGCCTAATTTATCTGATAACACTCTTGATCCCTACATGTCCTTCGTACTTGTAGCCATTAGACACAGTCGACATAATATAATTAAGGACACATCTCAACATAGCACGTGTACATATACACGTCGAGATATGTAGAACCAGTTTATAACAGTCTTGCGTTATATAATCTTTATGCACAAACGACGGTCAGCTTATACTGGTTTTGGTTAGCTTGATATGTATCCGTGCACCTCTAGAGACGTAACTTTGAGTATCGATATGTTTAATGACTTAGTACAAACATATATATGTATATGGATAAAGTATGTCCTTCCAGTTCATCTGCTGGGACTTTCGTTAATGTGTGTTTGTTTGTTCAGATGTACCTGTAGATGACTTAATGTTATACAAAGGTTGATATTCTTTGTAAGTGAGTGAACTAGTCATAGATTGTCCCAATAAATATGAAATGTAGCATCGGCCCATTATATATTATATAAAAATGACACATTTTGTGTAATGTCCTTAGGTATTCCTAAGGACGGTACATAGGATATTTCCTGTGGTCGGCATTGCACACTGTGGATTCTGGAGTTAGTCTATGGTGATGGTAACCATCGGGGTAGTTTTAATAAAGCAAGTAATCTTCCCCTCTAACATGCTCTGACATATTGCCTATCATAAACACAAAATTCTCATAAATAGTGCAAAGGGTATTATAAAATTAGGCTTATTATCCAACTCATATTCAGTAGCTTTAACGTCTAGACTAAAAGAGCCATACATTTTAATTACGACTCTAGATAACAATACACAAAATGAATTCATACTATAAATCAAACATTTAAATAATAATAATACTTCGAGTAACAGAAACTTCAAGCCCACTGATTAGAAATCTTGGTCGAATGAATGTATATACTTGAACCATTAAGATACTGATACTCATAAACGAAACTTATCCCATAGAAAGTTTATATCGATTTTGCAGAAATTCTCTCGTCAAGTTTAATAAGGCATAAGTTATATTGAACGCGGGCTGTTAAATATTAAGTTACTTTTTGTCATATCTTTGCAAAAAATCGCCAGGAGTAATTTGTATATGCGCGCCGAGGGATCTGTATCGTGGTGACGCGTTTGATTCTCAGTTGGCTGGTTTTTATTAGGTATTATACTTTAAGTACCTATAGGATATAGGCTTGTATTTATTTTTGATATAAGGTTACGTTCCGTTTCCATAAAAGAGTCTATCAGTATTGTTTAGTATTTGAAATACGGAAGCAGGTTCCCCAGAAAGAGAAAAAAAAACAGTATCAGATTAGTATCAGAACAGTAAAAGATGATCCTAAGGTGATTCTTTTTTGGGTCTAACTATATAGATACTAGGTATTCAAGTTAGTAGAAAATGGTGCTGTATATATTTTTTTTCAAATCTCGTTTATCAAACCCTGTCAAAGCTTAGCAGTTATACACTCTCATACAGAATTCTAAAATAAAGAGTAAATTGGAGAATCAATGACGTTTTTCTAGTTAAAAGAAAATTTCTTAAGTTTGAAGGTCTCATTAAAACTCCTTACAGTTTTTTTATCTTAGACAGATGGTCTCATTTCTTGGAGACGGAGTACCAAACAGAAGAATTGAACAAAACAGATATTTATTCCAAGAAATATGAATTGAGAACAAAAAATTATCAAAACCGTAGTTACAGTACTTTATAAATGATTGTGTTTCTAAATAAAATGCACATGCTACAGCTATTTACGAAAATCATTCATTTTTCCCTTCACCCAATGGGATCCTTTGCAGGTCCCAATGGTCATAATAATGACAATTTACGAAATGTCGGAATCCCAAAACTGACAACGACCTCTCCTTAAGATATCGGCTTACCCTAATAATTGGGTCGTGGGGTTGAGATGACACTCGGTATATGTAAAATATTGATCATTAACACCATCTGGTCAACTTTGAAAGGATCTAATAATATTAATTTAGCGAAAGTGAAATCGATTTTTCGTTTGGGAAAGGCTGTGTGGGTACGTAAAGGATTCTATAGATATTATATCGATATAAAGCCGCCCACAGTGTATTTAAAGTTTAGCACTAGTCGTCACGCCTACTTCTCGATATAAGTACTACAAATCTTCTATAAATGGAATTTTCAAGTTTTAAACTTTAAAGTACCTACACAGAGTTTGAAACTTGTTTTTGTCAGTAGACTAATCTCCTGGAAAAGTAATTTACTATTCGAAGTGACGTTAGGAAATAATTAACAAGTCAACAATTCAATATTTCTATAGAATTTTAAAATTTAAACACGCATTTCAATGACTGTACAAAGCAGTCTCCAGTATTAGACGTGCAAATATTTATTAGGTTTCTTAAATTTTCGAAAAAAATCTCAGTTATAGCACGGAGTAGGAGTTCACGCCTATTAAGGCCTATTGACATAACTAGTACAATCAGCGTATCCTTTAAATTAAAACATATTAAATCATACATATATTACGTTTTAAATCTCAACTCATCTAACACTAAAACATTAGCATTTCGTAGAAATATTAAGACTAGACTATACTATTCTCGCTCATCTTTCAGTAAGGCCTTATCCTACGAGCCATATATCTGTGCCGTCAACGTATTCATTGTTTAAAGCCATTACTCCTAAGAGTTGTGCGCACTGAGCTTTATTACGACTCCCTGTGTTTTATCTCCAGTGTGTATAACGCTTTAGTCAAGTTGCTGCCTACTACTATTGATGTCTCTTTATATGATCGTCGATTTTGTTAGCTGGGTATGTTTGGTGTTATAGATAAGTTAACGTGTGAGTTTTATTTTTTGGACATTAACTAAAAATAGCGGGTTACTCACGTGAATATACTGAGAAAAGCTCTACTAGTTTCGAAACACAGAGGGGTTCTTCGCGCTGATGGCGCTCGCATCGGTGTTGCTACTTGCACATCTAGCCCAACGCGCCCTCGCGGGCCTGCGGACGGCGAGCATGAAGGCCAACGCGCCCTCTGCCGGACACCACGAGCGTTTGCTTCCCACTTTTTGGACATTGTTTCTTGAAGGCATTTGTTATGGATTTATAGGGTACATAACATTTTCTCGGTTATGTTATTCGCCTATTGCATTATGTCCTATTGCAGCATTCTGATTAGCCAATCACCTTGATGCAGGGAGCCGCGGCCTGGATGCAGATACTGAAAGTCACAGAGAGGAAGGTCCTATGTTCAGCTGTGGACATTTTGTGGCTGATAAATGGTGATGATGAATAGATTAATAAATTGGTGAACTTTTTGTCTACCCTTAGGCTTAGAGTATCTAAATAATATATAATAATTAATTAACAAATCTGGTTTATTCTCATAAATAATGTGACTAAATCACTAGCTAATTGACACTAACACTAGATAATAACTATCGTGAGATATTGAATTAACGAAAAATTACGAGTTAAAGGTCATCATACACTTAACTAGAACGGCTCTGGCACGGCTTCGACGCGGCGTTTTTTGCTTTAGATACACTACAAAAAGTTTATAAGAGAACCGTGGGTGGCGCGCTGACATCTTTTTATATTGACGTTATGAAATATGGCATACGACATAAGATTTAACATTCATATTTAATTACCTAACAAGTTAATTGTTAGGTTGGAGCAATGCTTGTTAGGTTATGTTAGTGCGATGATCTTAAACTGACGTAAATATATTGAGAAAGTTCTACTACTTTTATTAGGATTATTAGGAATATATTAATACTCAATATTCATTTATTCAAATAAAAAACTTAAATTAAAAACTAACTATTACTTAAAAAAATTAAAACGAAATATTACTAAATTAAATACCTATATACAACTAAAGATTAAAATTAATTATAAGAAAAAACAAAAACCACTATTTACATATATTAATTAATCTATTTATTTTCAACAAAGCTTCCTTGAATGATAGTGACATCCTTCTTTGAATCGGTAATGGTAATCGATTACCGGTAATGTCAAAATATCAATGAGCTCAAACTTCTCTGGAATACGTGAAATAGAATATTTTATTATTTGCGTAATTTAATGTTCTTAAAATTACCTTGGTATTCGGAATTCCGAGTATGTCTATTTATAGTATGGGCTTTGAAATTATATATAGATAATGTACGAGAAATAATAAGATGAGACCTTTGTCTAGTAATTGGAGAATTACACGCTTATGATGACAATCTTACTGCTTATATTATAACTTTCGTGAGACATACTAAATTAATGGTTATGTTTTTGGCTTACCGACGTAACTGAGGACCGCTACAACGCGGCGACTGTCGTGCTGCTCATAAATATGGGCTTCTACCATTACTTGAAACTAGTCGAGTTCCTCGTCAAACAGTTACGTGAGTAAGCCGAAAACTTAATAATTGAATTTTACTTCTTACTTATCATCGCGGTGACAACGCGCAACTTATGTCCACAGTGACGTGGTTGTTGCCAGATATGTATACCTAAGTCCGGCAACATTGCGCTACTTCAACCGACGTCCCCTAGTGTATCTTAGGCTTTATACTTGCAATTGAACGACTTTAAGCTTGATTTCATTAGACTCCAATATTCACTTGATCTTCTTTCAAAATTCACGTCGATTCAACAAATTTATCTTACAATTATTTATTTTTCAATTGTATACAGCAGAAAATGAGAAAAAATATCGAGTGCCACTAAATTCGATGGATGAAGTATCGATTGAGTGTTTTGACGCAATTATTTAGGAGAGCCCTATAAGCGCTCATACCGACGGATAAATAAAATCTTGTTATTATTCGAATTTAGAGGGATTTAAAAGGGATTCTGAAAAGAAGTTTTTGCAGTAGATAACTGTCCTAAGTGGTCTCTATTTTATTAAGTGTTGCCCCACACTAGTGTTTTCTCCTGTATCGTAGGTGTGTTTACAAACATAGAAGTTCACATACACATGACACCTAGACCCGGAACAACAATCTGTGGATCACACAAAGAGTTGTTCTGTGCGGGAATCGAACCCGCAACACGTTGCGCGGTAGTCAGTTACCTAGCCACCGCGCCAACCGAGTCGTCAAAACCGTGATGGACAATAGCTAGGTTACTTGCTGCAACTCAGTGTGTTGCATTCTCGTGGTAGGTACAAAGAAGTATTCACTTACAGTATGTACTCATGAAGTACAGTTACACATTTTTTGCCTATTATTGCCTATTAATGGTAGGTGTCTGAGATGTCAAACAATAAGAAGTGACTGTCATCAAATCAAGACTATAAGACGAGGCTGTTATACATTTTGTTCGTGATGATCTTCTCTTGAAGATGGTAGAAATGACCTAAGTAAGAATACCACATAAATTACCACAAGATCAGTGATCAAACACATACATTAGTACAGTTGTATACCCTTAATTTGTAAAGTGCCTAAACCAAAGATCTCATGCCATCAATCAATCATCAACAGCCTATAAATGCCCACTGCTGAGCAAAGCCTCTTCTCACACGGAGAAGGTTAGAGCATTAATCACCACGCTTGCTCAATGCGGGTTGGCGATTTCAAACTTATAATTAGAAATTATAAGTCCAGGTTTCCTCACGATGTTTTCCCTTCACCGTTTGTCAGTGGTGTCTAAATAATCTTAGAAAGTACATATAACTCGGAAAATGTCACATTGGTACTTGCCGTTGGTAGGTTTCGAACCCGCACCCTCATGCATGAGAAGTGGGCGTCTTAAACCTCCGGGCCACCACGACATACATATCATGCCATATCATGTCTTATTTCTTTCAAGACTAGAAAGTGAATGTATTTCTTTATCTCGTGATCGAAATGTGTCTGGAGAATTTCAATGCAAGTACAACAATGAATTTATCAATCTATGTTCTTGTCAAACACACGAAAACATTTTCATCTAAATCTGTCACTTCAATAATAAAAACTAACATAAGCTAGAAAATGGATATTGGTCTGAAAACACAGGTATTCTCAAAGGACCTATGAACAGACGCTAGTATGCTAGTAAAATATGTATTGCTTCTAAAGTTATAAATCCCTGAAGGTGGATAAAATGCGGTATTTGTTGTTCAGCATGTGTTTTAGGTGTTTCAAGACGGTGGGGTGCGAAGTCAAAGGGATCTGAGGTGGCTTCCCACGTCTTTCCTGCTAAGCTGAGGGAGGCAAAATGCTTTTAAGCATTAATAACGATACTATGTATATTGCGATTACTTTATCCATTTGTTTAGGTAAATGGCAAGCATTTTCACCTTCCCAATTGTATATCTGTGGCATAAGGTTAGAAAAGTATTTAGCTATATGGTGATTAGTTTGCTCTGTGACCTTGAGCAGTAAAAAGAAATGTTACGACTTGAAAAGATTGAAAATATTCAAGACAAACTTTGGTTATTTTTGGCGTCTACGACATGTCAGTCGCAGATTTGAATTTCTTATAGATCGTAGAGACAGACGTGGGTTGCTCTTAGTGTTAATATATGCATTGAAAACTTAATCTGCTTTTTCGAGGAATAATAGGTCATAATAAGTCAATAGTACTGTAATTAGTGCTCTTCTCTCTAAGTAGTTTATTTCAAAACTCTGTAGACTCGGTAATTTAATGATTCTGAGAATTTCTATCAGAATCTTTGTGATTATTTTGACTGCATAGTCACCAGAATGCCTGCAATATTAAAACCTGGTGTGAAAGGTGTCGTAAATTTAATGCATACTAACAATTTTTTATGTTTATATTATAACTTTCGTGAGACATACTAAATTAATTATTATGTTTTCGGCTTACTCACGCAGCTATTTGACGAGGAACTCGACAAGCCATCCTAGAGGCTCATATTCATGAGCAGTATTCCGCGACCCGCGACGCGGCGACTGTCGCGCTGCTACACTACTACATTTTTCTATGAAAGAAAATTTGTTGGACTCAGTTAAGATATTGAATAATGCTATTTATTAACAGCCTTTCCTAAAAGCACTACTAGTCTGGCAAAAACTCAGTCAGTTTCCATCCTCATCCATTTTGTTTCTGATTAAATTATTTATGAGCTCCAAAATATCGGCTTTCACAAAGATTCCCAGGAGCCCGGTTGTTTTGCAACAAATATATGTATAGAAGGAAAATTCTTTGCTTCGGTACACGATGAAGTAAATGTTTTATCATAAATGAATATCCCGATATTTCGTATTTCGTATATTTCGGTAGTGCTTTCCGAAAGTTTTTGTTCTACCTACAGCTATTTGGTTTGAATTTCTTTGTTATTTAGTTCGGAGTTTTTGTTCTTGATGTCGTATGAAAATTGGAGCTAGAACTTAGTTGAGGTCCGAACTTATCAACTGATTTTACGAAGAATGTGAAAGTTCCTTTCGAGCAAAAACTTACTTTCAATTCAAATGGATCCAATAAATGTATTTTGTTGCATGAATAAAAAGGTAGAGATAAGAATTAGTAATTCGATCTACAGAAAAATACTAGACGTAGCACAAAGATATTCGACAATGATATTGACACCGTTGTCACACCAAACGCAAGCAGTTTCCAAAATCCAATACCCTATAAGCGAACATGAGTTGCACTAGTTTTACGATGGAACGACCTTCCACATGAATAGTTGTCGTATGTCTTAAGATGCGGAGCAGGCAACCGTCAAATGCGATTTTGTCTGCATTAAACTTAAGACCGTAGAAGCGAACACTTTAAAGTTCGGTAGAAATATTAAAAGTTGGCTCTGTGAAGCCATGAAGTTTTGCAAAGCTGCGTACCTATTGAATTTTGGAGAAGCGGAATGATATAATGAACCATTAATATTTTGTCATATTTTTTCTTAAGCTGAAAGGTCTATTGAAAGCTGTTTGGTCTGTATAAAAGGTTTGCAAATTAAAAGAATCTAGGTTACTTTTTTATGTCTACTCATGTTGTTTTGTGTTTAAAATCTGTATCACTCTTTTCATCTAGGTTCTGATCGACAGTTTTTCTTAGTGTTCGGTTGAGTGGTCGTAAGCTGATTCAAACTGGGATGGGTTCTAGGATCGAAACCACTGCTTTTTCCTTTCATTTTATCATAAAAATATTACAATATAACATAACATAACATAACATCACGCTTTTTATCCCCGAAGGCGTAGACAGAGGTGCACATTATGGCTCTTAATGCCACTGTACCATCTAACACCCACATTTCACTATTTTATGTTATGTGTCCCATGTAATAGGGGCTATTGCCATATACCGGGAACAATTCCAGATTCGGTGCTACCACTGATTTTGAAAACCCAGTAATACTTTACCTGACCCGGGAATCGAACCCGAGACCCCTTGCCCGGCAGTCGCACTTACGACCACTCGGCCAACGAGGCAGTTACAATATACTAAGATACATTAATACTGGGCGCATCTACATTATTTTTAATAATGTTATTAAACTCATGAAAATTGGAACATAAGATCCGCGGAACTTTATACGCAATTTATCAGTTACTTGATTAATATAGATGTAGAGTTTAATTAAACCTATAAGAATGAATAAGACAGTCACGCTTAAGAGAAGTAATGAGACGGTATAAGGTATCCTTTTATTTGCATATCCTCATTTCAATTGAAATGGTTTCCATGTTATAAATACTGCAAACATTTTGTTATCGTCTTACTTCCAACAGTTTCCATTTAAACGTCGTTTGTGTATCGATTTTAGCCTGCACGCAAAATTAGAACAACGTCCAGGTGCAAATACGGGTTGAAACCGCATGCATTTAATAGTATTTGCGGTTTCCTCCTTCAGTATATCAATCGTTTTGGTTCAAAGGTATCTTACGCTACGTTAAACCGGTCGCGGTCACCAATCGTTATGCCACAATATTGAAATGTTTATTCAATAATAATTTAAATTTCATAATAATATATTGACGTTATATTCTTTAGGATACACGGTAGACAAATGCACCAGCCGGCATTGAGCGAGCTTGGTGATTAATGCTCAAACCTTCGCCGTTTGAGAAGAGGCTTTTAGTCGGTCAGCAGTGGCCACTTATAGGCTGTTAATATGATACGCTACACAAAAAATATAATATCACCGATTGATAGAACCTTTCTTATTGAAAATAATATAATATTTCAATATACACGCTCAACATAATGCTGAGGTGGAGGCCCGTTCGACACGGGCATGCATCTATTTTTGCTAATTTTGAGATGTTTATTTTTTGTTTTAAATTTATTTTTATTTATATATTTTTATATATTTTTTTATTTCTCATTTTTGTCTACATATCTGTGCATGCAATGTGTCGAATAAATGTTTTTTCTTTCTTTCTTTCTTTATATATGAAACGTCTGTAGTCTATATTCGGTGCTAGACACTTATACGTTAATACATATAAGATTAAAACTACTTTGTTATACCTTCTAATGAAACATTCGCGTTTCATTTTTGTTCCAATGCTGTAGATACAATATACGAGTGTCAGCATGATTTTGCAGATAGAATGATTACCAGCACAATGGTAGATTGTTTCCTTTTTATCATCATGACCAATGCAGCTCGGATACAATAAATAAAATAGATTAGACATACAAAATATAATTTCTATACAATGTCAATGCGGACGAAATTATATATTATAATTACTTTCGTTGTTTGTTTTAAGTGTTATAGGTTTAGATGTAAATCCCTACATAGTATAAAACAAAGTCACTATCCGCCGTCTGTCTGTCCCTATGTATGCTTAAATTTTTGAAACTACGCAACGGATTTTGATGCGGTTTTTTTAATAGACAGTGATTTTTAAGGAAGGTTTATATGTATATATAGCCGGGGTAGGTTGCTAGTATTATATATAAATATAATTTAGCAATACTTTCTTTGCAAAAAAATAAATAAATAAAGGATAAATAAAACATCAGTCTGAAAATAAAATCCTATACAACTCATAGACAAGTTCTAATACCTCATTTGTAAATAATACTAAGTAGTTATATTAGAAATATTATTTTTTGAAATGAGTATTTTTTTTTTCAGATTTCTGCAATCTTCTCGTTAAAAGAGGATTAAAGGGTTTCTGAAAATAAAAAAAATACTTACATTCAATTGACAAATACAAAATGACTGCACGATTGGCGCGGTGGATCTGCAACCCGCTGCCACGCAACGTGTAGCGGATTCTATTCCCGCACGGAGCAACTCTTTGTGTGATTCACAAATTATCGTTTCGGCTCTGAGTGTATGTGATATTGTATGTTTGTAAGCGCACCCACGACACAGGAGAAAATCGTAGTGTGGGGAAAAGTTTTTCAAAATAAATAAAAATAATTGATACCAATGGCATGGATTTTGTATTTTTGGAAAAATCCAAAAATTGATTGTCGGAACTTATAATAAATTGATATCAGTCACAGCTTCAATGACATTTTATGGCCTCAGTTACCTCCAGCAACTTTATACAAAATCACATCACACATGGCGCCCTATTAGTGGCCACAGCTGACCCAAGGTCTCTTCTCACACGAAGAAGATCTGACCATTAATCACCACAATTGCTCAAAGCAGGTTGGCGATTTTAGATTTATAATTAGAGACTATAAGCCCAGGTTTCCTCAGGATGTTTTCCTTCGCCATTTGTCAGTGGTGTCTAATTAATCTTAGAAAGTATATATAACTCGGAAAAAGTCATAACGGTACTTTGCTGTTTGGTAAGTTTCGAGCCTGCACCCTCATACATGAGAAGCAGAAGTGTTAAACCTCTGGACCTGCCACGACATGTACAATACAAGGTGTAGTTTTGAAACCGTGTCATTTCTCGGGGCATGTCACAGAAGTCATAAAGGTTCAATGTAAGAGAAAAATTTCGGGCCAATAGTTAAAAATAAGGGTATAATAAATCGTTTAAGTTCGACAGTATTTCAGAATTAGCGACAGCAATGTTTCTTATTGGAGTGTTATGGAATTAGGAATAATATCAATTACGTGTTTGAATTTGTGTGTATTAAGCCGCGTTATAAAGCTAGTTGCAAGACGGTGGCGTGCACTTACGGATTTCCGTAATTTCAGAAAAATGAAAAATATATACCTAAAATTTTTTTTATTGATTCGGACTCAAAATCGGTAGCCGAGGGACCCTCTAGAAAATGACGCGGTTTTAAAACAACACCTTGTATGCACCAAAATACCAAGGTTCCAGTATGAATAATACATCTTGTTTCTCTCTCCGACTTTGATTGAGATAACACTATACGTGGTAACGTTAGATATTCCAGTTCAGCTTAAACTGAGAATTATTTTAACTGTGAAGTTAGGACGTAAGATAAGGCAAGCGATCCTAGAAACTGGGTTGCTATTAAAATGTAGATGCTTTTTACTTTACCGAGTTGGAGTTGTTTTTTCGTTGTTTTATGCGATCTCGTGGATGGATCTTTTAGTATTCCTTCTGTAGCGTTGTTTAAAATGTTTTACAATAGATATAAAGTTAGATATAATGTGAACAGACTAGGTAGTATTTTTTTCTATTTAATATGTTTTTATGCCCTTTTGATGATTTGTTCTTAAGCCATAAATAAAATAATAATTATAAAATAATTGTATAAAATGGGTTTCATTTCAAAACATCTAGTCTCTACTGACTTACAAATAGTACAAAGTTCGTAACTTCTTAATTTTTTATAAAACAACGGCATGATGCATGTAACAAATCGTGGTCACTTCGCAGTGCAGTTATAAGTGCATGACGTAACACGAGTGTTGGTTTCCGTTCCCCGGCCATAGCGGCCATGTTTGTCGGCCACTCACTTTTATTGGATCCGGCTTTCGGCATTCGGCAATCGGCCGCGGATATTACGCGTCCACAGTAACTAGATCGTAAACCATTCGGATATTGTTTGTCTAGTTATTTTATTGGAACAACTTTTTGAAGAATGTATTCGGCTTTCGGCTTTTAGGTTATATTTCGGCTTAATGTAGTGGCTGATTCAGTTATATACTTCTAGTGTTGTAGTTATGAAACTTTGTATTTGCATGAAGTTGGAAGTGGGTCAGACGCATGAAATAAATCTAGGGATGCCGTTATTTTCTCTCATCTGGTCAAGTTTGGTCTGTTTTATTGCACTGTGATGCAATTATATATGGGGCTACAATGTTATTTAGTTCGGATATGAAGCCATATTTCCAGAGTGCAACGATGTTATAAATCTAATATATTGACAGCCTCGCTGTTGAACTTTTACAATAGAGTATTTGATCTTGTTTCTGGGATATGCTTTCAAATGTCATTGCTAACCGAAATAAAATATTACTTTTTCGGATACGGAGGAAAACTTCTGTTAGAGACTCAAATATAGTGGATAGCTAAAATATATACATTCTAATTTGGCTTCTTTTGAATTATCTATAATTTTTCCGAAATAATAAGCGTTTACACCTTTATACTTTATACATAGACTTTAAAAAAAGTCATCTAGACACAAAATCCAGTATTATAAAATGCTTTAAAGTAATGAAAACCTAAAAACAAATAAGAAATTCATTTTAATCTCCAAGCGAACGAAAGCAGATGTTTTTCTTAACATTAGATCCATAAAAGTAGTCTGGATGGGTCATTATGTGGCTCACAAGCGTGTGATAGCTAACAAAATACGTTTATGTTCTATCATATTTCTATTTTAACACCTTTGTAAATTGTGAACTACTTTTCTTTTATATTACTATCGAAAGACATACTAAATTAATTGATAATAATGGTTTATTCTTTAAGCCAACATTGGGTACATTGGACTTTTATTCAAAAGCACCGCGCCTGCCCACACTGCCTGTGAATAAGAGCTCCATTCTTACTTGAGACTAGTTGAGCTTTTCTGCGTTATTTCACGCGAAAAGACTGTTATTATTAATTAATTTGTAGATTGATTTGTTTGTCGACTGCCGAGCAAGGGATCTCAGGTTGATTCGTTTGGGCAATGGTATTTAGAGATTATAAAGAGATAGGAAAATATGCCCGTCGTTTGGTAATAAGTATGCCATCAATTACATGGGAGTCATATAAAAACATAACTATCAAAATAGCCCGAGCAACTGAGGGTGATTCGGCATCGATTCATCATTCGACTCGTGTCGAGTATTTTAAACTTTTTGATTAGGTCCACCTTCTATTACACCTCATCAACAGTCTATGGGTGGCCACTGCTAACCAAAGGCATTAATCACCACGCTTGCTCAATGCAGGATCACGATCTGCCAGTCAGTTTCCTGCACCGTTTGTTAGTGGTGTCCAAATAATCTTAGAAAGTACATATAACTCTGAAAAGTCACATTTGAACTTTGCCGTTGGTAGGTTTCGAATCCACATCCTCTTGCATGAGAAGCAGGTGTCTTAACCTACGGGCCATCACACCGGGGAGAACAAAAAACGTTGTTTTATACTTTCTAGGTATCAGTGTGTTTACTAACCTAGATAAGTCGAAAATAACCTTGGCACTGATAAAGAACAAATAAGTAATTAACAAGATACCTCCACGAGGTAGCAACTTAGCTAACGGTATCAACTCGACCGCCACCCCGCAATATCTAATCAAAGTTTATTTGTATCTGGCCCAGATCCAGAGATTCTCCGCACCTACTACTTACAAATACTTATTTAGCATGCCAAAGATGTTCTCACTTCTCATCCTGTTGTTTTTGTTAGTGTAGTCTGAGTGGGAAGTTTATTAATCTTAGCATTTGTCCTTAAATTTTACCTTGTTGAAAGTCTTGGTGGTTGAAGGATCACAATTTTATTATGATTGTTAGTGACAAAGGTAGTAGCTAAATCTCTAAATTAGATATTGGTACAATTATAAAATGAAACAACGCTAGAAAGTGACAAGTAAGTAAGTGACTAACTTTATTTAAATTATATAAGAAAAATAACATTTTTTTATACTTTATAGGTCGACGTTTGACCACCATCTCGCCTGGTGGTAAGCGATGATGTGGCCGACGATGGAGCACGCCTAGCTATGAGCAACATAGACAAGGACTATTGTTTATGACATTCCTAACCCGCTTACACACCTTACCAATAGAAGCAGCGTATGTATATGCATCATCAACAGCCTATAAATGCCCACTGCTGAGCAAAGCCGCTTCTCACACGGAGAAGGTTTGAACATTAATCACCACGCTTGCTCAAAGCGGGTTGGCGATTACAAACTTATAATTAGACATTTTAAGCCCAGGTTTCCTCACGATGTTTTCCTTCACCGTTTGTCAGTGGTGTCTAAATAGTCTTAGAAAGTACATATAATTCGGAAAAAAGTTACATTGGTACTTGCTGTTAGTTGGTTTCGAACCCACATTCTCATGCATGAGAAGCCAGTGTCTTAAACCTTCGGGCCACCACGACATTGTATATGCATATGTATTAATTATTTTGATGCATTACAACAAATTATATGCTTATGTTATTTAAAGTGTGTTAAGATACTGTTACATAAGCTAATTTTAAGCACGAAAGCATGCTTCAATTGAGCAAGTACCATGTGTGTCTGAATGGTGCTCAAAATAAGCATGCTCATTTCGGGCATGCTAGCGAATCGACAGGCGTTCGAGTTTTTGAATAATTTTAAGCATGCTTCATAGAACACCTTTTAGCATGCTATATTAGAGCATGTGTAATAGTAATAAAGTTGAGTTATGTGTTATAGTGCTTTTATTTGACAGACAGATTTAAATTCACAGATTTATATTTAAGTATTTCACCTCCTGATCTATACCTATAAGTAAACTTTTTTCATAAATGAAGTAATGACTGCATCTAGAGAAGTTACTGTAACAAAATTTCATACAAACAATCCTATGACTAATTCATGGGCCATTTTCCGTTACATTACAAATGTAGCAAGCGTTCTAGTTAATTTCAAACGTGACGCACTAACGTGTAATGATTTGACCAATTAGCGCTTTCGAAGTGCATTGCTGCAGCGCTAAATGTAGAGTGTTTCGCCAATCAGAAGTACGTGCGTTACGTGTTGGGTCATAAAATGATCTTTGGTGTGTGAAACGTGCTGTAATGTTGTTGGGTACGTGTGTGGTGTAAGATTGGCTAATATTATGTACATTGTACTAGGTCACCAGTGACCTACGTTAGCGTAGGATTTGCCTTCAGCAGTTTTCTGTCGGCAGTCAAAGGCTTAAAATTTGTAAATTAATACCTTTTTGTTCGCGTTTCGGGAGCATTATGTTTACATCCTATATGAAGACAATGAAGAGCTAGAATGAATGTTATGTTGTTATGTTATGTGATGAAAATCAGCATCCCCAAAGGAGTAGTCCTTTGGGGATAAAAATCAGCACGTATTTGATGCACGTCCTGTGCCTACGAACAGGTCCACATTACGTCACTTATTGCCACTGTAGAAAGTAACAGCCACTTTTCACTATTTATAATATTATGAGTCCCATGTAATAGGGGGTGAACCTATTGCCATATACTGGGCACAATTCCAGACTCCGTGCTACCACTGAGATATTTTTTACTGATTTTTAAAAAACCCATAAGTATTTTGCCCTATCCAGGAATTGAACCCGAGACCCCTTGCCCGGCGGTCGCACTTGCGACCACTCGGCCAACGAAGCAGAGCAAGATTACGTGATTGAAAAGCAATTTCTGAGTATATTTAAATCAATGTCTCGGAATTGATTCACAGTAAAAGTATTCGTACAAGTTTCTTGCTAACTATCTACAAAAATAGATTTTAGTTCGGTTGATATTTAGTCTACCATCATGACAGACATATCACTTAAGATTCAAACAGAACAACTTGCTATCTCCCTTAAAAATAACCAGATTATGTATATTTATACATTCTATACATATT
This sequence comes from Spodoptera littoralis, assembly GCA_902850265.1. Lineage (NCBI taxonomy): Eukaryota > Metazoa > Arthropoda > Insecta > Lepidoptera > Noctuidae > Spodoptera > Spodoptera littoralis. Next base: position 13,476,933 of record LR824542.2, read on the forward strand.
TATTCTAAGAATCGCGTCTCTATTCGACGAATTTCATTGCAATCCAGTTTTGACGGTTATATTGAAATAAAATATAAACATAAGTCGCTATATTTCGCCACAATATTGCATTTCGTTGGAGCTTGGCGTCGTGTCGCGCGTGCAATTTCTCTATTCATACCTTCCAACTTCGAAGTTTGTTTGAGTATTATATTCACACATGCGCCTCGCAGTGTAATGGAAGTTTTGTTCAAATTTTGGTTTGGATATCGAATTGGTGGAGTAAATTGGAATGGGGTGGCTGGCATGCTGTTTTTTTAAGGTGTTTAAGAAATAAACTAACATTGGCACATTAAAATTTTATCTTAATTAATACCTAATTATTATTATAATATTAATTATTATAATATGATATATACCTAATTATTATAATATATTATTTTTTTAGTCAAATTTCTGTGGTGCTTGGCTACTGGGCTTCACCCAGTTGTACAGTCTCTTTTTTGTGCCTTTAGGCTTAATTCATTCTGTCTCCTGCAGTAATTCACCGAGGGAAGTGGAAACCATAGTTTTTTCTTCTTCTTCTCTTATAATATCTTCTGATTCACTTCGTTGCGGGAACCAAGACAGTTACTCATGTCCCTGGGACGCGCCGGACTTCAGTGTTCCGGTGTTTTCATGGTTGTAACTACTGTAGATCCTGGCTTACAGGAGTTGCAGCGGTTTTGGGAGGTTGTGGTGGGCTTGTCCCATTAAAAAAACCTAATTATATAAAAATAATGTGGCTCGCTGGATGCAGGTCGCTTCCAACCAGCCTATCTGCAAGTCATTGGGGGAGGCCTATGTTCAGCAGTGGACGTCCTGTGGCTGATATGATGATGATGAACGTGGTATCAGATCGCCTTACCAACTTGTGTTCCGTGGCAGTTCACCAGACAAATACAATTACTCCTATTATTTGACTCGGATTCGGATCTAAGGCAACACTTTGTACGTTTTACGATCATGTATATAACATGTATAAAACAGTTATTACACCTCATGTCCAAACGATTTAATTGTGTAAACATAAGTAAGATCTAGTTACGGCGCCGAGCGTTTCGCACGCACCTCAAAGTGCTATCAGACCACCACGGATGGGGCTTATTAGGGCTGATGGTGATACGGAGCCGCGGAGAACGTAAACGGTTACCAGAGCTCCAGCTCGAACTGCTATCAGGAAAGGGGTGGTAATTAGTCAGCAAGAGTCTGACACTCCCTCTCGCCTCACCCAGGCAGGAGAAGTTATGACGTTATGTAAAAACAATCCATTTGCACCAACAAAAATCCATTTAATCTAACTTTTAATTTGTCCCGGTCCATGACAGCGTTATCTGTATTTTCGGTTGAATATTTTTCACAGATTAGTCATAGTTTGTCATTCACCGAGTAGAAGGGGATTACATTTTGTTATCGCTTTTAGAACATTTTTTAATTAAGCGAAAACATGGCTTGTATTTGAAAGCATTGTTTTTTGCTGGAAATCCATGTTTATTTCTGAATATGTACGTACAATTTATCGTGTTAAACTAACTGAAACAACAATTAGTGAATCACACTTTTTTTTTTTTTTTTTTTTTTTTAAGGGGGGAAAATCATCGAATGACTGCCCCCGCCTGGGTGAGGCGGGAGGGAGTGTCAGACTCTTACTGACTGAAAACCACCCCGTTCCTTCTCCTGCACGTCAAGCCGGAGCCTCGGTTACCCGTTAGGTTCTCCGCGACTCCGAATCGGCATCGGCCCTATTGGGCCCCATCTGTGGTGGTCTGATGGCTCTTTGAGGCGCGCGCGGTACGCGACGCCGTACGCTCGGGTCTGTTTCTGGTCGGACGGGGAGCCACCCATGCTCGCCGTCCGCAAGCCCGCGCTTACGGTGGCCGGAGATCGTCCCGCGATCCCCGACGCCCGGTGTGTCCTTCGCGATGGCTGGGTTGCGAGGAGGCAGCGTTTCGCTGCCTCACGCGTCCCGCCTCCTCCTTAGCTAGCATGACTGCTTAGCTGCGAACAACCTAAAGGATTACCGAGGCTTCGACTCAATACAGGATTAGGGACGAGATTGTTTTAAGAGTAAGAGTTTGACACTCTATCGCGCTACCCAAGGCCGGAGAAGACATTAGATAATTATCTCTTCTAAAAAGAAAAAATATATTTAATCATAAGAAGTAACAACTATAAGGCCTCTTCTTGTGTTCAAGTTGATCCAACAAGGATTATTTAATTTCCTAGTTTAATGTGATATCTAACTTGAAAGAAATTATATTGTCTCTCTCTCTTTCCTAGTGACTAAAATGTTCCACGTGCTCAGTTTTAGTATTGACATAACCTAAAATAACAGCAAACCTACATTGTTCGTGTTACATCTATTCCCAATCAATATTTTACTTTTCTAGTCATAATTTAGTTCTGAACATTTCCAATTCTGACTATTGGAGGATAAATTTTCCGTTTGATTGGACGTAGATAAACACAATAGATTTGTTCGACAAAGTCTACATGACAATTCATACAATGGGTCAACCGTATTTTTGCTTTCCAGATGACGCTAGTGTGAAGCTCTTGTTCTTCGTCCAATAGGGAATTGGCTAGTGTCACGCCATTGCACGGTTTATATTTGACAACTGTTATGATTGGACAAAAAATCTCTTCAATACTTAGTCATCTGTGGTGTGTTACCGTGTGTCTTAAAACTGCGACCAGTCCGGGTAACTCGCCGTCCAAACAGGACCAGACCAAAGGAGCCATCAGGCCGCCACAGATGGGACCCAATAGAGCTGATGCCGATACGGAGCTGCGGAGGACTTAACTGGTTGCCAAGGCTCCGGTTTGAAAGTGCAGGAGTAGGAACGGGGTCGGTGTTTATTCAGTAAGAGTTTGACACTCCCTCTCACCTCGACCGGGCGGGAGAAGTCATTGAGTGATTTTCCCTCTCAAAAAAAAAAAGAGTTTAAAACAGTCCTAGGGTCACCGGTACCGGTGGAGTTTATGACCAAACTCTTCAAAAAAATTATGCATATATTTTTAGGTAGCAAGAATTGCATTGTACAATTATCTTTTCAAACTTTTATTATTAGGGATAAATAAGGACTATCCTTCGAGAAATAATTAATGTTTTATTTCTTTGTATTTGAGTCTGACCCATTAATCACGCTAGTATTAAGTATAATCACGATATTGCCTAGACTTTCGTAGAAAGACAGCCTATTTCTAAGATTCCAGTTAAGTAGGGTTCGTAGAATATATATTTTCTTTTATATAAATAGTTGTACACAAAGAATATCATAGATAAACACATACACAAGGACATTTGCATTCGTGTTGTTTAATTTTAATATTATAACTGTAGTTTTTTTTTCATTAATTTAATGCATACTTATCGAGTCCATACGGAGTGCAATTTCAGTTGCTTTTATTGCTAAAAATCTTCAAAGAACCAACAAACCCAATAGTACTTTGTTCGACCTAGGAAACTTTGCATGGCAGTGGTACTTTTTTTATTGCATAAGCCGGTAAACGAGCTGGCGGATCACCTAATAGTAAGCAATCGGCGCCGCCCATGGACACTCGAAACACCAAGGCGTTACAAGTGCGTTACCGGCCTTTTGGAAATTGGGAATTTGAGGATTGAGGAGGATTCGGGGATTCGGGAGACGGGGACTAGGGAGGGGGGGGGGGGGTAATTGGGCCTCCGATAACCTCACTCACACGACAAAACACAACGCAAGCGTTGTTTCACGTCGGTTTTCAGTGAGGCCGTGGTATCACTCCAGTCGAGCTGGCCCATTCGTGCCGAAGCATGGCTCTCCCACACTTGAGGCCATTCTATCGACAAAGCATACTATAAATAATCTACAAAGAAGCACAAACAAAATATACCGTCAAAAACCTACAAACTATAAAGTTAAAAAATTCAATGCTTTTTCTAGATTAAATATGGCTGACAAGTTTTCAGCCAAGTTGTGAAAAGTTGCAACACATCAGTCGCCTGTCAAAATGTAGCGCGGGAACGAAGTACTGGCTTATGACGTCACCCGCTTATGTCATGCTATTCCTGTATGCATGACCTTACTATAAAATATTCTCTGTGTAAATAAAAATCAGCGTTGTTTGAATATTTTTTTTTGTTCTTGTCTTTTGAAATGATTGTGCATTCATCGGATTTAGATGATATTTCACCATAGTATTCTAGGATGCCAGCAATGGTTTCTAGTTTAATGAGCCTTTATTTCTTTAAGAAAATTCCTGTATGCATGACCTTACTATAAAATATTCTTTGTGTAAATAAAAATCAGAGTAGGTGTATTTTTTTCTCCATGTCTTTTTGAAACTTGTGCATTGATCATATTTAGATGATATTTTGGGATGCAGGTCTGGTTCAAAGAAAATTTCTTCAATTAAAACCAGCCAAGCCAAGCCAGTGCGTTATTTCTACTAGTATAAAATATTGTTAGTAAATGTATGAATGGTTGTTTGTTACTCTTTCACGTATAAAGCACTGAATACGGATATGAATGAATGATGAATGTATACACAATACTGATGAATGGAAACACATAATTTTAAAGTCTGAAATAACACAAACCACTTTTTATTCCGGCAACGCAAGCGAAATCCCTCGCAGAAGCTAGTATTTTATATGATTTTAAGCTTTATTAGTTTTATAGAATAAAGAGTGGGTGCGGCGTGAAGTGGGGTTATTTTAAAGCGTAGGTACTTACCGGGAGATTTCTCAACACGGACCAAACGTCTTTGTTTATCGAGGGCTTTTCAAAAGTTAATTAATTTTTCGCTACTTATCGTGGTTGGTCTACTTAATTACAGACTGCTTTATTGTGAAGATGATTGTGTTGTGGTAAAATTAATACGTACCTAGCACTCCACTGATGGATATTATGTGTAAGTAAAGCTGTTTTACTGACTATAAAAGAGGTAATGGATATGAAAAATTTTCTTCATAGTTTTAATGCGTCTTTAAATTTTATCTTATTTTTTTTTATATCCTTGGTGATTATCATAGTTTTAATATTTCATAGTTATTTTTATATGTTTATGCTGACACGAGATTTTAACATGGTCGTTAAGAAATAAAACTAACAATCAAAACACACATTCGAACGAACAATGACGCAACACTATGCACGGCAACCCTCCCCTGTATCCTAAATATATAATAATTAATACATTTGTAACACAAATACGCTTCATTTGCGTGTCACAACACATTGAGCTTTAATGACGGTAGACATGGCACACATTACATTAACTTTTGACAATCAACCCAGATTTGTTCGCCGCTTTTAGTTGGTTAAGCCCTCAGCGTTTTAGGGTTGGGTTCAGGAAAATTTATTTAAGATTAATTGGTAGGTAAGGTAGGGTCGATGAGGAGAATAAAAGTATTAAGGTTTGTTCGTAAAACAAAAATGTTTAAGTATGAAGTTGTTAATTGGTGGTGGGGTTGTGATCGGTTACTGCTTTATTGTTGTTTAACATCTCGTTGTTAGATTGCATTGGATCTAGGATAGGAAAGAAAGTGTTTGTTAATCTAATAATATGGTGTGACCACGGATATGAGAACATTTTAAGGCTTTTGTATATATCCCGTTAATACAACAGCTCCTTAACTAGGTACTATATATATACTTCTCTCGCTAGCTTTAAGGCGAGTGGGAGTGACAGAATCTTACTGACTAAAAATCATCCCGTACCTACTCCTACACTTCGAGCCCGAGCTCCGGCAACCCGTTAAGGTTTCCGTGGCTCCGTATCGGGCATCAGCCCTACTGGGCCCCATCAGTGGTGGAATGATGGCGAGGAACGCTACGCGCCGTACGCTAGGTTCTACAGTAGAGACAACCTTAAGAAAGTGCTATGACAATAAAAACCAACATTTCACAGTAACCGTTTCCTTCATTTCACTCCAAATTCATCACGCATAAACCACGAATTTAATGGTAGTGATATTTTAAATGAATTTTAATATTATAACCATAAACGTACCTACCTTCTAAAACCCAAGTACTAAAAGTACTTATGCATTTTTCTTAGAGACAAGAAAAGGAGTTCAATATCTTTTCCGAAGAGGTCCATCCTATTTTCTCCTTAAAACGTACACTAAACACATAAATTTATAGAAACTAAACTATTGAAAAATGTATTCCATATAAAATAACGATCATAAAAACAAACCATAAAACTAGTAGTTTAGTTTGCTATGCCGTGCTTCAACTTTGACTTAAAGATATCGCTTTTATAGTTTCGCATAATTTTATAAACTTGGAAAGTTTAAACTTGATATAAGTGAAGATTTCCTTGAACGTAATTTATTTATTGTTTTTAATGGCGGTTAGCTCCGGGCTTGATAGCTTTGACTTTTATTTCGATTTTGCCCTCAATGTGTACATAGAAGTCACGTAGTTGACTTCCATTTCAAAACTTAACTTTATTAGAGGAGATATTTTTATTTTTTACGAGCTGACCCAACGAACTCCGTACTACTTCAATTTTACTCACCTTTTAAACCTTCTCTGGACTTCCACAAACATTTCAATACCAAAATTAGGCAGATCAGTTTAGCCGTTCTCGAGTTTTAGCGAGACTAACGTACCGTTTACCGTTTGCCAGAGTCTGTATTTCCTGAAGGGTATATTCCTTGGGAGTCTTCAAGGCCCGAGTGAATAAGTTGCTTATGGGACGACGTGCTCCATCATAGACCGCATCATCGCTTACCACCAGGCGAGATAGTGGTCCAACGTCGCCCCATCAATTATAAAAAAAAACCGTAATTAATATTTATTTATATAGATGCAATAAGGCGCAAACGAGTAGACAGGCGAGAGTTGATAAAACAAAAAAGATGGTGTCCCACTTACATACTTTGTCTAACTAAAAAACTTAATACACTTACTTTTCATGCCCTATTACTACATTACCTACTAAATAAAGGAGATAATGTAGTACTAAATCAAGCTAATACATTCTAGGAATGAAGCTACTGACTTAAAAATACAATTGTAAATCGACAACCTTCTATTTTATAGCAAATTCTATTCACCAATCACATATGTCCAAGAGTTTAAAGAATCTAATCTTGTATCGGTATACTGCAGTTTCGTGCCATAAGATACATGCACAGATATTCCCAGCCACATATATACCGAGCTAATATTTGCGCTGCTGTGAACGTGTTCTTGTAATACCTGTCTTTGTTCTGTTATATTCGTGAAATCGAGCAGTATTCTGACACGATTTGCATTGCGATATGTTCATAGTAAAAGGAACCATAAAACTGAGAGTTTTTGATTTGTATTTGAATTGCTTGTATCTGTGTAAAAGTATGTATAAATACAAGTAATTATAAACATGTAAGTTATAGATCGAACGACTGATGCCAAACAAAGTAGTTGATATAACGTGTCAAAATTAATTTGTGCAGCTGTTATACAGTCACTGTACCAGCCTCAGAGACAACATTATTTATAAGTGTAGCGCAATTACAGCATTGTTATCTCTTTTGCATGGAATACCATGGTAATAGGCGAGTCTAATGCCAAAATCTGGACGTGATTCCGAAATCCATACATTATAATTGAGCGGTTCAAAACCGAAAAACGTGTTTTTTAATTTGTCCCAATATAACCGACTTCAAATGTTAAATACAAGATCACATTGCATACAAACACTTGAAGTAATTGTTGGGTAAATTTAAATTTCTTAGCCAATGTTTATCTCAGTTTGCGCTGCGCTAATTAATTTCTCACGGAACGATATTAAAATGTTGTTTAGAATGCAATGAAATTGTTGCGAGAAGGAAGAAAATACAAAATTATTTTTGTATATTATGCTGTGTTATAAAACAGATTGCTTCGTTAGTACCGCCTTTGTCACGTTTAGGATTTTAAGTTAGATTCGTAAATGAAAACAATTATTTAGATCTACAATTTGACAATAGGCATAATATCTGTATAAGTCTACTTACGCGTACCTACGCTCATTAACTTACCCCTTCATTAGACATGAAGCATACTACATAGTTCAATGTTCACAATCATTATAAACTTCAATATATTTTATAAGTACAACAAAGTGTATTGACCTTAAATTCCTCTATTATCACCGCTTCTTGTATTATATTTATTGATATATACACTATGTCCATTACAAGGAGTCTATTATGTCGGGACAAGGCGATACTCTTCGACTTTTCTCGATGAATAAGATGGCTCTCAATGTCATTTGCAAACGTGACGTCAATGGTTGTTCAAACAACACCAGCAATATATTCCATCATTGTTATAACAGTATAGATTTAATGGTTGTTAGAGATTCCGTGTTGAGTTTTGTTTATGGCATAAGCCAGTAAACTAGTAGAGGGATCACCTGATGGTAAGCAATCGGCGCGGCGTCGCCCATAGACACCTGGAATACCAGAGGCTTAACAAGTGCGTTACCGGCCTTTTGGAGATTAGAAGTTTGAGGATCGTTGGACGACGATGACTCACTCACACGACGAAAACAACGCAAGCGTTTCTTCACGTCGGTTTTCTGTGAGGCCGTGGTATCACTATACCTTTATTATACCTTTTTTTGAGGGGGAAAATCATCCAGTGACTTCTCCCGCCTTGGGTTAGGCGAGAGGGAGTGTCAGACTCTTACTGACTAAAATCCACACCACTCCTACTCCTGCTCTTGAGTAGGGTTATACCTCAGCCTTTGAAAGAGTACCAGGCATTACATTATTTTGTTACGCAACGTATTTCACAGAAAATAATAATATAATTAACAAATAACTAACAAATTTTATTTTACATCAGTCTTTCAACGGCAAAATATACTCTGAACAAAAACAGATGCCAATCTCATTTATCAAGCATTACACAGAACTGTAAACCAGACACGTTCGAATGAAATGATCATAGAAACAAATGACACTATACATTGCCAAAACAGACCCCACATAATGGCCAAACTGACATTTTGTTCGTCCGTTGAAGGGTTAGGTTGAATAAACGACATTAGGACTAGATTTGGAAATAAAATATGTCTTTCGTCCAAATGTTATGGATATCAGATGGGTGTTTTCTATCAATACTAAGATTTCATAAGTATTGATGGGAAATTGAATAGTTGAATGAAGATCTAGATTTCTCTGCAATATTTTAAGTGTGGGAGAGCCATGCTTCGGCACGAATGGGCCGGCTCGACCGGAATGATACTACGGCCTCACAGAAAACCGACGTGAAGCAACGCTTGCGTTGTGTTTCGTCGTGTGAGTGAGGTTCCCGGTGGCCCAATTACCCCCAACTTCCCCAATTTCCCCAATTCCTGAATCCCCAACGATCCTCAAACTCATAATCCTCAAAATGCTGGTAACGCACTTGTAATGCCTCTGGTGTTTTAGGTGTCCATGGGCGACGCCGATTGCTTACCATCAGGTGATCCGTCTGCTCGTCTACCGGCTCATGCAATAAAAAAAATATAGAGCATGCATAAAAAGATTGATGACTGTTGATGAAGCGAAAGAGGTATGTAGGAATCGTAGCAATTGGCGTTCCATAGTATCTGTCTACCCCCATGGTAGACAGACGTGAAGTTATGTCTGTATGTATGTATGTTGATGGTGTTTTAGCTTCATCTTATTTGGGTAATATGGTAGTCAAAATAAGAAATAAAAATTATGATTTGTCCTGTTATACCTTAACTATGTACACTTCTATCCAGGTAAAAAATTAGTAAACGTATGAGCTATCAAGTCTGCTTCTAACGAATAATGTCCAGTTTTCTTCGCATAAGAACAAAATTTTCATTTAGGTAAAAACACGGTATCAGGAAAATTCACAAAAAATTTCATGACAAGAAAATTATTTTCGTCCGAAAAATATTTTTAACAAGTTTTCTTCACGATATCATTTTACTTTCGCCTATTTTCTTCAACTTCTTTAGATCTATTTTAATTTCCATTTTTATTGATACCGTACTTAAATTGTGTTTTGGGTCGACCGTAGTGATCAACTTTTCCAAAGATATCAGATGTCACAACAAATAATAACAACTTTTTTGTATTTTTAAACTTCGCACCTGTATTGAACTGCATCATTTATAGCCAAAAGTTTCGTTAAATGATTACATAAAATTTTATATTAATTCATTGTCGTCTTGAGACTGCTATTGTTTGCATTACAAAGACACGCCCTTTTAAAGTTCTTGTTTTTTTTTAGTTACATATAGCTAAACAGTTGTCGGTTATTGAACTCTAAAATATGCTGTCATAAATCTTATTAAAATTTTAAATTTTCAATAAAAGCATATGAAAACAATGTTTTAATGATTAAACTTTTTTATTTAAAGATAATAATCATCTATTGAAAGAAACTTTATTAATAAAGATTGACCTTTTATTAGTAGTATCTACATTGTGAATATTATTTATGTATATTAAAGAAAGTCGTGTTAGTTAAACTATTTATAACCCAGGAACGGCTAAATCGATTTGAATGAAAATTGGTGAGGCTTCGAACCAGCTTCGAATCAGGAGACAGTTTTTACCAAAAATCACAAACAGGAAGGGGAATAACCGGGATTGCGCGTAGGAAGCCGCGGGTAGATACAATAAAATATTCATTAAAATATTGACCTCGAGATAAAAACTAATATTTAAGGTACTATTACACATGCTAATTTCAAGCACAAACGTATTCTCCAATAGGGTAGATGACTAATTTTTATTTTAATGTCTGTGTGGTAGATTATTTTAAATCATTAGATATGTATGTTTTATTTTTTTACATAAACGAAAACTTTCGACGATATTTTGATTTGAAATGTCACGTGACGTCACTTCTATGTACATTTTATACGTAGAAATGATGTTTTAGCCCCACTCCTGAACTTTGATTCGTTATGTCTAAGAATCATTTTTTTTTCATTATTATTATTTTTCAAGGTGTAAATATTTTAGTTTTAATTATTTATTGAATTAAAGTATCATTTTATTATACAACAAAATAAAAAAAATACATGTCTAATATTGTTTCATTACCTAACTAACGGACTAATTAGATTTTTAATTTTTATACCGTCATCATCCCTATTGAGCCCTTTTCACTGAGTATTTTTGTCGGAATGTTACTAAAATTAGCATGCTCATTTTGTGCATTATTTGCGAATCGACACCCGTGTCGAGTCCCGACTCAAAATCATTAGTAGAGCATTTCTCAGTATTACGTGTGAGTAAACCGTTATTTTTAGTCCGAATGGGACTTACTTATTATTAGGTATAATAAATATTTATTTTAAAATAATATTATGTAAAAGATCAAACAGTCAATCTATTTGTATATATAATAAATAATATAAGAAATAATGCATTATTGTCGCCTGAGTAAAAAGGGTATCCTTTTTGGGATAAAAAGGCATAATATTAAATCTATGAAAACTGACCCCTAGAAAAAAGGTTTTCAACTAATATATTCAAGGTTATTAACGAAAGCAGAGTGTTTGTTGTAATAAGGTAAATATTATAATCTTAAGTTAAATAATATAAGTAGCGCCATCTAGTGTTAAGTTGGCAAGTTTCTCATAGACGTCGATATATTATCTGTGTCCTTCCCTTTTGTCGTCTGCATGGCGCCCATCATGTGCTTTCTGTGAGATTTTTAATAAAACTACGAAATATAACAAGCTATTATCTATTATTCAACCACATCCACCACTTCAACATGGTAGAGGAGCGTGGTTAAGTGGTTTCACGAAAAAGTCAATAAATATGAAGTGCAATTATGAAATCAAATTACGATTGAGGTTATCCGGTCACAACGGAAAAGTTAGTTTTGAAAACGTCTGAATCTACAAGAATATACGTAAATATGGCACAACAAGCTAAAATAGAAGACATCATGATACCTATTTTTGATGGGGCAAACTATTCGAGTTGGAAATTAAGGTTGGTTACTTTGTTGGAATACAAAGAATGCAACGAGGCCGCCATAGGCATAATGCCGGTGAAATATAAAAATACAGAAGCGGAATGGAAGAAGATGGATTTAAAGGCAAGGACTATTATTATGAGTACTATTTCGGACAAACAATTAGAATATATCACTGAGTGCAAGACAGCTTTTGACATGTTACAAAAGTTCGACAAAATGTATCTTACTCAATCAACATCTCTTCAAATTATATGTCGAGGAAAAGTGGAAGCGATCAAATTAAATAATTACGACACAGTAGAGGATTTCTTCGTTGATTTTGAAAAATCCATAAACGAATTCAAAACAGCCGGAGGTAAAATTGATGAACCTGAAAAGTTAAGATACCTGCTCAGAGCCCTACCACCAAGTTATAGTTATATAGGAGATTTTCTGGACGTGATTCCTGAAGAACAAAGGACTGTGGACTATGTACATTCAAAAATAAAGGAGAAAAATATGACTATGTGCGATGACAAGAAAAATAATGTGAGTACATATACAACCAGCACCACAAGAGCTCAATGTTTTGTCTGTGGTAAGACTGGTCATCTCAAGAAGGATTGTTGGCACGCTCAGAGAAATAATCAAGGACAAAAAAGTTCTCAAGGAAGTTTCCAGTCGTCTAGTCGGGGTCAGCGAGGACATCAGAGAGGATCCTACAAAGGTCGCAGCCGAGGCAGAGGTCAAGGCCACTCATCTAGCAATCATCCTAAAGGTGAATCTTCGAGCAACGGTCCCTCCCAGTCATGGACAGCTGAAGTATGTAAACCAGAAGTAAACCAGGTATCCGGATGTAATGAAAAGGTAACATTTAATAATAATAGTAATGTAGTTAATTGGCTTTTAGATAGTGGGTGCACTGACCATCTTATAAATGATTATTCATATTTTTATGACAGTGTAGATTTGAAAGATTTTGTTGATGTAAAATTACCAGATGGAAAAACCTTGAAAGCAACCAAAGTAGGTACTGTAAAAATGTATTTCAAAAACTATTATAGTGTGAAGTATGTAGATTTAGAAAATGTCTATTATGTCGAAGGAATAAAACAAAATTTATTAAGTTTTTCAAAGGTAACTAATAGTTGTACAATAGTAGCTAAAAATGAAAGTGCTAAAATATATAATGAGTCTAGAGAGTTGATAGTTGTTGCTGATAAAATTAATAATTTGTATTGCTTAAAAGGTTATGTCTTAAAAAATGAAGTATGCACAAATTCTGTAAAGTTAACGCAGAAAGAAAAATGGCATAGGGCACTTGGTCATGTGAATTTTCAATACTTAAATAAGATAATAAATAATAAATTAGTTGATGGTTTGCCAGATAAAATTGAAAGCACAGAAATGAAATGTTCAAATTGTATTCAGAGTAAAATGACTAATGTACCTTTTGAAAATAATAGAACAAAAACTACTGAGATTTTAGAACTTATTCATACTGATTTGAATGGGCCACATAACACAACTGGTTATGGTGGAGAAAAATATTTTTTAACCTTTATTGATGATTATAGTAAGTGTACCAGGATATTTTGTATTAAAAGTAAAGCTGAAACTGCAAAGTGTTTTATAGAGTTTATAAATTTAGTAGAAAATAAATTTAATAAAAGAGTCAAGAAGATTCAGTGTGACAATGGTAGAGAGTATTTAAATAAGGATATTTATAATTTTATAAGGTATAAGGGCATAGAGTTGTTACCATGTCCACCTTATGTTCATGAGTTAAACGGAGTAGCGGAGAGGTATAATAGGTCTGCTATGGATATAGGTAGATGTTTAATGAGAGAAGCTAAAATACATAGGAGGTACTGGCCTGAAGTAATAAAAACAGCAGCTTATTTAAAGAATCGTACTATTGCAAATACAGTTGAAAATAAAACTCCTTATGAGATATTTTTTGGGGTCAAACCAAATGTAGAGCATTTAAAAATTTATGGAAGTAGAGTCTATGTTAGAGTTCCTGAAGTGTTAAGAAAAAGTAAATGGGATGATAAAGCTCAACTAGGAATTTTAGTGGGTTATAATGAAAATAGTTACAGAGTTTTGTTAAATAACAGAATAATTAATGCAAGGCATGTACAGGTAATTGAAGAAAATACTCAGTTAATTTGTTTGGAAAAAGTAGACAATCAAAATAATAAAGATTTGGAAAGTGATAATACTTTAGATGTTTCAAATGAAGAGGTTAAAAATGAATATGAAACCGATGAAAACTTTGTAGATGCAGATGAGACTTATTCTAGTAGTAACGTAAATAATAATAGAGAAAATGACATTTTAGTAGAATCACAGAAAAGAAAGAGAATCCCAGTTTCTAGATATGGTAATCCAGTTACACACTTTATTTATGTTAACCATATTGATGCAAATGTACCAAATTCATTCGAGGAGGCGATGAACTCCAATGATAGTAAGCAATGGCAAATAGCCATGGATTCTGAAATAAATAGTTTAAATAAAAATAATACTTGGCAAATTGTAGAAAAACCAAAAGATAAAAAGGTAATTGATGTTAAATGGGTTTTTAAAAAGAAAAGTAATAATGAATATAAAGCTAGATTGGTTGTGAGAGGGTTTCAGCAAAAAGATTTTAATGAAAATGCTTACTCACCTGTTGGAAAAATGCAAACTTTGAAAATTTTATTGTCATACAGTTGTAAAAATAAATTATTTGTAGAGCAAATGGATGTTGAAACAGCCTTTTTAAATGGTTATGTAAAGTCAGAAGTTTATGTAAATCAACCAGAAGGTTATAAAACAGGAGATAACACAGTTTACAAATTGCAAAAAGCTCTCTATGGTCTCAAAGAAAGTCCTAGAGTGTGGTATGATTGTTTTGATATATTTATAAAAACTTTGAATTTTGTTAGAAGTAGTTATGATTACTGTTTGTATGTTAAAAAAGCAAGCAAAGATCCAATATACATATTAATATTTGTTGATGATCTTTTAATATGTTGTAAAGATAAAAATAAAATAAAAGAGGTGAAAACAAGTTTAATGAAACGATTTGCAATGAAAGACTTGGGGAAAATTAAAAGCTATATTGGCATAGATATTGAGTATAATGATGATAAAAATGTGATGACATTAAGTCAAACAAAGTATATTGAATCTTTGGCTGCAAAGTATAATTTGGTAAATACTAAGTTATATGATACTCCTATGGAAACAAATTTAAAATTAGAGCAAGCTAGTGAGGTCGATGAAAGTATTAAGTACAGAAATATAATAGGTGAATTATTGTATATTAGTACAGGCACAAGACCAGATGTAGCGTACAGCGTTAATTATTTGAGTAGATATCAAAGTTGTTATAACCGAACACATTACAAATATGCAATGAGGGTGTTAAAATATTTGTATAAAACTAAGAATCTAAAGTTAACATATTATGATAATGCAGATACTGATATTTTAGACTGTATGGTTGATTCAGACTATGCAGGGGATAATGTGGATAGGAAGTCTACAACAGGTTTTATTATAAGATTTTTTGGAAATTTAATATTTTGGAAAACACGTAAACAAAATACAGTAACTAAATGTTCAACTTTTGCAGAGTATATTGCATTGTCAGAGGCAGTAACTGAAGTACTTTTTATAAGAAATATGTTAAGTGAGTCATTTGATATAAACTTTTGTTATCCAATAAAATTGTATGAAGATAACTCAGGTGCAATTGCAATAGCTAAGTATGGTAACTTTACTAAAAATTCAAAGCACATTGAAGTGCAATATCATTATATAAACGAGAATTATGAAAACAAACTTATTGATATAATTAAAATTGATACAAAATGTAACTTAGCAGATATGTTGACTAAGAGTCTAGATAAATCAAAATTTTTGAAAAACAGGTTTGAATTAAGATTAATTTAGTTAAGAGTTCAGATTATTACTTTAAAGTACTGTTTAAGTAAAATATTAAAACTGTAATAACTTTAAAATACTGTTCATGTAAGATAAAATGTTAAGATTATAAATTTAAGGAGGTGTGTTGTAATAAGGTAAATATTATAATCTTAAGTTAAATAATATAAGTAGCGCCATCTAGTGTTAAGTTGGCAAGTTTCTCATAGACGTCGATATATTATCTGTGTCCTTCCCTTTTGTCGTCTGCATGGCGCCCATCATGTGCTTTCTGTGAGATTTTTAATAAAACTACGAAATATAACAAGCTATTATCTATTATTCAACCACATCCACCACTTCAACAGTGTTAACAGAGATTAGAAGTGATTTATTATTTTAAGACGTGACATCGTTTTCGGGGACAGACTTCAAAATACTTTTAAGTGCATTATTCAAGATTAAAGGATTATTTTCTTTAAAAAGTTATTTAAAACTATTTTAGTAATACCCTTTGAAGCTATAAGGGATTACTTCTGAAAGATTAGTGACCGTTACTACATTTCTTTTATATACCTTGCGAGCTGCAAAATAATGATAACTACCTCTATAATACTATTAAAGCGATTAATCAATATACACCCCAATACTGAAAGGCTACTCAATTGTAAGTCGCGTTTAAGTTTAGTTCTGTCACTACAAATTCTTTGTAAAATGACAGAGACGGCACGATATTGAAGTACAACTTAATATTGAGTAGTCCTTCAGTATTCGTGCGTCAAAGTGCCAAGTACAAGTTAGTGATGACTAGGACATTAGTCACACATCAACATAACATCACGCCTTTTATCCCCGAACGGGTAGGCAGAGGTGCACATTATGCCACTGTACAATGTAACACCCACTTTTCACTATTTATGTTATGAGTCCCATGTAATAGGGGGTGAGCCTATTGCCATATACCGGGCACAATTCCAGACTCCGTGCTACTACTGAGAATTTTACGTGCTACTACTGACATTAGTCATACAACATTTTATATATCTTTTCAACCAAAGCCCACCAAAATTGGAGAAGAGGTCTTGGCTGGTAAAAGGGCTACAAATACAAAGTTAGGGGTTAAAATATTTTTTTTTTATTTATTTATTTGTACTTCCAACAAATGATACACTTGTATGCGATAATATAATCCACTAGAAATTACAATAGCCTTGTGATTTGTTAAGTAAAGGGAATCCCATCATGCGAATACAAACATGTAGAAATTAGTAAATTGAACCCTAGTTTATTGACTAAATAGTTTGTATATGATAGAACCTTAGTTCATAGATACTACTTTTATATTATTGTCTATGATTCCGGTTACGTGTCTTCGAGTGATTTTGTTTTATGTATTGGTCAGAATAAAACTATATTTCTAAAGTTTAAACTGTTTATCCTCATTAAAAATAACAAAACAAAATATGTGTAATACAAAATACATATTATATAATACAAAATATATACGCTGTAAAACAAAATGGACGTTGTCAATAGCCTGTGATCATTTACTACTGAACTTTGGACATCTTCCATATAGTAGGCTTTTGTATATTCACCGTCCAGGTGAGCTGGAGACCGCAGTTAAAATAGTTTTAGGTTTATCAGAGACCGCTGTTGCCTGATCTTTGTCAAATTTGTAATTCCTTAGTTGCTTTTAGGTTACATGCTAGGAGACTAGGTGTGGCGACAAATGAATGGATGACTAGGTTCTACTTAGATAGAACTCCAGATGACGTCATTATATTTTATAACATTCTGTAGTAAAAGATTCAGTCCTGTCCCATTTATTATGGAATAGGAAAAGCAAACAAGTAGGCGGGTCACCTGATGGTAAGCGATCAGCGCCGCCCTTAAACACTCGCAACACCAGAAGACTCTCAGGTTTGTTGCTCAACTGTTAAAAAGGAATACGTTCTTAAATAAATTTTATTAAAGACGTGATAATATTTTATCCCAAGAGATATCAAATTCCGCTAAGTGTATAAATATTTTTGCTAAAGAAGGTTGTACAAGAAATTATGACAGGTTTCAGGCTCCAGCAGTATTTACATAATAATCAAAAGTTTATACTGAATACAGATCCAAGCTTCGGTATTCTTTGACTTAATTTAAATAAAGATGAAAGATAAATTCTCGCTCTTATATTTCTAGTTGATCTTCGTATCGTTTTGAGTTAAAAGTTCCTTTGGTAAAAATTTCTGTATAACTAACGTTTTGACCTTTAAATTTGTTCCTAATTGTCTTTTTCTTATTTGCATAATATCTTTTATTAATTACTGGGTGTTACGACCAGTGTTCTAAGTGGCTGCTGCGAGAATTTTAATTGGGTAATTGTGTCGTCATGACTGTAACTACCATAGAAAGAAACTCGAGATAAATTAAGATTACTTACGCTGTTGAGACTTTCCCTGAATTAAATTAAAACATAACATAACATCACGCCTTTAACCCCGAAGGGGTAGGCAGAGTTGCACATTACGGCACTTAATGCCATACTGAATACCCACTTTTCACTATTTATGTTATGAGTCCCATGTAATAGGGGGTGAGCCTAGCACATTTCCAGACTCCGTGCTACTACTGAGGTTTTTACAAACCCAGTAATACTTTACCCGACCCGGGAATCGAAACCGAGACCCCTTGCCCGGCAGTCGTACTTGCGACCAGTCGGCCAATGAGGCAGTCAAAATTAAATTAAACTTTGAAAAAATAATCACTCTCGTCAACTATTTGGTATATGTGACTGGTACATATGACTACAGAGATTATTTTTCATATGTATTATTATTATTTCTTAGTATAAATAAAAAATGAATTAAATATTTCAATCCCTTAACAAATAAAACATATTCCCTTACATTCTCAGCTCAACATCGGAAATTCGACACTTACGGTTGAATTCCTTTTGTGTGGAACATTGTCGGGAACCTCTAGTATGTGCCCTCGGTTTAGAATCCTATTATTTCGGAGATCGAGTGAAATGTCACGCGAACAACGGATACAGTTGTGGTGGATCGCCTCGGGTGATATTATAGTGGTTGGAGCTAGCGATGAGGAAGAGAAAAGGGAGGGAAGTATTGTATTAAATTGAATTAAATTAAAACTGTATTCAGTTAGTAATTAATATCTTATTTATACACTTGTGACTCTTCTGGTGTTGTGGGTATACATGGGCGGCGCTGATTGCTTACCATCAGGTAATCCGTCTGCTAGATTGCTTGCTACAATACAATAGAAGTAACTAAAAACAGAAAAAGCAGACAGAAAACTGATGTAATAACTTCACACCCTTTCTAGAATATTAAAAGAGGAAGTGCTTTACGTTTCGTTTTTATGAATATCTTTTATTGTCCCCTGAAAAATTGGCTTGCACTTATTCATGTTGATGTTGCTGAAGTATTGTACTAAACTGTGTGAATAACCTTATATGTGCTGTGTTTATGTCTCCTGTTATTTTTTGCATGAATATATTTTACGAGAGCATAAGTCACGCAGTTTTTCCGTATTTTTATTTTGTTCCGACAATTTTGTAAGGTTCGTAGCAACTCGTAGCGATTCGTAGCAATTCGTAGTCAAGCGTAGCAGTTCGTAGCGATTCATCGTAGTTTGAATGTAGCATCATGTTGTTTATTAGTGTATTGTATGAAAACTGAGGATTATGTAAAGGACTGCTAATAACACTGACACAATGTCTGAAGCCTATTACACCTCCTACCGTTTAGGTAATGTTATCACATTAAAGACACACGGTACACCATTTCCAAGTTTCTCTAGAACATTTAGGCCCAAAAATGCTATTGTCAAGTGAGATAAGGTATAAATGAGCCTGTGATTATATAAAACTGTCTTTTGCAACGTTTTATCATCATTAACCACATTAACACACTGTTTTTGGTAACCTGACATACATATGTATATATCTACCTACATCTATATAATATATATATATACCTTTATAAGTAAATTTTTTTACACGAAGGAAGTAATGATTGGTTTTCCAGCGTCTGTAGAGAAATATTTAAACTGATTTACAAACGACTTTGAGGAAATTTTACCAAAGGAAGTCGAATTTTGGCGAACTATAGCTTTCGGAACAATTCCTTGATCTTTCAAGGTAACTGATTAATCCGATGTTCAATAACGAATCGGGGTAAATTTTCCTTCTAAAATTAATTAAAGGTAACTAACAAAAGGTATCTAGAGCAGAACAAGATGAAAGAAATTGGAATATAACAATTTTACATCAAGTGCGAGTTATTATTAATACTGTAGGTACAAGCCTCCTTTGTAATGAAACACTAATTTCAGCGAGATTCTTTACGACAAGAAAAAATAATATAAAAGGACATATTTTTTGTAAATTGTCAAGTTGAAGAAGTTTATTTGCTCATTTTATATATTTTTAGAATATAATTTATAGAGTCAATATATTTAGATTAATGAAAAACCTATATTTGGCAACTATGAGGTCGTAGGAGATTATATACATGGTATATTAAAATACAAGGGGATTGCTTTAAATATATATTTTCACGAACATTACGAACACCTGCCTCTAAGTGTGAATAACATAAGTTTTCACAAACTTAAAACTGGCTCATATCCATAAGAGAACATTGTTATAGAGACTTACATATTAAGCAGTACTAATATTTTAAAAATGTAGTCGAATGAAATTTCTGTATATTTTTTCAGATATGTATCTATCATATTTTCTGTAAATAGACTTTAGAATATAACATTTTAACAAGATCGCAGTGTTTTTCTTTCACCCTTTAGTGTTTTATAAAATTTTATTTATATACTTATGATGCCTCCAAAGTATAAAAACACGACTGCCTCATTGGCCGAGTGGTCGTAAGTGCGACTGCCGGGCAAGGGTCTCGGGTTCGATTCCCGGGTCGGGCAAAGTATTACTGGGTTTTTTAAAAAAATTCTCAGTAGAGTCTGGAATTGTGCCCGGTATATGGCAATAGGCTCACCCCCAATTACATGGGACTCATAACATAAATAGTGAAAAGTGGGTGTTACATTGATTTTGTCTCTTACTGTTAAATGTTACAATGACCGATTTCCTTTGTTTATAACAAAAAAAGTAGCGATAAAAAGAAGGTTAAAGGAAAAAGTTTTCCACAATGAAAATTAATCTAATTGAATTTCGAACATTGTTATCGGAATATAAAGAGAAAGTAGAGGAAATTAATTACTGCGTAGTTTTTATACTTCAAGTAATTAACGTTTAGTGAGATATTAAGTAGACGGGCAACTTTACTTTTTGAAGTAAATAGTTGTTTCTTTAAAATTCATTTTATATTCTCTAAGTTTTTTAAGCCGGGCGGGAGAAATCATTAGATGATTCCTCCCCCTCCCTTAAAAAAAGGTCACGAACAAGTGGCGAATGAACATGTGGCATGATATTATATCGACGTAGTCAAAGTTCATTTTCCAAAGAAGTCGAAGCAATGGCAGTTGTCAATTATGAAACTACAAGCACCATCTGCTTGATAAAACATATAATTTTGCAATATTATTATTGTGATTGCCATCGACTGCCTCGTCGGCCGTGTGGTCGCAAGTGCGAGTGCCGAGCAAGGGGTCTCGGGTTCGGGATTATTGGGTTTTATAAAAAAATTCTCAGTATTAGCACGGTGTCTGGATGTGTGCTCAGTGTAGGTGGCAATAGGCTCACTTTCTATTACATGGGACTCATAACATAAATAGTGAAAAGTGGGTGTTACATTGTACAATGGCATTTGAGTGCCGTAATGTGTACCTCTGCCTACCCATTCCGGGATAAAAGGTGATATGATTGCCACATAGTTGATTCGATGATTGTGTGTTGCCAGTCTGCTAAATCCCTAATTAGGGGAAGAAATAATTCCTTCGTTTTTCCATTGTCAGTATTTTTGAAGTCTATTTGATAGATTTTGTTTATTTATTTTGTTTTTAGTTTCCAAACTGTGATAGAATATAACTGGGCTCGAGAGGGATTTTGGTTGTGTTCCAGTTACAAAACAACTTTCGAAAAATAACAATTCGCTGGATTCTATTGGTTATATTCAAAATACCTATAGATACAGAGCAAAAAAAAACAATCTTTTATTTCTAAAACGATGGTATGCACACGTACTAACTTTTTTTCTTTATGACCTATTCCGCATAATTTCTTTGCTGACTAGTCGCGTTTTTTAAAAAGAAATCTCGAATTTCGAATACTAGAAGATCATATAAGTAGGTAGGCTGCGCGACACCGCCGCGACTGCGCACGCTGCTCATTAGGAAGAGATCCTATGTGATTCGAAACTAGTAGAGCGTTTCATAGTACCTTCACGTGAGTAATCCGCGATTTTTAGTTAATATAGTATGTCTCACGATACTATAAAAACTAGGAGATCAAGCGTAGTATCTTTAGAAAAGGATGAAAATTTAATATGTTGTCAAAGTTCCACCGTCATCGAATATAAGTAGAGTTTCAAAAGAAAAGCCGTTAAACTAAGCTTGATAGTTTTTAAACGACTTGCATACGAAAGAAGGATTTAGTGGGATCGAACCTGAATGCAGGTGGATAGTAATGGCTATAAAATCTACTACTTTAGTACGGATAACATTTTAAAAAGTAATTATTGAGTGCCAGAATTGATATTGCAAATTTCTTTATTTAAAATAATGTTTTAAATATTGACTGCCTCGTTGGCCGAGTGGTCGCAAGTGCGACTGCCAGGGGTCTCGGGTTCGGTTCCCGGGTCGGGCAAAGAATTACTGGGTTTTAAAAAAAATCTCAGCAGTAGTATAGTATTCACAATTCCAAACTCCGTGTCTGGAATTGTGCAATAGGCTTACCCCTATTACATGGGACTCATAACATAAATAGTGAAAAGTGGGTGTTACATTGTACAGTGGCATAATGTGCACCTCTGCCTACCCCTTGGGAATAAAAGGCGTGATATTATGTATATTTTTTGCATAACTTTATGAAATTAATAGCCGTTTTCACTAACCTCTATTATATTTTAAAGAACCCTTATGATATGGAAAATTTATTTTAGTTTTCATCAACCAGTAAGTGACATTTAACAGTACAGCTAAGGGATTAGTTTAGGTTGTTCTAAGTAACTTTTATACACGAGATGTTTTTTTTATGGGATAAGCCGGCAAACGAGCAGACAGAGATGGTAAGCAATCGGCGTCGCCCATGGACGTCAGGAACACTAGGGGCGTTACAAGTGCGTTACCGGCCTTATGGAGATTAGGAATTTGAGGTTTCTTGGTAGTTCAGGGATTGGAGAGATTGGGGATGGTTTTGGGAACTGAGCCCCTGGTAACCTCACCTACACGACAAAACACAACGCAAGCGTCATTTCACGTCGGTTTTCTGTGAAGTCGTGGTATCACTCTGATCGAGCCGGCCCGTGCAGAAGCATGGCTCTCTCACACTTAGATTAAGTTTAGGGATAGTTGGTAAAAAGGGCACAATGTGAATAATTTACATAAGTTTTAAACAGTAGCAATACCTAAAATAACTCAATCTGTATACTCTGTATTATAATATAGAACTAAATTCATTTTAAAGCATGCCAGCAAATATCAGGACAGGATTACAGAACAGTGCTCATATTCTTTTGTTTTATATAAACAGTGTACTTTCGCGAAATGAATTTAGCTAATGGAAATAGTTTTAGAAATGTATTCTATATGTGTGTGTGTGTGTGTGTGTGTGTGTGTGTGTGCTGACCACACCCGCTTGCGTGCTCACGTAGTAATTGGTTCAAGAGATAAGTGCCAGCGAGTTTGAATATAACTTTGTTATTGGTGTACACGTGTATGCTTTGTCGTATTTTTGTACAAAAAATCAGGCTGTAGATATTTTATTGTATTAGCAATGATCTGTATGAGAAGAATGCTCCGGATACCGTGGACTGCTACAGGCGAACAAATAAAACAATCCTTGATATAAAAACTAGACTATCCACCGTATGTTACCAACAAATTCTTGCATATTTCAGTCACATTGCCCGCCGCCAGTCAGATATCCTCGACAAATTGGTTGTTGTTGGTAAGATGGAAGGCAAAAGATCACGTGGCCGATCACCTAGCTGAAGGTGTGACCAACTTACCAATCACACTGGACTCTCTGTTACGAAAGCCCTGAGAGAAGCTGAAAACAGAACAAGATTGAGGAAACTAACACAGATAGGACTGAAATAAAAGCCTTCAGAAATGAAGCAGACGATTGAGAAGAAGCATGAGAAAAGGTCATTATCCAACATTCGACACTGTTTAATAAAACTAGTATAAGGGAATGAAATAGCATAAAAGACGGATAAGTGTAAAAAAGCATTTTTAATCAAAAGTAAAACTAGATGGTTTATCGAGTCGAAAGTCTAATCATTTTATTGAATCTTTTTTTTAAACTCATTGTAGGTGAAAATTCAAATTGAGACTCAACTTTTGTGTAACCACCACACATATGAATACCTCTTTGGGGAATACCAATTATAAGAATTTGAAGAAAGTAATAAAGTTTATTAAGTATAAAAAAAACTATTTTAAATTTACGACTCATTGATTGTACCTACGAGTATACTAACATTTATTTTTCCTGCCCTTGGTATTATTTATTATAAGTACTTACTATTCAAGTGAAATTCCCCACTCGCAAAGTTAAAACAAATTCAAATTTATTAAGCACGTGGGTGTCCAATATTGTTATTACAGTAACCATGGTTCAGGCATATTAAAAAAAACTGTTCAAACTAATTTTTTGATATAATAAGTATCTAGAAAGAATGTATAATTAATAGTTCGTAAATTCCTAAGTTAACTTAAATAGTGATTACTGATTTTTCGAAGTTGTTATGATTATTAGTGAAGTTATAGACATTTTTTTCAAGTGTGGGAGAGCCATGCTTCGGCATGAATGGGCCGGTTCGGCCGGAGTGATACCACGTCCTCACAGAAGACCGACGTGAAACAACGTTGAGTTGTGTTTCGTCGTGTGAGTGAGGTTACCGGAGGCCCAATTACCTCCCCCCTCCCCTTACGCGTTTGTAACGCCTCTGGTGTTCCAGGTGTCCATGGGCGTCGCCGATTGCTTACCACCAGGTGATCCGTCTGCTCGTTTACCACCTTATCCCATAAAAAAGACATACGTATAAGGTATTTGATCAAATAAAGTATGTAATTGGATTTTTCAATTCGAAGTAAATAATAAAATAAGTTTTCTTCTATGCATTTTATGGCTACAGAATTATACTATAATTAGGTTATATAAAGGTTATACTAAGGTTATATAAGCTAAATAACAATAATACCTATAAAATTGACATAATCATAGTAATATAGTAAATAATTAGTGTTCTACGGAAGTTTGTCCGTCTTTAAAATAGGAGCTTGGAAAATACTAATTAACTTCGTCAACTTCGTCAAAATAAACAATTATGGATAATTGTTAATTTTTATAATTGTTTTATGACAATGGTGTGTATTCTAATTAAATTATTGAGTGCCTATTGGGGTTTAGGGAATACTTTTTATTCATTAAAATTATTGACATTATAGTTTCAACTGCCAGTGGTGACGGACTTGTTTCGGTAAGTCGTTTTTAATATTTAAATACTTTAATACTTCATTAGCTACCTAGATTAGGATCACTAGAATAGGCACCTTATTAAGATAAAAAAATATTTATATGAGGCTGGATTAAAAATTGTCTGTAGTGAAACTGAAAATATAAAAAAACTATATTCATTTAATATGTATAATTGTATATATATTTCATACACATAAAAAAAATGCAAGCAATATTTTTAATCAGAAACAAGGTCATGTATATTTTTTACGTTTTTGATATAGGTACGTGGAAACGTTCCAAGTGACATACTAACATACTTTTATGTAAACTTTGCGTGTTTAATAGATGTTAGAAATAACATTATACGGACATTAATATAAACTGTAATGAAATTAAATTAATATAATTATGTGAAAGCTATGCACCCAAGTTTAATTGACAAAGTGATTTAACATTATAAGCTATAGCACAAAAAACCAGTAAAAAACAATGTTATGTTTGACACCTTCAGTATAGTGATCAATTGCAGGGAATTAGATATTAATTTTCAAAATCTTTAAATTGTATATGTGATGTATTAAATCACCTGATAAAAAACGAATGAAAGGTAGAAAGAACTTATCACCAAGTATTTTTTAGTACTTTTTTCAACTCAAATAACACGAAAATGATTAAATGTAAATACTAAAAATGAAGAAAATGAATAAAATACTACTAAAAATAAACTAAAACAGTGAAAAAAGGACCATAAGACTAAAAAAAACAATGCTTGGGTCGTGTTCAGTCGTGTGAAGAAGGTTAACAGAGGACCAACAACGACCACCCCTCTCCAATCTTTCCAATGAATCCCCAACAGTCCTCCAAATCTCTAATCCCTAAAACGCCGGCAATGCAATTGTAATACCTCTGGTGTTTCGAATGTACATGGGCGGCGCTGATTGCTTATCATCAAGTGATCCGACGGCTTGTTTACCGGCTTGTTTAACGACCCACCTAACTACAGGCGTCTAAGTACACGTCCGTTTTTCGGTAAAAAATTGTTATCGTATTACGGAGTATAAAAATATCCTATTGATGAAGGAAAACAAACCTTATTTCTTATTTACATACATACTCAGTGGCGTGCACAGATTTTCGAGACAGGGTAGGCAACTAAATATCGTATGATTAACGCCCTCCCCCCTGGTCATACAATCATACTCCCACAAGACAGGTACATGTACAGAATACATTTTGAAAAGTGCGTTCAATAATATTGTGGTTTATTCTTTCGCCAAATTACATACACTGACATCTCGCGTATTTTTTGTAAAGTACTTCATCAGCTATCGAATAAGCCAACAAAACTTACAAATAATGAAGCATCTATTTATTATACTAATAATGAATCATAAATTTGATGAACCAAATTCAATTATCAAATTGCTCAATAATCTATTTAAAATCATAATTACGAATTTAAGAACGTAGATACCTACCAACAAACAAAACAACAACAAGCGCGGCCGGCTGTGGCCGAGCCGAGTATAAGCGGTACATTTGTTATTACATTACATAATTATTAATAATAAATTAATATGTAAATCAAAACAACCCGTGGTATAAGTTGATATTTTTAAGAATTATCAATCAATAAACAAGAACATCATATAAAAGATCCATTATAGTACCTACATATTTACATCACCTACCTTTGACTTGGGTCAATTCTCGTAACTTGAGTTCTGCCTATGGTCATTACCTGAATCTAGTCGTTATAGGACACATTTTTGCGAAAACTTACTGTTTTTAACTTTAAACAAACACAAAAATTACCTATTATCAACACAAACTTCACAATCGAATAATATACTAGACATTGATAAACAAATACACTATTTGAAAAACCGACACATATATTTAATACTTCTACACATATTTATGCAACTTTATGTTTAAAACTAATTCCTTATAATTTAAACGAAAACATAAACAAAGCGATCGCACATCTCATGAAAACAATATGGCCGAAAACATTTTAAAGTCATTACCCATCGTAGTCAATTGAGTGTTTATTATAAAAAATTATAGCTAAAACATTAAAGCAACCCAGTGTTTAATTATAAAAAAACAAAACGTTAATTTACATAAGTCAAATGGAATTGCATCATTGTCTTATTATTATTTTCCAATAAGAAACATTGGTTGATAATAATTTGAAACTTTGAGTAGCGGCAACTTGACGTTTCGATAACTTCCTTTTAACTTTTAAAATAATAAAGTCAACTCCTCGTTTAAAGTTTCTATAAAGCGACAACGCGTAAAAATGTTAAGATTTAATTAAAACACCTGAAACATATTTTTTTAGTATGCATAATTATAAAAAGACATTCGCATTATATTTATTCAGAAGTTTTAACAAAAAATTCAATAGATGGCGCAGATTCACAAATTTAAAGTCCGGCTAGATTGAATCGTGTAATAATTTTTTGCGTTTATGAATGGTTATTCTGTGCTGTGACCATAGTCACGTGACCTTCACGCATGCGCGTTGCATACTTTTTGTGACGTCACAACCAACAACCAAGATTTAAGGAATAGCAGCGCATGCGTGGTGCGTGCGGCGCGCATTCATTGCTTTACAAAGGCGTGCGGTCCGTGTATAGTATAATATGTGAATGTATATTTATGTTAGCCGTTTTTTTACAAACTTTTATTATATTATTGAATCTTAATAAACGCGTTAGTACATTTTATGTCAAGCAAAGCCTATTTGCCTATATGGACTGCACGCCACTGTACATACTAGTATTTACTATCTTTAAAAAATACTACTAACTTATTTGATATTAAAATATTTCCTTGTACGAATAAAAATCGAAATTCGCATGATTAGTTTTCTATGCCTTATACTTCAAAGGTTTTGAACCATCCAGCTTAAACTGACCTCTGATCCTCGTAAATGGGTTCGTGTGTAAAGACCAATATAAGTTGGAAAGTATTCATTGAAATTGTTAAAGTAACTAAAAGTAATGTTACTTAATCCCTGCTTATTCTCAAGTTATGGAAATGGATTTACAAAAGGAAAAGTTTTATATTGTTGTTAATGTTCAAATATTTGTTACATTAGCTTACTGACCAAACAATGGGAGTTTAGATAGATTCTACATAACGTCACGCCTTTTATCCCTGATGGGTTAAGCACAGATGGAGATTACGGCATTTAATGCCACTGTACAATGTAACACCCATTTTTCATTTTTTATGGTGTCCATGGGCGGCGCTGATCGCTTACAGGTGATCCGTCTGCTCGTTTGCCTCCTATTCCATAAAAAAAGTCTTATGTATTAGGGGGTGAGCCTATTGCCATATACTGCGCACAATTCCAGACTCCGTGCTACTACTGGGAATGTTTCTTTAAAACCCAGTAATAGTTTTCCCGACCCGGTAATCAAACCTTAGACCCCTTTCCACCACTCTGCTAACGACGCAGTCTGATGTACTTAGAATCATTTTTACTTGGTTTTGATTATATTTTGAAATTTGTTTTTGGTTTCTTACGAATAGAAATAAACGAAAAACTTTACTAGTCTACACTAGATACTAGAGTAGACTGGGACTGACTGACGCATAGACACTTTAAAATATTTTCTAATCGGCGCCCAAAAGTGTTTTATAATCGGTCTAATTGAATCAAATGATATGACTAAAAATATTTTATACAAAAAAGTCATCATACAAATAAAAATTTTACTATAATCCTTTTTATTCACGTTTTTATTTCTAACAAATGAAAACAACAGCGTTACATTATGAATGTTTCAGTGGTTGGTCCCTTCCCTTATCAGCTGAAACCTTTTCACATAGTTTTCAGTTTATTTATAACCGGATTAGCATGTTTAACTGGTTCATGGCTGAAAATATGATTATTGTTATAAACTGAGTTAAGCTGAAATGGGTTGCAGATGATTGGTTGCTTATTTACTTAATACGTTAAATAACTCATCTTGTTTGACTTTAACATAACATAACATCACGCCTTTTATCCCCGAGAGGGTAGGTAGAGGTGCACATTACGGCACTTAATGCCACTGTAAAATGTAACACCCACTTTTCACTATTTATGTTATTAGTCCCATATAATAGGAGGTGAGCCTATTGTCATATACCGGGCACATTTCCAGACTCCGTGCTACTACTGAGGTTTTTAGAAACCCAGTAATACTTAAACCGACACGGGATTCGAACCCGAGACCCCTTGCCCGGCAGTCGCACTTGCGACCACTTGGCCAATGGAGCAGTCTTGAGAGCTTGTTTGACTTTAATTGTGTAACATACGTTTGTCATGGTGCCCCGGAGGTTTATGATGCCCGTTTCTCATGCACGAGAGCGCGGGATCGAAACCTACCAACGGCAAATACCTTTTCCGAGTTATATGTACTTTCTAAGATAATTTAAACACCACTGACAAACGGTTAAGGAAAACATCGTAATGAAACCTGGGTTTATAATTTCTAATTGTAAGTTTGAAATCGCCATCCTACATTGAGCAAGCGTGGTGATTAAATCTTCTCCGTGCGAGAAGATACCTTTGGTTAGCAGTGCAGCAGTTGATGATGATGTTGTCTTTTTGGAAAGCATTCCATCTTATTTAATGGACTAAAAGTCAAAAAGTCAAAGTCATTAGACAAAATAGTTTTAGTTATAGAGTGCTAGTCTGTAGGTCAGTCCTCTAGTGAAGCAAAATGCTCAAAGATTCCTTCGGAACAGACACAGATTCTTAGGTATAGTGTATAGCTTGGAATAATGAAGGTATTACTAGTAGTAGTCTCATTGTAATAGTAGTTCTCTATTACAATGAGATGTTTAATTATTATTAACATAGCCTATAATTTCGTAATCCATAGTATATATATACTTTGACACAACTTCTGGATGTCCCATTCGAAAACTGAGAATAAAGTAGAATAGAAAGAACATAACATCACGCCTTTTTATCCTGAAGAGGTAAGCAGAGGTGCACATTTCAGCACTTAATACCACTGTACAATGTAACACCCACTTTTCACTATTTATGTTATAAGTAGAATAGAAGGAAGTAAACATAGTATGAGTACCATTCAGTCAGTTTTTGGTCAATGAGTCTCCCAAAACACTCCCTCTTGCCTCAAATAAGACGGGAGAAGTCGTTAAACAACCCGCCCTCAAAGGTAAAATACCTACCATAAATAAAGGTATAAATAAGATTTACAGAGATTTACTAAATTAATACAGGAATGTATATATCTAAGTCAAGGTCATGACAAATACTGGTAAATAAACTAATTCAGGTTACGAAATCCTGTTATGAAGTGTCCTCAAATGATCTTGTACTAATTTTGTTATGGAGAAGATGTTTATATTCTCCGGAGACGTAGAAAGTTATAAATATACCATATTTTTTCACTATTGTTATTGACTCAGTAGAACGAAGAGCCTGATAGCCCTTGGCAATACTTCAGGCTGGTTGTTATTTATAATAGAATCAAGGTAAAACAAGTATTTCTATGTCATAGATTTGGGATACTAATTAAAACTTTGAGGTAACAACCAAAATATTTACAACTTGTCGTGTAAAATAAAAAAAGGTTTATTAAAGTTAAGAAAAAAAATGAAGAATACAAAACATAAAGTTCTTAAGTCTCTTGTCCATATGTCAAATTAAATATACAACCTCCTTTTCATGCATTAATTCTGAGTCCCATTTAATAGAGGTTGGGCGTACTAACATAATACCTCTAATTATACCGGGTACCATCCAAGACTCGCAAATTCAATGGAAATTAAAAAAAACGGAATTTTTATTTTATTTTAAAAGACTTCATGCACACACTAATGTACCAGGTGGGCTTAATGCCTAGGGCATTTTCCTCCAGCCAGACCTTTAGATGATGCAGAGACAAAAACAATGGTCGATGCAAGAAGCAAGCGTATTTAGGACTTGTGGGTTACTTTACAAAAATATCGTCTAAAGCAAAACTTGCTAAGAATAACAATATCAAACGTTCAGATTTCATTTCTCGCGAGCTCTAGCCATCCATTAGGCACTATTGTATGTGTTTCGAAGCCAACGTTTGTAGGAAATGTTTCAGAGACATAAATCTTCATATTGTGTGCATTCGATATCTACTATCACACACCCGGTTCGTACGTTCGTCTATGATTGATTACTCATAAACAGGTAACATTTACAGTGCCGTCATATGATGGAAGAGCGTCTTAGCCTTAACGTATTGGCTTATGGTTTTCACCAACTATATTTTTTTATGGAATAAGCCGGTAAACAAGCAGACGGATCACCTGATGGTAAGCAATCGGCGTCGCCCATGGACACCCAGGGACGTTACAAGTGTGTTACCGGCATTTGGGAATTGGGAATTGGAGAATTGTGGGGGATTGGGGAGAGTGTTGTTTGTTGTTTCACGTCGGTTTTCTGCGAGGCCGTGGTATCACTCCGGTCGAGCCGGCCCTTAAACCATCTCTTATCTAAGAATTAATTGGCGTGTCTGGCTTATACTAATACTGTTAAGTGTTACTAATTAGGTTGATTATTGTTAACTACCTAAGCTCGGAGGTTCCTTAAAATCTAAGAGACGTTAATGAAAGCGAATTTTAGTTTGTCACAGATCATTATGAATTAATTTCTAATAGTAGAAAAAATACTGATCTCAAAGGACAGTTTTTTAAGCAAACAGTAAACAATACACTTAAACGAAAATAACTTTATGAACATGATATCTTCACTTTTAGGGAAAATATTTTATTGTAATTTTCCTCAAAGGTGTCTCTAAACAAAAGGCGAGTGGTTTCAAGAACTGTTTATCTGCCATTCACAGAATAGATTAGAGATTAGGAATAAAATTTTATTATTGCTAATTTCTGTCAGGGGTATCGACCGGCCTTCGCGTCATTTTAGACTATTCTGTACCAAGTTTCATTAAAATCTATTCAGTAGTTTTCGCTTGAAAAGAGCAACACATACATACATTGTCGTAAGCCCGCCCGTAAACTTTCACGTTTATAATATTAGTAGGATAATCCTACTAATATTATAAACGTTTATAATATTAGTAGGATAATCCTACTAACATTATAAACGTGAAACGTTGTTTCCCATTGATTTTCTGTGAGGCCGTGGTATCACTCCGGTCGAGCCATCCCATTCGTGCCGAAGCATGGCTCTCCCACAACATAAAACAATTAAAACTAAAGTTTTAACAAGTAATTTCTTGTGACCTGTATGTTCGACTAAAGGTAAATTCTTCGAAAATATTGTTTTAGTTCGATGATTTAGTACAAATATACTTTCGTTACTTAATAAAGTATTTCAATTTTAAGCTTTCATCTTTAATTATTTGCCTTAAGACTTTCTGGCTCCTGCCTGACCTAGTTTATGTCTAGATTTGACTTTGAATTTGTGATTAATTTTCGGCCCTGCTAGTAACTTTTGATTCCGTCACGTTACTCATGGACTAGGGTCTAAGCTGAGAGATTTCAATTTAATTATGTTAGTAATTACTTGAATATGAGGTGTTATGTCAGTTTTAGAATGTTACTTTTTAATACTTCGTTGATACATTCAAATGGGTACAATTAGAGTAAGATTTCGTTTTAAATACGGTACTCTGATATGAATTATTTTTAGTCCACTATCTGTTAAGAGATCGAAAATTTTAATAATTTTGTCACTTTCATATTATTGTTTGTCATTCGTATTGTTTTTAGCGAATAAAAAATAAATAAATAGAGATGGTTTATTTGAAAACGTTATAGTAGATACTATTGTTTTTTTTATAAATTAAAACTTGTTGAAGAAAAATAACCTGTCGCTTCTTGTACACATTTCTAAGGTTTCCTTATTTATTTTTATATTATAAAATCAATAACAAATAACTGCCTCGTTGGTCGAGTGGTCGCAAGTGCGACTGCTGGGCAAGGGGTCTCGGGTTCGATTCCCGAGTCGGGCAAAGTATTACTGGATTTTTAAAAATCTCAGTAGCACGGAGTCTGGAAATGTGCCCGTTATATGGCAATAGGCTCACCCCCTACTACATGGGACTCATAACATAAATAGTGAAAAGTGGGTGTTACATTGTACAGTGGCATTAAGTGCCGAAATGTGCACCTCTGCCTACCCCTTCGGGGATAAAAAGTCGTGATGTTGTGTTATGTTATGTAATAACTGAGAAATATCGGAATAGTAATGAAACAACGACTTAGCTACAAGGCGTATATTCGCAGACTGGCTGCCGCATACATACAATAATTAATGTTATCAAAGTACCCACAATTGACCGACATCACACCTCCACCGCTAATCTAGAATTAAATCTCTTATTAACTAATTTACAAGAGTCGATAACTTAACTAAGTATTCTTAGGCTAACTTAACTAGGCATTCTTATGAACTAACTTATTCTACTCTAAATCTATCTACCGGTTTCCGTGTCCGCCTGGAATAACGACTCACCGGTGGCACAGATGGCGATGGTAGTTTAGGTGAGGAGTGTTCAGAAGGAACACCTTCTTGTTCGCCCTGGTTAGTATTTACAGTCTCTGTTTCTGGCAGAGTTACTTCCTCTGAACCCTTGCTTAAAGGCTCGACAACATTCCCTTCACCCCGCTGACTCTCATCATCTCCTCCCGGACAGGTAACATCGGAAAATCGGGATCTACGACGCATTTGATCAATGTGTCTTTTGTAAGTTTGACCGCTATCCGCCACTACTGAATACCTACGTAAACTGTCCACCCCGCGTACAGTGCCTTTCACCCATTTATCACCAGAGCCGTACTCCCGTGCCCAAATTGAGTCCCCCTCTGTAAATTTACGAGGAGTTCCACCCGCGTATTCTACTTGACGCGCCTGTGCTTCTCGTACTCTGTTTTCAATGACACGATCACTACGCAACAGATCTAGTCTCGACCGTAACGTCCGTCTCTGTAAAAGCATGGCTGGGGTTTCCCCGGTGGTACCGTGCGCTGTATTGCGGTAAGCTAAAAGAAAAGTTTGTAAAGCCGTATCAATATCTGTCTGGTCTCTAAAAGCCTTCTTGATAGCTCGTTTACATAACTTTACTGCGTTCTCTGCTGCCCCGTTTGAGGATGGGTGGTAAGCCGGTGAAAAATACTGTTTTATACCATTATTGTTAAGAAAGTTTTTAAATTCAGTACTGGTAAATGGTGGGCCTTGATCCGAAACTAATTCTTCTGGTAGGCCGAATCTGGCGAATGTAGATCTTAATACTTTTATAACCTTAGATGCGTTAGTACCTTTCATCTCAAAAACTTCTATCCACTTTGAAGAAGAATCAATTAAAACGAAAAACGTTAAACCTTTATACGGACCTAGAAAATCAACGTGTAGCCTCGTCCATGGACGCGTGTGGTAAGGCCACGGCTGTATTGGAGCCCGGTGGGGAGCGTCCGCCTCCGCCGCACAAGTCTCACACTGCTTGCACATCTCCTCCACTGCAGCATCTATGTTAGGCCACCACACGTAGCTACGAGCTAGACTCTTTGTCTTCACTATCCCCATGTGACTACTGTGAAGTTGTTTTAAAACTTTATATTGTAATGAAAGTGGTACGACCATACGGTAACCCCACATTAAGCACCCGCATTCCGTGTATAGTTCATTACGTCTTCTAAAATAGGGTTGAATCAATTCATCTGAACAAGTTGTAGGCCAACCAGATTGGGTATACGTTAAAATTCTACTTAGGACCTTATCACGAGCTGTAGCTTCTTTAACATCTTTGCTGGTAATAGGTAAAAAATCTTCTACAAAATTAACATAAGTGTTATCGTTCCGTACTCCTAAATTATTAACTTCTGTACATGGCAATCGTGACAACGCATCCGCACAGTTCTTACTTGATGACACATACTCAATGTCATAGGAGTAACCTGCCAATAACACCGCCCAGCGTTGTAGTCTGGATGCGGCCATTACCGGGATCCCTGCTTTATTTCCAAAAATGTAAGTTAAAGGCTTATGATCCGTTCGCAATATAAACTTGCGCCCATACAAGTACTGATGAAATTTCCTAATCCCAAAAACAATAGCGAGCGCCTCTCTGTCTATTTGTGAGTAACCACGCTCGGCTTGCGTCAGCGAGCGCGACGCGTACGCCACCGGCCGCTCGCCGTGCGCGCTCGCGTGCGATATCACCGCGCCTATACCCACGCTGCTTGCATCAGTCGTCAAAATTACAGGCAGCTCCGGTGTATAGTGCATTAAAACGTCACTACTTGCTAATAAATTTTTAACCTTGGTAAACGCATCTTGACACTCTTTACTCCAACTGAACTGAACACCCACTCTAAGCAAGTTATATAGCGGTGCTAGAACTGTACTAACATTCTTCACGAACTTGCCGTAGTACATAACCATTCCAATGAATGCTCTGAGCTCGCTGACATTAGTAGGCGCGGGTGTTTTGATTATGGCTTTAACCTTATCGGGACACGTGTGAACACCATTTTTACTAATGGTGTGCCCTAAATAACTAACTGACTCCGCAAAGAATACACACTTTTCTTTCTTTACCCTCAAGCCGTACTTTTTTAATCGATCAAACACCTGGCATAAATTTCGCAAGTGAGCTTCCTTAGAAGCCCCTGTGATTATGATGTCATCCAAGAAAACACCTACTTGAGGTATATCTTTAAACAGCTGCTCTAATCGTCTTTGAAAAATACCCGGACTCGACGATAGGCCATACACTAGCCTGTTATACATAAATAAACCCTTATGGGTATTTATCACGGTATATTTCTTAGTGTCATCTAGTTCAAATTGTGCGTAGGCCTGTGATAAATCAATTTTACTAAAATGTTCACCACCCCTCAACTGAAGCAGCAGCTCCTCTACCCTAGGCAGCGGATATCGGTCAACTTCTATGTTTATGTTGATGTTAATTTGTAATCAGCACAAATCCTAATGTTACCGTTTCTTGACGACCGGTACGATCGGAGTCGCCCAGTCCGAGCGCTCCACCGGCGAGAGAATGCCGTCGAGCTGCAGCTGGGTCAGCGCGCGCTCCACCGGTTCACGCAGCGCGTATGCCAAAGGGCGCGCGCGCATGAACACGGGCCGCGCGCCCGGCCGCACGTGAACGCTCACCTTGCCACCGGTGAACCGGCCCAGACCGTCCGCGAACACCTCACAATATTTGGAACTGAAAGCAGACAGGTCGAAAACGTCATCTCTGGACATAGTCATATTATTACACTCGTAATTTACAATAGGTAATTGTATTTTTAATTCGGCCATCCATTGCCGTCCTAAAAGAATGGTTTTCCCATTCTTCACAACAAATAATTCCAACGTCTTGCATGTATCTTTGTACCTTACTGTTGGCGTTATAACTCCTAGTGGTTTGACTGACTCCCCCGTATAATACCTAAGTGTTAGCTGGCAGGGTTTAAGACATAAATCATTAAATAATCTCATGTAACATTCATGGCTTATGCATGAGATAGCACTACCGGTGTCACATTCCATTTTAATGTTTTTACCGCTAACGTTTAATTCTAGATACATGGGTTTACATTCTATAGCAGATAATTTACAAACATCAATAAAAATTACCTCGTCACTCTCCGTACTTTCACTTCCATGATCATCCTTACTTGGATCAATGTCTACGTTGAAGTGTCCTGTTAAATTCGGGCACACGCGTCGCAGATGTCCTGGTCGATTACACACCCTACACACGTAACGCACAAACTTGCACGTGGCTGCGTCGTGACTCGCACCGCACACGTGACACTGCTGCTGCGCACGCTCACCCAGCCGAGCGGGCGCGGACGCTGCCGATGCACGCGGCGCTCGCCGCCTCGCAGTCTGCGCAGTGGCCTCCCGCGCCACTCCGCTGACGTCACGCGCACCGCGTGTAGCCGGCGCTGCGCCACTCCGCCGTGATGCCCCCGTTGTCAACATCGCTTGACACGTCACTGATGCTGCCGCCGCCGTCTCGCTGGCCGACCCTCCATGTCCAACCACCTCTGCCGCGTCTTTCTCTGCCGCCTCCATACTAACTGCTAACCTATACGCCTTGCCGAAGTCCAGCTTACTTTCGGCAAATAACCGCTGTCGTATATTTTCATTAGTTATGCCACAAACTAACTGATCTCTTAAACTTTCTTCGAGTGAGGAACCGAATTCGCAGGTCTTAGACATTTTTTTCAAAACCGCGGTGTATTCCGATATAGATTCACCCTCTTTTTGTTTTCTGTGTCGAAATTTATAACGTTCGGCCAATTCACTAGGTTTGGGTTGTAGGTGTTTTTCCATAATTTCCGTGATCTGCGTGAATGTTTTGCTTTTAGGCTTTTCCGGCGTACACAAATTAACTAAAAGTTCGTAGGATTCAGCTCCCATCACCGTTATCAATGTCGGTACTTGTAAGTTATCCGGTATTTTGTTCGCTAAGAAATATTGTTCTAAGCGTTCCACGTATAATCTCCAATCGTCATTATGCACTTTGAATTCCGCAATCTTTCCGATCGACATTTTAGCAAGCTAACACTATTTTTCGCGTGTGATTCGATACTGATCGTCGCCACTGAGAAATATCGGAATAGTAATGAAACAACGACTTAGCTACAAGGCGTATATTCGCAGACTGGCTGCCGCATACATACAATAATTAATGTTATCAAAGTACCCACAATTGACCGACATCACAATAACAAATAAGTGTTTACCCCTCAACAGTTTTATTAAACTAACCATAAGTCGGACAAACTTATACCAACCAGATACCGTCAATGGCGCCTCCGAGATAATTGTCACTCATGCACTTTCAGTAACTTGCAGTGGAGTTGATCTAAACTATTAAGTCTTAGGAGTGTAGGAACAGATACTTCAATAGTTCAGCTCAGTTGGAGTGTGTTCTCTGGAACAATTTAATCGCTTACGCTCAAGTAGACTCAACGAGCCGTCACGTCTATACAAAAGGAGTTTATGGTACTTGAAATTAACTGACGTTGACGACTTAATCTGTACATTATACAGATTGCTGAGATGTTCATTTATAAATATTGTAGTATTTTAAGATAAAATTATGTTCGGTTGTGAGAGATTAGATTATAATCATGTAAAAAGTTATGTTTATCCAAATTAAAGCTTCATATATTATTACGGTGGATTATTATGCCGTGGTGGACTGGAAGTTTAGGACGCCCGCTTCCCATGCATGAGGGCGCAGGTTCAAAACCTACCAGCGCAAGTACCAATGTGACTTTTTCTGGGTTATAATTATGTACTTTCTAAGATTATTTAGATACTACTGAAAGATAACATCAAGAGAAAACCTAGGATTATAAATAAATCTTAATTATAAGTTTTCAATTGCTCAATGCTCAACCCTTCTCCGTGTAAGAAGCCTTTGGCCACTTATAGGCTGTTGATGATGATGATAAAATTATTACGTAATATCAGTCTCCATCACTGATCAAGTGGCTACTGTTGGCCAAAAGCTTCTACTCACACGGAGAATGGTTGAGAAGGTGGCAAGCGTAATTGCAATTTCATTGCAAGTGAAATGTGGAGGTCACGTTAACCCTTTGAATACCGTCATTATAGACACAATTAAAGAACAATAGGTTGCGGTCACCGGTGTCCTTGCGGTGTTTGACAGTTTAAATAATTATATGCACTTCTAACTACCCCTTATAAAGATATGTACCTAAATAAGGCATTGTTGTAGCGTAGGTGGAATTTAAATCTGTTGTCGCTGTTTCATTCAAAGTAAATTATTAAGATTCATTTGTCAAACAATTCGAGGACGCAACACCGAAAATAATCTTAGGACGAAATTACGGAAAATCCAATGTCAATAAGACAACCGAAATAATTGAAGATTTGTGTTCGTGTTTGCGTTACAGTAACCAAGAAATCATAAGTTAATACAAATTGTGGATCTGATAGAATTATTTTTGGAATTATGGCAGTTGAATAAACTTTAGTGATGAAAGTAATAATAGCTATTCGGTAATACTGTTCTCTGAGAGGTGGTGAGTAGTAGTCAAGTATCTACTGCTTTTGATTTTTGCTTGTTCTGGACGAAAAGTGGTAGTATTCATTATGCAGCTACCGGATTAATAGGGGTTACCGTTTTTTTACATAACATCATGCTTTTTACCTCTGAAGGGAAAGGCAGAGCTGCACATTACGGCAGTTAATGCCACTATACCTCTACAATCTTACACCCACTTTTCATTTTTATATTTTGAGTCCCATGTAATAGGGGGTGAGCCTATTGTCTTATACCGTCTACATTTCCAAACTCCGTGCTACTACTGAGATTATTTTTAAAAACCCAGTGATAATTTGCCGTGGGGAATCGAACCCGTGACCCCTTGCCCGGCAGTCGGACTTGCAAACACTCGGTCAACTTACTTACATAAGTGACTGTCTCGTTAGTTAGTAACTGGATTTGTAAAAAAAGTTGGTGTTGTTTCATAGACAAACTCATGTTTTCAGTATATACCTCTATATAATTAATATTGTGTTCAAAGTTGCGCTAAGCTTTATTGCTAAAGCAAATATGAATATTAAACTTTTACGAACAAAACCAATCGCCATTTACGATACATAGTAGAAATACCTAGTTAAAGTCTGATAACAGAACCTCATTGAATATTAAAATTAAATTATAGGCTCACCTTTAAAACTTGAGTTTAGATATCATAAAACATAAATGATAACGTCACAACTTCATATCAGCATAATAAATTATTTTTTATTCAATTCCAAGGCCATTAAGATACATTATTGAATAACAGCTACAAATGGAATTTGTTTATTGTTACTCACCTGTTGGCGCCACTTTCGTTTATCGTCCGATCAACCATTTCAATTGCTTGTTTTTGTGACAAACAGAGTAATCATAAATGTTTATGTTTATGTTTTTACAAATAGTTCCTTACACAAATGTCAATATATTAAGACACAGCGTGTAAGTTATAATTATGAATGAAAAAAAGCATTTCATTATGATAAAAATGTCAAAGGAATCACCAAACAAATCCCTGTACTTGCACCTTCGATAAATGATGGTAATGTAACTGTGAACACAATGTTGTAACAAAAACAGCGTCTGAATATAAAAAAGGGATCCAATTAACAGTAATATAAGATTGATCCTATCATCTAATTGGTTGGCATGAATATCCAATACAATTTGTATTCAGCTCAGTCCATGTACGTAATATTTTTATACCTATACACGGGAACAAACGGCATAAAACAACGACACCCAACACGTTTGGAGAATACTAGATTTTTTCCCCAAAAGAAGAAAAAAAGATTTCAACAAATTGTGTTGACACATCAGCTTAAAAGCCACCATATTTGCTATAGCCTAGGGTTTTTTTTCGCGTGTGTTATAATTTCAAAATGGATGCCCAACAATTGTGTTTGCGCCATGACAATGATGTGTCGTTTAGATTTTATCACAAATGCTTTGCAGTCATTAGTGAGTGCATGGCGAGATTCTTTTAATTCACTTCTCTTTGTTTTTTAACTTTGGAGTAATGAAGGATTTGTAGTTATGGGAAATATATTATGAATTTTCTGAATGAGGTTTACAATATTTGACCAACGCAACGTTAGCAGAGGATTTACCTTTAACAGTTTTCTATTAGCAGTTAAAACCTTAACGACTACAATATTCGTAATGTTACCACTGATAAACTAGTGAATGCCTCATTGTTTGACTGATCGCAAGATCTAAAGTTAAAGAAGCAATTTTAAGTACAACTTCTGGGCCAAGCAAAGTATTATTGAGTTGTTTTTTTTTTCAATTAAATAAATGGTATATCAGAAACTTATACAGAAGCTGTAAGACTAGTCTTTGTCGAAAAAAAATGGATTTTTTTTTTATTTTGTAACGATACAATTAGCTATGTATGTCTGAAATGATACCCAGAACTATTTATGATTTAGACAGAATTTTTCTACTGAAGAAATTTAAAATCAAGATCTATTTTATAAGTAAGAATATCAAATCACTAAACTCGATTTTTGATAGATACTTATACGTAATCATTAAACCAATGAGGCGATCTAATTAAAGTCGTTTCAGCAAAAAACCTTTTTAAGTACTTTCCCGATATAAAATCTTATAATTTTGTAGTTAAAAATAGATCCTTAACATCATTTTATTTAGGTCTACTTTGATATGCCTAAATGGAAAGTTCATAGGGGGGATGGGGATACCTTTTATTAATTGGAAGTTTGATAAGTTCTAACAACAACATATGTATATAAACTTAGTACAAAATCTTCCATCAGACAGGTCTAATATTAACATACTATAAATATATTTAAACATCTCTATTAATTCATCCTAATCATTATCATATCAGCTATTAGAAGTATGAGTTCAATCTGTGTACCTATGTATGCTTAGATTTTTAAAACTATGCAAGGAATTTTAATGTTATTTTTAAATAACATTCACAGCACAACAGAACGCAAATTTTTTTTTGGGTTTTTCCTACAATCAGTCTCTATGACGATAACCAGGTTTGTTGTTACTGTCGCTAGGGTTTCAAGAGGTGGAGCAACTGCTCCAACTCCCCTTAGTTATTTTGTAAATAACAATGGGTTTGCGTGATCTGTCAGACGGTCCCTGTAGTTGGCTGAATATGTCTTTATTTCATCCAGCATAGTAGGAATTTGCAGATATTCGTTCGATTTGAGAACGCAAAAAATAAAAACTAATTAATAACTACTAGATATTATTATTATAAATGGTTATTATTTTCTCGAATTTCGTTTCATCTCTTA
Source organism: Spodoptera littoralis (assembly GCA_902850265.1). Classification (NCBI taxonomy): domain Eukaryota; kingdom Metazoa; phylum Arthropoda; class Insecta; order Lepidoptera; family Noctuidae; genus Spodoptera; species Spodoptera littoralis. Next base: position 13,519,201 of record LR824542.2, read on the forward strand.
ACATTAAAATAAAACTAGAGGTATTTAATTTACTTATATTGTGATGACGTTGATGACAGTTTAGTTTCTGTACATCCTTATTAATATATATAAAATATAAAGGCTAAATTTAAGGCAAGTAAAATATTAAGTATAAAGGCTAAAATGCGCTTATGTTTAACATAATTTAAACTAGTTACCAGCACTGCACAGCCTATAGTAATATGAGCCTGCTGTGAACTATTCTAAGCCCAATGCATTATCTGGATTAACTTAGAGATGTATCAAATTCAGATAGACATCTTCCAAGTAACCGATTAAAGCAAGTTCTATTTGCATGCTATAATTAATACGTATACATATATGTCTAATGTCTAGATCTATACATATACTTACGTTTATGAAGTAAAGTGGGCAGCATGTCAATCTACTCATTTCTGTTAAATTTCTTTGATTCTCAACTCTATCCTTTAGGTATTAAGTCGAAAATTCTATAGTAAAAAATTACACATAGTAATAGGTTAATGTGCTGGCTACTGTACATATACAATTATGTGATATACTTCATATATCTGACTGCCTCGTTGGCCGAGTGGTCGCAAGTGCAACTGCCGGGCAAGGGGCTCGATTCCCGGGTCCGGCAAAGTATTACTGGGTTTTTAAAAAAATCATATGTCAATATATGACAATAGGAGCACCCCCTATTACATGGGACTTATAACATAAATAGTGAAAAGTGGGTGTTACATTGTACAGTGGCATAATGTGCACCTCTGCCTACCCCTTCGGGGATAAAAGGCGTGATGTTATGTTATGTTCATATATCTCCATTGGAAGTCTTTGATCTGCTCTAAATTCGGTACAAACAGTTGAACGCCTTTGTAATAATGATGTATAGAGTGCTACAGACTCAAATGTTCCAATTCTAATGTTTGCCCTAGCTAAGAGGACCGATTTCGTCAGATTTGTGTGAGTACTTAACACAATTGTAGGTCATCGATTTTACGGAATTCTGGTTGCTATAAGACATTTTATTGGGTTAAACTGTCAAACACCAAGCGGTCACCGGTGACCGCAACCTATTGTTCTATAATTGTGTCTATAATGACGGTACTCGAAGAGTTAATTAATAAAATTGTGTGTGAAATACCTTTAGGGGGTGTAACAAATGGTAACACTTCTTTTAGGCTGGTTTTAGTCTGACGCTGACGGCACGCGCACTGGTAGCGATACGTGAACTTTTTGGAAGCGTTTTTGAATGATCCGTAGCTATCGTAGCTGACGTTTGCATTCATGTATCTGAGCTCCATCAGCTATGACGGCCTACATGCAGTCGGCGTGAGACTAAAATTTGCCTTAAATAGATTGTTTAATTTGTTTTTCATTAAAATCTTTATATATTGCTCTCAATATCAAGAACAGACTATCCCTGGAAGTAGCAAAAAACAGAACCTTTTAAAAAAAATTGGTTGCCTGTAAAGTCGGTATACGGGCGAAAGTTTTACGTGACAACGACTTTGAGTGGTAAAATAATTTTAATGTGAATATTCATTCGTATAGTAGGAAGAAGGATGAAATATCTCTCTCACTCTCTTTCTCTCGCTCTGTCTCTCTCGCTTTGTCTCTCTCGCTCTTAGGCGGGCTAACTGTGCTCGCGTGGAAGGGACGCGTGCCTTTCACTTTTTATGTCTGTCTCTCTCGCTCTTAGGCGGGCTAACCATGCCCGAGTGGAAGGGACGCGTGCCTCTCACTCGCTCTCATTGTGAGCGCATAACGTGAGCGAAGCGTAACGCAGTTTCTAGAAGTGTCACGCGGCAAACCAATTTATAAGACGTTGTCACGTCAAAATAGGCTATATCACCTTAGATTAAACTGTCAAACACTGCGAGGACACCGGTGACCGCAACCTGTTGTTCTTTAATTGTGTCTGTAATGACGGTACTCAAAGGGGTTAAGACTCAGAATGAAATGGCTAGAGCATTCTAGGAAAAAATCGAATAAAAAAATTGTTTTCAACTGAATCTAATTTAAATCACCTCATAAAATTCTAAAAAGAATTCACTTTATCAAATCTCTTAATTTTAACATCCGTAACAGAAGTACTCTGTTCAAAAACTCATCGTGTAGTTCCTTAGTCCAGCACAGAGCAATTTCCTACATTAATTGAGTCCAACGAGGACAGTGGCCGAGCCTTAATTATTTCTCGGCTAAGCAAGTCCTGTTAACTTGTAATTAATTATTATATTCACGTTACCCTTCGAAGGATCTCAACTTGAAGGAATAATCCTATAGTTTTAGATGAAATTGAATTATGTCTTTTGTGCATTGGTTTTAGTTTCGGGGGGTAATAAATCTGTTTGCTTCGTGTTTGGATTAAAATTGTTATTTATGATGTTGGTGATGGAAAATATTAGTTTATACAGACGATTGTCTAATATGTAGAGGTCACTTTCAATAATTTGATTTCGTCGCCCATAGAAACCGCAACACCAGACGTGTCACAGGTGCGTTACCGGCGTTTTAAAAAAGAATACGTTCTTTTCTTAGAGGCTTGAAGGTCGTATCGATTCGGAAATACCGACGATGACAGATTATGTCTAGATCCAAGTAGATGTATTCTTAAAAAAAAACTGATTAGAACAACGGACTAAACTTCATCTTCATAAATAGCGATGAATGATTTTAAACCTAATGTATCTATCAATAAGTCATGATTTTCGTAACGCACTTGTTTTTAAAATGGAAAGAGTAGATTTGTTCCGATGTGTTTGTTCCTGACCAGCTTGACACGAGAATTAAATTTAAATTGACTTAATGAGATATGTAACCAACATCTGCAGTGTACATCTCATTTTCAATCATTATTTTGTTAATTGATTAAACTCCAGACTTCATTTGTGTTAACGTTTAAAGTGTAGTAATTAATGAAAATACGAATGTGATTTTTTAAAGAATACTTCTACTTGAATCCACGCATGCTCTAAAGCTGCAATAAGGTATAGGCAGCAGTATGTTCTAAGTTTAGAGTGACCCACTAGATACCTAATCAACTGGAAAAAAAATACAAAATGAACATTGACAAAATTCATGTGTTTAAAACTTAGTCTTGATACCAGATGAAGGTTACCCACTAAAAAGACAAATGTTACCCTTCTGCCAAATTTGAGCAATTTGGAAAACACTCTCCAAAGGAGGTCATTGTTCAGCAGCAGATAACATAACATAACGTCACGCCTTTTATCCCCGAAGGGGTAGGCAGAGGTGCACACAGAAGTAACACCCACTTTTCACAATTTATGTTATGAGTCCCATGTAAGGGGCGAGCTTATTGCCATATACCGGGCACATTTCCAAACTCCGTGCTACTACTGAGATTTTATTTAAAACCCAGTAATACTTTGCCCGACCCGGGAATCAAACCCGAGACCCCTTACCCGGTAGTCGCACTTGCGACCACTTGGCCATTGAGGCAGTCAGCAGCAGATAATTAGACATATCCTGGATGATAATTGTAAAAAAACCTAGAACTAAAGGTTTAACTTTAACCAGGGATCGAGTTTAATAACCCTCATAAGTCACCACCACGAAGGAAGTATTCAAAAGGACTAAAAATAAAGGAAAAAGAAATACCAACAAAAAGAAACTGAAACAACGCCTTCAATCTAATTAGGCATAACAATATAAAAAGAGTACAATACAAGAAAAGAATTAGTTGTACTTGAGAAGCCGTTTGAATAAGGAATCCTTTAACAATGGCCGCCCTGTCATTATTTAGATCAGTAACGGATACACGTTGTGTTTATACAGCCAGTTACCTGAATTAATCAGTTAGACTTTCTTTTGTTTAAATGTATTCTAAGAATTTATTGGATTGGGGAGTCAGTCCTGTATCATTTTGAAAAAAGAAGGCCTTCTTTTTTTAAAATGATACGTAGGTACTCAATTTGACCTCTTGGTATGTGTGTATTTATGTAGGTATGTAATATGTTTGTGTCTCGCGATTGGCTGAACCGATTATGATCCGGTTTGTAGAAAAGTGTTTGTTATACTTAGAATGAGGAGAATGTTTTATGTTATGTTTTATGTTAATAAACCGACCCTGAAAAGAAGGTTGAAGTCGGTATTTTTAAAACGTAGTTGAGCATTTATGGTATGACAGATAGACAATAATAACGTTATTTATTTTTGTTTTTATTTTATTAAGTTTAATACAAGGTTTGTTTTTTTCGTTATCTCGGTAATAGTTTGGATTACTTTATTAGTTTGTATAAATTTAATATGATGTAAGGTGTCGCTAGATTTTATAATACCTTGTTATCGCATTGGGTCTTAAACCTGTAATGATAACTTGTGTGTGTAATAAAAGTAAATAAATAAATGTTTGGCCAGCTGACCCGAAAAACTTCGTACTTCACATAAAAACCTTTTCTAGAATTCCACGGACATTTCAAGACGAATATTAGCTAAATCGGTTCAGTCGTTTTCAAGGTTTTAGCGAGACTTAAGTATGAACGGAAATTCATTTTTCTTTATATATAGATAGATTTCTGGAAAGGTTAAATACATATTAACTTCAAATAATATTTTTATGTGTAAGTTGTGCACTGAATTTCTCGTACTGTGTGTACTTGTAAGTGGCAATTCAATAGTCCGACTAAGCATAGCTTGAGAAGTTTCATCACTAAAATAAGGCAGTTTGACTGTGCGCTTCTCACGTAGCTTCCTGCCTCGCACAGCAAAACTGTAGAATGATCTGTCGTCGGCGGTATTTCCGAACCAATACGACATTCAAACCTTTAAGATAAGAGCGTATTCCTTTTTAAAAGGCCGGCAACGCAGCTGTGACTCTTCTATGGGCGACGCTGATCGCTTACTATCAGGTGATCCGTCGGCTCGTTTGCCTACTATTCCATAAAAGATTTGATTAAAAAATCCTTAAAAATAATTACATAACACAAAAATCGATGTAAGGAGATCACGTAGACCTAAGATATTATGTAAGATTACTTAGAAAATAAAGTTGGCGAATAAAAATACCTACTTGCTAATGTAGCAGCTGCTCCGTGTCTGCAAGTTAAACCTAAGTGAGATAAGTTATGCCTGTAGTTTTCCAGCTGTAATAATTCAAACTTTATTCATTTGAATATATTTTAAAAAATTTCTAAAGCAATTATTGTTTTACATATTCATTATATGAATAATCAAATTTTTGCTTAAAAAAAGAATAATATTATTATATTAATTCACGTAAGCTAATCATGTGATATCCTAAATTAATCGGATACTAAGAGTTATAGAGATGAAGGCTGTTCAACTAATTTCAAGCTATGATAGGGGCTCATCAATGTTATAAATGTTCGGTGTATATGTTTTATTTATGTACTTTCTTTAATTCTAACATTGTAAATGTATGTGAAAAACAGTACAGTTTTATGAAAAAAAAAACCTATTTCTAATTAATTTATAAAATTTAAATGTAGATAGATTAAAATTTCAGGAATATTGCAATAAATAATCATCATCATCACATCACGCCATTTATCTCCGAAGGAGTAGGCAGAGGTGCACATTATGCCACTGTACAATGTAATACTCACTTTTCACTATTTATGTTATGAGTCCCATGTACCAGGGTGAGCCTATTGCCATATACCGGGCACGTTTCCTAACTCCGTACCTACTATTACTGAGAATTTTTTTAAAACGTAGTAATGCTTTGCCTGACCCGGGAATCGAACCCGAGACTCCTTGCAACATTTGCAACCACTCGGCCAACGAGGCAGTTATAATAGCAGTAAATAATTTATTATGAAACCACATTCGAATGGTTAAGTAATAACAGTTGGAACTATACAACAAGGCTCTAATGAAAATTGCTCGTCTGTTCTTTGAAAGTTCTAGTGTCCTCCGGTTGCCATGGTAACGTGCTTGTTAGCAAATTAGAACAATTGCAGTTTACAGCTATATAGGACACTTAATATGTAGCTTTGTTTTCTACAATAGACATTGGACGAGTAGTTTCAGAAAATTGATGACGATTTTACTGTTTTGCTTAAATTGTTTTAGAATTGCCAGAGTAAATATCTCAGTTAATAATTACAAATTAATTACGTCATCTAGGAGTTTATTGTATTTTTTATGCAATCTTATGATTGCATAGCATTTCTCGTAGTTTTTTAACAGATGAAAAGAATAGAATGGATATTGCGTACAAAGTTGCACCGTAGTATCTCCTGAACGGACAGTAATCCCAATTGCGACGGAGAAATGAAAGTATAGTATGGATATTGCGTACAAATTTTCACTGTAGTGTCTCCTACACGGACAGTAATCCTAATTGCGACTGAGATTAGCCATCAGAATTTTGGTCATACCACGTTCTAGAGATATCACTGTTGCTTAAAATACACGAAACAAGGTTATATGACAAAAACATAACATAACATAACATATCACGCCTTTTATCCCCGAAGGGGTAGGCAGAGGTGCACATAGAAGTAACACCCACTTTTCACTATTTATGTTATGAGTCCCATGTAATAGGGGGTGAGCCTATTGCCATATACCGGGCACATTTCCAGACTCCGTGCTACTACTGAGATTTTTAAAAAACCCAGTAATACTTTGCCCGACCCGGGAATCGAACCCGAGACCCCTTGCCCGGCAGTCGCACTTGCGACAACTCGGCCAACGAGGCATGACAAAAACATTCGAGAAAGAATTTCGTAGAGGTAGTTTTAACTAACAAGTCCTTTCCAAAACCCTTTACAAAGAATTATAATACTAATAACACATTACTCCATCTTTGTTTTTCTCATAAGAGGTGATAGGGACACAAATATTTTATTTTTAATATGTCATATATCAATTTTATGGTAGCTCTTGTATCCGTGGTTTTGGCTCAAGGTTATGGGCCCCCTGTAGCTTGGGAGTGATGGAAGGACTGTAATAAAGACGATGGCACATTTTTCGACGTCAAATTGCTTTTCGGTTGGACCTTGAGGGCATTCATTAGACCCTGTCCATTGCCCTAAGGTTCTGAAGATGTTTAAGATTGAGTATGGGATGTTTTTCCTTGTGTGTTCCATGTTAGGATCAAACTAAGGCTTTTGTCCCATTAGAGTAGGTAGGAACTACAAATCATCTACCCATTTAATTATTTTTTAAGGTTCCCTCAATTATAATTCGTGTTGTATGTGTGTCTTCAAAGATTTCCGCATTTATGTTTTTTTTGTTCAATATAACTAGTGGTAAATATCTTATAACCCGGAGAAGAGATATTTAAAATAGTTATATTAACAGATGGACTCCGACAAACGTGGCGAAGTTAACCCTCAAGAGTGGTTGTGGGCGAACTAAGTTAGATACAAGTTCTATTGAGATGCAGACTCGCAAATGTATTGCACGAAGTTGTGATATTCATTAAAATAGCGATAAGTATAACCAGAGACTAAATAACATTATAATATGATATTCACGATAGGTGCTGTATGCTCACGTTGCATAAGTCGATTTCCTTTTTGTGATAATATACTAGTTTAAGTTTAATTAAGCCAACATTGAAATAACATTGTTGGTGTAATGAAAACTTACTTTTTTACCTGTGTTGATAAGTCCTGGATTGAAGTTACCACCCTCATTGCCACCACAAGTAACAAATCAAATTCTCACGCTTGTACTAATACGGATCACATTTTATTTTTAACAATATATTTTTTATGGCATAAGCCGGTAAACGAGCAGACGGATTACCTGATGGTAAGCAATCGGCGTCGCTCATGGACATCTGACACACCAAGGCGTTACAAGTGTGTTACCGGGCTTTTGGGGATTACGAGTTTGAGGATCGTTAGGTAATTGGGGAGATTGGCGTAGAGGAGGGTAATTGGGCCTCCGGTAACCTCACTCATACGACTAAACACAATGCAAGCGTTGCTTCACGTTGGTTTTCTGTGAGGCCGTGGTATCACTCCGGTCGACCCGGCCCATTCGTGCCGAAGCATGGCTCTCCCACACTTAAAATGATAATAATATAATATAATATAATATAATAATATAATAGTGCCCGCAGGGCACCTTGAGGCGAGGTGACGGGCATTAGCGATCCCGCGGGCTACCATCATCCCGAGTGCTCCAGGGAGAAGTCACCGTTCCTTCTTCTCCGGCTTGCCTTAATTGGCTGGCTGGAGTGAACGATGACAAGGAACAGGTCTCCCACCTCTGGCTTGCCTTCATTGGCCGTCCAGAGTGGAGTCGCGAGAGCAGTGATCCTGCTCGGAGGGTAAGAAACTATTCGTAAGTCGCGAGTGGGCCAGGGATGCAGGAAGCTTCGGCTGGAGCAGATGATCTGAGTAGAAAGCGGTGGTAGTTTCTTAACCCTTCAGCCACTCACATTCTCGTTGCCCCTCTGTTGCTATATCTAGCAGCCATTCCCGGGGCCCGGTCGGTGAGTTGGCGAGTCTCCGCCTGCCATTTTTACGTGTAATAATTACATTGTTTCGGCAGGTGCCATAGTCATCCATAGTTCCCAATTTTCCAGTCCACAGCAACCCATCCATAGCCCTATCTTTTTTTCCATTATCCTCAATAGTTTTACACTAACCGGAGACTGTCCTTGGGTGCATTTCCATAGTGCATACAGGGATAGTCGCCGGTTTGTGTGTCCATTACATTTATATTAAAGTTGTCTAAAGGGCCTCTGCGCAGTTGGCTTCGGCCCCTCGCATGCCTCCCAAATGACCGGGACCCTGTGGTCCCGTGAATGGTAAAGACATACAATATAATGATAATAATACCTAAATAACTAAATGTGAGCACTAATTATATTAAAATTATTATCTTTTTTACTACTCCAATCAGTAGATCCTTTGGTCCTTGTATCCTGCCAGATGGTAGGAGCATCGAGGCGTGCCAATGCGGGCTACACAAATTCATCTCTTATCAAGCTTCCCCGCTGTGTCCTTCCTTCGTACGATGTAGAGGTTTATTTTTATTAGTTTTCAGTTATTAGCGTAATTTATTTTATGCCTGGTTTTTGTGTTTATTTATACTCAAACGCCATTCAATTTTAAGTCGTGCTCATATGTAGTTCTGCCACTATAAATTCTTTGATAATTGACATAGATGGCACTTATTTTATGTACAATTTAAATTTGAGTAGACTTTTAGTATTCGGGCGTAACATTGTTTTATGTGTTTGATTGTTAGTGTAGTGGTAGTGACTGCTTTGTTGGTCGAGTAGTCGCAAGTGCGACTGCCGGGCAGGGGGTTCCGGATTTGATTCCCGGGTGGGACAAGGCATGACTAGGTTTTTTTAAAAAATTAGCAGTAGTAGCACATAGTAGCAGTAAGAATTTTATTGTGTCCGGTACATGGCAATAGGCGCACCTCCAATTACATGGGAGTAAAAAAATTAAATAGTGAAAAGTCTGTGGTACATTATACCTCTACAGTGGCATTAAGCTCCGTAATGTGCACCTCTGCCTACTCCTTCGGGGATAAAAGGTAAGATTAAAGGCGTAATGTTATGTTTGTTGTAATGTGTAGTGATTTCATGTTTGTTAACTTCTGGGCCTTATTGGATTATTAATACTGTTTGGTTCAATCGTACGTGCAATTTATTGGTGGATTAGTTTACATTAAAAAAGAAAAACATTATAACATGGAAATTCAAAAGAGGTCTGATAAATAAAATTACAAGGAGTTTTAAAATAAAGCTAGCTGAATTAAAACTAAGCTTTACTAAAATTCGTAATGGTACTCAGATTCATTGCATAATTATACGAAATGCATAATTCCATGAATTTAGGGAGCTGGATTCTTTGAGGTTGATAGGCTATTTGGTGTCCTAAATCTGCGAATGGAGTGCAGCAGGGACAGTGGACATTAAAAGTGTTAAGGGAATGGTTACACATGCTAATTTCAAGCATAAAAGAATGCTTCTAATGAGGACTTATACTCAGTAGTGTGTCAGAAAGTTGCTCAAAATTAGTGTGCTCATTTTGGGTATGCTTGCTAAACGACAGGCAGGATTTTTGACCAATAAAACGACGCCTATTTTTAAAAAATAATTTATTCAGCTATAGATGATATACATGCATGTTATTTATTTCTAAGCATCGCCAAACTGTTCAACAATTTGTTGGACTAGGTTTTTTTTAAGGGGGGAAAATCATCGAATGACTGCTCCCGCCTGGGTGAGGTGGGAGGGAGTGTCAGACTCTTACTGACTAAAAACCACCCCGTTCCTTCTCCTGCACGCCGAGCCGGAGCCCCGGTAACCCATTTGGTTCTCCGCAACTGTTGGATTAGGTTAGCATGCCCTTTAAGAGTATGTGTACTATACCTTTAATCTTTTGTTTTGTTTTTATTTGTGCCACACTTCAATTAGTTCATTACGCGAAATATAACTGTTTCCAGGCTGAAATGAACCACGGTGTCAACAATTCAAGAATCTTAATTACCAATTAGGTGTTTTCTTAAATAATAAAAAATGTTATTGTAAATGCCGCAGTGAATTTCTCATAGATACATAAAGCTTAGCTGTCAAACACTATGCACTAAATCTGCAGTTAACTCACATAACTTTAAAAGTAAGTAAGAAAATGCCTCAATTAAAAAAAAACTATATATAAAACACACTATATATTTCAACTCTTCTTAAAAAAAAACAAACGCTATATAAGGTTAGGTAGCAACTTGAAATGGTTAACAATGCAGCACTTATTTCCTACAGTACAGGGTGTGTGTAAAAACAGGAGCTCATGCATAATGCGCGGTTCACAAATGCGTCGAGTAAGCCACTAGATCCGAGCAATTATTCACACAGCGGCTTATGCGACGCATATAATCTCTAGACGCTTGTGAAACTGGATATCTTTTGTAAAAAATAGAATACTATAGTTGAGTACAAAAAATATGTACTAAGCTGTGTCAATCAATTTTAATTAAAACTTTACGCGTTTTTAATTGTATTTTTAGAAATCCCCTGTAAGAGGGTGAGTCTATTTCCATACACCACCATCTCTGTCGATAGTAACTACTTACTTCATAGTAAATTCATTTTTGTCTTCATCATTGTTGTCATATAACAAAGTCGTTTTTGTATTTTTTGTTATCATAGAAACTGTCATAACAGGTGTGTAGTTATAACAAACGACACAAATCAAAGGATCTAAGGGGCTGGTAGTTTTTTTTAGCTGTTTCTTTTCCAAAATAAGTGTGGGAGAGCCATGTTTCGGCACGATAAGGTCGGCTCGACCGGAGTGATACCAAGGCCTTATAGAACACCGTCGTAAGAAAACGCTTGCGTTGTGTTTTGTCGTATGAGTGAGGTTACCAGAGAGATGGGGGGGGGGGGCAATCTCTACAATCCCCGAATACCCCACAATCCTCAAATCCCCAATGCTTAAAAGGCCGGTAACGCACTTGTAACACCTTGGTGTTTCACGTGTGCATGTTCGGAATGAAATCAAATGAATATTATTTATTCATGAATCAAAACAATATTATTTACCCATATTAGTTTAGTACTATATTTTTTACTTTCGCCTGTGATACAGGGCTTTCCTAGTACAGGCATCTAACTGTATAAGGTCTTCATCACTCATTAAGATAATATTTTGTATTTTGCTCATTTTATCATCAATAAAGATTATTATTATATTGTTACCGTCTCACGTTCATACTACCGCTAACTCCCAGAAGATCAGCAATATAAAATTGAAAGAATTCGCGTTATTTCTCGTTTTCTCACATATTTTTGCTAAAGCGAAAGTTTAATTAAAGGAACAGATTTATTTCAGTAATACGTACAAACTTTTTCTAGGTCGGTTGTAAGTGTGTGGCCTGTCTATCGAATGGTCGAAAGAGCAACTACTGGGTGAAATGTTCTCGGTTTTCCAGGCTCTATCAAATTATTATTGAGTGTTTTTAATTACTGCCTCATCGGCCGAAGGCCAGGTAAGGCGTCTCGGGTTCGATTCCCGAGTCGGGCAAAGTACTAGTGGGCTTTTTAAAAAATCCGAGTAGTAGCACGAAGTCTGGAATCGTGCCCAGTATATGGCAATAGGCTCCACCCCCTATTACATGGGACTCATAACAAAAATAGTGAAAAGTGTGTGATACTGTGGCATTAAATGCTTTAACGTCCACCTCTACCCCTTCGGGGATAAAAGGCGTGATGTTATGTTATATTTTTTAATTATTTTTATGAGTCCTTCCAGACATGATGATTCATTATCATCACCAAAATCAACAGCCTGTTCTTGTCCACTGCTCAACACGGGTATCCCCCAACTTCCAGATAGGCCGGTTAAAATCGACCTAAGACCTAAAACCTGTCCCGTAGCTTTTTGCGTTAATAGCAGCCTCGGGCTGGCATTCGCTGTTATGGGTTCTTCCTACGAGCTTTCTGAATTTACCATCAGTCCTAATGATATAAAATATACTATACATAGTATGTTTCGTAAATCTATTATGTCAATATACTCGAAGCCACGTGCCGTCTTTGGCACCTACGCTAACATATCAACCTATATTTACCCAGTCCTTAGATAATGCCTCCAAGGTTTGTTTGCGCAGATCTGAGAGAAAAGGGCAAAGAAAAACATGTGTAAGGATGTAAATATTTTCGTTTTGGTACTATTGTTATGACGGGCTATTAAAATATCTGTTTCTATAGTCATTTAATCAGTTGTTTTAAAATAATTCTTTTATATTGCGATCTTCTAGTTCTCTATATTATCTTCCTCTATCGTATTATCGTCATTACCATAACCATCAGCTTAGATACAAAACTAATAATAATAGGGCACCTTGAGGCGAGGTGACGGGCATTAGCGATCCCGCGGGCTACCATCATCCCGAGTGCTCCAGGGAGAAGTCACCGTTCCTTCTTCTCCGGCTTGCCTTAATTGGCTGGCTGGAGTGAACGATGACAAGGAACAGGTCTCCCACCTCTGGCTTGCCTTCATTGGCCGTCCAGAGTGGAGTCGCGAGAGCAGTGATCCTGCTCGGAGGGTAAGAAACTATTCGTAAGTCGCGAGTGGGCCAGGGATGCAGGAAGCTTCGGCTGGAGCAGATGATCTGAGTAGAAAGCGGTGGTAGTTTCTTAACCCTTCAGCCACTCACATTCTCGTTGCCCCTCTGTTGCTATATCTAGCAGCCATTCCCGGGGCCCGGTCGGTGAGTTGGCGAGTCTCCACCTGCCATTTTTACGTGTAATAATTACATTGTTTCGGCAGGTGCCATAGTCATCCATAGTTCCCAATTTTCCAGTCTACAGCAACCCATCCATAGCCCTATCTTTTTTTTCCATTATCCTCAATAGTTTTACACTAACCGGAGACTGTCCTTGGGTGCATTTCCATAGTGCATACAGGGATAGTCGCCGGTTTGTGTGTCCATTACATTTATATTAAAGTTGTCTAAAGGGCCTCTGCGCAGTTGGCTTCGGCCCCTCGTACGCCTCCCAAATGACCGGGACCCTGTGGTCCCGTGAATGGTAAAGACATACATAATAATAATAATAATAAACACTTTATTGTACACCACTTACAAAAGACACGAACAAGAAAATAGTAGGTAGGTAAAAAAAAATAGTTTTGGCATGTTGCACAATGGGCGGCCTTATCGCTTACAGCAATCTCTTCCAGGCAACCTTAGGATGGATAAATAACCGTGAGAGCAGATACCATGTGGGTAGTTCATAGTGTTGAATTAAATACAATGGATATGACAGAACAGTTTAGATACATACATACAATATGTACACACATACATACATGCCTACATACTCATATATACATATATATATACATACACATACATACACAAAATCAGATACATACATACATACATACGGATATGCGGTAGCAGTTACTCTATTGAATCTGTGTTAGATAATGATCTTTTACTTGTCTTTTAAACGAATCCAAAGATTGCGCCCGTCTTATTGATAATGGAAGTGCGTTCCACAGTCGAATGGCTCCTACAACAAAGGATTTGTCATAAAAGGCAGTCGTATGTGTTGGCATCTCCAATCTCAAATTCGCAGTAGACCTCAAGTGTCTTGAATGTGCGTCATGAAGGAACTTAAAACGTTCTTTGAGATAAGAGGGCGTAGCAGGATTGTACAGAATACTGTAAAGAAGTGACAGGATATGCGTATTCCGGCGAAGACGGATAGGAAGCCACTTGAGCTTGTTACGGAAATCCGAGACATGGTCATATTTGCGCAAGCCAAATATGAATCTTATACAGAAATTTTGGAGACGCTCAAGTTTGTCCAGTTGTGCCTCTGTTAGATCAAGGTAGCAGGCATCAGCGTAGTCCAAGATGGGAAGAAGGAGAGATTGAGCAAGCGCAGTTTTAGTGGCGATTGGTAAAAAATTGCGAAGTCTTCTTAAGGACGCCGCCGATGCAAAGATTTTGCGACTCAGTTCTTGAATCTGTGGAGCCCAGGACAAAGTGCTGTCAAAGAGAATACCCAGATTTTTGACAAATTTACTGTACGGGATTGTAGTTCCATCAAACGTGACCGGTGGAATATGCGTCCAGTTAATTCTAGCTATCTGTCTGGGGCTGCCGATAACAATGAGCTGAGTCTTTGCTGGATTCACTTTTAACCCGTAAGTCGAGCTCCAGTTGGATATTGAAGTCAGGTCGGCATTTATCATTTTGACTGCTTCCAAGAGTTATGTAGTATATGCGTCTACTAATGACTTCCATATCGGATGATTGAAAGCAACCAAGAAAAAATATCTATAACAATCTTTCTATATCGTATCTAAAGACCAATGTAAAACGTAGGCGTTTTTAAAATTAAGCAGAAGTCAAATTGTTTCAGTAGTCAAAGGTATATAAGGTTTGAAAATCAAATTCTATTTTACAAAGGACCCTGACCTTAAGAAGTGATGATAAAGGGAATTTATATAACGTAACATTACGTCTTTTAAATCCTTATAGAGAAAAGCAGAGGAGCATAAATACAACGTTGTCAGTTTAAATGTGGTTAAACTAGTTATATTATTATTCCCATGTAATAAAGGTTTAGTTTATAGTAATAGAGCGGGTTTTTTAGAGGAGAAAAACATCGAATTACATTATTTTGTTCTATCGCCAATAGTTTCGGCAGCGCATTCGACGAAATACATTTTAAGACTCATTTTTCTACACCTTCGGTTACATTATTTAAATTTTACCAAGGATCCCTATTTTTTTCAAAATGAAAATGTAGCCTATGTCAAATTGGAAAAATGTAGCATTCTATTGGTGAAAGATTTTTTAAATCGGCCCAGTACTTTTTGAGCCTATTCATTACAAACATACAAACACACAAAAATAGGTACAAATCTTTCCTCTTTATAATATTAGTATAGATTTAAATAAATAAATTTAAAACAAAATTGTAAGCAATGAACCTTGCTTAACCCACGTCAAAAAAATATATTTTCGCTGCCATAATAGACGAAACCTTTCAAAATTTACTGCTATCTATGGTGGTGTTTCTACCCTGGTTTATAGGTACTGACTACCCCTTACATTTACGTATCCCATGTGAAAGGGTTGTGACATAACATCAGCCATTACGTTCGCTCATGATGTTTTGTTTTGGTTACCTCTCATCTCAACCCCGAAATAGTTTTAGAAACTCCATTGTCCTTGTATGAAGATAAAATGTAATAAGGTAATATCATATCTTTTATTCGCTTGAAGGTTAAACAGAGGTGCAAATGTAAGTTAATTTATAATAAATGTAGCTAATTTTCTTTACTTTAAATGTAATAGACTGCCTCATTGGCTGTGTGGTTGCAAGTGCGACTGCCGGGCAAGGGGTCTCGGGTTCGATTCCCGGGTCGGACAAAGTATTACTGGGTTTGTAAAAAACCTTAGTTGTAGCACGGAGTCTGGAAATGTGCCCGGTATATGACAATAAGCTCACCCCCTATTACATGGGACTCATACCATAAATAGTAAAAAGTGGGTGTTACATTGTAGTGGCACAATGTGCACCTCTGCCTACCCCTTCGGGGATAAAAGACGTGATGTTATGTTATGTTATGCTAATTTTCTTTTTGTTTTGTGAGTGTCATATTATTAAGGAAGAGTTAGCAGTTCCAAAACCACATTTTTTAAACCGTTAAGCCTTAAAATAGGGTTCCGGAATCGACCCGGCTGTCCAATCTAGAAGGTAGTGATAGTGTGATAGAGACCAATGAATTGTTTTTTTTTTCATTTAGGTCATCAATAAAGCGTGCCCAAATATCAAAGTAAACTCATATGCCAATAAGTCGTGGTGGGTGGTGGCATGGAGGTGTAAGACGTCCACTTCTTATGCATAAGAGTACTAGTTCGAAACCTACCAAAGGCAAGTACCAATGTTTCCGAGTTCTACATAGTACTTTCTAAGATTATTTAAACACCACTGACGGCGAAGATAAACATCGTAAGAAAACCTAGGCTTCTAATATCTTCCTATAACTTTGAGATCGACAATCCGAATTGAGCAAGGGCGATTATTGCTCAAACCTTCTCCGTGCAAGAAGAGGCCTCTAGTCAGCAGTGGCTTCTTATAGGTTTAATGTTTTTGTTCTTGTTAAAATATGCCAACAAAGAACATTCTTCAATGCATGTACAATGATAAAACAAGTGAGTTCAAACCTCTCACTTTATGTGTAGGTAATTTTGAACCATGTCTGAGATTGCTAGATAATAAATATGGGTATTTCACAAGGTCACTGTAATTCTGTTTCCGTCACCGTATAAATTGGGTTTTAACAGAATCAGGTTAACTGCGAATTTGGTTTTCTTTTGCCGGCTCGTAACTTTTGTTGGAACGACCTAAACCCAACTCAAATAGATACTTCGCAAGGATTTTAAAGCCACGACTTTTTAGGACTTTTACAGACTTTTTTGTTATGTAATGTACGCAATTGCGTCTTCAGTCTAGCTGTTTTAAGTGTAAAAATTCTTTGGCTACTTCAATGCTTATTTATCGGTGTCAAACTTAAAGTCGAAACGTTAGTTCTAGTTAGTCCATTATACGCACTTTTGAAAGTCAAAATAACAGTAGAACTAGATATTTATGTATCTGGTGGTCATTAAGCAAGGTATTGAACTTTTTTCAATAGTAGTACAACAGTCAAGAAATATGCTGAAACTTTTTTAACCTTAGATAAACAAATAATTCAACAAATAGTTATATTTCAGAACTTAAATCGTTGTTTTCTTTCAAAACCAGTTGGTTTACTATGTTATTTTTCTGGTTGAAAGCTACAACCCTCCATTTTCCCCATATAAACGGTGCCCGTTGAGTAAAGAAACTGTCGCTCTATATCTTTGAGAGCCACACACACACACAGGATATGTTTCTCTTTTAATTACAAACACTTAGAATTTATTATTCAAGTGTTCTTCCTATGGAAGTTTACTCTACCTGAATTTATGCGGACATTTGCCATACTAGTCGTTATGTGAATGCGAGATACGTGTAGACACTTTTACTTATTTTTATAGACTTTTTCTCTAAGTAGTGAGACCGGCATCAACATTTGTTATGTTGGGCTTAGGATTCATCCGGCAATGTTTTTAAGGATTGGAGTGACTTGTCCAGTACGTTGGATGTGGTTTTCCTAGACTAGATGAATTCTTGATTGTTATCGCCTGTGGTACAGTTCTGATCTTTTTTATGAAGAATGTCATGCTGTTTTATCTTTACTATGTACAATGTTAATTTGGGTGCACTGACAAAACTTTATTTTGTTATTTATAAGAGTTGTTTTTAAATAGATGTACTACATGGAAACAAAAGTAAGCTAATTTGGATATAGAAGGAAAGAAAGAAAGAGACAAAGAAAGAAAGAAAGGAAGAAAGAAAGAAAGAAAATCAGTTTTATTGCACCGTTGCACAAATTAAAATGATATAAATGATAAATTTACTATCATAAAGCTAAATCTATTTAAAACTAATATTGTTGTCTAATTGGTGGCTAGTCCATTCACGAGTCACTTAAGTGACCAGTAGAATACCAGCGCAAGGCCCTGTCTTGCACATGCTGAACTGGTCCTATTTCACGGCAGACTTGGAACATGAACATGAATCCATTTAACCTACTAATAGAATAACACAGCTTTACATGTCACTTATTTTTTAGCGCGAAATAAAGTTTTTTTTTCTTCCTCAATCTGTGTATAAATGCCCACTGCTGAGCAAAGCCTCTTCTCACAGAAGTTTTCAGCATTAATCACCACGCTTGCTCAATGCGGGTTGGCGTTTAAAAACTTATAATTAGATATTATAAGCTCAAGTTTCCTCACGATGTTTTCCTTCGCCGTTTGTCAGTGGTGTATTGATAATCTTAGAAAGTACATATAACTCGGAAAAAGTCACATTGGTACTTGCCGATGGTAGGTTTCGAACCCGTACCCTCATGCACGAGAACGATGACCGTCTCGTCTCACCAATCTGTGCTTGTGTCATCACTGAATCTTTTTCTAAGAATCAATATATTTTTCTTTACAAAAAAGCTCAACTGTCACGGCTATGATCACTGCGCCAAAAAGCAGCCGACCAGAACTTGTGGTCAAGTATTGTATAAATTCTATAGAAGTAAAGGATATTGTTCTTGGTCCCGTACACCCTTGACAATGAAGCGACAGATTTCATCTCAGACCAGTTTTCATAATAACCAGGGAATGTGGTTTGTAAACCGGTTACAATGCACGTACACATACATACACGTACTGTGATGGATTGTCTTAAATGTTTCGTCTGTTTTGAAAATCAATATCCAACTCGCAACAAACATAACGTAACGTTCATGAAGCATTTATTTATAATAACTATCGTTAGACATGCTAAATTCACTAAAAATTGCGGGTGGAAAGAGCTCTACTAATTTCGGGCCACAGGCAAGCTCTTCCTCATGGTCATGGGCCTAAAGTACCTACGCTACTCATGAGGAAGAACCCCTCTGTAGCTCGATATTAGTAGAGCTTTCCTCAGTATTTTCACGTGAGTACCCACGATTATTAGTTAATAAAACATTTTTATAGCATTTTTAAAATATAAAAAATTAACAGTATGCCTAAAATGACTAATAGTGTAATCGTCCACATTGAGGTTTTCGTTTTTTGAGTCTCACAGTGGGTCCTATAGTATATTTGCTCACCAAAGGGCCCTATCGTTCTTTGTCCAATATAGAATTAGCTAGTATTACACTATTGGACGTTCAGTTTTTGACAGCTACAGTAATTGGACAAAAGACTTTCTTAGATTAGCGCCATCTAGTGAACAAAGAAACGGTAGCCCCCATTTACTTATTAACTTTTCTATTCCATAGTTTTCTCTTATAACCTATCTAGCTTAGAGTGGGTATGAGTACTGTGAAATTCCCTCCTTTGGTTGTCGAAGTAATAAAGAACCAGTTTTGAAAGCAAATGTTTTGCAATAGAAACATTCCTTTTGACGTGTCGTAAGATTGTCGGCCTTTTTGTATAAAAAACAAGCTTTGCCCGTGTTTCCTCGTGGGTTTAAAAAACCTATGTTTATTCCACTATCTACCCTTTTTTACCCCAAGGTAGGAAACCATAATCTAGCCCTGTTCCAGTCGCGGAGAACCTAACGGGTCACCGAGGCTCCGGCTCGACGTGCAGGAGAAGGAACGGGGTGGTTTTTAGTCAGTAAGAGTCTGACACTCCCCCCCGCCTCACCCAGGCGATTCGATGATTTTTCCCCCTTAAAAAAGCCCTGTTCCAAATTTCATGCCGTATATCGGCAGACGTCTTCAGACGTCTTGACGTGTTTGAGTAATAAACATACACATAAACTCACATTTGTATAGTAGTAATATTAGGTAATGTGGAATTTTGTACTAGTGTACTACTTTTCACTAAAGTACCTATTAGTGTTTGGTTTGTGTCCAAAGGTTGAAAGCCAGTGCTGAAGTTTTCATAACCTCATGTACCATTAATTACAACGGCACTCATATCCTTCAGACCGGAACATACTGCTTTTTGGCAAAAATAAGTGTGTTGCTGGAACTTCCACGGCTCAGTAACTTTGAACAAAAATACAGAAAAGTACTTTTATTATTGTAAGTTCCTATTTAATTGTATTTAGGTTGTACTTTGTTATTTCAATCAATCGTTTGGATATTTTGTTAGTACAGTTGCGAGAAAAATTATTCAAGCAATTTTTGGGTTCAGTTCTTGGAAGTCAGAAGAGAACATTATAATTATGTAGAATATCGACTTACCAGTAACCACTGTAAAACAATTGTGCTCTCCGAGTTCAAAATCATTAGACTCAATTGCGTACACAACATAACAATTGCAGTTACATTACTCTTAATTAGCTTGATATTTTTTTTTTTGCTGGCCTCTAGCACCTACCATTTACTTTTCTCTGTATCACCCAAAGGTCAGACTGTTAGAAAATACCTGCGACATTAAGTCCTATTTGTACATTTTGTGCATGAAGCATATTAAATAAATAAATATAAATATTGCCTTAAAATACATAAAAAGAATCTACCAATTAAAAAACAGTCGCACGGAACAATTAGGTCAGTGCAGAAATTTATTCAAAGCGAAAATCCTAAAACAGCAACCGAAATCTCGTAATTTAGAAACAATTGACTTCCAAATCATTAAATCGAACCCTAAATGGCAGTACACGTACAAACAACGGAAAATGAGGATTCGTGATACGTAAGGTATAACTGGCGTTTGGATAGACAATTGTCATTTAAATCCACCAAAATGAATCGTTTCGGGTACTAGTCTCTACGGGGGTGCCATAAAACCACAGCGTAAAAAATCTCAACCGAAAATTTAAGCAGAACAAGAAAATTTGTTCGCATTTCTCTGTCCTGTGACGCATCTGACGTCCTAGTCAGGTAGCGCTCCCAACTTTCAGTACCCAACTAGCCTCGGGGGAGAGTAGACGTTGCTCGCGCGCTTTTGCCGCCTAATTCCAAATTCGCATTCGAATCGTTCCATGATAACGTCTTTAACATGTTGATATAACGTCTTTTCGGTTGACAAGTTTGAATTGTTTTTTTATTTAAATAAGTGTGCTGTGATTTTTGTATTTCATATAGTGAAAAATGTTAGCCCAAGGAGTAATGAAGTTTTTATGTTTATTAGTGACATTTTTCGGAGGTGAGTTTTCCTTTTCAATGTGATTTTCGATAAAAAAAATTGTCTTTTTAAATTGGCAATTTGATGTCATTAATTTTGTTTTGAAAAACGGGAAATCGAATTATGTCGACGTTCTTTTTATTAATGAATTCTTTCCTGGAGCTAATGAATTGAAGATCTATTTGGTTACGGATAATGGAGTGAGCTGTGGAGGTTTTTTTAAATGCGTTTGCAAATGTAATTCGAACATTATTTCTCTTTGTCGATTCGACAAGTGATTAGATTGTTTCTGCTGTTTATCGGGATCCGAATTAGATTTTGAATTTTCGTTTGTGAATCGATTTTATGCAAAATCAGCTTTATTCCTTCGGATTTAGAATTGTGCTTAAATCTAATTTTGAAGGACTTCCTCCTCGTTGATTGAGGTGACAGTTTATGCTGATTATCTATTCCTTTGATAATAATATTCTTGTTCTCTGACAATATTTGATAATGACGTCTTTATTATCCGGTACTTGAAATAAAAAAGTGCGTATACCAATGAAGTTTCTAGATTTCAATAGAAGTTTTGAAACAATGTGTTGTGTTTTTACGCGATGGAGTTTTTATGTGTAAAGTAGAAAAAAAAAAATTATTTAATATTGCTGGCTTTGAGAACTGAACAATTGTTGAGTTTTTTTTAGGTTCGAACCATATCAGTTCTAAATTTAAATCTACAGTTATAAATAAATGGACATTATTTCTTTTGTAATTGAAGACTAATATCCATTAATGTTTTGGTGTAATTAACATTCAAATTGAAACTTAATATTATAGTAGTTGATTTAAATTAACAACTTTGAAGCATATTTGAATAATATTACCTCTAATAAAAATTTGAAAAAATATATTCCTTAATATGTATTATACTTTAGTGAAATGAGGTTAAATGAAAATTAAAATTGACAACATAATGAAATGTTTTACATTTTAATTTAATAATAATTTGTTTTAGGCATTTAATTTTTCATTAAATTAAGAATAAATGTAATAACTTTGAAATCTTTAGACACAAGAATTATTATTATTACGTTCCCAAATTAAAAAAATAAAAAATCAAAATGGCTGAATTTTACGTGGTCGTGACGAAACGATTGGCCGGAACATGGCCGGTTATTGGAATGCTCCCAATGTTCGTGATAACTTCACTAGCGAGATATGTAGGTGTGGTATAGGATTAATCGACTTGATATTGGGCTACTGAGTCAAGAGGGGTAAGGGAAAATCTGTTCGAAGATTTTTATTTTTACACCGGAATTTAGGCATAAAGAGGTTTGTAGGTCTTATAACCACTACATTAAACTTGGAGATTTATTTTATATACTAATGAAGTATTTGAAAGTGGTTACAGAGATACTATTTTTGAGTCTTTTTAGTTTTGAATAGGTACACTAGGATTACCGTTATAATTATGACAGAAAGAGCAAGATAATAAATACTACTTACAGATTGTTAAGTATGGATTTTTGGGTAATCTGTATAGAGGTATAGTCTGAAGCGTAACTGCGCCGCGGAAACTGATAATGGGAAAAATGTGGGAGAGCTATGCTTCGGCACGAATAGGCCGTCTCGACCAGAGTGATACCACGTCCTCACAGAAAACCGACGTGAAACAACGCTTACGTTGTTTCGTCGTGTGAGTGAGGTCACCGGAGGCCCAATTTCACTCTTCCCCCTTACCCAATATTTCTCTAGTTCCCAAGGCTGGTAACGCACTTGTAAAGCCTTTAGTGTTCCTGAGATGTCCATGGACGACGCCGTATTGCTTACCATCAGGTGATCTATCTGCTCGTTTACCGGCTTATCCCATAAAAATGTAATATATTTGTTTTTATTTGGAATCTAAGTTAATTACAAAGTGCCTACTGTAAACATCTTTGTTCTTGTTACAAGATATTCAAGTTCTGTATAAGATTAATTGAGTATTGATCACATCGGGTTTGAATATTAAGAACACTCTTAGGGAAAATCGGGAGGTGTCATGGGATTTGTGATTTTGAATAGAAGTACGATTTTTCGAGATCGTGAAATGATTGTAATCACTATTTATGTTGTGTTCATGGTAATTTTGGTAATTTAATATCCATACAATTCGAAGGAATATACACAGAAGTGACCATATATTAATCGACCTTATTTTGACATGGTGGCCCGGAGGTCTAAGACGCCCGCTTCTCGTGCATGAGGGTGCGGGTTCGAAACCTACCAACGGCAATTACTAATGTGACTTTTTCCGAGTTATATGTACTTTCTAAGATTATTTAGACACTACTGGCAAACGGTCAAGGAAAACATCGTGAGGATTATTTTTAATTATAAGTTTGAAATGGCCAATCCGCATTGAGCAAGCATGGTGATTAATGCTCAAACCTTCTTCATGTGAGAAGGCTTTGCTCAGCAGTGGGCATTTATAGGCTGTTGATGTATGACCTTATATAAATCCTTATATACAATTTTCGCTTGTTGTAATTCTATTATAATAATTATCAAAACTAATTCATGCTAGCATTGAAATTGAAAAGCCCAAGAGTATTCGGGAGTGCTAAATAGTAGGATTATGCATTCAAATTTTCAAGTTATAATTTACTGCTACCTAAATAGACATCCAATTACTAATCACTGGGAATCAGTTAATCAAAAATTCCATTCGTTTCATGAAATTAATCATTGGACATAATCAGGATGTTTCGGGCCGATTTTTCGATCATCAGTTATTTTAAACTTTAGAATAAAATTTAAATTTGATAGTATTTAGTATGGAAGTATTGTCAAATATTCAAAATTATTCCTCAATTAAAATTTTTCTGAGCATTGAAAAATTGAGCCTTAGTTTTGTATATTCTAAATATCAGCACGGAGCAATATTTTATGTGATTCACAAATTTATGATTCGGGTCTGGGTGTCATGTATATGTAAATATTTTTTTAAGAGGGGAAAATCATCCAATGTCTTCTCCCGCTTGGGTGACGCGGGAGGAGATTCGATGATTTGTGCCAGACTCTTACTGACTAAAACCGCCTCGTTCCTACTCCTGCACTTCGAGCCGGAGCCCCGGTAACCCGATAGGTTCTCCGCGACAAAATTCGTAGTGTGGGACAACGATTTATTTAAAAAAATATATCTACATACATTTTGTTAATTTGTTAATAACTAATTAACAAAATGATAATGATAACAAGAATATTAATAATCTTCAGAGTAGTTCACGGTCAAACAAGGAATGATAAGATTGTTATTAAATTAGTAGTAAAATATTATTATACGATACGTTAAATATAAATACTAGTGACATTGTTCGATTAGCGGATATCGAGTGTTTCCGACACAAACGTTTGATAAAACATTATTGGGTGTTTGAGCTGTTCTCAGAAACAGTAACTAGTAACAGTAACACACACTTACGCACACATTCACACTCCTATCACTCTTTCTCTCTCTCACTCTCACTCTCACACACCCACACACAAACACACGCACACACACAAGTTATGTTTCTGCCACCGACAGAGGGTGCAAATGAAAACTATAATCATTAAACTAAGTTTATTATAATTAAAATTACATGGTAACTCCTAAAATCTAACTAACCTAAGAGCGAATGCGTTCGATGTTAGAATAACACTGCTTTCTTATCTTAATTTTTTTTATTATAAAATTAGTATGACGGTTTTATTGAGGTTATATCTAGTGGGGTGAACGATGATGTAGCGATTTGTAGCTGGGCACAAGGCGGCGACAAGAGGAGACGACTCAGCAGTGCGAATGTTGCAATACTCCGTAGAACCTTCGTTGCATCAAAGTAGGTGTTTTTTTTTTTTTTTAAGGGGGGAAAATCATCGAATGACTGCTCCCGCCTGGGTGAGGCGGAAGGGAGTGTCAGACTCTTACTGACTAAAAACCACCCCGTTCCTTCTCCTGCACGTCGAGCCGGAGCCCCGGTTACCCGTTAGGTTCTCCGCGACTCCGAATCGGCATCGGCCCTATTGGGCCCCATCTGTGGTGGTCTGATGGCTCTTTGAGGTGCGCGCGGAACGCGACGCGCCGTACGCTCGGGTCTGTTTCTGGTCGGACGGGGAGCCACCCATGCTCGCCGTCCGCAGGCCCGCGCTTACGGTGGCCGGAGATCGTCCCGCGATCCCCGACGCCCGGTGTGTCCTTCGCGATGGCTGGGTTGCGAGGAGGCAGCGCTTCGCTGCCTCACGCGTCCCGCCTCCTCCTTAGCCAGCATGACTGCTTCGCAAAAGGAGGAGACGGCATCCCAGTCCCCCTCGCTCCGCATCATGGCCTGCACTAGGCCCGGACGCGAGAGGTCTCCATCGCCGATCACTTCCCTGAGGGCACGGCGGTGCTCAGCCCACGCAGGGCATTCCGCAACAGTGTGTTCCACCGTGTCCTCAGGATGGTCCTCGCAGTGATGACACCCGGGCGTTTCCTCCCGCCCCATCAGACACAGGTACCTCCCGAAACTTCCATGTCCGGTGAGGACCTGCGTCAGGCGGTAGGTGAGGACGCCGTAGCGTCTCTCAAGCCACTCCTCAAAGAGGGGACTTACCGCTGCAATGGCAGCGAGCCCAATCAAAGTAGGTGTAATGTTCTGATTCAGCAGATCTAGGCCTGGTGACACGGCGTTGATCACGGTGTAGGCACATGTGTCGGCACCGATAAGTAACACACAGACATCCTCTCACACACGCAAAAGCACACATTTTTGTAATGTTTTCTTACGGTGTTCTTATTGGCCCTTGTAATACAGTGTAAACTAGTTCAAGGGTCAGGGAATTCTGCTTATCTGTGTAATTTTTTTGTCAAAAAGAATTCAAATCGACGTGAAGCAACGCTTACGTTGTGTTTCGTCGTGTGAGTGAGGTTACCGGAGGCCCAATTACCCTCCCCTTCCCCAATCTCCCCAATCCCTGAATCCCAACGATCCTCAAACTCTTAATCCCCAAAAGGCCGGTAACGCACTTGTAACGCCTCTGGTATTCCAGGAGTCCACGGGCGACGCCGATTGCTTACCATTAGGTGATCCGTCTGCTCGTTTACCGGATTATGCCATAAAAAAAAGAAAAAAAAATAAAGGTAGGAAGACTTCAAAACTTTGTCAGGAATTCAGTAAGACTAACAGAAGACCTTTAGAAGGTATTTCATACTTCCTTGTTTTGCATTTACTGTTTTTTTTAATCTCAGTAGTAGCACGTAGTCTTAAAATATCCCCAGTATATGGCAATAGGTATATGGAATAAGAGACTCATAAAATAAATAGTGAAAAGTGGGTGTTACATTGTACAGTGGCATTAAGTGCCGTAAGTATGCACCTCTGCCTACCCCTTTGGATATAAAAGACGTGATGTTATGTTATGTTATTTTGGTTTAAATATCTTTATAGAACTTCATTACTTTTGCCCCTAGCTTCCTCCGCTTCACCGTGATAAAAATGGGTCTATGTGTTATCCTAGACTACAGTATAATCTGTGATTTTTTTTATTCTGACTCGTCCAGCAGTTTATACGTGAAAAAGTAACAAACATTCAAAATATATTCTTACAAATATGATATCATAAAAAATACATTTTTTACGAATTATTATTTCTGATATCGAGTTTCTAGTACAAAATATGGCAGCACATCTTTATCCAAGACATTTACAACTTAATTGCTTTGTAATAAAGTTTGTTGTGTAATGAAGTATGAGAGTTCAGGGTAACTTGACATGCTAGTAAGTGTAAAGAAACTTACTGTCTTACTCCGAGTCGGGTGTAAGTAGAAGCCCTCTAATTCCGTTTAATAGTTCAATATTTGTATAGAATAATAGCATATTACGTGGAATTCGTAATAGGTTTAAATATTTATAAGTATTAAATAAATACCTACACCTTAATTGTGTGGATTTTTCAGATTAATAACATAACATCACGCCTTTTATCCTCGAAGGGGTAGACAGAAGTGCACATTATGCCACTGTACAATGTAACACCCACTCTTCACTATTTATGTTATGAGTCCGGTATACTGGATATACTGGGCACAATTCCAGACTCCGTGCTACTATTGAGAATTTTTTTAAAACCCAGTAATACTTTGCTCGACCCGGGAATCGAACCCGAGACGCCTTGCCCGACAGTCGCGCTTGCGACCACTCGGCCAAAGAAGCAGTCAGTTTTCAGATTAATATTAATCACTTTATTGTAACTAATCTTGTTATACTTTAAATTAAATAAACTAGTAGTGTGTTCAACATAAAAAAAAATTAACCGTTTTTGTATAATATGCGTGACTGTGACAACCGAAAAAGGTTTTATACTTTCTTAATAGGTATTAAAAAATTACAACAATTCGGATTACGAAATTCTAGCAGTAAAAAGTAATAAAACAATTGAAAACCTATTTAAACATTATCCGAGCTACTCAACTATAAAAAAAGAGGAAAGAATTATATAATTTTTGAAACTGGCAACCCGTTTCAGTGTGGTAACAAGACGTGTCTCAGAATTAATTGAAAGAGCTCTAGGCTGTTTGTATTCGAGTTCAGCCTTTGTGAATCCCGTTTAAAAGAGTTCGCTTTTTACCAATTTTTTAAATAAGTATTTAATTTATATAATGCTTTAAGACTCAGTTTCCTTTACTTTTTAATTATGGTTTTGTAATCGTTTAAAGTTAACATTATAAGACACTAGCTGCTGCCAGCGGCTTCGCTCGCGATCCTGTGAGATAAAAAGTGACCTGTGTGTTATTCCATATCATATTCTACACTTGTGCGAGATTTCATCTCGATCCCTTCCCTTATAAAACGTCGACTAGTTACTGTTTTATATTCATGTTTAAGAAACTTTTATTATTAATACGTTTGTTGAGTGATCGTAAAACATGAGACCTGAATATGAGGACAGACGGTTCAATCTTGAATACATATAAAATGGAGCCTTAGAACTAATGCAAGGTTTTTGAAAAGAGGGACTGATTTAAACTGCTCTAAACTGCTGCAAAGAGGAATTGTTATGACAAATCCTCTTATGTAGAGGTACTTAGAAAAAAATCATGGTTGCTGCCATTGGACATCCGAAAGACCAGAGGTGTTACAAGTGCATTACCGGCCTTTTGGGGATTAGGAATTTAAGGAGTGTTGGTGTTTCGGGGATTAGGGAGATTAGGGTAGAGGGGGGGGTTAATTAGGCCTCCAGTAACCTCACTCACACGACGAAATACAACGCAAGCGTTGTTTCATGTCGGTTTTCTCTGAGGCCATGGTATTTCTCCGGTCGAGCCGGCCTATTCTTTTCAATACTTAAAAATAGTGTTAAAAAAGAGGTTCAAGAGTGCGTCTACAGCTCAATAAACTTTTAAATGGGACTGATAATAATTAGGACTCATGAAAGATTGGGTAGAAACAGTAAAATATAGTGACATGTTTGAACATGCCCATGAATTTAAGGAATAAATATTATCTTGACGACTCAAAAAAAAACGAAAATACTTGATGTTCTTTCTCGGTTTTTTCTGACAGTATGTAGATAGCAGTTTTAATTATCTATATCACATTTCCTCATTAATTTTATTCATTCATTTTAAGAGATATTAAGACCAATTAACTTTTATGTTTTAAGCTTCGTATCATTTCTAAGTAGTGGTGTTTTTAGTAAATTTGATGAAACAGACATCTTATACGTCTTTGTAAAAGTCAATATCTTTTTATAGTGCTCTTAGATATTATTAGAAGAAAAACAATAGTTACCTATAATAACAAAGGTCACCTGTGTTTTATTTTAACTTTGACTTAAAGATAAAGGTTACACGTTGTTTATATTCGAAAAGCTTTTTTTTAAATGGCTTTAGTTTATTTGGATCATAGTATCATAAATACTTATTACTTACCGAAAGGTAAGTAAGGTCATCTACTTATCCGAAAAACCAATTTCCAAATTTGTTCCTACACTTGTACAGCACAGTTTCAAATTTCCCTACTGCTGATAATTTCATAATTCTAACTACATTTAAAAAATCGACCCTCTTTTTTTGAAGTCGGTTTATTAATGTTATACTAATTCCTAAGTGTAACAAACATCTTACTGAAAACCGCATCAAAATAGTTTCAGCTAACCGCGAGATAATTGCGCACTGACATACATACAGGTGAAACTGACAACTTCCTTCTTTTTTGAAGTCGGTTAAAAATTAAATAATCAATTTATATATATTTATATATATATTATATTATATATAAGAAACATTTCCTAACATCAAACTTCAAACCTCGTGCTCAGTACTCTTAAAAGCAACTTCCAGATCACCAAGGCAGAAACAGTGACAATACAATCTAGGTTTTCCATCAGTTCCAGTGCGCATTAGAAAACGAAAAGCCCTATAATTTATTCATAGTACCACTAAGTAGAGTTTCTAGTTTGGAGTGAAGTGGATGCCACTAGATCTTAGTCTTGAAATTTGGTCAAATTGTATTCAAACCTGGCATTAATGTACATTTTGATGAGGCGCGTTCGCACATCTAGCGTATGTTCCGCGAATGTGCAGCTCATAAGCCGTTTGAGAGCTGTCCGCGGGCTGGATGCGTGTATTGAAATTATTATTTACTAGCTACTTCCGCGCGGTTTCACACGCTCTGCTCAGCGCCTATTGGTCGAAGCGTCATGTTTTATAGCCTATATATAGCCTTTCTTAATAAATGGACTATCCAACGCAAAAAGAATTATTCAATTCGAATCAGTAGTTTCGGAGATTAGCGCGTTCAAACAAACAAACAAAAAACAAACTCTTCAGGTTTATAATATTAGTATAGATACGAAACTTGCATGAGTTGCACTAAAGAGGCGTAGAAAACCATTGTCGTGACTGTACCTAAAGTAGTTTGACGTGGAGTAACAAACAAATAAACTGACATACAAACTTTCGCATTAACAATATTGTGAAGTAGGATAGTAGGATGTAGCACTGAATTTTCGTAGGTCACATAATTTTTAGAGACTTTACCTACTATTACTAAGAATTTTGAAACCCAACAAGCCAATATATTTTCTCAGTCCGAAACTCATGATTATTGCGTTAGCAACCACTCGATTCGATGTAGCAGTTACTATGTATGACAACTTTAAAATAATTCTCAAGTCGTTTTCATATCCTTTTTTGAATACTTAACAATTAAAATTTAAATAATTATTCGAAGAAAAGGACGGTATATAAATGAAAAGTGCCCATTTAAAAGACTAGACGGCCATGTAAAAATAACGGCGACTCGGTATAATACTCATAAATATTCATTTCGAACCGTTACCTGAACTAAAACCTTTTAAAGCGGTTTATGAAACCATAATGCGGATAGAACTCCGGGTTAAGTTGGTAGATAAATAGAAAATGCGAAATCGTATAATGGTGACTTGTATTTATGTATATAACTCCTATGAAGAATTGGCCATTATTATTTGGTGGCTTTTTGTTATCACATAATTGTTGTGGGTAGACACTTTTTCGTGGGCAGACTCTTTTCCGTGGGCAGACTCTTTTCTTTGGGTAGACTCTTTTCCGTGGGCATAGTAATAGGGGGCAATGAGGTGCATATTGCTTAGTTTTTGTCAGTGAACTAAGTTAGTTTAAAATTAATAAATTTATATTAAAATTATGGAAATATCCAAAATTTCATCAAATAGAAATATTAGAAGGTGAAGGTAAATCAATTCAACATCCAAATCAAGAATTAGATGAAATGGAAATTAAAGTTCTAAAAAATAAAATAAAAAGAAAAAACATTTTATTAGAATTAAATAAATTATAAATTTAAAATAAGAAATAATTAACTTCTTTTGAGAATTAAAAATTCAATATTATATTTTAGTGTAAGATGCATAATAGTTTTTGATACTATTGGATATGTCTTTGAGACAAAGTATTATTATTAATAATATAATTGTTTTTCATTTTTGATACAGTATTTGACACAGGTACAAAGTCTGGATTTTGATCGGGTGATGGTAATTTTCATAATTGTTAATGTAACATGTAACTATGTCACTGAAAAATTCTCAAATTTAAAAGGATGAGATTTTAGGGAAACAGAGTATAGTTTCGGAAAAGGAGGACCCCCCGCCCAGGCGAGGTGATCGTGCCTGGCGGGCTTTCTGCCCTACAGTTGTTTGTTGGGATTTTCTACTGGTGTTAATTCGATTGTAAACTTCGCATGTGCGATGTAGGATTTTATGACGTCATCCGTTGATGTGTGACATGTGTCGCCATAAGATAATATATCAATGACACTGGAAAAACATTTTTTTTAAAGCTTCGAGTTCCCTTCTCGTTCTTCTCCATTCAAAACTACTTTTAGGAACGAGCGCCTAGCTTCGCTAACAGACGGACGGACAATTAAATTTTCGATGTTTCAAAAGTGCCTATTTAAATATTAATTGAAATAGATGCTTTGACTTTGACTTTGAAGTAACACACTAATAAATGGTCATCTTAGGTTACTTTAGTGACCACAGCTTTGACGAGGCTTGTTTTTCTATGGATTTTTTTAAGTACTCAAACAACATAACATCACATCACGTTTTTTATCCCCGAAGGGATAGACAGAGGTGCACATTACGGCACTTAATGCCACTGTACAATGTAACACCCACTTTTCACTATTTATGTTATGAGTTCCATGTAATAGCGGGTGAGCCTATTGCCATATACCGGGCCCATTTCCAGACTCCGTGCTACTACGGAGATTTTTAAAAACCCAGTAATATTTTTCCCGACCCGGGTTGGAACCCGAGATCACTTGCGACCACTCGGCCAATGAGGCAGACAAGTACCCAAATGAAAGAAATATTATATTTTTTAAAGCATAAGTATAATTCTTTATTCCTTGTTCATTGAAAACGATAACCATTAAATCATTATAATCTTTTAGTCACCTCTCAGTGTCGGACCTACGTCATGAAAATGGATTACTTCGTCAAGCCTTCATCTCGATCTGCAGAATACGTTGAACAAAGCTACTGAAGTTATATTTATTGACTTTTGTGTTATATACTGGCTCTCTGAAGTCGAGAAGGTTTTTTAAATACTGATTGTTATAGTGTATCAGTTTATTTGAGAGAACATAAATATATTTCTATGATTCATCATCAACGGCCTATAAATGCCCATTGCTGAGCAAAGCCTCTTCTCACACGGAGAAGGTTAGAGCATTAATCACCACGCTTGCTCAATGCGGGTTGGCGATTTCAAACTTATAATTAGAAATTATAAGTCCAGGTTTCCTCACGATGTTTTTCCTTCACCGTTTGTCAGTGGTGTCTAAATAATCTTAGAAAGTACATATAACTCGGAAAAAGTCACATTGGTACTTGCCGTTGGTAGGTTTCGAACCCACACCCTCATGCATGAGAAGTGGGCGTCTTAAACCTCCGGGCCACCACGACGATATTTCTATGATTAGACTTAATTTAAATTAAGTACCACCAGCTTCACAGAAAACCGAGTGTGAGTGAGGTTACCGAGGCCCAATTACGGGTCGGGCAAAGTACTACAGGATTTAAAAAAATATCTCAGTAGTAGCACGGAGTCCAGAATTATTGCCGGTATGGCAATAGGCTCACCCCTATAATATGGGGCTCAAAACGTACATATATAGAGAAAAGTGGGTGTTACATTGTACAGTGAAATTAAGTACGGTAATGTGAACCTCTGCCTACCCCTTCGAGGATAAAAAGCGTGATGTTATCTATGTTGTTATAATATTGTACCTACATCCCACATATTCACTTTCACAAAATTTAAATTCATGTATATATATATATATGTACACTCAAGCTAGTTAAAATAAACACGGTCAATGAAACCACTAAATAATGTAATGGTATTTTAGTGGTAGTGCATATAATAATATATGGGTACGTATACTTTATACAACATTTGGAATTAAGTTATTTAATGAACACAAAAATAAATAACTCTTATATAAATATTTATTTTCCAAATATATGTTTGTGTGTACTCGTCCGTATAGATAAATAGATGAATATTTATATTATTCGCGAAACTTTCGCTTGTTTATGTGTTTACTGTTAACTTTAACCTGAACATATGTTACTGGTTTTAAGAACGATTATGATAAATATAATATAATAATATTATTACATGTATTTGGAATGATAATTATATTATTAAACAGTACTCTTCTTTTTTTCTTTAAATAACAGAAAATACTACTAACAATAGGTTTTTCTCCCGGGTATGCAAAAGTAAAAGTCATCAAAAAAGCACGGCTCCGGCACAGCTGAAATACGCGTTTTTTACTTTGGAAACAATACAAAAAGGTCGTAAGTGCGCTTACAGCTTCTTTGTATTGATGTTATGAAATATGTCATACGATATACGATTTAAAGTTCATATTTACCTGTAGTATGTCGGAATGTAGATCTACGTGAGACACAATGCGTTTTCTATTGTGGCTTAAATATCGACATACAGGAGGTTTTTTTTTTAATAATATTAACTTTATTTCTCCACGGACTTGAGTCCGTGCCCTTGTCATATTACAGTTGCATTGTTTTCCTGGACAAATAATTGTTATAAAGATCTTACATCCTCATTTGCATAGACATACAAGAGGTTAAATGAAAATGACATTGCTGGGTTTTAGTTGTGCCGGAGTCATGCTTGTTAGAAGTGCAAAGACTTAGTCTTAGGCAACGTGCACGCGTTGCGTTATTTGAAGATAGCATGCATTCGTCAAATGTAGGTGGATTTGACATTGTCGCCTCGTCGACAGTTTTTATTATTTCTAAGCAAAATTTATTTATTATTATTATTTATTTATTATAACACCTTACAATATGACATCTTACAGTTGATTTCAATGGAAAAATGTAAGCATTTGTCATTTGTAGGCCACCTATTATTTTTGATCGAATGTATGATTGATTTTCATTAGTCAAATAATGCAACTTGAACAGTAAGCCTTAAGTAAAAGTAAACTCTGTAATTAAATTCAGTTGAAATTATCAAATAAAAAAATTGTATTAATTTAGTCTAAGCTTTAACTAGGTACAATATTATACGGTATAGAAAGCTACTGATATACAGTAGGTACATAGGTAAAGGTAAAATCTAATTATAGAGCAGACTATCAAATAATAACCGAGTAATCACAGTCAGTGGCCACATCGTTAAGGATATTAATTTGGACGGTGCTATCCCTTTCACATTATACCTCTTTCTCCCTCGGGAGCTGTATGAAGAGAGAATCCTCCAACCAATCTGTTATACTGACATCTCTTAGGATTCACGTGAAACACTTTGTGGTGGATATATGTAGTTATTCTATTTGAGGAATAGTTTTATGCCACTTAGAGCTGAATGATAAAGTATATACGTTTGCTTGACTATGACTAGACTTAAAGTTATGTGAAATGTACTTCTCTTTAAGTGGTACAAACTACAAGTTAATCCCAATGATGACTCATGTGTTTATGTTTAAGGTTACAATATTGTGTAAGTGAGTAATGTGTGTATTTATACTACTTTATGGTACGCAAAAACATCACCCTATGTACAGAATTCTCAGAACTAACTAAGAAATTCATATAATTTCATAATTAATCGGATTGCCATTTTACAGAACTCCTACATCAACATTGATACGGAAAAGTGGGTGTACTAGGAATGTAGAAAAGGCAGAGCCGTATTGTGTCTATAGCATAATAGGCGCCAGATTACAGAGGGGCGCTGCAAGACGCGCATGCCTAACTTTTTTTATGGCATAAGCCGATAAACGAGCTGACGGATCACCTGATGGTAAGCAATCGGCGTCACCCATGGTCACCTAAAACACCAAGGCGTTACAAGTGCGTTAACGGCTTTTGGGGATTGGGAATTTGAGGATTGTGGAGGATTCGGGATTGGTGAGACTGGGGAGGGGTAATTGGGCCTCTGGTAACCTCACTCACACGACGAAACACAACGCAAGAGTTGTTTTACGTCGGTTTTCTGTGAGGCCGTGGTATCACTCCGGTCGAGCCGGCCCATGGCTCTCCCACACTTAGACGGAGGACAGATAACTGTACACAGAGTGGCAGTGGTGTCAAAAATAACTAGGGTCGTCTATGTAGTACTTGCGTAGGGCGCCCCCAAGGCTTAATTCATCTCTGCTTCGAAGTATAGAAATGTAGTTGTTTTAGAAGATGGATCGTCTAGCTTTTGAGATGGATCACTTCAATTAGTAAAAGTAAAACGTCTCCATTGGACTCGCAAAAGGTCATATTTTTTACTGATTTCGTTACCTACATTCCCTAGAATTTTCGAAGTTTTACAAACATGAAATCGAATTAGACTTTTTTTGCTTAATTGTACGTTTGACTTTATTTATAAAGTAGTCTACCTTTGGATTTAAGTTAACTTACTTCTTTAGATATTTTGAGTTGAGAAAATTGTAAACTTTGGTTTAATGTCAACTTAAGTGATGATGTTCATTGTAAGATATACATTGAATGGCGCGACTACCAAACATAATGTGTCAGGTTTGGACAAATTATTATTTTACCAATAAGCACAAAGTTGAAAAATATCCATTTAGCAATTAGTAGACTTACTCCCTTATGCCACTAACACCGTAAAAGGTAAATAAATTTCACCCAATAAACCAGGGCATAGGAAACGTAACTCATTAATTGATTCGCAAAATTCCCTAATTGGAATATTAGAAGCATATAAAATAAATTCATGAACAAGACTCGTATTTTACAAAATGGCTTCGTAAGACTTCTCTTTGACTCTAATTTTGATATATTTGCAAGAATACGCCACGTTTTTGCTTAAATAAGAGGAATGTCCTTATTTGCTGTGATTTATATGTAACAGAAACTATTTTTATGTGTGATGGGTAAGGGAAAGAGAGATAAAAACCAAGAGGAGAGTCGCCTAAGTCGTAACTCAAGAGTGTATGCTGGCTTAAAAAATATTAACATAGTATTTTCTATAGAAGGGTTCCTGGATATCATATAAATCCTTAAGGGGATTGACTTAGCTGTCAATGTATACTTCTTATACATATATTACCTATAAGACGTATGTAAAATAGTGATATAAATTCTTAACTGGTGAGGTGTATTGGACGTATGTGTATGTATACATGTATATATATACCTACTATCTTTTTTATATTTCTTTTGCATTATATCCACCGAAAGGTTGTCTGGTAGAAATCACTATAAGTGATAAGACCACCTTTGTGCCCATTACTATTTTTTATTTATGTTTTTTATTTATTTTTCTGTATGTATGTAGGTACTGTAATTTTAATGGTGCAAAATGATTATATATTAGGTATATTATTATATATTATTCTATTGTATACTATTTTTATCTTTTCATAACGAACAGACACTTAAAATTACATTTCATATTATGTAATAT
The DNA here is from genome assembly GCA_902850265.1 of Spodoptera littoralis. Classification (NCBI taxonomy): domain Eukaryota; kingdom Metazoa; phylum Arthropoda; class Insecta; order Lepidoptera; family Noctuidae; genus Spodoptera; species Spodoptera littoralis. The sequence goes on from LR824542.2 coordinate 13,555,769, forward strand.
TTTCGAGTTAAGCATTGTATAATAAATATACGTATTCAAGATGAAAAATGTTTAAGTTAATATTGTGGATAACATGCACTACAAACTACGAAGAATCCATTTTAATTACGTATATCCGAATATTTCGACATCATTATTTATTTATTTGGTTAAAAGAGTAATTATGATTGAAATTGGATTTAAATCAATGATTAATACCAAAATTAATTATGTGTATATTAACTTCGTATCACGTGAAATATAACGAAATATTTTAATAAATATTTATTTGTTATTTTTACTGAAATATACGTAAAGGGATAATATGTTCGATTTGATGCAATAAAACATGCACAAAATATATTTCTTGAGCCAGCATTGACCCTGTTTCTCTTGGAAATTGCCCCTAAAAAGAATTAATTACAGACCCAAAGAAATAAGGCATCAATAATTAAATACAATAAAACTGTCACTACCTTCAACATACAGAGCAAATACAAAAAAAGGATATTTACTATACGCCCCAAATTGCGAGGGAAGGTTTTTTCCTAATCCTCAAAGGTTACCCAGCTAGCCTGAACAGATTACCATCTTTCGTAAAACGGGTTAAGTGATATACGAAAGCGGGTACCCATCTAATTAGTAAGGGTTCTTTTACCCCTAAAAGATTTATTTTAACAATGCTCTGTTGTGACGTGTACATTTGTGCTTCACTTGTCCGGTTTCTAGTTAAAAAAGGGTCCAAAAGTCCAAATAGAATAAGAAAACTTTAGTTTTCGTGGTTTCCTGAAGGTGGAAAAATTAGTATCAAATAAAAACCTAGTTGCATGAACTCGGACGTCATAAGTATTCAAATGCAGTTCTTGCTTTTTTCATTCGACCACCGCATTTTTTTTTTATATATCTGAATAGTATAAACCATAAAATCAACCAAAAATGTGCAATGACATAAAAATGAAGTTTAGTTCTAAAATGTATAGTCATTTCTGCTTGGAATTGGAATTAAACTGTCAAACACCGCGAGGACACCGGTGACCGCAACCAATTGTTCTTTACTTGTGTCTATAATGACGGTACTCAAAGGGTTTAATTATAATGTATCAGTACACATTGATAATATAATATGTGTGGTATTTCTACAGAGGTATGTTTGATGACGCAAATATAGGAATGCTAATGCTACAGGATAGTTCTCAGTAAGCTTTGCTTAGTTAACCTCCTTAATGATAGGTAAAGCTAAGTTGATATAATATCATCATAATCAACAGCCTCTTAGTGCCCACTGCTGAGCAAAGCCTCTTCTCACACGAAGAAGGTTTGAGCATTAATCACCACGCTTGCGGGTGCGAGTTGGCGGTTACAAACTTATAATTAGAAATCATCAACCCAGGTTTCCTCACGATGTTTTCCTTCACCGTTTGTCGGTGGAGTCTAGATAATCTTAGAAAGTACATATAACTCGGAAAAGTCACATTGGTATTTGCCGTTGGTAGGTTTCGACCCCGCATCCTCATGCATGAGAAGAGGGCGTCTTGAACCTCCAGGCCACCACGACCTTTTTTATATAATATATTATACGCGTTTTAATCTGAGGAGCATCGATTACTGTACTTACTCGATTAAATTTATCGATATTCATGCTTCGATGAATTTTATTACTGCAATAATACATCGATAAAAATTGGACCCTTTAATTATCATCCCACTTAGGTATTCGTTGGGAATTTTCCAAATTGATCACTTTGTTTAATTCTCGTGAATTAATTATAATTAGCAAAGTCTGGTAAAGAATGTTTTAAAAGTTATTTTAGAATTATAAAAAATAAACAAAAAATCTAGATCATCTTATAGATACTTAGAAAAAGTAAACATTTTATAAATCTAAAACTAAAAATATAAGGTTTTTAGTAAAAGATTTAAAAATGAAACTCCGTCGCGTTAGATGTCAGCTCAGCCTAACTAATATTCCCTTGAACGCCTGCAGCAAACCTAATTAAGCCCGTGAAAGCACGATTTCAGGTCGCGGCTTCAGAATTATCTACACAGTCGTTTCCCTTTATGGAGTGAGCAGAGTCGGTATAATCAGACCTAGTTTCTTGAGCATATGAACTTTAACTAGCAACAAGAATATGCGAATTTTGAGACTACTAGAGTCTTAATTGAATTAAACAATTATTATAACACTAGCACTAGAATGCAATTGTTATACTGCAAAAGGGAATTTCTTAAAATGAACCTTATTATTTCCATTTTGTTATGAGAATTATTTAAAATTAAAATAGCTGAGTTTTTCAAGGAAACCGTCTGGAAAATTGACACTTTCTCGCCTAATTATGTCACATTTTCTATGCGTTATTGTTTTTCTTTAAGAACACGAGGGTGGAGGGCAAACGGGATTGAATTTGCCGCTGTGAGCGTTAGTGTAGCATAAGTTCAGTTGACTTATTTTTTGACAGCGACGGTTATTAATTTTGTGGAGAATTTACAACGATAGTGGTTCCATCTATTGAGTGCAAAAGTAAGAAAGAAAAGTGAAAATGTGATTGGAGGAAATATTGTATGGCTAACGGTATGAAAAACCAAAAATACTGTTTATCGTATGCTCGATAACATCCCGTGTCTTGCAACTTCTATCCAGCTCAGATACTGTTCGTATTGATCAATACATATGTATTTTCAAAACTGTGTAGCACAATACATACCAATAAAACCATTTCATGTTTGCTGCAGTAAATTAGTTGCACCGAATAAGAGTTAGCATTAATAAATTGTACCCAAAACGTATTCTTTTGCGACTAAAAACTTTAAACTGAAGGATATTTTTGTTATAGAATGTTTATTTTTTTTTACAAAAATATTCTTTTTACTTTTTTTATTGAATAATAATTTAAATAGAAAATTCGTAACTTTTCAGCGATGTTTGAGAAATATTACGATCGCATTCAAAAGACTAATGTAGAAACATCTATGTACCAATCCTTTTAAACAGTTTAAAAATTATAGCAGAAAATTAAATTTACAAGAGAGCAATATAAAAGACAAGAAGTTATGAAGGAGTATAATTTTAACCAATAAGAATGAAAAATGGCTGCCTATGTATCTCATTCACCACTCAACATCAATCTTAATAAATGTTAAGACCTTGTTGCCATTGAGAACAATTCATTCTTTTGAGAAGAATATTTATGTCAAATTATTAGCACTATACAATAAAATGAAATGATATTATAAAAATGTTACGGGGTCTGGAAATATCTCTAAGTACAGTGTGATTTTGATTTTAATTTCAGGGTTAGATACAGATTTTTTTTTTATATTACGTAATGTTATGAATCTTGACATTTTCGTCTAGTATATGACTTAATAGGACTAATGTTATAACGTGGTGAAAATGGGCTATCACTGTTAAAAAGACTTCGTCAAGTATGTATGAAGGTAAATTTTATTTTTAATCTATATTAATAAAGAGGTTAATGTAGTAATATTATAATCAAATAAAAACATAGTAGGTATTATTTTTTTGATGCCTTAAGATAGCATTTTTATTATTATTACTTTTTTTAAGGTGTAAATATTTTAGTTTTTTGTTAAGTATTTATATTTTAAGTTGTATATATTTATTAAATTTAAATTCTTATTAATATGTTATTAAAATAGTTTTTGACCTATAATGAGATCTAGGAAACTAAACAAATCGCAACAAATACCAATTTCTGACAAACAACAAAAGCAAAATGCTTTTCTCAGCCCAAAAGAAAGAAGACATTTGATCAATATAACAGAATATTCTACAAGGATAAATCTATCAAGGAAAATCCAGTCAGCAGTTCGTAGGAAAACGCAGACGTAACGAAATGGAACTGTTACTTGCTAAATAGGTGCGTGGTCCAATTCAATTTGTTTTGGGGACAAAATGTTTCAAGTACTACGTATAACGTTTTGTTTTTTTTTAAGGGGGGAAAATCATTGAATGACTTCTCCCGCCTGGATGAGGCGGGAGGGAGTGTCAGACTCTTACTAACTTAAAACCACCCTGTTCCTACTCCTTCTCTTCGAACCGGAGCCCCGGCAACCCGTTAAGTCCTCCGCGGCTCCATATCGGCGTCAGTCTTATTGGGCCCCATCCGTGGTCTGGTGGCTCTTTGAAGCGCCCGCGAAATGCGACGCGCCGTATACTCGGGTAGTACGTACAACGTAGTGATGATATATGACTTCTCTGCATCACCCAAAGGTCAGACTGGGAGAAAATGCTTGCGGCATTAAGTCCACCTGATGTACACATTGTGCATGAAGCTTAAATAAATAAATAAATAAGTATATGAAACTCAACCAAATTATGAAAACAACTGTATTATGTATCTACCTGTGATCTACAATGAATAAATGAATTTGAATTTGAATATTTTACTTGATATCTGAAGAAAGTTTAAGATAACTTAATATTTTAAAAAATATATTTTGTGTTGTCATTGAATCTTTAAGTAAGATAACGTTATGTTTTTTCAATCCAATTTACGAATTATTTTTTTAATAAATCTTAATAATATACTTACTTTCTTATCGTTTGATTTCATATTTGATAGTTGACTTCATAACCATGTCATTAAAGCTACAGTATTGTATAAAATTCCGAAACAGAAATACAATGGAAACAATTAGATAGCGTACCTCTTTCTTATTTTGGAGATAAATCCATGTGGAAATATGTTATTAATTTTACGTCATGACTCCGAGTAGAAAGTCCAGTGGTTTTCAAAGTATCAACACAAACATTGTATTAGTGTATCAAGGTAATCGTCCCCAAATTACCTCAACGTTTTTAGTTCGCGTGCATTGATTGAAAGACTATATTTTTCGTTTTGTGTGGTGATTGGTTGGAGCTATCTCCATTCTTTTACTAAAACGTACCTTAAACCTAGTATTCATTTTTATAAACCTATGCATTATGCTGTTTCTGTAAGCACGTTTATTACATTTTGCCTTAGAAACTGTGATGTTATTGTAGACCTGTATCAATAAGTGTATCCAAATCAAACATATTTTGTGTAACATGTTGAGATCAACTTCAAATGATTGCAATATTAATCTACAATATTGAAACCGAAAATCCTTACCCATAATATTTTACCGTGCACAAGGATTGAAAGATCGTGCTTAACAGCCTTACTTGAGACTCGAATAAAAAGGCAACAAAATAAGGGTGCAAAAAATAAACATTTGAATACCACTGCCTTTGAACAAGGGTATATTTTTATACGCATTACAATTTCACCGTGATACGGGTTTCATTAAATCAAAAATGATATTTTAATAAATATGAGGAAGGAGCCTTTTTTTACATAGATATGTATTTATTTCCCTGCAAACAGGATTGTTTCTTTTTTTATTTCATTTATCATGAATCATTCATTTTGCTCCCAAGTAAATAAGGGTCTTATTCAATTTAGGGGCGTGTTATGTAATTCGTATTTTTATTATTGAGAGAAAAGAGCTTATGTTGTATTAGGTACATGAATTGATGTTTGTTTTTGTTTTGTTTACAAAAAATATATTATTTTGTATTGTAAAAATTACGATACGATGTTACTGCTTCAGTAGTAATGATGGCCCAGAAGAACTTAAGACGCCTACTTCTAATGCATAAGAGTGCGGTTTTGAAACCTACCAACGCAACGTACTTGTACCAATGCGACTTTTTCCGAGTTATACGTAATTTGTTCGATTATTTAGACACCACTGACAAACGGTGAAGGAAAACAACGTGAGGAAACCTGAACTTATAATTTCTAATAAAAAAATTTAATCGCCAACCCGCAATGAGCAACCATGGTGATTAATGTCCATACCTTCTCCGTGTGAAAAGAGGCTTTGCTCAGCAGTGGGTACTAATAGGCTGTCGATGATGATGATGACTGCTTAACTTTGAAAAGATGATATTTTGCAAAGATGAAAGTACAGAACAGTAGAATTATTCTAAGAATGATCCAGATTTCTTTAATTTCTTCTTATATTATCGTGGAGCAAATTTTAATAATGATTTCATAATGTGCCTTCTAAATACCTGTAAGGAACACGGCTTCGGTGCTTAGGGAAGAATTAATTATAATTTTAATTAACCTTATTATAATATGAGTAGAGAGCTCCGGGAAAATTATAAAGATTAAACAATAAATTTTAGTGATAAATTCATTATTAACGAAAATGTAAAACTTTGAGCTTTTGTACAAGACTTTTTGTAAATTAATTTTAAATGATTCCGAAATAATATTAATAAGCATTTCAATTTGAATAAATTAAGTCGAAGATTTTGTTTTGTTTATTATGATATTGTGCTTGGACTTCTTAAGCCCGTGCTTAGGTCTTGGGTTCGATTACAAATTGGAAAGATTTACTATCATTTTTATATTTGTCAATAATAAGTGATGGCCGTTTTTACCAATCACCCCTAAACCATGTCCTGACTAAGTGTTACTTAGCGGGAGCAACTAACTAAAAAATAAAAATCAAAATGTCGTTAAGTGTCACCTATGTTAGCTTAAGGGATTTAGATGAGGTTGGTAAGTTTCAGTGGCATAGGGCTACGTTCCACTTAACTTTCCAGCTTTTAAAAGTACCAAGTGCCACAAAACAATCAACTTGATCTCACGCCAAAATCATGTTCACATTTTATTAAAACTGAGGTCGCTACGTCGCCTTAGTACATAAGCCTATAACAAACTTCGTGTCAACCAATATTTGCATTTATACTTAAATCCTCACGTAAGTATATGCGCCATGACAGACGAGTGGGGTAGCCACGATTTTATACAGAAATAAATGGACGACATTTTAGCCTGGTCCGGTAAGCCTGTTTCGGCTACCGAACTAAGCTTCGAAACCAACAGACATAATTCTTGACAATTTATCATTGTGAAATATCCTGTTTTAGATGTATGGATGGTCACTGTATGTTATCCGCGGGAATTATTTACTCGTGTACACTCATGATTCTCTCTTAGAGATATGAGTTACTAGCATCTGTTAGCGGCTTAAAATGTCGTGGTGGCCCGGAGGTTTAAGACGCCCGCTTCTCATGCATGAGGGTGCGGGTTCAAAACCTACCAAAGGCAAGTACCAATGTGACTTTTTCCGAGTTAATATGTACTTTCTGAGATTATTCAGACACCACTGACAAGCGGTGAAGGAAAACATCGTGAGGAAACCTGGGCTTATAAGTAATTTCTAATTATAAGTTTGTAATCGCCAACCTGCATTGAGCAAGCGTGGTGATTAATGCTCAAACCTTCTCCGTGTGAGAAGAGGCTTTGCTCAGCAATGGGCATTTATAGGCTGTTGATGAGTGTTAGCGGCTTTGCACGCGTTTTTGTGGAACAAAAAGTGGCATAATGTATTATTCCAAAGTATAATCTATTCTTGCTCCATATCTCGATTAAGCCGTTTTCACGTGATGAAGCAACAAAAAAACAAACAAACTTTCGCAAATATAATCAGGATAGTGGCTTTTGAATTACTTAGTCTTTATCAAGAGATATTCTACGGTAACGAATGTCGTCAGAATTGATTCAGTATCTACTATAGGGCTCCTCCCCTTTAGATGATAGTGTGATACTATGTAGCCTATATGTTGACCCGACCTGTTAGTAATATTCATGCAAAATTCATTTATTCATTTCAATTCATCATAGACATACAGACAAACAGACAAAAATTCTAAAAACCATATTTTTGGCTTCGGTATTGATTGTAGTATGCCCCAAATACTTAAAAAAAATCAATGTACAGTTTTGACTTTTTTACTATTTTATTACATGTATGTATAAATAGATGAATCCTTACTATTATAAATGGGAAAGTGAGTTTGTTTGTTTGTTGGTTTGTTCAGCTTTCACGCCATATCTTCTAAACCGATTGCTTTGAATTTTTGTAGACGTAAAGTTAGAAGTCTGGATTAAATAATAGGGTACTTTTTATCCCGGAAAATTTTGATATTCCCGAGGGAAAACAAAACAATTGGTATAAATGACGCTGTGTGTATTGATATATGTCACATAGGCTACTTTTATCCTTTTGTGACGCGAGCGAAGCCGCGGGTAAAAGCTAGTAATTGAATAAATAATATCAATTGGCAATTGTAGCCACATTTGTCAGCATGATAGAACCATTCTAGTTCAATAACAGCAAGATAATATTACAACTCAAAATAGTTAGGTTCGTAATTTCAATTCATCTTGAACGGTAAACTTGTTTATATTTCGGTGGGCGCTGGAGTCGCAAATTGAGGTAGTCTAGTGTCCTTGGGGCCTACCCGATAGATTATTGAGTAAGTACACGTCTTGTTAAGGGTGTAATAAGTATCAATATGTAAGACATGTTCTACTGATTACTTGATCCTGTGGCTGTTGGTGGCAAGTACGTGTGTGGGTTCAGGCCGTTGACCTTGAAGTATGTGAAAAAATACGAGGAATTGAGTTTTCCATTTTTGTTTTTATTGATAAGTGACGCAGTAAGGTCGAGCTGTTTTTATAATCACTTTAAAAATTGCCAATTTGCCTTAAAATCCATTAATGTTAATAGGGATGATGACAGGGTATGAAAATTACAAATCTGATTCGTCCGCTAGTTAGATAGATAATGAAAAAATATTAGACACATATTTTTATTTTGTCGTATAACAAAACAATAGTTAGATAAAACGAATCAAATTTTAAGGGTGGGAGCTAAAACGTCATTACTACGTATAAAACGTCCAAAGAAGTGACGTCACACGATAAACGATAATCAAATCAATATATCGTCGAAAGTATTTGTTTCTGTAAGAAATTAAAAAATACGTGTTTAATATTTTAAAATAATCTACCAGACGGATGTTGAAATAAAAACTAGTCATTTAGCCTACTGCCAACCCAAATTTGAGACCGAACTAAGAATTGACTGCACGGTTGGTGCGGTGGCTGGGCAACCGGCTGCCGTGCAACGTGTCGCGGGTTCGATTCCCGCACGGAACAACACTTTGTGTGATCCACAAATTGTTGTTTCGGGTCTGGGTGTGGTGTGTATGTGAACTTGTATGTTTGTAAACGCACCCACAACACAGGAGATAATCCTAGTGTGGGGCAAGGTTTTAAAAAAAAAAAAATGGTAAGCTTCAGTAGTGTCACGTTCAACATGTACTCCTCATGCTAATATGGTAGTTTTCCTTCATAAAGCTACACTTAGTTTCCTAGCCTTTTTGGTCTGAATAAATTCCTTCTAATATTAGCTCTTAACTAAAACTTAAAGCTCAGCGGAGAACAATTTAATTGAAAGTTCTCTTCGAAACCCGGTCTTGAGTGAAAGAAAAACATTACCCTCTTTGTTTGCTATCCGGGTAAGTTATTAAAGTTAGTTCAAGTTATTGTTTTAATAGACAAGTGAAAGTGTGTAATGGCATTAGCTGATACCTGGCACCCTTGAGTAGGATAGAAACATAACATAACATCACGCCTTTTATCCTCGAAGGGGTAGGCAGAGGTGCACATTATACCATTGTACAATGTAACACCCACTTTTCACTATTTATGTTATGAGTCCTATGTAATAGGGAGTGAGCCTATTGCCATATACCGGGCACAGTTCCAGACTCCGTGCTACTACTGAGAATTTTTAAAAACCCAGTAATACGTTGCCCGACCCGGGAATCGAACCCGAGACCCCTTGCTCGGCAGTCGCAATTGCGACCACTCGGCCAACGAGGTAGTCAGAATATAATATAGGATAGAAACTCAAAGAATATTTTACAAAGATCAAATTTTACTGTATTATTTTTACCATATACCGGGCATAATTCAGACCATGTGCTACTATCAATTTTTTTAAATCCAGTATTACTTTGCCCGACCCGGGAATCGAACCTGAGACTTGAGAACTTAATTACCAATTACTGAATTAACAACATAAGTGAAGACAGAGGATAAAGGAACATAAGAGATACTCTTTGAGGTTTTAGTCACCAAAGCAATAACAGTTATAACTGATTTTAACAAGGTTTTACCAAAATAAATTTACACAAATTAACTATTTGTGGGACCTGAGCGTCATGCTTGCTACTGCCGTTAACCTGTCAGTCACAGACAAAAGTAATTTATAGCTACACAATAAAAATCCCAATTTTTTCATGTCAACGTAAAATTTTCGTGTAATGTAGCAGTACACCTTTTGTACCGGTCGTAAATTGCATAATTAAGAGAACCTTTCGTTATTAATTAGTCGTAAACATCCGACAACCCTTTCCTTTCCATATTGCGAAAAATAAGAGAACACAAGATTAACACTCCTGCTTTGTGAATGGATTGAGGTCAACACAATTTCAGAGCTTTTTACGACCACACAATAATTATGAGGTTCCCCTAAAATGTTTGAAACTCCTTCACGAAACAGAGCACGCTGTACATCCTACACAATTATGTAACTTCGTGCATTACGTCGAAAGCAATTCAGCGGAACGAATTGTATGAAGCCTTCCGACACGCACTTGACCGACATTTGCGAGGCAAATGTGGAATTTACGACCTTTCGCAAATAAGCAGGCATTAGACAGTATTTTGAAGGGACCAATTTAGATTCTGAGACCTCTATGGGGCTTTTGTTTCATGTGGAATTAGTTAGAGTTATTTTGGTTGTCGAATATTTCGAATAGTTGAGTGATTATACGTGGCTGATGTTATATCAGGCCATAGATATTGATTTAAACCAATTTTTGAGTTATACCGGCGTTGTATAAACATTTTCTCCTGTGTCGTGGGTGCATTTACAAACATACATTATCACATACACATGACACCCAGACCCGGGACAACAGTCTGTGGATCACACAAAGAGTTGTTCCGTGCGGGAATCGAATTCACGACACGTTGCGCGGCAGCCAGTTGCCCAGCTACCGCGCCAACCGTGCAGTTAAAATGTTACATTATTATTGTGTAATGCTCTGATATCCAACGATGGCAGTGGGTTCTAAAAAGAAGTAAAAATATATCTCAGTTTTTATCTACGAAAAATAACTCAGCTTAGAGATGTATGCTGTTGGTATACTTAATGAATCAACACTTTTTCACCAATATCGCTAATGTTCTCGAACGCAGTCTAATTGCGAAGACAGTCCCCATTTGTCATGTAAACGAGTCGGTAAAAAATACAAAATTGAACATCGTTTTACATAACGAGGTGTATTAATGACAGTAACATTGATTTATACGTGTAATTTCTAAACTTTTGGTACTTATAAATGTTTCAATGTATTCTTAGTGTCTTCAAGATGATTTTTTCGACCAAAATTCTAAGATTTTACTATGTTCTGTATGACCTACGAAGTCTTGAGTAGGGTTGAAATACACATTGAGCGATGCGTGGTAGCTTTGTAGGGACAGGTTACTACCTTTTCGCCGCCCAGCTATACTAAACACGATGTGTCGCCGTACGCCAACGTATAAATGTATAATAAATGTATAGTACGAAAGTAGGGATGGCGGTAACATCATGTCGATAATGAAAAAAAATATGTGTAAATTTAAATTGGTACTCAAATTTACAATTAAAAATACAAACTGTTAAGTTATAATGGTAATTTGTTTTATTTTATGAACATTTATACTAAGAAAAATGGGTATCCGTTATCAGAGATGAAGATACATGCATAGAGTTGCTAGAGATAATAATAATAATTCGTAACATTAGCCACTTCACTATTCATTTCATAACGTAGTCTGTTTACTTCATATCAAGTCATTGGCGTTCAAAGCACGATACATTTCGTAAGGAATAGTTGTCTATGCTTTTCTTTCTTTCTATCGAGTTTGGTTTGCTTTTGGTTTTAGTTTACATTTAAAATCTAACGTCAGGTCACGATCAGGAACATTGTTTGTAGTGATTAAAAGTGGCAACATATGTGTAGTTTTGGAAATGAAAGTCGGAATCAGGTTCCACACCTTGTAACAGCCGCAACAACTCATCCGAATCATATTCGGTCATTTTGCACTGCACTGGGAAAGAAAAATGTGCGTGCACGCGTCGCCCGGAACTATGACACAATGACCTTGACGCCTAAGCGCTTACGACGTCACAGGTTTACTTCTATTGAAGTTGACGGCGCTAGTGTCACTCGACATCTTGCCATTACTTAGAGATGGGTCTAGCAATATCGAAAACCCTCAGTACATAATAATTAATTTTAATGAAATGATTTGATAGGTAGATGTACATTAATTTTGAAACGCATTGTAATACGTTATTTACTGACCGGAATTTCTTTTTATTCATAGAATTCAAAAAACTATTGGATGGAAAAGAAAACAAATATTATAGTAAATAAAGATTCTAATGAATGCCCCTTACGCGTCACATCACTGGCCTACTTGATATGAAGTCGTTGGCGTGCGGGATATAAAATTATTTGAAACCTTTTATGTTTTACCTTTTTAAAACAGAAAATAGTCTGTTTTGCATGAGAAAAAATAGTTCGTCGTGTCCATATTACAAAATTACAAAGAAACAAATGTTTTATGTATCGTAAATGTATTTTTTATAGTAGGTAGATACAATGAACTTCTATAGAAGTAGTGGCGTGGACGGCACGAAAATCCTGAACTTCTATAGAAGTTGTTGGCGGCGAAAAGGTTAAAGATCTTCAAACAGCTCAGACAACGATCCATATTGTGACATGGGCAATGGGCATAAAGTCTGGACTTGAAAAATACGTGTGACTTCACAGAGTTGTTTTTATATTTCTAAGAAATCTTCACTAATGAAATTTTTTGTCTCTATAATACGAGAATTTGATGACTTATCGTTTGAGTTGAAAGCAATTTATTTCTTTTGGTCTATTTAGGTAAGTAATCTCCAATTAACTTTAGTCAAGTTCACCGCGTAATAATATTGTATAATACTTGAGATGGTTATATAATAACATAATTATGCCGACATATTTACAACTTAAAATTAACTAAAACAGTGAATAAAAAATAGATAAAAAAATTAAAAAGAGGTATTCTTTTTAAATTTTTTTTATCAGATAAGCACCAAAGAATTCGTCCGCATCACTGTCACTGGGGACCGTTCCTAGAAGACTAGCAGCATTGCCATAAATGGCAATGTGTACTAATTTTATTATTTACATAAGTAATATAGTTATAATGCAATCAAGCTAACTGAGTAAAGAAAGTGTTGAGATAGATACAAATATGTAGACAAGTAAAATTTTTCTAAAGGAAGCTACTGTTTTCCTAAGAGATAAGTGATTACATCAAAATTTTCGTGAGACATACTAAATTAATTATTATATTTTCGGCTCACTGACGTAACTGTTTGATGAGGAACTCGATTGTCGAGCTGCTACTGACGTGCAGTAGCACCGCGACAGTCGACGCGTTGCGGATGGCGGAATGCTGCTCATTAATATGAGCCTCTAGGATGGCTTGAATCTAGTCGAGTTCCTCGTCAAACAATTATGTGAGTAAGCCGAAAACATAATAATTAAGACAAGTGATTTGTGCTTTTCCTAAGAATCTCTTTATTTTTCTTACTGTCGGAGACTATATTTATCTTTATTATAAACCCAATACTTCTAAGATGAATTGTATCCCCACAATGGGCTTTTTTACTCTTAGCTTTAGGTACTCCACAAAAATAATAATAAAATTCGAAATTGTAACAATATCAAGAGAATAGCTTATTTTATTCTTCTCTCCGTGTGAAATGACACTAAACACGTCCAATTTTCTTTATATCAACATCAATATGGAAATGTATACTTTTATCGTATTCCATACGGTATAAATACTTCAGTAGGACTATACACAAGATATGAAAAATAAACTCGCTTAATTTGTTTTTGTTAGCGATATTTTTTGTGACAATAATGGTTAGATTAAGGTCTTCTAAATGTGCCAACATCGTAGGTCTCAAAGCTGTTATTATTTTGTTCTTTTTCATTTATAGTTTCCTTGTGGTAAAGAAAATAATCATGAAGTTGATTTTTATATCACACTCTTATCAAAACTATACTGGGTATAAATTATTATGTTTTCGGCTTACTCACGTAATAATTTGACGAGGAACTTGACTAGTCTCAAGCCATGCTAGAGGCTTAAAGTCATGAGCAGTATTTCGCGACCCGCGACGCGGCGACTGTCGCGCTGCTACTGGCTACTCGAGTCTGCGGGCCCAGCGCGCCCTCTGCCGTGTTTCACGCGCACTTTCTTCCATTCGTGGTATCGGTGACGGCGGCGCCGTTGGTATTGTTGGGTTCGAATCCCGGGTCGACGCAAAAACAGTGTTACATCCTCGTCAAATTATTGCGTGAGTAAGCCGAAAACCTAATAATTTATTCAGTATGTCTCACGAAAGTAACAATACAAATGTAGTGGGTATGTTAAAATATTCTTTACTATCTATTGTCACTAGTTTTGCTTGCAATCCTGTGGAATAAAAACTGGCTTAAGTGTTATTTTACGCCTGTCCCAAATTACATCTCGATTACTTCAGCCATTTTGTCGTGAAGAAGTAAAACACAAATGAACTTTCGGACTTTCACAGTTATAATATTAGTAGGATAGTTATTGACTGCCTCGTTGGCCAAGTGGTCGCAAGTGCGACTACCAGGCAAGGGGTCTCGGGATCGATTCCCGGGTCGGGCAAAGTATTACTGGGTTTAAAAAAAAAACTCAGTAGTAGCGCGGAGTCTGGAATTGTGACCGGTATATGTATGGCAATAGGCTCACTCCCTATTACATGGGACTCATAACATAAATAGTGAAAAGTGGGTGTTACTTCTGTGTGCACCTCTGCCTACCCCTTCGGGGATAAATGTGATGTTATGTTAGGATAGTTATAACATACCCAAATTACGTAATACAAGTCTATGTCCCACAAGTCTAATGTATCTTTTGTGGCAGCATCAATGCTATTTTCGTTAACGAATCAAATCTTATAATTTATTCTTCACCCTGCCTAAAAAGCGTCAAGATCAAGTTTAGAAGAAAGTATTGGATTGGTCCTACTCATGCCAAATTCAAGACTTTTCCTGACCTTAACCGAATCAAATTAGGGCTGTAGAGGTCAAGAGCCCTTTGATTATCTTGATTCGTATCGCTAATCAAAACTGTGGTATTGAAATTAGATTTCAAAATATACCGATGAAGTGTCTCGACTTCAATATCGATGAGGGGACAGATGGAACGACTGTAGCTACTGGTATATAAATATTTAGGCTTCTAGAGTATTGAAATGTAAACCAAAAAAAAGTTGAATGTGAACTAATATACAGAAGGACATAATAATACCTCTATAGTGCCAAATTAAAAGTACCCTTAACCGACGAACATGCATGAAAAGAAGATGACTTGATACTTGATGATATTTTAATTAAATGAATATTATTATCTCCTTTTCATAACAAGTAGTATATTTAACTTTCAATTCTACATTAAAACTTTATTTTTAAATATTGTTTAAAGTCCGTTCGCATGGCAAATACAAATTAAGTTAAGCAGGGAAACCTATTAGCCTTACTAAACTGTATTACAGTCTTTATTTGTATGTATCGCTGTTGGTTTTCTAAATAAATTAATAAAATAAAAAAAAATACTGTGATGACTGTTGATGAAGCAAAAGAGGTATGTAAGAATCGTAGTAATTGGCGTTCCATAGTCTCTGCCTACCCCCATGGGAGACAGGCGTGAAGTTTTGTATGTTTGCATGGTATGTAAGGTTTTCGCCTATAAAGGATGATAATTATGTCCATCGCTCTTTATGACTCAGCAGCCGGAAAAATCAGGATTTTTACTGCTGTTTATATATCTGTCGAGGTGACCCGAAGGTTTAGTATGCTCGATTCTCATGCATTTGCGATAGAACGGGTTAGAAACCTATCGACGGCAAGTACTAATGTGACTTTTTCACAGTTATATGTACTTTCTACGATTATTAATTAGACACCACTGACAAACGGTAATGGAAAACATCACGTGAGGAAACCTCGGCTTATAACTTCTAATTATAAGTTTGAAATCTGCAACCCGCATTGAGCAGACGTGGTTATTAATGATAAAACCTTCTTCGTGTGAGAAGAGGCTTTGCTCAGCAGTGGGCATGTGTAGGCTATTGATGTATGATGATGATATATGTATGACTAAAACGTCAACAAGATTTTCGACCATATAAGTAAGCCAGACACTTCTGCCAAGCTTTTTCGGGGATAGCATGATATTTTATGTATAAGAATACTCCTTCAGGGATGCTTACAGGCTTTTGTAAGGCTATGCTAGGTCCAAGCGAATTTTAGTCACGTTTGCTCAAATCTCATCTTGTATTTTCGTATGTGCGGGATTGTGTTCTTATTTCGTTTAAACTCGAGCTATTGTTGTGAAAACCTAGTTCTTTAAATGTATTATGTGTGGTAAATGTTTGTGGCATTTTTTAAAAGATAACTAGTTCTTTTTTATATTATTGGGCTGACGTTTGACCACTATCGCGCCTGGTGGTGAGCGATGATGCGGTTTACCATGGAGCACGTCGACGCATAAGCAACCTATTCATTCGGGCCTTGAAGATATCCAGGTTATACGCTTCAGAAAACACAAACTTTGGTAAAGAATTTCTCTCGCGGAAACGCAGGCACAAGCTAATAACTCAATGAGTGATAAAACGTGAGTATAGAAAAATTATCTGCACCTCTAATTATTTATCAAGCGTGGGCTAGTCTGCGATGATTCCCTTACAGACACCCACTAAGACTATGTTTCATGAAAGGTAGTTATTATTATTAATAGATATACTTAGGAACTATAGTTTTAAACTTTCAGTCAGTAAAACGCATGACTTTATATCGTGTAAGTGTGATACATCACAATCATTATAATACTGATCTCGTTTCCTCCAAGGACGTGAATGCAATGCATCTCAAAGCGTCTCACAGTGCTGCTAAAGACGCGCCAATTCTATCGCAATTTGCTCGAAACAACAAAGGATAGACGTCATTTGGAATTTAAAGAAATATGTAAATACTTGCGTAGTTTTCTTTGCAATTTATTTATAATACTTTGTAGGAGTTTTAAAATAATCGATGTTTTTCATTCATTTGTTGTAAATACGTAAACTGCTGTTTGTAGAAAGGTCAGAAGTGGTGGTTATTATGAACAAGAGGACTGAAGTTTGATGCCTTTTTTGAAGAGGGAAATCATTCAATAACTTCTCCCGCTTGGGTCAGGCGAGAGGGAGTGTCAGACTCTTACTGACTAAAAACCACTTCCGTAAAACGTTCCTACTCCTGTACTTCGAGCTGGAGCCCCGGCAACCCGTTAAGCGATCCGCGCCACCGTAAGTTTGATGCCAGGGACGTGTAAAATTTTATAATATATTGACTTTTAAAACTAGTTTAAAAATCATACTATTAGCACAGAATCTGAATAATAATGAATTCTTTTAATTTTACCACTTTGGTGTTATGACATTACGAAAAAAATGGATTTTAATAAACCTTTTTTTTTTCATTCTCCAGTAAAAATAACGGTCAAGTGCCTACATACGTAGCAGTGAGACGCGCATCACTAGTTCCATTTTGTAAATACTTTATAAATGTAAAAACTGAAATACCCCTTGCATTTTAAAAAGTGCAGGTTTTACTAGGGTTGGCCAATAATTAAATAGTGCAGTTTCAATTGAATTGAACTGTGATACCTATATTTATAAGTCGTGTATGTATCAGTTGAAAGTTTTGATATCGGTTTAGTAATAAATATATAAAGTAGACTTATATAAAGTGGAGTAAGATCTATTGATCTTACTCATAATAAATAATGAGCCATTTTTATTCATGTTATTTTTAAGTCGAAATAGTCAATAGGTTCGGATAAGTAATATCATGTCTATACGTCAAAGTACTGACAGGTTACAGATTAAAATTCAGTTGAAATATTTTACCAAAGTAACGTTACGAAATATAAAACTGGGTCAGTTATACATTAACAAACAAAAAGTCCCACGATTCCATTTCCCATCACAAACGCTGGCACACAACACAAAATTTACAACTTTCTCAATATAATTCCTTAGGAATCGGTCAAAAGAATAGAAACGTTAACTTTTTTGCATATTCGAGGGCAAGTTTTCTCCCTTTGTGCAAGTTCGTGGGCTCTTTTCTTCGTCTGATGAATAATTCATGTCTGAACTACATTGAGATGAAATAGTTTTTCTGTCAATCACGCTGATGGTTGTTTGATTTGGATAAGTTAATGCAGATCAGGTTCTGATCGATATTCATTTATATTGACGTAAGAGGGAGCAACAAATCAAATTGAAACTTAATGAATATTGTAACATTGAAGATTACATCACCAATAACCTCTATACAATTTGAAATAACAACCAAATCACACAATTTTAAGTCATGAATCAAAACCCCACTTTTTATAAAAAGATCCTGTACATCAAGTCCCCTTCAAATATAATCTCATATTGCTACACGAAATGAAACATTGTCCAAACAATCCTGTCATAGTAATACAACCCTAAACTGTCAACATTCGAGTACAAAAGCAAAAAATATTGCGTTATAGTTGTGCTACGTCAAAATCAACATTTTGAGGTTACCCGCCATTGTATACTTGCGCTCACAAGTGGTTTCAGCGACGTACACTGGAGCGCCGTTATACAAGGGAGCGCAAAACTCGACTTTTTTATTTTAAGTATTGTTAATTTATGTTATATCATGTTAATAAATTTTAACCGACTTCAAAATAAGAAGGAGGTTCTCAGTGTGCCCTGTATGTATGAACATTATGTTTGTCCGCGATTATGTCGCGATTAGCTGAACCGATCCTAATACGGTAACCAGAAAAGGGTTTGTTACAAGTAAGGTCAGGTTTAAGTATATCAATCGACTTCAAGGAAAAGGAGATTGTTTTAAGGGGTGAAAATCATCGAATGACTGCTCCCGCCTGGGTGAGGCGGAAGGGAGTGTCAGACCCTTACTGACTAAAATCCACCCCGTTCCTTCTCCTGCATGTCGAGCCGGAGAACCGGTTACACGTTAGGTTCTCCGCGACAAGGAAAAGGAGATTGGGGCCGTTTATTAACCTAGTTTAAAAGTAATAATTTTAAGTATTGTTGATCTCTTTCTAATGTAAATTTTTATTTGAGAATATTACTTATTATTTCATACGTGCAATCCTGTATTTTCCCGTTCCCGTAAGATTATCGGGAAGTCCTTGGATCTATCAGTAACCGAAATTAGCAGAGGATTTGCCTTCAACAGTTTTCTATTGGCCAATGGAAAAGTGGTGTATCTACACCAATGAAATATTTACTAAATTTCACACATTTTTTAACTTGTACACAACTCTCGCTAGGTGCTTTGTCAGGCAATTTTTTTTAAAACTTTGCTCCAAATTAGGATTTTCTCTTATGTCATGACTGCATTTACAAACATATAATATCACATACACATGACACCCAGACCCTAAACAACAATTTGTGGATCACACAAAGAGTTGCACCGTACGGGAATCGAACCACAGCGCCAATCGTGCAGTCAATAAATAACTCTTAGCTGAGAGATGGTTTAGGGGTTGTTGGTAAAACGGGTATAATTGTATCTCCAATGTTTATCGGCGTTCCAGTGTGCGTCGCTAATACATTTCAGTTGCTGTCACCAGCAGTAATGTTGACAGTGTTATTAATTGTCACAGCTATGACTAGGCTTTCCGCTTGTCTATTGTTTTGCATGAGACATTTTTAATGTGTTCTCTTTCAATTTTGTTTGTCGTTTTCTGTTTTAGCTGTCATTGTTTGACTGTTGTTGTTAGTTTGTGGTCGTAAAATTCGTGAAGAATACCACGTTTTTGTTTATTATTACAGTTTGGTTTGTAGTTTTACGGTGATGGATTACGAAAAACGATATTTTTTCTTATAATCTTATACCTACTGCCTTTTATACCTACTTTTCGATATTTGTACAACATTATAACTCTGCTTGCTTTTCTGAGGCCAATGGGCTCGATATCGATTGACAGTTAATATCTGTATATAACTCATATTAAAAAGAATGAATTGAAAATGCTAATTTGTAATCCCCAAATGGCTGGTAGCGCATTTGTAACTCCACTGGTGTTATCATGAGCGGCGGCGTTTGCTTACTATGTGATCTATCTGCTCGTTTACCGGCTTATTCCACAAAAAATTCCGGTATCCAGTTTCTTTATATATATAATTCTGCTGTATGTGTGTATGTCATTGAACTCCTCCTAAACGGCTTGACCGATTTAAATGATTTTTTCTGTATACGTTTGAGTGGCGCCCTGGATGGTTTAAATTCACAAATCAGTCAGGCAGATGGCACTGTTGGTCTATCCTTTCATACTTTATTTAATACCCTAATCGCTTGAAATATCATATGCAGTACAACGTCTGTCGGGTCCGCTAGTATGCTTATATAACAGATTTCATATTCCTACAGTTTCATATATCAAGACATTCATGTCAATGACCCAAGATTATGTGGGTAGACACAGAGGTCTAACCACGTATTTGTTCATTGTATAGGTACAGAAATAGCTAATCTTAAATAGGGAGACCTGTTAGACCCTAAATATTTCGTCTTTGATGTGGATATTACGAGTACAAAGGTTAGGGACTTCTTGAATGCTATAAGTCTTCAAAGAATTGAAGTTGTGTAAAGGTTCAATTTGTGTGTATAAATATAAAATACATACGATACAAAGAACTGAAGATCGAGCTTGTTCTCACATCATTGGAGTTCTATGACCTCTGAGACCTCTGTTCATCAGTGGACGCTGATGTGAAGCTAAGTACATTATAATGTATTTTATGTTGTTTAATTCTTAAGTCCATTGCGGAACAAAGAAGAATTAATTGTCCCCATGAAGGAGGATTTGCTATATCCACGATTTGTTGGTGATTTCAAGAGGTAGGTCACCAAATAAAGATGTTGATGCTGCTGCCTGCCTTTAAGTGTCTGGTCACAGTTTTAAGAAATACCAATAAATCAATGTCATGTACCTTTTCTCAATTTCATGTTAGTACCTTTAGTTAAAAGGAAAATCAGATGTATAAATAAATTTTATGAATAGTGAAAAGTGGGTGTTACATTGTATAGTGGTATAATGTGCATCTCTGCGATAGATTGGCGATATATTAAAGAAGGGCCACATTAAAAGTACCCTTAACCGACGAGCATGCATGAAAAGATTGATGACTGTTAATGAAGCGAAAGAGGTATGTAAGAATCGTAGTAACTGGCGTTCCTTAGTCTCTGCCTACCCTCATGGGAGACAGGCGTGAAGTTATGTATGTCTGCCTACCCTTTCGAGAATAAAAGGCGTGATGTTATGTTATGTTATGTTATGTATACTATGTCGTTTTCAGTGGAAACCTTTAGTTAACTGAAAAGTTTTTCCAAAAACGTAAAATGGTAAATCTTTGGGAAGGTTCAAAAATAATACGAAGGATCAAGCTTCAAGTTTCATTTCACAGTCCGTTGAACGACATCACAAAGCCAGAAGAACTTAACGGGAATTATTATTGCTGAAAAGTGGAAGAATAAAGGAAACAACTCTGTCTTCCAGAAAGTTCACGTACGTATCATAAAAACTTGCTCATAGACTTTCGACTTTCTATATAAACGAAAGAGAAATTAATTTTGGTATTTTATTGAAGTATATTTTGGAAGATTTTCTTTGTTTATAACCAAAACCAATACCAGGCCTATAATAATTCGTTATAGCTGTAGTATTGGTTTTCTATGACAAAATTCAGAATCTGAATTTGACTTTGGTTTTTGTACACGTAACCTATTCTAATAAAAAAGAGGAACAATGTAATCTATAGAGAATTTCTTTAAAGGGGGTAAATCATCGAAAGACTG
Organism: Spodoptera littoralis; assembly: GCA_902850265.1. Lineage (NCBI taxonomy): Eukaryota > Metazoa > Arthropoda > Insecta > Lepidoptera > Noctuidae > Spodoptera > Spodoptera littoralis. Next base: position 13,577,658 of record LR824542.2, read on the forward strand.
CTCCCACCTGGGTGAGGCGGGAGGGAGTGTCAGACTCTTACTGACTAAAACCACCCTGTTCCTTCTCCTGCACGTAGAGCCGGAGCCCCGGTAACCTGTTAGGTTCTCCGCGACAATCTATAGACAATATACATAGAATTTACTTTATAAACTTCATTGTTTCCACAACATATAAAAAAATATGTTAAAGTTATTGTAGACCTGTAACAAAATATGTTAAAATTATAAAGAAATTCTTATAAAGAATACTCATTTCATAAACCTTAAGTTGTCACAAATAACCGTTTAATATCTCCAGAACTCTTAATGGTCGTCGGGGGACAAACTGTAGAATATCCTAAAGCTTGTTTAATATTAGGTAGCTATGTCTTATTCTAAAGAGAAAACAAAATTAAAGTCATATTTTTAATCTTGTTTAAATAGATAATTGGGTCAAACACCACTACTACCTCTAAGTTGAACTAAAATACAAGCTATAAAAAAATGAAAATAAAATCTATAAGCAATTTAAAGCATTTTAAAGTAGTTGCGATAATTATTTTGGGCTCTCAGATTATAATATAATTATTTGTTACTAAGTATTATATTTATTATCAGCATTATCTTACTAGGTTAGGTTCTTAATAAATAGCTATGTTTGCAATTTAAACACTAAATCACTGAAAATAACATCGATACTATCTAATACCAATAATCAAAATTTGGCATATAGAAGCAACAATGAGCAATGATCATCATTCAATCATTGATAGCCATTCTCGTCGCATAAACAGTGTGATAATTACGGCTATAATTAGCCGCTTAACCCGGACGGCCATTTTGGCTAATATCCGGACTGATGATAAAATCAGTCGTTAGGATACATTACGTGACGTAATGGTTATGGAATTGTAACAAAGAAGGTTTGGGTCCAATCTTTACGTAATATTTTTAAAGTACGTGTATAAAGGGCTTTATAATAGAATGTGGATTAGTTTAATTATTATAGTTCCGTTTATTCAAAACGATTTTCTTTTTAATTAGGCCTCCACTTAGATTTTCTCCTGTGTCATGGATATGTTTACAAACATACAATTTCTCATACACATTACACGGAACAACAATCTATGGATAAAGAGTTGTTAAGTGCGGGAACCAAACCTGCGATACGTTGCGCGACAGGCGGTTGCCCAGTCACCGCGCCAATAGTGCAGTCTTGATTGAGGTTGAAGTGTTACTACTGATTATAAGGCATAAATACGAATTCGCAGTGTGATTGAAATATTATTGAATTTTTAGCTTGTCACAGCAAAGGTATGGAGTCTAGAGTTTGTGAAAAAGGTGTTTGGCAATCAGGTGGGCCTTTATATAAATGATAACGAGTTACAGTGTAAAAACGAATGTAGAGGTATTGTAAAGAGACTGCATTACCATGTCAAATTACAATTTTCCTTCAACCATCAAAAAAGTGTTGAAAATTCCACATCGGATCATTTATAAATAATGAAACAACTACTGAAAAATTCAACGCAACGTGGAAGTCTAGAATCATGTACCATTATTTATTGATGACCCGCAAAACGCTTGAAATGAGCGGAGCTCAGTAAAATATGAACTGTTTACACATTTTAATTTTAATACCTACGTTCCTACATTTTTGATCAAAACGACGGCAGAGCAAAAGGTCTTTGACTTGATTACCAAGGCTGACAAAATATTTCAACGTTCAACGATTACAAAGTTATATAGGGTGTAACCGAAAACGCAGACAATTTTTACAATTATATTCGTTTTTGTTTTCATCTCATTCATGCAACATCAGCCTTGAACAGTTTGTTACTAATATTTTTTTTTTTATGAGATAAGCCGGTAAACGGGCAAACTGATCACCTGATGGTAAGCCATCGGCGTCGCCCTTGGACGGCCGAAACACCAGAGGCTACACAAGTGCGTTACCGACCTTTTGGGAATTAGGAGTTTGAGGATTGTGGGGTTTCGGGGATTGGGGAGACTGGGAAAGGGGGTAATTGGGCATCAGGTAGCCTCACTCACACGACGAAACACAACTCAAGCGTTGTTTCACGTCTGTTTTCTGTGAGACCGTGGTATCACTCCGGCCGAGCCGGCCCATTCGTGCCGAAGCATGCCTCTTCTACACTTAAATAAAAGAACATTTTTAATACCTTCGTTTTTTATATTCAGTAAAACTCGTTGTTAACCTGTCTGCGTTTTCGGGAGCGTTCCGTTCACAATCTGTATGGTGAGTAGCATCACGGAACTGATATTGTACTCAATGTAATAATAAAGTAAAAATATACTCGAGCAATAAAAATATAAAAAACGAAGGTAATGTCGTGGTGGCTCGGAGGTTTAAGACGCCCACTTCTCATGCATGAGGATGCGGGTTCGAAACCTACCAACGGCAAGTACCAATGTGACATTTTTCCAAGTTATATGTGCTTTCTAAGATTATTTAGACACCACTGACAAACGGTGAAGGAAAAACATCGTGAGGAAACCTGGACTTATAATTTCTAATTATAAGGTTGAAATCGCCAACCTGCATTGAGCAAGCGTGGTGATTAATGCTCTAACCTTCTCCGTGTGAAAAGAGGCTTTGCTCAGCAGTGGGCATTTATAGGCTGTTGATGAATAAAAATATAGGTGCAAACTAGATGTTGCCTTAAGATTTAAAACGATCCCTTCGATTAATTAATTTGATGCTACTTGTACTTGTTTGTTAATAATAATTTAAAAGCTACGCACTCTTTGTTAATATTAATCTAGTTTCCAAAACTCAGCAGATGAGCTGTAGTTAAAGGCTGAAGGCCGGTCAAATCCAGTTAAATCGGCTTATCGTAAAAGTACTCTGGAGAAAATTTAAATTGAACTTACTTTAATAGAAACTGGATTTAGAAGAAAGATCAAAAACGGTTCAGCTTGATTTACATCTTCAAACAGTCCACAATTGCACGTTTCTAAATCTTTGTGAAATAGCCTTTATTTCAAGGTCGTTAAGATGCTATTAAACTCATAGTAGAAATAGTCTTTCTCTTTCTTTCATTTAATAGGTAGTATTTTGGTCGTGGGTATTAAGATTTAATCAATGTCGACGTACACAAAGCACCGCTAATTAGTTAGCGGCGCTACACATCGACACAACTATCATTTACACAATATACATGTGTGGGTAATTTCATATCAATAGATATGTATAGAAACATTCGTCTATCACACACATCTTGGTATTTAAAAATCATTTTTGTGTCGGTATACGCAATAATTTAGTAAATAAGTTTAAATAAAAACGAGGGTAAAGATAAAATTACTCATAACAAACTTTGAATAAATCGAAATCAAAAATAATGAACGATCGAGCTATACAATACCCATATAAATATAGTGCTTTCTCATTGTAATTTTATGTTACTGAATGATATAAAATATTTCGATGATCTCATCTACAGCGCGCTTGGCGCAATGGTTATCGCCTCCAATTGTCAAGTAAAGTGCCGCCGGATCGATTCCAACATTCACATCTTGTTTTAGAATTAATTTATCAAATATTTGATATTTGAAAATAGAAACAATTAAATCTTTTCTTTTTTTTTCCTTTCCTATTGTTCTAAATCTTATGTTAATTTTAATAGTAAATACTTTAGATTTATTTATACCTATAATATCTTTTATTTATATTTTAGTTCTAGTTATTTATTATTTAGAATAATCTCATTTGCTTCATGCATTTCAACCAACTTAAATAAGATAAAAACAGTAAAAAAGTAATTAACTGTGATTTCTTAATGGTTCGATACCTGAGTATATTTGCAATGTTTGTGGCGACCATAGAAATCTCGAGTCATTTTATTTTACACGCTTATGAAGTAACTACCGACTATTTAAAACATGTTTTTCAAATCACCCGACTTACAAAATAATTGCGTTCTTAGTTGTCAATTTATGAGGATTTCATAGTTTATTGCTACACTACTTATATTCGTGTGCAAAGTTATTTTTATTTTTACAAGATGTTCCAACACCTATCAACATTTAAAAAGGCTGAAACCATTGTTTTGCATGAGCAAAACATAACTAACAATAACTGAAATAGCAAGGCGTTTAATGATATCGGTGAGTAAATAAGATACTACGTTGATATTCTAAATAATATTTATTTCATTTTGTAACTCGACACACCTATCAATTTTTGCACTAGAATAAAATAATTATTGCAACTTATTATGAAGTTCAATATTATAAAGATATATTAATAATTTATTATTAATTGTATTGTAACTTGACTTGTTTTTGTTAGGAGTGTTTCTTTAAAACATATCTGGTTAGGGATTTTTATTCCTTACGCCACTACTTAATTATAAATTATTATTCTAACATTGTGTTTACTTATATTTATTATTATTTTTAAGTAACTTTAATTCCTGTAAAGTATTTCCTGGTATTTTAAATACTTATTTGTTTGGTATCAACAGAGGAGATCCATGCAGTTATGGGTGCACAGATATGCGGAGACCGGTGACGTTAAACATCGTCGACGTGGGCCTAAACCAAAGGCAAATTCATCGGCTCGGCACTACGACATCGTAGCCAGGCACATGGCTGATCCGTTCCTGCCAACCCGCACTACAGCGACAGCACTGAATGTTTTAATACAAACTGTACGGAGACACCTGCATTCTGGTTTAAGGTGCAGGAAGCCAGAGAAGAAAATATTGTTATCTGTGGTTCACCAGCAAAAGCGCTAAGAATTTGCTAAGGACTTTATTAATTTTGATTGGGCGAACAGTGTAATCATATTGAGCGACGAAAAGACTTTCAAGTCGGATAAGGATGGGCGTAAAATATTGTGAAGAAAAGATGGAGAAAGGTATACGAATTGCAACCTTCTGCCTTGTAGGATCAGTGATTGTATTGATTTCGGAATCAATTATTGAGCCTGTCAAACTCTGCCTTTATTAAAATTAACATAAAATAATGTTTAATTTTTTTAAGAATATTAAAATGCTGTCTAGAACATACGGTGAAGTGATGTTATTGTTTTGTGGTTAGAAATTGTCATAATTTCTTTCTATTCAACATGTTTATTCACTTCACTTTAATTTTTCATTAACAAATTTATTTAACTGCTTTCGAACTTGATTGACATATTATATTTACGCCCATCTTCAATTAATTTAAAGTTTCCCTGATTCTAAAGGTCATGAAAGTTAAAATCGTTCCATAGCATTCGTCACATTCTTTTTACTATCATACAGCCCACTGAATATTGAACCTTATAACAACCGTCGTAAAATAGATAATTAATGGAAGTTCAAACGACAAAAAGTCGCCCATTTCAAGAAATATTATGTTGACAGTGTAATTTTTTACATGTTTTACTTGTTTATTACTGTAAAACTGTAATTTAATAATACATTATATTATTAAATTACAAAACAAGAATGTTGTATATTTGTTTATTACCTACTTAATAAAAAATGTTGCTGCCATCGTATTACCGCTGTACCGCATGATATTTCCCGATTCGACTATGAGGTTTATTGTCATATCTATTAATTATGATTTAAAGAACTTTAAACTTAACATGTGATATATAATTAATTATTAGATATAAATATTGAATATAAAACAACATATTTGTATAATAAATAAATTAATTGTAATAAAAAAGTATTGTTTTATTTACCAACTCATTTGCTTCTTTTATAGCCTGATATTTATATTTTATGACAAAAAACAAAAAAAAAATAAGAAAAATAACAAGGTAAAATAAAATTAACTTTTAGCTGGAATAGAACCCACATCATTGATCCTTGAAAGACGATAAAAGCGTGCTCATTAACCAGTCGACCACGAGCACTACGATAATGACAGTGAAAATGTCGGGTCATATCAATGATTGTAAATAGTTTTAACCTTACCTATGCATTAAATTATAAAAATACGTATACCGACACAAGAATGAAAATACCAATGTGAACGTGGTGGACGAATATTTTTATATACAGTTATATGAAATTACGCACACATGTACACTGTGTAAATGACAGTTGTGTCGATGTGTAGCGCTGCAACTAATTAGCGGTGCTTTGTGTACATATATCTGTAACTTTTTCATTACTTTCATAATTTTACTATATTATAATACGAGCTACTTCCGAGCGGTTTCACTTGTTTTGCTCGGCGCCTATTATTTGAAGCGTAACGTTTTATAGCCTTAGCCTTCCTCGATAAATGGGCTATCCAAAACAGAAAAAAGTTTTTAAATCGGACCAGTAGTTTCGGAGATTAACGCGGTTCAAACAAACAAACAAAAAAACAAACTCTTCAGCTTTATAATACTAGTATAGATTTGTGATATAACAATTTGTGACACTAATTTTGTGATTGAATAATAATTTGGAGTCTATGGCTACATTATGTACAGCGTCGTGTATATTACAATATTTTGTTTAAGAACACGAACGGCTGAACTGATTTGGCTGGAAATTGGGGGGAAGCTTAAAGAAACTGATACTTTTTATCTAAGGTTTAGCTACAAATCTTTTGGGAATAGAGTAAGCATAAACGCACCCTGCAAAACCGAACTCAAAGCCCTTGTTTTGTACTTACACGTCTTGTAGTACCTAAAAATAAATGCCTCTCTTGCCTGCCTAGTTGGCCGAGTGGTCGCAAGTGCGACTGCCGGGCAAGGGGTCTCGGGTTCGATTCCCGGGTCGGGCAAACTATAACTGGGTTTTTAAAAAATTTACAGTAGTACCACGGAGTTTGGAATTGTGCCCGGTATATTGCAATAGGCTCACCCCCTATTACATGGGACTCCTAACATAAATAGTGAAAAGTGGATGTTACATTGTACAGTAGCATAATGTGCACCTCTGCCTACCCCTTCGGGGATAAAAGGCGTGATATTATGTTGTGTTACCTAAAAATAAATAATACGAACATTTTTGAACCAAAAGCGTTGACATTTAAGTCTAATAAAACATTCACATTTACCTTACAAGTATGAGAGAACAAATAAAGATTTCACCAAAAAGAATCCAGAAAAATTAATCCCGTAGAGAGCAGGCTCACATTTCCAATGTTCTTATGTTCTAAGAGACGGAAAACTGCTATGTAAATTATTCTTAGGCTCACAGAATGCCTGAGAGTGATAAAATATTACCTAGAGTGTCTCTTTGGTCTTGAAATCGCGTCTAGGAATGGCTGTTTCAACTGAACTTTTGCGGTTGAATGTCAAGGTGAACTGAAGTTACATAGAAACGTAGTACTTATAATTATTTTTATGCCACATTAGGTAAGCAAATGTGTGTTTTAAAACTTAATAAAAAGTACTATAAACGCTTTTAATTTTGTGCAAATGGTATGCTATATCGTACAATATCCAATACCACTCTATTAGTTCATTCCATTGAAAGCGATTAGGTATATAAAATAATTCAATAGTGGTGTGGAATTTTGATATTAGCAATTGGTTTGCCTTTTAACGCATAACTCTCGAAAACTAGTGGAACCACGCCACGAATAACTATTATTTTTTTATGCAATATGCCGGGGAAACGAGTAGACGAATCACGGGCGGATGGTAAGCAATCAGCGTCGCCCATGGACACCTGGAACTCCAGAAGCGTTACAAGTGCGTTACCGGCCTTTTGGGATTAGGAATTTGAGGATTGTTAGAGTTCAAGGTTTGGGGAGATTTTGGTAATTGGGCAGAGGCCCAATGAGGTTATCAGAGGGTAACCTCATTACGAAATACAACGCAATGTTATAATCAAACAACACTGGCTGGCGAAAGCCCTGCAACGAATTTATGACGCGTCTGGTATTGCTATTGTCTATAGACATTGATCGCTTACTGGTGATTCGTCCGTTCGTTTGCGTCCTATTCCATAAAAAAACTACAACTTTTTCAAACCTTAAAATCTTAAAAGACTTCAAACTCATTTGTGGCCATTCTTCCAGCAAACTAGACTCATAGTAATTAACTACTATGAATAAAGAGTACAATAAAACTCCTCTGCCACTAAAAAGCAACCAGATGCTGAGCATCTTTCCAAAATGCACTGAACATAAGTGTCTCTGAAGTGAATTTAGTGTTGCAAACTGCACCATAATGTGCTCCATATATCTTTTCCTTTGCTTTATTAACACTAACTGTGTCAGCATTTCTTTTTACTATTTACGATGTTTAGGCATTGTTGAAAGTTATGTAGAGGTAATATTGCATTATTTTTTTTACCATGAAATGTCCTTAGTTTGGTTTTGGTACATAGCATAACATCAGAGGTGTTTATTATGGCACTTAATGCCACTGTACAATGTAACACCCACTTTTCACTATATATGTTATGAGTCCCATGTAATAGGGGTGAGCCTATTGCCATATACCGGGCACAATTCCAGACTCCGTGTTACCACTGAGATTTTTTCTAAAAACCCAATAATACTTTGCACGACCCGGGAATCGAACCCGAGACCCTTGCCCGGCAGTCGCAATTGCGACCACTCGGCTGGGGCCGATTACTCGTTCAGTTTTATTGATTAGTCATTCTTAACAATAATTTTATTAATTATTATATTTTCGTCTTACTCATGTAACTTTTAACGAGGAACTCGATTAGTTTCAAGCCATACTAGAGGCTCATGCTAATAGTCATGTGTCGTGGAATGCTCCTCATGAATATGAGCCTCTAGTATGGCTTGAAACTAGTCGAGTTCCGCGTCAAACAGTTACACGAGTATGCTGGAACATAATAATGATTCATTTAGTTATAATCTAAAAATAATTTTATTACAAGATACCTTCTATACTTATTTTTCTTTAATTTCCACTATTGAGCTGTCTAGCAGAAGGCCTTGGTATGTAGGTAAACATTGTACGAAATCTATAATAGTGCTCATTCTTAGGTAATTAGCTCTCTCCTTAATACATCGGGTATTATATTACCTACTTACATAGACTATGGAAACTTTGTATTCGTCTATAATTAGTGTTGTTTACGTCTAGTCCAGTCACTTTCTGAAATTAAATGGTTCATATGCCTTAACAAACAAAAAGGCTCACTAATCAAATAACAAGACCAACTAAAATTAATTCTACTATATAACTTACTTAGGTAAGTAAGATGTAAACAAGTACATCTATTTACTTTTCCGTTCAATATCCTAATTATTTATAAAATAAGGTTTTTTAAGGTAACTTCTAACCATATTATAGCCCAATTACCCTCCCCTTCCCCAATCTCTCCAATCTCCCCAATCCCTGAATCCCCAAACTCCTAATCCCCAAAAGGCCGGTAACGCACTTGTAACGCCTCTAGTGTTACAGGTGTCAATGGGCGACGCTGATTCCTTACCATCAGGTGATCCGTCTGCTCGTTTACCGGCTTATGCCATAAAATAAAGTATGACTAGCTTCTGCTAGCGTATTCGCTCGCGTTTCCGTAGGTTAAAAGTAGCCTATAAGTTGTTTCAGACCATAATCAAATTTTATCTCGATCCCTTCAGCGGTTTTGACGTGAGGTAGTAACAAACATACAAACATTCGCATTTTAAACATTAATAAGATTACTCTTGTGGTATGTATCCATGGTGCTTACTCTTGATACCAATCTCAATGTCAATGCAATTTCAATCCTTAAAATCTCAATAATTATCCAATGTTAAAACTATACGACCCCTATCGCAGCTGCTAAAGTAGCATTTAGACTACGGAATATAAAACCAAACTCAATACTATTTATTTCATGAAATATCTACGCACTACGGATGCAAAAGGCGGTAGTGTTTTTTTTTATATAAATAATATATTGAATTTCTCCACGGACTCGTCTCCGTGCCCTTGTCATGTTACAAATACATAATTGTCATGGTCAAAATTTTTTTTTAAGGCGGTAGTGTTACAACCCAAGAGTACGAAATTTCACAATGTCAATGTCGATCGATCGGAATTGGATTCAAGAGTAAGCACCCATATCTGCGGCGTAGGAGCAATAATGTTATTGAAAACCAACTTAGGTACTTCAAGATTTTTTCAATTGAAAAATATTAAACTTTAAACTCCTTTAAATTCCATCAAACTATTGTGGGCAAAATTCTCCGTCTAATACCAAAGATAGGAGAAATTAAATTCAAATTGATTTACCCGGTGATAGTTACAGGTATCCTTTGATGACTTTTCAAGCACAGTTATGCGCGTTACTGAGTTTTAGACGATCTAAAAGCGGCTATAATTTCAGATTTTGCTCGAAACAGTTCTAGTCCTCCATATTGGATTGTTCAACGTCAAATGTTTGCCCGTTCATCGGCTAGTCGGTACGAAATACAGCAGCGTGTGAAATGAGCTAACGTGCTCATGCAGATTTTGAACACCTGATAAAAAGGAGAATTTCAATACTCTGGAACAAGATTTTGTATTCAGAATATACCATTTTACATGGATTATTAAAAGAACGACAATTGTTACCTGAAAGAATGTTCAAAGCTTTCTCTGAAGTAGGTTTTTATAGGGAAAATCATCTAATGACAAAATGGGCTGTAAAATAGGTTCAAGACATATATTTTTGTCAATTAATTTAGTTATTTCGAAACAGAAGTTCTGAATGAAGTCGCAATCAATTCTAAACAATACATTCTTAACAGAAAATATCCAAATTATTTGCAACAAATGATTTAAGTCCACTCTATTATTGAGTAATCCGAGTACCCAAATATCAACAAAAACGAATTAAATCGCAACAAAACATTAGGCTCAAATGTCACGGAATCCCCCATTCATTTAGGCAGGTCCTATATCCAATTATGTTCCAATATACATAATCTCGGCGCATTTGGCCCAAGGATTACTGGGGAGCCGACGGCCATTTTACATAAGTCTTGAAAAGAAAATTGGGTGTTTCAAATTTTGTTACGGACTTCAGTTGGGGCTATCCGCTTTGTTTTTTTTAAAGTTTAATGAATTTTTATGAGCAACGCTAAAGAATCTGGTGCTGTAAGGTTTTTTATTTGTTGCACCATTTTTACGATTTTTTAAACTTTGTAGTGCGATGCTCTTTTTTAATAAATCATAAATTTGAAGTTTGAAGTTGAAATTTGTAAGTTGCTGCCTCAGTTTTTAAGGTTAAAGTATGTTCTTGACTGCTTTTTGAGTTAAGTTGAGCTTGGATTGTATGTGTATCTGTATACCTATATATTGGCCATTTTCATCTATCACCCATAAACTGTCACTTAACTAAAAGTCACTTAGCGTGATTTAGCCCCTAAACTAATCCCCTAACCTGTACTGTAGTGTCAATTATAAATTGATGAAAACAAGATTGACATTAAGTGTCGTCCATCTTTTCTTTGATCTCTTTTTCAGGAGAGGTTGGTGAAAACGTACAATATAACAATATTATAACAGATACTCTTAACATTATTATGGAAAGTGTAAAAGTAAAATAAGCGTACAATTCACTTCACAAAAAAAAATGTGCGAAACTTTCTACTGTTCAGAGATAAATGTGATATATTTAAAGAAGTCTTGCAAGTTCTACTTTGTATCCTTTCCTTACAAGAAGTTTCTTGTGATAAGTTCGTTGAAGTGAATTTATTAATAAGAATTTATGCAATAATGCATCAAATGCGCATGCATCAAATGCGCATGCATTTGATGCATTATTGCATAAATTAACTCGTATTCGGAATATATATAATTCACTCGTATTTGGAACTTTACATTTATTTTTTTATCGAACTTTTTGTCAGTGCATGTTTTAGTCATTCTTTATTTTAATACAATCCGCCTTGAGCAAGCATGGTGATTAATGCTCAAACGTTCTCCGTGTAAGAATAGGCCTTTGCTCAGCAGCACTTTATAAGCTGGTAACGATGATTACATTACGGAACTGGGATCTTTAATCACATAACATAACATCACGTCTTTTTGCCCTGCGGTACGCAGAGGTGCACATTACGGCACTTAATGCCACTGTAGAATATAACACCCACTTTTCACTATTTATGTTATGTGTCCCATGTAATAGGGGGTGAGCCTATTGCCATATACTGGGCACAATTTCAGACTCCGTGCCACCACTGAGATTTTTTGTAAAACCCAGTACTACTTTGCCTGGTCATCGAACCCGAGACAGGGGTCTCGGTCGGGTCTCGTACTTGCGACCACCCGGCCAACGAGGCAGTCATTCGAGGGATCTTTAATTTATAGGTTAACATACTTATTTAGAAATCTAAAGTACCTATAGGTAAACGTCTATCCGTCTGCTCGTTTGCCTTTTATTCCATAAAAAATCGTGGTAATTATCAACATTTGATCCGGTTGATAAACCAGTAATTATAACAGTAGCGTTGGCTATGAAACATTTTTAGCAGTTTCATGTAAAACCTAAAATTAAACCATACATTCAGGTTCCTACTGGAAAAAGATACAACACAATATAACTCTGGTTTGGAGATCACATATTTCATAGCATTCGGGCTATGCAAACAAGCAAACAAACAAACAAACAAACTGAACGTCGGATTTAAGACTACGTACTAAACTACAGAAATACATAAATTCTTCGAAATGCAGATTCCCTTCTAGGTAGTCAGTCTGTCATATTTGTTTAGCCTATAGTAAATGTTTGAACGAGAAGTTTTCAATTATCCATTTTGAGGGGAAAATATTCCACGAAATATGCTTTTCTTTGAAATTATAAGCAGTAGCTATTCTATTGGGGAATTGTTGACCTTTTGTTGGGTAAAGTCCATGTTAGTGGTTGTGATGTATTAATTACGTAAAGCATAGATAGATATGTGGATTATAATATATCATTATACCAATTCACGAAAAAAAAATATTCTTCTTCTATATAAAAGCCAAGACTTAAGTAACCGTTTCATTTTAATATCACATAGCATTCCGCGTTTTATCTCTGAAGGGGTAGGCAGAGGTGCGCATTATGTCACTAAATGCCAGTGTACGACGTAACACCTACTTTTAGTGAAAAACACACATAAATATTGTTTATGTTATGAGTTCCACGTAATAGGAGCATATTGCCATATACCGGGCTTAATTCCAGACTTCATGCTACTACTGAGATTTTTTTAAGTAAACTAAAAGTGGAAGAATTACTTGAAAAATAGTACTTGTGGCTTCTTCATAATCTTAAGCGTAGTGGGCAACGTGAAACAACACTTGTTTTGTATTTCATCGTGTGAGTAAAGTTACCGGAGGCTCAATTACACCCCCCCCCCTTCCCCAATCCCTGAATCCCCAACGATCCTCCAATATGTAATCCCAAAAGGCCGGTAACGCACTTATAGGTGATGCCTCTGGTGTTCCAGGTGTCTATGGGCGACACCGATTGCCTACCATCAGGAGATCCGTCTGCTCGTGTACCGACTCATCCTATAAAAAAAATCTTTTAGATTCATTTACTATAAACTTGCGACCTACTCTGCTTTAGTAAATTGAAAAAAATAAAGTTAAATTTTTACGGAACATTTTAACATTTAACGTTTTAGCAAAATGACTGACAAACTAACTTATTATTTAGTAGATACCTACGGTTGGAACATGATTTATTTATCCGCGAGTTTTCAGCTCGTGACTAAAACTGAAAAGCGCTTCAATTTATTTTACTCGTTGTTATAACTTTTATCGTCATGTTAAACTACTGGATATTATTTTATTTATAGTTTTACTGCTCTATCAAACTGTAATACCCGGTATGTTCTAGAATTTAATACCTTCGCAGTTTCGAATTAATTTTGAATCACTGCTTTCGTGCGATCATCGAGTTTTTGATATTCTAACACAGGGACATTTGTTATTTTAATGATTTTTTTATGGCATAGCCGGTAAACGAGCAGACGGATCACCTGATGGTAAGCAATCGGCGTCGCCCATGGACACCTGGAACACCAGAGGCGTTACAAGTGCGTTACCGGCCTTTTGGTGATTAAGAGTTTGAGGATCGTTGAGGATTGAGGTATTGGGGAAGGGGAGGGCAGTTGGGCCTCCGGTAACCTCACTCACACGACTAAACACAACGCAAGCGTTGCTTCACGTCAGTTTTCTGTGAGGCCGTGGTATCACTCCAGTCAAGACGGCCCATTCGTGCCGAAGCATGGCCCTCTCACACTTAGTTCTTCCAACCAAATACCTTATGTTCACGTGAGAAAATAAGGCATTTGGAATAAGTTTAAAAAATATTTACCAAACGTTTCAAAAAGTGAAACACACAAAGAACAAAGAGTCTTTGGTCTAAAACTAATACAAAATTTAAAGCTTTGACTTCATTTACTTTAAAGCTTAACTAATGTGTTTCTGAACAAACAAACTACAAATATTTGCATTCTTTTGAATGAAAAAATTCTTTCGAATGAATGGCGAACGCAAGATTTCGCTTAGTTATTATACGTATGAATGAAATGTTTGAGTCTAAGTCATAATTATTTATTTTAACTAGACCAGTAAAGCAATTTCGATCGTTGAAGCAAAATATTGAAATATGAAAAAATATCCTTTTTATTAAAAAAAAAAAAAATACGTTGCCCCACATTAAGATTTTCTCCTGTGCCGTGGGTGCGTTTACAAACATACAATATCACATACACATGACACCCAGACCCGGAACAACAATCTGTGGATCACACAAAGAGTTGTTCCGTGCGGGAATTAAACCCGCAACAAATTACGCGACAGTCAGTTGTCCAGCCATTGCGCTAACCGTGAAGTCCACCGGTCAATCCTCTAGTGAAGCTCGTTCCAAAATGCATATTCCTATGGAGAAAAACGAGCAAGAAACTCCATAAGTTACCCCTTTTTAATCAGGTTCAGAAATACAATTCTTGGTTACATTAACGTCTATGAACCATTCTTGATAAGCTAATGCACTCAGAAATAAACTTTTTTTAGCAGTAACTAGTCAAAATTGCGCCCTGGGTTAGGCGAGAGGGCGTGTCAGACTCTTACTGACTATAAACCACACTGTATCTACTCCTACTATGAGCCCGAGGCCCGGTAATCCGTTTATGTCGTTATGTTTCTACTATTCAAACGCTATTCTATTTTAAGTCGCGCTAAATCATAGTTCTGTTACTAAAAATTCTTTGTAAAATGACAGAGATAGCACGATATTTAGGTACAATCTATTAAAATTGAGTAGTCTTTCGGTATTCGGGCGTTAGTCTCATCTAATATCTACCGCCGCAAACTCATCAAAATTACCTAGTGCGTAACCGCACTGAGGTATAAAAAGTAATAAACAATATGAGTCACGACATTACATTAAAATTGTTTAGGATTATATTTTTGTCATAACAGTTTGTAGTCACGAAGTTAAATCAAAGTAAATGATTTAAAAAAGATTTGGGCTCGGTGTCTAACAAGGACAGTCATTAGAACCTAGTAACAGAAGTCTACTTGACATCATGTGGTCAAATTTACAACAACAATATAATGAATTATTATGTTTTCGGCTTACTCACGTAATAATTTGACGAGGAACTCGACTACTTGAGTAGCAGCGCGACAGTCGCGGCGTCGCGGGTCGCGAAATGCTACTCATGAATATGAGCCTCTAGCATGGCTTGAAACTAGTCGAGTTCCTCAAATTATTACGTGAGTAAGCCGAAAACATAATAATTTATTTAGTATGTCTCACGAAATTTACAATACAAAAACAATATAATACTAAAAAGTGTCTTAGAAATAAAAATTAACTTGTAAGTCGTGATATTTTCAATTCTTTTCAGGTACAATAGCTAGCTGGCTTCCAAAAAATCCAGGCACTTTTTTGCCTCGAAAACGGCCTTCACAATTGAGAGATCTGTCTTATTTTTATTCTAGAGGTCGGTTTTTTAAATCGTATCGTTACAAGTACAACAGTATTATAATACTTTCCTTCGTATTTCTAGATTTCTGCGAAAAAAATAATGAATTGAGTTGTCTTGTTATTCTATTTAGCGATAGTATTGAACGTTTAGATAGGTATGCTTACTTACAATATTATTTCGTTGACTTATCTACGCAAATTATAAAAAAAATATATATATTTGTCGATTCTCGAGACCAGATTTTTTAAAGTTAAAATTGTGTTTAATGGAACATAGATTCTGGAACCGTCGCAATGTTAATTTACATCCATTACGATATCACTAACAAGATAACTGGCTACAGCTACATAATATACATAACATCACGCCTTTTATCCCCGAAGAGGTAGGCAGAGGTGCACATTACGGCATTTAGTGCCCTTGTACAAAGTAACACCCACTTTTCACTATTTATGTTATGAATTCCATGTAATAGAGGGTGAGCCTATTGCCATATAGGTACTGGACACAATTCCAGACTCCGTGCTACTACTGAGATTTTTTTTAGAAAACCTCAGTAATACTTTGCCCGACCCGGGAATCGAACCAGAGACCTCTTGCCCGACAGTCGTACTTGCGACCATTCGACCAACGAGGCAGTCATGGCTAAAGCTAATTCGTGTAAAAAGCAATGATTTCATGTTTCGCACGAATTTCAAAAACAGGACATCAAGTGAATCCATTACGTAATGAAATGAAAGCGCAGAATATAATTCATTTAATCCAGTTTGTGCCAGGATTTATCATGGAACTATGAATTTGGAACAGAAATAGTCTGGAACACTAATGGCAGAGGAAAGTAAGTGCCTATTAGTAGTTCGTTGTAGACAATAAGGCTTATAATATGATAAGTAAGATTTGTACGGCAATTCTTAGGTAATGGATGTTAAATACGAATTAAGTGATTATTTGTCACGATTTCTGTAGTAAAAGTATTTATAAGAAGATATTATTGTGTAGGTACTTACATTTGTATGACAAATTCGTGATAATGTTACCTAAGTAATTCAAGATATCTTGTCAAATAAGATAAGTGCGAACATATTGGATACCATATATCCATTTTGGCTGTTCGTATTACAGGTACATTATGTCGGATGAATTTAGGCACTATTCCAAAATCCGTAGCAGATTGATGACAATAAAACGTTTCTCCGACTCAGCTTTCGAATATGGAACATCGTAAAACTATCTTCTATAATTATTAAAGCGAATAAAAAAAAGAAAACTAAATGACTATAAAAAAAAATTAAAAGAATAAAGACACAAACTTTAAACTAAAATAAACCATAAAGTAAAACAAAAAAGGTAACATTTTCAACGAATAGTTTCACACAGTTTGCTGCGATCAAATTTCAGCTGTTTACAACACAAGGGACATATGTCAATGCATTGTGTGGATTTCAACTGAGACGCTCAACAAAGGTGTAACTAGATACAGAAGGTTCAGCACCTCTGGAAAGTGCAAGCGGCTGTAGATGGAGCTATACATTTCCAGTATATCCTGACCTCACTCTATATGATCTTTTTGAATATTCCACAGCCACTTTATGTTGGATTTGCACTGTTTGGTCTGTAATCGTGTGTACTCTGAGATTACTGTGGTACTGTGATCTATACTTGTGTTTCTTTGCGTGTCTATTTGCAATACTTCATTCTAGAGTACTGTTGATGAATTGTTACTAGTTGTACTTCACAAAGGGGTAATGGATGATAGGGTATAATTGTTTCTTTTCACAGTGAATAGGAATTTTTAAATGATGCTGTGATTAGTTTGGTTGGAGTTCTTGCTTGTTGCTTTGATGATTGATTACAGTGTATTGTTGAATATGATTTGTCTTAACAAATATCAATTATGATGTGAGTCTGGAATTGTGTGTTTTCGATATTGTTTAAAACTCCAATAGGTAATCAAATTAATATACTACCGTAAAACGGAATGAATAGATACAGGAATAGTATGAATAGACACATAACATCACGCCTTTTATTCCCGAATCGGTAGGCAGAGGTGTACATTATGTCACTGTACAATGTAACACCCACTTTTCACTATTTATCTTATGAGTCCCATGTAATAGGGGTGACCCTATTGCCATATACCGGGCAAAATTCCAGACTCCGTGCTACTACTGTGATTTTTTTTTAAACCCAGTAATACTTTGCCCGACCCGGGAATCGAACCCGAGACCCCTTGACCGGCAGTCGCACTTGCGATCACTCGGCTAATAAGGCAGTCTAATAGATGTTAGAATATTTTCCCAATATTTATTAACCCCTTTCTACTATGCTAACAAACCTTAGCAAAAAATACTATTTTTTTTTTTGCCCCACACTAGGATTTTCTCCTGTGTTGTGGGTGCGTTTACAAACATACACGTTCAAATACACAATGACACCCAGACCCGAAACAACAATTTGTGGATCACACAAAGTGTTGTCCCGTGCGGGAATCGAACCCGCGACACGGTGCACGGCAGCCGGTTGCCCAGCCACCGCACCAACCGTGCAGTCGCCTTAGCATCTAGTATATATGGGTATATTTGTTCTAAGCCAAATTGGAGAATGCACACATATCTGTAAAAGTCTAACTAAGCTTCTAGCATGTAATCAAATATTCTATCAAATATTCGATTTTCCATATCCCAGATAACCCTTTAACAATATGACGCCTGTAAACCCCAAAAAGGGTAAGCGGAGCTGTAGTTTTGGTGCAATTTATATGACTGGTAATTTTAATACACACATTCTTAATGATTTCTTTCTTTCTTTTAAAAAAACGTTGCCCAACACTAGGATTTTCTCCTGTGTCGTGGATGCATTTACAAACATACAATATCACATACACATGACACCCAGACCCGGAACAACAATCAGTGGATCACACAAAGAGTTGTTCCGTACGAGAATCGAACCTGTGACACGTTGCGCGGTAGCCAGTTGCCCAGCCACCGCGCCAACCGTGCAGTCGATGATTATGTTTTTCGGCTTACTCACGTAATTATTTGACAAAGGAACTCGACTAGTCGCGATTTGCAGAATGCTCCTCATGAATATGAACCTCTAGTATGGCTTAGAACTAGTCAAGTTCCTCGTCAAACAGTTACGTAAATAATCTGAAAAATATATTAATTAATTAAGTATGTCACACGAAAGTTATCTTATATCTTATACTATTATATAAAGCGGAAGACTTTGTTTTTTGTTTGTTTATTTGAACGCGCTAATCTCCGTAACTACAAGTCTGATTTGAATAATTCTTTTTGTGTCTGATAGCGCAATTATTGAGGATGGCTATAGGCTATAAAACATCACGCTACGACCAATAGGAGCCGAGCAGAGCGTGTTAAACCGGGCGGAAGTAGCTAGTAACTAATACAGACAATCTTTGTGCGGTTGTATTTGTTTTATACTAAGCAAAGATATATACTTAGCAAAGATATAAAGATTTGATACTTAGCCTATGTTTTTGACAACATAACGAGTTTTAATCAAAATAGTTATCAATAAATGTGATTTATTTGGACCACTCTACAAAACTTATTGCCAAACGAGACACAGTACGAATAATATGTAATCAGTAGTAGTGAAATATTAAACAGCTATAATTTACTATTAAAATTGAACAGGTGCACAATTAAGTTTTAATTTAATTTTAAGTATTGGTCGCGAAATAAACATTCGTTTGTGCTATGAAATTATTTATATGTTTATCTGTTTTCTGTGTGTAATCTTATTATGTCGTGAATAACAATAATTATTATTTTATAGGTCGTGTTTTTGTCGATACATAAAATTGTATCTTGAGCCAATAAATTAAAATTTAAAATTTAAAAAAAACTACACGTGGCGCCTTCAGTACACTCTCCATCTATAACGGTTAAATGATATCGCAAGAAACTTCATATATATTCTGAAATCACAAGAGGTAATTAAATATAATTAGTTCATCTTCAAGAAAATACATAGAAATCTTCTACCAACGAAAGATCCTTCAACATAGCACATTTAGCTACTTCCAATCCCGTCTTACCAATTCCTTTATATAGTCATGTCTATCTTCATTTATCTACAAGTGATCTCCGACCTACCAGGCGCACATAACTAACAGCAGATAGTTTGGTTCCCTCAGGAAAGAGCTCGGGAAAATGTATATACAAAGAATTATTCATCGTGTATTTTAACGCCTTCGCGTATCGATGAGCCTCGCGGGTGCTACATTTTCTTCAAGAAAAATGGGCATATTCTTCATTGATGCCTAAAATGTTAAGCCCTATTTGTACTAAAGCGAAACCGCGGCTGTTTTTAATTCACATCACATTAGATCAACAACCTATAAATGCCCACTGCTGAGCAAAGGCCTCTTCTCACACGGAGAAGGTTAAGCATTAATCACCACGCTTGCTAAATGCGGATTGGCGATTTCAAACTTATAATTAGAAATTATAAGCACAGGTTTCCTCACGATGTTTTCCTTCACCGTTTGTCAGTAGTGTCTAAATAATCTTAGAAAGTGCATATAACTCGAAAAAAGTGATATTGGTATTTGCCGTTGGTAGGTTTCGAACCCGCGCTCTCATGCATGAGAAGCAGGTGTCTTAAACCTCCGGCCCACCACAACATATGCGTAACTTTTAATTGTATTGAAAAACGAACGCGGGACAATACCAATGGCAAATACGCTGCTTCTGTTTATTTTCTTGTTTCATAAAATTGCGCGTTTAAAAACCGCCCCGGCCCCTCTAGTGTTGACGATGCCTTGGAAATGTAACCTTATATTTTCTCTTTTTTGTTAAAAGGGTCAAGAAGAGACGTGTAATTTTACACCTGGATCTCATTATACCGTGTATCAAGAATTGGTATCTATTATCAGTTTTCAATAGACATACCTATTGAAAAGAGGATAATAGTTTCTAAGTTGGACTATTCTGTAGGATAGGAGTTAGAGAATTTTATTAGGCAAATTTTTGAACAATCAATCTCGAACAAACTCGATAAACGAGTATATATTTCTAAAGTCTTTTTCTATCTTACAATTTCTATTTAGTTTAAAATTTCGTAATGGACATCTACCTTTCAGAGAAGAGTTAAGAAAATAGTGGATTACTCACGTGAATATAGACTATACCTTACGCTGTAGCCGATTCGAAATCGCGGAGAACCTAACGGGTTACCGGGGCTCCGGCTCGATGTGCAGGAGAAGGAACGGGGTGGTTTTTAGTCAGTAAGAGTCTGACACTCCCTCCCGCCTCACCCAGGCGGGAGCACTCATTCGATGATTTGCCCCCTTAAAAAAAACCCTACGCTATAGGCTGCGCATAATTGCCGTGACCGTGCACGCTGCTCATAAGGAAGAGCCCCTATATGGGTCGAAACTAGTAGAGCTTTTCTCAGTACACGCGAGTAACCCGCGACTTTCAGTTAATTTAGTATGTCTCACGATAGTTATTATAAAAACATAGTTACTAATTGGTATTAGTAACTATGTAAAAAACATAATAATTTATGTTATAATATGGTTATTATAACATAAATTATTATGTTTTCGGCTTACTCACGTAGTAATTTGACGAGGAACTCGACTAGTTTCAAGCCATGCTAGAGGCTCATATTCATGAGCAGCATTTCGCGACCCGCGACGCGGCGACTGTCGCGCTGCTACTGATAATTTAATACTAATAATTTATTTAGTATGTCTCACGAAAGTACAAATACATATTACAACATGTCTTAAGAACAAAGCACGTGGCTTTGACAGCGGGGAAGGAAGACATACTTTCGTTTGAATATATAGAAATAAAGTCACGTTGGTAATAGATGATACTAACATCTATTGATTGTAAAGTTAAAGGACAACAATTGATGTTATACAAATACTACTCATTAGTTCAGACAGAGTGAGTTTGTTGATTTGATTTTATACACGGATTATGTTACATCATCTTTTTGTGATGTGAAATTATCATGTCTATGATCTTTAATTACGTAGGTATGCCAATTATCAAATAACGCTAGAGATCAGAAAGAGGAGAGTTTCCCACATTTTTTTAAGACAATTATATTGAGACTTGCTTTCTATTCAGGTAAAAAGAAATTGATATCTGAAAAGTATGCATCCTCTAAGTATTGTATTTGATTTGACTGTACTTTTATCATTTTTAAATTTAATATCAAAGTCTTTAGTAGTTTAATTAATAAAAATTTATGGATATGAAGGACATCTGTAACTAGAACCATCAGGTATACTTTGTACATTGCTTTCAACTTGAAAATAAAAACATTAATAAAACTAAACTGCTACTACCTCGTTGGCCGAGTGGTCGCAAGTGCGACTGTCGGGCAAGGGGTCTCGGGTTCGATTCCCAGGTCGGACAAAGTATTACTGGATTTTTAAAAATTGTCAGTAGTAGCACGGTGTTTGGAATTGTGCCCGGTATATGGCAATAGGCTCACCCCCTATTATAGGGGACTCCATAACATAAATAGTGAAGTTACATTGTACAGTGTCGTAATGTGCACCTCTGCCTACCCCTTCGGGGATAAAAGGCGTTATTTTATGTTATGTTAATAAAACTAAAATAAAAAATCAAACCTCCAACCCCCAACGAAAGAACCACCCAAAAACCACAAACCACATCCAAACACACGAAATAAAAACAATTAAAAAAGAATTTTCGAAAGCAAAACAATTAAATGCACACTTTTGTCTTAGCACCTTTTGTTTTATTCAATGTGGTCAGTTCCAACATTGTGTTTGTAACACTAAACGGACTATTGTTAACCATTATGTACACCTGTGCACACAGTGCCGCCATTATAGACCATTTATGTAGTATTAAGTAGAGTTTAAGTCGCGACAATGCAGTGGAATGATTCACGTTTCAAGTGTGGGTGTGCGGTTTTATTTTTTAAAGCCTCAATTCTTTTAGTGATGGAATTGAAACGGATACTGCACTTTGCTTTAAAAGTAAACGTGTAGTTGAAATTAAATATATGAAATAGTTCATGTGTAAAAATTTTGCAAAAAATATTCTGAGTAGCAGCGCGACAGTCGCCGCGTCGCGGGTTGCGGAATGCTGCTCATGAATATGAGCCTTTGCATGGCTTGAAACTAGTCGAGTTCCTCGTCGAATAATTACGTGAATAAGCTGAAAAACATAATAATTAATTTTGTATGTCTCGCGAAAGTTATAATAATATAAAAAAGATTCAGCTTAATAATATTATTATGGATGGACGTAACGTAAGATTGACTTTCCATTTTCATTTTACGTAGTACTTTTGTTTGCAATGGTGTTTTGGTTGATTATTATGTAGCGATGCGCATGCCATAAATCCTAAGAAATAAGTTGAAATTTGGGTCATGATGACTGCACGGTTGGTGCAGTGGCTGGGCTACCGGCTGCCGTGCAACGTGTCGCGGGTTCGATTCCTGCACGGAACAACACTTTGTGTGATACACAAATTGTTGTTTCGGCTCTGGATGTCATTGTGTATGTGAACTTGTATGTTTGTAAACGCACCCACGACACAGGAGAAAATCGTAATGTGGGACAACGTTTTAAAAAAAAAGAAAAATAAGAAATGTACTTAAAATGTGGTATTCTTCAGTTCTGACTACGCCTTCATAAAAAATCAACGTGAAAAGAAAAAAGTTAACATATCAAAATCCAAGGAAGTAATATGTCTTTTGTCAACCACAATCCCTAACTTTAGTTATACACATAAACTTAGTTTCATTCCCTATTTTATAACTTAGAGAAAAGCCGAGCTCAACTCATAGTGCCTGTAAATTTTAGGTTATATTGGAACCAAAATTCACACAAAGTAGAATTTCATACTTTGTAAACTAAATCTTTAACATAATTTACTGACTTAGAAGTCGTAAACGAATCATGTTTTGTAGTTTATTTACGTTCGGAGTTCAGTAATAGTATTTTGTTCGCGATATACTCGAATGTCGTGTGCAACTTAGTATCTACTTTTGAAGTAGTGTTACTAGCTTTTGTTGAACTTTACTAGTGGATTTTGTAAAACAATTCAATATCATAGTATTTGACACATAACTTAACGCTTTTTATCCCCGAAAGAGTAGGCAGAAGTGCACATTACAGCACTTAATGCCACATCACAATGTAACCCACTTTTCACTATTCATGATATGAGTCCCATATAATAGGGGGTGAGCCTACCGGGCACAACTCCAGGCTCCATACTACTACTTAGAATTTAAAAAATAACCCAGTAATACTTTGCTCGGCTCGGGAATGGAACACGAGTTCCCTTACCGCCAGTCGCACTTGCGACCACATGCAGTCGTAATATTTAACTATAACATAAAATTGATTACCTATTATTACTTTCTACAAATTTTTAATCAAACCAATTCATGGAATACCGTCATTGATACTAAAAAAATATACTATATTATGATGTAGAACAATTTCATTATTTGATATTTAAGTCTATAAGCATTTGACAGACCCTTTCTTGCATAAGAAAATGCACGTGATAGTAAAACCCCTTGCTAGTATAAACATATTCATGTTTGCTTTCTGAATATCAAGCCTTGACGTATAACCTCAAAGATCAAGGTATACAGTCTCAATCGTTAAGCCACGTGTCGTCGCAACGTGAGTTTCCATACCGCTCTTAGGGTTAATGACTTTAATCTAGAACTCCGGTTTAGTCTGAATCTGAACTACCTATCAGATAATAATTAAGCTCGAAAGCCCATACGTGCTCGCACAGTAATGATTAAGTAAACCAATATGTTGGCTTGTCTGTTAGTAACTATGTAGTTGCTGGATGACAGACAACGCACACAACGGTATCTACACTTAAGAGCAAAGAAACGGGGCCACTAGCATTTTTTTTTACTTTTCGTTTCTTGTTTTTTATAAGATATGCCGTAAACGAGTAGACGGATTACCTGATGGTAAACAATCGTTGTCGTTCATATACACCCGGAACACCAAAGGCGTTACAAGTGCGTTACCAGCCTTTTGTGGTTTAGGAATTTGAGGTTTGATGGCGATTTAGGGATAGGTGAGAGGTAATTGGGCTTCCGATAACCTAACTCACACGTCGAAATACAACGCAAGCGTTATTTCACGTCGGTTTTCTGTGTGGTATCACTCCGGTCGAGCCGGTCCATTCGTACCGAAGCATGGCTCTCCCACACTTACATACTTAATTAAATATTTCATGATTAAATTATTTAATTAATTGGTTATAAATGTCTTCTAAAACTTAATTTTATTACCTTTAAAAAGAGAGCATTTTGTTGGAAAAGTATTTTTTGTTTTAAGCTATAGAGAGTTCGATAAAATACAAAAAAATCGCTAACCAGTGGGTCCGTTTCATTGGTCCCGAGTGTATTGACTGGTACTGGAAATGCATTTTAGTACTTTTAGGGAAAGCTGTGATCCTATTATAAAGTAGCGAGGATATGGTAGTCAATATTTAAAACACAGAGACGAAAAAGAGATGATGGAAAATATTTTACACTGGCAGTCGTACGCACTGGATCCTTAACAGTCGCTCTTGTTACCTCTACACTGATGGCATCGTGAAACCTTTATTTTCATTTTTGTTCCAATTACAATACAATTTCATTTAAGCCCAGTTACTCACATGGATTTTAATGATGTTTCAAACCTTATCACAATACAATTTAGGTCAAAATCGTTTTAGAACTGGTTCTATACCTCTTTTTGTGTCTATTTGCTACGGGAACACACAAATACCGCTGTAGGGACTATGATGGTTTTTGCCGTTTGAAAGCTTGTGACCTAATTAAAAATGGTTCTGTGTATCTTTATCCTGCCAGATGGAAGGTTAAATTGTCCGGAAAGGTTTCTTAATAAGACTTTAATTGCAGATATGGTTTAGCTTGTTTTGTTGTGATGTACGTCTTTTCCCATTCTTGTACCTATGTACCTCTATATACAGAAGACAAACTTGTGTTCGTGTCTCGTTCATAAAATTTGCGTCCCGACTTTTCCAGTTGCAATTGAGGGAAAGTCGTTCTTACAACCGACGGGAGTTTCGTCTCGTTGTTTGTTCGGATCTGTGAAGTCATAGTTTTTCATCACTCACTTAGTTATCAGTGATTTTTTTAGTATCCTTCTATTGTCAGAGCGATGATAGTCAGAAAATCCCAAAGCCTAATTAAGCAGATTCACAAAATAATCATAATTAACATTACTACCTACGTACGCATTAATAAAAATAACAAACTGCTTTTTGACAATACAAAAATAAGCTTTTTGTATTGTCAAAAAGCAGTTTATAAAAAATAACCTCATACATTTTTTCGTACGAAATTCATATTTGTGAATACTAGGGGCAGGAATGTTTAATATTGCCGTACTTTCTGGATCTGAAGCGACATAATATTCTAGTTTCATGTATGTAGGCTCCAGACCAGCATGTTTCGTTTGCTATCGCTACAACGGTTTAATTAGCAGCAATTATTCGCTGCAATAATTTATGTAATTGCCTCGCAGTCTTGTGTGAGCACTTTGTTGTTAAGTTCGTTATAAACAGTGTTTGAAGTTGAATTTATTAGTGTAGACGTTATTTGCTTAAAGACCTTCTAGAAAAGGAGGATTTGGTTCGACGGTACATGTTTTCTGGCTGACGAAAATGAAAATATGGGCTTATACGATTTTAGGTTAGATATTTATCAAAAAGTTTTTGTAATTAAAACTATGTCTAGATTGCGGTCCATGGTGTTCTTCCTCCCTTCCATGAAAGCAAGTAATGACATATTTTTCTGCAGGCATCTGGTCATGGTGCCTTTAATCTTCTCACCGTTACGTTTCACCCACTAGTCACATATTACATTTCAATACTATTGTGATACATTATGTTAGTTAAAATCTATATAGAGGACCAAAAGTGTAGTATATGGTATCGACCGAAATGTATTGCGGAGCACAGACAGTCGTTATGCGTAAAATACTAACATACGAGCAAACAGTTAGAGTCAATGCCAACCAGCTACAATTGGAAGATGGCCAAAAGAACAACGCACATCACTAGCAATCTCGAACTTATTTCAACGACAAACGAGGTGTCGTTACATCCCTATTGTTCTAGTGTCATAGACTACGTGACGTCACGTTAAATCCAAGATGGCGGATGCTAACAGCCACTTTATCCGATACGATAACACCAAATATCGTGGAATTGTTTCCGAGATGTTTAAGAGTAAATATTATTATATTACATATTTGTATTTCTATTGGTTGAGTTCTTGCGATATAAATTGAACTTTATGTAGCATGCTTGACCTTGTTTTGATATTCATAATGTAGAAAGAATACATAATGGTGATGTATTTCTATTATAAGTATAATGTTTTTTTTATATCATAAGCCGGTAAACGAGCAGACGGATCACCTGATGGTAAGCAATCGGCGCCGCCCATGGACACACGAAATATCAAGGCGTTACAAGTGCGTTTTGGGCCGGCCTTTTGGGAATTGGGAATTTGAGAATTGTTGAAGATTCGGGGATTCGGGAGACTAGGGAGGGGGGTAACTGGACCTCCGGTAACCTCACTCATACCACGATACACAACGTAAGCGTTGTTTCACGTCGGTTTTCTGTGAGGCCGTGGTATCACTCCGGTCAAGCTGGCTCATTCGTGCCGAAGCATGGCTCTTCCACACTTATTTTATCAAAGAGTTCAGTTGATAGAGTGGTCGTGATATCAGAATCGCGAAGTCTCAAATTAGATTTTTTGCTCACACAGATCATAAATTTTACTGAGTTGTAACCTGAGCACATAGTTAATTAAGTAATTGCTTTCCAGCCTTGTTTGTACAGTTAATTTAGCAAACCTAGCTATCAAGTTCTATAATGAAGTAAATCTAAGTTATTACTTTGTGCCCTAGAATTGAGAATCAGGTACGTTATATGTAGAAATTAACAAAGCTATAATTTTGTAATTAACAATCTTAATTAGAAATGTTTTATACGACATTTTAGACCCTAACGCCACTGAATACAGCCTTCCAATTTATTCTTGAACATATTAAAAGGTGTGATTTACATAAAATGGAAGAAAATTATTAAATTACATACCTACAAGCGATTGAAGTACTCTTGTACGTTTTTGAGTTTCCTGCTAATTAAAAAGCAACCACATCTTTAACGTGATAGGGTTTATAATACCACCAGATGATGAAAATGTCAAGTGAGTAAATGTTAAGAGTGGTGCCTACTTACGTAGTATCTGCATTGGATTAAAATAATAAGAACATTAAAATTACATATGGATTCTGTTAAAATCTCTCGCCAATTATACGGGTTTCAATTTGTGTCATGGTGTAACAGCGTTAATAAATATAACTGATATAAACTATTTAGTTTCTACACCGTTTTTTTTATACACCTTTTAAGTCTAAAAGTGTTTTAGAGTTTTCAGTAAGAAAATAAAACTAGTATTGGATAACGTTCCAATGCGGAAAATGAATCATTTTATCATTTCACTTAAATTACATATTAATCAGTTTTCTAAACTCCTGAAGCCCTGTCAAGAATATAAGGTGAGATGATGCATTCTCAAATTTTATTGTAACGTATGGAGTATTAAATTTCGCTTGAAATTCTCAGTAATTTTGCAAAGTAACGAATTTTAAAAATCTAATGCCAAACTGATTTTTTTTTAGTTTATATTTAATTATTTTTTCATCTAAAACACATCAGTTTTCGTTTTTCCTCTGGGTATGTCTATGATAATTTTGACAATACCAAAAAATATTGTGTTATTCATAAAATATTCAACAGCAGTAGGTATGTAAAATGAAAATTGGGTTCTCAGTTACGATATGGGAGCGTAATAATATTATTAAGAGTTCAAATTATATTATTTTCTGCGAAATCGACTTTTTAAAATCCCAATAGCACCTTTATTCTCGGTTTTCAGCAAAAAGAGTTTTTATTTCCATTTTACATAATAGGGTTACTTTTTAAAAATTTGAATTTAATCATTTATCGTTTTATGGGTCAGTATAAGGCCTTCATACCTTTAAGAGGCAAGCAGAACGTAATACAATTACCACAAACTAACATAACATAACGAATAATATAACATCACGCTTTTTATCCCACCCAGTTTTCACTATTTGTGTTATGTGTCCAATGTAATAGAGGGTGAGCCTATTCCCATATACCGGGCACATTTCCAGACTCCGTGCTACTACTGATTTTTTTTTAAGCCCAGTAATACTTTGCCCGACCCGGGAATCGAACCCGAGACTCCTTGCCCGGTAGTCGCACTTGCGACCACTCGGCCATCGAGGCAGTTTACCCTCGACCATCGTTTAGTTTCAGTTTACGTTTAAGGAACAAACGACGTCAGGTTTCTGTGTAATACAGAATACACATTATTTATGACTTCAATATGATTCCTCTTCACGAAAGAGTGGAATTCCTTAGCATGTCATCTCCAGATATTTCTGGTATGACTGACCGAACGGTCAGTGGTTCATTGTCCGTCCCTTTTTGGGGTCCCATAAATAAAGGCTAGGAATGACGTCATTATTCCTTCATTCGTTCGTTCATTCATTTGATCATTTGTTTTTCTGACTCCTTTTTTATTTTGTCCCGTTTTTGTTGATAGTATTGTGACTCACAAATTGCTTTGTAATCGACATTACATTACTTCAGTAAAATTGCCAGTAAGTGAATTGATAGGTTAGGTTTGATCTTCTATTTGTTAGCCGTCTCACTAAAGAAATATCTCGAACAAATACTGAGAAATCAAATGGTTTAGAGTTTAATTTTGTATAGAGTTTTACTCCTGGGAATTGTTTCTTGTTCAATCCCATACAAGGTTTATATTTATCTATCCTATGTTAGGCTTTTTGGATAATTAGATGGTCTCAAAAAAGATTTCGCTTAGTTATAAATAATATATAAGTATAAATCGAAAAGGTTTTCGGCTTAGTTTAGCTTTGTGACATCGAAAGAGATACTCGTAATATCAAAAGTGTTTTTTTTACATTTAATTGACTGTTATAAAATAAATTATTATAAATTCACTCCATAACAGTTACTAAATTGATTTAAGATTGGCCTCCTCCTCTTACTTATTCACCATTAGATTCACAAGGCTGTCCATCCTATCCTATAAGTCGTAGTGTAGTGTAAGAAATAATAAGTGTTTAAATTTGTTAGTGACATACAAAATTATTATTGTTTGTATTAAATTTGTAATTTATAATTATTGTTTGCTATTACTTTGAATCTGACAGCTCTTTTTATCATATTTTGCATGCCAATAAACGGAAAAATGTATGCGGCCACTATATTATAAATCTGTAACAACTTATTTGTTAACACCTACATTTTATGCTAAGAAATGATTTGATTTAAAACATACATACTTCGAACCCCATTTTAGGGATGTAGGGAGTTAAAAATAGACAAATGGTAGCCGATCTCACTCTCACGTCTCTTCAACTATCTCCACTTAAAAAATCACATCAATTCGTCGCTCAGTTTCGCCGCAAAACTCGGACAAATAAACAGACACATACAGTTTTGTATTTATAGTACTAGATAATAGACTTTTGTAAATCTCTTGACTGCTAGTGATATATATTATAATTGACTTCATCAACATACTGAAAATGACTATGATTTACCTAAAGATTGTTTGCATTTTCTATCTCTGAAGTTACTGAATTCTCTCTATTATTACAAGTACTTGATGACTTACGATTTGACCTTTATAAATTTAGTTAGGTACTAGACAATTTTAGTGCAAACACAAGGATCAGAATAGCTCTCATCAACAGCCTATAAATGCTCACTGCTGAGCAAAACCTCTTCTCACACGGAGAAGGTTTGAGCATTAATCACCACGCTTGCTCAATGCGGGTTGGCGATTCGATTGCGGTTTGTAATCGAATTACCAACGAGGTCGGTATCCTTTCTGTGCTGAAAATTATCAATTTAAAATTAAATAAAAAATATGTACGAAGTATGTAAAGATTTTTTACTGGTTATAAGTGACTACCGAGATTGGACTTCGAGGTTTGATTTTTAAGCTATGCAAATGTTTGTTACGTTTTTTTATTGGAACTTTTGAAGAGTTGTAATTTGTTTTTAGTACGATATTTGATTAAAATATACAGTTTCTTTTCATTACAACAATTAGAATTAATAACGTTCCTTGAGAATGTTGCTTGCCATTTGTCTATAATAGGGTAGTTTCCTAAATTTTATTTTAATGTCCGTCTGGTAAATTAATTTAAAACATTAGACACGTATTTTTTCTTTTGTTACAAAATTAAATACTTTCTACGATATATTAATTTGAAATATCGTGTGACGTCACAGCGTGCCACATTTTGTAGCACGTTATGACGTAACGACCTCCTACTCCTAAACTTGGCACCATCTTTATCTAAGTATTGCAACTTAATACGAGAAGATAAAAAAATCTGTCTAATATTTTTTCATTGTCTAACTGACGTACTAGTTAGATTTCTATTTTGATACCCTGTAAACTACCCAATTGCTTAAATCTTTGAATATCTTTCAAATAACATACTTGCAGTTTATTGAAAGAATTTTTAAATAAAACCTCTCAATAAAAAACAAAAATGGAATTAAAAATTCAATAAAGTTATAATTAATTATTTTCGATTCGTACACCGTTTGAGTTTCAATGCAATATATTAAACAAAACGGACCGCCAACATCTTGGATTCGATCTTCGCTAGTTTTACTTAAAACTCGTGAAGATGCAAATTGAACTTTATGCTGAATACTATTTTGATTTAGTTTGCATCTGATTTACTTATTAAAATTTGTGGAAAACTGTCTTGTAAACAAGACTGTGATGTAGGTGACAAATTACTTAAAGACTGTTATTCCTTAACCCATCGAGCGTCCTTATAACACCCGGTGGATCATAAGAAAAAATGGACCAAATGTCACGTGTGCACCCGTTGGATCATAGGGAACGCGGACGCTCGACGGTTAAGATGAGAAAAAAATAAAAATTATAGATCTGTATTTGCTACGAACGTCTTGTAGTTGATATGTTGGGAACTTAAATAGAACTTAGTTTTGATTTAGAAATCACTATTAATTACAAAATCAAATATTGTTTTATATATTGACCTCCTTTAAAATAAATAAAAAATATTTTATCGAAATAAAAAACGCATTTCCCTAATAACCCAATGTTGCAGTTCTCATTCTGCAAACTGCCTCATTGGCCGAGTGGTCGCTAGTTTGTGCGACTGCCGGGCAAAGGGTTTCGTGTTTGATTCCCGAGTCGAGTAAAATATTACTGGGGTTTTAAAAAAAATCTCAGTAATAGAACGGAATCTGGAAATGTGCCCGGTATATAACAATAAGCTCACCCCCTATTACATGGGACTCATAACATAAATAGTGAAAAGTGGGTGTTACATTGTACGGTGGCATTAAGTGCCGTAATCTGCACCTCTACCTACCCCTTCGGGGATAAATGTTATGTTATGTTATGCAGTTCTCATAATACCTACAGTATGAAATCCAAATGAACATCTAAAATATATAATTATAATTGTGCTAAATCCTGTCAAACGCTTCCACAGTCGTATACACACGCTAACAAGTACAATTGGAATCATTTGATCTCATTAAATACATAACTACTATGTATTTAATGAATGTATTAGGTACATAACATACAAGGAATGTAGGTATGTACATATTTTGCTGTATACCGAAATACGATATTAATAATAATATGTGATAAAATATTGGTTTTATGTTACAATTTGTACATAGTAATCTGATTTCATTGATCAATACTTCAGAACCGCGAAACTGCATTGTTTTGTCGTTAGAATGGAATATATTGAGCGTGGCCTGTGGACTTCCCGAGGCTCCGGGTAGAAGTAAAAGTAGGAATGAGATGGTGTTTAGTCAGTAAGTCACGCCTTCTCATTGTGAGGCCCTCAACGGACGAAGTCATTCGATTTTGTTTCACAAGCCCACGGGTTCGGCAGTTTTCGCATTTTTAAGCTGGTAAACGAGCAGACGCATCACCTGATGGTAAGCAATCGGCGTCGCCCATGGACACTTGGAAGACCAGAGGCGTTACAAGTGCGTTACCGGCTTTTTGGGGATTTGGAGTTTGAGGATCGTTTAGGATTTAGGGATTGGGGAGATTGGGGAAGGGGAGGGTAATTGGGCCTCCAGTAACCTCACTCATACGACGAATCACAACGCAAGCGTTGCTTCACGTCGGTTTTCTATGAGGCCGTGGTATCACTCCGGTCGAGCCGGCCCATTCGTGCCGAAGCATGGCTCTCCCACACTTAAGCTGCGATTTTTGGAGCCACGATATAAGTAATAATAATTTTAAATTATGCTGTCTCAATCTTCATCCAAATTATTTATTGCAGGATCGATTTTCGAAATCTCGTGCCAAGGAATTTGATTGGTTTTTTCAACTATGAACGAAACAATTTTATAACCGGGCTCTCAGCCAAACTAGTTTATCTACTGACTGTTGATATTTATAGTGGCAGCCTTTTATATTAGTCTATGATCAAGTAATTACAATGGCCACGCCATATTACGAGTCATAAGTTTGTTCATATGCTGAAAAAAGTATTATGATAATTAGAATCTGATTATTATTGTAGTTTATTTACAATCTAAATTCGTGAAAATGTGGGTGAGTGTTAGTAAAAAAAAACATAAAAAATACCTTTTTGTAATAACTATCGTGATGCATACTAAATTAACTCAAAATCGCGGGTTCGGAAACTGGTAGAGCTTTTCTCAGTATATTCATTCCCGTAACCCTCGATTTTAAGTTATTAAAATACCTATAACTTGAAGATATATCTTTTAACACTTTGATAAAATATTGCGCGTGATTAGAGAATCAATATGAATACAGTAATCCTTTATATTAAAACTTTCGTGTGACATATTAAATTCATTATTATATTTTCGACTTACTCACATAAGTATCTGTTTGTCGTGTGTCGACTATCCTCGTCATATGTACAGATTGTCAAACAGTTACGTAAATAAGCCGGAAACAATAATTAACGAATCTTTTCATTCTCTCTGCCCATGCTGTAAGTAGTTTAGAGGTATTTTCTACGAGACATTGTAGAACATACTTTTTTAAAAAGAGTAACGAATGGAGTTTCTTCCTCGTTCTTCTCCATTCGAATCTACTTTTTGGAATGAGCACCTAGCTTCACCTAGTTTCACTGACGGACTGACTGACAGACTATTGTGTATGTTGTATTTGTTGACGTTTCTAAAGTACCAAACTATGGTTTAAGTGAAATAAATGCTTTGACTTTGACTTTGACTTACGTAACTACCTCTACATCACAAGGCAGTACCGAGGTTCATTTATGAAGACTAAAGAAAAAATTGGGTACTTTCAGTTCCAGTATTTAATAAGTTACAAAACCCAATCCCGTAGGATCGAAAATGTAACATTAAACTCAAAGTTATCTACAGAGTTTTTTTCTAAATTTTAGATTGCTTGCAAAAGTTTGACGTCCGTAGGTACCCAAGTATAAATTCTAGGTTTTAAGACCTATTTTTCGGAGATACGGTACTTAAAACTGAAGGCTCTACATTGAAAAATATATGGTTTATGCTAAGTGAATTTTGCGTAAATTTGCATTTCTGTACCGAAGCTAACTTATTTTTTAAAACGTTTAAGATTGTATGATCAATTATATTATTATGTACCTCGTTGGCCGAGTGGTTGCAAGTGTTATTGCCGGGCAAGCGGTCTCGAGTTGGATTTCCGGTTCGGGCAAAGTATTACTGGATTTGTTAATTCTCAATAGTAGCACGGAGTTTCGAATTGTGCCCGGTATATGGCAATAGGCTCACCCCCTATTACATGGGACTCATAACATAAATAGTGAAAAAGTAGGTGTAACATTGCACAGCGTCTCTTTGTCTACCCCTTCGGGGATAAAAGGCGTGAAGATATGTATAATATTATTAGTTAAATGTTTGAACTAGATACTTATTTTTTCTTTTACTGTCAAGTCAAGAAATATTACACTGATATTCTGTCTTTTAGAGGTTAATTCTAGAATCCTTTAGTAGTTAGACTGACAATAATTATCATGAAAATACTATACATGATACTAAATTAAAATTTGTATTTTTATATAGTTTTTCGCTAAGTGAAATTCAGTAGCCTAGCCTAACATACATAGGTTAGTTGCCTTTTTTTTAATATGGGGGTAAACCCCCAAAAGGCGCCTAGCTTTTTGGGACCTGGGAAAGACCAGAGAGAGAGCCCGGTGGCCACACTCAGCACCTGTAAGGGGAGTGTCCAGGTCTTCTGAAGAGACCTGCTCCGGAGCCCCCACGGTGCAACGCCTGTTACAACACATTCCTAAAGGTTCGTGGCCTAGCTAGATCTAATCTAGACATAGCTTAAATTCAATATCCTAGTTATCGATTATCTCCGATGACGTTATCTGTGTAGGTAGTACAACATGTACTAGTAAACAAGATTCCAGCTACTGACATGACTTGATAATGAAGGAAACTAGATAGCGACTACTAAGGAAATCAGGCAAGCAATTTCGAATTACATCTTATTGTTTCGTCTGTATATAAGGTTCAATTTTAAAAAGCAATACGGCTTATATTTTAATATAAGGAACTCTCTTCAATATGTTTTAGAAAAAGCCTACTTTTTGTAAAAACTTTTCATTTATTTAACAACAGATTTTCAGTAGGTAAATAGCAAAATATACATGGTCATGGTGGTCCGGAGGCTTAAGACGCCCGCTTCTTATGCATGAGGGGGCGGGTTTGAAACCTACAAAAAGCACTGTGACATTTCCGAGTTATATGTACTTTCTAAGATTATTTAGACGCAACTGACAAACGCTGAAGGAGCACATCGTAAGGTAACTTGGGCTTACAGTATCTAATTATAAGTTTGAAGTCGCAACCCGCTTTGAGCAAGCGTGGTGATTAATGCTCAAACCTGTATGAGAAGAGGCTTTTCAGCAGTGGGCACTTAAAGACTATTGATAATGATATAATTTCACGCAACACTCCACATCCTTTTTTGTGATGGGGAAAATCATCCAATGACTTCTCCCGCCCGGGTGAGGCGAGAGGGAGTGTCAGATTCTGACTAAAAACCACCTCGTTCCTATTCCTGCAATAGGGTAGACGACTAATTTTTATTTTAATGTCCGTCTGGTAGATTATTTAAAAACATTAGACACATATTTTTTATTTTCTTACGGAAACGAATAGTTTCGAAGATATATTGATTTGAAATGTCGCGTGACGTCACTTTTCAGTACATTCTATACTAAGAAATGACGTTTTAGCCCCCACTCCTAAACTTTGATTCGTTTTATCTAAGAATTGTTTTATTATACGACAAAATAAAAAAATACGTGTCTAATATTTTTTAATTTCGTAACTTACGGACTAATTATATTTTTAATTTTCATACCCTGTCATCATCCCCATTCGACCCGGAGCCCCAGCAACCCGTTAAGTCCTCCGCGGCTCCGTATCGGTACTCCGTAACACTCCATTTCTAGACTTTATTTATTTAAATAGCTATACTGATAGACTTAGACTATAAATAAATCTTTACCCAAAAATGATCGGATTATTTTAGTAAAAATAATATTTTGCATACCGCAGTACATTTTTTGCCTTTAACCTTTAGAGATCACGACTTCGGAAGTCTGTATAAATTGGGAAATATTTAGGCTTATATAAAAGGTAGAGAGGATAACGTATACAGATATTTGGAACGGTTTCCCCATTATGTAAACTTTTTCAAAGACATCATTACTTTATTGGAATCATGAAAGTATCCTGTTTACGATCTTATAAAATAATATTTTTGAGGTACTGTATGTATAGATCAAAAGGAAGGGTCCCTTTTAATGGTTTGCTTATTGTCTGTTTGTCCATCTGTTTGTTTATCATGATGTTTTTTCTAGGAATGCGTGTGTACAGGTATCATACTTGTGCTATTTTTTTTGAAATCCGATTTACGGCTGTTCAGGCCACTAATAAATTGATGTTGTCAAGAATGAAAAAAAAAAAACAAATAGAAAATTTTAAATGAAAGGAAATCAGTATTGTTTTGGTATGAGTCAGTATCTGTTTTAACCATATTGACTGATATAAAGTGAAAACAAGAAAATATAAATTTACCTATTTAGTGTATTATTACATTGGCTTTAAATGTAAACTCGGCAAACTTTAGCGTTTAATGGCGAGAGACGCTCATTAAGCAAACTACATAACATTACGCCCTATATCCCCGAAGAGGTAGACAGAGGTGTACATTATGGCACTTAATGCCACTGTACAATGTTACACCCACTATTCACTATTTATGGTATTATGTAATAGTAATAATTAATTAAATAAACAATTCAATAGTAGTAGATAGGTACAATTGAAATATTTTTTTATTTATTTTTTAACACATACACTATAAAGTAAGTAGGACATAGCAAATATTTGTTATAAGTACTCCTATTATATTGAATAAAATAATAAATAATTGGCACATAATAGTATCCAAATAACGACAGCAACAGTATAATAAAGTGCTCTCACATGGGAAGTATTTACAGTAATTAATTGCTTGGCAAATTATATGTGAATTGAATGTAAATAGTAACCATTTAGTGAGCATAGTGATACGCTGATTTCAACCTTCGTTAATTGGTTGGTTATTATGAAATGTTCCAAGAACCGTTTGATGTGTTTGCTTATAGTAATATGATTACCTGTTATTGGAATTGTACGATATCTTCGAAATACCAAAAGAGTATATTTGTGTGAAAATATTTATTTGAAATATTCAGATCTTATTTGGAGATATTTCTGTTCAGTGCTTGTAGGTACATGAAATTTTCATAGAATTATATATTCCTTGAAAATTGTCTACAGATAACATCAATATTAACAGCCTATAAATGCCCACTGCTGAGCAAAACCTTCTCACACGGAGAAGGTTTGAGTATTAATCACCACGCTTACTCAATGCGGGTTGGCGATTACAAACTTATAATTAGAAATTATAAGCTCAGGTTTCCTCACGATGTTTTCCTTCACCTTCATTAGTGGTATCTAGATAATCTTAGAAAGTACATATAACTCGGAAAAAGTCACATTGGTAATTGTCATTGGTAGGTTTCGAACCCGCACCCCTTATGTATGAGAAGGGTCTTAAACCTCCGCGCCATAACAGACAAGATGGAATACATAATTCTTTAAACATTTTATGTATGTCAATTTGAAACATTTGAAATGATTTGCGATTTCATTTATTTTGTCCTTCTAATATTATCAATGTGAAATTTTGTGTTTATTTTTATAAATAATCATACAAAACTTTAAAACAAGGCTGGATTACGGTCTGTAGGTACTGACACATAAGCTCCTTTTTACCCTTCGTTATATATTTTTTAAATAAATAGTACGTTATTTTTATTTATTTAAGGAAAAACAAACAGTAACCAAATATACATAATTCAGCTTACACATTATACTTGGCAAATAGGTATGTTACCCACTACGTTCTCCACAGATTACTTTTTATATTAGATCTAGAGTGACACAAATATAGTTACATTTTTCAAATAGACCAAACTAATGTGAAACAAGACAATAGCCTTCATAGATTTACGATGCACCACTTACACGAATAATTAAAATGGTCACAAACAAATTTTTAACAATTTTTACAATTTCGAACACACACAGCGTCTCAGACAGACTGTCCGAATTGAAGAGATGTCCGAAGTTGCCTCTTAAAAACGTTTTTACTCAAAAATAGAATGTCAATTCGGTTAAAACTCACCGTTGTAAGTCTCAACCATGCGGTGAAGAGGCGAACGTGAGCCATTCTTCGTAATATATTAGGATTGCAACATTCTTCATCAACTATTATGTAAAAAAACAATTTTGTAAAATTATATTAGTAGGTATAGACATTTCCTTCCCGCAACCAGTACATAACCATTATGTTTGCTAACGTTAATGGGATATCAATAGTCAAGTCAAGATCAAAGAACGTTTTTCCTTCATATGTGAAAAGTGGGTACCTACTACTGAATAGAGATTTTTTATTCATTTTATGGGTCTAGAATCGGGATCAGCAGGTCAGGGTTAGTAAGCAAGGGGGTGATTAGTTTATATAAAAAAATATTTTAAGTTTTGTAAGTTTTTTTTATTTTTATTTACAAGTATAATATATAATTAAGTAACTAGGAGGAACATAAAAATAGTTTCTAAAAAGCTGTGTAAAAGCTAATGAATTAAGAAATAAATCAGGTACATAAGCTTATTATATGCTCAGATGTTTTTATGAAAATTCGACAAATTGTTTTTGGATATAGTCTTGTTTATTTTTACAATGTAAGTACACACAAAAGTCGTCCATATTTTTATAAATGACATAACAGAATATCACGCCTTCTTATCTCCGAAGGGGTAGACAGAGGTGTACATTACGGCACTTAATGCCACTGTACAACGTAACACCCAATTTTCACTATTTATATTATGAGTCCCATGTAATAGGGGGTGAGGCTATTGCCATATACCGGGCACATTTCCAGAATCCGTGCTACTCTGAAATACCAGTAATACTTTGCCCGACCAGGGAATCAAACCTGAGACCCCTTGAGCAGCAGTCTCATTTGCGACCACTCGGCCAATGAGGCAGGAGCAGAGTAGAACATATTTTTATGTTTATTTAATTTACTTATCGACGTAAATACTATTTAAAGTATTCAAATATTAATCTTTCAGACACGATTATTGGCAATTAAACGTAGCTAATGGTCTTTGATAGGCACTTATGTATACCTAATGTCTAGACAGTGTATTTTCAAACACATCTATTGATCCGAGTTAAGTATTTATTTAGTTACTAGTAGTTATTAGATACGTAATTATACACAAATAACATCACGTCTTTTATCCCCGAAGGGGTGGCAGAGGTACACATTATGCCACTGTACAATGTAACATCCACTTTTCACTATTTATGTTATGAGTCCCATGTAATAGGAGGTGAGCTTATTGCCATATACCGGGCACAATTCCGGACTCCGTGCTACTACTGAGATTTTTTTGTAAACCCAGTAATACTTTGTCCGACCCGGGAATCGAACCCGAGCCCCTTGCCCAGCGCACTTGTTACCACTCGGCCAACGAGGCAATAACACATAGGCTATTTTTATGCCACTGAACAGGTCAATTCAATTGGCACTGTGGCTTGGAAACTGGCTGCCGCGCAACGTGTCATGGGTTTGATTCCCACACGGATCAACTCCTTGTGAAATCTACAGATTGTTGTTCCGGGTCTGGATGTCATGTGTATGTGAAATTGTATGTTTAGCAATGTTTAAAAAAGCCATTTTTTTTATCTATTTTAACCTTATAGGTACACAGGTCAAATATCTAACAAACCAACCCGATACATTGTTAAGTATTCCCATTTTAGAATTGCCCGCTTCATAAAGACAACCGCACATCAAGCTACCCTCCCTGTTTCAATACATTTCCAACCTTATTACTTTATAAAAAAAGCTGAAAATCAATTCTCGTTCAATACAGTTGCTTGTTAGTCCTACAAAGTATCGTTAAAATGTTAATATTCTAGATATTTTGTACAATATTATATTTTAATGAGAGGTTCTTATTGTATGAATGAAAAGATATTTCGAACAAAGTATTAGTTACGTTGTCTGAAGTGTGTAGGCGTTATTGTTATATTCAATCCATTATTTATTTGATATCATAATATTAGACTTTGTAGTCAAAAAGGTAGGCAATGGTGCTAGCGCACGGGAGGTCGCACCAGGCGGCGGCCGATTTAATGGCGACAGCGGCTGCGACAGTCGTTGAGAGAATCCGGCAGTTGGGACTCGAGGTGGCGTTCCACAAGTCCGAGGCCATGTGCTTTCATGGCCGCGGGAATGCACCACCTCCTGGTGGGTCTAATGTATAATGCATGCATATTGCACCCGTGCGAAGCCGGGGCGGGTCGCTAGTATTTAATATAAAACCTCAATGTACCATATACTTGGAAATAAATGACATGCTATTCTATTCTATTCTATTCTAACAGTCTTTCGTCAAAAAAGAAAACCTCAAGCTACGGTTGTACATTATAACAAGTCAGGTACTTACAGGCACATCATACAGCAGGTACTTACAGGATTTATACACAAAAATATATTATTTATTCAATAGCTTTTATTCTGTCACGGCCTGATAAGTACCTGTTTACATGTGACTGAGTTTACGAAATGTATTGAGTTTACGAAATTGTAATCCTGAGTTAAGTGCGTCGATGTATCCTTACATTTACGTACATATTGCCAAAATGTTGTCAATAAAACTCTTGGTACTTGTTTGTACAAGGGCCACCAATTTTCATTTGTTACGAGGAAGAAATAAAAACAATATCAAATCGATTTAGAAGTGGGATGTTGTTGACAGAATTTTAGTTGCTAACTGTAAAATATCAGTTTCTTTGCAGGTTTTGGGTTAAAATATCCCAAAAAAATGTCTTTTAACATGAACCTAATTAGGACTTCCGACAAATATGTTCAAAGGTTGTTTCCAGTTGATGTAACTCGTTAACTAAGCTGAATTTTCTTGTTGTGCTCGGGGGTATTAAATCTGTACCTACGTATATAAAATATAAAAAAAAATACAAACTTAAACTAAATATACTTCAATTTACATTTATTTGCTCTGGATATTAACACGTTAACCGCTACGTAGGTCACCGGTGACTCCGTTAGCGGAGGATTTCAACAATTTTCTGTCGTCAGTCAAAGGCTTAAATGCGAGCGATAAATAAACCAAACGAAAAGTAATTTATTGGTCATACGTCCCCAGGGCCTTTAGCCAAAGGCCACTTTAGCGCTTGTCTACATAGAGAGTAGAAGACAAAATGTATAGGGATGACACTGAGAAGTGTCAAAATTAACGTCAATTCCATATAATTTGGTTTTCTATACTACATGAAGACAAGCACTAAATGGCATTTGGCTACAGCTGCAGGTCAGAATATGACGATAGGATCCAACAAAAAAAAAGTTAAATCCGTCCACAGACGTCGGCAAGAGTAATCGCGTAACATAAACACAACAAAAATAAAACAGCCGAGTTGATAAGCCTTTTTGGGAAGTCTGTTGAAAAATAGCTGCACTAATTTCTTTACCTCATACTATTCACTTTGATTGTAGTCCAAATTCCAAGCTAAAATAATTTACGGAGCCGCGGAAGTCTTAACGGGTTACCGGGGCTCCGACTCGAAGTGCAGGAGTAGGAACGGGGTGGTTTTTAGTCAGTAAGAGTACGACACTCCCTCCCGCCTAACCCGGGCGGGAGAAGTCATAGGATAATTTTCCCCCCTCAAAAAAAAGGCTGACCTAATTACGATTTCTTCATCATCATCAACAGCCTATAAATGCCCACTGCTGAGCAAAGCCTCTTCTCACACGGAGAAGGTTAGAGCATTAATCACCACGCTTGCTCAATGCGGGTTGGCGATTTCAAACTTATAATTAGAAATTATAAGTTCAGGTTTCCTCACGATGTTTTTCCTTCACCGTTTGTCAGTGGTATCTAAATAATCTTAGAAAGTACATATAACTCGGAAAAAGTCACATTGGTACTTGCCGTTGGTAGGTTTCGAACCCGCACCCTCATGCATGAGAAGTGGGCGTCTTAAACCTCCGGGCCACCACGATTACGATTTCTTAATAAATTGAAATAAAATTTTAGTACTAAAAAGTAATTGTCTAGACTGGACAATAGCAGTTTAAAACACCAATACGCTCCTTAACTGGTCTTGGCACTAACCGCGCTCTTATTGAAATCACAAACCACTGCAATGTGCATTATACTGCACGATAATGTGACTCGCGAATTTAATGTTTTAATATTGTACGTTCATTTTGTATACTACATACATAACATTAATGATGGAATAACGGATAAAAAGACGTGATGTTATGTTGTTACATACATAACATAACATCGAGCCTTTTATCCTCGGAGGGGAAGGCAGAGGCGCACATTACGGCACTTAATGCCACTGTACAATGTAACGCCCACTTTTCACTATTTATGTTATGAGTCTCATGTAATAGCGGGTGAGCCTATTGCCATATACCGGGCACAATTCCAGACTCCGCGTTACTGAGATTTTTTGTAAAACCCAATTTTACTTTGCCTGACCCCGGAATCCGAGACCCCTTGCTTAGCAGTCGCACTTGTGACCACTCGGCCAACGAGGCACTACTAATATTATAAATACGGAAGTATGCATGTTTGTTTATTTGTTTGTTAAAAGAATTATTTATTTAGATTATAGTCTGGAATAACATAGACCACTTTATACTTGCTTGTGGTATTATTTTTAATAGAGTGTTAAGACGATTACGCAGAACGATGACATAAAAGGAATAGGTTGCCTAATACATGAACAATTCTCAACCATTAATTACTTAGCAGCTAAACATTATAACCATTCATGAAGTATCATAAACTAAATGCAATAATGACATTGTTACAGTAAATATTTGTTGCAGACATACAATTAATTGCGTATAATTATCACACATATCAATCGGGATGATGATGATGGGGTATGAAAATTAAAAATCTAATTAGTCCGTAAGTTAGGTACCGAAAAAGTATTAGACGTATTTTATTATATATTTAAACAATACTTAGATAAAACGAATCAAAGTTTAGGAGTGGGGGCTAAAACGTCATTTCTACGTATAAAATATACATAGAAGTGACGTCACGCAACATTTTAAAGCAACATAATTATAGTCGAAAGTATTCGTTTCTGTAAGAAATTACGTATCTAATGATTTCAAATAATCTACCGGACGGACATTAAAATAAAAATTAGACATCTACCCTATTGTCGTATTATTATTAATATTGTAAAATTCTTCTGGTAGGTGTATTCCTACCAGAAGGAAGGAGAAAATCCTCAAAAGGAATTTCAATGTTTGTTAAAGATCTTCAGCAACATTAACATGAAACTAGAATTAGAATTTTCCACAACATACGCAAAGCATTTTGGTTGATGTGAGTACCGAATCCATGTATTGCATTAATAAATATGCATTGGGGAAATTTATTCATGTGCACATTCAATGAGGTTGCAATAAAGCAGCCTGTGCTAATGACCAAAGGTACACTTTACAATGACCGACCCACTAA
The DNA here is from genome assembly GCA_902850265.1 of Spodoptera littoralis. Classification (NCBI taxonomy): domain Eukaryota; kingdom Metazoa; phylum Arthropoda; class Insecta; order Lepidoptera; family Noctuidae; genus Spodoptera; species Spodoptera littoralis. The sequence continues at coordinate 13,621,806 of LR824542.2, forward strand.
AAGAATTAGTTCAAGTTGAGCAATATATATCATGACATGTTTTATTAGCACGATAATGATAGAGCAGAGAGAGACAGTGGGTGGAAATGTGTTTAATTATACCTAATTATCTGACACAGGATATCATTACACTCTTGGTCTAATTGAGACTTCCTTCATAACAAAAATATTATCGTGTCCAAATTATAATATACGATAATATACTCCTCGTCGACTTTTTCATAGATTAGTTCAGTCTTGCTTGTATCGGATCACCTCTACAAAGAAGTAAGGACGAAATTGAACAGAGGTTTTGATCTTAGTAATTTTAAAGGTGTTTATCTTTGTTGTTTAGTTTGTCTTTAAAATTGACTACCTTGTTGACCGAGTGATCGCAAGTGCGAGTGCCGGGCAAGGGTTCTCGGGTTCGATTCCCGGGTCGGGCAAAGTATTACTGGGTTTTTAAAAAATCTCAGTAGTAGCACGGAGTCTGGAACTGTGCCCGGTACATGGCAATAGGCTCACCCTCTATTACATGGGACTCATAACATAAATAGTGAAAAGTGGGTGTTACATTGTACAGTGGCATAATGTACACCTCTGCCTACCCCTTCGGGGATAAAAGGCGCGATGTTATGTTATGACTTTAAAGTGTTATTCGAATTTTAGACAGTTCCAAAGTTATAATTAATTTTGTTCGGTGATTTTTTAAAGTGCTAAACAAAAAACTATCGGGGTTTTAGGCGTATTTTTAAATGTACTAATATGTCGCGGAGAACCTAACGGGTTACCAGCACTCCGGCTCAACGTGCAGGAGAAGGAACGGGGTGGTTTTTAGTCAGTAAGAGTCTGACACTCTCTCCCGCCTCACCCAGGCAGGAGCAGCCATTTGATGATTTTCCCCCCTTAAAAAATGTACTAATATACATTAGTATATTATAACATACATTACAGTACATACATAGTATGTGTACCTATGCACTTGCATGTGTGTATGTATGTACGAAAATATAGACTAGGTGCTAACTCTATTTCCTCTCACCACCCAGTGGCAAGGCAATCTGTCACGACCGGAGCAAATTCAAGCATAGAATCCACAATCAAGCGTTACGTATTTTCTGATACACGACGTACATATAGTTTTAACATTTTAGTTAGCAAATTATTATATTTTTCTTTGTGCAACCCAAAGATGAATTTTATAATAAATCAAAAAGGATAAAGATGTATGTGTTTTTAAGATATAAACATTAAACAGTATCTAATAATTTAATAATTTATCAAGATTATATTATGAATACATTTTTGTATAAAGTAGGATTTCATTTATTATTCCTGTTTTATGCATTTTAAAAAAACTCCATCAACTCTTTTAAAGTAAACCTAAACAAAAAACGCGGGAACGAGCCACAGACTACATAATATTCATACGATGCACCAGCCAGCCATTTTTTGTTGAAACTTCTATTGTTTCTGCTTTTTTAATTAAGAACCTTCTGATGAAGCATCGCGACCACAGACTTTATAGAATTGAAAAGAAAAAAAAACTATTTTTAAGAGCTTATTTGTCTTTGTCCGGAAATGGAGGTATTTCCTGTACTTTATGGTTTGCAAAGCTTCCGTTACTTTAGTCAGGGGATTATGCATTCATGTTCAGTGTAGTTGCTGTAAATTCAGTTTGGACGTACGGGTACATTTAGTTCCTGAAATGCTTTAATTAAATGTTCATTGTTGGGATCCTGTTTGTAGTTAATTTTTATCTTGATCTTTTACAAGGTAACTATGTGCTAAGTTTTGTCTGAATAGTAAAAAAAAATGCAAATAGCTGGCCAAAGATTTATTTATTTACTAGCGACTTGCCCCGGCTTCGCACGGGTGCAATATATATGTACATATAAACCTCCTTTAAGAATCGCTTTATCTATTAAAATTGCAAAATGCATTAAAAACCGCATCAAAATACATTGCGTAGTTTTAAAGATCTGTTTTGTACTATGTAGTGATTTACAGTTACAACGGTTGAAAATAAAACCAATTAGAGTAACTGGACACATTATTAAAATAAACGATGAAATAATAAAACTAGAACAAGACATACTATACACAGCGAAAAAGAAGAGTAAAACTTATTTAAAAAATGGTAGCATTCATAAGTTCCTCTCACAGTACTTCAGGCATTCGGATAAAAACTTCTTTCATCTGTCCTCAAATAGATTACTAGCTTAGAATCCAAGACATTACTAAGAAAAAAAAAATGTTTATCTTTCGTAACATTTACTATAGGTCAAAATTTATTAACATGAAAATAATGATATGACACAATGCCACGCATTATCACGAAACCATCAAACTGAAACAATCGTAAACCAGAAAATAGCAAGCCAGCAAGGCCTGTGTCAATATCTACGAAATTTACATTTACCTATACAGCCGAAGAGAAACAGATACAGTCATGAATTCAAATCTAGCCAATCTAGCAAGTTTGGGGAGTGTATGTAGTCGCACTCGGTACCCCTTCCAACTTAAATAGATTGAGTGTTTGAGTTCCACACATAACGCTGTTTATATTTAGCTTATGCCAAATGTAGGTTAATACTGAGAATGTTTGTATATAGACTTTCATATGGTACGTGAATGAAATAAATTAAAAAAAAAACATAATGCCTTTTGATTCCTAAAGGTATAGGCCAAAAATAGCACCTAAAGGTACGATGTACTGACTTTTCATCAGTAAGGGATGAATTTAAAATGTCAATATTTTAGAGTTAGTGCTAATTAGATGTGGACAAAAATATGACATGAAAATAATAATGAAAAATTATTTTAATGTGGTTTTTTTATGGCATGAGCCGGTAAACGAGCAGACGGATCACCTGATGGAAAGCAATCGGCTTCGCCCATGGACACCTGGAACACCAGAGGCGTTACAAATGCATTACCGGCCTTTTGGGGATTAGGACTTTGAGGATCGTTGGGGATTCAGGAATTGGGGAGATTGGGGAAGGGGAGGGTAATTGGGCCTCCGGTAACCTCACTCACACGACGAAACACAACGCAAGCGTTACTTCACACCGGTATTCTGTGAGGTCCAACCGGCCCATTCGTGCCAAAGCATGGCTCTCCCACACTCGTGGTTATAGATAATTATTATAATTTGTAACCTAACATGCATGGAGGTAAAAATAATAATAAATTTTAATACAAAAAGAGCACAACAAAGGCAAAAACCGTATCTTGTTTCTCAGGTCAGTCATAATTTAGAAAAGTAACATATTTCTTTGATCTTCCTTCTTAAATCTTGAATCATATAAAACACGTACGCAGCGTGAGTTCGCTATCAGCAAATTTCGCTCCAGGCGAGCGTAAAGGTGGGGTGAAGGTAAACGTCGCTGTCGCTTGAACTACGCTTTGATTAAAATATAACTCCATTTCCTGACTGCAATTCTAAAGCAGTTACTAAAACAATTCCGCCATATTTGAACGGTGTTTTGGGAATAAACTCGCAAACACACATTTGTGTGTGCGAAAACTATTATGTTTAAAGAGGTACTATAAATGCAATATGTATTTATTACGGACAAAATATTAACAAAAGATAATTCATTTCGGTTGAAATTATTATTATATTATAAGAACGCCTTACAAAATATTTACACATTACAACTTAACCTATTAAATTACCTACCTTACATAATAACTAAAACTAACCTAAAATTACATATAATTAAATACATTATATTATGAGCTCTCCAAATCGACATTATCGTTAACTATACTAGTACCGAAATTCCCAGTAATGAACCGTCAAACTGTTAAGCAAAACTTCTCAAAGAGAGCCGCAGTTCTACACTTAGCTTACATCAGAATAACAGTTAACCAGTAGGTTTAACTTTAACTTACAAGTTAGAACATGCGGATAAGAAAACACTCGTCGTGTACCAATTAGAACTTGTAGCGTCACCAGACTGGATCCTCTTGACAAACATAGGATACAGTAGGGTTGGCACGAAGGTCTATTACGAAATAAGGTTTTATTTTCGGAGACAAAAAGAAATATTATGGTGTCGGGTGTAAAGGAAACAATTATTAATTAGGTAGGATACACGTGTTTAATAGATGAGGTCTTGATTACGACTAATACATTCTTAGATCACTACACTACAATATACCGGTGACCGGAACCTATTGTTCTTTAATTGTGTCTATAACGACGGTACTCAAAGAGTTAATGAACATTAATGACATAACATAACATCACGCCTTTTATCTCTGAAGGGGTAGGCAGACGTGCACATTATGCCACTGTACAATGTAACACCCACTTTTCACTATTTATATCATGAGTCCCATGTAAAAGGGATGAGCCTATTGCCATATACCGGGCACAATGCCAGACTCCGTGCTACTACTGAGAATTTTAAAAAAATCCCAATAGTACTTTGCCCGACCCGGGAATCGAACCCGAGACCCCTTGTCAAGCAGTCGCACTTGCGACTACTAGGCCAACGAGGCACATTAATTATTTTTCACGAACATTAATGATTTTGTAGTTATATCTATTCTTTACAATGAAATGAATAACTATGTCATTTTTGCTGTTAATAGTGGATTACACCATTCATACTTTGTGCTTGATTGTAAAATAGAATAAAATTCAACAACCGGTCCAGTATTTTTCGCTATGATCACTTGAACAATAAGGCATTATTATATTACATAACAACATAACATCACGTCTTTTATATTACAACTTTGGAGCCTGCAGTATATTATAATTGACCTGTTATTGGTCCTATGTACATTTGATCCTATTTCAACTAATAGTTTTCACATCATCATCTTCATCTTAGCACATAATTAAATAAGTGTATAGCCAGTCCAAATTTACACACACACATAACCACGATGGTGAATACAGGTTGTCCCATTCTACACCATTGGTTCACCATTCAACAATTTCCAATTAAAGACCCACTGGCACTAGGCTGATTCATTTACCGGCAGAGGGCGCTAGTTTTAGGGTTGTCGTATAAATTGACCTGTAATTATATTAAAGGTGGCTTTCGCACGAATTATTTTGCTTGAATATTCCGTCTCGCATTTTAATTGAATTACCTTGGAGCAGATTTTTGCTTCCGTACCTGAAATTCGGCGGTGGAAACTGAACGGATGGGACTGTGGGATTACTGGAGTGTGGGATTTAAGTTATATGGAAGTTTGTTTGACTGAGCTGTAATTGTCTTATTCTTAGAAAGAAAGAAAGAAAAATAATTTATTCGCCATCAGACATGGACCACCGAATAACACACAAAAATAATTTTCTTAATAAATTATTATGTTTTCGGCGTACTCACGTAATAATTTGACGAGGAACTCGACTAGTTTCAAGCCATACTAGAGGCTCATATTCATGAGCACCATTTCCAGACCCGCGACGCGGCGACTGTCGCGCTGCTACTGGCTACTCGAGTCTGTCGTATTCTTGTTGTAAGTACACATAATAATATTATAAACTGTTTACTTACAGATCATATTTTTATGAAAATTTTACTTAGGAGCTAATATATTATTCTCGAAAGTTACAAAAGTAGTGTCACTCATACCAAATTCATATAATTTTTCATTCCAAAAGAGATTTAAAGCGGTATAATAAATACCACGTTTTGCTGCCTAGCAACAAGAAACAAATTTATTGAATCACTCTGATTTAATTCCAATCGGTGGAGGGAGTATTCTATTTAGTCTACTATAGAACTGAAATAGTCAAACTAATTTAGATCTCATGAACATACAAACAAGATTTTAATTCGGTTCCACACCACCTTTATAGTTTCTAAAACAATTTCATCATTATCAACAGCCTATAAATGCGCACTGCTGAGCAAAGCCTCTTTTCACACGGAGAAGTTTTGAGCATTAATCACCACGCTTGCTCAATGCGGGTTGGCGATTACAAACTTATAATTAGAAATTATAAGCTCAGGTTTCCTCACGATGTTTTCCTTCACCGTTTGTCAGTGCTGTCTGAATAATCTTAAAAGTACATATAACTCGGAAAAAGTCACATTGGTACTTGCCGTTGGTAGGTTTCGAATCCGCACCCCCATGTATGAAAAGCGGTCGTCTTAAACCTCCGGGCCACCACGACATTCTAAAACAGTTTGTCAATACTTATTTCCCATTCCATTAGGTTTGACCATGAAAACTATTTCTAATTACATTAAATAATAATAATATCGAAAGAAATATAATGAGGTTTTTGCTTATCAACCGAAGAAAGCAATTAAGGTAAAGAAATAGGTTTTTATTGCGGTAATAATTGCTTGGTCGGCAATAAACTGCTTTTGTATTATTATGGTCGGATTAAACGATTCGCCTCTGACGAACTGAAGCCTCCGAAAAACATTTGGCTGGATGGTTCACAATGTAAGTAATTTATTATTTTTAATCGATTTTATTTGCTGTGAATTTGTATGCTTCACTTATGAACCTTTTTAGCGCTTGAGTTTGACATTTTTTTCACATTAACAGCCTATATGAGTAGCCACTGCTGACCAAAGGCCTATTTTCACATGGAGAGTATTAATCACCACATTTGCTCAATGCGGGTGGGCGATTTCAAACGTATAATTAGAAATTATAAGCCCCGATTTCCTCACGATGTTTTCCTTCACCGTTTGTCAGTGGTGTATAAATAATCATAGAAAGTAGATACAACTCGGAAAAAGTCACAAAGTACATGCCGTTGCTTTCGAACTCGCACCTTCGTGCATGAATAGCGGACGCCTTAAACCTCCGGGCCACCACGACCCTTAGTCAGACATTGATTTTAGTAAATTACTGTTATTTCCACGGGGTACGCGATATGTTCATACCCATATAATATTTGCACAATAACAGCTAACAAAACCTGACTTCGCAGTACGTTTTCGTCCTGTACTGGACACCATACGCCTATTCGATCTTTAACTGGAGTAAGTTTACCTAGTGCCTAGTTCACATTTGTCAACATTAAATAATGTTTGTGTGTTTGATACTCCTTCGTCCTGACGTTCCTGACATCAAAACAGCTGAAGGAATTGAGATGAAAATTGGAACAGGAATAGATTATGTTTTGGAATAAAATGTGTTTTATGCCTGCCTGAGCCTGAGATAGTCTGTGGGCTACTTTTGATTTCACTGGAACACGAGGGAAACCGCTGCTATATTATGTTCTATCGATATTCAATTGTAACGAAAATAACAGACGATGTAGTGAGACTAAATTGAAAAGGGTATGTTAAATAGTTGGTTATGAGAAAATGAATGACAGCAGTATTAGGAAAAGGATGTATAATACTGATATATAATGGAGATCCTGGGACACGTCTTTCTAAGAAAAAGTTATAGAGGGTTGGGGAGATCCTAAAAAAGGACAGGTGTGGAATACTCGTTACTGGCACGTGTAAATGACTAGGCTTATGAACTTGGAAGAAGAACTAGTCTTCTATGGTTTTCCTTATGGGACAATGGTATAAAAATAAACAATATATATTATAGTTAGCGATTTTATGAGATATATATGTGGTTCATAATTAATGTCGTGGTGGCCCGGAGGCATAAGACGCCCGCTTCTCATGCATGAGGATGCGGGATCGAAACCTACCAACGGCAAGTACCAATGTGACTTTTTCCGAGTTATATGTACTTTTTAAGATTATTTAGACATCACTGACAAACGGTGAAGGAAAACATCGTGAGGAAACCTAGGCTTATAATTTCTAATTATAAGTTTGTAATCGCCAATCCGCATTAAGCAAGCGTGGCGATTAATGCTTAAACCTTCTCCGTGTGAGAAGAGGCTTTGCTCAGCAGTGGGCATTTATAGGCTGTTAATGAATGATGATATATGTGGTTCTAATCACAAACGATTGTTCAAAGAATGCTCGATTAAGTCGTTGTCGATCAATCTACTTCGTGAATAAAACATTGTATGTTACAAATATATATATATACTAGCGGACCCGACAGACGTTGTCCTGCATAACCACTTAAATGTATAAACAAAAATTCATTCAAATTAATTCAGCCGTTTAGGATAAATAACCTAGACACCGACTGCAGCGCCATCTGCCGGGCTGATTTGTGAATCTAAACCCAGATCCCCTTGAACAATCAAAATCGGTCCAGTCGTTTGACAGAAGTTCAGTGACATACACACTTACAGAAGAATTATATATAAAGATATACTATCAAAACAAAGATATATTTACACAGCAAACCGATAAGTAAACTTAATTTCAAAGCATTTGCAGTAGGTAATAGTTGAAACACTTTAAATAACTCAATCGAAAATATTTTAGTATAAATTGAATTCCGTCACGACAGCCCTACCACTTATTCTCAGAGTCAGGTCTGAACTTGTTTCTGCTTATTCAGATTCGCGTTGAGCTGTAAAGCGACAGATTTCGTTAGGCATGCAGCGCCTACAGCGAAATTCATTCATTCAATTCACCAACACGCTTTTCAATCAGGTTGTTTTTTCTCAATATTTTCCTTTTATTCAATCGACTTGAAAGTCAACAAAACAAAACGAGAGTTCCTTTCGAAAATACCTGTGTTTTGTTGCTTTTGATACCGATGATCTCTTTCGTTATTAGACGTTTATGTTTCAAGGTTTTCTCGGTAAATTGTGATGTTAATAAATAATCTACCAAATAGTAAAATAGTTGTATAGACTAGAATACGTTCTATTAGGTATATTTTAAGGTCTAGATTTGTGGTTTCTGTTTTGCACTTGGTAAACCTTTTAATCTAAAGAGACAAGATCACTTGAGGTTATCGTATTGCAAAAAACTCAAAGTAAATTTTTAGTCGAACAACAAGAATGAACAAAGTCGGGCTAGGGGTCTCAGGTTCGATTCCCGGTTTTAGCCTGAGTGCCACCGGGTTTTAAAAAAACTCAGTAGTAGCACGGAGTCTGGAATTATGCCCGATATATGGCAATAATATATATTATAACATAAATAGTGAATAGTGGGTGTTGCATTGTACTACCCCTTCAGGGGTAAAAGGGCGTGATGTTATGTTATTTTCATTTTGAATGAGAGCGTGGAAACGTTTTAAATGGAGACCATTAAAATATTTTATTTAATGAGTGTGTACGAAAATAATCGTTGAATATAATGAAGGAAATCGTGAGAACAATGGTTCCATGATTTTATTTGAATAAAAAAGTACTTTATGATAATAAAATAAATGTATTTATTTATTTCATCGGCTTTCACTAGCGCGATGTTTATAATACAGTTATGTGGACCAACTGCTCTTAAGTTAATCTAGGCTTACGGCAGAGAATGCCTGAATGAATGATTTTTATTTATATTTATAGTCATTCATATTGAAATCAACCTTTATTTTTTTCAATCGCTAGCACCTATGGGTATATATATATGCCGCGGAGGACTTAACGGGTTACCGGGGCTCCGGCTTGAAGGGCAGGTGTAGGAACAGGGTGGTTTTTAGTCAGTAAGAGTCTGACACTCCCCGCCTCACCCAGGCGGGAAAAGTCATTCGATAATTTTCCCCCTTTATAAAAAACAAAAATGGGTACCTATACATTTATTGCTAGCAAAGTACTAAGTACGTTTTTTATTTTTTCTTTAGGGCTGTGAGGTCCAAGTGCACATCTTGGTAATGCTGCCTGCCTTTTGGGCACCTTACCTTATGACAATGATGATAATTATTTTGACGCGTTAAGTATTTTTTCATTTATTTAATTTTTCTATATTTCTCATGTTTATTTTAAGTTGTGAATACTTTAGTTTTTATTTAATTTAGCTCTAGTTATTTATTATTTTGTTTATATTTATATACCAATACATTAATTTACGTGCTTAAAAGGTTTTTCTAAATTGCTCAGTAATAACGTGGAGTGTGATATATAGGTTGATTCTCGGTACCCGGTAGATGGCAACAGGCTTATGCCCTGTTAGGAAAAAAAATATATTTTTCTAATAACTATTGTGGGACATACTAAATCAACTAAAAATAAAGGTTTACTCAAAAAAATATACAGAGAAAATCTCTACTAGTTTCGAGTCACAGAGGGACTCCTTCTCATAAGTACCATATGCGAACATAACTGATGCAGATTACCTAACTCTGTAGGTCCTGAAGGGTATAACCTGGGTGTCCTCAAGGCCCGAGTGAATAGGTTGCTTAAGGGACGACGAGCTCCATCATATACCGCATCATCGCTTACCACCAGGTCATATAGTGGCCAAACGTCGGCCCATCAAATATGTAAAAAAGTAGTTAATTTGATTAAAAAGTCAAAGTCAAAATCAATTATTTCAATTAGACCAGAAAGGCACTTTTGAAAATAATATGTAAAATATTATATTATATTTATTGCTTATTTTTTTTTATTTTTTTTTACCGTTGCCCCACACTAGGATTATCTCCTGTGTCGTGGGTGCGTTTACAAACATACAAGTTCACATACACATGACACCCAGACCCGAAACAACAATATGTGGATCACACAAAGTGTTGTTCCGTGCGGGAATCGAACCCACGATACGTTGCACGGCAGCCGGTTACCCAGCCACCGCACCAACCGTGCAGTCAAAAACTCCGTAGTCCGTAATTATGTTATTTAGTGCCTACGTGTCTTATTTATTTGTCAAAGTCAAAAGTCAAAATCATTTATTTCAATTAGACCAGAAAGGTACTTTTGAATTAGACCAGAAAGAACGAGCAAGAAACTCCATAGGTTGCTCTTTTTCAATCATGTTCACAATACAATTCTCTAGTTTTACTATTCTCTGTTGATCTTTTCGGTGATATTATGAAGTTGAAATATTCAAATTCAATGTGTATAGCACCTGTTTCTCCTGGAAGTCCCCTTATACCGTTAGCTTGCTTGCCTTTATGCGAGCTTGTTACACCTGTCATCCTTTACGATTTGCACTATTCCTTCCAATCAATTTTGAACCTTAACTAGAACCTCGATCGACGTTGTAGGTACAAAGATGTTTGATTGGTGCAGCAGGTTCTTGTTAGTGCTAGTTTCCTTTGTAGTGTCAGCTAGGGATATTTGTACAGTATGCCACACTATTTAGTATGCAGGTAAGAAAATAAAGATTGATTCAGTAAAGGCGCAGTACTTAAAGATCTAGTTTCGTTAAAAATAATGCAGTTTACTATATCAAGTGACAAAACTTCTCTTATGTATTCAATGTACAGTCAAAGGTCAAAGTCCACTGCCAACGTGAGTGATGTTCACATGGCCATACGTAAATAATTTCATATTAATGTGCATAATAACGCGTACGTACGCATAAACACACGATAAAAATATGCGTGTGCATGTGTGTATAAGCGCTGCAGCGCAACCGATAGTAGTCTTACGTTGTCTAGTCTAATGATTCTTACGTAAAGAAAATCATTTTGAGGCACGGCACATAGTTCGATTTAAAAGTGAAAAAATGTATAGGTACTTGTTTGTTGCTTGAAGTGAAAAACAAACAACCAATTTAACATCAATAAAATACTCAACAACAACCAATAATATGTATATTATACAAAAACACGTCATTGAAATATGCTATGAATTTAAAGAATATAATTTCTGAAACAGAACATAAATAAACCGTTCATTTGAAATCATTGTTATTCAAAATGTTCGGGACGTTGAAATGACTGACTGATTTTAAATAGCGATCACATTCGTGATACCAACACAGTATGCTCCATATAGTTAAAAACATATTAAAAATAATATAAACGCCAAAACAATGTGAAAAAAGAAAAAAAAGGTTCCTACGTGCGAATAAATTTCAATTAAAAACATTGCAGTGTTCTGCAGACAAATTGCGAAATCGGATTTTATTTTTTAGTTTTTTTTTTTAAACATGGCGTTGGTTTTAGCTTTCAGATGTGCGATTAATTTTGCAGCCAGCCAGTGTTGGCTCTTTTATTGTCTATGCTAGTTAGCTAGTTAGTTTTCCTTAGTATTTTATTCAGAGAACTTTAAAAACATAGTGTTTCATTTAATTCTATTGTTTCTTTTAGTCGTGGACTCGTTTGTTATGTAGATGTTGGCAAGTTTATTCCAAGTTAAGATCAACTGTTGTGCAGTTGAAGTAACTGTATTTTATCATCTGCATGAGTATTTTGTACTGTAAAGAAATATCGTTGCCCGGTATATGGCAATAGCCTCACCCCCTATTACATGGGACTCATAACATAAATAGTGAAAAGTCGGTGTCACTTCTGTGTGCACCTCTGCCTACCGCTTCGGGGATAAAAGGCGTGATATTATGTCATATCACGTTATGTCAGATAGATTGTTTTCTGTGACTGTTACAAAAATAAATATCAAATACAAACCATGTTTGTACATATACCAAAATAAACTCATCATTTTATGAACTGAATTCCCAAACCAATTAATTTGGTAAAGTGTCGGACAGACACCACTATCAAACTAGACATAAGAATAGATTAAGTCATCCAATTTCGAGATTAGCGAAAGTAAGTAAGTCGTTCATGGGATTCTGTGTTAAATGTTATAATAAGATACCAGGCGATGTACAACAACTAAATGAATCGAAATTAAAAATATTATAAGAAAACTTTATGTAGACAAGCATATTACAAACTTAATGAATATATAGAGGATAAAAATGCTTGGATGCAGGCTAGTCCGGCTCCACAGGATAACTAAAAACACTTGTTTTAATGAAATCGTAAATAATACAGCCATATTGCTAAATTGTATATTGTTTAACTTAGATAACCATTGTAAATGTGAGAGCCCTGTAATTAACTTAATATTAAATTAGATTAGTAGATTTCATTTGTGTCAGCTTGGAGTTGTCATGCTCACTCAAGGGTCTCATTGGCGGTGGCGCGTGCAGTGGATCGCTCGATTCCCTACAATATGGTTGAGTTGGGCGGTGCTGGTGTACGTGTCATGTTCGTGAACGGGCGCCGTCAACTGGGACTGGTCAGCTCCAGACTGTATTACTGTCCTTAAGGTTATTTTCTTTTTTGATCACTTTGACTGGATTTTAGTGTTACATTGTTCTCGCACAATCCAAACAGCAAAACTATGTAACTAGTAAATTGTATTGTGAACCTGATTGAAAAAGAGTAACCTATGGAGTTTCTTGCTCGTTCTTCTCCATAGGAATCTACGCCTTGGAATGAGCAAATAGCTTCACTTTAAATTTTTGTTTTTGTTGACGTTCAAAAGTGCCATTCTGGCCTAATTGAAATAAATGATTTTGACTTTGACTTTGACTTTACATGAGAAAATGTGAAGTCATCGCCGAGGTTTACATATAAACAGCACTATAATATTGCCATGCCACATAGAAGGCTTTATATCCAATATACTTCCACCTCTTTTATGCAGGATATTGAATAGAAACTCACCGACACTATAAACTAAATTTTCTTCAAGCCATTGCTGTAAAATTTTACTGTAATGAACAAAAGAACGAGGAACTTTGAGTGCACGCATCGCAACAGTGAACCGACTTGAGGCACTGAAATTGCTGAAATTACAGTTAAAAGCATCATCAACCGACTAATATAGGAGACTAAGATATACGCGAAAGCGGTTTGGCCACAGAATTAGTTTTATTTTTATTGAACTAATTTTAGTTCAACAAAAATAAAGTTTAGTTTAGGTAGTTAGTTATGTAGTTTAGTAAATATTTACTTAACTAAAAAAAAGAAAGGTCAAAGTCAAAGTCAAAATCATTTATTTCAATTATACCTGGAAAGCATTTGATCTTCAACAAAAAAAAATAAAACTAAAGCTATTTGCTCCTAAATAATTATATAAGCTAATATAGATATATGTTTAGTGTGGGAGAGCCATGCTTCGGCATGAATGGGCCGGCTCGACCGGAGTGATACCACGGCCTCACAGAAAACCGACGTGAAGCAACGCTTGCGCTTGCGAGCAGAAAATTTGTATACATGTTTAGTTTGCAGAACCATAAACGCTAAACTGCATAAAAGTCTCTATTTAAAAACATGTTAATAAAGATTTATAATTTTACTTTTTCCCAACTAAGTACGGTTAAATTCAAGGTAAAATGATTACTGGGTTTTAAGTGAAGGGACGACCTTTCATTACTCAGGTCATTACGAATGATATTAAATTTTCTTTAGGTTCTAGTCCATTAAAGATTTATAGAGACTTCATTAATTCATTTATTGTCAAATCTACATTATATTATCAAAACACGCTGAAATAACAATGTTATTCATTTTCCGTTGGTAATCTGGTAACATCGGGTCCAACGCAACGTTGATATTGCCAGACACGTCGACAGAAGTCCGGCAACGTCGCACTGCTTTAACCAACGTCGCTGGCGACACGTGTTGCACGGCATTTGTCCCTTAGTGTATCCTTGTCTTAAAACATGACATTAAAAAATTGAAGATAAGTAAAGTATTACGAACTTCTTCGTAGAAACTGTAAATGACCAAATTAATATTGTGGTAATAACAAAATAATTTTCTATTAAATAAAAATATGCTGCTCTCTGAGACCTCATATATTATATTGCTTCTAAATAGCAATTAAGAGGAATACTAACCTCCTTAGAAAGAAAGACTTGTTAATTAACGATTTTACATTAGCGACTCTTTTATTGGACAGTTTTAAGGCTGAGGTATATTTCTTTCATTGACGTTGATTGGCGATTTATTTAATTTATACCACATCCAAACCATAGATACCACAAATATACGTTACTTGGGGCCTTGTGGTATTGTATATTTATGTAAGGCTTGTTGCTACCCGGCTTTCCCACGTGAAAGGTAACCCATGTCTTTCTAGGTATTTTCAACGATGTAGGTATATCTACACAAAGTTTCTAGAGGAATGAATGTATGAATGAGTGAAGAGATAAAGTGTAAAGAGGTAATCAACATTTTCAGTATTTTTTTTTATATTTTGAAACACAATTACGACGTCAACGTTTATTATTTAAAATAACGGTAAACATCTACTAGTTTCGTGTTACAGAGGGACTCTTCATTATTTAAAAAAATCTTCTTTATTATAAAAAAAACATTTGAACGTTTTCAATTAAAATAGAACAGTGAATTATCTTTGTTTAAAGAGGATTAGCTTGCAAGCCTCTAGTTGAACGGAATTCAAACGTAACAATTTCGAGGTGTCATGCCTTTGTGTGTCAAATTGACACTCAGTACTATTTCGGCCGAAGTGCTACGATAGACAGTTTGGAAATTGAGTCCAATAGCATTTTGCCTGAGATGGACGTCGAAATTCAATAAGCAAACAGAGTAAATCAACTAAACAGTATATTTAACTGTAGTCTTACAAACAATTTTAAGCGTGGAAGAGCCATGCTTCGGCACGAATGGGTCGGCTCGACCGGAGTGATAGATATCACGGCCTCACAGAAAACCGACGCGAAGCAACGCTTGCGTTGTGTTTCGTCGCATACGTGAGGTTACTGGAGGCCCAATTACCCTTCCCTTCCCCAATCTCCCTAATTTCTAAATCCCCAACGATCCTCAATCTCCTAATCCCCAAAAGGGCGGTAACGCACTTGTAACGCCTCTGGTGTTCCAGGCATCTATGGGCGGCGCCGATTGCTTCCCATCAGGTGATCCGTCTGCTCGTTTACCGGTTTATGCCAAAAAAAAACTGATAGGTACATAAATAGATAAATACTTTATTTAGGAAATGAAACACCTATGCAAATGTTGAGAGTCCTTATTGCTTAGACCTTATTGCGATCTATTCCAGCCAACTTTAGGATGAATTTTATCTGAAATAAGAAAAATAAAAGGGGTAGTCAATACAGTGAAACATAATTTGACAATAATATTTGCGCAAATATTTTTCACGTCTCTAATCTCTTTAGTAGCCAGCCATGATTTTTTACTTTTGGTGTTTAATCTATTCTTACAAAATATAAGTTGTATTTTTTGTCTGACATGATAACTGCCTCATTGGCCGAGTGGTCACAAGTGCGACTGCCGGGCAAGGGATCTCGTGTTCGATTCCTGGGTCGGACAAAGTATTACTGGGTTTTGCTCTGCGGTAGCACGGAGTCTGTAACTGTGCCCGGTATATGGCAATAAGCTCAGCCCCTATTACATGGGACTCATAACATAAATAGTGAAAAGTGTGTGTTACATTGTACATTGGCATTAAGTGCCGTTATGTGTGCACCTCTGCCTAACCTTTCGGGGATAAAAGGTCATGTTATGTCTTACAAAATTGATGAAAAATTAACTACATACTATAATGGTGTTGTTAATGCATGTTTTATTTTTGATAAATTTAGTATTTTACTTAAACATGGTCATGAAACAAATAAAATAGTTGAGCTTGTTCAGTTTAGTACAAATAAAGATTTCATAGAACACAAAATGAACATAAATAAACCTTTTAACTGAAAATGTGGTTAAATTCGAGTATGTAATGGTTTTAGTTCAGGTGTAATTAGTAAAACAATTAGTTTCAATTTTCGAATTAAACAAAATAGTGTTTGCGAAAGTAACTTAGGTGGCAATATTTGTAGGTGAAATTCTCAAATGTGTTTTTTTTTGTATAAGCCGGATCACCTGATGGTAAGCAATCGGCGCCGCCCCTGGATACCTGAAACACTGAGGCGTTTCAAGTGCGTTACCAGCCTTTTGGGAATTAGGAGTTTGAGGATTGTGGAGGATTCGGGAATTGGGGAGACGTGGTAACAAAAATGGAATCAAGAGACTCGCTTTTTATTTGCAAAGCCAAATTTAAAGTAGTGAAGAATAACACGTACAATGAATATTATGTAGTTGTACTTAAACACTTATTGGCTCATTAAAATATAAATGCATTTTTGCATAAATACACTGTAAGGTTTTCCATGCGAACGTTAATTTTAAAAGATACGTAGCAGTTTGCTACGCCGTAGCCGTTCGTAGCATGCAGCGTAGCGGAACATTGTGCTCATTAGTGGTGAGATGTCAAATTAATTTAACATTTACGAATAATTTTATAAACGTCAAGTTTGTTTCATTTATTTTTAAATTATGATTTTCATGTAATTGTTATTAATTGAATTAAAATTACTATAACTTAATTTTTATTCTGACGTTTTGATGGCGTTAATATTAGAGATAACAATATTATCCAACCAAACCAAATTGTTATATAACGTAGGAACGTATTTTATTGATTTCAAGCAATGAAATCATAACATATAATAAATAAATTCCCTCTCTGATCTAAAACCCAATAACCTATATTCAATTTTCTACCTATTTGTAGACTAGATAAGAAAGATTTTCGATAAATCCCATCTGACTAACTCAACTCGCTTATTTCTTGTTTTCACACCATAGCTAAATAGGAAACCTCTAGGGCCGAACAACTAGCGTTTAACTAGTACCAACTCCAGGATAGTTTTGAAAACTTAAATTGCCAAGTTACGTGGATTGAGCTGAAGTTATTTTCAGCTTATGCTTATTACCTGCGAGGTTTATTAACTTAGTTACGTGAGAATATTCGTCTTGCGTGTGTACCCAATAATACTGTTAAGTGTTACAATTTGACCGAGTGAAACAAAAAGACGGATAAGTTCGATTCATGTTTATATACAAAGGGTTCTGTGTAAACCGCGAAGAAGGGAAACACGTGTTTGGCTATTTTTAGGCTGCTATTTGTTTGTCATTGAAATATTAAGTTTCAAATTTATAAGTAAAAGAACGGAAAATGATTAGAATTTTAACATCAAAGAATAAACTATCAGTTTCATCATATTATGACACTTATTGTGGAAACTATTTAAATGTGAAATCTTAATAATATTTATCAAAAAACTTTTCGTAAATATTTATAACTTTCTTTTCATTCAACAATAATTAAATAAATGATCGTAGTATTAAAAATAGTTAATTGGCCTTTATTGTGGCGTTAGGCATATACCCTAGGCATATACAGGTATTAGAACGAGATATAGGTTAAGATACCTATATCAAATTATTTAAGTTAGTATTGTATAATTTATATCATTCTCCACTTGACTATTCCTTGATCGAGTTTTTGTTGAACCAAAAATATCATTGTGTGGATACCTAAAAAGTGAGTGTGCTCGGTTCCTATATCTGCCTACGCTTCCAGGAAATATCATGCGTCACATTATGTTACATTCAGCCTAATACAAAACCACAAGATTATATTTTTCTCTGATGCTACTCCATACATAAAAATGGAAAGCAAGTAATACCACATCAATATGTAAGGCAAAATGAATTACATGATTACCTAACGCGGTAACATCTGTAAATCTAATTGAAACCTTTTAAGGGAACTGAAAAAAGGTACCACGAATACGTGAAAAACCAGCTAAAGGCCGCATTATTGAATCGAGCCGAGACTGCGTAATTCTTTACCATTTTTATCGATAACACACGCAAATTCCATTTTCTGGTACATTAGACAGGTCAATCTACCTCTCGATTTTGGAACTGGTCGAAAATGTTGAGGAAAATTTCGATGTCTAGAAAAAGAGTTTATAAATCAAGTTCATTGAGAGAATTTCAGGTTACATAGAGTATGTTATGCTGTTGGTAAATAAAACTTAATTCGATATTCCATTTTTAAAATAAAATCATCTCGAAAGTTCTAGTAATTTTATAACAGCACGAGATATAGCTTTGTTCTCACGTTATAAACGACGCTAGAAACAAGCACTATCACTTTTTTACACTACAATCATAACATCCTTAATTTGAAAATCAAGAAGTTTAATCAAGAGCCTTGCTTGAATGTTGCATAAACCTACCTAAAACCTCATGAACCTCGGCCCTAACGAAGTTTCTGCGAAGCAGTCATGCTAGCTAAGGAGGAGGCGGAGCTCGTGAGGAAACAAAAACAATCTCCGGCCACCGTAACTACGGGCCTGCGAACGGCGAGCACGGATGATTCGCCGCCCGATCAGAACCAGGCCCGAGCGTACGGCGCGTCTCTGTCTGCGCGCGCCTCAAGGAGTCATCCGAGCACCACAGATGGGGCCCAACAGGGCTGATTCCGATACGGAGTCGCGGAAGACTTAATGGGTTGCCGGGGCTCCGGCTCGAAGTGCAGAAGTAGGAACGGGGTGGTTTTTAGTCAGTAAGAGTCTGACACTCCCTCCCGCCTCACCCGATTTTCCCCCCTCAAAAAAAATAAAAAAAATAAAAAAAGCCCTAACGAAGTCATATTATTCATACTCTAGAAATTCGATCATTCACTGATTATTTAAAAGCAGGATACGAGTTTTATTTTTACAATATTTTTGGATTTAAACGTTCGGTTTGTCACAGTGATGGAACGATTGGCGTTTCACTTCGGGTCGGTAGTTTACAAATATTTGAATGGCCTACATTTGTATTCTTTGTCGGCATGAGTTTCGTAGAACACAGGATACAAAGTTATTTTCATGTTTTAAAGCAACCACGATACTTACAAATATGGATATGGTTTCTGCTTTATTAAAGTATCGTAATTATATTTCGTATAAGAAAATAATATATTGAAATTTTTGTTTTCCATGATGTTATTGGAATTTATTGAAATTTTAAATATGGTCAGCTACAGTATTTATTCCTTAAAATTATATTTTATTGCGAAAATTAATTTTCAATTTTAAATAGTTACTTTAAGTATTTGAATCATTTTAAATGAAATCTGACCAGAAAGGACTGGAGCAGTTATAAATAACGATAAAACAATTTTCAATAGGACGTATTTCAAAATGATATTCACTTCTGTAAAATCGTCGCCAATAAAACGATTTTATCATCCAGAAGTCTATGGAAAAAGTCTAAAATAATATGGCCGTGAACCTACTCATTTGGTTGTCGTATCAAAGTAACACAAATATATCTACGGCCATAACAATATCAATGTTTTCTAGTTCACCTAATATATATTTTTCTATCTTGTATTTTGTACCTTATTGTAATAAATGTGAGCATAATTTTCGGATCCACAAACGCTAACAAATTGCGGGACAGCTAGTCTAGACATTGTGCGAGAGTAATCGAATCAAATCGATTATTATGTCTGTGAAATCAATTCGGTAGGCACACCCCTGTTTCTCAATAGTACGTGGGCTTTTATTACCCTGACTAATAACTTCTGATGTTACACTTGTGATCGTCCAATAAAAAGTAGACTAGTTATTTCAGACTCTAATCTATCTTTGTACCACATTTTATTCGGATCCGATCAGTAGTAGTTCTTGTGTGAAAAAGAACCTACATAAGAAAGTTTGTATAGACCAACTTTCACATTGTTAAAATTAGTAGTATCGAATAATAAATATGTTTGTGTAAGCAATATTTCTAAAGTCGTAAACGTAGAATTTGTTAGTTATAAAATAAAAACTGCGTTTAAAAAACCGATTTCAAAAAACCAAAAACTAATAACAAACAAAAGGTCAAAACTAAAAATAAAAAAATAACTATTATTAATACTGATAAGTTACCCACCCACTGATAGGTTAGAAGTCGGCGCCATGAAATGGGATTATCTCGGGAGTATACCCTTTCAAACAAAACAAGAATTCTGGAAATTAAATACTTTACGTATTGTTTATCATTATGTTTTAGAACTATAACTTATTCTGTTGATATGAATTGGTAAAATGTATATTGATGAGAGAAGAGCCAGGGCTACAACAATTACGTCAAGATACATATTAAATTAATTTAATTGAACGATATATTGGAATACTTGCAAACAATCATAATTTAATTTACACAGTTCATAATTACGTTATTGGTTCATGGATTCTGTGAATATTGTAAACTGTGTTCTGACATAGTTGTTCAATAGACGTGATACTGGTCAAATGATGGAGTTCTGGGAAAATAGACTGTAATTAATTATGATATAGCACCTCATATCCCTTAAACATAGAGTTCATTATTAACTTTCGTCGTTGATGACCTATTTTCGTTAAAACAGAACTAGGTTTATTAACTTGTAGGCTGTAATTAAAATTACATAAATAACATCCCGACTTTTATCCCTGAAGGGGTAGGCAGTGATGCAAATTAAGGCAGTTAATGCTACTGTACAATGTAAGACCTACTTTTCACTCTTTTTGTTATAAGTTCCATGTAATAGGGGTGGGCTTATATATTGGGCACAATTCCGAACATCGTGTTTTTTTTAAGATCCCAGTAGTATTTTGCCCGATCGCTAAATCGAAACCGAGACCCCTTGACCAACGAGGCAATTTCAAAATACGTGTTTTTAAATGTGTTGAAATCCAAAAATCCCATAAAATATTTCCACATCAACGACTTTAGAATTTGGTGTTTCACTTCAAAACACTTTGTGTGATCAACAAATTGTTGTTTCGGGTCTGGGTGTCATTGTGTATGTGAACTTGTATGTTTGTAAACGCACCCACGACACAGGAGAAAATCCTAGTGTGGGGCAACGTTTAAAAAAAAGGTATAATAACAGGAAAAATGTGATTTCATTGAGAAGTCCTAAAAATGTACTTCCATTGAACATGTCCTTCATGTAGGTAAGACCTATGTACTTCACTATCCAACTAAACTTTTCTAATAACAAAACTAAGACATAGTCGGAAACAGAACAGTAATAGTTGCTGACGTTTCCTAACCCGAAAACACGCAGTTCTGTCAGATAGCAACTACCGCAAAGTGATGAGCGGCGTCATGTTTCAATTTAGCAAGTTATAATTGGCTTGTAGTTCAACCCGCAATTGTCATGTTCGCCAATCTAGTTTTAAACATGTATGGCTTAGAATGTGCATGGTATTTGTTTATACATTAATTGAAATACCTTTTTATAGGATAAGCTGGTAAACGAGCAGACGGATCACCTGATGGTAAGCAATCGGCGTCGCTCATGGACACCTGGAACACCAGAGGCGTTACAAGTGCGTTACCGGCCTTTTGAGAATAGGAATTTGAGGATTATTAGGATTTGGATTGGGGAGATTAGGGATGAGGGTAATTGGGCCTCCGGTAAACTCACTCACACGACGAAATACAACGCAAGTATTATTTCACGTCGGTTTTCTGTGAGGCCGTGGTATATCCGGTCGAGCCGCCCCATTCGTGCCGAAGCATGGCTCTCCCACACTTTGTGTATTATATTTTTTTTAGTGGCGATTATTGTCTTAATCTTTTGTATGTATTATACGAAATCGCTTTCGGTAAAATGATTCAAAATGGCATTGTATTATTTATTAAGCTAATAAGCTACACTGTGTAAACATAGTTTATAATATTGTCTTTAGTTCTCAATTTATGCGAATAAATTATGTAATTCTTATTTACATTATATACCAATAAATCCAACGGATGAATGAGGCTCAGGAAATCACACCTCTTGTACGTTAACACGCTAACCGCCGTGTAGGTCACCAGTCCCTACTGCGGAGGATTTGCCTTCAACAGTTTTCTGTCGGCAGTCAACGGCTTAACTAAAAATCGGACTTACTCACGTGAATATACCGAGAAAAGCTCTACTAGTTTCGAGCCAGAGAGGGGCTCTTCGTAATGAGCAGCGTTGGCAGTCGCGGCGATGTTGCGCAGCCTCCTTAGTAATTAGTATATTCACGTGAGTAAACTGCGTATTTTAGTTAATTTAGTATTTCTCACGATAGTTATTATAAAAACATTGTTTACTGTTTTAACTATGTCACGACATAATATGTTTACTCATACCATACTGCCAGTAACGACACCTCGAATACATTCATACCAAGTACTTTATTGTTAATAGAACTGCGGCCTCATATTACATTTCAAAACAAACATCCTATAGTTACGTACTGACTGAAAGCAATCTCGTTGAACAAAGTTCAAGTGTCAAATGAACAGTCCTAAGTAATACTGACTTCAAAGGTGACGGTGTAATATGAATTATTTAAATTTAAACCTTAGGTATGTTACTATTGAGCTTATTTTAATTTAATGGTTTTGTATTAGAATGTATAAGATCTCGGGTAAGGGCAAGGGTTCTCGGGTTCGATTCCCAGGTCGGGCAAAGTATTATTGGGTTTTTTAAAAACAATCTCAGTAATAGTACGGAGTCTGGGATTATGTCCGGTATATTGCAATAGGCTCACTCCTTATTACATGGGACTCATAACATAAAAGTGAAAAGTGGTATTGTGGCATTAAGTGCCGTAATGTGCGCCTCTGCCTACCCCTTCGGGGATAAAAAGGCGGGCGGGCGTGTTATGTGTATGTGAAGTTCAGTGTATATTTTGTTAATCAATTTGATACCACATATTTTATTTTTTTCAAAGATACTTGTAATACCTATTGTTTTAGGCCTCAATCAATTCAACGTGGTCAAACAAGCAAACAAATAATGTTACCTGCCAGCGACTACATCCGTATTACGACTGCTATGTTCTACATGATTCTGTGATATTTTCATTGACATCTGTCCAGGGAATCTGATACGATTCAGAAACAAACATCCATCAAAACTGTCAATTTATGATTTACTGGCTTTTACACTGTTTTATTCCATGCGAGCATATATAAATAAGAGATAAAAAGTAAGTCAGCTCATACCCTGCCTGTATACGAAATTTTATCAAAATCCGTTCAGTAGTTTCAGCGTGATTGACGAACAATAATACAAACATCCAAACATCCAAACATCCAAACATCCTAACATCCAAACATCTAAACATCCAAACATGCAAAAAAGCAATATTCACATTTATAATACTAGTATGATTAGTAAATTAGTACCTATAGCTAATACAGTCACTATTAAGAAGTCAAGACTGAAGTATACACATCATCATCAACAGCCTATAAATGCCCACTGCTGAGCAAAGCCTCTTCTCACACGGAGAAGGTTTAAGCATTAATAAGTATACATATATACCTCAAAAGTACTCGTAAAGAAAATGCGTGATGAAAAATGAAGGCACAAATCGTTTCAGATAATGTTTCAGCTGAGGAAGTGACTATACTATATATGCTTGTAGAAATCAATCTGTAGACTGACATTAGCTTTATCGGCTAATGGATCTGTGCCAACATGAAGATCAAGGGAGACTCAAGGTCAAGAGTGTTTTGTAAAACATAATATTTATCTTACGAGAGGTATAAGTTATGGATGATTCTTTATTATGTTCCAATAAATTTTGCCTACTTTCGTTTCTTTTTTTGTTTCTGATTCTGCTTTTGAAAGTATTATTGTTTAGTATGCGTTGTTAAATTTTACTGTTATTACCGCAGAACATAGGTATTATATGTATTACGATGTTACATAACATCACGCCTTTTATCCTCGAAGACCCCTTCGATATGTTAGGCAGAGATGCACATTATGCCACAATGTAACACTCACTTTTCACTATTTATGAGTCCCATATAATATGGGGTGAGCCTATTGCCATATATTGAGCACAATTCCAGACTCCGTGCTACTACTGAGATTTTTTTTAAAACCCAGTAATACTTTGCCCGACCCGGGAATCGAACCCGAGACCCCTTGCCCGACAGTCGCGCTTGCGGCCACTCGGCCAACGGGGCAGTATTACGATGTTATTGTCTATGAAAATACTAAGAAAAGCTCTACTAGTTTAGACCCACAAAGTGGCTCTTCCTTATAAGCAGCGTGTGTGATGCCACGATGTCGCGCAGCCTACTGACATCGCCGCTTTCTCAGTATTTTTATGTAAGTAACCCCCGATTTTTAGAATAAAAACAAAAATTTTAGTTCATTTAGTATGCCCAACGATATTTAGTTAGGTATTATAAAATATAGATGGTGATAATGATTAGTACATAAAACAAGTCAGTACAAAAGATGCATTATGTTATACATCCTTTCATAAACAATATTGTGATTCCCCATTCATTCTGCAATATTCCTGATCCGCTTAACATGGAACTTTTTCCTCTTCCACACTTCTTTGAAGTACATATTAAAAATGAATTTTACATAGACCGAGGATTATATGGAGGGAAAAATTCTGTGTAGCTTCGTACAGAGGAGAATTGATGATGGTGGGATTTTTTCATCAGTTATTACATTTATATAAAATCAAAGAAGGTAATTAACTAGCGTTAAATCATTTTAATATGACATTGCTTTCTACTGTGTTGAAAATATATTTTACTAGATGAAAATACCGCTTCAATTTTTTTTTCACATTTTGAACCTTCTTTGGACTTCCAAAAACATTTCAAGACCAATATTAGTCAAACCGGTTCAGCCGTTCTCGAGTTTTAGCAAGACTAACAAACGGAAATTCATTTTTATTTATATGTATCTACCTATAGATCGATAAATTGATTGTTATATGACCCACCTCCTGTTTGAGATGTCAGTTAAAAATAACCAAATACGTTTTTGGTAAATTATACTTTTTAAACCCAGAAGATTAACAGAAGTTTAGTTACATTAATCATCGCAATCGGCATCTTCAGAAAGATTGTCTGTATGTGGAAATATGTTTCAGAGCAAACCATACATTTTATCAACACCACAAAATAATATAATATTATCACTGTTCTGATTCCTAAGAGACGTGTTATCCGATTGCTTGCTCATTTCAGAGTAATGAGTTTTGGTATTCTGTGATTGCTTTGGCAAATAAATAGTACAAATCAGAATAGGTCACTTTACGAATTTTCTCATCTCAAATTTAAACTCATTTATTTGGGTAATAAGGTACATATTTTATTGCGGGGATCGTGTAGGTTTAAAATATATATAACATCCATTTTTAAATAGTAGTAATAACTACCTTTTTTGATAATGGGATGAAACCTTCAAAACTCGCCAAGCTTTGTAGGGAGTGTGGGATTCCTACCTCACTAAAACCACCCTGGTGGCCACCATCATCACCTATGAGGGGCATCATCTATAATAGACCTGCTCCGGAACCCCCACTGTTGGTACGAGCCTGTTACGGTACATCCCAAAGGAGATGTATATCTCTCTTAAGCCAGTTCAATTTTCTAGTAGCCTAGTAAAATTTTCCTTTTTTATGGGATAAGCCGGTAAACGTGCAGACCGATCACCTGATGGTAAGCAACCAGCGTCGCCCATGAACACCTGGAACACCAGAGGCGTTACAAGTGCGTTACCGGCCTTTTGAGAATAGGAATTTGAGGATTGTTAGAGATTCAGGGATTGGGGAAGGGGTGTAGTAATTAGGTCTCCGGTAATCTCACTCACACGTCGAAACACAACGCAAACATTGTTTCACTTCGGTCTTCTGTGAGGCCGTGGTATCACTCCGGTCGCACCGGCTAATTCGTGCTGAGGCATGGCTATCTCACACTTTCTGAACCTTCTCCCGAAAAATATAATTAAAACAACAAATAAGTGTAACTTTTCCTTGTAGGATTAGCTCAACCAAACACATTAGCAGTCCAAGTCGAGTACACAATGTTGTACTTAATCTTATACTAGAGGTATTATATAAAGCGGAAGAGTTTGTTTGTTTGTTTGTTTGAACGCGCTAATATCCGAAACTACGGGTCCGATTTGAAAATTTCTTTCTGTGTTGGATAGCCCATTTATCGAGGAAGGCTATAGGCTATAAAACATCACGCTGCGATTAATAGTCGCCGAGCAGAGCGAGTGAAACCGCGCGGAAGTAGCTATTATTAAATAAAGAAAACGTCCCACATCCACAACAATATAATTGACCTTGAATTAAGTTCGGTAATTCCCAAGTTGTTTGAAATGGAATTATAAATATAAGGTCTGAATCACATTATTGTGATGTTCAACTTAAACACGGGACGCGTTCGTCCGATTAAATATTCATTATGTATATTTTAATTTACATTTGAGGTGGTAGGGATAATATGTGACGGACTGTGAAGGTTTCAAAGGATGTAATGTTGTGTTTGAAAATAATGAATATGTTTTGCTTATAATATAAAATGCGCTTAAGAACATTATTTCATGGTAGGTATGGAATAGGGTAGATGACAATTTTTTATTTTAATGTCCGTCTGGTAGATTACTTAAAAATACACGTATTTTTTATTTTCTTACGGCAACAAATAGTTTCGAAGATATATTCATTTGAAATATCGCATAGCGACACTTTTGAGTAAGATTTATACTCTAAAATGACGTAGCTACCTCCCACTCCTAAACTTTGATTCGTTTAATCTAAGTATTGTTTTCTTATACGACAAAATAAAAAAATACGTGTCTAATATTTTTTATTACCTAACTGACGGACTAACTAATTAGATTTTTAATTTTCAAACCCTGTCGTCGTCCTTATTGTACATACGTCAGAACATAACATCACATAACATCACGCCTTTAGTATCCCCGAAGGGGTAGGCAGAGGTGCACATTATACCACTGTACAATGTAACACCCACTTTTCACTATTTATGTTATGAGTCCCATGTAATAGGGGGTAAGCCTATTGCCATATACCGGGCACAATTCCAGACTCCGTGCTACTACTGAGAATATTTAAAACACCCAGTAATACTTTCTCCAACCCGGGAATCGAACCCGAGATCCCTTGCTCGGCAGTCGCACTTACTATCACTCGGACAACGAGGCAGTACATACTTCAGCTACTATATAAACCATGACAATACTTAAAGCACAATATAAAACCTCCTTTAATATTCGAAACACGACAAAAGTAGGCATTTCTCGAACAGAAAAAGCCTAATCACAGTTTACTTCGAGTGGAAAATGAAAAACGAATCGAAATCGTGAGTCTGGAAGAGTCAGTGAACCAAAGCGGTTTAAGCAAAACAAATGACTAGCTGTTACCCAATTTGAGGTTAGTTAATGCTATTGTATTCAAAGTACCTATGTGACTTTTTTCGAGTTATATATACTTTCTAAGATTATTTAGACACCACTGACAAACGGTAAAGTAAAACATCGTGAGGAAACCAGGGCTTATAATTTCAAATTATAAGTTAGAAGTCGCTAACGTGTAGCGTATTCAATTCCCACACGAAATAACTCTTTGTGTGTTCCACAAAAAGTTTGTTTTTGTCTGGATGTCATTTAGCTGTGTAACTATATATGTTTGTAAACGACATCCACGACACAGGAGAAAGTCTTCGTGTTGGGCAACGTTTTAAAAAATATATATACGTCGTCTTTTTAACTGTAGGTCCTTAATTTTCAAAAAGACTTTAGGTACATACTTCGGAACATAGACTTATCCAATATTATGCCACAAAATCAATTCGAATACTAAGAATTAGGCAATTGATTACGTGTTCAAATGTCAAGGGCATAAATATTATTGAAATGAATGAATTCTGTGATCCGCAGAAAGTTAAAAAGGCAAGAGGCACACGCTCGAATAAACAACCAGGCTCAGGATATTCGCCTTCAAATCTCATTTCAATTTATGGCAAAATAATGCTTATGCACTAACATTAACTAACATTTCTATTCGAATTTAACTTGTCAGTCATCAAACAGTAAGTGTGATAGTTGTGCACATTGGTCATTTTTTAAATATCCACAACTAAAAAGCCATCTGAAAATCGTACTCGGAGTTTGCAAGCATTTAATATTGCAATGAGTTTTATTTGCAATTATCTAATAATTACAAAACATCACGTCTTTTACCCCCGAAGCAGTAGGTGCACATTATGGCAATTAATGATACTGTACAATGTGACACCCAGTTTCCACTATTTATGTTATGAGTCGCATGTAATAATAATAAATAACCGTACCCAATAAAACGTCTGGCGTACGTAGATCATACAGTTGTCAAATATAAGTACCTATTTTCTATGGCACATTTATAATCAGAATTGCCATTACTACAAGACAAGTGTAGAAGAGCTATGCTTCGGCACGAATGGGCCGGCTCGCTCACAGAAAACCGACATGAAGCAACGCTTGCGTTTTGTTTCGTCGTGTGAGTGAGGTTACCGGAGGCCCAATTACCCTCCCCTTCCCCAATCTCCCCAATTCCTAAAACGATCCTCAAACTTCTAATCCCCAAAAGGCTGGTAACGCAATTGTAACGCCTCTGGTGTTCCAGAGGTCCATGGGCGACGCCGATTGCTTACCATCAGGTGATCCGTCTGCTCGTTTACCGGCTTATGCCGTAAAAAAGAGACATTTTAATAGCATCACTTACATAATAAAGTAGGTACCTATATAGAATGAAAAAGTGTTCGGTTTTTCACCAATACATTAATTTGATTGATGATGCGGCCAGTATTCTTTGCAATTGACTGAAATAAAATGGCGTCCCTTAAATGACAGAAGCATAGACATGACAAAATAGATTGATCGAATATTAGGCTTAGTTCTCGTGATAATATAATATGAGCTCACCAAGACTTGTATAAAGGCTAGAATATCACGTATCCTGGATCATATATACAAGTAATTTTTTTTCATAAGCTCGGGAAAATTGATGGCTTTTGTAAAGGGACAAAAATGAAACCATTTTTTCTTTATAATCTGTGAGCTATACTTCTATAATAATAAATATAAAAAAGAATCAAAAGCTGACGGTCGATCATTTATGGATGACATTCAATTTTACAAATAAAACTCAAAGTTGTCTGTAATATAACTATACGTAACTATTCCGTACATAGGGAAAACATATGTTGATTTATTCGAAGATCCCGTCAAACATGAAGATAACTGATTTATTATGATAAAATATTTAAATGCTCCAATTGACAAGGAGACCAGAAAATATAACGTAACTACCTAGAAACCGCTTTTTATTACACATACATTCTTCATCGTACATTGACATCTATTTCCATTTAATTTAGGTATCTTTTCCTTTTTCGGCGGTCACTATAGACACATCTGTCCCAGGAGCCTCGGTGAATGAACTAGGGAAAGTTCTAGATTACTTTATATGAAGTAAAGCGGTCTATTTGATGAAGGTTCTTGCTAAAACTTTGTGGCGTTTTTTGATTATAATCACTCTTGGACTAAGTAGACTGTATAAAATAGGATGTTCTGAATCTTTTGTCTAAAACTTAGCTTTTAATTTTTTATAATATGACTAGAAACTGTAGCCTACAAATTGTTATTCTGAAACGATTGTAAGTAATCTATATGCGAATTAATAATTCGGCTTTTCTGGCTCTCCTAGCAGTATAAAAAGCAGGACCAAGTTGCAAGCTCGTAGGATTACAAATATTGTATTACAGAAGCCAAGAAACACGATTGTCGAATCTTTATTATTTCCCAAAAACACTTTCTGATGTCAGAATAGATTAGGACGCCATTTTCAGATAGAGATCGGGTTGTTTGCCGAAGAGAAAATTTAAATAATGACGTGATTTCACTTGAAGGGCGGAACAGTAACATTAATATTATGCAGATTGAAGTATATTTCTTTCTTTAACGACCTATTAATGTGCCAGTGTAGGTTCCGAAACCTTTTGAAGGTATGAAATAGGATTAATGAAGGTTTTATGGAAGACTGGGTTCCCTTAAATGAGTAACCGCAGGGATGTTGACATTACATTTCATGGAGCGTTGGGTACAGAAGATTTGTTAAAATGAATTAGATTTTTTTAACAAATAAAGGTTTGTTGTGAGATGAATAAAGTTGTAAATAATTAAGTATTATTTAGATAGGGTTAATTATGGAGATATCACCAAAACAAAATTATCTTAGAATTTTGTCATACCCGTGGTAGACAAAAGCCTACAAAACGAACTGCTTTATGATTCGAAATAAAAATGAGCACACTTTTAAAAGATTTGTGGTTATACATAACACCAGAACATAACCGCGAACCTTCACTAAAATTAAGTTAAATTTTAACACATTTCTTTGTATGTTAGGTTCAAAATTGAGTCTCAATAAACTGAGATGGCCTTACCATATATTTTACGTAAATAAAGCTTATTTTACGTATACCTTTGGAGAAACTTTTGGATGTGTAACTATCCGTAACGAGTGTCATAGATATATGACAAACGAGGTCAACGTTGTAGAAAATTGAAAAAATGTAATATACATAAATTATATATTTCTCGTGTTAGATATTTTGTAAAGAAATGGTAATGTGCCACGAGCTCTAAAAATATTTTGTACTGGAAATAGAACGTATTGTGTCTGGACTGAAAAATTATAAAGGAAGCATTAAAATATTCTAACTTTTTTTAATATTTGCTATGTATTTAGGGGTTTTGGACACAATACGACCACGCCAGCCCCATCATAAACTAATACATGAATTAAACGCTATTCCGACTTAAATACCTTATATACTATTTTGTAAAGTAAAATAGCTAATATATTAATTATTGTACACTTGACGACCCATATCAGACTCCTATTACTGCTCCATCCAAAGGTTGTCTGTAAGAAATCGCCTTGTGCGATAAGACCGCCCATTGTACACTATTTTTGTTAATATTTATCCTATAATGTGATTGTGTGGTGTACAATAAAGCATATATTATTATTTATTATTATAGCTGCATTCGAGACAGGCTCTGATAATATACTTTGAACAAAACCAACATCTATCAAATTAATTTTAAAATTATTCATCAGCACCTCTGTAGCAGCTCGGGTCCTGACGCATTCCACCAACAAGTGATGAACATCCTCCATCACATCACATCACATCACATTGTATTGTACACAGTTGGGACTGATAATCTACTTCTTTGGTTAAATATTGCAATTACGACTGAGTAGTGTTAGCAAAGGATTTTGTATTTAATATTCTTAGGCTTAATGTATTATTTTTGTTTCTGTCGTGACATCGACGCCTAATTTTCATGCATGAGAGTCCGTGTTCGGAACCTACCAATGCCAAATACCAATGTGACGTTTTCCGAGTTACGTGTAATTTCTAAGACTATTTGTACATCACTGACAAACGGTGAAGAAAAATACCGTAAGGAAACCTGGGCTTATAATTTCTAATTATAAGTTTGAATTCATCAATTCACGCCATTAGCAGCGCGAAGTCACCGTATCGCAGGTCGCGAAATGCTGCTCATGAATATGAGCCTCTAGCATGTCTTGAAATAGTCGAATTCCTCGTCAAATAATCACGTGAGTAAGCCGAAAACATAATAATTCATCAATTCACATTGGTGAATTCAACAAGTGTGGTGATGATAATGCTATAACCGTATCCGTGTGAGATGAAGCTTCTGATCAGCAGTGGCCACGTATAGGCTGTAGAGACTAGAGCTATATAGAGGTGTTTCTTAATTTATGCCCCATTACACAGACTAAAAAATATGGTAAGTACATTGCAAGTAAACAAACAATGCATAGTCCTTGGGGAAACACCATGATATTATATGACGTCATTATAAACACATATCAAGTTCCCTACGATGGGAATTTTAAAATAACCTGCTATGGCAGTCTCAACACGCATTAAAGGGTCCTCCAGTAAACATTGCACGTCTGTTTTATTTGCTGTCATTCCGATGACACAGGTAGGCCTTAGCATTTTTATAGAGGTCTTTTAATATTGTTCACAAAAATACGCTATATAGGACATGTAGCTGAAGTTTCACATACATAACACTTTAACATCGCGTCACGTCTTAAAATATCACGTCATATTACGTCACGCCTTTTATCCCAGAAGGGGTAGGCAGAGGTGCATACAGAAGTAACACCCACTTTTCACTATTTATGTTATGAGTCCCATGTAATTGGGGGTTAGCAGTGCCGGGCACAATTCCAGACACCGTGCTACTACTGATATTTTTAAAATCTAGTAATACTTTACCCGACTCGGGAATTGACCTCGAGACCCCTTACCCGGCAGACGCACTTGCGACCACTCGGCCAACGAGGCAGTCTATTACGTTGATATATCGTACCGAAAATTTGTTTATACAAAAATAGTCTTTAAACATCGGAAATAAGATCTGTAATGGAGGTAGTGGAGAGCGGTCACCGGTAATCGCTTGGGGATTGAAGACATATAAAATGTAACGCACGTTTCATTAGTTATGCTAGTCCTTTCCATCATCGTACCACAAAACAATCGCTGAAGCATCACCGATTCATGGCAGAAGTCCCACCCACAGGCACAAAGCGCTTCGCATCAAGCTTCCTTGTGCATACTGCTAAGGAGTGGAATTCTTTGCCAGAGTCTATATTTCCTGAAGGCTATTCCCTGGGTGTCTTCAAGGCCCGAGTGATTAGGTTGCTTATGGGCCGTACTCAATCGTAAATCGCATCATCGCTTACCACCAGCAACTGTAGCCAAATGCCATTTAGCGCTTGTCTACATGTAGAATAGAAAACCAAATTATATGGGATTGACGTAAATTTTGACACTTGTCAGTGTCATCCCCATACATTTAGTTATCTACTCTCTCTGTAGACAAGCGCTGAAGTGACGTTTGGCTAAAGGCACTGGCGAGATAGTGGTCAAACGTCGTAAACACAGACAGTACTAAATTAATTTATAGTAAACTTAGTAAAAAGGTTAACATAAGTACTAGAACTGTTTGCTGAGTACCACTTCGTAGGTATTAAAACAAACCTAGAAAACTCAATAATACTGTATTAGTAATAAGGTTCTTCCATCACTTGACTGTGGCCCAGACAAGTAAATAACCAAACAAACATTATGTTACTTTAATTAAGATTAGTCTAATAACTGAATTTACCTAAGTAACTCACTAACAAATTATTCTATTACTTAACATTAGTTTCACAGCTAATTTTACTTAAGAAACTCCTTTCTCCAGAACATAAGTATGTTTCACAAAAAATACACATAACATCACGTCTTTTTATCGGCATTATGCCACTGTACAATGTAACACCCACTTTTTACTATTTATGTTATGAGTCCCACGTAATAGGGGGTGAGCCTATTGCCATATACCGGGCACAATTCCAGACTCCGTGCTAGGACTGTGAATTTTTTGAAAAACCCAGTAATACTTTGCCCGACCCGGGAATCGAACCCGAGACCCCTTGCCCTGTAGTCGCACTTGCGACCACTCGGCCAATGAGGCAGTTATCATGTCAGACAAAAAATACTACTTCTATTTTAAGACTTCGTCGTCATTAGTTAGAAGATGGATCTGTTGGTATGCTGATCTCGTCCATTGGAGGTAAATACAGATGGACATTTCCTAACCATATTCTAGGACCGATTCATACAAAGCATAATTTTTCTTTAAAGACTAGTTTCAGATGTTGCACAGTGCGTAACACGTATTGTGTATACAGAAAGTTCTAAAGCCTCTTGGCGTACTCTCATACGCTACTACTAACGCCATCTATGTTGCGAATGAGAAAAAAAGACTGCAATGTGACTCCTTTTTTAAACCACAAAATCACTGTATTAACATTATGTTGTTACTTTCTTAACATTCATGACCCATAAATCACAAATTGTTAGTAAAGTACTAATTAAATAAGAGTCGAACAATATTCAAGATTCAGTATTCAATTATGTAAATGATGATGAGAGAAATAAATAAATTATTATTATTCACTACCACATCTATAGGTTCTTTGACACATATCGAACTACATCTATAGTTTCCCGTTCAATGACGATAACAAACTTGGTATATACATAGGTACTAACTTGCTTATATCTAAATTACAATTAATATAGTTTGAATTGAATACTTGTCTGGCCACAAGCATGCCAAGTACACGAAAGTGCGGTAGGTGGAAATCCACAAAGCGTAGTTAATGTCCTTAACTTTACTTTGACTTCGACTTTGATACATCAGACTGAGTGAAATGCTCTTTGGAGTGAGATTGTTACGTCATCTATGTTGTGGAAAAAGCAATCTGTATATTTATGGAAACTAAAATGGATATTACGAACTAATTTTTTACACATTGACATGAGACATGAGAGTGATCTGATTTTCTTTTGTTTTTAAAGTTTGTTTCATTCAATTGTATAATAATAACATAACATCACGCCTTTTATCCCCGAAGGGGTAAGTAGAGGTGTACATTATGCTACTGTACAATGTAACAACCACCTTTCACTATTTATGTTATACCGGGCACAATTCCAGACTCGGTGCTACTATTGTGAATTTTATGAAAAACTCAATAATACTATGCCTGACCCGGGTTTCGGACCCGAGACCCCTTTCCCGACAGTCACACTTGCGACCACTTCGGCCAATGAGGCAGTCAGTAGTAGGAAGTAGTTTATTGAGTTTATAGAATAATTAAAGTATGTAATAGAATCATCAAACCATTCGAAAATATTCACTCGATTTGACATTTTAGTTACCTTTTAGTTACATTTAGATTTGACATTTTAGTTAGACAACCTAACAATTTAGTCTTTGTGCCATTTGTCTAGAAGATTTCAAAACAAAGAAGTATTTTTGTACCAGGAGTTTATCTCTAAGATTTATTATTAGACAAAACGAATAATAAAAAAAAACCATCAAAAGATGATCTTTTGTTAATGATTTATTTTATCAGTCAAACCGTTAAGGAAGAGGAAAATAATTTATTTTTAAATTCACCTTCTTGTGGCTGACCAACTTGCCCAAAAACATAATATTTGGGTGATCCTGGATTATACGGTAAAATCTATTTTTGGATATATTTTTCGTCACAGAGACGACGAAATGAGGATATACTTATATAACAACTTTATTTTCAAACCCCATCACCACGCTATCCCACATTGTTATAGGGCTTAAGCTCTTACTTATGACTTTCATAAAATCTTGATACACTGACTGGTACAAACAATTAACAATGACCTAATTTTGTTAAAACTAAAGTATTTTTATTTAATATTCAAATTAAGCTAACTACAAGAACTAATTTAAAATTCAAAACAGAAATTACTAAACCTATTTTGACAGTTTTAAAGCTTCGTTTAATAAAATATAGATACAATATTCATTAGTAGAGTTGGCGAACAAGAAAACTGGTACAAAATGTCAGCGAAAATTAAGGTCGTTCGAATTATTGTTGAATAAGCTGACAACGTTTCTACTGGAACGAGGATTGAGTTTGTTAGTGTCAAAGTTTATGTACCAATCACAGGTTCCCAATTACCTTGATTGGCTAGATAAATAATATTTAGTGGAATTAGACATCATCTTAAGTGTGGGAGAGCCAAGCTTCGGCATGAATGGGCCGGTTCGACCGGAGTGATACCACGGCCTCACAGAAAACCGACGTGAAACAACGCTTGCGTTGTGTTTCGTCGTGTGAGTGAAGTTACCGGAGGCCCAATTACCCTCCCTTTCCCAAATCTCCCCAATCCCTGAATCCCCAACGATCCTCAAACTCCTAATCCCCAAAAGGCCGGTAACGCACTTTTAACGCCTCTAGTGTTCCAGGTTTTCATGGGTGACGCCGATTGTTTACCATCAGGTGATCCGTATGCTCGTTTACCGGTTCATCTCATAAAAAAAAATCATGATTGGATTTTTATGCCTTCCATATCCCAGTGTTTCTTTTTACCGACTTCAAAAAATGTCTATTTCTATAGGAGTATATCTATAGGAGGTACTATGTTCGGCTGATTGTTTTTTTTTAAGTAACACGTCCTTATAGTTTGCACTATTAAGCGTACGGCGCGTCACGTTCCGCGCCCGTCTCAAAGAGTCATCATCCCACCACAGATAGGCCCAGTAAAGCTGATTCCGATACGGAGTGGCAAAGGACTTAACTGGTTATTAAGGCTCGCTCAAAGTGCAGGAATAGGAGCGGGGTGGTTTTTACTCAGTAAGAGTTTGACACTCCCTCTCGCCTCACCCGAGTGGCAGAAATAATTCGATGATTTTCCCACATTCAAAAAATGGTTTACGATATCATACAATGGTTTTTCTATCTTCGGTCTTTAGCTCAAACAATTGAATTTCTATATACGTATCTGATAATATTGTTATTTCTAACTTCGCTCACAACGCGCTCAATCTATTGTTACGCCCTAGTAATTGATATTACGCAGGCACGTGTCAATTATTATCATTTATCAATAACATTTTTTTCTCAGAATTATGATATTAATTATTGTAGGAGTATCGTCCGCCTATTGAAATCTGAAAACATAAAACGATTTATCTCATCTTCACACAGAGCAAACACTAGACTGTTACTGGAATGATTTCAGCAAAAATACGACTGAAATCCGGCAAAGTTTGTCTTTACTCTAGACACAAAAAGCACTAAGTATGTTTGTTCAGAAATATTTTCCTTCCAAACTCAAAATTGGGGACGGGACAAATACCAGTACTTTATGTTTATAACGCGGTCAATATGTGATGTCTGCAAGGAGTTATGGTACAATCAATCTGGTTCGACAAATGTCC
Source organism: Spodoptera littoralis (assembly GCA_902850265.1). Taxonomy (NCBI): domain Eukaryota; kingdom Metazoa; phylum Arthropoda; class Insecta; order Lepidoptera; family Noctuidae; genus Spodoptera; species Spodoptera littoralis. The sequence goes on from LR824542.2 coordinate 13,659,076, forward strand.
TCTGTTAGATATGGAAGAAATGTGATCATACTTTGTCATTCTTTTTTGGTGTGCAAGTGGAACCGAGGGCATATATCGTATGTCAGGTTTTGTTTGACAATTTATTGAGGTGGCTCATGTCCCTTTGTTTTTTGATCTCCACGTGGAAGCCATGTCGGTGTGTATGCCAGGAATTCGCTTAGAATTAATATACTTTTCCTCATATTTTATTATAATTATTTACGGTAAGATTATATTACATTTAAGTAAAACTACCTTATGTTGTTATAAAGGCTTTTCAGTTAGGATATCTATTACTTTGGTACTAGTTTGTAAGAAGTTATTTGAAATAGAAGACAAGCTTACAATGGTTTTAATTCAAGGCTCTTTGTCATATTTTTTATTTTAAATTCACTCCTTTGTTCAAATTATCTCACTAATTACTATGATCAGTGATGTTATAATAAAAAGCTACGATTTAATGAGAAAAGCAAAACTGAATGCTGAAATATTTTTTCATAAAAATGTAGTTATCCAGTCCCTTTTTTAATTTTAACTAAAAATGTTTGAGCACTTTATTAATTTGAGATTTAACATTAAACATAGAATGAATAATATTTATTATTAACATTAAGACCTTTTTAACTTAATATGTTTTGAAAATAAAATAGAGGCATTAATATGAGATTATTTTTTTAATGAAAAACATATTGTTAACTAATATAATATGACGAAGTAAAATAAGGAAAATATTATTTCATTTAAATATAATTTATGATTTTCCGCCGTTTTCAGAGTCAATTAATAGTTACTTATCCCAGTGGTTAGCAATTGTTTTACTTATAACAAAATTATTATTATTAAGTCTTAGTAATCGATAAATATCTGAGTGCGGCAATGATGCGTCACATCACTTACATAACATAACTAACATCACGCCTTTTATCCCCGAAGAGGTAGGCAGCCAGTTAATGCCACTGTACAATTTAACACCCACTTTCCACTATTTATGTTATGAGTCCCATGTTATAGGCGGTGAGCCTATTGCCATATATCGGGCACAATTCCAGGCACCGTTCAACTAAAGAGATCTTTTTTTAAACCCAGTAATACTTTGGTCGCTGGGAATCGAACCCGAGACCTCTTGCCCGGCAGTCGCACTTGCGACCACTCGGCCTAACAAGGCAGTTAATGCATCATAAAATATCTTATTATATAATTTAACTGTAATTAGAATATTCTATTGATAATTTTCATTGTAAAAAATATCCTTTACATGGAAAATGTAGGTTAGTGTTCCACAAAACATCAATGTATATTCCTATTTTTTTTATTTCCAGGTGTCACGAGCCTTCGAGACGTCATGCTTCTAGTTGAGCCTTCGACAGTTATCAGGGGTGGCACAGCCGCCCTAATTTGCTCTCGGGATATGCAGGGCGCGCCACTGTACTCCGTGAAATGGTACAGAGGCAACCATGAGTTCTACAGGTATACGCCGATGGAAGATCCAGACACCAGAGTGTTTGGACTGCCTGGGATTTATGTGGATGTAAGTAGTAATTCAACATGTATACTAGATTGTGTGTTAAAAATTAGAATTCCTATTCTTTTTTTATATAATGTTACAGATTAATTTTCCACAGACTCTTGGTCCGTGTTCTTGTCAAACAATTTTTAATTACAATACGTCTAATAAATTTTTATAGACTTAAGATTTTTTTTTTATTAAGTTATTAGTATAATACGTCAAGTGTGTCTTTGCATTGTTCTTACATATATGCGTACAGTATTGAAATATGTATCAGAGACATTGTAAAACATACTTTTTTTAAAAAGAGTAACGAATGGAGTTTCTTTCTCGTTCTTCTCCATTCGAATCTACACTTTGGAATGAGCACCTAGCTTCACCTAATTTCACCGACGGACTGACTGGCAGACTATTATTTATTTTGTATAATTGTTGACGTTTCAAAAGTACCAAACTACGGTTTATTTGAAATAAATGCTTTGACTTTGACTTTATAAAGTAAAGAAGGTACCTAGTTACACACCACACTACTAGAATTCCTATTCGTTTTCATATAAAATCTCAATCTTGTTACCCTGCGGAAATTGTTGCGAATACAAAATACGTGACGGGAACTTGTCAAACTAACCGTGTATGAGTAGTTCTCTACACCGATCATAGATGGCGTTGATGATATGAATCATAGATGAATGTTTTACAATATTGTTTCCCTTATTATTTACCTTTGTCCCGAGGGTATAGCTATTGTTAATCTGTCAAACACCGAGCGGTCACCGGTGACCGCGACCTATTGTTCTTTAATTGTGTCTATAAAACCGGTACTCGACGAGTTAATTGGTATTATACGACTAGTATATACTCGTAAATAGATACCACGTATAAATGAACACACGTGCTTCTAATATGAAGTAACAATTTGTAATTCACACGTAAGAGAAACACGACTGTTTCTCTTCCTTATTATAAGACAATAATGTCTTATAATATTATAAGACAATAATGTCTTATAATATTTTATAATTCATGGTTTTGCTTATAATGTTTTACAAGTCTTAGGAATAATTTAGAATAGATACTTTTTTGGAGGAAAATTCCGAACATAAAATTCTATAATAGGGATGATGACAGGGTATAAAAATTAAAATGTAATTAGTCCGTCAGTTAGGTAATAAAAAAATATAAAACACGTATTGTTTTATTTTGTTGTATAATAAAATGATAAAGCGATATAACGAATCAAAGTTTAGGAGTGGGGGCTAAAACGTCAATTTCTACGTATAAAATGTACATACATAGACGTCACGCGACATTTCAAATCAATATATATCTTCGAAACTATTCGTTGCCGTAAAAAAAATAAAAATACGTACCTATCTAAAATAATCTACCAGACGGATATTAAAATAAAAATTAGTCATCTACCCTATTAATGAAAGAAAAGCTTTTTATGACCTCATTTTCTTTATGTAGGTAAACACGTATTTTCTCTCAAGTTGACAATAAAGTGTACGACAATAAAGTAATAATTTCAATGGATTTTTTTTTACCTAGGCTTTGCTCTTCACAATTTTAAAGACTAAAAATCTCACTAGAGGGTACTGGTTTCCTCTTCTCCCTTACTCTGTTGTAGACCTTATTTCCGATGTTTAGAGACTACTTTTGCAAGTGTTTAATATACGTAATGATGATAAAATCATCACCATATAAATCAGAGCAGAGTCGTGGTGGCCCGGAGGTTTAAGACGCCCGCTTCTCATACATGAGGGTGCGGTATCGAAACCTTCCAACGGCAAGTACCAATGTGACTTTTTCCGAGTTATATGTAGGTACTTTCTAAGATTATTTAGACACCACAAACGGTGAAAGAAAACATCGTGATGAAACCTAGACTTATAATTTCTAATAATAAGTTTGAAATCGCCAACTTGCGTTAAGCAAGCGTGGTGATTAATACTCAAACGTTCTCCGTGTGAGAATAGGCTTTGTTCAGCAGTAGGCATTTATACTTAGGCTGTTAATGATGATGATATGAACCACAAGACGTCAATTGCAAAACATAACTGCCTTCCTAAGTTTCCTAACTCATTTTTTTAAACCCTCTTAAAAGTTACAATACCATATTTCAATTTAGTATCTAAAAGTTCACAATAACCAATCACATTACATCATGGAGTTCAATCACCTTAAATAAAAACCACCCTGAAGGTACATAAAGATAATTAGGGCCTTCCCTTCCAGTGTGTTCCTACTCCTGACTCGATCAGGGACTGATTAAAGATGCTATTACACGGATGAATGGGCCTCGATAGCACCAATCTAATTCTTTGGAGTCACCTGCTATAAACAAAGCGAACGATCTGAGAGTTGAACGGAATGGTGCAGTGATTGTGAAATTACTTTTTTGCATCACATTCTATTTTTGGGTTTTAACGCCTCGTTGGCCGAATGATCGCAAGTGCGATTTAGAAGACTCAACTAAAAGCATTACGTCTCGAAGGCTTGTGACACCTGAAAATAAAATAAAAAATAGGAATACCTTGATGTTCACGGGACACTAAAAGATATTATTTACACTGAGAATTATTTACTAGGTTTAAAAAAAGTCAGTTTTAGCACAGAGTCTGGAAATGTGCCCGGTAAATATATGGCAATAGGCTCACCCCCTATTGCATGGGACGGGGCGTGGGCGGGGCTTCGAATTTTGAATTTTGGCGCGAACGCGAATTCACTTCGTTACCACCATTTTTCTTATCGCGCTACAAAGGAGGTTTTTATATAAGAGTTACCTACAGTTGTTTAAAAAGTTAAACTTTGAAATTACATCATCTAAAACGCATGTGTCATTGTGTATTTGTTACGGACATACTGGAACCAATTTATAGACTTTTTATTAAGAACGTAAACCAATTTCCTATTCTGCCAAACTAAGAACAATGAAAAAGAAGAACGGCGTTAACTAAAATTTAAAACTATTATAAGAAAACTCATATTGATTGTTGTAGAATATAATATTATTTACCTTGGTACACCGTACAATGCGTCGTCCTCGATGCTGAGCCCGAGCAAATAGGCCGAATCCTTCACCGAAATACCCCCAAGTCACTTTCGTTTGGGAATAGTGATGACCAAGTCACAATTCAACTTATCAAATAATCGATAATCAACTAAAATAATACTAATATAATTTCAAAACCTAACACTATATACCTACAAAAGTCATTACCAAAGCAAAAATGAAACTAGACGAGAATTTATTGTTTCATTACCTAAATAAATTTAAAGCAGATAGAAAGAACACACTACCAAAAACCAGTTTTATGGCCAATGAACGAACAATTTGTGAGCAAACCTTCGAAAATTTAAACAAAACTGGCAGTTTGAACGTTTGAATATGGTCAGCTAAAAAGTGAATGTACAAAAAACAGGACGACAAAAATCTGGGACGCATATTTTGTAACTGTTTCAAAACATTTTTACTTTACTCGTTGGTTGTTTTGTTGGTTGCAAACGTTGTCGGTACGGAAAAGAACCTATTCTCGGGTTCAGTAAAGTATTAGCAGGTACACAAACACATACACTACACAATTATTATGAATAATACACACAACTCATTTTTTCAGATAGTACCTTATAAAATTATGAATGCAGTACGTATATCTTATACTCTAATCTATACTTTTTTTTTAAGGGGGAAAATCATCGAATGACTGCTCCCGCCTGGGTGAGGCGAGAGGGAGTGTCAGACTCTTACTGACTAAAAACCACCCCGTTCCTTCTCCTGCACGTCGAGCCGGAGCCCCGGTTACCCGTTAGGTTCTCCGCGACTCCGAATCGGCATCGGCCCTATTGGGCCCCATCTGTGGTGGTCTGATTCTGATGGCTCTTTGAGGCGCGCGCGGAACGCGACGCGCCGTACGCTCGGACTCTAATCTATACTAATACTATTATATAAAGCGGAAGAGTTTGTTTTTTTGTTTGTTTGTTTGAACGCGCTAATCTCCGTAACTACGAGTCTGATTTGAATAATTCTTTTTGTGTTGGATAGCGCACTTATCGAGGATGGCTATAGGTTATAAAACATCACGCTACGATCAATAGGAGCTGAGCAGAGCGTGTGAAACCGCGCGGAGGTAGTTAGTTATGTATACGCACGCATGCATTGCACATTACACAACACGGCGGCCTACTCGATAACTATAAAATATATTTTGTTAATATAACTTTGCCCCACACTAGGATTCTGTCCTGTGTCATGGGTGCGTTTACAAACATACAAGTTTACATACACAAGACAAATTGTGGATCAAACAAAGAATTGCTCGTTAGAGTCCAATCCCTCATCTATACTTGGTAAATTGCCTTACGGTAAAAAATCCTGTTATCATACTTTTTTCCGAAACAATATAGTATTTGCTACAAAGCACGAAAGGTCGGCACTAGTCTTACTTTGCCAGATTGAATCGATAAAGACCGAATCGAGATTGAAAACGATTTTCGAAGTGCGATCCGTCGAGTGTATAGTGCTGTCTACTATTCATTACAGCGGAATGAGGTTTTTCAAATCTCTTTTATTGTTGAGGTATTTTAAAGGAATATCTGGAGGTGGATACTTTGAAATTCATTTCAGTTATTTACTATTTGTTAGTAGAAGTGTTTCTTTGTACGATTTGTGTTGGAAACGAATTTTGTGTATGATTTGGTGACTTGAGAAAGTAAAAGGGAAAAAATTGAGACATAATTTCACATTTACTACTAATGAATGAAATGGTTACTAAGTGATAAACACGCTTAGGTAAGCACTTTATTTATTTATTTAGGGGACAAAAAACAGTTACATATTAAAATATTACATAAAAAGTCTTACACTTACCAATAGCTACAGTAAATATGTAACCCACACCATTGCCCACAATTTGGTATAGAATATATCGGCATTAAAGACCGTTTTACGGTAACTGTTATCTTAATCTAATTAAATTATTTTTTACTAAATATAAAAAATAACACATTAAAAGATACCACAAAGAACCAATGTACGAATCTAATATTTAACAAAAAGAGAAAACCAATAAATAAACATCCATTACTGTTACAAACTAGCAGTTAGAAGCCCCATGGCCTGCTTACGAAAGCGAAAATATGTTTCATGTTTCATGTATGTTTAGATAATCCTTATGTAATATTGAAGTACTCAACGAACTAACACTAGCCACGATTTCTTCCTAACAGGTCGACTCAGTAATATTTTGTTCAAAAATCACAAGTATTGAGACATTGTTAATGATCAACTATCCTGTTTATCATTCAAACGAGCGCCAACAAAACAAAAATAAATTAAATTGTCCTTATAACTTTGTTCGTTATCTACCAATGACTAAACGAATTTACGATTTTTATTAATGGCATTATTAATGGGCTATAGAAATTTTAACAAGCATTAGCATAAAAGTGAAACATTCTGCCAGGAGGTCAATGAACCCTGACCTCGCCGCTTAAATACAAAATAAGTTTCAATCAGTTGGAAAATTTAATTATTTTGACGAAAATTTTAGTGAATTCTGTGAAACATTGCTAATAGCGATGAAATTCGATTAAAATTAAATTATTTGGTCTTTTGTACATAATTCGTGTTGAATAAATAATTAATTATTGTAATCCGTTTCAGTATAATAATAAATACAAATAATATTATTTGTGTGTACCTATTCATGTATGAAATTAAGTACTTTTATATTATTTCTGAGAATATCGAAATTCTACAAATGACTTCCTTATTACTATACAGACTAGAAAATGAACCTACGATCATGACACGTAACTTTGTTAATTATTATGTTTTCGGCTTACTCACGTAACTGTTTGACGAGGAACTCGACTAGTTTCAAGCCCTGCTAGAGGTTCATAATCATAATATTCATAGCAACAGCGAGTAGGTACCAGTGCGATAGTCGCCGCGTCGCAGGTCGCGGAATGCGTGAAAATTATGTTAGTAAGAAAAGAAAACATTAATAATTAATTTAGCAGGTATCTTTAAAAAATATTGTAACGCGAAAAGCCAGCAGCGAAGTGTTGGAGTAGATAGGCTCCCGCGCTCCCGGCACACGGCCGCCGAACATAGCCGAACATTACCGAGCTAGGCTTCGCTAGCGCATGCGCGGTCGCCGCTTTTCCGCACGGCATATTGTAGGCGCGATCTTTCCCGAACGTCAATACGCATGCGCGAGACGCGCGTTGCCTGCGGCGCCCAAGCAACGAGCGAGAGTCCGCCCGCCATAACGCGTCGTAGTATAATTTCTGCATAGTTTCATTGTTAGTGTTTCTGTTTTATACCTAAGTCTCGATAAGTACACCAAGTAATTTTAACTGTTTTTGTGAAATGAGATTAAACGATTTTGTCAACTTTACAATAGGTATTTAATTACCTATTTAAAATTAATATAAAGTTATCTTTATTTAGGTATAGGGAAATTACAAATGGGACATTAACAAACAGTCATCCTTAGACCAATTATATAAAAATATTAAAAGATATTCTTAATAAAATTCCAGATGAACAGATCCAACGGTACCCAGGTGTTACTACGAAGACTGGACCTCACGTTGGCTGGGAACTTTAGCTGTGAAGTCACTGCGGACTCACCGTCCTTCGCGACGCAGATTGCTACCAAATTCATCGATGTTATTGGTAAGATATTTTTTATACTTTAACCCCTAAAAACAACTCGAAAATAGGCCTAATATCGAATTAAAGAACCTTCAGTAAAAGTGGAAGATACCTACTGCCAGTTTTCTATACCAAAGACAAGTTGAGCAAGTTCTTAAAAAATGAAAGATCATACTTAAATAACTTGATAATTATGTTATCGTCTTCATTATTCCATTCTTTACCTACCTATGTGATGGTCATAGAACTATTCCATATAAGTACTTACTTAAATTTAATAAAAAATAGACACATACATACCTACATACGATACATAACATCACGCGTTTTATCGCCGAAGGGGTGCCTATAGGTGCACATTACGGCACTCGGTGCTACTGTACAATGTAATACCCACATTTCACTATTAATGTTATGAATCCCATGTAATAGGGGTGTGCCTATCAGCGATATACCGGGCACAATTTCGGACTTGCGTGCTACTACTGAGATTTATTTTAAAAACCCAGATACTTTGTCCGACTCGGGAATCAAACCCGAGACTCCTTGCCTGACAGTCGCACTTGCAACCACTCGGCCAACGGGGCAGTCAGGCATGCGATATACATACCAATATAACATTTTTACAATTTTTATCAGTCTATCTGTCTGTATGCTTGTACTGATTAATCTTTGGAATAGATGGACCGATTTTACAAGACTTTTATTAGGTGGTAGCCGATGTAGGTACTAAGGAGTAACATAGGCTACTTTTTATATTTTAAAAATTTAAACAAAAAAAGGTTATTTTCTAAAATATATATTCTACGCGGACGAAGTCGTAGGCAACAGCTGGTTATCAATATGCAGTATATAAACACTATACTATAATAAATTAATAACATAGCAACATTAAACTGTCAAACACCAAGCGGTCACCGGTGACCGCGACCTATTGTTCTTTAATTGTGTCTATAAAACCGGTACTCGACGAGTTAAACTACAACGTGGTAAAAATTACATTATTTTTTTTTTTTAAACGTTGCCCTACACTAGGATTTTCTCCTGTGTCGTGGCTGCGTTTACAAACATACAAGTTCACATACACAATGACACCCAGACCCGAAACAACAATTTGTGGATCACACAAAGTGTTGTTCCGTGCGGGAATCGAACCTGCGACACGGTTGCCCAGCCACCGCACCAACCGTGCAGTAATAAATCTTAATAAGGCCCAATTTAATTCCAAACAACAAATATCCTCAAAATAAAATAAATTTAAATCACATACCTATTTTTCATCTCAAAAAAGACGTAATATAATTCCCACTTATAATACTTTCAATCTAAAAAAAACATGGTCCGATGTAAGTATCCCACAGGAACACAAAACATGTACGGCTGCAGTAAGTACCGACTACCGACGATGTATCCATTCAATTTATCCCAGTTATAGAGTTTAGTTTATGGCCGTCGTAACAGGTGTTGCAATTTGTCGCTCTTTCAAAATGACACACACACTATCACACTTATTATTTATCTATCGAACAGACTCCTGCAGCTGTAGCCAAATGCCATTTAGCGCTTATCTACTTGTAGAGTAGAAAACTAAATTACATGGAACTAGCTTTTACCCACGGCTTCGCTTGCGTCACAAAAGGATAAAAAGCCAATGTGACATATACCAATACACACAACGCCATCCATATAATCCAATACTTTTGTTTTCCCTCGGGAATATCAAATTTTTCCGGGATAAAAAGTACCCTATTATTTAATCCGGACTTCTAACTATACATCTGCAAAAATTCAAAGCAATCAGTTTAGTAGTTGTGACGTGGAAGCGGAACAAACCAACTCACTTTCCGATTTATAATATTAGTAAGGATTGACGTAAATTTTGACACTTGTCAGTGTCATCCACATACATTTAGTCTTCTACTCTATCTGTAGATAAGCGCTAAAGTGGCGTTTGGCTGAAGGCACTGGTATTGGTAAGGTAAGTTCAAACGCCTGGCTGTCAACGTGAACACAAGCTCGCGACGTCGCGTCCATACCCGCTACCGCGCCCGCGCGTCCCTCTGTGAACAAGCCTTATAACAAACCTTTCATAATTTTAACTTAATTTTGCAACCTTAAGTTTATTTGCAGTGATAAAATAAAAAGTTTTAATTAACTGGCAATGCTATCAAAATTACTTAGTTAAGTAGTTACTTGAATGTTAAAAGATGAAGGGGATCAAGGGAAGTTTTGAAGAACATTGTTAGTTTCAAATTGTTCAAGTTCTTTTTTATACTGAGTTTAGTTTATGAATGAGATAAGACGCGAAAACAGACTATGTAGGTACCTGAAACATAAATGGCTCGTGTTTAAATTTAAGGCTAATTAAATTGGACATTGAATTCAGACCCTTTTGTTTTATGAAGTAAATTCTAAATGTATGAATAAATATTTCAGTAGTAAAAACTTTTCAATGTGTAGTTTTAATTTGAGTACACAACACATATAAAAAATATATTCTATACTTAGTTTTAGTACTCAATATTGGTTTGAAAACATATAATTATTATGTATCTCATATATAATAATAATCAGTAGGGCAAAGGCAATTGGGTACTTTCCTTACTAAAAAATAAATTATTTCGACCGTTTCATTACAATAAAATATTAAAAAATAATAATACTATCATTAATTGATTTTAAGATCAACTTAATTTTAGTATTTTTACAGCATTTAAAAAAAATATATAAGTATGCTGTTTGACGTTATAAAAACGTGACGTTACAATACACAATCTCGTACAAAATTCATAGAAATCTGTCGGTTTTGACAGTTCGATTCATTATTTAGTGTAGTTTTTTACTTTAAGATAACCATTTTGAAACGGAGGTCGCAATTCTATTTTCAAACACAAAAAAAAATTGCAGAAAAACGAAAAATTTTTGTTTACCTACTTTTCATTGCATTTCTTTTGTGAGATCGCAATTCTCTTTTCAAACACAGAACAATGACAAAAAGAGCGAACTCTTTTTACTTTACAGTTCCCTTTGCAACCAATAAGCCGAGGAAGAAGACTATCATAATAATCAATTTTAGTCCTTATTCGCTCTCAATTAAGTAGACTTTGCTAATGAAAATTTAATTTAAGCCAGTCAATAATTTCTGGCGGATCCTCGCCCTTACTTTAACGTGGTTCAGTAAAAGTTTACAATGTCATAACAATTTTATGGGCTCCTTCATAATTTAGTCATTCGAAAGAGTAACGCTTTGTGATTTTAAATTTAAACTCAGTACTTAAGTAGTTGTCGGAGTTTATCTTAAAATATAACAATGAATTTTATGTTATATTTTTGTTTGGTTCTTTATAATATGTTGGTAAAGTTAAGCATCCACGTGTCATCATTATTTGTAGTTGGTAATAAGATAGAAAAATAAGAAGTGTGGGAGAGGCATACTTCGGCACAAATGGGCCGGCTCGACCGGAGTGATACCACGCCCTCACAGAAAACCGTCGATAAACAACGGTTGCGTTATGTTTCGTTGTGTGAGCGAGGTTACCGGAGGACGAATTAATCCCCTCCCCTATTTTCCTCCCTAATTCCCGAATCCTCAAAAATCTTTAAACTCCTTATCCCCAAAAGGCCGACAACGTAGTTGTAACGTCTTTAGTGTTCCGGATGTCCATGGGCGGCGCCGATTGCATACCAGCCGGTAAACCAGCAGACGGATGTCTGTCTGACGGATGACGGATGTCTAAAAAAAGATTTCTTTATTTATGTATGTATGTTTTTGCTGGTTTCTTATCATTACATGGTCCACTAATGGTTCCTTTTCTGATATAGTAAGCATATATCTGTCTTAATCATCAGATGACTTCAACATCACTTGATTAACGAAGTTTATAATAAGTTGGGCACAGTAACAAAGTATCTCAGACTTAAGCAATTATTTAGTTAGTGAATTTACTTAAACTGCAGTATTTATTAAAATAAATTCACACATAAATTCTCTCTTTGAAATATCTATGATTTCTACCACTGACCACATATCTTGCACTCAAAACCGTTCTAATTTTAAATGTGGACTAGTAAAATTAATTCAATTTCTATCCCAGCTGCAGTCCGACCACCAAATAGAATTGGGAAGATTCTAATTCCATTTCCTAGAGTGTTTGGCCATAAAATTTTCTCTATTGTTATTTTATGGGACATAAAGTTTGAGATATCAGTACCGTTATCGACGACCGATCTCGTATTTATTAGGAATTGTATAGGCCAACTTTGGAAATATCCTGTAGTCCGTAATTGGATAGTTGTCGATAGTTCTGCGTTTTGAATTTGGAACGTTATGGTAACGGTTTTTTGAAGGGTGTTTGGACGTTTTGTTGTGTATTTGCCATCGTTTTTTATGTTGCGTTGTTATGAATATAAATAGTTATGGTTGCTCTTAAATATTATAGAAGTTGATATTATTATAAGCTCTGTGTGTTGTTATAGAACTGCGCTGTAGACGTCCAAACAATATTACCTACCTAGATTAGTTTTTAGAACACTAGTATGATTTTAAAACTAATCTTAAAATACTATCACGTAGGTAAGTAGTTAGATAAAAAAAAACAGAAATTGCCTATTCTTAGTGCGATTTCTCAGTCATCAATATTAACTGATTCTGATTCTGATCTTAACTGTAGAATAAAATTGACATTTGACAGTTTTTAGTACGGAAAAATTGTCAAATATTCAAAGTTATTCCTTTCACTCGCCGCACACACTCCCGCACTTGTTTATGACACTGCGCCAATGTCGCTTTGACATTGGTTGTCCCGTTGTATTCGCGTTGTGCTTTGTTTTAGTCTACTAATGGTACAGGTACACTAGTTGATGAATGATTCGTGAAAACAATGCCACACACGTACCCATCAATTTGTGCACCAATGAAAATGTTATATGGGGCAATGTTTAAAAAAAATGTCAAAGCGACATTGGTGCAGTGTCGACAATGAGTACGAGTGTTGGTACGTACCGTACGTACGGTATAGGCTAGCCGTTTGCCAAAAGCATCTAACCTAACCTTGCCCCACTTTGAAAAATCCAAGAATAAAGAACAAAAATATATTGTATGCCATCAAACAAAATATGTACAGACTGCGATATATCTTACGTCAACCATTTTGGCTCGCAACTCTTTGTCAATCACATTTACGATGTCGCATCGAGTCCTTATTTCCAAATTTTTGCTGTACGAGGAAGAATATATCTTCGATCTCGTTTTACTGCAGGATAAAAATCTGATCCTGTAAAAGTACTTTCATATTTTGTTTTTGTTGTATCTATGAATAAGTATTTTTTTATAATAAAGTTTTGCCGCACTCTAGGATTTTCTCCTGTGTCGTGGGTGTGTTTACAAACATACCTACACATGACACCCAGACCAAAACAATAATTTATGGATTGTTCTATTTGGGAATCACACCCGCGATTCGTTGCACAGCAGCCAGTTCCCCACCCACCACGGAAACCGTGCAGTCGAAAATATACAATTCCTTGTAGAAATTTAATGTCGCATTCAATTTTGTCAAAAAATTCGTATGAAACAATAAAATCAACAAATAAAATATCATTTTTTGTTTAACCCACTCGAAATTAAACTAGTATACACCTAAACAAAGTGTTACCGCTTATTGCAAGATAACAATTAAAGTATTAAAATCACTTTACTATCAAATATTCATAAAAAAACATGTCAAAGGAGTCTATACAAGAAATGCGATCAAATCTCAACTACAGAGCGATCACGAAATTTTGATCTGAATTTCGACAATACTAAAGGTATAGTAACCTTGCATTGTATAGTAATCTTGATCCTTTGAGCTCTGTTTCTGAAAGGCTATCTCTATAGATTAATACTCAGACAAGATTACATTGTAAAATCCAATTAAAATGTCTAATTAGGCCCCTAGACTTTACTAATGAACTTAGAATATAATTTCCACCTGATGTTATAAGCTAATGTGTTTACCTACTTAATATTTAAGAGATTATATTAGCGAAGCTACAAAAGAGTGAGATTATGGAAACTTCATATTAAAATTTTGTTACTCATATTAAAATGAATGTAATCTTTTTCGTACTGTGTCTGTTGTACAGTATGTACATCTTACTCAAGTGATTGCAAGTAACCACAGTATATCGAGGGGTTTAAAAGTGATACCTATAAGATTGTATGATTTTCATGGACAAATACTTACACATAGTTTTCTATATTGTACCTATCTCTTATGATAAGGTAAAAAGAAAATACAAACACGATAAGAAGATCCTCAATCAAAACTAAAACAACTTCCCAGGGTAGTACTAACGATCATATCATTGAGATTGTAGAACATACTTTTTTTAAGAGTAACGAAAAGAGTTTCTTGCTCGTTCTTCTCCATTCAAATCTACACGTTAGAATGAGCACCTAGCTTCACTTAGTTTCACTGACGAACTGACTTACAGACTATTATATATTTTGTATTAATTTGTTGACGTTTCAAAAGTACCAAAATTATGGTTTGATTGAAATAAATGCTTTGACTTTATCACAAATCTACATGAAAAAAGAAAACCACAATATTAGCCCATTTCCAACAACTTTCTTGTTACCATTCCAGCGTTGCCACCCATCGCTCCAGTACTGAAGGCAGATAAGGACCGCTACCAGCCAGGAGAGGTGCTGAAGGCAAACTGCACATCATCACCAGCGCGGCCAGCTGCCAACCTTACCATCTACATTAATGAGGAGGCTGTAAGTTATTTATTTTTACGACAATACAAATACAAGTATTTTTTTTTATGGCATAAGCCGGTAAACGAGCAGACGGATCACCTGATGGTAAGCAATCAGCGTCGCCCATGGACATCTGGAACACCAGGGGTCCCAAGTGCGTTACCGGCTTTTTGGGGATTGAGAGTTTGAGGATCGTTGGAGATTCAAGGATTGGGGAGATTGGGGAAGGGGAGGGTAATTGGGCCTCCGATAACCTCACACACACGACGAAACACAACGCAAGCGTTGCTTCACGTCGGTTTTCTGTGAGGCCGTGGTATCACTCCGGTCGAGCCGGCCCATTCGTGCCGAAGTATGGATATTTCCCAATTCACCAAATCACTAAAGCAGAAGTAACTATTCTGAAAATCACACAAGTCACCTCGCTCTGTCCCTCGATCGCTAGTGTCAAACTCACTTATTTTCGGAAAACAAAAACTTTAATCACACCACGGATTCAGAAGTTATTTTGCAAATTAACGTATAAAATAGCATAGCATGTAAAGTACTTACGTAGAATAAATATTTGATTTTTTACGCTAATAATACATTATGATACCTAATAATAAACCTACAAAGAATGTATTGAACTGAAACTCCATTATAATCAGTACGCGCATCGTGGTTGCTCGTTTAGCTTCGAGCTCACCATACATGCTGGATACTAGACAAGATCATTACTAAAATGAAGCATTGTAATAAAACAAATTCTGAAGAAAAGAGAAATAACTGTAATAATTCTGATACATTATTTTTATAATAATTATCATACACACTGTCATACATTTATCACCCGAAAATCACATAGACAAGCGATAAATACAAGCACATTTTAAGTCTCAGGTGAATTTTTAGACAAAATTCATTTATCAAATTACTCGTACTTAACAGCACTCATTCATAAAAATAACTTTTTAATTTCAACAAAAAAAAGTTTAGCCTTTATACAATTTTAATTGATATTAATTTATTTAATTTGTAGGTGTAAAAGTTTTATAATTACATTCTTTGGTAGGCCATCTGCAAGTTATTCGGTATTTCAATGAGATTCAACAGATGGCTCTTTTTAAAATCTAATCATATTCATTAATCATTTCTTTTAGAAAAGTCTGTTTAATATTAACAAGAATTTTTTATAAGTATTATTATTTGAAATTGTAGGTGAGTAAAGGTGACTTTAGTGTTTATAAAAGTTAAAATCGTGTGGCAAACGTCTGGATCTTTATAATATTTTAAAAGCAAGTTGTCTAGATTTAGAATTATGTTGACAAATACTTACCGCCACTATAAGATAATACCTTTAAGAACACTTATTGATACATTGCGTCTAAAAGTTACTAAAGTTTGTAATTCGGGCATCAATTTGGGCGTCGATTTTCTTTCACATGTTGCCGAAAAGATATATAAGGACCTTTTTTTTATTTTTATACTAGCTACTTCCGCGCGGTTTCACACGCTCTGCTCAGCTCCTATTGATCGTAGCGTCATGTTTTATAGCCTATAGCCATCCTCGATAAATGCACTATCCAACACAAAAAGAATTATTCAAATCAGACTTGTAGTTACGGAGATTAGCGCGTTCAAACAAACAAACAAACAAAAAAACAAACTCTTCCGCTTTATACCTCTATAATAGTATAAGTATAAGATTTGATGCGACGTTTGACCACTATAGGTATTCTAATAAAACCCACAACGAATTCAGCAGTTCCTCTTTTCTATTTCTTTTGAATTATGAAAACAGGCCTAATAGTATGCTTTTGAAATAAATATAACCGTACTTACTTTTACATTCATCTCATTTCAGCTCCGCTCATCAGAAACAAGTCTTCATCCATCTGAGAGTGGTTTACTCTGGACCAGCGTCAAAGCAGACGTGAAGGTTACTCCAGAGCTGTTCCTCGGCGGCCGGCTTAGGGTGGCCTGCCTCGCCACAGTATATGACGTGTACAGGAGCTCAGCAAACCTGGACTTCTTTACACCAGATACGGATCCTCGGCCTGAGAGGAGTGAGTATCCTTTGGAATAGAAAAATATACGCAACGGCCAGTCTGAAGCATCTATTTATGAAATTGATTACAATAAATGGAAGTAAGCCATTGTCAAAGATAATGAAAAGTGAAATTAAAACAACATAACATCACGCCTTTTATCCTCGAAGGGGTAGGCAAAGGTGCACATTACGGTACTTAATGTCACTGTACAATGTAACACTCACTTTTCACTATTTATGTTATGAGTCCAATGTAATAAGGAGTGACCCTATTGGCATGTACTGGACACAATTTCAGACTCCGTGCTACTACTGAGATTTTTCTAGAAACCCAATTATACTTTGACCGACCCGGGAATCGAACCCGAGACCCTTTACCCAGCAGTCGCACATGTGACCACTCGGTCATCGAGGTAGTGAAATTAAAACTTACGAGTGAATGGTACTGAGGCGGAATTGTAAAAAACAAAACTACGCTTAGCGCCATCTCTCGACAAGTGCTGGAACTTTATATAAAGTTACACTACGTAACTCATAACTATATTTTATCGTTAAAAGGATGTTAGGAAAAATGAAAAATAAATATAAATAAATTATATTCTATGAAGTATCAAACTAATTTGCCATTCTTTCCTAATTCCAGTCACCCTCAACAGTGCATCCAAGACGTTCCAAAGCTGGATCCTGTTGTTCCTTCTCTTCTTGCTGCCTGTAGTGATGGGACAAGACTACATAGTACCCTTCGTTGAATATGATGATTATGATGATAAATACGAAGCCGTGGCCAGGTCAGCCCTACTTGGCGGCTGAATACACACCATAGATTTAATTTTAATATACGAATTTAGTGTGATAAATAATTGTAAACACGATACTTTAATTAAGCACTGCGTTTTTGGATTTTTGTTTTCGTTTGAGTATTTAATTTAAGGTTTTTTTTTATGCCACTCATTATGAATGTTTAAGGACTGACTTAATCATTACAGATCTGATTGAATATTACCGTTACTTTTGAAAAAAGAAGTATATATACCAAAGTAAATAGACATTTTACTAAAATCATTATTTAAAAATAGATACCAGGAATAGTAAAAAAGTCTTAATAATCTCTTGTCTGTTGATATATGAGATACATTAGAAAACGCATTGTGTCTCGCGTAGATCTACTCTCCGATATACGGTATATGGTATATCATATATCAGAGGTTAAATAACAATATCAAGGTATATTTTTAAATATAAAAGAACCTAATCGAAAATAACTATTTGTACCTAGTGTAGACTTGATACCGTACCTACTTATTACAACTTTCATTATGTAATTAAACACCATAAGTATTTTTTTATTAATACCCAATCTCACACACAATCACTTTGTTTAAAAAATTCTTCGCATTTTGTGTTTAATCTGCTTTTGGTGAAGAGTTCAAATTGCTTTACCACACAATTCAAAAAATATTATTCTAACACAATTTGTACATTCCATTTTCTATGTAATTATATTCTATATAATATATAAGTATTCTATAATGTGTAAATATTGCTGAAATTATATAATATACACAGTAAACGATATTGTGATAACTATAAGGGCTGAGAGTGGTCCTAGGTTAAGTGTAACTAATGAGGAAAATTAAATTTTCATTATTTTGTTAATATAATTAATTGTTATTAAAGTTATGTACAGTTTGTCGGTAAAGAATTCATAACTATACATCTATATTTAAAATGAATATCTATAGTATTCATTTAAGAATTTGGTTTTTGAATTTTCAATCCCCAAAAACATTAATAAAACTTATAATATTAGCATCGAAAATATGTATTTATAAATGCTTATGAAACATACACCGGGCATGGCATCATTGTGCACGATTTCAAACCCTTAGTCATGAATATAAAATTACTTTTTGTTTAATCTAATCGTCACTGTGTAACCAAATCAATAGCAAGCCAAATGTTTGTATTTTATTCTTAATATTACAGTTTTATTAGCTTTTTTATGCATAACATGTTATATTTTGAAGCAAAACTTCAAACTATTCAAATGGGTGCTACCGTATTTTTGGACATCAGTTGGTCCAATGAAGAAAAAGATTTTTTATCCAATCATAGCAGTTGTCAAATATTGAAGGTGACACTAGCCAATTCCCTATTGGACGAAGAACAAGAGGTTCACACTGGCGCCGTCTGGTGAGCAAAAATACGATAGGCCCTATTCTGTTCAAGAATTGTTAAATTATTTAAAATTGTTCTATATCGCAACACAATCTCTAGCTAGCTTCAAACACGTGAATTTTATACTACATAATAGGTTCTTGCTAATCACTGTTTCTATTAAGGTTTTGTGAACTGTATGGAATGAACCAAGTGGACAGTGAGATGTACATTATTAATAAGAATTAAAATTTTGATTCAGTTAATTAATTAATTTGCAATAAAATGTTAATTTGCTTATCTATGTATATTTATACCCAAGACATTGAGATTGTAAAGTTAGTCGACGATTGAAAATAAAAGTCAAGTTATTTATACACATTACAATTAATCTACAACATATTTACTTAAGAAATAGTAAAGCTAAGGATACACTAGGGCACAAATGTTCCAAGACATGTACTGTCCACATTTCAAGCGCAGCCGGCCGATTTACCTTCATGTATGTATATGGCGACTACGCGCGACTGTGTCCCCTAGTGTATTCTAAGCTTAAACCTAATAAAAAAACTGAAACATTAAAAAGTTTATTATAAACCATATTTTTGTAAGAAAACAGCGTAATGCTCGTCAGACTTCCAACTCGAATGGCCGTTTCAACTCTTTGCGCGGAAAACTTTACTGATCTGTCACATTTGACAGATGACAGTGTCAACATGACAGCTAGTGTTGCCGATAACACAGATTATAAACCAGTAACGTTCATTTAGTTGATTTTTATTGTTTATCACTACATACATAGGTACTGAACATTCCTGTTGAAATTTCTTCCTGAGAACCTGCGAATGAATTGATGATGAAGATACAAAATATGGGCTCGACATAAAGTTTTCTTTTCATTCGTTCAACTAGCTTTTTAGTTCTACAATATTTTATGTATGGAACACAATATTCAAATTAAAATATTTATTTTAATGTTAATATGTATTAAAGAATTACTTACAACCGAAGTAAGGCATCAATCGTTTGGAGACTTAATAATAATAAAAGATTTATAATAGTTCTAAATTAAACTTAACATCGAAATAAATAGGTTTAAATAAATAATGTAATTACTTATACCTACTGTCAGTAATTTGTAAATAGTATCAGTAACGTAAACAAAGATATCTTTACTATGGAGAATTCCTAAGAATTTAATGGCATTTTTTTATAAGATTCGTCGGCAAATGAAGAGATGAATTACGTGATGATAAGCTGCTAAGAAGTGGAATGCATTGCCTGAGTTTGTATTTCCTGAACGGTATAACCTGGGTGTCTTCAAGGCCCGAGTGAATAGATTGCTTATGGGACAACGTCCTTCATCGTAGACCGTATCATCACTTACCACCAGGCGAGATAGTGGTCAAACGTCGACCCATCAAATGTATAAAAAAAGCGATGGGCATTGTGTTCATAGATGCCGTAACACTAGAGGAATTAGGTACCGACCTTTTGAGGATTAAGGATTTGAGTTGATTACTGGTTGTACAAATGCACTTGTATTGAGGAGACCTTGTACGCATTTCGTAACACAAACTGCATATAATCTCTGGCACTCAATCATTCAATCTATGTTTTTAGTAATTACTGTCGTACTTACTTAATTGTCACTGCATTTAATTATTACTTAAACTATTTGATGACGATATAACGATTTTGTATTGAAAATAACTGCTAAGGACTGGGATCAGTACCCATTAAATGACTTTGAGTACGGCGATTAGAGCTTTAATATTAATCAATGAAAGACGTTTTTTGTTTGCTCTTTTAATAAAGTCAAATTAAAGTTATATCAATTATTATTACATAGACCAATAAATTACCTTTGAATGTTAATAAAACTATTAAAACATGGAAGTGTGCATAGTTCTATGAAGAACATATACAGTACTGTTGATATTTGTAAAAATATGTTTCTTCTCGTATATTATTATAATTTGATTCAACTAATTATAATATTATGTCACAAGAGCACGAATCACATTAATCATTTTGTATTGTTAATAATTTTGTCCAAAGACTTTTTTAATTATTGTAAATCAAAAGAAAATTGTAAATAAAAATTAAAATTTTGAAAATAAACATGATAATTTGTTTTATTTCATACCTTGATATGAATTTAAACAAAAATAAAATACTGGTTATTTTTATACCGACACGCATTGTGAGAAGAGGCCTTTGGTCAGCAATAGCCACTTATAGGCTGTTGATGTTGTTGTTAGTATGTTTATATCATAACTTTCGCGAGACATACAAAATAATTATTATGTTTTTCGGTTTACTCACGTAATTATTTGACGAGGAACTCGACTAGTTTGCTGCTCATGAATATGACCTTGCATGGCTTGAAACTTCTTCGGCCGCTGTAAGCACGGGCCTGCGGACAGCGAGCATGGGTAGCTCGCCGCCCGACCAGAACCAGACCCGAGCGTGCGGTGCGTCGCGTTCCGCGCGCGCCTCAAAGAGCCATCAGACCACCACATAGATGAGGCCCAATAGGGCCGATGCCGATACGGAACCACGGAGAACTTAACGGTTTATCGAGGCTCCGGCTCAAAGTGCAGGAGTAGGAACGGGGTGGGTTTTAGTCAGTAAGAGTGAAACTCCCTACCGCCTCACCCAGGCGGGAGAAGGCATTCGATGATTTTAGCACCTTTAAAAAAAATGGCTTATAACTAGGCGGGTTTCTCGTCAAATAATTACGTGAGTAAGCCGAAAAACATTATCATTAATTGGTTATGTTGTTATCTCTACGATATAGGTACTGAGTGATGTATGTACATTATGCATACTCCGCTAATACGGGGTGTTGATGGTGATAATTAGTATTTACATTCATGCCTTAACTTCTTCGATAAACTCGATAGCTAACTGTGTAATAAGTTTCAATAAACACCCTGTTACATGAGAATTGTGTGACAAACCTTTGACCATACACTAGGTAGGTATTATTATATACTTCAGACAACATTTTTTTTTAATAGTACTTTGACACATTGAATAATGAGTTCGAAAACCGAGAATAGAATAAAGGCTAAGAAAAATGTAGGTAATAAAATTACCTAAAAAAATGTAGGTAATAAAATTACCAACATTTTTCTTAGGATTAAAGCAGAAAGACTATAATGATGAGGATGATTGGATGACAGATAAAGTTGCTCATAAGAAAGAGAAAAAAGAAAGAAAAAACAATTTTTTCAGCACCAGGCAAGATGCAGCATATACAAAATAAAGAAAAATTCCAAAAAAATAAACATTAAATGCAGTGTGTGAGCAGGTAAAAAGAAAACTAAAATAAAACAGAAAAAAAGATGCTAACAACTTGCCCAAGCTAAATGGGTTACCCACTAAGCTAAGAAACCTAGGTACATGGGTAAGTTTTTTAAGGGGAAAAATCATCGAATGACTGCTCTCGCCTGGGCGAGGTGGGAGGGAGTGTCAGACTCTTTCTGACTAAAAACCACCCCGTTCCTTCTCCTGCACGTCAAGCTGGAGCCCCGGTTACCCGTTAGGTTCTCCGCGACTCCGAATCGGCATCGGCCCTATTGAGCCACATCTGTGGTGGTCTGATGGGTCTTTGAGGCGCGCGCGGAACGCAACGCCGTACGCTCGGGTCTGTTTCTGGTCGGACGGGGAGCCACCCATGTTCGCTGTTCGCAGGCCCGCGCTTACGGTGGCCGGAGATCGTCCCGCGATCCCCGACGTCCGGTGTGTCCTTCGCGATGCCTGGGTTGCGAGGAGGCAGCGCTTCGCTGCCTCACGCGTCCCGCCTCCTCCTTAGCTAGCATGACTGCTTCGCAAAAGGAGGAGACGGCATCCCAGTCCCCCTCGCTCCACATCATGGCCTGCACTAGGCCCGGACGCGAGAGGTCGATCTCCAAATATGCACCAATGCCTACCGCATTGGTATACCGCATCGCTACCACGAGATTACGGCACTTACTTAATACCACTGTACAATGTAACACTCACTTTTCACTATTTATGTTATGAGTCCCATGTAATGGGCGGTGAGTACATTGCCATATACCGGGCACATTTCTAGAATCCGTGCTACTACCTCTACTGAGATTTTTTTTTAAACCATTGTAATACTTTGCCTGTCCCGGGAATTGCACCCGAGACCCCTTGCCCCATTTGACCAACGAGGCAGTCTTACTAACTAACATACATAGCAAAAAAAAATTATATATAAAACATACATACCTACTTAACGAATTCTAGAAAGCAAAGATATAAAATAGTAGCTATAGTTCTGTTCATTGTGATCTAATCCAATCCCAGGTGCAATCTGGAATCCAATCAAGCCAGTTCCAGTCCAATATGTCGATGTTGGATTTAAACGTAATTCTTCTATTGAAGCTATTTTGTCTTCAAATTGGTCATATATTACAACTGCTACATTATTTAATATTAATGTAAAGCTTAGTTGATATTTTAATTCTAGTAGTAACATTGTACTAATGTTACGGCTGAATTTTGGATTTGCTTTATGTATATGTTCAGTAAAGTATGTATTACGGTGTAGCCGTTGTAAGTTTTGATGTCAAAATTCGTACAGATTGGTATGTTTACAAACATTAGTCCTGAAATGTAATAAATCTTACACCTTCATCATTTACTTAAATAACACTTGAATTTGTGGTGGCTCTCCAATCTCCCCAATCCCCGGTTCCCCAATAATCCTCAAATTCCTAATCCCGAAATGGCCGGTAACCCACTTGTAACACCTCTGGTGTTTTTGATGACAATAGGCGACACCGATTGCTTACCATCAGGTGATCCATCTATATCTAATTTACTGGCTTATTGCATAAAAAAATGTTTGGCGTTCCTGTTGCATTTTGCTTGCAACACTGTAGAAACACAATGAATAGTAAGCAATTTTTCTTTCAATTATGATCACCAAATTAACTGAAAAGCACAATCATGACAAGGAACTTGATCACAATCATTTATTTAACTACCATAAAATTTACAAAATTCCGAGCTATATTTATAAAATTGATAGATCGAAATAACTGTAGCCCACAAAATATTAGTTAATATGTTTAATGTTATGAAATGCATCTTCAACACATGATAATAAAAGATGCGACCCAATTGTCCCCTGAATGAGTGGAGAATTATAAGCACACTGCAATTAGAACGCGCTAGAAAAATCAAATTAAAACCTCTAATGAACAAACATAGCGGGAGGCGGTTGCCGGTTAGCGGTATAGAGTAGGCGAAGATACAGAGATGACAGCGTAAAACAAGCAGACAGATCTCCTAATAGAAGCAATACTGCCCAATGGACACATGGAATACTAAAATAGTGATAGTACGTTGTTAGGCAGTTAAAAAGTAACAGTTTCTGGATGTTTCTAAGACGGTATCGGTTCATAAATACCGCTGGTAATAGTTCTTAGATAAATACATTGCTTGGTCCAAGAATCGAACTTCAGATCTCGTGCTCGACATTCATATTTGCGACTCTGTGATCAACGAACTAATTTTTAACTACTTCGTTTTTTAAGTAAAGTAAAGGAATGCAATGTGAAGGTACCCTATTTATTAACAATATTTTCTACGAGTTTCTCTCTGTATTAAAATACTCTATGCAACGTTATTCAGAGTGTTCCCGTCGCATAGTTAGTCTCCGCAGCTTCCGCCAGGGGCGCCGCAGTCGCGCCACAAAGCTTCAGAAGAATTTTATTCTACTTTAACTTCGTACCAATTATTTACTATGCCGCGATGCGCATTGATTCTCTTTGTTTAGTATGCTAATGAAGCACACATTTTATTATAAAAACTAAAATATTTCTAGCAGTGAACTTTTTAAAACGAATCCTTTTAAAAGAAGAAAATTGGAAATCTGAATGTGGTCGGACATGGATAAGTAACCGACCTTTAACATGATCCCAAGTTAGATAGGGTCGCCAGGTAGTGTTTTTAAGTGAGTCTATTCTTAACCCTTTGAGTACCATCATTATAGACACAATTAAAGAACAATAGGCTGCGGTCACCGGTGTCCTCGCGGTGTTTGACAGTTTAAACAGACGTTTTAAATTCAATCTTCCCATCATTACTAAAAATAAAGGTGTAGGTGTTGTTACTCCTCATTTTCACAGAACTAGACATTTTAACAAATATTTAGCTTGGTTGTCATACTTACCCCTACTTACGCTACCAACACCAACACCAAATAAAAATAACATATTTCAATAAAAAAACTACACTAATGTACAATACCGACATAAATATTCCCGCATAACCGCATCACTATAGCGCAAATCGCTCGCTTGTATAAACTAAGAATCCCGTTTTTCCTGTGATTGAGGAGCCTCGGATTGAGGTGGGATTGAGCCGGGATTTACCGCGGGAATCAAGTCGGCAAGAAAATGTTTTCGTTCTGCATAGTGCAGTAAGTTTCCCGGGAAATGCCGGGAACCGGATTTACAATTGACAGAATTGAAATTGTTTATTATTATCCCCTTCGTGTGTATTCTTTGTGATATGTATGTAAAACGCCTACGTCTTGTAAAACTAGTTTGTATATTGTATTTATTGCGTTGTTTTTTATTGACAGGTAATTAAAAGACTATAGAGTTTTATTTATGTCGGAATTTTTTTCGACATGGCGTTCGAAACCTTCGTTTTTGTTTCGATTCGAAGTGAGAGACGAATGTTTATGCTCAGCTAGATAAATTAACTTTTTTTTTGCAGTAAATAGTAATAGTACTACCTACTATTACTTACTAGCTAAGAGGAGACTATTGGCTCCTATTTTGGCA
This sequence comes from Spodoptera littoralis, assembly GCA_902850265.1. Taxonomy (NCBI): domain Eukaryota; kingdom Metazoa; phylum Arthropoda; class Insecta; order Lepidoptera; family Noctuidae; genus Spodoptera; species Spodoptera littoralis. The sequence goes on from LR824542.2 coordinate 13,685,002, forward strand.
CATGGGTCTTATAGTAAAACTGTGTGACTGCCTCGTTGGCCGAGTGGTCGCAAGTGCGACTGCGGTCGGGAAAAGTATTACTGGGTTTAAAAAAAATCTCAGAAGTAGCACGGAGACTGGAATTGTGCCCGGTAGATGGCAATAGGCTCATCCCCTATTACATGGGACTCATAACATAAATTGTGCAAGTGGGTGTTACATTGTACAGTGGCATAATGTGCACCTCTGCCTACCCCTTCGGGGATAAAAGGCGTGATGTTATGTATGTGTTATAATAAAAAGAATTCAATGGCATGACTAACAGAACGGTGTTATGGTCTTGTGGCACTTCGAGTTTACAAAACCACATAAGAGACCTACTATATAGTACCTACTACCTACCTGCTATATAGACCTACCTACTATATACACATAATATCTCCTTCAAACCAAGGATAACATTCAAGACGTACTATTTCCTCGCTTTTTGATAACGATCGAATGAAAAGAGTACCTCTGTTACTATGAACATCAATTTGCTTTTGGCAACCAGGTACAAGGGGCTTCGCAAAGCGAGCAAATACCACAAATCCTGGGGGCTTAGATAAGAGTAACCTTAGTATTGCAGTTCAGGCAATATAAGATACTTAACTTGCTAGTAGAAATGTCGAAGGCTCGGCCATTGTGGGTAAGGAATCGATTTTGGTTATATTTCGAATTGTTACGGTAAAAACGTTGAGATATGAATTTTTTTTGAGTTCTAATTTTTTATTACTAGCTTTTATCCGCGGCTTCGCTCGCGTCTCAAAAGGATAAAAAGTAGCCTATGTGACATGTACCAATACACACAGCGCCATCTATATCAATACCTTGGTTTTCCCTAGGGCATATCACATTTTTCCGGGATAAAAAGTACCCTATTATTTAACCCGGACTTCTAACATCACGTCTATAAAAAATCAAAGCAATCGATTTAGTAGTTACGGCGTGAAAGCGGAACAAACAAACAAACAAACTCACTTTCCGATTTATAATATTAGTAAGGATTATTGGATCGTGTTTTCTTAGCAAAGCTACAGGCAGAGGTGTACTCATCATGTCAAGAATAGATCCAAGTCAAAATAGATCTAGATAGATAGTGATGCAAGCAAGTCGTTTAAAATGAATGCCTTTATCATGTCCTGGGTCTACGAAGGTATTCACTTTATCAGATGTTCTAAATAGAGGAGAGAAAGAAAGAAAAACAGTTTATTTGCACCATTACAGAAAGGACAAGAAAAAAATAGTAATAAAAAAACAACAGTGTACAAGGAGCAAAAAGGCCAGTGCTCAGCTAAAATGTCGCGTCACGAGCACGATTGCTCGAGTCGCGGCGCTGATTTTCAGCACTAGCCTGTTGCCAATCTCATATAAATAAATAGATAAATACTTTTTTATTTATTTATTTATTTATTTATTTATTTAAGGGACAAAAAACAGTTACATATTAAGATTTTACATAAAAGTTTTACATTAAACAACAGCTACAATAAATATGTAACCCACACCATTGCCCACAATTTAATATAAAGTATAACGGCAATAATGGCCGTGTTGCTGTAGCGCTATCGTAATTTAATTATATTAAAATTTACTAAATATTGATACAAAAAAAACCATTGTACATTGTACTTATGATTAAGAAAAAGAATACTAATTAAAAGCCAACCATCACTGCAGCAACCCAGCAGTCAGAAGCTCCACGGCCTGCTTTCTAAATCTATGTTTTGAAAGACAAAACATGTCCAGACCCATGAAATGCAAGTTGTATATTTCCACTAAGCGACGAAGAGGCGCGCGCGCCCCGGCATTAGTCCTGCACTTGTTAGTGTGGAACAAACGCGGAACCCGCACCCCCCTCTGTGTTACTGACCTAGGAACTGCGTAAAATAGTTGATTGGTCAAGTCCATGCAGTCAAATCTATTATTACACAAGCCATGAAGCATCATAACAGCCAAAAGCAAACGTCTAGACTCTAGACTTAGCAAATTATAACGTGTAAGCAACTGTTCGTATGGAAGTTTTGAATGATAACATTTGAAATGTACAGATCGCAGGAACTTTTTCTGTACCATTTCCAATCTAGACATAGGTCTTAAGTATAGACTTATTATAGAACGGATTCCAAATTACAACAGCGTACTCAAGCTGTGACCGTATCAGGGTTTTGTGTAACTGCAAAAATGTAGAGGGGCGCACAAAGTCACTGGCCGATCGCAATACGAAACCAAACATCTTAAAGGCCTTACTGATTATATTATCAACGTGAAGGTCGAAATGCAGACAAGAATCCAAAGTTACACCTAAGTCACGAACATAGTTGACCTTCGCTAATCCAACATTATTTATAGAGTAATCGTACTGAATTTTGTTTTTGTTTTTTGTAAATGAGATGGAGTGACATTTAGGGAGGCTGAGAAAAAGTTTGTTACTATTACAGTATACGTTAAGTCTGTCAAGGTCTTCCTGAAGTCGCAAACAGTCAGACTCAGATCTGCAAGACATGTAGATTTTAATGTCATCAGCATACATTAAAAAATGTGTGTTGACGAAACACTGTCCAATGTCATTAATAAAAATTATAAATAGAAGGGGGCCTAGAATCGATCCTTGAGGAACACCAGATTCAGCAGTCACGAGGTCCGATTCATAACCATTTACGACGACTTTCTGTGTCCTGTTATATATATAGGAAGCAAACCAGCGGAGCAGATTGCCTCGAATTCCATTATATGCGATTTTCTCCAGAAGCAGTGCATGATCCACCTTGTCAAATGCCTTCCGAAAATCCGTATAGACGGCATCCACCTGGACTCGCCGATCCATATTCTCAAAAAGAAAATTAGTGAATGTCATAAGATTCGTAACAGTGGAGCGACGCTTAACAAAACCGTGTTGTTCAGGTTCAATACTAAATAGAATATAATAAAAGTAAACGGATTTTTTTTAAGGGGGGAAAATCATCGTATGACTGCTCCCGCCTGGGTGAGGCGGAAAGGAGTGTCAGACTCTTACTGACTAAAAACCACCCCGTTCCTTCTCCTGCACGTCGAGCCGGAGCCCCGGTTACCCGTTAGGTTCTCCGCGACAAATAAGACGGAATAGAAACATTGTTATCATACATAACACAGATATTTCAACGATCACTGAATTTAATCTATGAATTTGACATCTTGGACTTTGTTTTGCTTAAATAATAACATTATTGATTTATCACAGTGCAGTACAGCCTTTAAAGACACACACATGACCCAGTTTAACACTCAACATTCAGATTTCCGAAGCCAACCTCAAACGTGTCCTGAAAACTTATCTTGGTACACAAGTATAAACTGCATACAAATAAAAGAAGATAACTTGAGATAAAAGCAGGCAGAGTTTTAAGATGCACTAAACATTGTGACATTTACATTGAGTCACACAGGAAAGTTAGTGCGGCGAACTCACAATTAACAATGCAAATTTTATACCAAGCGCGAAAGCTGTTCTGAATTTCATAGGAGAATACATATGGTAATTGGGTTTGAACATGGTAAAAACGTCAGAGCGCAAGCCTTGAGGCTTGCCGCGATCTTGGAAGATGTACTGAGTTTATTGTTAGTTTTTAGCACTATAGCACATAGTGACGGTGCATCGACAAGACTTTTTTTAAGGGGGGAAAATCATTGAATGTCTGCTCCCGCCTGGGTGAAGCGGGAGGGAGTGTCAGACTCTTACTGACTAAAAACCACCCTGTTCCTTTTCCTACACGTCGAGCCGGAGCCCCGGTAACCCGTTAGGTTCTCCGCGACGAATCTACAAGACTTGCAGGATAAATATGTAAAGAAACCTTTAATAATCCGCCATAAACATATTGTCTGTGTAGGTACGGAACACACTTTCTAAATCAATCAAATTTGTAGACCAACTAATTTCAAAGTTCATTGTGATAACTCAAATCTATTAGGCTATTAAATAACTACACAATAAAACGCATTTTTACATCTATCATGCATAATTATTTTACAATCTATAACGCTAAAATACACTTTATTATTAAACCTTTACGGTTGCAAAAACATCGCACTTAACGGTGGGACGTTCAGTGATAATCATGGATGTAGAAAAAAGGTAGACACAGTCTCTTGGAACAACGATTGTGGCACCTAGTTACTATAGACCTACACACAGAACATACACACATTGATACAAAGGACATCTCATGTCACATCTCATGTCATTTTCTTCAGTCTGGTAACGTGGTAACCCATTACGCACGCACACATAAATAAACCCACTGGCAATTTGGTGCTTCGATAATTTCTAAGTGATACTATGTAGGCGGACATTGTATCACTTAGAAATGATCGAAGCACAATGACAGATTCCAACCTCCTTTTTTAAAATTTCAGTTGTAGCACAGAGTCTGGAATTGTGCCCGGTATATGATAATATACTTACCCCCTATTACGAGGGAATAATAATATGAATAGTGAAAAGTAAATGTTACCCTGCACAGTGGCCTTAAGTGCCGTTATGTACACCTCTGCTGAACCCTTCGGGGATAAAAAGTAGAAATGTTTTTTTCAACGTCCTACGCTGCCTCCTACGTCCTTCCAGCGGTGATAATGAAGCCTATTTCTATATTATTTGGATTCCGAACAAAAGATACACGTACTATTTATAATCTACTAGACTTAATATAAGCCTTGTGTCCTTCAATTAAAGATTTATATATAATTTATGTATTACGACATTAAAATTAGCTACACGCAATATCACTAGTTAAAGTTGAGGGAGATTTTCTAAATAGAGAATCCTTAAAATGCCATAATAAATATTTACCAACCTAAACTATGTATATCTAAAAATGGATGTATATCAACTAATTTTATACAACTCCATGTAATCCATACCAATCATTTTATGTAACCAGATTGAGCGAATAAAAAATTCAATTGATATAAATAAAAAAAACATGCAGAGAAATCAGCCAGCTCATAAAAAGAACATAATAAAAATAAATTCAAAAGTAAAAAATATTTTCAATAATAAAAATAAACAATAAATATTTAATTCGTTGTATATTTATTGCAATTGCTGTGTAGTCGGCCGTTGTGAATGTGTTCTGCGTTGAAAAAATGATATCAGTTTTACTGTGGACTTTGTGTTTGCATGTTTATAATGTACAAAGGGTAGAAACAGTTAGGATATTCAAAAATTTAATAGCAACTGAACAGAAATCGTATACAAGATTCCAAGCAACTGGTAAAAATGTTTTCGATTTTTTTGCGTAGGAATCTTTCCTTTTTTTATGGCATAAGCCGGTAAACAAGCCGACGGATCACCTGATAGTAAGCAATCGGCGTCGCCGCCCATGGACACCTGGAACACCAGAAGCGTTACAAGTGCGTTACCGGCCTTTTGGGGATTAGGAGTTTGAGGATCATTGGAGATTCAAGAATTGGGGAGATTGGGGAAAGAGAGGGTAATTGGGCCTCCGGTAACCTCACTCACACGACGAAATACAACGCAAGCGTTGCTTCACGTCGATTTTCTGTGAGGCCGTGGTATCACTCCGGTCGAGCCGGCCCATTCGTGCCGAAGCATGGCTCTCCCACACTTAGAACTTTCCTATTTTGCTTCAGGTTTCTAAATATTATTGAATAACGTATTTTGGCCAATGACCTTGAAGTTAAGTTCACAACTGATACAACAATCAGTTTTACAAACTAAATAGGTTATTACATTTCCTGTCTCAGGTCTACTGGAAGAAATTCCAACAAGAATAAGTAGCACCTTTGTACTTTAATTTATATGTGTTATCCTCCGTGTTGTTTGTGTGTACATACATGAATTATTAAATGAATAGTGAGATGAGGACACTACTTCTAGGCTATATTGTTTTCAATGAAAAGATCGTAATAATAATAGGATGGTATAAGAATAGGATAATAATAGGATGGCCACCAGTCGCTTATCTTTCAAAACCAAGGTTCGCGAGCATTTACAAAAAAAACTGGCAGATTCGATTCAAACATAAGTTGTCTCTTATCATGTTATTTAGTTTTTACCTGGGTACGTATGTATGTGTGTATGTATGTATATAGTACTATTATATGATATAAGTATTGGATGTATGTGTACATGTATATGTATGACTATATATAAAAGTATCTATAAACTATATATAACATTTGCTTAGTCACCTGCCACTTTCATCTCTGCACCACCTTAAGGTCGACTGTGAGACAATGCCCAAGGCATTAAGTCCGCCTGTACATTTGTTATTGTACTAAGTCTTAAATAAATAAAATAAAAAGATCGAAGTGTGTTCAATTCCAAAGATCAAAGTGATCGCCATATCATTGGCTGTAATAAAAATAGAGGCAAAAATAAATTAGCTATATCTACCGCAATTCAGACTGTCCAAGACACTGAAATCCTTTATGGGGTTATGTATTAAATACTATAATAAAATACCAAAAGTTTTGTAATTAGTATAATGCATCAAGCGTGTCTTTGCATTGTTTTCACATATGCCTACAGAATTGGAATATGTATCAGAGACATTGTAGAACATACTTTTTTAAAAAGAGTACCGAATGGTGTTTCTTACTCGTTCTTCTCCATTCGAATTTATATTTTGGAATGAGCACCTAGCTTCACCTAACTTCACTGACGGACTGACTGACAGACTATTATTTATTTTGTATTTGTTGACATTTCAAAAGTACCAAAATTATGGTTTAATTGAAATAAATGCTTTGACTTTAACTTTGACTTTATATAAGAATAATCTCAACCACGAGTGAGAGAAAGAAACAGATTCCGCTTCATATCCGTATGTGAAGTGGAATCTACCAATGAAGCAGATATTTTCAACCGATTGAGCTGAAATTTTGTATACAGTATGTTTAGTTTGTTTATATGTACTTTCTAAGATTATTTAGACACCACTGACAAACGGTGAAGGCAAAACATCGTGAGGAAACCTGGACTTATAATTTCTAATTATAAGTTTGAAATCGCCAACCCGCATTGAGCAAGCGTGGTGATTAATGCTCTAACCTTCTCTGTGTGAGAAGAGGCTTGGCTCAGCAGTGGGCATTTGTAGGCTGTTGATAATGATGATGATGATGTTTAGTTTGCATATCAAAGTTTGTCACGAGCTTTAAGTGTACCTGTCTAAATATTTTTTTTTATATATTTGATGGGGCAACGTTTGACCACTATCTCGCCTGGTGGTAAGCGATGATGCGGTCTACGATGGAGCACGTCGTCCCATAAGCAACCTATTCACTTGGGCCTTGAAGACTCCGAGGTTATACCCTTCAGGAAATACAGACTCCGGCAAAGAATTCCACTCTTTAGCAGTACGCACAAGGAAGCTTGAAGCGAAGCGCTTTGTGCGTGTGGGTGGAACATCTACCATGAATCGGTGATGCTTCGTCGATTGTCTTGTGGTACGATGATGGAAAGGACTAGGGGAATCAAGTTGTGCAATTCTTCCGCACACTCACCGCAATGTATGCGGTAGAAAACCGAAAGGCTTGCAACCTTACGCCTGAGTTTGAGGTTTTATCGATTCGAGGAAAATAAATTGATTTGTTTTCCAGTTGCTTCTAAGACTTGCATGCTGATACCTGACAATGGTCCATGTCGTAGCAGAATAAAGATGTGGTATTTCAATCCTGATGCGAAAGAGTGTTCAGAGTTCGAATGGGGAGGCTGTCAAGGAAATGGTAACAGGTTCGAAACGAAGGAAGAATGTTGGAATTTTTGCATGAGTAAGCCTGGAAGTAAGTAATTTTTTGCATAATACATTATATAACGTCACGCCTTTTATCCCCGGAGAGGTAGGCAGAGGTGCAAATTACAGTAATTAATACCACTGTACAATGTAACACCTACTTTTCACTATTTATGTTATGAGTCCCATGTAATAGGTGGTGAGCCTATTGCCATGTACCGGGCGCAATTCCAGACTTCGTGCTACTACTGGGAAATATTTGAAAAAAACCCAGTAATACTTTGCTCGACCCGGGAATCGAACTCGAGACCCCTTTACCCGGCCGTCGCACTTGCGATCACTCGGCCAACGAGACAGAGGCAACGAGCAGATTTTTTGCATAATATTTTGTCTCAATTTTGCACCCAGTTTTTCTACTTAAGTTACGAGTCCCATGTAATAGGGGGGTCTTATGCAAAACATTATAAGTATAATAGCAAACTTCGAGCTATTACTGAATAAAAATTCCGACACAGAATCCGCTCTAGCCCTGGGTATAGGTTGCGGTCACTCAACCAACAAGGCCGTTTTTACAATTGTATACAATATGTATAATTTTAGAGTATATTTTATTTAAAATTAGACTTTATATTTAGTCAATTTAAAGTACTAATTACTACAACACTTGTCCTACTTAGAACGTCGTCCAAGATATTGCAGCCTGGCTTTTGATTATGGTTTCTGTTTTGGAGCATCAGAGAGGTTCTATTACGATTCTAGATGGAAAGTCTGTAAGTCTGGCCTCTATTCTGGTTGTGGTGGAAATAAGAATAACTTCTACAGTAGGGAACAGGTATGTGATACACAAAAATAATTCTTATATTTATAAGCCTAAGAATGTTAATTATTGAGTAAAATCTCCCACAAGGAGACAGTGGCTAAAAATTGTAGGCTTAAATGGTATCTGGTTATCTCATTGTCTAACGAAAAATGTAAAAAAGATAGGTGGGTATTCGTTGCCATAAAGCGGGCCCTACACCTACTACCTGTGTATCACATCAGCTAAATATAAATATTTTGTTTATTATTTTAAACAAACTAATCAGAATTTAAATACAAATCTAAGATTTAAAATTCATTTTATTTTCTATTTAACTAACAGTGTGACCAAATATGTCGCTACGGGAATATGGCAGCGATTCAGAAAACATCAACAACTGGTGGTGGTAAGAAGGTTATCATCATAAATCCAGTGATTACGAATCCACCACGAAGCGCCCAACAAACTGATGTCAATGCAACTACGGTAGAATCAAAAAATACTGTATAGCACCAGCATTAAAAAAACTACACTAGCCAACTTATTTGGTACTTTTAATTATTATTTGTTACATCGTACGTGGCACGGTCTAGGACCGTTTAACCTGTCGTGTGTAAACGTGGATCCACGAAAGGCACAATGTATTTTCTATTGTGTCTCATATCAATGCATTCAAGCGGTTAAAATCAACGGCAAGTACCAATGTGGTCGCGGAGAACCTAACGGGTAACCGGGGCTCCGGCTCGACGTGCAGGAGAAGGAACGGGGTGGTTTTTAGTCAGTAAGAGTCTGACGCTCCCTTCCGCCTCACCCAGGCGGAAGCAGTCATTCGATGATTTTCCCGCAAAAGGAGGAGACGGCATCCCAGTCCCCCTCGCTCCGCATCATGGCCTGCACTAGGCTCGGACGCGAGAGGTCGCCATCGCCGATCACTTCCCTGAGGGCACGGCGGTGTGTTCCACTATGTCCTCAGGGCGGTCCTCGCAGTGCTTGAAGAGGCTTAGCAATAAACGCTTATAAGCTGTTGATATGAATTATCATCCACGAATGAGTCTTAGGTTTCCAGATGCTCAATGCTCCCCTAAATGTCCTAATCCTCCCGATCCTCAATCCACACATTTCCACGTAACCCTCAAAGTCCTTGAACATTGCAGTGGTTACCATCAGGTGATCCGTCTGTTAGTTTGCCCCCGTATGCTTTAGCATTCCATACATAAACAAATTATCATAGTCTATAGCTTATAGAGTTCCATTGCTGGATAAAACTTCTGTATCCTTCTATCCTCGGCTGTTCTTATTTTATTTTTTATTTATTTATTAACACTTCTGTATAATAAACATACGATGGCGGACTTAATGCCGGGTGGCATTCTCTAACAGTCAACCATGGGGTGATGCAGAGATGTGCAACAGTAGGTGTAATAGGTATAATGGTTTAATTTATGTGACACAGTTAAATCTATATAAATAAATCTTATTTTGGCCCTGTATACCAATTAAGTTGGCTGAATGTAGGAATATATTTATAAGTAGTGAGTTTCTATTTCAAAAATATTTTTTTCCTTATATTGTGACATATATTTAACTTTAATGTAAAAACTAATCTTTATTCAGAGTAAAATGTAGTTTAATTAAATGTTTTTTCTGTAATTAAAATAATGTCTCATTTAATGTTCTACGTACTATGTAATGCATGGCATAGTATTTCATTGGAATCAAGGAGTATTAACTCTTGCTTTCAGAACGAAATCTGATATTATTTACCCTAAACTAAACAGCACGCGTTTTAGTCCCCTAAAAGAAACCAGAAGTGCACATTCTCAATGTAGTTCTATATTGGATGCTACATTGATAATAGTATGTTACACTCCAGTGCCTTTAGCCAAACTCCACTTTGGCGCTTGTCTACAGAGAGAGTAGAAAACTAAATGTATGGGGATGACACTGACAAGACGTGTCAAAATTTACGTCAATTCCATATAACTTAGTTTTCTACTCTACAAGTAGACAAGCGCTACATGGCATTTGACTACAGCTGATTGTTAGATAAGTTAAGTGGGAGTTATATTGAGCAGTAGCTTTAGGTAAGTGCCGTAATTCTCTGCCTACCCCTTCAGGGATAAAAGGCGTGATGTTATATATGTTAGGTTCAAGTTAGGGGTGTTGGATTGAAATGAAAACCATCAAGTGTGTTTAAATTAAAATGTTTTTATTTTTTTATAAAATTTGATACTCATCACCCGTATAACAAAAAGGTAAATTGTCTATTTAAAATATTCTATGTATTGTAATAAATAATTACGTAAAGTACAAATGACAGCTCGTCAAGCTCCCCCCATTAATTAATAGATTTTGGACGTTATAGGCAAGTTTTAGGATTAAAAATTCAATAAAGAATTGTTAAAGTTTTGGGTAAGTTGACACGGCTTTTGCACAACATTGGTAACGTCTTGAATTCTTACTTTTTCCAAATTTTGTTCAGTTTTTGATTTTATACAACGTTTGTTAGGTCAAAACTAGATCAAGTCTATCTATTCTATAAATAAACATTATTTTTCCTAAAAGAAAACCAACAAAAATCCGTTATCCTAATTCCATACATCAAACACTAATAACCATTTTCTTGTAAAATAGGTAACAGTTTTTGCGTACAATGATTCGTTTGTTTTCGAAATACTAAAATCATTATTATTATAACGAAATAAAAATACAATTTTACTGTAGCAGTAGGCACTGCGCATGCGGTTTCTTATGACACTTTCATAAAACACTAAGAACAGACTAATAGATAATTCAATATTGATGTCATAAAATTTTTTGTATCACATATATACATAAGGAAAATAATAATGGTTCCGAAAAATAAATTAATCTCCAGCGTTCTGTGGCCGACTATAAAAATGGATCTTCGAATAACAAAACTAAACTTCCGAATAGAATATTGAACTTTCGACAAAATTACTCAGTTACCGACAACAGACGTTTTAGGTTAGGTTAGGTTAGTATTGTAGCAATAAACAGTCATGTAAAGTAGTCGGAAAGTTAAGATTTTAGGCAGTAGATTTAATATTTTCAGTAAGGACAATCCTACTTTTGCTGTCGGAGCTTTTATTACTATCCTGTACATAAAAGAAAGAACGAGAAACCGTTTATTACACCTGCAGCTGTAGCCAAATGCCACTTAGCGCTTGTCTACATGTAGAGTAGAAAACCAAATTATATGGAATTGACGTAAATTTTGACACTTGCCAGTGTCATCCCCATACATTTTGATTTCTACTCTCTCTGTAGACAAGCGCTAAAGTGGAGTTTGGCTAGAGGCCCAGGACATACATGTAGATAACAATGCAAGAAGACATAAAAATAAGGTCATGGTGCATCACAGCGCAAAAGGCCGGAGCTTAGGTTAAAACTATGGCCTGGTCATGAAGGCTCTAGTCCACAGCGCTGATCTTCATCACCGTCCTGTATAATACAGTCATATAATATGGCCTACCACACCTCCACCCACCACAATATATATTTTTATTTCTTTGGTGTAATCATCGAAATAACCATCTCTTAATTATGTTCGGATCGGACGCCATTGTGATGAAACTATTCATATAAAAACATGGTTGTTTTTAAATCTTATAGAAACATGTAATATTGTAAAAATATTTGGTCTAAAATTGCTTAATTATACTAAATATTATATCGCATGTCGAATTACTTCGGAAAAACTTTTAAATACGTGTTCGGATCTGAAACAAACAATAAAATAAGTTAAATAAAGGTTTGCATAATATTTAGTACGTCTATTTATATACCCAGGAAAAGAACAGAGTAATTAAATCTTTGAGTACCGTAATTTTAGACACAACTAAAGAACAATGTTGCGGTCACTGGTGTCCTCGCGGTGTTTGACAGTTTAATGAATCACAAATTGTTGTTCCGGGTCTGGGTGTCATGTGTATGTGAACTTGTATGTTTGTAAACGCACCCACGACACAGGAGATAATCATAGTGCGGGGCAACGTTTTTTTTTTAAAAAAAAAATGAATGAGTATAATAAATATAAAATAAGTAAGTACCTAAATTGTTACAGAATGTTTTAACTCAGTACTTAGAACTCATGTATTACGAGAAAATAGAAAAAAAAAACAATACAAAAAAGCTAGTATGTACCTACAGAAAAAAGTTAAAACCCATAAAATAAATTATCGAAAGTTTTTATGCTAACGACCTAAGACTCTTTATCGATTTAAAAAGAAAACAAAAGAATAAAAACAAGCAATAATCAGTGAATTAAAATGTGATCGGTCACTGCCGAGCTCTTTCTATAAGCTGTCTTCATAAATCATAGTATGATGGGTGGCTATGTAAAGTACCTTATTCTAAAGAAATAAAAATGGCTACTCAGAAATTAATACTTTTTGAGATATTCCTCTAAGTTTCGGTATAAAGAGTCTCTCTTCGTGTTGTGAGTTATTGGTTTTTTCAATTTTATTTTGTTGTGTACCTAAATTTTTTTGAGGAATTAATTCACAGTCGCTATTTTATATTCAGACTAAACCTATCAGTGCTTTTAGCCAAACGCCACTTTAGCGCTTTTCACAGAGAGAGTAGAAATCAAAATGTATGGGGATGACACTGATAAGTGTCAAAATTTACGTCAATTCCATATAATTTGGTTTTCTACTCTACATGTAGACAAGCGCTAAATGGCATTTGGCTACAGCAGCTGGAATGTTAAAAAATATCTCAGGTAATACACGTTACGGTTTTTTATCATCTTTCTAAGTGAAAGATGATTTTATAATTGCTCATCGAATTTATTTATTATTTCTTGAACGTACAAAAAATACAATTGAAATACCCAATGAAAATCACACGATAATCAACCTTAAACCATTGTAAGAAGGTAAATACGAACCTTCCATTACTGCAAGACTTCATAAGATTGAACACGTAGCTGGGGCATGCATCAGGATCGACGATGCGAGCATTGAATAGTGTTCCTTGGCAAAAGCAGTATAACAACTCCGGTAGAGGTATGTTTGATGGCAAGATTTTCTTCTCGTATAAAATTGTTGAATACAACTGGAAAGGAAATTTAATCAATACTTATATAAAAAAAAGGAAAAAAAGAGAGACTATCGCCCGAATACTGAAAGGCTACTCAATTTTAAGTTTTACTTAAATATCGTGCCATCTCTGTCATTTTACAATGAACTTGTAGAGACAGAACTATCTTTTTTATAGGATAAGCCGGTAAACGAGCAGACGGATCACCTGATGGTAAGCAATCGGCATCACCCATGGACACGACCACCAAAAGCGTTAGAAGTGCGTTACCGGCCGTTTCGGATTTGGAATTTGAGGATTGCTGGCCTCCGGTAACCTCACTCACACGACGAAACACAACGCTTGAGTTGTTTCACGTCGGTCTTCTGTGAGGCCGTGGTACCACTCTGGTCAAGCCGGCCCATTTGTACCGAAACATGGCTCTTAAAACTATACTTAAGTGCAAATTAAAATTGAGTGGCGTTTGAGTATTTGGACATAAGAAGTATATGGTATTGTTCAAAAGAATAAAGAGATACTTTTGTGTTTAAAATTGAAATATTCTATTTCGAAATTAGCCATGGCAACACTATCTAACTCAAGGTTGGAACTCAAAACAGGTTATATTCTTTTCTTGTAATTACGAACATGTTTAGGTTTTTTGGTAATTGTATCAAATGTTGATGCTTAAGTAAATCCAAGATCATCAAAATACTCATACAACATACCTTAAACGCTGCGGTCAACGACGCTATAGACAGCCCTAAGCTAGGGTTGAATAAGAATGATATTCCCGCGGCATAACCAGCAGGTAACGCATACAATGCCGAGTCGAATCCTTGCTTACGACATAAGTAGCATACCACTGCCTGCAATGTAAAGCAAATTTATAATTATTGACATGTTTAATAAAGTTAATATTAGGTTCATCTCGTATTACAATGGATTCATCGTAACAAAACTGGAGTGTAAAATACTATTTTTAATGTAGCATCCAATTTCGTACTACATTGAGAACGAGCACCTCTGCTTTCTTTTAGGGGACTAAAACGCATGATGTTATGACATGTTATATTTTAGTTTAGGGTAAATAAAAGCAGATTTTGTTCTGAAAGCAAGGGTTAGTACTCCTTGATTCCAATGAAACACTATGCCATGCAAGTTGACCACGATTACCTACACGTAACATTGGACATTTTATTTTTGTATTTTATTATATTTTAGGGACTTTTATAGCACACGGCGCATATCAGTCCCTAATACATAAACATAGCATCAAGCCCATTATCCCCAAAGGGATAGGCAGAGGTGCACACAGAAGTAACACCCACTTTCCACTATTTATGTTATGAGTCCCACGTAGTAGGGGTCATCCCTACTACGTAGTAGGGGGTGACTATAGCCTATTGCCACGTGGCAATAGGCAATAGGCTATAGGCTCACGCCTATTGCCATATACCGGGCACAATTCCAGACTCCGTGCTACTAATAAGATTTTTTTAAAACCCAGTAATACTTTGCCTGATCCGGGAATCGAACCCGAGAGACCTTGCCCGGTCCCTAATAACATAGTATGAATACACAAGAGATCAATGTATCAGCTCCATGACAGTGAACAACATCTTCACATCAGCAGAACTCAAAACGCTGGACATTTAAATCCTTTCTGTGCTTCAATATATGGAGGTTATTAATCAGTCTGAATTTTTGATCAAAGTGGTTAGTGGGGCGAAGGTTGGAACGGTAGCACAACGTATGCAGTTGACTCTAACCGGCGTCCACACTGTTCCACTCCACTGGCCACTGTGACGTCGATAACCAGCGTTATATAACAACACGCGTATTTTTCCCTTTAGGGGTAGACAGACGTAGACGTGAACGATAACATTTCATTATTGCATAGTTAAGTTTTTAGGTTAGAAGATAAATCTGTGGTGCAAATAAGGATTGGATCACTTTTTTCTTTTTTTCTAAATAATCTAATTTTCTAGCATCATAATTAAATCTATTGGTCATATAAGTATTGGGTTTCTTATGTAGACGAGGTTCATAGTCTAGTTAAGTGGAGGGAATCTTGTTGAAATAGCATACCCTAAATTCGTTTATACAAAAGTAGTCTCTAAGCATCAGAAATAAGGTCTATAATGTAGTTAAAAGAGAGCGGTCACCGGTGACCGCTTGGGGATTCATCAACTTTGGTCAACCCAGAATATAATATAATTATGGGATAATATGAAATAAATTATACGTATCCATTCCATGTGCATATCTTATTAGATTAATTAATTAATATAGCAATATTATTATACAAACTAAATTAGCCGTACTCTGTAAATACCGATATAACTGCCGAAGAACATTGCCAACTTGAAGTGTTTACTTCTAATCGAAGATATCGCCTTAATTGGAGTTGAAATTTTTGGTATGATCAGTCTCGCTAAAGATATACCGAGACCTACTCCAAAATATGTAGCAAAACCCTGCAAAAGAAAAAAGTATTTTTAGTTAGGTACTTATACTTCTGATTTCTGTATTGTAGCTACTTAGAAACTTCACAAATTTGACAATGGATCTATCCAAGATGATGTGGATTATAGAAGGCAGATGGCAGACGCTCTATGTACTACCTTAAATATTGATATTCAGTCACATCTAATGAGAAGGAAAATGAGAAAAGTCTAGGAGAAAGAAAATACTGTCCGAGTCAGTCAGGTTCAGCCTAATCTTTGGTCTGTTACCACAAAAAAACAATTAATTCAAATAAAATAAACAATCATATCTACAACTACTTTATAACTTACTTTTGCAACATATTTTTCACATTTCCCTTTATGCGGACAAGGACTCTCCGATTCGGTTGTTTTTCTTTTTACTTTTTCTGGAGTAAATAGCCTGAAACATACAAAACCGAATTGAATAAGACGTCGTTTATTAATAGTTACTTATACTTAATTGTAGTAAATAGAGGTAGTAAAAAAAATACATTTTACTACAACTTATGTTTAAGTACAAAAATTACTTTCTAGGCTTCAAAATGGTAGTCAATATATATTATGTTTCTTTAATATTTTTTCTAGAACTTCCCCGTTGATCGAATATCTGAGACCTCTTGCTTGGCAGTAGCACTTCTGACAAATGCAATGGGTGTCAAATTGTATGCGCCTTTAACCCCTTTGGAGATTAAAATGTGACTATATGTATGTGAGGTACCTTCATATCTTCTACTATTCCCATAAGTTTCCGTTATAGATGCACAAAATAATCATAAATTATAATAATTATTGTCTAGATTTTATGAATCAATAATAGTAAATATTTATTATTCACAATACATAATACCGTATCTATTTATTCAAAACAAAACAGATGAAAAGCTATAGTGCTGCCACTTCACAGGAAACAAAACGTATAAATCTCAAAAAATATATGAACATTGCACGTAAACTATGAAAGTCTAGTGAGTGAAATATTGGAATTTATAAAAACAATAGGATTCTCTGTTTAAAAATACTTTCAGCAGATTTCTATTTATGGGATCATAGTTTTTAAAAGGTTTTCTGTTGAGTTAAAAATATTGCGAATATTTTTTTAAAGGTTTTTTTAACTGTCAGGTCATTGCATTTTGTTTGTATTTGAAGCTTGATTCTTTGACTTCTTACTTTGTTATGATGGTTTCGGGGCTAATTGGTTATTGTTTCAAACTGCAGGCAGAAGGTAGAAGCTAGTTAATGATAAATTAACATGATTAATTATAACCTAAATATAGACTGTCTGTGGGACAATGCCAAGGGCATTAAGTCCACCTGTACATGCGTTTTTGTACTAAGGGCCTGTTGCAAAATGTCTGAATATCCGCTGTGTACCAGATAAATTTGAATTTAGAAAATAATTTGTATGAACTATCTGAAACATAAGATTATCGGGTACTTATATGGAGGTTGTAAAACAGGTCGTTAGTTTAAATAAATTAATACAGACTTGGAGAGTCGATATAATTATTAACTACGTGCAATACAAAGCCCACAAAGGAGTTCACCTCAACACCTGTAGTACGGACTTTGACACAGGAAAGGCCGGACGCTGACACTGATTAGATATAGTGGCAACGAACTGTGATAGCAATGTTTATTCATACAAGTATGACATTGTTGTCAATGCATTCATTGTTTTATATCTACCATCAGGCTATTATATAAAATTATAGCCAGCGGTAAAGTTATGTGTGTATTGTTACATGTACATTTTTTACATTTAAATCAGTCTATTAGGAATTGTTTTGCTTCTGTTTTGTGTTTTATCTTTTAAATATTTTGTGCGAATAATAGATTTTTTGTTATGGAATTAGCCGGTAAACGAGCAGACGGGTCACCTGATGGTAAGCTATCGGCGCCGCTTATGGACACCCAAAACACCAGAGGTGTTACAAGTGCGTTACCGGCCTTTCGGGATTTGGAATTTATGAATTGTTGTACGGACTCAGGATAGGGGGGGCGTGTGGGGGGGGATTGGGGAGGGGGAGATAATTAGGCCTTTCTAAACGTCACGTCACTTTCCTTCAATGAATAAAATAAGACTAACTTTGGTACCACAGAATATATAAAGAAGGCATATGTTCTGTGTTTGGTACCTATAAATAAACCGTGACCCACCTTGTACCATTAAAAACAATTACTTACTTAATAAACATTTTTTATGACATACACGTGTATTTTCTAAGTTGTCTACCATTAATTGTGACAATAAAATGTAACTATGGTAAAATCATACTATACTAGTAGAATGTATGTGTTTAGTGTGGGAGAGCCATGCTTCGGCATGAATGGGCCGGCTCGACCGAAGAGAGTGAGTGAGGTTACCGGAGGTCCAATTACCCTTGACCCAATCTCCCTAATCCCTGAATCCCCAACGATCCTCAAACTTATAATCCCCAAAAGGCCGGTAACGCACTTGTAACGCCTCTGGTGTTCCAAGTGTCCATGGGCGACGCCGATTGCTTACCATTAGGTGATCCGTCTGCTCGTTTACCGGCTTATGCCATAAAAAAAATACTATCCCTACGATTATCGTAAGAGCCAAATAGAAATCCACACATTTGTCAGGAATTACACAGTAGGGCTTTCTGATAAACCTGAATCTTTTTTAATGTCTTGTACCGAAAATCCCCAAAATTTGTTTATACAAAAGTAGTCTGTAAACATCGATAATAAGGTCTATAATGGAGTCAGTGAGGTCACCGGCGACCGCTTGGGGATTGATCAGTTTTGAACTGTGATTTAAGCGTTTACATAAGTACGCAGTAGTGGACTGTCTGGGCGACACTCATCATCAACAGCCTATAAATGCCCACTGCTAAGCAAAGCCTCTTCTCACACGGAGAAGGTTAGAGCATTAATCACCACGCTTGCTCAATGCGGGTTGGCGATTTCAAACTTATAATTAGAAATTATAAGCTGAGGTTTCCTCACGATGTTTTTCCTTCACCGTTTGTCAGTGTTGTCTAAATAAGCTTAGAAAGTACATATAACTAGGAAAAAGTCACATTGGTACTTGCCGTTGGTAGGTTTCGAACCCGCACCCTTATGCATGGGAAGCAGGCGTCTTAAGCCTCCGAGCCACTACGACTGCGTACTTACTGGGCGACACTGAATTATGATAAACCATACAGATCCCAATAAAGCTGAAAATCTGACTATCTTACCAAAACAAGGGAGTCCTCTCCTTCTTGTCTCCTTCTAGCCTCATGAGGTAGAACAGTAAGGAACTGCCCAACATGAACATCAGCGTCTGATGTGTTCTCGTCACAGTCGGATATCCAGCTCTTTCCAAAACTTTTATATAGTACTCGATTAGCTGGAATTTGATGAATTGTTAATTTAGTTATATAGCAACATTAGTTAAAGAAAACCTAAGAGACAGATGATATTAGTTCTGTCCGAGTAAATGATAAAGAAAAAGTCTAGCGAAACTTCGCGCCTACCTACCTAACTGTAATTATATATGTATTTTTAATATATTGTGTATAAATAGTTTAACGAGAAAATTAAACAAACTAGTCAGAAGCACACTGCATATATTTAAAAAACAAAAAAAAAGAACATAAAAAAGTTTTCACTCTTTAAAGTGGCCAGCTTGCCACAGATAATATAAACACTAACCTACTGAGAATAAAAAAAAAATATTTACTTGACGTAGTCGGAGTATATGTGAAACCGGTCATACTCATGGCCTAATGATATGGCTTCTCTAAGTAAAAAGTAATAATATTTTAAAGCCTCAAAATATAGTTCTGAGCGTACGTAGTGTAAGCAAATCAAACCTACCCAATACGAGAATTAAGCCTACAACAAAAACTACAGTCTAACAACGTTACACATATATACATATAGATATATAGTTAAAACGTCTTCCAACAAAGCTTAGTACACGTGTCAGGTGGACATCTTTGAACATTTCTGACGATTCTACATACATGACTTGATGTCTCCTGGACCGTGAAAAAGAGCATAACGTTCGAGGAAATATCATATATTTTTCTCCATGAAAGATTCTCACGTCTATTTTTAATATAAATATGTTGTCGATATAATACTGATGTTTTTATTTTGATAGAGTTCTGGTTTTGAAATTTACAAAATTTTGTCGAAGAAATAATAGTCTGCGAAAAAATATAAGGACTAACTTAATCACCAAAAACGCTAATAGAGTAGGGTGCGCGACATCACCGCAGCCGCACACGCTGTTAATGAGGAAGACTCCCTCCGTGACTCGAAACTAGTAGAACTTTTCTCAGTATATTTATGTGAATAACTCGTAAATTTTAATTAATTCAGCATGTCTCAAGAGTTATTATAAAAACACTAATAGCGGTTTGTAAATTGGTTGTTTTCTAATTAGTTAATTATAGGATAAGGGTTTCATTATACCGTATCATATAAGTCAATACATTAAAGTTATTTTTAGTTCCTTTTTTGTTAAACGTTGCCCCACACTAGGATTTTCTGTGTCGTGGGTGCGTTTACAAACATACCTCTACAATATCATGTACACATGACACCCAGACCCGGAACAACAATCTGTGGATAACAAAAAAAGTTGTTCCGTGCGGGAATCCAACCCGCGACACGTTGCGCGGTAGCCAGTTGCCTAGCCATCGCACCAACCGTGCAGTCCATATTATCTAAGGACTGACTTTGACTTCTAAAGTTAAGTTAACTTCTAAAGATTAATCCACTTACCAAGTTACAAAACAGATTAATGACCAGTCCTCTTCTGCTTGGTGGCTCCAAGTAAATGAAGAGTCCACACACAGCAAAAGGTATGAACAGGTACGTTGAAGAATAGAATTGATCCCCTAACATTTTTCTGGAACAATTGAATATTGGTGTTACTTGCTATGATCGAAGTTAAAGGCTTCAGTTGTACATATTCTTTCCAACACTTACTTTACTTCACAGTATAATACATACATATAGACATAAAACAACTGAAGACAAATCCCTCACTAGAATGGTAAAAAAACCGTGTTGATATTGAATGTGTTTTCATGTATTTAAGAATAATGACTTGTTCTTTTCCTGGGCACGCATTGTCTTATAAACAGTTCATATTTACAGTAATAAAAGCACAAAAATAATCATTGATAAACTACGTTTAAAAGACTTCCAAACCATCTGTCTAACAGTCAAGCGATTGACATGTAAGAAACCCGTGATTCAGAGAACAAGTGTTCCAACATTCGTCCATAGATGGCGTTTTTTATTTGAGCTCGTTTTCTGAATCGCGGTGTTAAGATTCTCCACCAATAGTATAAGTGTCTCAAAAATTTATTTGATGTTAGTATCAATTTTGTCACGTGCTATTGTATCATAATATTCATTGTACCTCTATAACAATGGGGATGATGACAGGGTATGAAAATTAAAAATCTAATTAGTCCGTAAGTTAGGTAATTAAAAAATATAGGACACGTATTTTTTTATTTTGTCGTATAATAAAACAATACTTAGATAAAACGAATCAAAGTTTAGGAGTGGGGGCTAAAACGTCATTTCTCAGTATAAAATGTACTGAGAAGTGACGTCACGCGACATTTCAAATCAATATATCTTCGAAACTATTCGTTTCCGTAAGAAAATAAAAAATACGTGTCTAATGTTTTTAAATAATCTACCAGACGGACATTAAAATAAAAATTAGTCGTCTACCCTATTCAGAATACAAGTGTTCGGTAACCACTACCAAGTACTTTTATTCAAATCAAATCAACCCCGAGCTTAACCCTCACGATACCGAGGGTTATCCGTCCTCTCTTTTTTTAAGTTATTAAAATACTAGCGGACCCGACAGACGTTGTCCTGCATATCCACTTGAATGTATAAACAAAAAATCAATCAAATTAGTTCAGCTGTTTAGGATAAATAACCTAAACATCGACTGCAGCGCCATCTGCCGGGATGATTTGTGAATCTAAACCATTCCCAGATCTCCTTGAACACACACAAAAAATTTCATCAAAATCGATCCAGTCGTTTGAGAGAAGTTCAGTGACATACACACTTACAGAAGAATTATTTAAATAAAGATTAACACCCCTCCTAAATGTAACAAACACTTTTCTGAAAACCGCATTTAAATCTGTTCATCCATTCGCAAGATAATCTCCACAAACTTACATACAGGTCAATCTGAATCTCCTTTTTTGACGTCGGTTAAAAATTCACGTCATATAGCATTGAGTTTTAGAAAATACTCTATAGAAAACGTCCACATACCTTACCTAATTAAACAACTAATGTTGGGACCCACAGATGTGACCATAAATCCTAACATGGTGGACCTCACGTAATATTCTCCCATCTTGATCCATTGTTCTTTCTTCATCATTTTCTTTCCTCGCATCAAGATTTGTGCCTGGAAAATATATTAGTTGAATAGCCTATTTACATCCAATATTTAATAACTGACCCGCCTGCCTAAATTAGAGATAATGGTGAGTCCTGATGTAAAGGCGTCCTATAGTCTAACAGATTACTGTCATGGCTTGTTGATGGTCATTTGTATACAAAGAACTAATTAATAAAAATATTGATATCAACAATATAGTAATAGAGTAAAGTTAAGACTTTTAAGTTTATATTCATGTCTATTCTAAAATTTACACGATCGTATCGAGACGACATCGAAGTATTCCAATTTTGACACATTTTTTAAATCTTATTTATTGTAAGGAATTTTTGTTCACATTTTGTGACGATGATCCATCGTGCTTTTACATAACAAATATAACATAACATAACATAACATAGCATAACATCACGCCATTTATCCCCGAAGAGATACATAGGTAGAGGTGCACATAACGGCACCTAATGCCACTGTACAATATAACACCCACTTTTCACTATTTATGTTACAAGTCCCATGTAATAGGGGGTTAGCCTATTGCCATATACCGGACACAATTCCAGACTCCGTGCAACAACTGAGAATTTTTTTAAAAACCCAGTAATACTTTATTTGACCCGGGAATCGAACCCGAGTCCCCTTGCCCGGCAGTCATAATAATATTATGACTATAAATATATTATATTTACAACTTAAATAGTGAGATTTTTACTATTACTTAAACTTACAAAAAATTGAGTACCTACTCTGATATTCTACAAAACAAAGTCTAATTATCTATCCAATAAAAAGGAACATTATAATATTTTTGCAGCTTCAGATGTAAATTTTGATACTTACAAGGTAAATAATAGAGTAAAACTTCGCACTGCCAATAACAGCATCTTTGTACAACCCTGGACATGCTTTGATACAGCTTTCGTTCCAGGGGTGGGTCATGAGACTGCAATGGGCATCACGGCACACTGCGTCAAACAGCTGCTTGCTTACAACCACCATCTTGGATTTTTATAAATCGTTCTATTTGTGAAACTGCATGGATACCTGGAAAGAGAAATTAAATGTGAAGATACTGATAAGATATAAGTACTTTCGTTTTATTTAATAGTTTAGTTGTAGTTCATTTTAAGTTGTAAATATTTATGTTGTTATATATATATATTTAAAATAAATTAGATACTGATTGTGTTTCGCTATATCTTCTGAGAATAGTCAGTTGATTTTTTTTAAGTATGAAAAGGAATATTTCATCATTGACTTGTTTCTTTCGACTGAAAATTAATGCAATTCTGAATCATCATTAGAACCTATTTCGCCTTTGAAATGATCCTTAAAAATTAGATGCATAAAATTGACGTTAATTTTCTCGAACAGACAAGTCTTTTAACTTGTTAAATAAATTGTTTGAGTCTTTTACCAAGAAACGTAGCTTTTTTATAATAACTATCGTGAGACATACTGCACGGTTGGCGGTGGCTGGGCAACCGGCTGCCGTGCAACGTGTCGCGGGTTCGATTCCCGCACGGAACAACACTTTGTGTGATCCACAAATTGTTGTTTTGGGTCTGGGTGTCATTGTGTATGTGAACTTGTATGTTTGTAAACGCACCCACGACACAGGAGACAAATCCTAATGTGGGGCAACGTTTAAAAAAAAACATACTAAATTAACTAAAAATCGCGGGTTACTCACGTGAATATACTGAGTAAAGTTCTACTAGTTTCGAACCACGGAGGGGTTCTTCCTCATGAGCAGCGTCCGCGGTCGTGGCGATGTCAGTAGCTTGCGCGACATCGCCAAAAATCTTTACACTTTATTTCACATACACAGTCAATGTCCCACGGACTCATAACGAGACCAATACAATTTCATAAACCTCTCCGCCGGGACTCGAAGCTGCGACCTTCGTATACGTTACGAGTAAGTTAACCTTCAGACCTTTACGGTCAAGAACGTTAACTTGCGGTAAAGCTGCGGCTTATATTTAAGTTATGTAGAATCCTTTTAATATTGTTCAAATAACTCTAGTTTTTATTCATGGCTTTATCGTGTGGGATTACATTTTTATTTTTTTCTGAATTCTTTGCTAGCCAAATTCTGCAATTTTAAGGTACTGTTACACATGTCAGCATTACAAGCACGCAACCACGCTTCCATTCGGTACGTTCCTTTATTAAATATAAATTATATCGACTGTGCAATACAATAAAACATAAAAAAAATAATCACACTTTCATTATTTGATTTTATAACCAACTTAATTTTAGAAGTAAAAGGAGGTGGCGGGACGAATTAGACATCTATGACAAGGATTGGCCGAAAAAAGCTTTACATAGAGAGGAGTGAAAGGAAGAAAGGGAGGCCTTTGGCCTGCAGTGGGACGATCATGGCTGAAAATAAATAAATCAAAATTATTTTCGTATTTTTCCAGCAAATTCTTAAGAGATAAATATGTTGTTTGATGCTAAAAAAATGTGACGCCACAATACACAATCTCGTACAAAATTCATAGAAAACTGTCGTGTTTTGACGGTTAGAAAAAGTATTGAATTTGATTAGCTGGCCAGTACCCACTTGAGCACAGTCAAGTAGCATTTATGTCGGAATATTTCTCAAAATTAGCATGTCCATTTCAGTTCAAAAATCGAACGCCAGTCGATTCGCGAACAGTTAATCGACAGGGGTTCGATATTTAAACATTTTTGAATGCTATATGATAGCATGCTAAAATATGTTCTATTAAGCATGCAATAGAACATCTTTTAGCATGCTATTTTAGAGCATGTGTTACAGTAACCTTCAATAAAGATATATGTGTGTTTGGACATGTAATCAAAACACGTACCCATTGTTCATTGGTTGTTATTAGATTTAGATATTATACTTAAATAATTTCCAGAAAATTATAATAGTTAAAACCATTCTTATTTTGTAAACCTTATTGTTACATGCATATAATATTATAGAAAAAAGAATGGGGTAGACGACTAATTTTTATTTTAATGTCCGTCTGATAGATTATTTAAAAACATTAGACACGTATTTTTTATTTTCTCACAGAAACGAATAGTTTCGAAGATATATTGATTTGAAATGTCGCGTGACGTCACTTCTCAGTACATTTTATACTAAGGAATGACGTTTTAGCCCCCACTCCTAAACTTTGATTCGTTTTATCTAAGTATTGTTTTATTATACGACAAAATAAAAAAATACGTGTCTAATATTTTTTCATTACCTAACTTACGGACTAATTATATTTTTAATTTTCATACCCTGTCATCATCCCCATTAAACAACCAACAATACTTTACTCGATTGAAAGTTAATTATGTAAAACTATTTTGCAATGGCAATCACAACCAGTAGGGCTGATGCCGATACGGAGCCGCGGAGGACTTAACGGGTTGTTAGAGCTACAGTTCGACGTGTAGGAGTAGAAACGGAGTGGTTTTTAGTCAGTAAGAGTCTGACACACCCTCTCGCTTTACCCGGGCGGTAGAAGTCAGTGGACGATTTTCTTAAAATAAAAAACAATAAATAGCCAGTGAGACACTGCCTAAGCATCAAGGAATGATTAAGATTTTTTTATTGTTTGACAAGCCAGTCTTATCAATATTTTAATACAAACATTTTAGTAGATTAATGTACGTAATAACAAATTTTACGGCCGTCCAAATTGGTCTAGCGTCCTAATAGCATACATTAAAGATAGATAAGATGCGTTTTTACCCTCAATTTGACACTATCTAAATTAAAAGGTGACCTTTAAACATTGTTATAAGCATGTTTCTTAAGAAAGAAAATTTGAAAATTTTTGTATGATTTCGATACGACGAATAAAAAAATTCATATTTCAAAAATAGAACAAAATCATTTCATTATATTCACATAACGACATAATAAAAATAAAATAGAAACTAATAGTTAAATGTTAATATGTATAGTGAAACTATTCCCAAACACCACGTTCCAGTCATTCAATTCCAATTTATTTGCTCAATTGATCGGAATGTTAAAAAAATTCAGTAGCTAATTTTAAATAACATAACATTTCAAGCCACAGAGAATCAAAGTTATATTCAGTATATTTCTCACGCAACCACTGAAACTTAACGAGATAGGTAGTTAAAAAAAATAGGTACTAAAAAAATCTCAGAGCACTGAAAACACAATTCTATACAATTTTACACTGTCGCGGAGAACTTAACGGGTAACCGGGGCTCCGGCTCGACGTGCAGAAGAAGGAACGGGGTGGTCTTCAGTCAGTAAGAGTCGGACACTCCCTCCCGCCTCACCTAGGCGGGAGCAGTCATTCGATGATTTTCCCCCCTTAAAAAAAATACTTGCTTCCAATAATAGGTAGATACGTAAAAAATTAAGTAGGTACATAAAAAATCTTAGTGCACTGAAAACTCAACTCTATACAATTTTACACTACGCACAATTTTCCGTATCCACCGCGCTGCCATTTGACTCGGGCCGCCAGGTTAGAAAAATAAAATGACTAACGGTGCACGACAACATTGCAATACCGAACTATATAGTATGCAACGATGTGTCAATTTCCTCCAGCAGGTTTTTCAAACGGTTTTATTTACCTTGCTCCGTTTGTTTGTTTGGGTTAAATTTAGTCATTCGAATATTACCCCCTTTCTGACAAAAGAACGATTTGATATTTGGTACACCCTCGTAATCTTGATGACCATACAATATAGCATAACATTGCGCCGTAGGTGCACATTTCGGCACTTAATGCCGCTGTACAATTTTTCCCACTTTTCACTATTTATATTATGAGTGTTTATAATAACTACCGTGAGACATAGTAGATTAACTAAAAATCGTGGATTACAGTAGGCTGCGCGACATCGCCGCGACCGTCCATGCTGCTACCCTGAACCCCTCTGTGGTTCGAAAAATCGAAACTAGTAGAGCTTTTCTCAGTATATTCTTGTGAGTGACCCGCGATGTTTTAGTTAAAGGATAGCGCTCATTATAGCCGTTTAATATAAAAAATATTTTATGTACACATTACTTGTTTTCGTACGTAATACATAACTGATGCAGGATGGTCTTTTTAAATAGTCACATTCACTATTATTTTATAGCCAGGGTAAAGTTAATGTTCGTGATAGCGTTGCTAATTATAAGTATGTTATCTTTGTTGATGTGTTTTAACTATCGAGTAAATAATGTCTACTACTTACTTCCTCCTCGCAGGAAAAGAAATTATACTGCATTGTTTGGTGAAATTTAATATCCAATCAAATGTATTAAATTATGAGGAATGTTTTGATTCTTAGTCACCACACAATCAAATTCGTTTGACAAAGCTATAAAAAATATGTTTTTTGTATTATGTGAAATTCAAAATGATTTAAATAAAGGTAGGTAATTACTAAGACAATAATATTGAACCATTTGAATACCTAACTACACCAGAATGGTTTTTTTTTATATAATAGATCCTGTTAATAATCAAACATTCTTTTTTGATTCAATCCAAATTCACAAACAAAATCTGCAGGAGTTCTGTTGTTCTATTGTTATATTTATCCAGATAATAAATAAAAAAGACAACTCAAACATAAAAATGAATTCAAAAAAAAGTAAACGTTCTTTTTTCAAAAATATATTTTTAAACAACACTGGCCACTAGCCATTTAATGAAATGACAACTCGAAGTTAATACATCAATCAGTTTTTATTAGGCCATTCACAGGCGAGCGACTTTTGTGCGACCGCAGTCTACTCATTTAGTTTTATTGGCAAAATTATGCGACTCATGTGATGTCGAGATTACGTCTCTTTAATGCCTATATTTTAGAATGATGTTTAATAAATGCTAATGCTTTGGGACATGGCTAACTAAAGCTTATTATGTAATTTATTTTATTCGTGGATTGGCTTATAACATGTCATGAGGTTTAATGATTTGTGTAAAATAGGTACATTTCATGCTCAAACTCCATGTGAGTAAAGTTACTAGAGACTTCCTCTGGCGTTGCAGGTGTCCATAGGTAGTACTGATTATTTTCCATTATGCAATTTATCTACTCATTTGCTACCCATTAAAAATATTAAGAATTAATGTGTCGTGGCGTTTGTAGCATTCCTTAGTGACAATACCGTTGCGCCCACGTATCAATCAGTCGCAATTACGTTGATAGTGTATAATGACATTCGGCTCGCTCCATATTTCTTCATCATTTATGTAGGTAATTCAGACTGGAATTTCAAGTCTTACAGTTGTTTATAGACATTGAAAAACGTATAAATTACATTACGGCTTCTATTCTTTTAAATGCAGAACGCAAATGGATTTTGTTGCTCGGTCTAGCTATGTTTGACAATTTGTGTAAATCCTATTCTGAAGTGACACCAACACTTCAGCAATGAACAAATAAATAAACGTCTCACGGGCCGTTGACATCGATGTTCATTTGCAACCTTAATATTATTGACTTATCGTGCACTAAAATCAACATAATATAGGTAAATATAAAAAAAATATGTTGTCTTCTTTCCGAGATTGGCACTCTGATAAGTTGGTTCATTGAAGCCGGTCCAATTATACTGGACACGGTAATGTTTCGATCTCGTCTCTGAGGATAACTATTTTAAATGAAGTGTTAGGTTAGTATCTATCATATTATGATATTACCTACTGGGTTTAAAAAAAAATCTCAGTAGTAGCACGGAGTCTGGAATTCAGCCCCTATTACATGGGACTCCTAACATAAATAGTGAAAAGCGGGTGTTATATTGTATAGTGGCATAATGTGCACCTCTGCCTACCCCTTCGAGGGTGAAAGGCGTTATGTTATGTTATGTTATGTTAAGTCATATTATGATACTATCACTTCATTCGAAATATTATTTTCCATTTGCCAAGGTGCTAATCAGTTACAAAACATAACAATGATTCGATTCATTCGTTATTTAGAACACCAGTGGTTGCATTAATTGTTAGTGCAATTACACACTACAGTGCAACACTATTTCATGTTTAACATGACTTCGCTCTTTTACCGACTACATAATTGGAACCTTATCTTTAGTGATGTAAGGATGAAAATCACTTAAACTAAGTATAGAAGAATTTGTGTGAGTAGTTAGACTGTTTAGTGGATGCGCGTCTGCTGAATTTGAACATTGTTTTATATATTACTGACACTTAGAAACTATTTAGTGTCGATTTTTATACTAATCACCAAATAGTCTCGTTGGTGATTAGTATAAAAACTGCCTCGTTGGCCGAGTGGTCGCAATTGCGACTGCCGGGTAAAGGGTCTCGGGTTCGATTCCCGGGTCGGGCAAAGTATTACTGGGTTTTTAAAAAAAAATTCTCAGTAGTAGCACGGAGTCTGGAACTGTGCCCGGTATATGGCAATAGGCTCACCCCCTATTACATGGGACTCATAACATAAATAGTGAAAAGTGGGTGTTACATTGTACAGTGGTATAATGTGCACCTCTGTCTACCCCTTCGAGGATAAAAGGCGTGATGTTATGTTATGTCACCAAACAGCACCAATTGTGGAATATATTTTGATCACTATTGTACTTATATCGTTCTGTAGAAACAGTGTACACTTCAATAAATTCTGTAATACTTGTCGACTCGTTGTCACTTTTTAACAACAGGCCTTAACAGTGTCTCCTAAACCTTAATTTTGTCTCAGCAACACGTTTATTACAGTGAAGGAAATTACCCAATGTTGGCATCGGCTTTATCTCTATTAGTCTGTCATTAGAACCAGCCTTAATACCATCGTCCTAAGCCCTAGATTACCCAGGCATTACGCCTCAGTGTTGAACAACCCTAAAATTCTTAATTACAACCGTATAACAATTCGAATAAGGTTGATAATTGCTTTTCATGAAAGTGTTTCGAGGCCGAATGGGTCACGATTTGAGCGGAGTGACGTCATAACTCAATATTTACGTTGGAAGAACAATGTTTTATGGGCCGCTTCACAATGTGACATTTGTACTTAACAACGGTAAAGGAAAGTGTATTCTGTTTATCGTAAATAACATTGATACGATTTGTTATTGGATTGTTTGTCTGTTAATAAAGGTATGCGGTCGTTTTTTAATCTATTTTTGAGTAGCATCATCAACCTAATATTCGTTGTCCCTTTAGAGATAGTGTACTCGTCATTGTTGATAGAATGGATGATGTTGTTATTATCTTTATATATATAATTCTTCTGTAAGTGTGTATGTCCCTGAACTTCTCTCAAACGGCTGGACCGATTTTAATGATATTTTTTGTGTGTGTTCAAGGGATCTGGGAATGGTTTAGATTCACAAATCAGTCCGGCAGATGGCGCTGCAGTCAGTTTCTAGGTTAGTTAACCTAAACGGCTGAACTAATTTGAATGAATTTTTGTTTATACATTCAAGTGGATATGGAGGACAATGTCAGTCGGGTCCGCTAGTAGTTACATATAATATTTTTAATATGGTTGTAAAAATATCACATTGCTATTCAGTAATATTTTCTTTTAAATACTCAGTTATTGAGAATGTTTTATTTTACTTTAAATAATGGATAATCAACAAAAATACATTTAAATTTATTTATGTTGAAAAATGGATGTTCTAAAATAAAAAAATATTATCTAGGTATCTACCGATATTAAACAAAGGTAGTATTGATGGTAGTATTAAAAAAAGTGATAGTTCAGGAAAAATCGAAGGATAAATCTAGTGAATTGCTATTATTTCCAGTTGAGAGAGTGCCTGCGTGTGTCACTTGTACAGTTCTCGTTACATCTTGCACAGACAAACAAAACCTTTGTTTATTCTTACAGACGGCTTAAGGGCCATTTTCTTGTTATTTATACTTGGTATTGGTTTAATAGGGAATTATCATTTAAATAGATTTTTTTTCATTAAGCATTTTTTTTCCAACTGGGATGAAATTCTCATGAAAGCTCACGTCATGGGGACGACTGGGGGTTTATCTATTAATTTATTAACTTAGAGGTTGCATAAAGTCTTAAAGATTTTTGCTGGGATTCTTGAAAAAACTGAATAGAAGTAGGTCTACAATCTAATAACTTTAAAAGAAGCACAGGTAAAAGTAGTGCACATAATGAACGTCATCATAATATTAAGTGTGGGAGAGCCATATATATTAAGCTTTGGTTTGAATGTGTCGGATTCACCGGAATGATACTACGACTTTACAGAAAACCGGCGTGAAACAACGGTTACGTTGTGTTTTGCACCTCCTCCCAAACTTCCCAATTCCTGAATCCCCAACAAGCCTCAAATTTCTAATCCCTCAAAGGCCGGGTAATGCACTTGTAACGCCTCTGGTGTCCAAGGTATCCATGGGCGACGCCGATTGCTTACCATCAGGTCATCCGTCTGCTGTTTTACCGGCTTATTCTATAAAAAATATCTTTCACGCTAATACCTACTGAAAATTAGCTATCTATTTTGAACCCACCAAGTCACATTTACAAGCACTCGATTGATAACACAAATATAATCAAAGATATACATTTCTAATCAGTTTGATAATTAAGCTAATTAGAATGTTATTGAGTGTCTTATCATAATAATATCTAATTAATATATTAATCTTTAGATTATTTAAGGATATTTGCACTAGTTTTAAGTTCTTTGACCTTATTTTTGCGAATAAATTTTGTTGAATGGTGGCGATTGATATTTTGTATTATTTAAAATATTTATAATGGAGAGTGCGCGGTTGACAAAGTGACTGGTCAAATGGTTGACTGGAGGTCAACTGGCTGCTGCCTGTCGCAGATTCGATGCTTGCACACGGAATATTCTAGTGTAATCTTGTGTAATACATTGCTGTTTCGAGTTTCGTTGTGATATGCATGTGAAAGTATTGATAAACAAACTTAAGATACAACTGTTTTATTTGTTAATGGTTGTCCACCAGATACCTTCTCCTTGTTTTAAGAAGTATAATTAAAAACCGGTGGTGGTATTTTTACTACAGAAAATAAAATACTATATCACAGAAAAGTCCAAATTACAACCATAATCACATTTAAGGCAATCTTAATCCGTTCTTATCGTGTACGTATTTGACGTTAATTACAATTTTTTAT
Source organism: Spodoptera littoralis (assembly GCA_902850265.1). Classification (NCBI taxonomy): domain Eukaryota; kingdom Metazoa; phylum Arthropoda; class Insecta; order Lepidoptera; family Noctuidae; genus Spodoptera; species Spodoptera littoralis. The sequence continues at coordinate 13,717,609 of LR824542.2, forward strand.
GACTGAGAATTAGCATTAATTTGAATACATTCATGCTTACATTTATAATATAGAAAGTATAAATGCCTGACTTTTTCAACCGAGTTCGAGAAAAGTTGTATGTATGTGTTCGTGCTTATCTCGTGATTGACTTCACCGATGCTGATGCAGTTTTCGGAAGTGTTTGTTTCACTTAGGAGAAGGTGCATTATTTACGGACTTCAAAAAAGAGGGGGATTGAAATCGGTTGATTTAAGCGTAGTGAAAAAAGTAATCCAATACTAATAAAGTAATGACCATAGAAGGTAAGATTTATTAATTTTATTCATTAAAGAGTATTCTTTACCTCGAACAGAATTAAATGATTTAGTTATAATTATAACAGACGATTTTTGTATTCAATTTTGTTCTATGTAAGAAATACAATGAGCATATAAATAATCTAAAAGGATAAAAATTATTACCTATCGTTTAAGGAGGAAATACTTGCACGTTGGTTTGCTTTTGGGAAAATACAATTTCAGAGGAAAAAAACCATCTATCAATGTATATTTTTATAACAACTATCGTAAATTAAGTATAAACGCGTGCGCGGTCGCCGCGACGTTGCTCATGAGGAAGAACCCCTCTGTGGTTCGAAACTAGTAGAACTTTTCTCAATGTATTCACGTGAGTAACCCGCGTTTTTACTAAACTTAATGTAAATATTGGTAATTGTTTGTTATTTAAATAACATAGTTTATGTTAACCATGCTACACTGCCTTATTCATCAAGTTATCACAATTATAACGGGTAAGAAACAAAATATGAGATAACTGGGCAATCGGTTGCCATGCAGCGTGCCGCGTGTTCGATTCCCGCACTGAGCAACACTTTGTGTGATCCACAATTTAATTGTTGTTTCGGGTCTGGGTGTCATGTGTTTGTGAATTTGTATGTTTTTAAAGGCACCCACGACACAGGAGAAAACCATAGAGTGGGTAAACATTTATTTTTAAAAAGAATAACTCGTCTTAAATAAAAGAATTCAGACACTATCAACATAGTATGTTGTACTTAGCAAATAGAGAAAGAACCCAATAATACAAATAAATACCACCATCTTATTATTATTGATATTTATTGGTATTTAGATAAAGATTAATGCATTACTTGATAGCAGATTGTATTATCAATGATTTGATAATACATAGTTGCTAATGCACTGGATCCTTGTACTTGACTGCCTCGTTAGCCGAGTGGTCGCAAGTGCGTTTGCCGGGCAAGGGGTCTCGGTTTCGATTCCCGGGTCGGGCAAAGTATTATTGAGTTTTTAAAAAACCTCAGTAGTAGCACGGAGTCTGGAAATGTGTCCGGTATCCATATATCCGCCTATTGCCATCAATATGCTCACCCCCTATTACATGGGACTCATAACATAAACAGTGAAAAGTGGGTGTTACATTGTACAGTGGCATTAAGTGCCGTAACGTGCACCTAGCCCTGCGGGGATAAAAGGCGTGATGTTATGTTATGTAATAAAGATTAGTGCATTACTTGATAATAAATTGCATCATCAATGATTTGATAGTACATAGTTGCTAATGCACCGGATCCTTGTACTTTTGATTATCCCTTCAAAGATAAAATGAATATTTTATAAAGTCAAGGATACATTAAGGGACAAATTTCCCACGACATGTCAAGCGAAGCCTACCGATTTCGCCCGATGAATTATAAGGCGATAACGCGTGCCTTATGTCCACCCACAGACGTTGATGTTGCCAGATATGTCGACCAACGTCTGGCAACATCGTGCCACTCCGCTCAACGTCGTCGCTGGCGACATGTATCGTAGCATATTTGTCCCTTGGTGTATTCTTGGTTAAATATTTAAATACAACTGATGTATCATTCATACAAAAATTATACTTCTAGCTCCTGCCAGTGGTTTTACTCGTTGCCTCGTGGGATAACTTTATCCCACGTTATTCCATACAACTCTCTGTTCCAATTTTTCATTCTGATCCCTTCAGCCTTTGAGTGAGGTGATTGAGTAACATATATATACACACAAACTTTACCATTTAAGTTTAATATTAGTACAGTACCTCATATTTGTCGCGGAGAGGTAAAGATTTTTTTATGGGATAAGCTGGTAAACGAGCATACGGATCACCTGATGGTAAGCAATCAACGCCGCCCATGGACACCCGGAACACTAAAAGCGTTACAAAAACGTTCAGGGACTGGGGAGATTGGGGATCGAGTGATCGAACGAAACACAAAACACACTTCAGTGAGGCCGTGGTATCACTCCAGTCGAGCCGGCCCATTCGTCCCGAAGCATGGCTCTCCTACAATTAAAATGAACTTAAGTAGCGTCCATTTTTGGAGATTAAAACCATTCTAATCAGTTTAGTATAAGTGTAACAGAGAATTTCTGAAGCTGAGATAGATTCTAGATTTGGACAGTGTCATTAATTCCTAAATATGGAATCGATCTTTTTTCTACCTAGGAAGTAAAGTAAACCTTTTTCAGTAAACCTTAAAACCACATCTCTTTTCTAATGTAATTATAAATATTAAAAAAAAGTTTGTACTGTAATATTATATAATAGTAAAACTGTATTGGTGTATATTGTATACCAATATATACGTTAATAATATGTTAAAACATGCAAAAAACAACTTTATTACCCTAATATTGATTTACGAGAAAACACAAGATTATTATCTTAAAGTAAATGCATAAAATATGGTACTTTATCTATGTACTTAACATCTTTATATTGATAATTATTGCCAAGATGATGTACAAAGTACATAAAATACATTGCAATGTTATTGTTATCATTGTTGGTTATAGGTACACACCTATAACAACGGAGTATGGTCATAGGCCTATAACCTATAGTGCCGATAACCATACTCCGGTGTGTAGTATTCATAATTGCAGATTTTGAGTTTAGTCTTAGTCTAGTAAGAATTTAGTGAAGTATTCAAAATCAGAATTCTTCAGGACCCTATGATCCAATGATTAGTACACAACACAAAAAACTAATAAACTAGATATAATTTAATGTTATTAAAATCATATTGGTATACCTCACTATTTCCTTAAACATATTTTTTTATTATGATGAAGAAGTAATTACATACCCCTTTTTAAAAAAAGAACTTCCAATCCAATTTGTAATCACAATTTAAATTAATAAAAAAATATCACACACCGATTCACTTCAATTCAAATATCGAACGACGGATTAAATTGAAACGATCGCGATCGCCCTTTGATCGCCGGCGCGCGCGCAGTCTACGAGTACTTGCTTTGTTGTGTTGCCAACTACATCAGTATGACTTGTTTGTGTCATAGAGTAGGAATGCAGATATGATACTGATTATATTACGGACTGTTTCGACCGGTAAAATGTCCTTTCTGCCTTTTTAAAATGCAACTTTTTTTTCGAATATTACTAATGACATAATATGTATTACCTAAGTTTGTGTGATAGTGATTTCGGACGATCAAGCGACTCTGAGTGCGGCTGCTGAACAAAGGGATCTCCGGTTTATCCGGTCCCAAAAATATATTATATTTAATTTTCAGAAATATCCAGTACTTAAATAAACTCTGTAAACTTTCTTTTATATAAAACTCATTTTATGAAAAGAGCGAGTGAAAAAAAAGATGTGTACTTATAGATGCAACTGTACCTACTCCTTCCAGTATAAAAAGACATGATGTTATACATATTTCAATAAGTGCCTAAGTATGTCTAAACAATAGTGAAGAATAACGTCTTTATTGCTATTGAGCTGAAGCTGAAGGTTACTGTGGTCATAATTAACAATACAGGTCAGACGGGCCATGCAGTTATGTTATGTAAAATATTCTATTGTTAACAGTACGTTACACTTTAAAATACGGTTTAACATAAACATTGGTTAATAGAGTCATCGGCCATTAGGTTTAGATGAAATTGTTACAACATACGACATGACGCCACTATTATTATTGTATACTAGCTGTAGCCGCGACTTCGTTTGCGATTTTCTAACATAAAAGTAGTATATTACTCCTTAGTATGTACATCAGCTACCTGTCAATAAAAGTTTCATCTTTCGGATGCTGATGATAATGATGATGGTTACAGCCACAAAATAATACCAATCATACCGTGAAATAACCACGCGGAGTTGTAATATTATGAACAAATAATGTTAACATAATTTTCTATCTAGTGCTAGTACAAGCTCGTGTTTTGTACAACAAACAATGTTCATAATAATTACGAATGGCATGCAGGCCGGTAAATGTAACTTATTGTTATCCAACCACATATTAGTAAATATTTTAACTATCATAATTATTTGTAAATTGATTCAAAAGAGCATTTAGCAATCGATTTTGATTATGTATAGTATATTTACATTAACCTTATTTTCAAAAGAATAGAGTAGAAAATTGACAATCAAAATTAATATTCTCAGATATAAATGATTAGAATTTTGATATGCATAGCTTTGTTAGGAAGTATTAAATATGCTTTTTTACCAACTTTCTAAATTTTAAGGTTGTCACCAACCTATAAGTGACCCCTAACATTACAAAACTAGCCCCAGCTTAGGTGCCCCCTTACGTTAAGTAACTCTTAGTTGATGGTTTAGGGGTGGTTGTTAAAATGGCCATTCACACAGTTCATTCCTTTACAGGTTACCGATGCTCTGGCGCAAAGCAGGAGTAGGGACGGGGTGTTTTTAGTCAGTAAGAGTCTGACACTCTCTCTATCCTCACCCGAGAGAATTAATTGTTCTCAAAACAAGGGGGCGTTTCTGTGTAGGTCCTAGTCCTAGGTAGAACTTTCTCAAGTTTTGATAGACACTTATAGGTCACTATTATTTGTCTACTTTTAAGCACCCAGTGTCAGACTGCGCCAGAGAGATGGCGGGAGATCGTGAGGAAAGCTGTATCGGCCTCCAACACAAATACGGCCGACTCAACGTGACCACAACCGCTCTGCCAAGAGAAACGAAGGAGAAAAAGAAAAAGCAATAAGGATAGCGTCCCAAATAAAATTTACTCCTTATAAAACTTGATAAAACAATAAAGAAACATTTTAAACATATTAAAATGTACTAAATCTAATCTGTATTTATTTACGTATTAACATAAGTAGTCGAAGATAATAATATTACGGATTGATTTTCTGTAATCTCTTGTCTACTTTTTTTATCAAATAATACGCTAAAAATTATATCAATAAGGAAAACTATTTTCTTATTAAGATTCGGAATTCTTATTTTAAACCGTTAGAACATTTTTTTCTCCTCGATGAAAATGGTCATTCATGCACACTTCTATTGTAACACCCACATATTTTCCGAGGTTGCGGTTGAGTGGTTGAGACTAATACGTAATAATAATAAATCGTTTATTCAAAACAAAGAAGTACGTATTACAATATGTGTATGCCATATCATATCTTTCTGCCACCCTTAAGTAGACTGGCAGAGAATGCTCTGGGCATTAAGTACGCCTTGTGCTATATGTGAAGAAGCAAATAAATTAAAACAATAATGATGACACTTACCTAGAATTCATGAAGTCATTTAGGTTATATTTATATGCAATGACCCCCGTGTGTTGTAATTATATCAAAATAATTAATTATACCACTTGCGACGTTTAGTTGTATGCATGTTAACTATTGTCACCTAATAGATATGTCAATATATGGAATAAATATTTTTAGTCTGTGCCAAGCACTCACGCCGTTTTAATACCGTGCTAAGAAAACCTTTGTTGCAGGGGTCATCCTACGGAGACTGAGGTTGCGGTTGAGATTGAGATTAAGATTGAGACTACGTTTTGATTGAGACTGATTTTGAGACTTCGGTGAAACTGAGCTTGATATCCAGGTTAACACTGAGGTTGAGGTTGAGACAGAATTCGATACTAATTGACTCTTAGCAAAAGTCAGTCGATACGATTGGCTCTCTTTGTGTGATCACAATTTTTTTGTGTCTGATCGGGGTCTCATATGTATGTGAACTTGTATGTTTGTAAACGCACCCGCGATACAGGAGAAAATCCTAGTGTTTTTTTTCAAAGAAAAGAAAAGTTAGCAAGAAAAAAAAAGACTGAGCTAAAATCCGGTTAATCTCTAATAGCAAACTAATAAATTCAAATTTGTATTACAAAGCATACAGGTAAACACACATGTTTGTACGGAGTAAATTATGATGCTGACATACGAGTAATGAGCATGCAATATTTTCTTTAACAACTCAAATACTGGTGGCAGCCCTACACTCCTCTAAACCACTAAATACTGTTAAATGTTTGAAGGGAACCCTTTTCAAGTGGAGCCTCAGCCACGAGATAAATTTTAAAAGATTTTTCAAACACATTAATAACGGTAATCCCCAAACAGGGTCAAGAAGCTAGGATTACAAGTAATTCATTATTTATTTTTATTCTCTAAGCTTGTTTAGATGACTATAATTGGTATGCCGTCATACATATGAATAAAACCGACTTCAACCCCCCGTTTTTGAAGTCAGTTAATAATATATAAATTATTATGTTTTCGGCTTACTCACGTAATAATTTGACGAGGAACTCGACTAGTTTCAAGCCATGCTAAAGGCTCATATTCATGAGCAGCATTTCGCGGCCCGACTAAAATTACCCAAATTGGTTCAGCCGTTCTCAAGTTTTAGCGAGACTAACAAAATGGAAATTCATTTTTATTTAGATAGAAGATAATATTTTCAAAAATCTGTGTCAAAGTCACATTAGGCATTAACTCCTATCATAAGTAGGCATATTGATTAAAATATCTGTATTCTACACTGATAAGATAATTCGCGAACTGGAGTGCCAGGTGCAAGGGCGGCTCTTGGAATATGACGTCATTAATCAGTAAACAGTTGTAATGCATTTAGTTTGTCGTACGATTGAGGACGATTTCTAGTTACCATAGTATCAGTTGTTCAGGTGTGGGTAATAGATAATTGTAATTCTTTGTATATTTATATACTTAGTTATTAGATGTTTTTCAAAACCATTTGGGAGTATTTTTAATACTCATCATCATCATCAACAGCCGGAAGACGTCCACTGCTGGACAAAGGCCTCTCCTTAGTCTTCCACGTCGACTACAACTGGCCACCTGCATCCACTGGCTCCCTGCAACTCCGGCGATGTCGTCAAGCCACCTAGCGGGTGGACTGCCCACGCTTCGTATTCGGTCCGTGGTCTCCACTTAAGGACTTTCCTGGCTCATTTGCCGTCAATCCGTCGAGTGAGCAATGGGCAGGCCACCTGCCCATTGCCACTTCAGTCTGCAGATTTTGCGAGCTATGTCGGTAACTCTAGTTCTTTGGCGAATTGTCGCGCAAAAAAACCTCGAGCTAAGTGACTTTCAGCCTCTCTTGACTTAGAGATTTTTAATACTATAGAGATTCAATTACCTACTTCGTTGAAAGTGGTTGTTTCATAAAAGCTGGAAAAATACTGTTAGTTTAATTTCCTGATTCCATTAGTTTACAACTAAGCTAACTATCGATAGCATAGTTTTCATTCGTATATACATATATAAATAATACACTGATTTCTTAGTTATCACACAACAAAAAGGTACCGTATAAAAGAAAAAGAACCTACAACCGCTTCCACAAAGTTAAAAATTGCATCTAAGAAGTGAAAGAGTGATGTGTTGAGCGTCCTCACCGACCTACTTCCCGAGCTAAGACGATCTATAGGAGCACTTACTTAGTATAAATTGCTATAGGTAGTGACCCAGGTACTCAACTAATGTGAGAACACTACTTGTTAGACATGAAGTCCTGGTACCTTGAGATGTTTTTAGTAAGTTATTAATGTAGTAAAGAAAAAAATATTACTACTATTTTGTAGTAAGTATTTTTTGTATTTCTTGTGAAAATTATACCTACATTTTAATTTGATGTTTTGTCAGACTGACTACCTTGAAGACCGAGGGGTCGCAAATATTATTGCCGGGCATGTGGTCTTAGATTCGATTTTCGAGTCGGGCAAAGTACTACTGGATATTTTTTTTAAATCTCAGTATTAGCACGGAATTTGGAATTATGCCCGGTATATTACAATAGGCTCACCCCCTATTACATGGGACGCATAACATTAATAAATAGTGAAAAGTGGGTGTTACATTGTACAGTGGCATTAAGTGCCGAAATGTGTACCTCTGACTACCCCTTCGGGGATAAAAAGGCGTGATGTTATGTTTATACATAATTATATTTACCTAGAATCCATTCCGTTTAAAACTCCATATTCTAACAAGGAAAATAATTTCGTAAGGATAATATTATAACTCACATTTCTTGCATTATCTGGATTTGTTTGTTTATCAAAATTAACTTATGACGATAATGTAGTGATAAGTCCTAATTATACTTTATCAGCACCTGCGTCCAACTGTGTTTCTTGGGAAAAGTGCGATCACCTTTCCTAAAAGACAGATTGATAAAAGAATATCTGGCTTTATATCCGCACCAAGATTAGACAAAAATACATTTAGTACTTGGTACAAGGTACACATAGAACAAACTTTCAATGTTCTAACTGCGATCACCAACAGCCAATCATGGATATTATTGTATGACTTCGGCTGATGAAGATGCAAGCAAGAACATCACGTCTGGTGCTTTACTCTTAAATCCAATTCCGATCGATCGACATTGGTATTGTGAAATTTCGTACTCTTGAGTTGCAACACTAGCGCCCATTGCATTTGAATTGCGTGGATATTTAATGAACTAAATGGTATTGAGTTTGGCTTTATATCCCGTACCCTTTATTTTTTTTATCGGGTGATAATCATCGAATCGCTCGCGCCTGGGTGAGGCAGAAGGTAGTGTCAGACTCTTACTGACTAAAAACCACCCCGTTCCTTCTCCTACACGTCGAGCCGGAGCCCTGATAACCCGTTAGGTTCTCAGCGACTCCGATATCCCGTACTCTAAATGCTATATTAACAGTTGCGATTGTGGTTGTATAGTTTTCACATTGGATAATTATTGAGATTGTATTGGATTGAAATTGCATTGATATTGAGAGTGGTTTCAAGAGTAAGCAAGCACCCAGGTCGGTTTACGCGATATAATACTGCGGCACCGATTGCTAGGAAGCTACATAAACACAGCTTGATTTAAAATTATAAAATTTAAATTTGTAATTTAGCATTTCAAAGTCAAAGTCAAAGTCAAAGTCAAAGCATTTATTTCAATTAAACCATAGTTTGGTGCTTTTGAAACGTCAACAAATACAAAATAAATAATAGTCTGTCAGTCAGTCCGTCAGTGAAACTAGGTGAAGCTAGGTGCTCATTCCAAAATGTAGATTCGAATGGAGAAGAACGAGCAAGAAACTCCATTCGTTACTCTTTTTAAAAAAAGTATGTTTCGAAATTGAAGTCAAAATAATCAATTCATGATTACAAAGTAGTTACAAATTCCCAATAAATATACGCGCAGCGAGCAGTGAGTACAATGCATTAAATTATTTCCAAGTTTATTGTTTCTATACCAAATTACCAAAGTCATACTTAGGTAATCGTACTAGACATGTTTTTGAAATAGTTTCGTAAGCAAATACGTTTACCCAAAATTTTATATGGTCTATATAATATGCTTTTGATGTAACAATTCTCTACATTTGCAAAGTCTTCAGATTAGTTATAAGAACAAAGTAGTATAGACTTTTTTTGACGGGGAAAATCATCCAATGACTTCTCTTACCTTGGTTGAGGCGGGACGAGTATCAGACTCTTACTGACTAAAATCTCACCATATTCTGGGCTGAATTTTGAAATCTTTTTGTCGGCATTTCCTTTTTTTAAGGGATCCGAAACTTTTATACGAACTCGTCGTACCATATGTAATCGTACTTTTAATAAATATTACAATTCCCCAATCAATTTCAGATTATGGGCTACAAGGCGTGAATCTAACTATTCGGTCTTGAACACAAATGAACGGAACACTATACAATGTATTAAAGTCACATTATATTTCTATCGAATAAGTTATAAATATGTAATTATATTTTTTATTATAAGTCAGAAATCACCAACCCACATCGAGAAAGTGTGGTGATTAATACTCAAACCTTTATAGTGTGATATGCGGGGCCTTTGGTCAGCAGTGGTCACTTATAGATGTCAGCTAGTTACATCAATAGATGTGATATAGTGATATAATAATAAATATCTACGTACAAATATATAATTTGATTTCTACGTGTTGTAAAGTTACTTCTCTACTAGCAAATAACTTAGAATTCTACTTCAACAAACGGCGTACTCTTGAACAGTAATTTACGTATTGATTAGTGTAGTGTAACTATGAATAGATAATGTTCTAACGTTTGCCATCGATTTGTTTGTTCACTTTGTGTTACAGGGATGGTTGGTCTAATTAGGTACTGGGTTATGTTTTGGTTGAAATATTAATAGCAATAGTACTATTGTGATTCTACTGCTATTCTGGGCGTCATTTCTTAAGGGTAATCATCGAATGACTTCTGCCTCCTTGTTGAGGCGGGAGGGAATGTCAAACTGTTATTACTGACTAAAAACCACCCCGTTCCTACTCCTGCCCTTCGAGCCGGAGCCCCGGCAACCCGTTAAATCCTCCGTATCGGCATCAGCCATATTGGGCCCCATCCGTGGTGGTCTGATGACGCTTGGGTCTGGTTCTAGTCGGGCGGCGAGCCACCCGTGCTTTCCGACTGCAGGCCTGTGCTTATGGTGGCTGGAGATCGTCCCGCGATTCCCGACGCATGCTGCGCGTCGACTACCGCGTCGTAGGTTTAGTCCCCATGCGTAATGTTTGTGTGACCTATGTCAAAATATGCAAACACCACTCAATTTTAAATTGTAAGTAAGCATAGTTCTGTCACTACAAATTCTTTGTTAAATGATAGAGATGGCAAGATATTTAAGTACAACTTAAAATTGTGTAGCTTTTCAGTATTCGGGCGCTAAAGTTCTATTACAAAACTGCTTCAAGTCATACCTACAGATACCATGGTTAATAGATATGGGATGGTTAACTTAAAAAAAGGAAAGGCAATTTGTGTTTTTAAATAATACAATAGAGTTCCATGGGCGAAGACATCATTTTTTTTAATTTACCAAAGAGGTGTTATTGGAGAATGAATATTTTGATGATTCTTTTTATTTTTAAATTTTTGAGGCCATAAACAACGAAAAAAAATATTTAAAACAAACTTTGAAGAGTACAACAATATTAAAATACTTTAACATAACGTTCTTTTAACAAATTAAAAGCCGATTTTTTAAACATCAGTTAATTCTTAACTGTAGAATAAAATTGACAGTTTTTAGTATTTTTTTATAGCATAAGCCGGTAAACGAGCAGACGGATCACCTGATGGTAAGCAATCGGCGCCGCCCATGGACACTCGAAACGCCAAGGCGTTACAAGTGCGTTACCGGCCTTTGGGGAATTGGGAATTTCGGAATTGTGGAGGATTCGGGGATTCGGGGGACTAGGGAGGGGGTAATTGGGCCTCTGGTAACCTCACTCACTGAACAAAACACAACGCAAGCGTTGTTCAAGTCGGTTTTCGGTTTTCTATCACTCCGGTCGAGCCGGCCCATTCGTGTCGAAGCATGGCTTTCCCACACTAATTAGTATGGAAGAATTGTCAAATTATCTGAGCATTGAAAAATTGGCCTTTAAAGTAAAGAAAAATAAACAACAACTACAAAATCAAAATAGTAACAATAAAAACAAAAGCTAGTAAATACTTCAAAGAAACTACTTACCTCAATCAAAACTAATTATTAAATCCATCTTCTAATCACTATATTCTTCTAATAATATAATAACAGGTCTTATTAATATAATAACAGTTCTTATATATAACTATTAATAATTTAACGAGCTCCCGAAGTAGTATATCATATCACTCATAGATATTCACTGACTGCCTACCGAATTGATAACGTGGAATCAATAAATCGGTTGCTTAGCGACGTATCAAAACATCTGCATTATATTATTTTAACACTTGATTGCGTTGTGCGTATAATAAAATTATGTGATTAGTTTTGTAAATTCTTGGTTTGATAGAAAATGAGAACAATGAAGTGTTTGTTAAGATTGTGTGTACCAAATATCAAATCGATATGTCGTTAAGAGGAGGGTAAAATTACAATTACTTTTGACTCAATCAAACATACAAACGGCGAAAACTAAATAAAACACATCTCTAAATATATTTTTTCTTTTGAAAACTTAATTTTGAGTTCTTCTGATCACGAGTCTATTTCAACAAATAACAAAGAACTACCTACTTGTGCTATAATCACATAGTCACAAAGACCTCTTAGGACCGATTTTTCCAACACCAGATTTTTAACTAGGTAATTCTTCTGTATTAAAAACTGTCAAATGTCAATTTTATTGAGATGTGGGTGGCGCCACTTGCCACAGTAAACATCAGTTCCGCGAATTTTAAATTATTAAATTAAGTAAACGTATAATTAGGATGTGAATCAGTGTTTAAAACAAAGACTAAAGGTTAATAACTGTGTACAAATGTTATCTTAACAATTGATTCAATAATAACAAAAATATAGTGAACTAAAAAAATCGTATTGGACAAAGTGTAAACAAAAACGAAATTATTACAATAATGCCCTAAAAGGCGCAAAAACATAAACTCTGTGCTGCTGAAACTGTGTTTTGAACCCAAAACTTGTGTTCTGTAATGTGCCATAGTGGAAAAGATAAACTTTTTTCAAAAAAGTGAAAACTCTATTTTGATTCCGTTGTTACCTATAATTCAAATTTCGAGTCACCCGCAACCTCTAATGTAAATATCCAAACAGCGCCATCTAGTTAACAAAACTTTAAACAAAAACACGCCATCTATGTAAATTGCATTAAACTACATCAAGATAGTAAGAACTACAATCCCATTACAATCTGTCATATTATCGACATTACAACCACTACAAACTAAATTGCACCAAAAGATGGCGCCACCATGCGCGGGCTGTCTTCAACAAATAACAAATAGACGATATTTGATGTGCAATTTATGCCACAATAAATACGACCTAAAGTGTGCAAACATAACAACGCCCAACTTTCTACGGCTAACAGTAGAAGACAAAACAGCTTGGAATTGTCAACTCTGCCGCTGTAAAATACCAAAAGGAGATAACACAAACATTCCTATTCGTCCAGTAGAGTTAAATCTAACCAAAAGGAATACCTCACCTGGAAATAAAAAAACCGATGGAAATACTTCCTTGTATCAGATACTTGCTCTGGAAGACACCAATAACGACTGCACCCACATCGACGACGAAATAAGCGTAATAGGCGATACATTCCAACCACAGAGTCCTAACATACCACATTCGCAAATTGATACTATGCTCAATAAGTTGGAGACATTAATAGATCAGAAATTCGAACATAACAAGCTATGCGTAATTACCGAGATTAAACAATTAATTGCAGCTGAAATCTGTAAGGGTCTCAACGGAATAAAAATGGAATTCTCAACAAACTTCCGAGAAATTACTCAAGGCGTTAATAACAATAAAGTTGAAATAAATAACTTGACTAAACAGATAAAAAATCTAGAAACCATATGTTCTTCAATAAAATTAGAAATACAAAACCTAAAACTAACAGAAACTACCTTAAACACAACTGAACTACAAACTAATAAATACCAAATTAATTACGAAAACTCAAAGAAAATTGTACTCTATGGATTCCCCGAAAACTACAATGAAACTGATGGCGAACTCCAAAGCAGGATAATTGAGTTGTTCTACGAAATCCTTGAATTAGACCTTACGGGTTACATTGAAGAAACATACAGAATAGGAAGAAGTAATATAAAAAACCGTCCCTTAGTCATCGAACTTCTGAGCAAAAGAACAGCAAAATACATAATTGAAAATAGGCATTACTTTCAAGGAACTAGAATATACGTTTCTGAATTCTTAAATGATTACGCCCGTAATGAAAGAAAAATACTACGTGACGAAATGCTAAAAGCACGTAAAAACGGTCTGCACGCAACAATAAGAAACAACCAATTGTTCATAGAAGGAAAAAGAATATTGGTTAACAAGGAAATAACAAATACCCAAAACAATGCTGAAAGTAACGACGAAACAATAAACAACTGCGTACCTTCTCCCACTACAAAAAACAATACGCATGAAACTAATAGAGAAGATACAAATCGAAAAAAATATATTTTTCGAAACCACGGACCAAGAATTTAAAATTTTATTTCAAAATATCCAAAGTATTTACAACAAACAACACCTACTAGAAGCATTTATTGACGAGAAACCCATATACAACGTCATGTGCTTAAGTGAAACTTGGCTGTCACAAGAAAAACTGGATACTCTGCGATTTGATGGCTACAAAATTGCAGCATCGTACTGTCGCAGCTCCCGAACCGGCGGCGGCGTGTGCATCCTACTGCAGGACCAAATTGACTATGTAGAGATAAGTGATTTTTGTGATATGTCTATTGAGTATTGTTTAGAAATCTGTGCAATAGAGATAAAAAAGGAAAATATGTTAATTCTGAGTTGTTATTGGAATAGAAAGGAAGAAGATCAATTTATAATTAAACTAAAACAAATTATGTCCTTAATAAGTAAGAAATTTTCAAAGCGTAATGTTATATTAGGTGGAGATTTTAATATTAATACTTTGGAAAATAATTTAAGAACAAATTTATTCTTAGATCTCATGTTAGAATATAAGTTTAACCAACATATAAAAGTTCCTACACGCATAACACAGACTACTTCGACATGTTTAGACCTAATATTTACTAATTTTAAAAACAATAACACATACACAACGGTTGAAGAATTCGGTTTCTCCGACCACAATGCCACCATCTTACATACAATATCGAATAAACAAAACAAAAACATAATATGGCACACAAGAAAACGATTATTTACTATCAAAAACATACAAACTTTTAAATCCGAACTTAACAAAATAAAATGGAATGACATCTTAATAAAAACTAACAACATAAACGAAAATTATAACGCTTTTAATAATATTCTAACAAACATTCTCAATTCATGTATTCCTCTAAAAAAATTTAAATTAAATGCAAAGAAGAAAAAGTACTGGCTAACAAAAGGTATTAAAATATCCTGTAAAAACAAAAGACTCCTAAAAATCCTCACACAAAAATCAAATGACCCCGTATTATTACAATACTACAAAAAATACGAAAAAATATTAAAAAAATCTGTAACAACAGCAAAAAAGCTACAATATATAAATAGAATAAATAAATCCTCAAATAAAACAAAAACCATGTGGAGGATCATTAATGAAAATACAAATAAAACAATTAACAGCGAAAACACAATATAAAATTAAACTAAACAATAGTCTGGTCAATGAACCTTCACAGGTTGCTGACGTTTTTAACAACTTTTTTATGTCCATTGGTGAAAAAACAACTACACCTACCCCTAAAGGTTTCCCCGTACTACGTCAAATAGAAAATACTATGTTTCTCAAACCTGTGATCCCTACGAAGTAAATAACATCATAAAAAACTTAAAAAACAAACAAAGTTATGGCGTTGATGAGCTCCCTCCCTCCTTACTTAAACAATGTGCGAACGAACTAACACTACCATTCTACAAATTAATAAATCAATCATTCGAAGAAGGAACTTTCCCAAACCAACTTAAAAAATCCATAATAAAGCCAATTCACAAGAAGAACGACAAAACAGACCCAAATAACTACCGTCCCATAGCTTTACTACCTACAGCCTCGAAGATATTCGAGAAAGCAATGTGCGAGCGCGTTTATGATTTCTGTGAAAAATATAATATACTAGACGACTGCCAGAATGGTTTTCGTAAAAATAGAACCACAACCCTGGCAGTCTACAAATATATCCAAGAAGCTTTAAATATTATCGACAACAAGAACTACGCGATAGGTATACTGCTCGACATGACAAAGGCTTACGATAGGGTACAATTTCACATACTGCTGGATAAATTAAAAGGAATAGGAATAAGGGGAAAAGCTCATGATTGGTTTGTTTCATATCTTAGAGACCGAGAACAACTTGTGGAGATAGAGTATTTTGATAATCAAACCAAACAAATATCTAAGATAAGATCTGAATGCAAACCTGTAAATGCATCAATTCCTCAAGGAAGTGTAATAGGGTGCCTTTTGTTCCTCATCTACATCAATGACCTCCCTAAGACCATAAAAGAACCATGCGTCCTGTTTGCTGACGATATATCACTTATCACGTCATGCCAAAACAATATGAACTTAGATAATAAACTTAACACTCTCCTTTCTGCAGCAGTAAACTGGATGGAACACCATAATTTAGAAATCAACTTCTCAAAAACCAAACTTATGACTTTTCACCCCCAACAAAAAACCCCCCTTAAAATTGACTTTAAATTCAATAGCATACAAATAGAACAAGTAAATCAATTTACCTTACTCGGCTTATCAATAGACTCACATATCAACTGGAAATCACATATACAAAAAATTAAATCAAAGTTATCGAAATTTTCCTACGCCTTATATGAAATAAAAAATCCACCAACTTTAAAACCGCACTTGCCACATATTATGCTTATGCCCAAGCGTGGATAAGCTATGGCATAATACTATGGGGCAATAGTACAGACTCACAGACCATATTTACCATACAAAAAAAGTTAATAAGAATAATGACAAATATAGAACAAACCGACAGCTGTAGACCACATTTTAGAAACCACAAAATACTTACCATGATATGCACCTACATCTTGGAAATATGTAAATTTGTCAGAAACCGCCCAGAATATTACAATACACGTGACAATAAGACAGAATATAACTTAAGACACAAAACCAGACTAAACCTACCAAGCTCCCGACTTCACATGCATTCGTCTGGCACCTTAGTTATGTCAATAAAAATATATAACGCTGTACCGAAACACATAAAAGAAGCAGAAAAATATAACGTGTTTATAAATAAATTAAAACGGTTCCTCATTGAAAAATGTTACTACACCCTTAATGAGTTTTTTGATGACCAAACCAGCAAATCTTAACACTCAATGCATACCGACTCAATAAAAAATCATACTAAATATAATAATACATATACTACATACAATAATACCTATACATTATTAAGAAATTTATGTAAATACATTATTATAATAAAATAAAGATAATATTTTAATGTTTAATGAAAACAACATTTCTTATGTTATAATATAATAAGTATTGATAGTAGTTTAATTAGATTATTTTTTGCTTTATATGTTGCCGTGCCCTAGCCGGGTTTCATGTTGATACTGTACCTCATGTAACACCAATTGTACACATGATATGCAATAAAAGAATTTGAATTTGAATTTGAATTTGAATTTATTCTACACTAAGAATTAACTGATGATTGAAAAATCGACCCTAAGGCGTCTAAGCGCCGTCGAGATCAGACCCTAACCAAACGCGTGCCGCGGTTTAACCAGGGCGCGATTTAGGAAAACTCCCAAATTGTACAACGCCATCTATCGAGCGTGGAGACAACTTCGGTAGCTTATTCCTAATTAATTAGATACGCAATTATCACTACTTATGCGACAACCGTTGTTAATCCATACACAATATTAACACCTTTAAAAATCTAGCACACCAAAAAGCTCTCTGTTTCTTACACTATAGAATAAAAAATCACTTACCACATTAGTCAAATGATCGCCTGGCCAGTGACTTGGCTAATACTAGTGTTACAAACATATCCACAACTTGGGCATAAGCAAGGCAATAAAAATTATATACGTAGCCATTTAGAGATGAAACTGCATCCCTGGCTTGAGGCCAATACAATTATATAGTCGGTAAGTGGACAGGACTAAATAGACATTGTACATTATGTTGGAAAAATGGCGCTTGCAGTTTAGATATGTTTTGTTGGTGTTTGTTTTTTGATGGGTTGTAGATAAAGAAAGATGTTGTGTTGTCGTCGTACGTTGATGGGAAAAGAGATTATTACTTAACTAAGGGGAATTTTTACAGCACCTTTATAAATTTAAGCAAACCAAATTTCTCCACTAATAACCAACTGCATTTTTACCAACAACTGATTCATTAGATTTACTTTTAGTTAAAAAATAGTCATTCAGTAAAACAGTTAAGCTTTAAAGATCTAACAGTATAGTTGATTTATTTGATGAGCAAATTTAGTGTGCAATTTAGTATTTTTGGTGGTAATTGCGAACAGTTTGATTGAAAAAAGGGAATTTACAGTGAAAGTATTTAATACCACCCCTTAACTAATAGACTGCCTCGTTGGCTAAGTGGTTTTAAGTGCGACTTTGAGTGTGGGTTTTAAAAAAATCTCAGTTTTAGCACGGAGCCTGGAGTTGTGTCCGATTTATGGCAATAGGCTCACCCCCTATTACATGGGACTCATAACATAAATAGTGAAAAGTGGGTGGTACATTGTATAGTGGCAGAATTTACACCTCTGCCTACCCCTTCAGGGATAAACGTCGTGATGTTATGTTATGTATTTATTTTTCATCACAGTGTACTACAACGTTTACTACACAAGAGCAAGTAAAAGTTCATCATGATCAAGTTTTATGATCGAGCTCTATCAAAACACACGGTCAAAAGAGATGTAAAGCTACTTAACACAGAATAACAGTGACCTTTTCACGCCAAAAATAAGTACCGATCAGATATGAGACTTAGTTTCTTCCTGATTTTCATAATGCCTCCCGTTTTGCCCTATCCAAAGCGATAAATACCGACCCACAGTAAGATTATATTGGCCTCAAGCCAATTTTAATTTCGCATAGAGTGTTGCACGTATATTTGGACGAGATATTGCCATGTTCACTTGTAAATATTCACGTTTCAGTTCAATTTTGCTCTTTATATCCGAGATTATGTAGGGAAATTGAGAATGTTAAGAAATTGGACTGGGCTATAGGAACGAATGTGTTTTTTATTCGGTCGGGTTATGTAGATAGGGAATATAAATTGTAAGTGCATTCAGTATAGAAACGTTGGCTTTTGATACTTTTGGAATGAAAAGTACTCTTCTAATATCTATGATGACGCAGGAATAGAGTGCAATGGCGAAGGATTAGCTGTTTTATATTCTTTCTGGTTGTTCTCTTAAAAGTGTTGGTTTATATGCCTTTTTTAAAACACTCTCAGGTGCTATTTTGTTTCATATTTCTACCCATTGGGTTTAAATTAAGGCCACCTTTGTGTGTAGATATTTTATTTAAAACGAGAGCAATCGTAGGGTAAACATGTTGCGCTTAAGTTTTTCCGCGAACTATAACATCCAGTGGGTGTAATCAACTGAACTATTTCAATGAACAACCTAAGTATGAAAACAAATAAAGACTATAATGAGACAGGTACAGGCAACAGACTGCACATTATATTTTAGTGGCTCCTGCTTTGTTTCGGTGGCCTTCGTCAAGTTATGACTGTAATATACATGTAGAATTGTAAGACATAATTATGGCAAAAGATGGATAAATAATATAATATTATATAAATTATTCAACTGGTGATTTTCTTTAAGGAGGGAATATCGTCGAATGACTGCTCCCGCCTGAGTGAGGCGGAAGGAAGTGTCAGACTTTTACTGACTAAAAACCACCCTGTTCCTACTCATGCCTTTCGAGCCGGAGCCCCGGCAACCCGTTAAATCTTCCGCGGCTCCGTATCTAACGAAAACGTAAAAACCTAACGGGTAACCGGGGCTCCGGCTCGACGTGCAGGAGAAGGAACAGGGTGGTTTTTAGTCAGTAAGAGTCTGACACTCCCTTCCGCCTCACCCAGGCGGGAGCAGTCATTCGATGATTTTCCCCCCATAAAAAAAATTTGTCAATGTTTCATTCTTTTGTTTTCAAAGTACAACACTAATAATTTTTACATACAAGATATGAAGATATACAAAAATATACGTCATCATACAACCAAATAAATCATTCAACCAATTTACGTACAAATAATATCACAGGAATAAAACGAATTCTGTCGAAAAACAACAAAACCATAAATCTGTATTTGCTACGTTTACAACTAGAGTTCTTGCGTGTAATTTCAATCTTCGTTATACTGACGTATCATCATTAATCAAAAATCTTTGAATGTAAAATGCACACCAACTTACCCACATACGTAATGAATTTTCAACCTTGTGGTAAAACGATAAAGTAGGAATTAAAATTTCTAGATTCAGGGTACGTTGATGAGCTGTCATTTGTATTGATATGTAGTGAAGTAGGTCAGATTCATACAGCTCATTGCAATGAATAGATGTAGATGTACATTTGTTATTGTAGGTGTCAATGGTTTAGACGAGTTCAAGGATATTTCAATAGCATACACAAGGACGTTAAGAAAATGGCGGACATAGTGTCTTGACTCACTCAGGCACCTGGCTACTATAGACTTTCACGAAGAAAAAAACCCACACATTGACACGAACGACATCTATCGCGTGACATGGCCCGTCATTACACTTCATACATTACGATGCCGATGTTGTAAATACACGCACACATTAATATACCACTGACATTTTGGTGCTTAAATCACTATATAGTATAAAACAAAGTCGCTATCCGCCGTCTGTCTGTCCCTATGTATGCTTACATCTTTAAAACTACACAACGGATTTTGATGTGGTTTTTTTTAATATATCGAGTGATTCTTAAGTAAGGTTTATGTGTATAATAAATGCATATTGCACCCGTGCGAAGCCGGGGCGGGTCGCTAGAAATTTCTAAGTGACATTACATCCGTCATTTTTATAAAAGTTCTTGATCATTCATACCGTTTATTTGTCAAAAAAGGTTTTGAATGTAACACCAAGTTTTAAAGGGGGCAAGTAAAAGGCATATTTATTGGACACCTATACGTTTAGAAACTTAACTTGAAACCGCACATGACTTTTGATTAACCTTTGTCAATTTCATTAATGACAAATATCACCAATGTATGTACATATATAACACACATTCTTATATATTTTCTCAAATATTGTAGAGACATTGTAGACATTGTAGAACATACTTTTTTAAAAAGAGTAACGAATGAAGTTTTTGCTCGTTCTTCTCCATTCGAATCTACATTTTGGAATGAGCACCTAGCTTCACCTGGCTTCACTAACGGACTG
Source organism: Spodoptera littoralis (assembly GCA_902850265.1). Classification (NCBI taxonomy): domain Eukaryota; kingdom Metazoa; phylum Arthropoda; class Insecta; order Lepidoptera; family Noctuidae; genus Spodoptera; species Spodoptera littoralis. The sequence continues at coordinate 13,738,857 of LR824542.2, forward strand.
ACTGACACACTATTATTTATTTTGTATTTGTTGACATTTCAAAAGTACCAAATTATGTTTTAACTGAAATAAATGCTTTGACTTTGACTTTGACAAACCTATTTCTATTCAGCTTTTTTCTCACGCCAAAAAATAATATCACTCCAAGGTCATCTTAAATATCAAGAAAAATCTATTTCATCTAAGTGCCCCTATAAAATTGAATCACTGTACCTCTCAGATACTATGACGTAATTTCAAAGACTACATTCAGACGTCATAAAACTCAATCAATACAACCATTAATACATTTGTCGACTCGACAATCTATTTTATTGGTACCAATTCAGACTATTTCCAACTCTGAGCGAAGGGTACTGAGTTTAATTTCGTGTAAGGTTGATTAATAAGATTGATTGTTCTTGAGTAAGTTCAATCAAAATTACGCAAAATAGAGAGTTACTCTGTTCCTTGGTTAATAAAATTAATTGATGAAAAATTTGTCTTTCAATTGGAGGAATTTGTTTTAAATGGTTGAGTGCTACTCAGATAATTATTTTCACAAATTTATTGATTAACATTTTCTTTGTATACTAACGCTTCATGATTGTGTTCTTGATTTGTCGTTAATAATACCAGACAGTTTGCACTTACTTAAACACCTTAACTTAATACCTCATCTACCATGGATCACGGTCTGGCAATAAATAATCTAACCCTTGACTTCCATCCAAGAAACAATTCAAAACACCCTCTACAAACAAGATTTTATAATTTATACACACAACAGTTTCAATAAACCAAATAGTAATCCCAATTAAACTTCGGACCACACCGGTCCTTCATAACTCTTAGAAAATGTCACTATGGAGGTCCGATTCACACTCCTGTGCAGAAACCTAGTATTTACGATATTGCCTCGCATCTCACTGCCACCGCTAAATATCGTCGAAGGCTTGAGAGAGAGTAGTGCTGCCCATACATTCTCGTTTGTAGTCTAAAGGATGCCTGCTAACCTCAGTGCAAGACCTATTAGCTTACGCACTGGGCTTATGAAACGTTGCAGAATATTTTTAAAAATGTTAAAGACTAGAAGAATTTAATTGTTTTAAATATGATGAAGACATATTTCTCCACAGATATTTTCAGTGTTAGCCAGCATCATCATTAGTAAGAATTCGGCCTCTGCCGAACAAATGCTGAAGCATACCTAATAATATTGTCTTCGAGATGAATTAGTAAAAAACTCTAAGTATGGAATGTGATTTTGGTAACGAAGTTAGGTTTCGGACTTAAAATAAGGAGAATCTTATTCGTAAATATTATATTTTTCGGTTAAACCGTTTGACCAGACCAGACCATCGGGAAACCAGACTAGTTGCAAGCCAAACTTGAGGTTCATATTTATATAAATCCGATTCTAGTAGCTGAATTGTGTGAATTTTTAATACTAAAATATACAAAGTTGTCGGTTAAGCGCTGGTTTTATTGTTACCAGTGCGTTCATTGTTTCTTTTCTGAGCTGTATTTCTATGAGTGCAGTGATGTAGTTCCAGTGAATGAATGCGCAGTGCACACGTACTCACATGTTATTGGAATTAACCTTTGCTGAAGGACTTCTAAATGTATATTAGTTATAACTACTATACTTTTCAACTGAAATGTACATACATATTACTTCCATTCTATGTTCTTAACGACATACAGAACATATTTGGTTTTTCAAAGCTGTTTTTTTTTTAAATTAGTGCATTTATGGACTACATACATTTTTTTTAATAAACGAAATTTTATATAATAAAAATATTATTAATCTCTTTGTCGCATTGTTTTCACATAAATCAAACCAACGAAACTATGTAACTAGAGTTTTTTTATCTTTTTATTTGATCGGCCGACGTTTGACCACCATCTCGCCTATATCGTAGCCTCACCATCGCGGTGGTAATGGAGCACGTCGTCCCATAAGTATTGTAAACCTGATTGAAAAAGAGTAAACTATAGAGTTTCTTGCTCGTTCTTCTCCATAGGAATCTACACATAGGAATAAGCAACTAGCTTCACTTCAAAATTTTGTTGTTGACGTTCAAATGTGCCTTCTTGGTCTAATTGAAATAAATGATTTTGATTTTGACTTGACTGTGAAAAGGAGTGGACCTTTGGACTAGAAATCACTTCAGCGCGACCAATGTTTGAGTGTGACATTCTAGCCAACAGTGTCATAAGTAAACACAAAAACATTACATTTGAAAGTACTCCTTTCTACTTACCGTACATTAAAATAAAATATTAATACCACTAGACGAACAAACTAAATGCTTCCACTCTCCTCAGTGTGACCTCGCCGTGAAACATTATGACTTACGCCCAAACCGCATACCCCTCATGAAATATGCGTTTGAAATACGCGCCCTTCACAAATACTACTGAATATTATATGTTCGAGTTTTACAAGATATAATAGGTGATAAAATGAGTTTATGAGTGATTCTACTGTTGTGGTTGATGATGTAAATCCTAGGATTAACGTATTGTTATGCAAAGAGGTTGTTAATATTTTGATTGTCTGTGGTGCCAGGATTTAAAATTCGAATTTCTATGGTTAAAGTTTAGAATGAATTGAATTTTAATGGTTGGAGTTTGTGGTATTATTTTGTTTTATAGAAATGGTATATAATATAAAGAGCTGAGGTGCCAATAACTGAAGGGGGGCTGACATGCTTGTTTTGATTGTTTGAATAAGGCCGATTTATTCAACGCCAGATAACCTTTAACTGAGAAACTTAAAATATTTGACAATTCTTCCAAAAATTGTCCAAATGTCAATTTCAATATACAGTTATGAGTTAACTGATGATTAAAAAAATTGGCCCTAAATGTACCTAATACCTATTTTTCACTTAGCTTAGTACGCCAGTAATGAACAATAATATGTTCATTGGTCATTATTTCATACATCTTGTATCATTTTATAACTAGTGCTTCAAAAAATAAAGTTCTATATTTTATTTACATTTCTTCGAAGCTAGTTATATGGCTTTGCACTTAAGAAGCAACTGAATTAGAATTTCAACAAACATTTTCTTTGAAATACAAAGAGTTCTACTATCAGTAAGTTCTGGAAGGCTGCCAAAGGCACCGCGTTCAGCAGTGAATTAGCGATTGCAATGTAGGTAACGCTATTAGTACTGTGGCGATTGTTGTTGCAATCGAAATGATGTATGTTAATGATGATAATGTGAACTTAAATTCTCTTGTAATCAGAGTGGAATTTCAATTAAAAATGTGGTTTCTGAATAATAATATTTTGCTAAGAAATAAAGTAGGTATTTCAATGTACGAGTTTTTTTTGAAGGGGGGGAAATCAAAATGACATCTCCCGCCTGGGTGAGGCGGGAAGGAGTGTCAGACTCTTACTGACAAAAAACCACCCCGTTCCTACTCCTGCACTTCCGGAGCCCCGGTAATCCGTTAGGTTCTCCGCGGCAATGTACGAGTATAACTTACATATTTTATCTCTGTCAGTCTTTATGCATCTGAAGTATTTATTATTACTATTATTTTATATTTGACGGGCCGACGTTTGACCACTATCTCGCCTGGTGGTAAGCGATGAAGCTATCTACGAAATAAAAGATAGCAAATAAAAAATAATAGGTTGAATACATAACAAAACTAGGAAAAATTTAAGACTAGATTGTATATCAATCCTTTAGAGATAATTGTCAAATGAGGCTTACCTTACATAAGGACTCAAAAACAAGAACTGTTAAAATATTACCTTATAACATCTATTATATCACCTAGCTTCACTGATAGGCAGACGGACAATTCATTTTTTGACGTTTCAAAAAATAACGAAAAAAGCATTAATTGAAACAAATGCTTTGACTTTGAATATCAAAAATCCACAACCATAAATAGACAACCCAACCCCAAAACCTTATAACGTAGTCAAAACCGAATTAGTATAGCGGGAGCAGTCATTCGATGATTTTCGCCCCTTAAAAAAAACCCTTCTTACAAACTAAACCGAAACCCAAATCAATTTTTCTTCCGGTAAAATGTAAAATGTAAAATGAGTTCTTAGCAAAGCGTTTCACAAGCGTTCTTACTGAAAATAGTCTTGGAATTGAGAAAAGGCCCAGCATATGTCGCAGTCCATTGGCATTCTTCCACTGGTTTTGCTACTTCACCGTCGTGGATGCGCTACCTTCCTCACTTTGCCATATTTCGGGTTTAGTCGTAGCACGATATACATTGCTGGTTTTTTTCTCTGTTTAAAAAAAAACGTTTCCCCACACTAAGATTATCTCCTGTGTCGTGGGTGCGTTTACAAACATACAAGTTCACATACGACATACACATGACACCCTGATCCAAATCAACAATTTGTGGATCACACAAAGTGTTGTCCCGTGCGGGAATCGAACCCGCGACACGTTGCACGGCAGCCGGTTGCCCAGCCACCGCACCAAGCGTGCAGTCAAGTTTGTGCATTTGTTTCTCTTGGTTTTGAATTAGGTTTAGTAATAGATGTGTATTAAATTAATATTGTAAAATATTTATTAGTTCTCTCAGTAGACTGCCTCGTTGGCCGAGTGGTCGCAAGTGCGACTACCGGCCTCTCGGGGGGTCTCGGGTTCGATTCCCGAGTATTACTGGGTTTTTTAGACAAAGTACTACTGGGTTTTTTAAAAAATCTTCGTAGTATCACGAAGTCTGGAATTGTGCCCGGTATAGTGGTTACAGAAGCTAGACTACAACACGACGGAACTGTTACTAAGTACACCGTCTTAATATAGAAAAGGGAAAAATATACATATATTTTTAGACTCCGACCGAAATAACCACTATTTGTATATGGTGTCTCCCTTATCTCTTTTACCTCACCTACACACCATGCACGCATCACACACACACCTCACACGCATCACACTACACACACTACTCCACACGCAACATGCAATTTTGAAAATGTAGAAGATTGTTTACGTAATCTCCTTCTCTTTGTTTTGTAACAAGTATGCAGTGTATCTCTGAGTTTTTGTTTATTTTCTTTTATTTTTCATATCTGCTACATCGAGGGGTTTGTCCTTCTGCGAATTTATGATGGATATCTGTAATCTGTAACTGGTCCGAGGTGGGAGCCTGGAGATCCGTCACACAGGGAATCCTAGTATGGACTCCAGTCTCTCACAAAGGAGTACATTGTTTGCATCTGATTATTGTATCATATTTCTGTAAATTATCCTTTGTGTAGAGAGATAATAAATAAATTTATTATTATTATTATATGGCAATAGGCTCACCCCCTATTACATGGGCCTCATAACATAAATAGTGAAAAGTGGATGTTCCTTCTGTGTACACCTCTGACTACCCCTTCGGGGAAAAAGCCAGAAAGTAAAATGCGTAATGTTATGATTTATTAGTACATCAAGAGTTATTAAATTAATGGTTTTTGTAACCACACGCTCTTACTTGGTATCTACAATTTGAACAGAAACACTTGCCTATTTATATCTAGAGATATAACAAAGTCATAATAATCAAACCAGCAATGTACACCAAACAGTAGAATACACTCATAAGTGAAGATTCACAACATGTCTCAGTAAAGGTTAGGTCAAGCGGTAGCCAAATCGATTTGAAGTGCAAGCCTCGGGCAGATTCATGTAGCCATTGTGCCAATGCTGTTTAGCTTACCTAAGAATTGTTCTAGCTACTTTTAAAAATAAACTCCTATCCTTTGTGGGTACAATTTGGTTAGGTCCACATTACTCTTTGTTCTTTTCAATTTTAGATTTTTATTTTATTATACGTTGTTTTATTTTTAAGTGTACTATTTTGTTTGAGAATGAAGTATGGGTGAGGTTTTAAAGCGTACGTGCTTTACTTTTGTATCAACAACTACTTATTATCTCTACAGTATCTGTCCTGAGAATATCACGATTAAATATTACAAACTTCACGCCTTTTATCCCCGAACGGGTAGGCAGAGGTGCACATTATGCCACTGTACAATGTAACACCCACTTTTCACTATTTATGTTATGAGTCCCATGTAATAGGGAGTGAGCGATTTTCACTACTATATTTCAATACCATTATTAAGAAAGGCAAAATATTTTATTTATAAATCCGTCCAATATACTCAAAAGCCCGTGTAACATAATCTTCGATGCACAAAAACGTTAACCAGCACGAGGGTGGCAAGCCCACAATAATCCCGCAAACACGACCGTCAACAAGAACAGAGTGTTGCCACTTAATTATTATCATTGTTACCACAGCACAAATACGGCGACATCTTTATTTAAAAAGTATTCCCGCGCAAACGGACGCCATTGCCAGTTGTTTGTCGACTGCTATAAAAGTGAGTGTGTCGTTAATTAATGAAATGCTTTGCTCGATAAAATCCGAATTAAAAATTGTTATTGTTGATACATAGTGTGTTGTTTTCATGTATTGTATTGTTTTTTAGGAAATACAAAAAAAGAAATAAGTATCCGATTGCTACGTCTGTTATTTTTTATGGTTTTGGTTTCATAGATTTGTTTTGTAGGAAAATTGATTGAATTTTGTTGTGGTCGATTTTATTACATTCCTAATTATGTGAATATAATATAATATAAACATTTGGTGGGGTGTAAATAAACATATATTAATAGAACCAAATAAAATTAGTACCTACCTACAACTGTGAAAACCAATGTAGTCTAGCATCACGACTTAATGGAGTTGAGTTTCTATGGCTTAAAATCCAAATAAAAATGTTATTCTTTCGACTGAAAAATATAAAACATATTTTGCTCGCATTGAAAAGCATACCTAAATATCAACAGTATTCATATTTCTTCTACTAACCTTTCGCCCTTCACAGATTTGATCCTACTTCATTATTATATTATTTCTTTCATACTTCTATTGAATTCTCCAATCATTACCTAATACGGGAATACAAACCAAAATAATATTCTATTGAAACAAATACTATGAGAATCCGCGTCGCGGTTTATCCCTTCTTTGAGATACCACGACAGTTTTATACAATAAGAAAAAAGGGACGAGTAAAAACCAATATAGCCGGGAACATATTGCGAATATAGTTACGTTTAACAAGAAGTGATATTTTTATCATTCGAACACATGGGTACAAGTGAACCGGGGATTTTTTCCAAAGTCTTGGAAAGTTTAGGGTTGTCGGTATGCGGATATATCGGTTTTAAATGATTTTCGAATGTGTTACAATGGTAAATAATTAGAGTTTAGTGATTATCGCATGTAATATTGAAAACAAGCCCTTGTATGCATTGTTATTAATTTTGGTTTGTTTAATACTCATTAAGTATTTGGTATTATGTGCACTCACAGTATATTATAAATCTATTCAATACTTAACAACAAATTTTCCACATTCATCATAATCATCAACAGCCTATAAATGCCCACTGCCGAGTAAAGCCTCTTCTCACACGGAGAAGGTTTGAGCATTAATCACCACGCTTGCTCATTGGCGATTTCAAACTTATAATTAGAAATTATAAGTGTAGTAGTAGTTTCCTCACAATGTTTTCCTTCACCGTTTATCAGTGGTGTCTAAATAATCTTAGAAATTATTTATAACTCGGAAAAAGTCTCAAACTTCTCATGCATGAGAAGCGTCTTAACCTCCGGGCCACCACAACAATAATTATTTCTACATTCACGAAACATTAATATCTTTTATTTTTCGAATTTAAAATGTTGCATCTGCAGTATATAAAATGTACATTAAACATGAACACGGAACATTTCGTTTACACTTCAACACTGTACGTCAGAAATTAACTACGGGTCATAATCATTTGTAAAGGTAATTTATTTATTTATTTTTTAAGGAGGGAAATCATCGAATGACTGCTACCGCCTGGGTGAGGCGGGAGGGAGTGTCAGACTCTTACTGACTAAAAACCACCCCATTCCTTCTCCTGCTCGTCGAGCCGGAGCCTCTGTAACCCGTTAGGTTCTCCGCGACTTGTAAAGGTAAATTAGGGTTTATATTTTTCTTTGTTTGACGCAGTACAAAACTTTAGAACATCTATCGGATTTTTTGTGTCTTACATTTCACTAATGAGAGGTCGTATCCGCAAGCGCCAGCCCTAGTAAGATGTTATCGCAGTAGCTAAGAATATTGTACATGATACAACATGTGAGTATGAAATATTTACGTGCCAGGATACTGATAAGAAACTGATTTGTGTTTACTTATAAACTGGACCATAAAATCCTTAGGTTATTGTACAACCCACGATTCGTTAGTCACAAATTTAATCGTAATTTATACATAAGACGAGACCTTAAAAATTAGTCAATTTTGAGACTATTGTAGGAAACGTAACAATTGCTTTGCATAACATTTGTGGTTGTGACGCTACGCAGTGCATAGTCATCGATATACCGGTGTAGCGTTACGCTTATACTAACTATTTCAACTAAAATAATACTCCTACTGTGAATTAAATTAAACAAGAAATTTCAAGCATTTAATTTTATAATAAAACAGATTCACATTCCTTAAGAGACCTTCGCAAATTCGTAAATGAACGGTTAATAGCTTTAAAATGTTTGATAAGGTTTAAAGCAATAGTTAAAAAACCGTTCGAAGCTGTAGATAACAGTTTCAGTCATAAGAATAACATTTCCAATTTATATACAATTAACATTTCCAATCAAAAGTTTGGGTAAAATTGGCCACAAAAGGTAGGTACCTACATATTGTACTTTTCATGTTATAGCATACAACGTGAACCTACTTAATGATTAAAATAGTAGGCAGAATCACAAGTTAGGTTGTAAATCCCATAAAAATTTATTGCATGTTAGCGTTTTTCATAGTATATTGTCACAGTCTTTATCCAAAGTTAAATCCAAATATACCTAAAATAGTAAATAATAGTAGTATTTAAGTTAGGTCATATGTTAAAGGTGGGATCATAGGGAGTGATGGGTCTGGCATGGTCTTTGTGTGACCAAAAGACTAAATTAATAAAGATAATAAAAAAAGCGGGTCTATTGCCATACGCAAAGCACACATCCAGACTCCACACTGTTAGGTATTGAAAAATTACTCGGCAAACCATCATAACAATATGGCCAACGAGGCTAACCTTTATATTTAGATCAAAATGATTAACAAAACACAAGATTATTTAAGACAGAACAGTCGCCAAACAGAGAAGCCAAATGCTAGGTTGGAGTTAAACCTATGCGCTAATAACATCATTCTGTGGTCACCAGGCCGGATGCCAAGCTATGCAATTATGGCCCGAAGGCTTTATTACAGCAGACGGTTGCTTTAAATAGAAATAAATGTAGCGAGAGCCTTTTGCAAATAAATTGGCGAAACTACAAATGAAATACTGTGAATCTGTGAGTCTGTGAAGCAGGTCATTTTAATGACGTGACGGTCGTTCATATATTTTACTTGATAATTTTTTAATGTGAGGTTGCATTTTATTCGTTTAATATGGTTGGTGTGAGCTGTGTGTGTTAAATGGGACATCAATTTAGTACAGAGAGAAGGATTTATGATTATGAATTTTAAATAATATAATAATAACATCTGTGGCGACACGTGTTACATATCAACAGATGACATCACGAAATCCTACATCGCACATGCAAAGTTTACATGCAAATTAACACGAATAGAAAATCCTAACGAACAACTGTTGGGCAGAAAGCCCGCCAGGCACGATCACCTCGCCTGGCCGAGGATCCTCCTCTTCCGATCTTAGGGAACTATAGTATTTGTTCCCTAAACATTATACATTATTTAATTAAGAAAAAGCTCTTCCAATATTCACGTTGTCGTGTAAACATTGAAATCAGAAAAATGTACATCTACTACTTATGTATTTTTAATAGAAAATAGCCAAAAACAAAATCACCTTCATATAAGTTCAGGGGAACATTTTAACATGAATGATGAACCCTGTACAAGAAGAATTAAAACGATTAAAATTGAACTCTACGTTTAATATACATAGGACTTCATTTTCATTATGCCGTGGCCATCAGCATGATATTGATGCATCGCTACAGATGCAGGACAATGATTGATAGAAGATTAATGCGATGACGTCACATTCTCCAGGTATTGTCGTAAAGAGAATGTTTCGTATAAAGTATTGATTTAAGGATTATAATGTCTTTGTTATGGGTAAATTATGATTTTTATTTATATATTATATTATATTTATTGTGAAATTGTGGCCGGTATATGGCAATAGGCTCACCCCCTATTACATGGGACTCATAACATAAATAGTGAAAAGTAGGTGTTACATTGTACAGTGGCATTATGTGCGCCTCTGCCTACCCCTTCGGGGATAAAAGGCGTGATGTTATGATGTTGTTGTTGTTGTATGTTCTAAAATTATGACTCACAAATAAACCTAACTTAGCTTGATCTAAAAGACTGCGCAGATTTAGTCTGCCTAGGTAATATAATTGCCTAAATCATACCAATATTCGATTTGAAAACTGACCAATACTATCTCTTTCGTACCCACTTAATATTCCAATGTACGAGTGAGATATAAACCAGCATTGTCAAGATATTGTGACTGAATATTCATTCAGTTCAGCGGTTTTTGTGCGTAGAACACATTTTTCTAATACCCACCGTCGCACACCATTAGGTTATACCTTAATGCCGCCCTTTTTCCCATTGTGTACCGAAAACGTAATGTTCGCAAAGGTTTGGGTATTTTGCGACATTATAAAGCTATATTTCCATGTTGATATAGGTACGAAAATAGGCACTGTATACTCCTTTCAGAGTGAATTTATTTTCATCGTTGTATTGTAAAGGAGTTCTTGAGAAGGTAGGTAGGTATATATATTTTGCTCTCCTAGTACTCTATAAACTAAATTTACATTCGTGTTTACTACAAATTTTAAAGCCTTGTAAAGGGACTTTGTTTAGCAGGCCATCTTTAGGCTGGTGACGATATGGACCTTTTTTAAAATGGGTTGGTACTGATAATTTGTATTATAGTTTGTTGAGTTTGATTCGGCATTTCTTCTCAGTGTAGTCAGTTCGGAAATGTCGACCTCATCATTCGCTTGATAAAATAGACGTGTAAAAGTGCTGCCTTGTAGCCTATTTGCAGAAATAAATTATCTTGTTTCACTTATAATTTTTCATTTATTTATTTAAAATTTTCTAAAATTATATTTTTAAATACTTCTAAAAAAAACAAAATATTATATTTAAAAATATAAAAATAAATCGACCAGTAGCAAGCTACCAGTGGTTAGGGCTCCAGAGACAAACCTCCTCACGATGCGCGCTTATTTATGCAACATTATTATTACTACGCCCCCATTATAAGTACCGCTTCTTCGTTGGCCGAGTGGTCGTAAGTACGGCTGCCGGGCAAGGGTTCGATTCCCGGGTTGGGCAAAGTATTACTGGGTTTTAAAAAAATCTCAGTAGTTGCACTGAGTCTGGATTTGTGCCCGGTATATGGCAATAGGCTAACCCCCTATTACATGGGACTCATAACATAAATAGTGAAAAGTGGGTGTTACATTGTACAATGGCATAATGTGCACCTCTGCCTACCCCTTCGGGGATAAAAGGCGTGAGGTTATATGTGCCACTATTATAGTCCCAAATCTAGTTAAACTCTTCAACAAATCAAGAATAACATTAAAATAGTAATACAAATCTAAAGTCGACACAATATATATTTTCTTTTGAGGTTCCTCATAATTCTTCGCTCCATTCCATAAACACAAAGTTTTCCGTTAACCCGAACATAAACAGAGTAACAGAACTTTGGCTATATAAAGTCAAACCTAAGCAAAAATCATTTGACTTCGTACTGACTTGCTTAGTAAGTATATTCACACAATTTAAATTTGTAATAAGCTTCGCACAGCTAAGGAAAATACTCTTGGAAAAGTCATGTTAATAACGCTACCGTACTATATGGACCGACTACTGTTACCGCCATCTGTTGCCCCAGTAATGAACTATTAGGACTACGCGTACTTACATACATAGTGTAATTGCTAAAGGTAATTATGTAGAAGTATTGAAATGATTTTTGTTAGAGAGAGTAGGTACATTGGATTTTTTCATATTGGTAGCTTCAATGTTGTTTGCAGAAATTAGCTTAACACATAAGTATTCAAACCTTCTTGCTAGTGTTCACTCCTTGGACTATGGTTGCGTTATTTTTTAAGATTTTCTAGTTGAGACAGACATTGACGTTTGTATCCAGACGTCTTTTGTTTCATTTCCTGAATGATGAAAAAGTCATTGAGATGGGTAGATTGACTCGTTATATGTGATGAGTTTATTCGCTAGTAAAAATAAAGAATAAGTTTTAAAGCTGCAAATAATACTTCTCAAAGAATGTCTATACATTCGAAGACATAACATAGTATACTCTCGGTATTGTTGTAACCGGCTTAAAAAAAATAAAGTTCTCAATTTAACCTACTTATTTGTATGTATGTATTTTGAGCGCGGTTATTTCTCAATTGGCTGAACCGATTTTGCTGCGGTTTTTAGAAAAATATGTGCTACACTTAAGATAACATTTTACTATATTGAATGACCTACCTACTTCAAAAAAAGAGGGAGTTCAAGTCGGTATTTTAAAAGTATTTTATGAAACAGTTATCTCTACACTTCGTGATAAAAGTTAGAGAACAATGTATTTATGAGTGAATTTTTATCAAAAATTGTTCATGCTGTGAGCCATGCTTCGGCATGAATGGGCCGGCTCGACCGGAGTGATACCACGGCCTCACAGAAAACCGACGTGAAGCAACGCTTGCGTTGTGTTTCGTCGTGTAATTCCTGAATCCCCAACGAACCTCAAACTCCTAATCCCCAAAATACCGGTAACGCCATTGTAACGCCTCTGATGTTCCAGGTGTGCATGGGCGACGCCGATTGCTTACCATCAGTTTTCGAGTTGATCCAAAGGCTCGTTTACCGGCTTATGCCATAAAAAAAAATGTTGTTGTGTACAATAATATAAATTTTTTTTTTGTATATTTAGTACCATACCATATACTCCCATTTTCTCGGAACCAAAGTCTCAAAAGAAACCACCATGAAGGCCAACTGTGGCCTCTATTATCGTAGTAAGACGGTATATTTGGTTTGCCACGCGAACGACTCCAGTATAGGTTGCCATTAGAAGGGTGGGAACATTTTCTTATTTACCCAGCTCTCTGGAGCGTTCCTGTTAAGGACGGGTCATTTCCAGGTGGCAAACATTTAGTTAGAAGTGGAGATAATAGGAACAAAATGTTGTGGGTAGATGTAGCCTTGAAAGGGTTAGTATTTTTGTTAGTTTCCTAAGAACCAAGACATTTCAATAGGTATAGGTGTATCAAACGGTTGAAGTATGTTTGATTGATTTTTAAGTACCAATAGATTTGTATATTTCATATCTGTAATATAGTGTACGACCGAAGATGTAATTTTGGCCGAAGCCGAAGCCGATTAATCGGCTATCGCCACGACCTTCGGCCGAAGCCGAAGCCGAAGCCGAAGGTTTTTATTTTCTCAGCACTCAGTCAATTATTTTGTTCAATATTGTCTACAAGCTACAATTAATATTAAAATTATTTCAAAACCTCAATATTGAAGGTTTATATTGACTGTCTTATAAAGAAGTTTATGATATATCAAAGAGATGGTTGGTTTAGAGATTAATAAAAGTTTGTGATTTACCTACTGGTAAAAGTAATCATTTCTTTATTATGAATAATTTCACAAATTACAATTAGTTCAATCGTTCGTTTAATGTCGGCAGTCGTTCGGACCTTCGGCGATACCTTCGGCTTCGGCCGGGCTTTGGGCCGAAGCCGAATGTTTTGCCGAGGGTAGACTTTTTGGCCGAAGGTGGCCGAAGCCGAAGCCGAAGCCGAAGCTTCGGTCGGACACTACTGTAATATAAAAATGTATCATTGAATGTGTTGTTAAGCGCAAATCTCGAAAACTGCTAAACCGATTTCGCTAATTCTTTTTTATTGGATTTGTTAATGTTTGGACAAGATTCTAGTGTAAGAAAAAATTTACAAACATGCGTAAAATAATTTAAAATCTTCTTTAGTTGTTAATAAAAATACTTGAATTTCGGCGGTCAAACAAATATAAAAAAAAAATAAAGCAAATAATCTATTAAGTTTTTATTTGACCTACGATCTTGTGATTGAGTTTTTCTCCCCATATCACTTACTTCTCTTTTCCTCTTCTACATCGCTTCATTGTTGACAAAGTCATCACAGTTTTCACGTAGTGCTGGAGAAGGCTACCGATATTAGCCTTACGATGTCCTTAGTAGACGATTTGTCCATTTGTCATCAACAATTACCGTAACATTTTAAACGATTTCTTCTTGTATGTTCCATAAAAATACACATGTGACAACTAAACCAATAACAAAATAATAACTTTGTAATCAATTTGAACAAGTTTTCTTGGACCGCGTCTAAAGCCCCAACATTTACGGGCCTTTCCGACACCGTTCCGTAACCGAAGAATCACCCGTTAAGTGCTCACTTAAGTTGAGTCGTTTTAAATTACTGACAAGAAAAAAAAGATAAACTCCTCGATTGCAATCTGAGTGTTTTATCTCCATTTTCATTACAGTATAATGATTTTAAGTAGTCCCTTGGCTCCAAGTCGCTTGATTTCAACCTGAGATTGAGAGTTAGATTTAGATTGTATAAAGATAAAACTAGATTTTTTGTGCATTTCTCTTAATGAGCCTGTTATTTCTCTTTGCGATTAAACGCCTGTGAGATTAAGTATATTTTATAGTTTCGCTAGTGTGTGCATTGCTATGATTATTTTATCAGGTGCATGTTGTAGATATTTCGATGACGATGTTAATATCTTTCCTTTTGATTCAAATTTCTTGTATCTCTGTGTATGTTTTTCCTTATTTATCAATAGATCAAATGATGTATTTTAATATATCTATGGTAGTTACCATGGAGCGTTTAGATTGAAAACATGCAAATAACAATATTATTACGGAATTACGTTCAAAATTATATTAAACACTCATCAGAAATTCAAAAGACATCAACTCAGTGATAGACAAGTAAACAAAAAACATCCTCTTCGAGCCAAGTTCACAAGTTGGCAAAATCTGTAACACAAAGTGTCGCAGTTTGCAGTTTGGTCGGCGATATTAAACGGGCCGCGCATTATCCCGGACGAATATTCATGAGAAAGCCACCGCATCGCAAACTGTACGCACAGCTCGCCCACATATGTAAAATGTACGTGAGCTTAATAAAATCTAAACTGCCGTTTACTATGTGGTTTTATTCACGAAAACCGTCTTGTTGTCAAGAGAAGAGGACGGTAGGAATTTGCCGGAATTAATGCCAGTTTCAATTTGACAAAGCGGCCAGTGGAGGACCTCCTTTTTCATCCTTAAGTATGTAATTGACCCTTAATTTCGTCCTTAGATTTGTAAATAACACTCCGAATATTGATTTCTTTCATTTCCAGATTTTATGAGCTCTATACAACAGTTTGTAATGAATTCATGTGGCCTTGCCTAAAATATATTTTATTACTTCGCTAAAAATAAGCAATAAAAACATTTCTAAGGCCATTTCCATGAAAAATATTCCAAGAAAAGCTTTCATCTGTCTGCCCATACTACAGAATACATCCATCCACATATCTTAACAGAACTCTTAGGCTTATAATAAAGTCAATAAACTAGAGTAAAAAAGCCTAAACGAGCAGACGGGAATCAACAAAACCTTTAGCCGTCATAGCAGGCTCATAAAAATATAGGAACTGTCCCACAAACGTGATAATGCACCTACAAAAAGCAAAATTATAGGAGTTTTTACTTTATGACCTTGACACAAGGTTGGTGTGGATATTTTTGGATGGTATAACAATTTTGGTGATATGTCTAGTGATAAATAAGAGGTCTGACTTTGAGTGATAGTGGGCACATTTACGGGCCCGAAGCGTCCCACTCAGATTCGTGTTTGCTTTGTAGAAAATGTCTTTTGCTCTAATAAATTAAGATGGCGAATTATTGTGATGTTTTTGGGTAATTAATGTTTGGTTCTGTGGTTTGTGTTTTAGTTATGTTTCTGTTTTGTAGGGGAGATTAGATATTATTTATAACATACAATTGTAGTTTGGGTTGAGCTTGATATACTTTGTGGTGTAATATTAAAATGAAATATGTTTACAATTTCCCATTAAAATCATGATGAAAACACATTGCACACAAGAATAAACTTGGCTTAATATAAGAAAAATAAAACGCGTACATTAACTTCAATGACATTTTTATTAAGTTTATACACACCAATATTGATTTTCAAACTTAATAATTAAACAAACTGCCGGGCAAGGGGTCTCGGGTTCGATTCCCGGGTCGGGCAAAGTATTACTGGGTTTTTTAAAAAATCTCAATAGTAGCACGGAGTCTGGAATTGTGCCCGGTATATGGCAATAGGCTCACCCCCTATTACATGTGACTCATAACATAAATAGTGAAAAGTGGGCGTTACTTTGTACAGTGGCATAATGTGCACCTCTGCCTACCCTTTCGGGGGTAAAAGACGTAATATTATGTTATGTTGTTAATTAAACAAAATAATTTAACCAAAGAAATATACATTTCAAATGCGTAAGTCCTATTTTCTCATAGCAGACACTTTAAAACTAACATTACTGAAAAGACCATCTTAATCCCCTAAAGCAACCAGCAAAAACGCAGCGTAAAACTAAATACCCACTACATCATCTGAGCACGTAGCAAGGAGTCTTATAGTGTTAAAACAGCGACATACACCCTACTCCCTCTCAAGTGGGGCAATGTATCCCATTTAGCTAAACGCTTACACGGAACCACTCCGTGGAAGACGGATCATGATGAATGGCACTGAACACCAATTACTTGGAATTTTCTTATCTAAGATGCTGTTTCTCCGTTATAAATTGGTCCCCTTTAAAGTGTTAGGTATTTATGATTAATTTGTTTGGAAATTTGAAATTTTGGCCTTTGTTTTGTATTGGTTTTTTGAGTTAAGTTGGTGGTATGATTTTTAATTTTATTTGAGTTTATCATGGTGTTTAATGTGTGTGATTTAATTTTAAGCTATAGACATTTACTTTATGTATTAATAACTTGTGACTAAATATATACCCATTTGTAGTTTAATAGTAAGTACCTACGTGTATGTCGGTGATTGTGCGGAGGAATTGCACAACTTGATTCCCCACCACAAGATAATTGGCGAAGCGTCAGAGATAGACCCACATGATGTGGGTCTATCTACCATGAATCGGAAGCTTAATGCGAAGCACTTCGTGCATGTGGGCCACATGCACGAAGCGCTTCGCATCAAGCTTCCTTGTGGAGTGGAATTCTATGCCAGAGTCTGTATTCCCTGAAGGGTCTGTATTTACTATGTTATATAACTTGGGTGTCTTCAAGGACCGAGTGAATAAGTAGCTTATTAGACGATGTGCTCCATCGTAGACCGCATCATCGCTTACCAGGCGAGATAGTGGTCAAACGTCGTCCCATCAAATTCATAAAAAAGTATGTAAAAAGTACCCAAAATGTTTTAATGGTTCCCTTTTACTAGAATAATTGTACTCAAAACTAAAATACCTAGAACCAATAAAATCTTCTAAAAGCATTTCCGAAGTACAGAACTATATAATGTTAATCCCTTGAGGACGAAGATAGAACAAGTTTAGATAGATACCGACTAGTAGTAACCCTTCAAACGTTGTATCTTGCTAGTTACTTGCGATTTTCCTAAAGTTAACAAGTTCAGCAGGTGATACCGAGGGAACACTTAGTAGAGCTATCAATCTTAAACTCAAGCACTGTGGGCGATAGTGAAATTGTAAGGAAATAATTTATTTTATTTTATTATGTCTTTTTTGTCACTTTCTTTGTTTATTGGTTCAAGTGTTTCAAAGTGTGTATTATGTGTTGTATATCTTTAACACTAAAATTATCAGCACTAAGACGTCTGGTGTATAAGAACTTTGAGTAAATAAAGACTTTGAGTTTGAGTTTGAGTTTAAGAATGGACTCGAAAATTGAAATGTGACGAATGATTTGTTAGTGATGTGAAAGTGCACTAATTTTCACCAGGTACATACCCTGGTGAAAATTAGTGCACTTTAAAGTGTATGTGTGTGTGTGTGTTCTAATGTTGTAACTGCACGGTTGGTGCGGTGGCTTGATAACTGGCTGCCGTGCAACGTATTCGGTTCGATTTCTGAACGGAACAACTCTTTGTGTGATCCTCAGATTGTTGTTCCGTCTTTGGTCTAGGTGTCATGTGTATGTAAACTTGTATGTTTGTAAAAATGTTTCATAATTTCCCATCCCAAAGCCCTAAAAAACTGAAAAGATATATTTTTTTAAATAAAAAATATTTAACGATTCTAAACGGTAGTATTTTGGCATACAAAAAAGAGAGCAACGGTAAGTCAATAACAATTTCTCTAAAATATGTACACTGAAAAATTTTATACTAAATAAATTCCAATTTATAAATGCACGATAGTTATTGCAGACCAATTTTTTGCCGTAGGTAATAAATAGATTACAGGGTAACATTTTTGCGCGAACCTTACTATTGCAATGTTTTTATGGGATAAAGCTAGCAAACAAGCTGACGAATCACTCTGGTGGCAACACAACCAATTGGCACCGACTTTTTTTTAAGGGGGGAAAATCATCGAATGGCTTCTCCCGCCTGGGTGTCGGAAGGCGGAAGGGAGTGTCAGACTCTTACTGACTAAAAACCACCCCGTTCCTTCTCCTGCACTTCGAGCCGGAGCCCTGATAACCCGTTAGGTTCTCTGCGACTCCGAATCGGCATCAGCCCTATTGGCGCCATCTATGGCCACACCTAAAATACTAGAAGCGTTATAATTGCTTTGCCGGCCAGGTCTTGAGCTTTAAGTGTTGATTATTTGGGGATTGGGGAGTATACTGTTTAATTTTTTTGTCCAGGTTGTGTTACCTATGAAAGCACAGTGCATCGACATGAGGCGGATGCTAAGTCTTCCCGGAACGCGTGTTATTGCACCCAGCATGTTTGTACTTTAGCAATAACAATTAAATAGGTCCTTTGTACCGAAGTTTTAATTGAAACTGTCGATTATGTTGAAGATGAAACTCGTAAGGAGCTGCGAACTTATTCATTTTGACGTTGTATGAGGAACGGAAGACGTGTGTTTTGTTTTGGTTGAGAAAATGAAATGGAGGTACATTTGGGCAAATTGCTCTAAACTTATTAATAACTTATTACGTGAAACTGATGGTATACCTTGTAAAAAGTTGTTTTACAGGATACTTATATACAATATAATTAAATACAACCTGATTGTGCTAACTGCCTCGTTCGCCGAGCCATCGCCAGAGCGACTGCCGGGCAAGAGGTCTCGGGTTCGATTCCCGAGTCGGGCAAAGTAATACTGGGTTTTTAAGAATTCTTAGTAGTAGCACGGAGTCTGGAATTGAGCCCGGTATATAGCAATAGGCTCACCCCCAATAACATGGGCAATAACATAAAAAGTAAAATGTCGTTACATTGTACAGTTGTATTAAGTGCCGTAACGTGCTCCTTTGCCTACCCATTCAGGGATAAAAGGTATAATGTTATGTTAAGTTTTGTGCTAACAACATCATCAATAATGCAAACTTTTGTTAATTTTCTATGCTTTCCTAATTTCAGTTCTTAGTACAAGACAACAGCTTACGGAATCCAATTTCTAAGAAATTATTCTTGTATAAATTGATCTTGAAATTCTTAGTACTCATGATATTTTAGTTCCACCGTTTTGTACAGCTCCCCAATTACATGGCATTTGATAAAATCACTGGTAGAATGTCATATGTAAATAGTTTTCTATTCACTTAATAGTTGAATTATCTGAAGCTATACAAAACCAATTTATCCTGGTCTTACTATATATGATCTTTCTGCATATTTGTTGGTCAGTTTATAGTGGGAGATTAGTTTGATGTGTACTTATCTGTATTATTAATATCCGTATGTTTTTCTTAGAAGGTCTCGTGTTTTGGAGGGATGAATTATCCTTTCTGGGAAGTGGTGGCGTTACAATATTATCACGACCATTATTTATTTAAGTTACTGTACACAAGAATAATTGTGTTAACGTAGTATGTATATAGTTTAAATTAATTCATTGTGTTCACTATTCGATGTAAAGAGGTGTTTAGTGATTTGGGTTCGAATAGTTTTTATTAGCGAAGTGATCCGACAGGGAACCAAAGTTATCGACATAGCCCAAAGGATCAGTAAGCTGAAGTAGCAGTGGGCCGCTCACATTTGTCGAACCGTTGGGGTAAACGTGTTCTAGAGTGGAGACCGCGTCTAGGCAAACGCAGTGTAGGGAGCCCTTCAGCTAGGTGGAGTGACGACATCTGCAAGGTGGCTGGCAGTGGTTGGATGAGAAGAGCTGAATACCGAGCTCAGTGGCGTGCCATAGGAAAAGCCTATGTCCAGCAGTGGACGAATACAGGCTGATGATGATGAGTTTTTATTCGTTTTTCTTTATTCTTGTCTTTTTTCAATCGATGGTTTAAGTTTTCTGTAACATAATCAGCCACTGAACCACAATTGATTGTACCTACAATCAACAAAATAGTTTGTATAAAACTAAAATCGCCATTTTCAACTCAATAGTTAGGTCAGGTTTAGAATACTGCAGCACAGTCTGGACGCCATTGTACGATATTCATAAACGCCGTTTAGAATCCATTCAGAAAAGATTCCTTTGGCATTTGACGTATCAATGTCACATGGCTAATAAATTAACCAGCTACAGCTCTCGTTTGAAGTATTTTAAACTGATGAGTCTAGATAATCGACGTAAAATCCTAGATCACCTCTTCCTGTACAAACTAATAAACAATCACATTGACTGTCCGCAGTTACTTAGCCAGATTAATGTGAATGTGCCCTTCAAACTGGCTCGAATGTCTAGATATCGGCTGCTTTCAGGTAAAGGCTTTAAAACAAGCCTGGGTCATTTTTCCTCAATTAATAGAATGCAAGAACAATTTAGTCGCCTGTCATGCTCACTTAGTGTGGATATTGACATGTCCTATTCTCTTTCTAAAGTGAAAACTGTCCTGCGTAGGACATTCTCACAGAGTTAAACTGCACTATATGCACTACATGTTCAGATCAAAATCAAAATTGTACACTTTAAAAATTAAGAAGAAGTAAAAACTAAAATTTAACAATTGTGATTGAAATTGATGTCTTTTTTTTTTTTTGATAAGCGAACTTTGTTTCTTTTTTGTTGTAATATCCTGTTCTTTTATAATGCATGTCGTGGCAGCCTGTAATTAAGGCTACACTATAGAGTGTTAAAATATTATGTAAAAAAAACCTATCATGTATTTTGGTGTATGCTTTGTTGGTTGTCCTTAAATAAATAAATAAATAAATAAATAAATAAGTATTATACCTATAAAAACTACTTTTTTAACTTCATCGTCATCATCATCATATCAGCAACAGGGCGTCCTCTGCTGAACATAGGCCTCCCGCAATATCCTCCAGATAGACCAGTTGGAAGCGACCTGCATCCATCTTGCATCTTTATATTAACTTGTCTTCCTATAATAATTGTGGCCGGTATATGGCAATAGGCTCACCCCTATTACATGGGACTCATAACATAAATAGTGAAAAGTGGGTGTTACATTATACAGTGGTATAATGTGCACCTCTGCCTACCCCTTCGGCGATAAAAGGCGTGATAATGTTATTTTATGTCTTCCTATAATCTTGAAACTATCTCCATACCAAAATTCATCACAAACAACTCAGCTATTAACGCACAAAAGCGAAACAAACAAACAACCACTTTCGCATTCACAAGATATATCGTCTGGATATAAAATCTTCGCTAAATCACTAGGAAATAAATCTCATATGCCAGAAGCAGGTTATTCTAAACCCAACTCCGATATTCAATCGGAAATACACGCCATTTAGTTCAGAACATCACTACAAACGTATAAACAATGAACATAATAAAATAAAGAAAATGTCCTAGCAACTAAACTCTGTGTGTTTTTGACATAAAAGGGAAAAGGGGGGGAGGGATCGTAAAGTTGTCAGCTCCAGAACGCAGTAAATATTGGCCCACTGGGTTGTTGGATATGAGACCGTTATAGTTTTGTGAATCACATGTATGTGATTCATTAAGTTCTTGTTAGGTTATATGCGATGTTAAGCCTAATTTGCAGTTCGGTATTTGATATAGATTGCGTCTGAAGTAAATTTTTAGATGTAAATAATTTATTTTATTTATTTATTTAAGTTTTATACAATTGCATAAGGAAGACTTAATGCTAACAGCATTCTCTGCCAGTCATCCCAATCAATTTAGGAAATTGTGTTGCAGAGTCATTGCAAATATGAATAGGATTGGCACAGAAAGATATAAGAACTCTCCCTTTTCCCAATCTCCCCGATCCCTGAATCCCCAACGATCCTCAAACTCCTAATCCCCAAAAAGCCGATAACGCACTTGTAACGCCTGTAGTGTTCCAGGTGTTAATGGGCGATGCCGATTGCTTACTATCAGGTGATCCGTCTGCTAGATTACCAGCTTATGCCATAAAAAAATAAGAAGATACTAGTGAAGGAGGGTAATGAGGCCTTTGCCCTATAGTGGGACGATCATGGCTAAAAATCGGTTCACAAATGGCGAAATAATGCAGAAACAAAAAAAAAAAAAAACAATCAGCCTTACATAGTACCTCCTCATTTTTTGAAGTCGGTAAAAATACTTAATTGTGTTGCAAGCGTACCTACATAGGCCACTGTAACCGCTAACCATCAGGTGGGCCGTGTGCTTTTTTTGCCACCGTCGTGTTTTTTTTTGTGGCATAAGCCGGTAAACGTGCAGACGGATCACCTGATGAAAGCAATAGGGTAGACGACTAATTTTTATTTTAATGTCCGTCTGATAGATTATTTAAAAACATTAAACACGTATTTTTTATTTTCTCACAGAAACGAATAGTTTCGAAGATATATTGATTTGAAATGTCGCGTGACGTCACTTCTCAGTACATTTTATACTAAGAAATGACGTTTTAGCCCCCACTCCTAAACTTTGATTCGTTTTATCTAAGTATTGTTTTATTATACGACAAAATAAAAAAATACGTGTCTAATATTTTTTCATTACCTAACTTACGGACTAATTATATTTTTAATTTTCATACCCTGTCATCATCCCCTTTGACGTCGCCCATGGACCCCTGGAACACCAGAGGCGTTACAAGTGCATAACAGGCCATTTGGGGATTAGGAGTTTGAGGATCGTTGGGGATTCAGGGATTGGGGAGATTGGGGAAAGGAAGGGTAATTGGGCCTCCGGTAAACTCACTCACGAGACGAAACACAACACAATCGTTGCTTCACGTCAATTTTCTGTGAGGCCTTGCAGTTGTACTCGTACCTACATTATGTCATTGCCATAAGATTAAATACAAGTGTAGTATGAATAACATTACTAGAAAACATAATCACCATTATTTATGTAGGTACGTAGTCCTTTTATAAAAAAATAGTGTCATATTAATTCACAAAAAACATCTAAACTCAATAACATAATCAGGGATTTCATAAATCCTCAGAATACTTATAGTTGAAACTAAAGTTTATCATTCGTTCTACCATACTGGGTACTTTCCCTATTGACGTAGATGCGGACGAATTTTTTGATACTCTCTTTATATAGAGGTAGTTATTTTTAGTTTTCTTTTATTTAATTTTTATCTTTTAATTTCAGTGTCTCTTAAGTTGTACATATTTATTTATTGTTTCCTCTCCTTATGTTGGAAAAACAAGATATTAAAAATAGTTCAATTTAAGCCAGTGACAATTACACATATTTATGTTTCCTACCATCTATTTTAAAGCTGTCGAATATAACTTGCCAAATAATGATATTATAATAAGTAAGTGCGTTTATATACAAATCTTTGTGTCCACAAGAAAATCTAATAACAGTATTATTGTTTAACCAAATCTTGTCCTAAACATGCTTCAACGTACACTGTTTGCTTAGGTATTCCGAAATAACATAACTTACCTTAGTTGAATTACTATGATTTCTCGAACTAAAATCTAAAATGGTCAAATTCAACAATTCACAATCCTCAAATTCCCAATTCTCAAAAGGCGGATAACGCACTTGTAAAGCCTCTGGTGTTTCATGGGCGTTGATTGCTTACCACCAGGTGATCCGTTAGCAGTTTAACCGACTTGTCCCATAAAAAAATAGTTTAAAATTCTGAATCTGGCTTAGTGAATATTATCACTACATAGTATAAAACAAAGTCGCTATCCACCGTCTTACTATCCCTATGTATGCTTAGATCTTTGAAACTACGAAACGGATTTTGATGTGGTTTTTTTAATAGATAGAGTGATTCTTAAAGAAGGTTTATATGTATAATACATGCATATTACACCCGTGTGAAGCCGGGGCGGGTCGCTAGTAGTTAACACACTATTAAATTCATGTTACGTATCACATAGGTAAGTTTATAAAATAAATTTTGAACAATAATCATGAAGTATCGATATCTCCTGGTCTTTTATTGGTTAATACTAGGTTAACCTACATACAACACAGCGCCCAGCAAACTCCACAGTTACGTATTACAACTAGATTTACAATTTAGATTCACCATCAAAGCGTTAGCAACAGATTACTACCAGCTGAACGTGGATAACCAACATTCGATCAGGATTACCTATTCTGTTTTTAATGAAAACTGGTTTAGAATAGTCGATTAAAAATACTAGTTTATCTTGAGATTCTTTTCGGATACAACAGTCGTCAAAACTTAGACTGATTTTAGAGCGATTGCTTGTTAGAAGGCTCAAGAAAGCATTGGGATTACATGTAATTATGCGTGATGTATATTTCCAAGCGGTCACCGGTGACCGCTCTCCACTTAATTCATTATAGATATGTATCAGAGACATTGTATAACATACTTTTTTAAAAAGAGTAACGAATGGAGTTTCTTTCTCGTTCTTCTCCATTCGAATCTACATTTTGGAATGAGCACCTAACTTCACTGATGGACTGACTGACAGAGTATTATTTATTTTGTATTTGTTGACGTTTCAAAAGTACCAAATTATGGTTTAATTGAAATAAATGTTTTGACTTCGATTTTGACTTTGATCTCATTTCCGTTGTTTAGAGACTACTTTTGTAGAGGTATAACTAAATGTTGTGGATTTTTCATAATCGGGGATTAAGTAGAATAATACTTTTGAAGCCGCTGGAGTCGCTGCGCTGCATACAGATCTGTAACCAATATGAAATGTTGGTTTATGCTCATATGATTCGGCAGTTTTTTATTGTGTCAGTATCAAAACGTAGGTATTATAAAGTCAAGCCATCAGACCACCACAGATGGGGCCCAGCAGGGCTGATGCCGATACGGAGCCGCGGTAGACTTAACGGGTTGCCGGGGCTCCGGCTCGAAATGCAGGAGTAGGAACGGGGTGGTTTTTAGTCAGTAAGAGTCTGACCTGGGCGGGAGAAGTCATTGAATAAATTTCCCCACTCAAAAAAAGGGTATTATAAAGTCAAGTCAGTTTTATTAAACTTGATGCAAAATGTTACAAAAGAGACTAAATTATTTTTTTCCCACTTTTATCAAATTATAAGCAATGTTATTGTACTTGAATTTGTCAGCACATTTTTAACCTGAAACACTGGCTTGTACCTAGTTCAGGTTTTATATAAACTTACGACTTTCCTTAGATAATAAGATTTATTTTGTGTGCCCGGGTATCATCACTGCGAGGACCGCCCTGAGGACACGGTGGAACACACCGTAGCGGAATGCCCTGCGTGGGCTGAGCACCGCCGTGCCCTCAGGGAAGTGATCGGCGATGGCGACCTCTCGCGTCCGGGCCTTGTGCAGGCCATGATGCGGAGCGAGGGGGACTGGGATGCCGTCTCCTCCTTTTGCGAAGCAGTCATGCTAGCTAAGGAGGAGGCGGGACGCGTGAGGCAGCGAAGCGCTGCCTCCTCGCAACCCAGCCATCGCGAAGGACACACCGGGCGTCGGGGATCGCGGGACGATCTCCGGCCACCGTAAGCGCGGGCCTGCTGCCTGGTTTTTAGTCAGTAAGAGTCTGACACTCCCTTCGCTTCACCCAGGCGGGAGCAGTCATTCGATGATTTACCCCCCTTAAAAAAAAAAAAATGGTATTTTACACCAAATAAACTATTTATTTATTTATATTATTATTTATTATCAACCAGTATAATTGTTTTAATTTACTTAATTCTCACTTGTATCTCGTTCTATCGAGAACCAAAGGTACAACCCAACATTATTTTATATGGAGTAAGATTGTGTTTACTTTGTACTTGTATGGTATAAAACAATATCAGTGAGTTGGTAATCTTATACGAAAGTTTTGTATGCATACATATTGTACGAAGTTTGTTTGTCTTATAGAGCTCTCGCTTATGGAGTCGTATTAATATGATTTTCTTGGCTTTGTGATCGTTGTTACTTTCTTTAAGGAATTCTTGTCACTAGGAATGTTTTATTTGAAAGAATTGTTTAAAAGTTTGTGTTTGTTATTTTTATATATAACATAACATCACGCCTTTTTATCTTCGAAGGGATAAGCAGAGGTGCACATTACGGCACTTAATTTAAACTTGTAACTTAATTTTCACTATTTTTCTTATGAATCCCAAGCAATAGGGGGTGTGCCTATTGCTTTATACCGGGCACAATTCTAGACTCCGTGCTACTAGGTACCGAATTTATTTTTTAAACCCTTGTAATACTTTGACTGACCCGGGAATCCAACCCGAGACCCCTTGCCCGACAGTCGCACTTGCGACCACTCGGCCAACGAGGCTGTTATTTTCAGTAATAACAAAATTAACAAACAATATGTTATGTATGAACAATCGCTTACCGTGAGGTAATCCGTCGACTCGTTTGGCACGTCGTATTAAAAAAAAGTCCATTAAAATTGTCAAAAGTATACCCAATTACTTTTCTATCGCCTTTAGAACAATAAGAATCATAATTTTTATTATAAAAATATTTAATTTTCTTAGTAAATATTATAAAATAGAACCTTATTTATGTATAACACAAAATAAAAAATTATTTACGAATTATATAGCTTGTCAATTCTATCCCAACATTCGAAACTTATAATCAACTTTGTACCCATTCCTTAATGCATTAAGGTTTAAAGTCCTAGTGATCTCCCTTATCTTGTTGAAAACGTCGTGCATGTTTAAATTACGAAGGGTTTTTGTTTTATCCCTTCGCATAAATGGTTGAGGCGTAGTTTTCTTATTTAGCACTTTCTTGATATATTCTGGCATAACATTATTATCTGTGAATGAAAATATTATTATTGATTAATAATTAATTATAGTACCTTTCTGATTAAGTAGTTGCAAGTTCGTCTGCTGAACAATCTTGTGTCTGATTCTTGGCTGAACGATTGGCTTTTCAATTTTCAAAACTGTATGTAAGTAAGTTACACGGACATATAGGGACCAGATTGACGATATATTAAAGAACTGTCAAATTAAAAGTACGCTTAACCGACGAGCATGCATGAAAAGGCCGATGCTTGTTGATGAATCAAAAGAGGTGTGTGAGAATCGTAGCAATAGCAGTCCATAGCTTCTGCCTACCCCCATGGGAGACAAGCATTAAGATGTGTATGTATGTACGTAAGTAAGTACCTAATCAACTTTAATTCATTTGGAATTGTTAGGTCGCCATTTATTACATGAAACATAGTATTTTGACTTTCAATATTGTTTGCTTAAAGCATAGAATTTGAATTTGTATTATTCTATGTACCTCTATATATACATAATTATACATGGGAAATTTAACATACCTGCCTAAAATGGTAACATTAAAATCTACATTATCCCCTAGCTAAACAAAAGGAGTGAAATCAGATCTAAAAACCAAGTAAAAATAAAACTAGGTAGTACCTCCATAAACTTCATATTGTGTAAACAGGATTACTGTGAATACAACCAAACAGAGTTGTACTAACATCGCGCCACCGCACTATACACTCCACTGAGTTGCAAGTCACACTACACATGAATACTTTTTTTATTTTCTCGTTTATATTCGCATTGTTACAGCTACCATCTTTTTTTAAATAAATTAATGAAATCAGCCCATAAAATCAGTGATTATTATATCTTTAATTGCAGTCAACATTCTTTTATGGTCTCAACTTTAATGCATTAATAATAGTGCATGTTTATAATTGTTACTACTGCATCACTACATTGAAAACCTTGTTTTTTCTTCATTTTTTTTTTGGTAGGAGATCCAATTATTAGTTCATAATTAAGTAAATCTTACAATTGAATTATTACTTAAAATAACATCACGCCTTTTATCTCCGTAAAGGTAGTCAGAGGTACACATTATGTTACTGTACAATGTAACACACACTTTTCACTATTTATGTTTTGAGTCCCATGTAATTAAATTATTATCAATAAAAAAACTATATTAGGACTGATTCATTTTAACTTAACGGACCAAATATTTTGACACATTTCTTCCGGCAACTTCGTCAAATTATTCGCCAGTAAATAGCTAAAATGAACAAAAAACTTAATCAGGCATTGTGAAGCAGGCCTTTAGACTAAAAAACATTCTCAGCCTTAAACGGTCGCGTTTGTAATGCACTTCTTTTGTTTTCAAAACGTACTTTGTTTTTAAAACTAGCGTATAGTGGTGGACATGTGCGTATCCCGGGAGCGGGATTAAATGCCCGGGATAACTTTGTTGCGGGAATTGAAACTGCAAACTATTTCTGTTTGTTAGTATAATAGTAGCGGGCAAGTGATACAGTTTTGAGTTCAAATTTCGCGTGGCATGAATCATCTTTTGTAACGAGGTAGTTAGTTTTTTCTTTTTACACACCTATTTTTAGAAGTGTTGTTTATACGCGTACAGATGCATGTTACATAATATTAATTTATAACGAAAAAAAAACAAAAATATAAATTACGGTACTCGAGTAAACAATCTGTTTTTTAAACAATTAATTAACAGCATTACCTGATAAGAAGTAAAATATGAAAATAGATAGAAAGTGGGATCCCGGGATCCATTGAACATAAAATTGAGACAACTCTATCCGTAGTACTTCTATACTGAGTTAGTTTTCAGTGTTTGTGTGTGAAATCCGATCTTCAGTCGAAATTCTTTCTTTGTACCCAGGGACATAAATGTGTAGACCTTTCAACTTATTTTCTAACACATACGAATTGTACTAATAACGTATGAAGATAGCTTTATGGAATAAGCTGGTAAATGTGCAAATGGATCACTTAGTGGTGAGGAATTCGCGCCGCCCATGGACAACTGGAACACCAGAGGCGTTACAAGTTTGTTATCGACCATTTGGAGATTAGGAGCGTTAGGGATTCAGGGATTTGGGGGGATAAGAGGAAGGGGGAGGGGTAATTGGGCCTCCGATAACTTAACTCACACGACGAAAGCGTTGTTTCACGTCGGTTTTCTGTGAGGCCGTGGTATTACTCTGGTCTATTCGTGCCGAAGCATGACTCTTCCACACTTAAAGGTTTTGACAATTTCACTATTATTATATTACTGTTTTGTTTGATTGAGATGTATAAAACAAAATAATTTACAATCGAAATTTTTCTAGTTGTATGTATTTCATTAACAGAAATCTATAATTTTGCTACTAAGTTAGTTAAGGCTTGTGTTTATTTCTTGGAGACCCCATACCGTTTGTTCCTATTACTATCGTAGTGGTAGTATTAAAGTTTATTAAGACCAAGTATTGTACTCAAAACGATAGAAAAACTCCTACTATTTATCATACCGACCCCATTATATACCTAACAAGGAATAACAGCTCTAAACATTGAAAGTTTTCCTTTTAGCTCATGATGTAGGAAATAATTCTCATAACATTTTCCGAGTAGCTAATACTTTATCGATTAAAACCGATTTATTGCCAGTAACTGCCGTGTACCGACTACCGAAGTAAAAAGAAACAACACTAAGCGATATACTGGCTAAGTTTGTAGTCTGTAGAATGCAGGTGCATGTACTCGTGTGTGTGTATTAAACTGTAAGTCGTTGTATGGGTTTTAATTCGATTTTGTACTTTAGTGGTTGTAGGTTAAGGATTGTTCTTGATTGTGTTTATATTACCTAAAGGATTCTTTAAAATTATTACGTACTGGTAGGACAGGTTTGAATGATAATAAATAGTGCATATTCGAATGCTATGCTTCGTTCCATATAAAAATTGTATGTTAATTTACATGGTTGATCCAACGGGTTGTGCCTGTTCGCTGCCTAGTAACAGCGTTGTACAAGTCATTGGGGTTTGATTCTTGGGATAAATGTTCATATTAAATGAAGAAATAAAATAAAGAAAAAGAATGAAATGAAACTAATATTTTTCACACAAATTTTTAAACCTTGCCCCACACTATGGTTTTCAGGAGACAACATACAAGTTCACATATACTTGACACCCAGACCCGAAACAACAATTAGTGGATCATACAAAGAGTTGTTCCATGAGGGAATCAAACCCGCTGCACGTTACGCGGCAGCCGGTTGCCCAGCCACCGCGCCAACCGTGCATTAATTCCAGCGAATAATTAACTATAACAAAACGAGTTAACAACAACCTATTTAACAATATGAACAAGGACACATATAGAAGCCGCGAATAACATGACGTCAAGCCAAAACGGAAAGTTCAAAT
Organism: Spodoptera littoralis; assembly: GCA_902850265.1. Classification (NCBI taxonomy): domain Eukaryota; kingdom Metazoa; phylum Arthropoda; class Insecta; order Lepidoptera; family Noctuidae; genus Spodoptera; species Spodoptera littoralis. The sequence continues at coordinate 13,769,733 of LR824542.2, forward strand.
GATATCCAAAGTTTGTTCAAAACATTACGGTACAAAGACGACATTCGTTAAACATGTACCTACATTATACGTAAAAACATCGCACAATAAATGAGAGTTCCTTTGCTCGAGAGAATAATAACGTATGAGGAACACTCGCATGACAAGCTAAACTGAACTGTCTAAGTACTTCAAAAGACTTTCAACCGTATAACTTTTTCCTCAGAGTTGAAAATCCGTCGACAATATTAAAAGGATTGGTAGACGTTCATGTGCTGTCGCGTCTACGTTGACACCGTTTGACGTCACACCAAGCCATTGTTATTGGGAAGCCATTGCTTTTAACAAAGTTCGCGAACATCATTATATAGGAGATGTGTGAATGTAGATTGCATTGCTAGGAACTTTACAACTGGGCTTGTAAAGTTTCTTCTTTGTATTATGACGTTTTCATAGAACAAAGAATTTTGTCTAAGGGCCGATTTTGCGAAGGACACTCCGGGCGTCGGGGATCACGGGACAATCTCCGGCCACCGTTAGCACGTGCTTGCGGACGGCGAGCACGGGTGGCTCGCCGCTCGACCAGAACTAGATCCAAGCGTACGGCGCGTCGCGTTCCACGCGCGCCTCAGACCACCACAGATGGGGCCCATAGGGCTGATGCCGATACAGAGCTGCGGAGACTTAACAGATAACCGGGGCTCCAGCTTGAAGTACATGAGTAGGAACGGGGTAGTTTTTAGTCAGTAAGAGTCTGACACTCCCTCTCGCCTCACACAGGCGGGAGAAGTTAGTCGATAAATTATCCGTCTTAATCTCAGGAATAACTTTCAATATTTGTCAATTATTATTCTTCCATACTAAAACCTGTCAAATGTCAATTTTATTCTACAGTTAAGATTTAACTGATCATTGAAAAATCGGTCCTTATTGTATATCGTTGTGCATTCTTTTACAGATATGCCTGAACACTCAGTACTACTCTTCACTAATTGGATATGGTATGAGTTCTATGTATAGGTAAGCCTTACTACACACCATTCACCATTCCATTGAAAGAACTGGACAAACCTCAATAAATAAATATTTATTAACTAAAAATAACGATTTACCGACTTAAATATACTGAGAAAAACTCTACTAGTCTCTAGCAGTGGCTTGGGGAGTCACCGCGACCACGACTCATGACGAAGAGTCCCTCTGTGACTCGAAACTAGTAGAGTCCAATGTATATTTTAATATTAATAATTTAGTATGTCTCACGATACTTATTAGAAGAATAAAACTTTTTCTGATCCGAGAATCAATCGACCAAGGACAGAGGTAGTCATTCAAAGTACGAAATAGTTCCGTATTATCGGTGTGTTCCTCAGTATTTTTGTTTACTCACACATTTTAGTTCATATTTTATACATCATACATCATACAATCCACACGTACACCATCATCTATTGAAGCTGAAATATCTGAAAAGTGCCTTATGGAACATCTCCCTCAATCATTTGCTTTGCAGCGACACAGAATCGATAAGTCGGTAGTAAATCATGGTTCTATCCGGCATAATGTTCTTCAGTACGTGTATGAAAGGAGTTTCTGTATGTATGTATATTTGTGTCGTTTATGTGTTCAGTTTATGTTATATTGGAAGTAAAGGGGCGTCATTCATGAGTGCCTGAATGGTATAGTGCTAATATTTTATTTCATTTAGTTTTTTCTGTAAAAAAGTTGTCATTATGATTATTTTACCAAGCGTCATCGTTCTGAAGACGTATCGGACGTATCTGAACCTTACGGACTAATTAGATTTTTAATTTTCATACCCTGTTATCATTCCAATTACTGTCTAAAATTAAGACAAGCAAAACCAGTAATCTTAAGTTGGCAAGTCAATTAATACACCTTGCCGATTGCAATGAATCATTAGTGTGTCATTGAACGGCTCGAATTCACGTGATTAATGTGTTTAGCAATTATTTACCCCCTGAGGTGATTTGACTGGGGTATCCATATCGGTTTGGTTAGATTCGGTTTGGTATATATCACTCTATGAAGGTACCGTACGTATAATATGTCAGTATACGAATTTAATTACTAGAATGAAGTACTACTCAAGAAACTCAATGAGCCCTACTCAAGCTAGGAATAAAAACTAATACCTATACTAGGCAATTAGAATTATCTACTCTACAGATACAGACGAAAGTAATGCATTATTTAAATGCAATCCGTGAATTATATTTTTTTTTAAACTTTGCGTCTCACTAGGGTTATCTTCTGTGTCGTGGATGCGTTTACAAACATACAAGTTCACATACACATGACACCCAGACCCGAAACAACAATTTATGGATCACACAAAGTGTTGTTCCGTACGGGAATCGAACCCGCGACACGTTGCACGGCAGCCGGTTGCCCAGCCACCGCACCAACCGTGTAGTCATTCAGTCATCAAATTAAAAGGTTTTTAAATGTGCGAGTATTGCGCATTGAACATTGGCAAACTTATGATGGAATACTGAAACGTTACTCAATTTTAAGTCGTGCTCAAATATCGTGCCATCTCTGTCATTTTACAAAGAATTTGTAGAGATAGAACTATAGTTAAGCACGACTTAAAATTGAGTAGCGTTTCAGTATTCCGACATTAGGCGACTTTTTCAATTTTAACAAAATTTCAAACAACTGTAAAATACGTTTCTAAACCTAATACACCAAACAAAATAACTTCAAACCAATAAAATCCAACAGACATACACAAAATACTTCGAAAAGCTGACACACAGAATGGCAACCGTATCCAATCTAGAGTTATTTAACAAAACACGGGTAGAAGTGATCTGTCAAAGTCGTTGAGCCTATTCATGCCAAGATAAATACTCGTGGAACGTGATAAGAGCAGAGACTACAAACATTGTAACTCCAAACGCCACTATGTTTGCTCCGAAACATTTTTTGTCTCACTCCCCCTTGATTAATGTATACGTCAAAAACATTTATGTAGTCGGTTTTATGGGATGACAAACGGGTGGAGGGTATTCCTATGATATAGTGTTACGATTGATGGGAAAAAGTATGAACGAACGGCTGGCTTGTCAAGTTTAATTGGAAAAGTTTGATTTCGAGTAAAGAAAGGATGTTTTTCTCTTGTTCGAGTTCGATGATAACTTTTTTGTAACTCACCTCTTAAACTTAGAATATGTTTGAATCCACATGCTTTGACTTCAAAGATAAAAGTGAAGCTCTAATAAAATAAAAAGAAAATAATTCTATTCAAAACAAGCCAATTTAAACTTTTATTTTTTCACGTTTTATAATGACAATAAAACTTTGTTTGTCTAGACGGCCATAAAAGTAAGCCTGATTTTTTTAAAACAAATACACAATTTATTTTTAAATAGAATTTCGATGCAAGGTGTAAAGTGATTCATATTATTCATTATTAATTTTAAAAAAGGTGTAGTGACATTGTTGACTCACCATAATACGTAGATTTTTAATATGTACTTAGACTTTTATTTTCAATTTTTTATTTTATGTTTTAATTTTAAGTATTTCTTAGTTTTTATTTTATTTTCCAATTATCACAAATACTGATAAAAGTGTCATCGTTAGGCTACTGTGCATGTTGTGACACCTTAAAATGTTGTGCATTTAAAATTTAATCATTTTTATATCAGACCTAATGTAGTATAGTGAACTCATCTAATTCTTTGACTCGCCTAATAATTCGGTTTAGTAAATTTGGTAGAACTCTTAGGTTTCTAGAAAAAAATCTGATTATTTGTGCTAATATTCCTCATAAAAGACTGATTAAAACTCATGCGGAGACTGAATTAAATTAATTAATAATTTATTGGTATTTTATGACTCAAATGCCTTTGTCACGAAGTTAGATGAGTTCACCCTATAACTACCGGTAGTCCAAATTATAAATAAATTAATTAATTACTAACACAGGTGTCGTTACGTCTATTTCATCTATTATAGCTGTAAAATAGGCAGGATTTACAACACAAACTTCAAGTACTGATAAAACTCAGCCTGAATCTCCTAAGCATGTATGTTAAACTTTTTAAGAAAGTCAACAAAAGCCATCACACAGTTTCAATCAAACAATCGCGAAGTAACCGAACGACGACCAACGAGCAACACTTTTGTTCAGAGCCGTATTTAGACGGCAAGTAGTACAAACTTAACAGTACAACCAAAGTCATGTAACCAAAAAAAAAAAATTAATAAAAAAACAGTAGATCGTGATCATGGCGACGATCATGATGACGATGATGACGATGATTATGATACGGCATAGAGGTCCAAACGATAAAAGTCTACTGCTATACAAATTATAATAATACGTATGTATGTCAAAATCTGTGGAATGGAATATAATTGTTGTAATGGTATTGTAGCTGTAAGAATGTCATCAGTTTGATCGAAAAGTTAATTGCAAGTAATAGCAATGACAATTTGTAGTTTATTAAGTAAGATATACACTGAAAAAGGCAAAAAAAAAAATCTTAAATTGTATGTTTAGTGGTACTAAACATCATGTATTCGATAATTCCTAAGTCCGGCCCTGCAGCTTCGCTCTAAACTTCCTCTGAACTCAACTTCGACTCAAAGTCTACTATGATCTTGAAGCTAAAGTCATAAGCTGCAATCATGTGGGGGATTGAAAATTATAGCACATAGAGAGAGATAGATTAACTTATATTTAAACAATATTTTAATAAAATAACTTACCCAAATATTGAAAAAGTAAAACAGTGGTATCGAAAGAATATAATAATACATTTATCACTACTACTCTAGATAATAACATGCCTTTTATCCCCGAAGGGATAGGCAAAGGTGCACATTACGGCATTTAATGCCACTGTACAATGTAACACCCACTTTTCACTATTTATGTTATGAGTCTCATGTAATAGGGGCGAGCCTATTGCCATACACTGGGTAAAATTCCAGACTCCGTGCTACTGCTGGGAATATTTAAAGAAACCCAGTTCTACTACTCTCTTGTGGGTATTATAGTTAGAAGCCATTTGATAGGACTATACATTCAACAGAGATCGAACATCGGCAGCAATGTCCTCTAATAAACTTAGAACTGCGATCGCCACCGCCGATGTTAAGCATCTACAATTGTAGACCATGACAAACTCATGTAGAAATTGTCCATATTCCGTTGGTGCACCGTCACGACCGGCTTTTGTAGTTAATCTGTTTCTATAAGAAAAACCAACAACTCTCGTGACATATACTAATTAATTATATTATTATGTTTTCGGCTTACTCACGTAATTGTTTGACGAGGAACTCGACTAGTTTCAAGCAATGCTAGAGGCTCATTTTTAACCGACTTCAAAAAAAGGAGGAGGTTCTCAATTCGACCGTATATATGCTTTTTATTCATTCATTCAGTTACGTGAGAACGCCAATAACATAATAATGAATTAGCCAATAACTTAAACAAATTAAAATACGAGTAATTTTATGAACAAGGCAGTTTCCTCAAACGCCAAAGTGAGTATCAGCCAAGTGAAGCCAGTGTGACTTGTGAACGTTTCTTTCTTATGCCTCACCGATTTGTCAACGTCACCGCTCATATTTTATCAAGTCGGGGACAATAGTAACTACATTTTGATATCGGCAAGCTCCCGACTAGTTTTCAAACGTGTGATCGATTGTACGAGGTCGTATCCATTTTGTCTCTACGTTTTTTTCCTCCATCCTTTGGGTAGGAAGTTTTTTCTCTGACGTATTGTAGTTGTAAGCGCTTGTGAGTTTATATGGATTTATTTCCGTTCCTCCGGTCTGGTTAAGCATTATTTATGTATGGATCCATCGTAATATGTATGTAAATTCATGAAACTTAGTTTGGGGAAGGCGTTTGTTTTTTTCTCCCATTTCTATGATTTAGGTTAGTAGATCGATGTAGATTAAAGTTGTAGCCAACTTTTTTTCTTATCTTTTATTTGAACATACAAAAATATGACAGTGTGCTTCTAATTTCGTATACCTATATCTATTAAATTAGGCAATATGTTTCAAATTATTATCATTCTATCATAATTCTTATTACAAATAGCTCTATTAAGACCATATCATTACTTTTGCACCTGCTTACAGTCATAAAAAACTTAAAATAAAACAATATACATCGAACCGTACCAACCTAGCTACATTCCACTTTAATCAAAGTGATAATTTAATCTCATCCTTATAAATTCCAATTAAGTAAAATAATGAGTCATTTTCAAATTTCTAGGCGTTCCTGAAGGTAATTTACAGGGTCGGTTAGGTAGTAAGAAGTTCAGACCTCCATTTTCCAGTGGTTATGAAGGCAATTATAATAATGTCTAGACCAAACTTCTAAATAGATATCATATTTTAACTTGTTGTGAGCTCCTGGACTAAATAGGGACACTTTATACGGGTACTTGGGATGAAACCCTAACAAGGGTGAATGACCTTTAACGACAGTAATCGTATGAGGGTGGATTATTATTTAGTTAATTTTTAGATTGAGATGCGCTATAATGGTTACGTTGAAATAAGTAATAATAATAATAAAGAGAGTTTGTATCCATACTGGGTGTTTGCCTTATGACCATAAGATAAAGACCTAAAGATATAAGTATAATTCGCTACAGTAGCAGCGTGACAGTCAGCGCGTCGCAGGTCACGGAATTATGCTCATGAATATCAGCTTCTAGCATGGCTTGACTAAGCCAGTTCCTTGTCAAATCGTTACGTGAGTAAGTCAAAAATATAATAATTAATTTAGTATGCCTCACGAAAGTTTTTAATATTTCGCATCTGATCAGGATTTTTTCATTGCTTTAAGTAATGAACACTCATACCCACACATTATGTAACTTAACTTACACCCCTCAACGCCGACCCTTTTAAAATTACAACCAAAACGGTGCAAAGAAAAAAACCCTAGTGTGGGTGAGCCATGCTTCGGCACGAATGGGCCGGCTCGACCGGAGTGATACCACGGCCTCACAGAAAACCGACGTGAAGCAACGCTTGCGTTGTGTTTCGTCGTGTGAGTGAGGTTACCGAAGGCCCAATTGGGGCCCAAGGGGAGGGTCCCCTTCCCCAATCTCCCCAATTCCTGAATTGCTCAAACTCCTAATCCCCAAAAGGCCGGTAACGCACTTGTAACGCCTCTAGTGTTCCAGGTGTCCATGGGCGACGCCGAATGCTTACCATCACGTGATCCGTCTGCTCGTTTATCGGTTTATGCCATAAAAAAACCCTACATTTTTAAGTTTGTTTTTTTATTTAGTTAAACACACTCACTTATCCACAGAACAGCCACAATAAGACCAACTACAATCCAAGCAACAATACATTTACAAACACCTAAAACCAATTACAGTTCAACAACCCTAGATTTAACAAGAAAGTCTGGCTTATAACAAACACAATAATTTTCTTCAAACTATAAACACAAATGAAAATAATTCAGTACAATACAAATGCAAATTTTAACACTGAACAGAATTTAAAAAGGAAAATCTAAGAACATTTGAACTTTAATTCGGTTTCTTGCTAATCAATGTAATAACTGTAGTACACATTACCGTTCGGGATGGCCAGCAGATTGCTCCATAACCGCGCAGTCGGGAATGGATGTCGCGAATTATGTTAATGTATTATGATAATGTCGCGTCGCGATGGCCTTTGTTCGATACATACGGGGTGGGAGGTTGGAAAACAGATAAACATTTTATGAAAGTGGTCAAATGTAAATGGTAGGGGACTGAAAGTATAGAAGTATATTGTAGAAGTTCATAGGTGGGTATAGTTATTGTGGTGATGGTTCTGCTTGTTGGGCGCCTGTCCCACAAAATAATATTTTTTCTTTTCTAATAATAATATTATTACTTATTGCCCATGACGAGAACCTCGTAAAGGTTAGAAAAATAAACAAATAAAATATCTAGACTTAGCTCACGAGGTTGTCGACACGTATTGTGGAGTGTGGATTCGGCTATTATTGTGCCGATAGTCGTGTCGGCCAATGGGTTAATCCCTAAAAGCCTCAACATCCATCTTAGGAGGCTGGCATTAGGTGGATGGATCAAGGGCCTGATACAGAAGGCAGTTCTCCTAGAAATAGCACGTATCGTGAGGAGGTTTCTGTCTCTGGAGCCCTAACCAGCGGTAGCTTGGACCATGCTCCCGCTACTGGTCGGCTCCTGGTTTTATATTTTTGAATACAATTAGTATTTAAAAATGTAATTTGTAGAGAATTTTAAATAAATATATGTAAATTATTGCTTATACAGTATGCAGTCATTGGAATTACGGCAAAGTTTTTCGACATGTCAATGCAAGAACATAGAAAAGGAACTTTAATAATTATATCTTGTCAATATAAAATGTATCTACGGTACTTTTAAAACTTGACTCTTATCTTAACTTCAATTATACTAACTTCGGCTCTCCAACCATTGTGTCCGTATACTCCCATAGTTAAGGAGGCAGATGGTGACAATTATTTCAGTATACACAGCTTCAGCTAATTCACTTTTCCATGTAATTAATTCCATTATCACAGTACACCAGGTCCCAAGGTGTCTGTTCTTAATTTTTGGGTAAAATTCCATAATTGATGTCATTTTCGAATATTGAACTGTTATGGTTCTTCATGAATTATAGGAATTTGATTTTTATTGCTTTTTAAATGATGTGGGGGAGGGGGGAAGGTCAAGGTGTCGATTTCAAGGATTTTGTGCAATAAAATCTGCTTTAGAATTATTATTGGTTATTTTCCCGGTGTAGATCGATTAAAGCCTATATATTTCTTAATAAAAATCATTCTAATTTGCATGAATTAAAAGTTGGTGAGTATTGTCATAGTGCTGGACTCACAAAGGAATTAACATGTTGCCTTTAAGCCTTTCGGATTACAACGACTTATAATTTGCACTACAAAATAACTGCAGCTTTAAGTAGTTATTTTCTAGAAATATTTATTGGTCCAGTGAATCAGATTTTCAAAAGACCAGCTAATAATGTGGGGCAACGTTTTTTTTAAAAAAAAAAAAAAAAAAAAAATAAGTTTAAAAAACAAAACTTAATAAAAATGCATACGTTTTTCCAAGTACCTACTGTAAGCGTTCGTAGCGCTCGTAGTACAGGCTACGAAATGACGTCACAGCTACAACTCGTAGCCGTAGCCATTTATACGAGTACAACAAAGCTTTGTACTTGTTATACTTTTTTCGTAGAGAAGATATGCGTCAAATATGTGTAACTCTTAGTTATTAAGCAAATATACAACGGTGGTTTTAACTCATTTGATAACAGTGTTTAATTTCGATTCAAAGTCAAAGCCAAAATCATTTATTTCAATTAAACCAGGAAGGCACTTTTGAACGTCAAAAGATAAGTATAACTTAGTAGTTGATTGTCAATCTATTGTTTGTACAATGAACACTATATGACGTAAACAAGTATACTGTATAATATCCTATACTGTATAATATCCTATACTGTATAATATAAGGCTGTCGTTCTGACAATTTTAACGAATTGCAGACATATTCTGCTTCACTTACATTTACAACAGCATAACCTTTTCTCATGTAACCTCTTTGGAACCATAAAGAAGGCTCTTTTTATACTCAATTAAAAACTGTTCACCGTAAAATGTTTAGACCATGTCTCTTGTAAGCCTTTACGGTAAGGCCCTGTCGATGGAGACGGAAGCGGAGCGGAAATTCGCTTTAGCGGTTTGATTTTTAAATAGAGTTCAGTATGCTGAAAGTATGGCCTTGAAAATGTTATGTAAGGACCACTGAATTGTGACTAAGATAATATTGTGAGTTCGAATTTCATTTTTACTTATTATAATGTGAATATTTTTTGATTTTCTTTCTTTTTTTGTTGACAGCAGAGTCTTTTGTGATTTTTTTACTACACCATGGAGTGTTTTATGGTATGCTTTTTGTGTCAAGGGATGGTTGGAATGTGGTGATTGATATTCGCTACTAATTTTTACTTTCAACCTGTTAGATTCCTAATTGAAATGCTGATAATTCACTCATTTATTTCTTGAGAGCTTTCCTTTCTGTTATACCCCTGGTTTCCTGTATTCCATACTATCTTTTGCCAGTGGCTTCGATGCTAGCATGAGATGAAAAGTACCATACTAATAAAAATACCATAATCTACCCCTATTCGAAATTTCATCCTGATCCCTTTAGCTGTTTTGCCGTAAAAGAGTAACAAACATACAAAGTTTATCATTTGTAATAAATTATTATGATCGTTCAGTTCCGCTCCGCTTCTATGAGGCATCACCCTTATGAAGCCTTTAGGGTATTTCACACGCGCCCGTGTTAAAAGCATTAACAAAAATATATTAGGGTAGAATCCGATTAATGGGCATAAACACGATTACAGCTAATTGAGATCTGATGTTAGAGCTTTTTAAACGTATTAAGTAGTGGTTTTAACTCGAATTTTAAATTAAATTTAGTAGATTTAACTGTTAACTTCGTTAAGTTGTTTAAATTAGGATCTATATTTGTTTATTTTAATGTTGTTTTGATTGAGATTGTGCGAAGATGAAATAATAAATAAATTACAATGACCTTAAGATGCAAATATTAGGATGATTTCACAGAAACTTGGAACATTAGCATAATTTCAAAAAGGTTTGGTAACGTTACTAAAACTATGTGATCAATCAGATGCTAGCCATGTATTAAAGCACATTAACAATAAAGCATAGTTTTTCACTCCAATGAACACTACAAAATCCTCACTTGTTTCACAAATTCTCACCTAACCACAATATCACTTAAACTTCCCCTAAAATATAAGTTCATGATGCCATGTTCCTGGTACTTCTCCACGATCCCCATGGGTGCAGTTTGCTTCTAAACGATTATTCTTAGATGACAACAGCTAACAGACTTGTGAATTACTTGCATTATTGTCATCGTTATGTATATAGCGCAACATCTTGTGCTTAATTAAATTTTCACTTACTTACGGAAGCGAAAATATGTAAGCGAGCGCTGTGTTATGATTTTTTAGGTGTGTTTCTACTAAAAATGTATTTTTTTAAGTGTTTCTGTAAAACAAAACATTATAATCATTATCAGCTAGAGCTGCTCTACTAATACTAAACGAAGGCTTTTCGTTACTTTTTAAACTGTCAAACACCACGAGGACACCGGTGTCCGCACACCTATTGTTCTTTAATTGTGTCTATAATGACGGTACTCAAAGGTTTAACATTTTTAAATACCAAGTCGTTAATGCATACATTTTGTGTATTTATATTGTTACATTTTTCATCTGAAAAAATTATGTGAGATACAAAATGAAAAAATGTGATTAAATCAATTCAAATTCTTATTCAATTTAGTTTTATGTGGACTACATATATTCTACATAATGGGTTGTTCTCGTTTATATTTTCATTACCATTTATAATTATGCATTAAAATGAGAAACATTTAATATCTTAATAAAATTATAACTACGTAAAACTTCGACCTTATTATTTGTAAGACCCGTTTTAATGATTTCTGGTCATTTTAATGAGGGATCTCTATCCCTCATCTAATTGGGTGGCCGAGGTTAGAAACAATAATTAGATTTTTAAAACTCATATTCGAGGCTGTTGTAGAATATTTTACTTTAATAATCTCTGCCTAGTGTTTTCTTTTACATTGATTTTGATCCAGAGGAGTCTTTTTTTAATTATCTTGTTTTTTCGGGTTTTCGTTCTCGAGTGTAGAATTATGTCCAGTTTAAGGAAATATGGTTACCTCCTATTATATCGAATTCTCATAACATCACTAGTGCACTGGTAGGAATTGGGTATCACATTGTATATGGGCTATGCACCTCTGGCTATTTCTCCATGGATCAAAATACTAGCCGTGATCGGTAGATAAAGGTATTTAAACAAACAATTCTTGTATATAATTATGTTCAGCGATTTTGGAAACGGCTTTAATGTTTTTTTTTGAACCAGATAGTCAGCAACTTTGGTATCTGGCTCATTCTTCTTCACAGGAATCTACACTTTGGTACCTACAAATAATTCCACTATAGATTGACAACCAGGCATTTTTATTTCATTTTGTTTTTTGAAGAAAATTTAAAGACGATTGCCAAACAAAATTTCTAAATCAATATCTTTCTTGCCTGAACTCAACCCTAAAACCAATATATGTTTACCGGACTATAGTGACATTCGGACCATCAACAGCCGGAAGACGTCCACTGCTGGACAAAGGCCTCCCCCTTAGCCCTCCACGTCGAACGACAACTCGCCACCCGCATCCACTGGCTCCCCGCAACTCTGGCGATGTCGTCGGTCCACCTAGCGGGAGGTCTGCCCACGCTTCGTCTTCCGGTCCGTGGTCTCCACTCAAGGACTTTCCTGGCCCATCTGCCGTCAGTCCTTCGAGCGACGTGGCCTGCCCATTGCCACTTCAGTCTGCAGATTTTGCGAGCTATGTCGGTAACTCTTGTTCTTTGGCGAATCTCCATATTTCGGACTTTGTCGCGCAAAGAAACCCCGAGCATAGCTCTCTCCATCGCACGCTGAGCGACTTTGAGCTTCTCCAGAAGGCCAGAGGTCAGGGACCACGTCTCGGTACCATACGTCATCACCGGCAACACACACTGGTTGAACATCCTGGTCTTTAGGCACTGAGGGATTTTCGATGAGAAGATTTCGCGTAACTTCCCGAACGCTGCCCATCCAAGTTGGATTCTTCGGGCGACCTCTTTGTCGAAATTGGACCTACCTAGCTGTATAATCTGCCCTAAGTATGTGTAGTGGTCTACAACTTCGAGGATATCGTTCCCAACGATGACCGGTACAGGTGCAACATGGACGTTTGACATGATTTTGGTCTTGTCCATGTTCATTTTAAGACCCACCTGTTGGGAGACGATATCGAGGTCGCTGAGCATGGTGTTTAAATCCTCCAGCGACTCCGCCATGATGACTACATCATCGGCGAAGCGGAGGTGTGTGATGTATTCGCCATTGATATTGATGCCCAGTCCACTCCAGTTTAAAAGCTTGAAAACGTCCTCCAATGCGTTGGTGAACAGTTTCGGAGAAATCACGTCTCCCTGTCTCACGCCTTTCTGCAATTGGATTGGTTCCGTGCTATCTTCCTGGAGTCGGATGCGCATGGTGGCGTTTCTATACAAACACTTTAGCACCTCGATATATCTGTAGTCGATATGGCATCGCTGGAGAGACTGCAGCACCGCCCAGGTCTCGATCGAATCAAAGGCTTTTTCATAGTCCACAAACGCCAAGCATAGTGGCAAGTTATACTCCTCAGTCTTCTGTATAACTTGCCGCAGCGTATGAATGTGGTCTATGGTGCTAAAGCCTTTCCGGAACCCGGCTTGTTCGGGAGGCTGGAAGTCATCAAACCTGCGTTCCAGACGGTTCGTGATAACCCTAGAAAACAGCTTATATACATGGCTCAGAAGCGAGATGGGTCTATAGTTCTTCAACAAAGAGTTGTCACCCTTCTTGAAGAACAGAACCACTACACTCCTTTGCCATGCTTTCGGCGTAGTTCCTTCGAGAATGACGGAATTGAATAGTTTCTGGAGGACTAAAAGTATCGGTTTTCCACCCGCTCGCAGAAGTTCTGTTGTGATTCCGTCATCACCCGGTGCCTTGTTATTTTTGAGCTGTCTGAGAGCCATCCTAATCTCATACAGGCTGATGTCTGGGATATCCTCGGTATAGTGCCGTGTCAGTTTAGCTCTAGGATCCCGAGCTGTACCGACAATGGGTTGCCGTGTCGAGGTGTATAACTGTCCGTAGAACCTTTCAAGCTCTCTCAGAATCTCTGGCTTCGACGAAACGATGCTGCCATTTTCGGTCTTCAGTTTCGTCATTTGGCTTTGCCCAACAGACGAATTCCTTGCGAATACTTTTGCGCCCTGATTTCGCTCTATGGCATCCCTGACTCGTGCGGCGTTATATGCACGCAGGTCGCGTCGCATAGACTTTGAAATTCGCCTATTAAGTTTGCCATATCCAGACATGTCAACTGAAGACTGCAGCCTCATCTCGTGTCGGTCTTTCAATAATTTAAGTGTTTCTTTCGAGAGCTTTTGAGGTCTATTTCGGCGTGGGTTTTTGAAAAACTCTGAGCCCACCGTTTGGACAGTTTCCACTAACCCATTATTTAACTCGTCAATCGTTTCACACTCAGCCAGGCACTGGAAGCGATTATGCAGTTGGAGCTGGAACTGTTCGGGGGTCTGGACCTGGGCGCGACCAGGACGGAGTGTGGACCTCACCAGGCGTGACCTCTCCAGCTTGACATTGATATTCAGTGTGCCTCTGACAATACGGTGATCGCTGCCGGTTTTCACCTTAGCTATCACAGAGACATCACTGAATATGCGCTTGTCGGTCGCCATGATGAAGTCGATCTCATTTTTGGTGTAACCATCGGGACTTATCCACGTCCACCTCTTAGCTGGTCGCTTTCGGAAGAAGGAGTTCATTAAAAAGAGTCTCTCCCTCTCCATAAAGTCGACCAGCCGCTGGCCCCGACGGTTTCGCTGCCCATATCCAAATGGCCCCATTCTCAGCTCTTCGCCGTTCCGTGTGCCCACCTTCGCGTTGAAATCCCCCATGACAACGGTGAAGTGTGCTTCGGAGGTGTGTATGGCTTGGGAAATTTCCTCATACAGAGCCTCTACTTCATCATCGCAGTGTGTCGAGGTCGGCGCATATACCTGTATGACCTTCAGCGAATACCGGTGTGATATTCTGAGTATAAGGTACGCTACCCTGCTCGACACACTGTCAACTTTACTCACGTTGTTGACGAGGGACTTGCGGACGAGAAATCCGACACCACCCTGGGATTTTTGATCTCTTCCCGGAAGAAGAGCAAGTTGCCGGAATCCAGGACCATCGTATCCTGGCCCTCTCTTCGGATTTCAGACAGTCCCAAGATGTCACCGCATTTTGCTCAATTCTTCTCCAGCTCGACAATCTTCTCATCGGTCCGCAGGGTGCGGATGTTATGTGTTGCCAGGGCCAAAGTTCGTCGGGGGTGGTAGCGGTTCATCTGCCGGGGATTCTTAGCACCCCCTGCTCCGCCGTTACCCGATCCGCTACCAAGATCAGGAATAGCGGAGCTGCCGGGGACTGGGGGCCGTGTATTTAGGTTGTCGTTCATAGTGAGGGGGGGGGGGGGGTTTGCCATAATCCCCACGCTTGGCAGGCGGCTTGGGGATCGCAGTTAGGTCACCGATATATTTATGGAATGCTGCAGCCCATTCCTCGGTGTCTGGTCGCAGTTTTAGGACGTACCCGGGTCCTAAAACGACATTCGGACCGCAGATGGCCAAATATTACACAATCGCCAAGAACATCTCTTAAACAATATTGCAAATTAAATTTCAGCAAACGGAATTCAGTTATTAATGGGTACAACACTCCTTGTCTTTACAACTAACCATTCACCAACATTTCAAGTAAACCAACGGCCAAATTCCATTCATTCTTCAGTTAGAACTGTCAGTCCACATTGACGCGGGTCGGCGAAGCTGTACCTACAAAATCGGATTTTGCTTTACTTCATGCTCCCTCCTCTGTCGTTTAATGTTCTGTTAGGCTTTACTTTTATTCTATTTTTAGGTTTTTTTGCGATGTTCTTATTGGAAGTAGTGTTGTTTTTACTTTTTCTTTTTTAGATCTGATCTGATTATTTTGAGGATTTACATGGCTCAGAGGTAAAACTTTTTATTTAAAGGGGGAAAAATTTAATGTATTCTCCCACCTGGGTGAGGCGGGAGGTAGTGTCAGTCATCACTCTTACGGACTAAAACTACTCCGTTCCTTCTCCTGCACTTCGAGCCGGAGCCCCGTTAGGTTCTCCGCGACTCCGAATCGACATCAAGCCTATTGGGCCCCATCCGTGGTGGTCTGATGGCTCTTTGAGGCGCACGCCGAACGCGACGCGCCGTACGCTCCACCCATGCTCGCCGTCCGCAGGCCCACGCTTACGGTGGCCGGAGATCGTACCGCGATCCCCGACGTCTGACCGAAAAAAAATAGGTAAAACGTCATCGAAATTCGAGACTTTGGTAACCACAAAATAGTATCGCATGTTGTAGTAATGCACTAAAAGCTGTAACCCGATGGTAAGATAACCATACCTGAACAACTGCGATCTCACTTGCTTTCTCCAGCCTTGGCATGTCATATGGCAAACCCGTTGATGATTACAGCTATCTTGACCAGCAGCCGGACTATGTACCGTCTCTGACCAATAACGCAGCTGTATTCAAAAGAAAGACAGAGAAGAATCGGATTTCTCAAATATCCCAAAGTATGCAGAATCAATTTTGTAAACGAGATAACCTATGTCAATCTATAGGTATGTATATTAGGTGTTCCTACATATTTTATCACGTATCCCCTCGAATCCCTTGTAATTGTATTACATGGTGTACTGTTACCGGATTATCATATCACCCAGGTGTAGGGTCTTTAAACTTTGACCTTCATAGAAATTCGTAATATCTTGGGTAGACAACCTATTTTGTAAGACAAGCGGATAACGTGGAAGTAAATATTGAATTACAAGTAAGGATAAATAGAGACGTTATTTAAAAAATTGTAGATGCATGAATATGTTGACAAACTATATTACTTCTTTATGAACCACTTTGTCATTTAAAGATTCTAAAGGATTAGGCATTCAAGACATTGTTTTGCTAAAAAAAACAAGATTTTCTTGCACATTGTTTCCAATACAAATATTCAATAAGAAATTAAATTTTTGAAAGTCAAACATTTGACTTAAAGAAGTAATCGTTTCCATCGCTAATATTAACTTAACCCAAAAATAACCTAAATAAATTCAGTACCCGAAATTAAATTAACTCGAAACCAGAACACCAAATATGAACTGACCCAATTCCACTTCAAAATATAAACCGAAGCAATCTCCTAAACAAATTCGTCTTTATAACTCGATTGCTTAACCACAGTTATAGAAAATAAGATCACGGTAAACAATACACAAGAATTGAGTTAATACGACAGCTATAGTAAATTTAAGAGTACCTTAACCCAAAAAGGCCTATCCACCATTTCGGAGCCTGAAAAATCAACTTTAAAATTGTGTTCGAAAGTTGAGTTTTCTTTGCGAGGTCGAGTGGTTGGGTGACAGTATGTGAATTAAGGAATCCAAGTCAGTCGACAATGTTGATAAGGGTTGGCTCCTGGGGCGACGGAGTCCTATCGAGCTTTACTCCTACTTAAGAAATTAGTGCAAGTGTTGGGAGGGAGCGAAAGGTAATTCAATTATAACTGAGCCTTGGTATGGGGACGTAGAAAGAAAAATTTTAAGAGGTGAGGTCAGGAGAGTTTTACTGGCGAGTTATTTTTAGATATTGCTTAGCCGAGGTACTTCTAGTAGGATTAAATTTTATTTCATTGATTAAAGATAACGTTTCATTTAATTATAGTTTAAAGAGTAACAACAAAATGTAACATCTTAATGTAATGTCTTAATTTAAGGTTAAGTTTTATTTTTGACACGTAAAAAACACTTATAACAAATGCCTAAATCTTGAAATGAACCTTCTTGCAAGGTATTAATAAATTCTATGGCTTGAACATGGTTACTCAACTAATTTCAAGCTACGCATGGAGCCCATAATGGGATACACTTGAGTCTCACGATGGTTCTTGCAACGTAGTCGCAATTCTGGTACTCAATCAATAAGACGGTTAACTATTTTAACTAGTTTTCTTTTAGTGACTGCCTCATTGGCTGTGTAGTTGCAAGTGCGACTGCCGGGCAAGAAGTCTCGGGTTTGATTCCCGGGCAAAGTATTACTGGGTTTGCAATAAACCTCGTATTAGCACGGACTCTGGAAATATGCCCGGTATACGGCAATAGGCTAACCCCCTCATACATGGGACTCATAACATAAATAGTGAAAAGTGGGTGTTACATTTTAGTGGCATAATGTGCACCTCTGCTAACCCCTTCGGGGATAAAAGTCATGATGTTATGTTATTTTCTTAATTCCTTATTATTTTTAGCACTTTGTCTCGTAATTGCACTCATTTTGTAACCGTCAATAAAATAATAAGTCAGATATATTACTTTAAACTAATAAGAACGTAAGATTTTGAGGATCTGAAACCGCTTATCCCTTAAGACACAAATATAATTGTAAGTCCCAGTAACAAATTGAGTTTACAAGATTGTATTAGGAACCAAATTAGATCATATTTCTCTAGCCAGTTTATATACCGTACCCTTTTATTCTAGAATATTACAACTGTTATACTATTTAGGAGTCTCTTAATATACTCCGCTATTTTATATGAAAGAAAAAATACGTAATGATAACAAGATGATGGTAAGACAAGATTTTTTAAGTTAGTTCAGCACAATTATAATGTTTGTTAGGTTACATGATAACAATTGTCAATGTAGTTTTTTTATATAATCACGTCAACAGTACAAGGATTACACACACATACAGACAAGGAAACAGGACTCAAAGAAAGAAAGAAAAACATTTATTGAGCACAAGGCACGATGCAGCATATATAAAATATAAAAATCACTACAATGATGAACTTGCAAAAAAACTATAATTTGTATGAGCTAAGACAAGATTTTCTGATTAAAACATCTTGTGTACCAATAAACTAGTTCTCAAATTTTGAACAAATAACGAGGCAGTGGGTGCTTTGGGCCCACACCATCGCAGAATGAAATTGCCATTAGCAGCGCACCAGTCGCCGTGTCCCGGGTCGCAGAATGCTGCTCATAAACATGAGCCACTAGCATGGCTTGAAACTAGTCAAGTTACACGTCAAACAATTTCAAGTGAAACAAGTGAATTTATTTCTGCAAATAGGCTACAAGGCAGCACTTTTACACGTCAATTTTAGAGGTCGACATTTCCTATGCCGAAACAAACTCAGAGTATAATGGGGTAGACGACTAATTTTTATTTTAATGTCCGTCTGATAGATTATTTAAAAACATTAGACACGTATTTTTTATTTTCTCACAGAAACGAATAGTTTCGAAGATATATTGATTTTAAATTTCGCGTGACGTCACTTCTCAGTACATTTTATACTAAGGAATGACGTTTTAGCCCCCACTCCTAAACTTTGATTCGTTTTATCTAAGTATTGTTTTATTATACGACAAAATAAAAAAATACGTGTCTAATATTTTTTCATTACCTAACTTACGGACTAATTATATTTTTAATTTTCATACCCTGTCATCATCCCCATTACGTGAGCAAGCCGAAAACAATGATTAATTTAGTTTGTCTCATGAAAGTTTAAATATAAAAAACAAGATCGTTTAAGATACTCTCAAATAAACACCTACACACTAATTAAACAATCAAAACAATTTTTAACAGATTAAAACAATCACGTTAATACCTGTTTAAGCAGGTTGTTTGTCCAGGATCACCGTACTCTGCCCTGTAATTATCTGATTTGTTCGTTAATTATTTAGAAAGGGTTGTTGTGTCATGTTTGTCATACACCCTCGAAGGGCTGCAGGCAATTTGCCCAGTAACCCCTTTTTAATGTTTGTCCTAACTGTATTTAAAAATAATTTAGCGAAGCAACGGTTTTTAACGGTTTGTTTGTTATCTGTTACTTGCTCTTTTTCCCGCTGAGTTTTTAAAAGGTTTTCTGTTATAAATGTTTTGTTTTTTATTCTTTTTTTTTTGCTTCGCAAAAGTAAAGAGTTTTAAAAGCTAATGAAACAGAAGTTTTGTATATGTACATACATATAATTTTACATACTAAACATTTTCGGTCAGTTGACGGCTGGACAATCTGCTGCCGCACAACGGGGGTGTCGGGGGTTCGATTCCTGGACGGGGCAACTCTTTGTGCGGTCCACAAGTTTTGCGTTGTTGTTGTTATTGTTTGTAAACGCACCCATGACACAGGAGAATATTCTAGTCTGGGCAACATATTTAAAAAAGTAATAAAGAATTTTGGTACCAACATTTACCATGGTTATCACAAAAGATACACCTCGTATGTAACGTTACACTCATTATTTTTTAAATCGTATAAAAATATTACATAGCTGACGATACGCTTATCTCCATAATAAACTACCATAACAATCAACACCAAATCACCCCAAACAATTTATCCAAAAAAAAAAACATAAATAAATATTCAAACTACAGTACAAAACAGTCCTACTGAGTCCACACTCTATTCAGACTTTAAAAATAAAGTCACCTCATTTGATTCGGGCGTGAACCTCATTCGTTTTAACAACATACAAATCTGCCTGAACGTATCCCATTGAAACGAAAACGTTTAGTTGAAATGTTGCAAACGCCTGAATAAAATGCTAGAAAAACAACCATAGATATAGGACGCCACTATAATGAGTGTAGTACAAAAGTACCATTGAAATTTGTTAAATAAATAGTAGGTTCTTACTCGCTGATTTACTTAAAAATCTTGCTGCATATGACATAAAATGTTCACTGATGTTCCAGGTGTCCATGGGCGACGCCAATTGCTTACCATCAGGTGATCCGTCTGCTCGATTACCGGCTTATCCCATAAAAAACTTAGTGATTTTGTACTACAAGTGCTGCAATAATTTGTATTTCCAGCTGACCAGCACATGGATATAATATATGGTTACCTATAGATACTAATAACAACCATTACATAATCATCTTTACATATACTTTACTAATAGAAACCAAGCCATAAATTGATATCATGTATAAAGTACCTAATCAATATTTTTACTTATTCCATTCACAAATAATTCTTTAATAAACTACGTTAAAACCCAATTTCCACCTTCTATTTTTTTGTTAATTAATATACTAAAACCTTCTAACACAATCTACGCTTTCCCAATCTCACCAATCCCTAAATCCCCAACAATCCTCAAATTCATAATCCCCAAAAGGCCGGTGACGCCCCTGTAACTCCTCTGGTGTTCTAGGTGTCCATGGTCGACGCAGATTGCTTACCATCAAGTGATCCGTAGTTGGCTCGTTTACTGGCCTATCCCATAAAAAGAAACACTTTTCCGATAACCGCATTAAAATCCGTCCAGCCAATTGCAAGACAATGGCGCACAAACATACATGCATACAGGTCAAATTGAGAACCTGCTTTTTTTTCTTTTTGGTCTCGGTTAATAACCTCTAAAAAGTCACACCACGAATTGTCCTACTGCATTCTCTGCAACATGGCCAGTGACAATCGACGCACAGATCCAGCGATAAGACATTGATGTATAGCGGCAATTGCTTTTTGCAAATTGCTCACCCACACACACACACACACACACACATATCCCAACGATTTATGTGCAACAATTATTTTTCACCAATATAAATGAGATTAAACGACATTAAGCTATGTTCGATAACAGACCTTTGTGGTCACTGTTTAATTGTGAACATTTGAAAAAACACGAATCGCTTTTGTTCGAAATTTTTATACCTTTTTTGAAAATACATTTATCTATCTATTGGATATTAATGACGGGGATTTGAGTCATCAGTTAACTAGACTGACTTTGTGAGGTGGGATTTATCGGCTTACGCTGATGGCTTCCTATTGTGCGAGGAGCGACGTCGAAATTGTTGAAAGCGATATTTTTAAGAAAGTTCAATGAACTTCAAAGAATATGAGTAAGATTCTCATCATCATTTTGGCATGTACGAGGCTATACATACTATTATATGCCTTTCAATTTGATAATACATTGTAGTTATGACAATAAAAGGTAGAAAACTATTTTCTCAAAATCGACGGTAAATTGTAATATATTTATTTACCAGCCTGTCTCAACTCCACCGTAACGCTACGTCCCATACATTACCATTCAGTTCCACCCCACAAAAATTCCTCATCCATTTACCATTCGGTTTTATTGTTACCATCATCAGTATACGAAACACTTAAAGAAGACGGAAGGAACAAAACCATTGCGACATTGCTAAGATGTGAATAGATCTGAAGATAAACATCAATGTATGGCTGCAATTTCCTCTGTAGGGTGAACGGAAAAGGGGATCCCGCCCAAGTCGTTCCATTTTATGCCGAGCCGAATTCAGAGGCAGTTCTTGTAGTTTAAAAAGTTAGTGTGTAGTGAAACAAATAGGTGGAATAGTGAAAGCAACTAGCTTTATTGAGTAATTGATGCTATTAGAGATGGTTTCTTGGTCTGAAAATATGGTTGTCGGTGGTGCTGATCCCTGACCATTAGGTAATTAGTTAGCTCGTTCACAGGGTCCCGATTAATGATGAGGCTGCTGAAAAATCTGCTGCATTAATTATTATGTTTTTGGCTTACTCACGTAACTGTTTGCCGAGGATCTCTACTAGTTTGAAGCCATGCTAATCAACGGTGTCGTGCGCACCGCCACATATAGAGGCCACACAAAGTGTGTGTGAATCACGGCAGAGGGCGCGTTGGTCCCGTTCCGCAGCTGACTCAAGCAGCTAGTAGCAGCGCGACAGTGGCCGCGTCGCGGGTCGGAATGCTGCTCATGAATATGAGCTTCTAGCATGGCTTGAAACTAGTCGAGTTCCTCGTCAAACAGTTACGTGAGTAAGTCGAAAACATAATAATTAATTAGCATGTCTCACGAAAGCTTTAATACAAATTTTCTGTATCTATCGATATCAACATTTTGATTAACAATTCGATATCTGAATTTATTGACCTTGACTCTTACTCTGACTGTGAACAGAGGAACAAACCAAAATAAACTGCTGCACAGTTCGTATAGGGTGCATAATGAAATGTAATGTAAAAGTAATCGTATACTCCATTATCGACAAACAGTATTACAAGTTGATACAAATATAATAATTAATAATGACTACTAAAGTAACACGTACAAGTGGGTATAAGGTGTAAACATTATGAAAATTTTAATTAGCTATCAACGTAATTGGATTTCATGGTACATGGTTAATTTTAAATTAATTTTGTTGCTTGTAAACAGGTGATTAAAATGTTAATAGTGGCCGAAGGGAAACCGATGACCTGCACGTATGAAGCGGATAGTTTCAATAGATGCGGTATTTGTACTAACTTAACTAAACTTATTAGATTAACTTATCGAGGGGTAACGGGCTATTTGGTTTAAGCGACATTTTGGGCGATATTGAGTTATATATATATTCGGAATCAGCGAATTTTTCTCCGTTCAGCGAATGATGCCGGTTTCATTAAAATCGGAGCACTTTTTTGGCGTTTCAAACAATTCTATTTTCATGTTGTTTCCAAAGTGGCAGTGTATTAAACGACATGGATTTCGCATTTTTTATTAAATTATGTACTTGAACCATACCATCATATTAATAACCGAGACATAAACCAGTCACCCTATCTCTAATTATTAAGTCAACATGAGTTAAAGCGTTTTTCTTGTTTCTAATTTTTATTAACAAGTAACTTGAATCATTTTGACTTCCCACTAATCACACGGTGTGATGTCGCTTAAAACATTTGTCCGTCATCCAAATGCGTCATGGTACGTCTCTTAAACATTTCTAGCTGCCTCTATTTTCTACGCAGGGTGCTACTTAAACCAAATAGTTGTTTTCGTTCAGATATTTTGTTTAGTCATAAACCATTTAACCCTCAATTTTTTTTTAATGCATGTCGTTTTATACAGACGATAACATTGATAATGAATATTAAAACATTTTTCCAGTATTCATAGTAATACGAGTCGGTCTTTCAATCACTAAGTTTTAATATGGTACATTTCAATCATGTCATATGATACCATATTTATTTCATCGCCCTGGTGTTAAAATCGTTATCATCCAACTGGACTATCGTGCGCTGGCGCTTCAGTCACTCCAGAGTGCGCCGAAGACAGACGGGACGCGCGCACACCGCCAGTGTTTACGTAAAACGCTCATCGAAATTGAATCCTAAGTACTTTAATTTCAAAATGAACCTCGCGGTCGTTCGAAGACTTTGGCAACAATGACAATTTAAGGGCTATTGTGGAGGTTGATGACATACAATCTACGGCTGATTTAGCAACAGCTTTCGACGTTAGCGTCAAAACAATATTGGTACATTTGCGTCAAATTGGCAAGGTAAAAAAGCTTGATAAGTGGGTGTCCCACAAACTAAATGATCAACAGAGCTAAGTATGCATCGAGCAGTGCAAGGGGGACTGGGATGCCGTCTCCTCGTTTTGCGAAGCAGTTATGCTAGCTAAGGAGGAGGCGGGACGCGTGAGGCAGCGAAGCGCTGGCTCCTCGCAACCCAGCCATCGCGAAGGACACACCTGGCGTCGGGGATCGCGGGACGATCTCCAGTTACCGTAAGCGCGGGCCTGCGGACGGTGAGCATGGGTGGCTCCCCGTCCGACCAGAAACAGACCCGAGCGTACGGGGCGTCGCGTTCCGCGCGCGCCTCAAAGAGCCATCAGACCACCACAGATGGGGCCCAACAGGGTCGATGCCGATTCAGAGTCGCGGAGAACCTAACGGGTAACCGGGGCTTCGGCTCGACGTGCAGGAGAAGAAACGGGGTGATTTTTAGTCAGTAAGAGTCTGACACTCTTTCCCGCCTCACCCAGGCGGGAGCAGTCATTCGATGATTTTCCACCCTTAAAAAAATGCATCGAGTAGTGCCTTGCACTGCACTGCTCAATATACACACAATGAAAGAATTTTGATTTGCATTGTCACCTCCGATGAAAAATGAAATCTGTGTGATAACCACACGCGTTTAGCATGTTGGTTGAATCCTAGTTCAGCACCTAAACAATGCCCTAAACGAAAACTTACCCTTAGAAAAGTGATGGTCACTGATGGTCTAGCGCTCGCGCTATTCTGATTCATCACAAATTCTTACCAAACGGAGTGAGCATTACTACGGATGTGTAGTGTGAAGAACTGAACACAATGATGGAGAAGCTGACACATCTCCAACCAGCATTGGTCAATCGCTAATCTCCATTGCTCCTGCATTACAACGCGCGACTTAAAGCTGCACAAGAGACGGCATCCACGTTACAAGAACTGGGGTTGTGAAGCTCTCCGACATCCATCCTACTCACCAGTCACCAGACTACTTCTTTTTCCAGAATTTGGATAACTTCTTGGCGGGAAAAAATTTAATAACCAAGAGGCAGTACAAAATGCATTTGAAGAATTTGTTGTTACCCGTCCATCAATAAAAAATACTAAAAAAAATCGTTTAAATTTTTTCATACAAAACGGCAATTTCAGTAAATGACCCATTAATTTAATTGATTTTGCTGAAATATAATCGATATTCCTATTGAAACTGTAATTATTACTCTAAATAAATACTTTGATATTGTGTTGTGTTTATTTATTCAATGTAAGCATCTGAGATTTTCGGTGATTGCGATATATCCAGGTTGTTTTATCAGCCATTAATCGCCTTAGATGTAAATAAACATAAACATTAAACGTTATAATTTCAATGTTATATGTCACATAAGTAAATTAGCCTGTCACTCATTTTAGTCTGAATTGGTAGTTAAGATAAATAGCTTGCTTCTATTAATTTTGGGTTTCGTCACTTCATATTTTTTAGCTTACTCTGTAAATAGAGTGCATTGTCGCTTAATTTTTTTCCCTTGTAGCCAATTATAGTTATGAAGTCACTTAAATCATTTTTCCTGACTCTAAAAAAGGGCAGATTGTATTAAGCGACATTTATCTTTGTAATTAAAGGTCCGCTTTATTTAGAATTAGCATCAGCAACTAGATAATTTAATTTAAATTTCAATGCAATTTACCCCGTTCAAATAACTGCAGAAACGTTTTTGTTACGAATTTTTTTTCGAAATTTCAAACTTTAAAAGGCTCTCCTGTAAAGTTGCAAAAATGTCGCTTAAACCAAATAGCCCGTTACCCCTCGTTATGTACAATTTTGAACATTTAATCCATTTTATTCCTGGTACTTACTACGAGTAATAGAAAAATTCTCCTTTGCAAATAAAATGATTCGATTTGATAGGTAACAAATAAAAAGAAAAAGAAGGAAGGCTGAAGGAATTTTTTAAGCTCTTTTAGGAATATGGAAATCTGAATCAGATCAGGGTGTCTAGACAAAAGCCAGTCGCCTCGGAGCGATTTCATTACCATAAATCATTGATGTAATATTCATGTCATTGTGTCGATGTTCATTCACACTGTGTGATATTCTGAGGCTTGTACAAGTTAAAGTACCTATCGTTGTGGTGAGATTTGATTTTATGAAAAGTGAGATAACTGAAAACAATATCTATTTTGGAAAGCACAACTTAAAAAATGCAATGATTCGAACATAGTTACCTCCTACTTTTTTGAAGTCGGTAAAAATGAAAAATAAAAAATGAAAGTTAAATTCCTAAATTATGAATGTAACCATAATTTTACAAATAAGTATTACTTGTATACTTGATTAGTTGTACACGAAATATATTATTTCTTTCATTTTAAATGCCTAACAGAACAAAAATATATTATCACATCTAAACTAAAACATATTCGAACATTCTAACCTCAACCGATCTTACAAAACCGAATATGCGACCAAAGCAAAAAGCAATCTGGAACCGACACGCGACTGACCGCAACCGTCGCTCGCTACTACAGATCCGCACTTAGATAAACAGCACTTTATATTTAGTCGGTTAACCAACGCTCCGTAATGAGATAGCTGATTAAAACTCGACGAATAGCGCTTAATTATTTTGTTTTGCAACGTATTATTTATTTTTTCGTCAGCAAAATTTCAGTTTTGCCCCGTTTTCAGAGTTTTCATGTTTAAGTTCATGATTATGCTCCTTTACGCGGAAGGTGAACGGTGTTTATTAATTAAATTATTTGGGTATTTAATTAAACATTATTTTGATCGTACAACTTCCTGCTTTCAGAAAAATATTTTGCTAATATAGCAACGTTTCAGAGTATTATATCTAAAAATATAATGTTTGAAGAGTTCGTGGTTTACGGAAATTTATATTATTCAAACTAATATTGAATCTTTTCTTTGCCTATCTTGTAATTGTAACTATATTTTGTACACATTCTGACATTTTTTTACACAAACTGAAGTTTTAATACCACATTGTGACAATAAGTAGCATTTCAACGGTCAAGATCTTACGTTCAATTCTTTCAACATAATTCAATCAATACTCAAACAGTCTCCCAAAAAGTTACAGCGCTTAAAAATAGTGCATTTAACAGTGTACACCGCACGCGCCTCAAAGAGACATCAGACCACCACAGATGGGCCCCAATAGGGCCGATGCCGATTCAGAGTCGCGGAGAACCTAACGGGTAACCGGGGCTCCGGCTCGACGTGCAAGAGAAGGAACGGGGTGGTTTTTAGTCAGTAAGAGTCTGACACTCTCTTCCGCCTCACCCAGGCGGGAGCAGTCATTCGATGATTTTCCCCCCATAAAAAAAACAGTGTACACTCAACGTTAAAATTTCACACACAAACAAAGTTATTCAAACAGAAATACACTTGGAACGAAAACATGAGAAGATTAGCAGCTATCTTGTATTTCGAAAAGATACATAAAATAGTTTTATCGCTGTACAGATAGGCAATGGGCGTTGGCCTGTAAGGTACACCCACCAAATATATTGCGTGTAGAGACGCCCGGTTAAACCCAATATAAAACCGTCATAGATTAGAATTATTTACAGATGATGCAGGTCACTTCGTACGAGCTGACATTAAAGCCATTGGGGGAGACCTGGGATCTGCTGTGGTCACCTGGCTTATTACGATGGCGGTACAAAATATATTTTGAAAAGTATATGTGTAGAATTAGGGCTAAACGTTGCTATACGTTTGTTTTAAAACCCTGTGTCCAGAGTTTACATTGTTAAAAAGTATGAATTGTTTAAATAAATTGCCCAATACAATCATTTCTTATCATGAACGAAATAGTCAAAATCGATTTATTGATCATCCGTGATGATTTAGGTGTCAAGCACGTCAATCCCATATACATGACACGATTGAATCCCAAATTTAAAATATCAGTCTAATTACATAACATAACATAACATTACGCCTTTTATCCCCGAAGGAGTAGGCAGAATCGCACATTACGGCACTTAATGCCACTGTACAATGTAACACTCACTTTTCACTATTTATGTTATCAGTCCCATGTAACAGGGGGTGAGCCTATTGCCAGTGCACAATTCCTGACTCCATGCTACTACTGTAATTTCTTTAAAAACCTAGTAGTACTTTGTACGACCCGGCAGTCAGCATCAGTCTAATGGTATATAACATTTTTTTAGCTGTAACGAATATCACATATTTTTCTTTTTCTAAAACTTTGAGCCTTACAACTACTAAATTACAAAAATAACCAATAAAAAGATTCATCATCAACAGCCTATAAATGCCCACTGCTGAGCAAAGCCTCTTCTCACACGGAGAAGGTTAGAGCATTAATCACCACGCTTGCTCAATGCGGGTTGGCGATTTCAAACTTATAATTAGAAATTATAAGTCCAGGTTTCCTCACGATGTTTTTCCGTTGCCATGCCGTTTGTCAGTGGTGTCTAAATAATCTTAGAAAGTACATATAACTCGGAAAAAGTCACATTGGTACTTGACGTTGGTAGGTTTCGAACCCGCACCCTCATGCATGAGAAGTGGGCGTCTTAAACCTCCGGGCCACCACGACGTTATTAATAAGAAGATTATTATCTTGTTATTTCTTTTCCTACAAAATATACGTCTTTGAACTAACAACAAAGGCCTTCAAATTGCCACCCTCATCTCTATTTACGTCGAGAAAAATAAGATTCAAATAAAAAAGTACTTTTCTAAAGTAATAAATTACGAAATTTATGTGAAAGTTCAAAACTATGCCCTAATTACAAGTTCAAAAGTTTCACTTTTGTACAAACTGTTTACAAAAAACTACGGTGAATTAATTTTGTTTTCTTGACTTTTATTGTTCTTTTTTTTCGTCTAGAAACTATCGAGATATTTTAGACTATCCACAATTTTTGTTAAAAAGTTTAGTTATCCTGTGCTTAAATACCTATTAAATAAGTTCTTACGGAACCTTAATGTGACAATTTTGGCCATGTAATCCAAATGACTATAATTAATAACTACTAATAATAAGTGTGATATGATTCTGGTACTTAGTATTTAGCTTACTACCAAAGTCAAAGTCTAAGTCAAAGTCAAAATCATTTATTGAAATTAGACCTTGAAACCACTGTTGAACGTCAACAACAAATATTTAGAAGTGAAGCTAGTTGCTCATTCCAAGGTATAGATAGATTCCTATAGAGGTAGAGCAGAACGAGCAAGAAACTCCATAGGTTACTCTTTTTCAATCGGGTTTAGAATAGAATTCTCTAGTTACATAGTTTTGTTGGTTCGATTGTGTGAGAACAATGCAACACCTAAATGCAGTCAAAGTACCTAGTACCTAATTAAGAACTAGATTAGACCAGATTTAAAAAAAGTAAATTGTACTTAACTCATCCACTCTAACCTAATCACACAACATATTTGTCATACATACTCCTTTGGGGAAAATAGGCGATACGATAAGCTACACAAACATAACCACGACGAAAAAAAAAAAATACAAAAATAGAATTTGTAACCCAGAATTTTATACAGCCCGGGGGAACATTTCAAACGCGTGTCCCATCTGTTTCATAATCAATGCAGTTCAATGTTTACGGAGCGCAGTGGATAGCTTGTACTGAGCGCGACCACCGATCCATGCCAAGTGCCAACCCTTTGTTACTGTATCTCTTACACAGTGGTGTGTTTATTGTAAATGTTAGGGGTGCACTGATACTCTGTTTGTTTTAGAAAATGTTATTTTTTATGTTGGTATTCCACATATTCTTTATTTCTCTAGAATAGGGTAGATGCCTAATTTTTGTTTTAATGTCCATCTGGTAGATTATTTTACATTATTAGACACGTAATTTTTATATTCTTACAGAAACTAAAACTTTCGACGATATATTGATTTGAAATGTCGCGTGACGTCACTTCTATGTCCATTTTATACGTAGAAATGACGTTTTAACCCCCACTCCTAAATTTGATTCGTTATATCTAAGTATTGTTTTATTATACAACAGAATAAAAAAATACGTTTCTAATGTTTTATCATTATCTAACTTACTGACTAATTAGATTTTTAATTTTCATACCCTGACATCATCCCAATTGTGACTCGAAAAGTTCTAGACAAACACAGGCCCTCTAAAGTACCTACTAGAGCCATTAAGACTACAGATAAAGCACAAGAAATTACATTGACTCTTGCTCAAAGTAAGAGTTAGAACGGAGTGGTTTTATCAGTAAGAGTCTAA
Organism: Spodoptera littoralis; assembly: GCA_902850265.1. Taxonomy (NCBI): domain Eukaryota; kingdom Metazoa; phylum Arthropoda; class Insecta; order Lepidoptera; family Noctuidae; genus Spodoptera; species Spodoptera littoralis. Next base: position 13,800,136 of record LR824542.2, read on the forward strand.
CACTCTCTCTCGTCTCACCCAAGACAGCAGGAGTCATTTGACGATTTTTCCGATTTTTACGGAACAAAGCCATTTAAATTGTAGAAATTTACAAAATAAACTTTATAGACTCTACTATACAGGATAAAATGGCTAGACAGGCATAACCAATAACTCATGAAATCAACACCAAACAAAGAGGTGATAGGCACCTCTTTGAAGACAACAAAAAATAAATTAAAAAAGTATCCAACAATACAGCCAATAAGTCGCTAAGCAGCTTTCCCTAAGCGATAACCGTTTAACGTTTATCAGAGGGTTATTCAAATAACAAAAAACCAATTTAATACCAGTTATTACGCCGAATTAAATAACCGGAAAATTAATTAAACAATGAAGTTTTTACCCGACGTTTATCGTGAAAATCCTTTCGGAGGGCGTGTTTATAAATAGAAACGAGAAAGGGGTTTGAATACTCCAGTGATTCTAAAAATAGAATGAAAAATATAAGTTTAGTAACAGTGAAAATACATAAGGTTGTTCTGTGCTGTTATTATTGTGAACTTTCCTCGTATTCGGTACCCACATGAGAAGTAAAGAAATGTAACCTAACGACGATATCTATTTGTGGTAATCTCTATGGTATTACAGAAGCACTATTCTTAAAGCCACAATTACCTATAGTAGAATACCAATAGTTATGGCTGGTCATCATAACATCACGCCTTTTATCCACGAAGGGGTAGGCAGAGGTGCACAATATGCATCACAATAATTGATGCCACTGTACAATGTTGGGTACATTTTACTTTGGCACATTACTTTTCATTATTTATGTTATGAGTCCCATGTAATAGGGGGTAAGCTTAATACCAGGTACAATTCCAGACACCGTGCTACTACTGAGAATTGTTTTTAAAACCCAGTAATATTTTGTCCGACCCGGAAATCGAAGCATTGCTCAGCAGTCACACTTGGCGACCACTCCGCCAACGAGACAGTTACTTGTACCATAATAGATTCAATGAGATAAAACAACATCAACAGCTCAGGCTGAAAGTTCATTGCTGAACTATCACAGTATGATGAGCTTCTTCTACGTAATAGTGTTTAACTAAAATCGCGGGTTACTCACGTGAATATATTGAGAAAAGCTCTACTAGTTTCGAACTACAGAGGGGTTCTTCCTTATGAGCAGTGTGCGCGGTCGCGGCGAGGTCGCACAGCTCACTGGCTGGCGTTGGCGCTCGCATCGGTGTTGCTACTAGCGCTGCGAGCCCCTTACCGATTTTACCGATTTTAGTTCATTTAAGATGTCTCACAATAGTTATTATAAAAACGTAATAGCGTTTGTCATAATACCCACGTTTGACTGCCTCATTGGCCGAGTGGTCGCAAGTGCGAAAGCCGGGCAAGGTGTTTCGGGTTCGATTCCCGGCCCCTTCGAGGATAAAAGGCGTGATGTTATGTTATCTTATGACTGGCGTATTAGAGATTTTGTATTTATCTGACTTTCAAGAACCTTACTTAACCAATTAATATAAGTTATTTGACTTTCACATCAGGCAGTGCACAATACTGACGTTCGAGATAAAATGCCATTCAATTGCCTTGATCTAGTAATAACAGTATAACTGGATCATTCAATTGAAGATGTATGTATGTAAAATGGGAATGGCTTCGAATCGCACATCAGTATTGTGTGCAGAGATGGTGTGAAATGACGCGGTCTGTTTGCAATACAAAGCTTGGCCTTGTTTGGTCTCCTAGTTCCTATATTGCCCTAGTATTTACTACTCTCGTGCTGTGTGATATAGAAACTGCGTCTTGCAGTTCTATAGGTAAGTTTTGCATTGAAAAATATTAATAATGGGTGATGTGGGAGAATTATTTTTTAATTTTAGTACAAATCATTTGATGTTTCTGAAGAATCTTATGACGCTTTATCTTTATAACGAAGGTAGGTAATAACGAAAATATTTGCCGAAAATGTTTATTTAAATAAGGAAATTAAACTAAATAATTTTGTTTTAAAATTCTCTTACTATCACTTCTTTGATACTTTCTTTAACACGTTAAACGCCATGGGGTTACCGGTGACCGACGTTAGCGGAGGATTTATCTTCAAAAGTTTTTTATTGGCAGTCAAAGGCTTAAAATTTTACCTGTTGTCAATTTTTTTTTGTCTCGTAATAGGTAATGAAAGCGGACTGCAATATATTTTCAAAATATGTGATTTGAAAGTTGAAATTTGTTCAGTTATGATCGGTAGACGCATCTAATCATAATCACAATTTCATTACAATAGTATTATACAAACCAATTTCTAATTTGTATTATATCATCAGACATACAAAATTAATAAAAAATTCCGGTTTACTCATGTAAAATATTGAGAAAAGCTCTCTACTAGTTTCAAGTCATTGTGGGATTCTTCCGCAGCCTATTGATATATAGGTATTCTACTACACTGTCTGACCAAATTTCATTATCGAACTAGACATTTTAGAACCACAAATTCCTGAGAATCAATCATGAAAATCATTCAAATTCTGTTTGTTCGCCGCATGAAATAGAAGTTTAATTAAATCTGTCTATTTCGCATGCAGGCAGGGTTAGTTAAGGCTACATGAACTGTTAATGAATGAAATGAGCCAAGCCGTATGCCAATATCAGTGGCGATGGTTGCACGCTTCAGTTTATTGAAGGGTGTTTCACTGGATGTGTAAACATTTGAGTGTGTATTAAATACTGTTGATTTGATGTGACGTAAAGCTGATTTTACCTTAAATAGGGTGCATACAATGTCACTGTGTCTGTTTGTGTTACTCGTTAAACGCCATGGCAGTCACCGGTGACCAATTAGTAGCAGTGTTTTCCTGGTGATGGTGATAAGACTTTATCCACAAAGTTGAAAAGTTCCCGCGGGCTGTCAACGGTCAACGGACGGAACAAAAGTTTTATTCAAATCTTAAAACCAGGGGAGTATAAGTGATAATTATTGTAGTCTATCATTACACAATAATCAAAAGACCATATTTCTTAATATTATACATATCTGTCTTCAGTTTGCGTGATAATTTGTCAACACGACAACGAGAACAAACAAAGAAACTTTACAAAAACTTTACTAAATCTTTCTACTTTAGTGTACAAACTTAGACGAAACTAGTCGTGTAATTAATGTTTATAAGCCCAATTTATGACGAATTCAAGCATAAATAACTAAAAACTTGAATCTAGTCATTGATTGGCACCTACCTCCTACCTACATTTATAAAAAAAAAAAATATATATGTATAATCATCATACCAATATTAATTAAACATTTCAATTAAAGCTGTCTTTTTTCCTTATTATTCTTTCCTTTCTTGTTCTTATTACAAGATCTTACAGATTAATATACCAACTTCCCTCATCTCAAGTCATCTTCCCTGTCTTTTTGCTGTTCCTTTTTCTTTTATTTCAGAGTATCATCCTTATCAGTATGATGACCAGATCGAAGGAAATGGAGTGCAAACTGAGAGCAGCGCTAAAGGAATTGGAGTCATCGAAGCACCTGTGTAACCAACTGCTACAGGAACGGGACGATAGTGAAGTGGAAGTGACAAATATTATTAATAAAAACACTAATCTCAAAACTGAATTGGCTGAACTTCATATGTGTCACACAGACCTACTTGAACAACATGATATGCTACTCAAAAAGGTTACTACCTTCCAGCAGTGCACTGACACTCATGAACATGCTCTAACACGTATATCACAATTGGAGCATGAATTAAGAGAAGCCTACAAAACAATACATACATTAGAGGCGTTTAAACACTCAGTAATATCAGACAAGACTCAGAGCTTATATGAAGAGTTAATTGTGAGTGGTTCTGGTGACACATGTGAGCCGGCCATTACAATAGACTTAACTGGCGATGATCCCGTCACTGTATCAACCGCATGCACCATGCTAAACATCCACAACAAAATTAAAAAGTACATTAAACTGAATAAGACAATTAAAAAAATTAAAAAGAGGCACAGTCTATCTAAATTAAACTTAAATTTAAGAAAACAAAAAGTTAAACTAGTTAGTGAAATTAAATCATGCCATAATGAATTAGAAGAAAGTAGGGCTTTATATGACTTGGACATCCAAACTCTTAGACAAGAATTGTTACAGAGAGAATTATGTAACTAGTAAATTGTATTGTGAACCTGATTGAAAAAGAGTAACCTATGGAGTTTCTTGCTCGTTCTTCTCCATAGGAATCTACGCCTTGGAATGAGCAAATAGCTTCACTTTAAATTTTTGTTTTTGTTCACGTTCAAAAGTGCCATTCTGGCCTAATTGAAATAAATGATTTTGACTTTGACTTTGACTTTGACTTTGACCAACATTAGCGGAGGATTTGCCTTCAACAGTTTTTTATTGGCAGCCAAAGTAGTAAGTGTAACACCCTACCCTTTTAAGCCAGGTGATGTTTAACGTTGACAGCTACGGAACGTCAAACTTCAATAGATTATCTGTGGTCGCTCGCTGTTTCCCTTGAACGCCGGCGCTAGGAATGGCGGTGTAAAAGTTATGTGAACAAGAATAAATTTTATTTTGAATTTAACTACTAAGACTTTTAATTACACCGAAAGAAAGACTGACCACTGAAATCAAAGAAGATTTTTTGTTGGTAAAAAAACGGATTAATGAACATAACATCACGCCTTTTTATTCCCAAAGCGTAAGTAGGCAGATGTGCACATTTCAGCACTTAATGCCACTGTACAATGTAACACCCACTTTTTACTATTTATGGTATGTAATAGTCCCATGTAATAGGGGGTGAGCCTATCGCCATATACCGGGCAAAATTCCAGACTTCGTGCTACTGCTGAGATTTTTTTTTAAACCCAGGAGTACCTTGCCCACGCTGGGATTCGAACCCGAGACCCTTTGCCCAGCTGTCGCCCTTGCGACCACTCGGCGAGGCAGTCATCGTTTATAAATCGTAAATATGTTTCATCATCTTCATCATATCAGCCACAAAAGGTCTACTGTGTACAGACCCCCTCCAATGACCTCCAGTCATGTTTACTTCCTAGTGCAGGCCATGATGCGGAGCGAGGGGGACTGGGATGCCGTCTCCTCCTTTTGCGAAGCAGTCATGCTAGCTAAGGAGGAGGCGGGACGCGTGAGGCAGCGAAGCGCTGCCTCCTCGCAACCCAGCCGTCGCGAAGGACACACCGGGCGTCGGGGATCGCGGGACGATCTCCGGCCACCGTAAGCGCGGGCCTGCGGACGGCGAGCATGGGTGGCTCCCCGTCCGACCAGAAACAGACTCGAGCGTACGGCGCGTCGCGTTCCGCGCGCGCCTCAAAGAGCCATCAGACCACCACAGATGGGGCCCAGTAGGGCCGATGCCGATTCGGAGTCGCGGAGAACCTAACGGGTAACCGGGGCTCCGGCTCGACGTGCAGGAGAAGGAACGGGGTGGTTTTTAGTCAGTAAGAGTCTGACACTCCCTTCCGCCTCACCCAGGCGGGAGCAGTCATTCGATGATTTTCCCCCCTTAAAAAAAAAAACATGTTTACTTAAATAAACCTAAGGAAAAGCTAATAATATACCTAGCTACAATTTAATATCATGTTTTTATGGGCATAACTAAGAAAGATCTAAACAAAGTCATTATAGCGACTGATCAAAAGCCAACGAGAGCTACAAGATATCATTATTTCAAGCCTATTTTGTAAAGAAAGTGTAGGAAAAAGATCTGTAAAGGCTTTAGGTTGATTAAGATGGCGCCATACCCTTAACCTTGAATCCGTTGAGCAAAGACTTATTGTGACAAATGATAACTGTCTGTCCTTGATCTCTGTAGAACAGGAAAAGGTTTTATTTGTTACTATCCTGTTTTTACACGTTCTTCAGTTCAATGAGGATGTTTTTCAATTTTATTGAAGGTCTTATTCGTGTAATAGTTCCAAGAAAAGTTATATTTAAAAAAATGTATTTTGTTTATTTACTATTTCTATTCTCGTGGTCTAGTCTCTAATGGTTTTAGATACACGTGTAAAGTTAGACATCGATAGTTGGACAATAATAAAAATTATAGAATTCTGTTTATCGTTGTCAAATGTAACAGAATAAAATAGTATTAAAACATTCGAATTGAGAACGTCCTCCTTTTTTTGTTGAAATCGGTTGTTTAATTAAGATGCAACACTTATTATGTTTCTTTGGGGGTTTTTTTCTCAGTCTTGGGACTAGTAAAACAACAAACCTATCACCATTAGGCTCCAATAACAAAAATCCTTATTATACTATACTATAACGGAAGCTACACCCTGAAAAGTTTTGACCAACCAAAATTTATATAACGATCTAAACGGTCTCCGGACACTGTCTACATCCTAACCCTCCTCAGATTTATTCGGCTCACGTAAAAACTTTTTTCTTAGAAAACCTAAATGCCATCTGCTCCAAAAAAAAAGAAAAACAGAAAACATTCCACCATTTTTGTAATATTCAATTTCTGTCATCGAGTGCCCAACACAAATACAGTCAAAGACCATAAATCTAATAAATGGTTATTGAAATGAAGAGGGTATGTCCCTCACAGACCTGTGAGGGCCCTTTCTGACTTATTCTATTGGACATGTAAAATATGCTCCGGTCTTCATGTTTACAATATTATTTCTTGGGTTTTACATGTTAATAAGTTTAGAATTGATCCTTGGCCTTATGTGAGACTGATGTTGAGTTTGACAATTATGTGGTCTAATTGTTATAATTCTATAATTAAGTTAAAGACATAGTCTTTGACTTATAAACAAAAACTTTGAATCAAAGAGTTTCTGGTCCTGCAAAATGTCTTATAATTATATTGCAGAGGAGGTTTTTCAATAAATAAATACGTGTCTAATATTTTTTCATTATCTAACTGACGGATTATTTAGATTTTTAATTTTCATACCCTAAAAACTACCTTATTCGCCATCCCTGACCTATACCAAATCTTAAGATTTTCAATTTACAATACAAACAATAACTGTCTTCATTAAACACCGCTGCTGATCCATTAACGAAACAAAAAAATAATTTTAAGTACTGGAAACTAGGCTTGATGTAGAAGATGTATATTTAATTTTAAAGGCGCCTTTTTAAGTTGAAATAATCTTTGAAACTTGTCTGTAGTTTCAAAGAGTTTAAAATCGTGACTGCACGGTTTGTTACCGTTGACTTACATTTGTAACTTCAGCATTTAATGAGTTGCTTTAGCTATCTTAGTTATTTCGTTCTGTATCTTTGAAAGCCTTTTCTGTTTTAATTTTAGATCGTTTCTGTTTCGGTTTTAAAGCAAATTGAGGTTTGAAATAAGTATTTTTTTCATCACTAAAACTTTAAATGTCTGAACATTTACTTACAAGTTCTTTTTTATAGTTTATGGCGTGACGTTTGGCCACTATCACGCCTGATATATAAGCCATGATGCGGCCTGCGATGGAGCACGTCTACCCAAAAGCAACCCCTATAGCCTTCAGGAAATACAGACTCTGGCAAAGAAAGAGAAGAGAGAAAGAACTACTCAAAATTCATTGACTGTTAGAGAATGCTTTAAGGCATTAAATCTTATTTTGTGAAGAAGAAATGAATAAACTACTCTGATAAACATAGAGTTCTGTTTGGAAACTGTAGATACTTTGGAACGACCACCTAGCTTCACTAATAATTTAATTTTACGTTTTAAAAGTGCCTAATCAAGAATTACTTGAAATTAATGCTTTGACTTTGTTTAAACAAATAAAAAGTCAATGTTTAAACACAAATTATGTTTATAACTCATATGTTTTGCCATATTATTATCCAAGCTCACTACAAATACTCTTAAACAATACCTATCATATTTTACTTGCTAATAATTTATATACGCCATATAAAATACACAAACAAAGACAATAGGATAAAGAGAATATAGGTCATGGTTCTAATGTCTGCCCAGAAGCCTTGATGTCAAAAATAGGAGCAATATATTTATTACAAAGGAGTATTGTATTTGAAATATTTTTCCAAAGCTGTAGACTGTCGATGGACGTGCCAATTAAGTTTTGTGAATACAAGCTCTACAAGGCATGTAATATGACCTAGTAATCCTAGGGTTTATAATATGCTGTATAGACACGTCTGGATAGGGAATATTGGTAGTTGTAAAACGTGTGCTGTATTTTCAGTGAACATTTGAAAGAAAGAGGTGATATATCTGTACAGTTCAACTGATTTCAATGTTTTATAAGTTTATATTTTTGTGCCTACAACTTTTGTGGTATATTTTAATATCGAGATTGTGGTTTGATTACTTGATCGATCTGATTGTATGAATTGTATAGGTCATGTAGTGTAGGAAGCCTTCCAGTTTGATTGTTCGATAGTCATGCTACCCTTTAAGTCATTAGCACTAACTGATTGCAAAGAGTTTAGTTTGAGCTCGGACCACACCAAGTCCAGCAGTTAAAACCGGGCTCATTGTGATAAAATGTATAGAATAATGCTTACAAAGGGAATACAAGGGGATAATTATTGTATCGGGCGGTCACAACAAATTTGAACTTAAAAAACCCCGTTCCTACTCCTGCACTTTAACCCGGAGCCCCGTCAACCTGTTAATTATTCCGCGGCTCCGTATCGGCATCAGACTTATTGGGCCCCATCTAGGGTGGTCTGTCTGGTAGCTCTTTGAGGCGCGCGTGGAACACGATCTGTCGTACGCTTGGGTCTGGTTATAATCGGACGACGAGCTACCCTTGTGATGATGTGATGCCACCCAGACGTTTCCTCCCGCCCAATCAGAAACAGATACCTACCCAAACTTCCGTGTCTGGTAAGCACCTGCGTCATGTAGTAGGTGGGTGCAGACGCTGTAGCGTCTATCACGGCACTCTTCGAAGAGGGGACTTCAAGCTGCAATGACAGTGACTACTCAACGACATGTCGTGACAAAGAAAAGCTGGTAAACGAGGCGTTCACCACCGACTGCCCCTATAGTATAAATGCCATCAAATATATGTAAAAAAATGCCAGTTATGTCTATTTGTCATTGTTTTGTCTTAGTGATTGTATGTCCGGTTGACAATCGACATTGTAATTACCAATGACTGACAACCACTACCTCTATATATCATCAGTCATCAAGATGTTTTAACAATTTTTTAAGCATTGCAAGTCATATCACATGGATGTGTAAAGCCGTCGTAGAGATGATTGATTGGGACAGATGATTGTTAGTATATTTTAAAAAAATTCTCGTCACTCAGCAGACTTTAAACTTGCATTATTAACTAACTGCGATCGATTGTCATCACACAACCTACGAAGCCGTATGCATGAAAACTATAGAAAAATGAAACCACTCAAAGTCTCAAAGAATTATTTACTCGCTCCATACTCTTACCGCCATAGCTTACTAAGTTAACGCTTCTAAAGTATTAGAGGAAGCATACCCCACGTATGCAATATTGATTTTGTCGACAGAATCTAAAACTTCTCTATAAGTAGTCCCAATAACATAGCATCTTTACGATACGGATTTTATCTAAGAAAAGTAAAAGTCGAGGAAAAGTTGGAAATTCATGAATAAACTAACTTGCAAAAGTTTTATAAGGACATACAAATTTGTGCTTGTAATTGCCCACATTAAAAGTATGACCTATTTTTTTAAGGGGGGAAAATCATCGAATGACTGCTCCCGCCTGAGTGAGGCGGGAGGGAGTGTCAGACTCTTACTGATTAAAAACCACTCCGTTCCTTCTCCTGCACGTCGAGCCGAAACCCCAGTTACCCGTTAGGTTCTCCGCTACTCCAAATCGGCATCGGCCCTATTGGGCCCCATCTGTGGTGGTCTGATGGCTCTTTGAGGCGCGCGAGAAACGCGACGCCCCGTACGGTCGGGTCTGTTTCTGATCGGACGGGGAGCCACCCATGCTCGCTGTCCGCAGGCCTGCGAAGTATGACCTGTATGGACTTACCGATATTTAAATTCCATCAGCTATGTTATTTGGTCTCATTGTTATAAGACTATTATTATTATACTATATTTCTGCTGCTGTAGTTCGTTATCTTGCTGAAATCATCAATCATCTCGAGCAGTTGCCCTTGCTACCGTTAAAATTAAATTATAACAAAACTCTGCATCTTCATAAAACATGACACTGTACCTACAGCACAGTCACCAGGAACACAGCGGTCCGAGGAGTACAAATATTATTGGTACTGTGATATATTGGAATCAAAAAATGCAACCACGTATTCAACCAGGCAGCACATCTATGAAAATTGTAGTTTTTCTAGAGCCTATATCTGGTTTCCTATATTAGTAATGCTGTGATAAAATACGAAATATATACAGTAGAGTTACCAGGAGCACAGCGGGCCAGGGAGTAGGTACAAAAAATCAACTGAGTTACTAAACCAGATTCTTTGGACTTGACAATTTCACCCGACAACGAGTCCATAAAAATTAAAGTTGTTTAAGAACCTGTGTCTTGTTTCGAAGTGAAACAAAGACGTAGTAGTGATGCTGTGATAAAATACAAAATATGTACAGTACAGCTACCAGGAGCACAGCGGGCCGGGGAGCACAAATAATAAACTGTGCTACCAAATCGAGTGGCTTGAGTTATGTGAAAAGTTGTCCGACCCCGTACTGGCGAACATTTGGAAACGCGCAGTTATGGACAATGGAAGAGATCTATTCGATGTTCAAAATTTCATAAAAATAGAATAGAATCGTTTTATTGTTTTGTTTTTGTAATGGAAATGTAATATAAAAATTAAAAAAATATGAAAAAATGTTGCGATATCACATTATGATGTGCCTCATAAGGTCATAGTTTAATTTATTTTCCAAACTAAATATACCGAAATTAATATTAGTAGTAAATTAATATTAATATTAGCAAAACTAAATTTTTGCTTACATCAGGTATTTCATCTCAACTTTCATTTCTCATTTTAAAAAGTATTAATGTAACATACTCTTTAAAATGAAGCGAATTTTCGTCACTATTAAAATTAAATGTGGAAAATTTCAAAAGAGCATTCCAAATTAATAATATTCCCCCAACCCCTCGCAACTTAATCAGACATCGGTGGCTCATAAATACTCGGGATTATTATCATGAAATGCTAATGATTGTATATGATATTGTGTATTTCATTGTTCTCTCTACAATACCTCATTATTGAAGCAAAATATTACAGAGGATAAAATATTTTATCCAAGATGAGAATGGAGAATATGCTACATAAAATATAATTAAAAATATTAAGCAAAATTAGTTGCTCGTCACTTCTAGCGAAAGTAGATCGGCATCGGTACACTCGCCGCCATAAATAATAAGTGAGAGACCGGAGGCGCCGTGGATACGTAACAAAAAGTAACAAACAGATCTCTTAAATAAAGAAAACACGGGCATATGTTAACATCTGTCGGCTATACTCGACTGTACACAGTCGGTGTTAGCGTTCTAAGTTTAAATGTCCGCGCGTGCTTGCTTGCTGACGTGTAGTTTGAATTTGGAATTCTACTTTTTTTAATTTGAAAAGGAGTTTTGATGCTTAGTTTATATTTGTAAAAAAAAACAAATTGAATCATAATTGCACCATAGATTATTAAAAAATATTATCCACTATACTTATTCTTTCATAACAATCCATTTGAGTAGATGTGCTCTGCTCACATTAATTTTATCGTGTATTACAGTATGCACCAGTCTGTTGAGCGTCCTAAAATATTTAATAATTTATATTTTTGAACTAGACATCGAATTCAGGATCCCCTGCAGAGCAATCGTCCCATTAACAGGACAGTCAGTACTTACGCCGCATAATTACAAACTATAATCCGGATTCTAATAAAAACATTAATCTAGAGCTTTTATACAGGAAACGACATCAAACCAGCCACATTTACATAATATAAATAGTAGGATGAAATGAATGCCTCTTTTAAACCCCCTAGAGCTATGTAAGGTCTTCCGGACCCTAACAAATAACGCCTAAAGTTGGACCTTGTGCCTGTTTTTTTAGGATACATATTTTGGACAAGACATTTCGTTGCTAATAGCCTCAGTAATGTAGGATGTACAACGCTTGTTTTCATATAAGAAGTGAATGCTCTGTATCCAATAAATACTATATTATAACATAAAACATAACTTCACACTATAAATCCCCGAAGGGGTAGGCAGAGGTTGCACATTACACCTAATGCTACTGTACAATGTAACACCCACTTTTTATGTTATGAGTCCCATGTAATAGGGGTGAGCCTATTGCTATATACCGGAGACATTTGAATAGGTTGCTTATGGGACGACGCGCTCCATCGTAGACCGCATCATCGCTTACCACCAGGCGAGATAGTGGTCAAACGTCGGCCCATCAAATATATATAAAAAAAGCATTAATACCTAATTCATTATTTCTTCCAGTAATCACATTTGATGCATCAGTAGTTTTCCATGCCAAGTATAGAATAATTTTATTCGCCTATAAAATTCACGTACGGTATAAAACTCCTAATTAGGTTTACGCAACCAATCGATTTTCAACATTTAAAGAAAACAAATTTTGATTACTTCCCAATGTTTAGTACCAACATCGATTCTGTATTGCGTACACTCGAGAACTCGAATACATCAAACTAATTGTATTATAGCTAATTATAAACGTTTCTATGGACGGTACATTTTCAAGCTGAAACAGACCTAAAAACAATAGAGCTATAGTGCAATTTGACTTAGCAAACAAACACCGATTGGTCGTTGTTTACAGAAAACACAAATCAAAAAGCAATAAATGTGCATTTTACATGTTCTATTTAGGATTTGTTTCCTCCAATAAACTGTTAACGTCGTTAAGTGTAAGTTTAATACATCTGTACCATTAGACTCTTTTTGTTTAGAACTATTTTCGGTGATTTGTTAGTGTTGGATAGAGTTTTCGTAAATACGGGTACTATTTGATCATTGTATGAAAGAAGGGTTAGGAAACATTCGTCTGTTAAACGGTTGTAAGATTAGTAAATAACTAAATTGTTTCCTGATCTTGTTGGATTCGCGTTAATCGATAAAAAGGTATTTGTTTGTAGAATACAGGTTTGTGTAAATAGTATGAAGGAGGTTTATTTCATAGTGCTGGTAAAATGAGATGAAAAAAAAAATATTACAATACTATTCAGTTAGGAATGGTAGGGCTCCGACTAGAAGTACAGGAGGAGAAACAGGGTGGTTTTTATTCAGTAAAAGTTTAACAATCCCTTTCATTTTATCCGAGCGAGAGCAGTCATTGAATGATTTTTTCTTCTCAAAAAAAGTGCTGTTTAAATGAAACAAGGAAAAAATTACAACACTAATAAGATGCAAGGATAACAGCAATGGTTTACAACCAAAATATCGGATTAAAAGGCTAATTATTACTGAATACAAATCAAACTCACTATTTGAAAGAGAAAAAGAAAGAAAAAACATTTATTCAGCACCAGGCCCGATGCAGCATAAATAAAATATAAAAAAGACAATAATTCTTTTAAAACTAAAATCGAAATGGTCTAGATATAAAGCAATTATCCTGGGTAACATTAAAATGACCCCAAATTACCTTCCACTTTTGATATCTACGTTCATCAGCCTACACGGGCACAACTAATGCAAGCACCGTACAAATTTATAGTCCATACACTGACCCGTTCCACGCAATTAACCACACAACTACGAAATTGAATAAAAACAACCCCACAAATTGTACCAGAGATCAGCCATGGAATTACACAAATAAACAAAACAAAAACAAAAAGCGAAAAAACAAAAGTCAGCTCCCCTCAGGAAAGAAATAAAAAAAGGAGGCGGGTCGTAAAGAGACAGTAATTACCTATAAAGTCACCTGCAGCTGAGCCGCTATAGGAAATGTACTTCGGTATAAGTTTGGTAATACGAAACTTCTAATGTATGTAATACTCATTCAAGTTTATATTATTTTTGTGATGGACTGTACTTTTTTATGGAAATGCCTCTTATGGTTTCTTTTCTTTTCTATTCGCTTAACGGTAATAGAATTGTGGTTGTACAATGTACATTGAAGACCTGTTTGCAACTAAATGCTTTTTGCGATATAACTATTTTTTTTAAACGTTGCCCCACACTAGGCTTTTCTCTTGTGTCGTGGGTGACCAACATACAAGTTAGCTTTATACACAAGACGCCCAGACCCGAAACAACCATTTGTGGATCACACAAAGAGTTGCTCCATGTGGGAATCGAACCCGCTACACGTTGTGCAGCCAAATAAAGATCAGTAATAAACTGTTTTAGCCACCATTGATCGTCATGGTCCTCATCAGCCCTTTTCTAATACACAGCTAAACACAGGTCTCTCCCATATACATGTGTAAAGGTAAACGTTCAGTACTCTGTATCTTTTTGTTATTCAGAAACTCTTATTGGACCATTGAACTCTCATTTGTTTTTAAAACACCAACTGTTGGGGCAGGTCTACTTCAATAAACAAAATTAACTCTTTCAATTTGAAAACATATTTTTCATTTCAAAATAAATAGTACACAGTACAAATACATAAGTAAGATCAAAAAGACAAGATGATTATAAGTAAAGCAATAATAAGGTTTAAAATCCTTATCAATTTATGACAAAAAAATTCATCAACATAAAATCATAATAAACGATTTCATGATAAGAAACTTGCCAACTAACAGAAATATCATCTTCCATTGGATCTACTAGACATAACATGACTAGCGAACAAAAGCCGTATATATTTTATCATTTTAACTACCTCTTAAGCTCTGAACTATTCGTACTCATTTCCAGTAAGAACCCAATAAATAAAACCAACGACTGTCAATATTTACGAACACATAAAAACTCACTCTAATTGATAATTTCACGTACTAGAAACTCAAAGACAAATTGGGGCTTAAATTTGGGACTTAGGGGAAACAAAAATAGCATCTTGTATCTCATTGAAATAGAGTCATTTTTAAATCTCCCCTCTTTATGGACGCTTCATGTCTGATGTTCAGCATTTGTCAATGTTCATGGTGTTTTTTCTATAAATACACAAGTCACCCTTGTTGTGACAATTTAAAGGGATTTGGCGAATTCAATATGGGAATGTTCAGTTTAATTTTGGGGAATGTGACTGTAGCTGACAGGCTTGTTAATTGAGTAGTGACAAATTAATGTGATTTTTTGTCGTGTGTTTATTTCACAATATACAAAAGGGATGATGGCGGGGTATGAAAATTAAAAATGTAATTAGTAATGAAAAAATATTAGACACGTATTTTTTTTTTTTTTTGATGTATGTATAATAAAATTGTACTTAGATATAATGAATCAAAATTTAAGAGTGGGGGCTAAAACGTCATTTCTACGTATAAAATAAAGTGACGTCACGCGATATTTCAAATCAATAATTCGTCGAAAGTATTTGTTTCTGTAAAAAAAATATATAAGTAAAAATATATGTAATATTTCAAAATGATCTACAAATAAACATTAGTCATCTACCCTATCACTCTGCTACTGGCTCTGCCGGGATTCACATAGTATTAAGTTTTTATATTCAATTTCTATTTCTAATATCAAACGCTAAAGAAAAGCCCCATGTATACATTAAGCAGTATTTGTATCATTATATTATGTACCTAACCTAAAAATATATATTTACCTAAATGTAATAACGATTCCTATCAGAAATTTAAGAACAAATCGATAACAAAATATATTTAGCACTCAACTAACAACCAATATAAACGCATGAACAATATTAAGTGAAGTTTTAATTCACTCGATCAGTCGCCTAACTAGTTGTAATCGGATCAAAGGTATATTTATTCACTACTAATTTATCCTAATTGTGAAATTGTATGTAAATTGATTGAAATATTTTCCGTATTTGAATTTACGCTTTGATATCGATAGGTGGCTATTAGGGATGAGCATTTACGGAACAGAGAGTATAGTTCCCTAAGATCGGAAAAGGAGGATCCTCCGACCAGGCGAGGTGATCGTGCCTGGCGGGCTTTCTGCCCAACAGTTGTTCGTTGTGATTTTCTACCAGTGTTAATTTGCATGTAAATTTTATCAGTGCGATGTAGGATTTTTGTGACGTCATCCGTTGATTTGTTTCATCGATATTTGACGTAAGACATGTCAACTCGCCACAAGTATTTAGCCAATATGTATGTTTATGTAAAACTTCGACATATTATAGTATTTGTTGTAGTAGTTAGATCGATATTTAAAATGTGTAGTTTGTTATTAAATACTTTTTTTTGTAAAATAATTTTAATTTATATTTCCTTGGATAAGTTTCTTAGTGATTCAAAATATGTTTTTTATAATTTTTGACATCACGCCTTTCATCCCCGAAGGGATAGGCAGAGGTGCATAACACGGCAGTTAATGCCACTGTATAATGTAACACGCACTTTACACTATTTATGTTATGAGTCCCATGTAATAGGAGGCGTGCCTATTGCTATAATAATACATCGGGCTCAATTCCAGACTCCGTGCTACTACTGAGAATTTTAGAAAACCCAGTAATACTTTGCCCGACCCGGGAATCGAACCCGAAACCCCTTGCGAAATCGCTATTGCGATTATTCGGTCAACGAGGCAGCATCCATTTTACACTTTATATCATTTAGAAATGGGATTAATTTTTAACATTATTTTAATTATACTTTAACTAAGAACTTATTAAAATATTATGTTTTCGGCTTACTGCTAGAGGCTCATATTCATGAGCAGCATTTAATGCTAATATGAGGCTTGAAACTAGTCGAGTTCGTCAAATAATAACGTGAGTAAGCCGAAAACATAATAATTTATTTAGCATTGCTCACGAAAGTTATAATACAAATATTTCTTATATTTTCATTCACATCAAAATATTAATAAAAAATACGTACAATATCAAACATAACATAGCAAAAAATACCCACTGCAACACCCCAGAAACAAACGAATAACCGAGTATTAAGAAATTAAATGTACAAACTTGGGACGGAGTTAATTTCTAGTGACATAAATAAAAACGAAAACGGGCATTCCTCGGGAGAGGGCATAACATATGTATCTTTCGAAATAAGAAAATAAACAGCGTGTGTTAACATCTGTCGGGCGCGAGTTAAGAAAGGGAGGGAATGAGTACACTTCATGAATGATTGGTTCCCATTTTGAGTAGTTTTTAGTGGGGTGTTATGATGATTTTTTTGTGTTTTGAAGTCATATCTATAAGTGAGGAAATGGTGTTTAAGAGCGATGTCAATGTTCAAATATAATATATATATATACTAACGGACCCGACAGACGTTGTTCTGCATATCAACTTGAATGTATAAACAAAAATTCATTTTCAAATTAATTCTGCCGTTTAGGATAACTAACCTAGACACTGACTGCAGCGCCATCTGCCGGGCTGATTTGTGAATCTAAACCATTCCTAGATCCCCTTGAACACACACAAAACATTCATCAAAATCAGTCCAGTTGCTTGAGAGAAGTTCAGTGACATACACACTCACAGAAGAATTATAGGTATATATAAAGATTTTTTTTGTGCAGTGCAAAACTTTTTACTTTGAGACTTTTAGTAAAAACAAAGTGTTCCGATTATGACGATCGCATCACTTTATTTTTGCGATGATGCGATCGTTGTTATCGAATTATTCATATCAATATAATTACTTAGGTCATGTTTTAATTTCCAAAAATGTTGCTTGTACTTTGTTTATCTTCATTACTAGTAAATCTAAGATCAATGTTATTTTATTTTAGTAAGTTTTGTAATTTGTGTAAGCGTGTCTTTGTATCATTGTTCTTACATGCGTACAGTATTGGAATATGTATTGTAGACATTGTAGAACATACGTTTTCGAAAAGAGCATTTAATTCTCCGTTTGATACATTTTGGAATGAGCACCTAGCTTTACCTACCTTCACTGACGGACTGACTGACAGACTATTATTTATTTTATATTTGTTGACGTTTCAAAGATACCAAATTATGGTTCGTTACTGTAAAGGTCCACGAGTTTATTCATTTATTTCCTTTCGCAGAATAGTAGAATATTATGTAAATATGACCGAGAAGAAGAATGATCTTATAAACCAAATTATGAGGCTCATAAAAGTACTCTTCGCTCCAAACACGACTTAATAACTATTTCTTTACACCTATCACAATACCAAGTATATCCATTCAAAAACATTAATTTCACAAACATCACAATACAACATTTCAACGCGACTGTACAGACATTCCAGAAATTCAATACGTCAGTGTTGATTGCAGTTAATTATAAAATCGTCCCCTCTTATTGTCTGTTCTATTTTGAGCAAAACTCGCTTGGCTCACTCTAACTCATTTTACGCTTTAACGTTAGGATTAAAGGTTTACTTTCCTTTAGCTATTTTGTGATATTAAAGTTGTTTAATGTATACAAATCTTAAATCAAATTCTAAATCGACTTTGACGGAATGAGTATTCCTTCCGCTAATAAAATGTTCTTCATCCCTGAAGGCAATGAACCGTGTAGATGTGACCTCGTCATGAAGTTAAGTTAAACTATGGTTTGATTAGTTTTGTATTGGTTGTTACCCAAAAGGGTTGGAACTAGGGAATGCATAGTTAATGGGTTGCTTACTCTATTTGTCCCGCTCTTTTGAAAATTCAATTTGTTGCGTAACGCGATTTGGTTGAGTCGCTTTTTATTGTTGAATATTCATAACTTATTTTTACTATATAGGTGTAGGTTGAGTGTCGTAAGCTCCTGTTGAGTTCCAGTTTTTTTGTTTGATTTTGTTTTGTGTCGGCTATTTGTTTTTTTGATGGTGAAAAATTATCCAACGGCTTCTCCCGCCCGGGTGAGGCGAGAGGGAGTGTCAGACTTTTACTGACTAAAAACCACTCCGTTCCTACTCCTGCACTTTGAGCTGGAGCCCCGGCAGCCCGTTAAGCCCTCCGCGGCTCCGTATTGCGTCTGATGGCTCCTTTCTTTCGGGGTTTTGTGTCGGCTTAGTAAACGTAAACTATTTCCCTTGATAATGTCCTATAAGTATGAACATTAAAGGAGTATGATGGTGTTCAAAATAGAATAGACAGTAATGTATTGTGGGGCCCCGGAATCGAACAACCTTGCCTTCACAAATAATTGCGTAATCACTCCAGTTAGGCTATTTTGTAACTATCAATTCTATCTGTCAATTCGAGCATTCGAAATGAGTTCGAACTCACCCGTCATTGGTCGAGATTATTCTAATAACCAATGACATGGTGGACTGCGATCGAGTTCACTTCAATCTTTCAAATGGAAAGTTACAAAATAGCGTAGCTGCTAAGAAACATTCAGTCTCCTAATTTTTTTATTTGATTCCCACGAGGTCATATTATAACTTAGTTTTTTTTTGTAGATGATGAGAATCGTATTGGACAACCATCTATACCTATCGTGGCAGACGATTCCGCTGCACGCAGCAAATTCCACAAAGGTATCTTACTTGATGATAATACAAGATAAACAATAAAATAATTTATCTTATAATAACATAACATAACATCACGCCTTTTTATCTCCGAAGGGGTAGGCAGAGGTGCACACAGAAGTAACACCCACTTTTCACTATTTATGTTATGAGTTCCATGTAATAGGGGGTGAGCCTATTGCCATATTTCCAGACTCCGTGCTACTACTGAGATTTTTTTTAAAAACCCAGTAATTCTTTGCCCGACCCGAAAATCAAACCCGAGACCCCTTGCCAGTCTATTCTCTTATTTATTTATTTTTTTTTGTAATCAATATCATAAAACCTTCTTCTAAGTGTAACAAACACTTTTCTGAAAAGCACACATACATACATATGTCCACATCTTATCATCGCTACATGTCTTATAATTGAAAAGTCAGCACCTTCTCATCAAGTATATTACAATCTATGAAGATTACAGACATAAAAAAATAAAATTATTATAATATTTCATGATTCAATATTATTATAATATTTCAATCATGACTGCACGGTTGGTGCGGTGGCTGGGCAACCGGCTGCGGTGCAACGTGGCGCGGGTTCGATTCCCGCACGGAACAACACTTTATGTGATCTACAAATTGTTGTTTCGGGTCTGGGTGTCATGTGTATGTGAACTTGTATGTTTGTAAACGCACCCACGACACAGGAGAAAATCCTAGTGAGGGGCAACGTTTTTAAAAAATAAATAAACAAAAAGTAAAGATAAACAAATTTAAATATTGTATTGCTTACAGAGATACCCGACTTCAAATATCCGCATTGCCCTACAGAGGAAAACCTAGATGTTGTACCTGTGATAGACTGAGTAAGTTATTTTGTACATACATATATTTAACTAGATTTACACATCTTCTTCTATTTCATCTTAGTATACACCGTAAAATTTATTTCGATTTCGTCTCACGAGTAAAAATTTGCCAAAAGGAGCACTTTCTATCCATAAAGTAAAAACAAAAAAAATTGACGTATTTTTATAAACCGTTAAAAGAGCAGACGGATCACCTAATGGTAAGCAATCGGCGTCGCCCATGGACACCTGGAACACCAGAGGCGTTACAAGTGCGTTACCGGCCTTTTGGGAATTGGGAATTTGAGGATTGTGGAGGATGCGGGGATTCGGAAAACGGGGACTGTGGATTATTAATTTGGAATTAGGAATCCGGTAACCTCACTCACACTCTCAATGCAAACTCAACGCAAACGTTGTTTCACGTCGGTTTTCTGTGAGGCCGTGGTATTACTCCGGTGAACTGCGGTCAAGCCGGCCCATTTGTGCCAAGCATGGGTCTCTCACACTAAAAAGTAAAAACTACCCCTGCTAACCGTACGCAGCGCCATCTAAGACAACTTTTAAACACTTAGGTACTACAAAAAAATGTGACTAGCAACACTGTAGCATTGTACCTAGGTATAATGTAAGCACTCAGCAAGTCCCGTCTCGCTTTGTTACACCTCTCTTCGTGTAATCCGTTTTAAGTTTTTAATTATGTGAAGTGTTAGTAGCTTAGCGACATCTTTCTTTGTCGAAATGTGATATTAGCATTATTCAAAATAGTTGATTTTATTTCTGTACTAGCGGCCATGTTGTTGCCTAATCTAGTTAGGTAAAAAAATCAAATTTAGTTCTAATTTACTGTCATGTTTTTCAATCGTTTAAATGTAACTGTAGCATTTGCATTATCACAAGCATACACTGTATCAAATTGCAAGTTGAAAATGAAACAACAAATACTTAGTGCCAAGCATTCAAGAATTATGTTCCTAAATTATCATGTCAATTTGCTGTTAAAACAATCCAAGGTGACAATCACAACTATAAAGGTACCTACACCCAAGATAAAAAGGTATTTAAAATTGACATTATTAAAACAAAAAAGGCAAAATAACTTAATACGGCATTCATTCTGTATCGCCAGTACTGAGACGATCGAAGACAAACTGCTAAATGATTTGACTCCAAAAAGACAGGCTTGATTTGAATTTTATATCCACCAATTTCGCTCCGTATAATTTAAAAAGCAGTATTAGCAGAGGTTCTGAATAAAACGAGACAATTTTGTGAATAATGGTTTTGGATATTATATAATCCTTTTTATTGCAAAGGTAGGAAGGTAAGTAAGGTTAATTTACTATTATCTATAAGCGTGAACTATACGTAAGTAACTTTAAAAAACCACATTACAATTTTTTTCTGAGCCAATTGTTTATGACCAAAATTTCAATATACTTATAATTACCGATTAATTATATTTTACTGTAAATATATGATGAATGTTTCTAATAACTGCGAACAAATTAATCTTATCTCATTTAATAATCGTCTTCCTGTCAATGAATTGACAGTAATTAATGAAGTCAGTAACACCACAACGCCTGGTAATCTCTAACTAAGAATTATGAGCACAGATATGCTATTAACTGTCAAGTTAAGCACTTATTAACTTGGACGTGTTACTCCTGAAACGTATCTCTTTCAGATTTATGTACATTTTAATTGCGTCTTCACACAAGATTTCAACGTTACGTTTCAGCGGACTACGGCCTGAATGCGAAAATCTCTTCCGTCTCTTTCGCAACGTACCGCACGCGACCTGCAACCCTTACGAAAATCGTGTGCCATCCCTCTCCGACAGACGCTCGGGTGGCACCGGGAGAATCCCTTATGTAAGTCAGTGCTTTCGCAGCTGCCTTCCGAAACGGACGCGCGCGCTCCAACAGAAAAAATCACATCGACGATGCCGATACCCAACTTGTTCCCCACACCAAAAAATATCAGTGAATCCTCTTGTGATGCGAAACTTTTATGAACACGAGTGTACACAAGTGTGTCAAGTGACCGTAAATTTTGTAACGGGAATGTTGTACCGGAATGAAAATTTCTTTCAAACTTACGCGCCGGGATTAAATAAGATTTATATATGAAAACAACGGAGATTTTCGAGTTAATTTTAGATGTTCCTCGCTCATTATGCTCAGTCAAGTAATCCAAACACGCGTTACTAGAGTCACAAGTGCCGTACGATTTAAGCGCCAAACATTGGTTAAGGATGAAATAAAAATAGACGAACATTAAGTAGGAACTCTAATATATGAAGTGACATTCGTTTTAACTAAGTGTCATAAAACTATTTGTCAGCGCGTTAATTACGAAGTAGAATAAATGTTGACGTATTTAGTAGGAAGTAGTATAATAGTTGTAAAAGCGAATAAATTGTGACAAGATGTGTAGCTATTTAGTCATTAGAAGATAGACATTGAATGGTACGATAATAGGAACAATAAATTACAGTGTTAAGTGATGATGAAAAGAAGAAGAGTGTCAAATTAAATAGTATATATTTATAAATAATATAATATAGACAAAATGGCCGGGGAATTGAAGAGGATAAAGAGGCATTCATACATATTGAATGCAATACTGCTATTCATCTCAATGATTTATGGTGAGTGATTGTATTTTGCTAACGTAGCGTCGACTTAATTAGATTACGCTTGATCTTTTAATTAAAACGCGGACTGATATTGTTACGGATAAATTACTGATGTATTGAAAACAATTACGTAATGAATATAATAACGAAACATGAGTTTCATAAAAATCATTTTTGTTACATGGATTTGTTAAATTTGCGGTATTATTTTATTATGCGTTTTATTAAAGAAAATGTATCACTGATATTTTTACGTACAGCTAGCTTTTATGCAGTAGATAACCTGATAAATTAAACGTAAAATCACCTATTTATTTTATTATTCTACATCTCATACTTGATCAATTGATTACATCATATTATTTTTACAAAATGATAAAACCTTTATAATCAAAATGAAGATAAAAATACGTAACTTACACTTTCATTGCATAAAACATAAAAATATATCGTTCGATTGTATGAAACTAAATAAAAGATTCTATGCAATCACACCGAAAGCCATCGAAGCAGATTGAAAACTTATGTGCTCCGACAATATTTCAGCCAGAGGGCGGAAAGACCGGGGCTGGATTAATTGCTTCTGTCAGTAATTACTTGGAGTAATGTAGTACTCTTTCAAAATTAATCTCCAAAGGATAAGCTTTGACGCTCACCCACTCATACAAATTGTGTTACAGTTGGCCCGTGTGAGTAATTATCATAATGGTCCTAGTGTAGGCCCTTGTGGTACTCCTACACTCTTATTACCGACTTTGAGAACGTCTGACAATTTTAGAGGACTTTGAGCATTTGAAATGAATGCCGACAATGTGTAAGTTTTCTTATTATAAGTTAAAGTGGTGACCGAGTTTGAAAAGTTCATTAAATTGCTTCAATTGACTGTTAGAACTTAGTCGATTGCACCATTTAATTCGTAATGAGGAAATTCTTGATTAAAATAGTTCACTTATAAACATGTTGCATTAGTTAGGTGTTTATCGTTGAAGTCGTATATGTGTTTGCCTTTTACGCTAAATCAAACCCCATATCAGAAGTTCTGTGTTATTACAAGAGAGAATGTGTATAATGTAAATATGTTAAATGTTTATTCACAAATTAATGGTTCTTCTTAGTAATACTAATGTAAATATTTATATAAATCAACGATGTTCTTCGATCCCCGAAATGTTTATATTTCTCATACTTGATCGTTCTTCAAGCCTTGTACTAATTAAAAAAACTCTTTAATAGCGCTTCCCTTTGGAAACACTTTTGGTTCCGAAGGACTCTTGAGCCCTCTCACCATGACCTACCAACGTCTTCATATTGTTTGGTCGGTTGACTACTTATTGCATTCATTTTCGTTGTCAGTACATTTTATGTTACACCATTGTTAAAACCATACGCCAATCAAACTTTTGTATAATTATGATTACTAATAATATTGTTGTATGATTTAATTTTTAAGGAAAATTATCTATAATAACAAAACAAATATCGCGCAACATTTTTGTCACAAACAAAATAAGTATGTAATAAATCTTTCTTTCGTAAAACACGAGTTTGCTTAGTAGCGTACAATGCTTCAGGCGGCAGGTACTATCGTATTTGTTCAATCTACGCACCGCGCACCGTGACAGCCTGCAACGCTATCTCGACAGCTTCTCGCTTACAAATATCATAGCAACCCATTTTCCCTTGTCTTACGCTTAGGGTGAGATAAACTGGTAATACATCTGATCTGCCACGTGATTGAAATGCAATTTACTACAGAATAGCACAAACAACACACAGGTACACATTTCTTTGACGCATTTCTCATACGAAATTAATAAATCCACATTGTCGTAAACCATTATAAAACTTAGTCACTTTCAAGAGAGTTTTGAGCTAAATTTAATTATTTTGCTCGCTGGCAATCTGGAAACTTTTCAATTGAACAAGTAATTTTCGGAATCTTGTAACTTTTATTGAAGTGAGGAGCAGGCAACGAATTAAGATGGACTCATTCAGTGGGTCATGAATGAATTGGAATTAAATCACTTTTGTGAGTTTGGCGTCGCGGTAAAAGGTTTCTGAGCCCTGAACTTTATTCCAAATTTAAGTTTCCTATTGTGTTCGAGGTTTCTTTTGACTTTTTTCTTATTAGCCAGACCTTGGAGAACGAAAAAATCCGTCCACTTAAAAGTAAGCCAATAATAATTGTATACGAAATTTACTTCGGAATATTTTTATATTTGTTGCTGCCAAAGTTGGAGATGTCGTTGAATATTTTACAGTATTCGGTATCTTTATTTTGTTGCTTCGGGATGTGTCTGTGTTTCTTACAACGTGTGTTTTTTCCCACGTTGGTTTCTAAAGTCCGTTGAGAGAAATTGTTTGCTCCGGTGCTCTCGTACGACGAGCGAACAATTCTTTAGAGCACACTACACAACAACGATCATTAGAACATTGTTTTTTTTCTAGCTATATTCAGAAAGGTGCTTTGATGTCACGTGAAGCGCTGTTAACCTAGTTTCAATAAAATATATCGATATTTTGTGCAGTATTTTACATCTTTTTTTTTTAACTAACGTTGTTTTTATGCCAATCAGGAAAGATTTGTAGCGGTTGCAAACTATTTGATAAAAGCATAAATATCACCTTATGCAGTCTTTTTTATGTAAGTACTATTAGAAGTCTCCATAACGACCTCAACTTAGGTTATTCAGTATATCATTTGTAAGGTAATAAAACAAGTATGATACGTAATATACATACATATACAGAAGTAGCACAAACCAATATCGCAGCGATTAGCAAGCAACGTATCGAAATAAAGTGCGTAATGGCTCATAAACACTGCCATTTGGTTGCCAACATCGCAGACATGATCCATTTTCCTCATTCTCCTCACAATTTGCGCAGAAGTAGAAACATTTCATACAAAGCGTGTTTTGTTTAATTTTACAATACAAACATGGATATTAAAACTTGTTATCTAAACCCAGATAATTCCATTCAAAGACGTTCTTTGAAAAACACATTAAAAATCTCACAAAATGAATAGTACCACAAGGACGATCTTCAATTTGAATACAACGGTATAATGACCTTATTTATTCAAGTAATATAATGTTATCAAGGAAAGAAAAAAAACTATGAAAAAGCCAATTTCAAAGCAAAAGCTTATTGAAACTCTCTGTAAAATGGTAATGGAGGGAAACGGCGAAACGGCGCCTAAAGTCGTTGGGTTAGCATCATTGGATTCTAAACTTTAAATGTCGTGTTTAAGGTTGTGTTTGGTTCGGTTAAGTTTAATGCAGTGCGTACGGTTAGTGCTTCGATATTAACGTTATTTTTCAAATGGAAGTTTACAAAGTTGAAGTACCTATCTTTGGAAGTTTGGCAACGCATTCGCTGTACGATCGAGGTTTTAGATGACTTTATGTCGCGGCCGAGAGACATGGTCTCTCGGGTCTTAAAAAACTTTTTATTTGGTAATATAAAAATAGTATTTCTCTGTTTTGGTTTGAATCATTCTTTTTTTATTAATATTGAGGACAGATTTTGATGTACCGATCTCGCATCGTACTTCTGAACTATATTTTTTATTGATATCGATTACAGTCAGTTTGTATGTTAGTCATAAAGACAAGACTTGGATTTATAGTAAAAGAAAAAAACTAGATTATTAAGATTTCATCAAAAACTTTATTCAAATACAGATTCAAAAATCTTTCAAAGCGACGCAAACCTAACTAGAAAGCACTCTAAAACAAATCCAGTCTGAATAAACCATTTTGTATTTGTAGAAGCAAGAACATATCTTTAGAGATTCCCCTTGTTTCCAGTCGAATATCTCTCTTAAAATAATAGGGTTCGTGGTAATAATTCAACGGGTAGGCTTTCGAATCCGCAACCTGTCAGCACTAATCAACACTGTATTCGCGCTCTCGAGAAATATCTTCACTTATTAAGACTACAAAATTGAATTCTATTCAGCTTATAGCGTTTTAAGGAATTTGTGTCGAAAGATTTTTAGGTTTATAGCTCCATTTTAGGTCGAATTTTGAGTAACCTTGAATCGATTTGAGTATAAATAAATCGATTGCTATGCTAAGTAAAATTGGTTGGGATTGCAACTTGTACTTGGGCTTGATTCCAAAAATGATCCTTCTTTCCTATAATCGTCATAGTACTTTTTTGTATTGTATCATTACATTTATAGTGATCCACAGGAGTTATGAAAAATAAATCTATACTTATTTTACATACTACAAAATTCATTCTGTTTATTCTTTTGATGAATAACCTCTATGATTTTACCAAGATACATCCAAGATCTTCATTGCTTGCTACCTTCACTATTCTGATAGAAATTTCTTGGTTCTAATACAATTCTAGATTCGATGAATAAATATGATTTCTCCGAAGAAACATGGAGTTGTATATCTACAGATGTTTGTTTTATAGCAGTACTTTCACTTGGACTTATAGACATAACATAACATCACGTCTTTCTTCCTCGAAGAGGTAGGTAGAGGTGCATCTCTAATGTGCACATTACGGCACTTAATATCACTGTACCATGTAACATCCACTTTTCACTATTTTATGTTATGAGTCCCATGTAATAGGGGGTGAGCCTATTGCCATATACCGGGCACAATTTCAGACTCTGTGCTACCACTGAGATTTTTTTAAAAACCCAGTAATACTTTGCCCGATTCGGGAATCGAACCCGAGAGCCGTTGCCCGGCAGTCGTACTTCCGGCTGCTCGGCCAACGAGGCAGTCTAATACAATAACATGAAAATTGTTGTACCATGCGTAACTAGTAGAAAAAATTGACTTAAATGTTCTAAGAAAGATAGAAATTATGTTAAATTGTATATGATCATAACTTCCATTATATATCATTTGCTTAGTTCCTCCCCTTCATTAGTTATTTCAACTTGAAGTCTAGTTTACGATAAATATAAATTCTATGGTATGGTTCAGTGGCCCGTAGACAAACCTATTCCATTTAATCAAAATTATTAAATTTTTGACTTTATTATTTTATTTATGTAGTCGAGAATCCAATAAAAAATTGAGCTTGCAATTCACGTTTCTGTCTAACTATTGGTATATACGCATATCGCCATTATGATAACGATGCTATAAACACAAACTTAAACTCAAAAGCATTTATTTCAATTAAACCATAATTTGGTACTTTTGAAACGTCAACAAATATGAAATAAATAATAGTCTGTTAGTCTGTTCGGCAGTGAAGCTAGGCTATACCTATGGCACCCACTATTCTGTTTTTCAATAACATTAACACTAAAAGCATGGATATTGAAGATTTAATAACGATAAGCAGGTTTTAAACATTTGAGTCGGCGCCATAACACAGGATGGCCGGTATAAATACAGAATATTTCATATCCATTAAAATTAACGATGTGCTACATGAAGACGTATCGGAACAGAGGCAGTGCATTAAATGTTGCTACATTTCCCTTTTAAACAATAGAATGGATTCAGGTCACTGATTTTTTTTTAATTTTTATTACGTAACAACACACATGTACTGGATTTTGTATATTGGTGTGCAGATATGATTAATAATTAGTCTATGTTACCTCACGGTAACGATGATGAAAATTCTCACCTCTGGTTATTTAGAAAATAATCTATACTTAATATTATAAAGCTGAAGAGTTTGTTTGTTTGAACGCGCTTATCTCCGAAACTACTGGTCCGATTTGAAAAATTCTTACTGTGTTAGATAGCCCATTTACTGAGAAAGGCTGTAGGTTATAAAATATCACGCTACGATTAGTAGGCGCCGAGCAGAGCGAGTGAAACCGCGCGGAAGTAGCTAGTAACTTTGATAAATACCTATATTAACATGTCTTCATCGTAGCTATGGCCAAGATTTATTCCTTTCGACGTTTCCTATAATGGTCTATACCAGAGTAATACTCATTTTTATCTGTCAGATAGTAATTGATTGTATATTCGTAATTAATTGAGTTGGGAGATGGCACAGTAATATTTATAGGAAGGTCAGTCGAGGTTAATTGAGCGTAACTAATATTTATTACTGTAACGTTTTGTTGAGTCGAACAGTTATAGTGATGTTCATTTGTAGTGTTTATGTTGAATGCAACATAATGAACTTGTAATTAAATATTAAGTGACTAAGGTAAAATTTACTTCCTTATTCGTCAAATGATTTGCACGATTTGTTGGACGTTATTGCTGGACAATATGTCTTGGGTTAATTTAAGCAAAGTATTATTGGCATAGACATAAACATGACATAACATCACGCCTTTTATCCTCGAAGGGGTAGGCATACATTACGGCATTTGATGCCACTGTACAATGTAACAAAATATTATTTACCTATTTTATGAGTCCCATGTAATAAGGGATGAGCTTATTGGCATATACCGGGCACAATTCCAGACTCCGTGCTACTACAAAGATTTTTTTTAAAAGTCACTAAAACTTTGCCCGACCTGACGACCCGACCCAGTCGGACGAAGCAGTTAAGTATTATTGGGAATATCTATATTTGAAACCATTGGTATTGGCACGAAGTTACGATCACAATAAGTGCATGACACGATGCTTATCACAATAAGTGCATGGTGCGATGCAATAGACTAGAGATGACACTACGCGAGGATTAGAAGTCAAGTTTGTCAAGTAATATTATCCAATCTGTTTCCTTAACTCAAATCCAGCAGTTGCATTTGCCACCGCAACCGAAATCAATTTTATAACTCAATAAAATCTAAGACAAACGATGCAATAACGAAAAGAGGGACCAGAAGTGAAACAACCAATATCTCTAACAAAAGATCAGATAAATACAACAAAAAGTTATTCAATCTAACACACGCGGTAACGGAATGCACAAGTTTCGTGGCAAACGCTACCAAATTGAACTACATGCTCACACAGAAATTTTATATTGTTACACACGATGTTCTATTGGTTTTACAAAAATATATCTGTAGGTATTGGTCTTTCTCTTTATGGTTTTGTGTGGAGCCTTATTTTTACTTAAACTGTCAAACACCGCGAGGACACCGGTGACCGCAACCTATTGTTCTTTAATTGTGTCTATAATGACGGTACTCAAAGGGTTAAAAGAAATATGTCCTTAAGATGGACTGCATGGTTGGGGTGGCTGGGCAACTGGCTACCGCGCAACGTGTCGCGGGATTGATTCCCGCACGGAACAATTCTTTGTGTGATCCACAGATTGTTGTTCCGGGTCTGGGTGTCATGTGTATGTGAACTTGTATGTTTGTAAATGCACCCACGATACAGGAGAAAATCCTAGTGTGGGGCAATGTTTTTTTTTTAAATCATCAAATTAAGATACCTGTCTATTACTGTAAATGAACACATAAATAAAATTGCAATATCTGTTTGTTATATTAAACTAACCCCTTTTTTACTACATACATATTAATATAAGTACATACGATACCTACACATACCAAAATTATAGTTTATTCAATTTTTGTCTGTCTGTTTATATTGGCTAATCACTGAAATGGCTGAACCGATGTTGACGAGACTTTTATTGACAGATAGCTAAAGCACTAAAGAGTAACTTAGGCTACTTTTGTTTAAAAAAACGCGAACGAAGTTGAGGGTACCGGTAGTCGAGAATAAAATTAGACATTAAGCTAATTTGAAACTTTGAAACGCAATGGTTTTATTGGCAACTGCAGAAATCATTTATAATTTAAAGGACTACAATGAATCACTCGAAGCACTTACACTTAATAATATTAGAGGTATAAAGCTGAAGAGTTTGTTTTTTTGTTTGTTTGTTTTAACGCGCTAATCTCCAAAACTACTGGTCCGATTCAAAAAATAATTTCTGTGTTGGATAGCCCATTTATCGAGGAAGGCTATAGGCTATAAAATATCACGCTACAATTAATAGAAGCCGAGCAGAGCGAGTGAAACCGCGTGGAAGTAGCTAGTATTACATAAGTCTTATAGTCTGGTCTGAGGTTTATTTTCTGGGACACACGACTTACTTCAAAAACCTTCATAAAGATTTCTTCGTAAATGTAGCTCTATACCTACTCTAGCACTTTAGCTCACTCATAACCACAGCTCCAATATAACTCTGTGCGACTATTTAAATTTCTTCCTTTTCTTTTATTGTTTTAACATGTCTCTTATGTATTCCTACTATTTTCCTTTAAATAATTTTTTGTTGCTGCCGTCCGTGCGTCACTGCAGGGGTGCCAACTGAAAACCAGTGTTGGGTACTTACTGTGCCCAGCTTAGACTGAGTTGGCGAGCCCTTTCGTCGTGGACATGCTGCCACCCTGATTCTTTTATTTTGCTTTTTTATAATGTTTTTTTCTGCATTTATTGGTTTTTTACTGCTGTTTTTTTGTTATTTGATGTTCTTATATTGTTTTCTTTTTTATTTTTTTTTTCAATGTTTATTTAATGTGTTAATATTCGGTGGTCCATGTCTGGTGGCGAATAAATTATGTTTCTTTCTTTCTTTCTTTACTATAAAACGCAGGGTACAATATTGTCGCAATGCCTGTCAGTCGGTCTGAGTCTCGTTTACAATTTAACAAGAACGACTTGTTCAAAAAACGTTGCCAAGTCTCATAGAAACGTTGTCGTTGTCGTGTCGACCTAAAAATCTCTCCAGGCCTAGTCCAAGCCAATTACTGTTAAAGTATTTTCAAGCAATGTGGCCTTAGTTTCAGCCTAGTCTAATTTTTAAGGCCAAAATAAAATGTAATACAATTAGAAGTGAACAATTTAGTTGATTCATACTTTAGTAAAGGTGTCTTTGTATTTTAGATTGGACATAATTTTCTATACCAAATTTTTTTAACACGTTAATCGCCATGAGGGTCACCCGTGACCGACGTTAGAGGATTTACGTTCAACAGTTTTTTATTGGCAGTCAAAGGCTTAAAAGTTCTTTTCATTGCAATGATACAAATTGTCGAGTACAATGAAAAAGCAAGTGACAATTATTTTAACGAAAAGGTAGCACATATGACTGCATTTAAAATGTAGCATGTATGAGGTTGCAGTACTTGTTGTGTACCGTGTACCATCCTACTTGAATCTACAGTAATTACAAGTTACATTACAATATCATTTACGTTTCTTCGAAATATTTACTTATCAGCAAGTCAAACCGTCGCCACCATTTTATCAATTTATGAACGACAAAAACGCACCATCTTCCCAACATTCTCTATTACACGAAAATAACCACATAATTATATTTACAAAGCCCTCCTCACTTCAAAATATGACAAATGCGCGACTAACTCGCTATTATGTACCAGCCCTAATCTTTAAGGGATAAGGAACAAAGCAAATTGGATTTGGCTGACATTGACATTATTAATTAAGCGACCAAGGACTTGATATCCCTAAATC
Organism: Spodoptera littoralis; assembly: GCA_902850265.1. Lineage (NCBI taxonomy): Eukaryota > Metazoa > Arthropoda > Insecta > Lepidoptera > Noctuidae > Spodoptera > Spodoptera littoralis. The sequence continues at coordinate 13,832,555 of LR824542.2, forward strand.
CTTACCGACTGTTTCGTATTTTTTTACAAAATTCGGTAGGATTAGTATTACTTTGTCACTGAGTTTGTAAGTTACACGTTTATTTGGGCTGAGTGTCGCCGGTATTTTAGAAGAAAAGGTGATTTTGTTGATTGTTTGTTGATTTTTTTAACGCATTTTGCTTTGTTAATCTTGTAAAAGAAACAGAACTAACTAAAAGTCAATTCACAATACAAGCTGTTACATACATACATTTGTTGTAAATGAATGACATAAAAAACAGATTTGTAAAGACCGGTAACGGACTTGTTATGGGTTTCTAAAGATGGCGCCGATTGTGTACAATCTGCTGCAATTATTTTACAAAAATTTTAATCTGCAATCCAACTTAGTTCATATAATTAGTTACATTACAAATGAAATAGTCATAGGTATAACAAAGACTCGGCAAAAAGTACAAAACAATACGACACGGGGACAAACTTCACTAAAACACAATTTTTATTTACACAGCTCATGATTGAAGTTCAAATTACGAACTCCAAGACCTAGGATTTTCCAGAAAGTTCTTTACGAGTAGCACTTTGCACTTGTCGACTTGCTAACTTTACTGTGAAGAACTTGTCTTCAAGCTTAATATGTAAAATGTCAAGGAGGGCAGATTAGCAGCGTTATTTGACACAATGAATTCTCCTTCAAGTATTCTACCTTGATATATAGTGATAGCTGAACAAACTTTTGCAGATTTAATTTAGTGGGAGTCTGTTAATGGCTTTTGCGAAATTCAACTGGTTTTCGTACTAATGTCGTAGTTCTACTGAACATGTTATCTTTATTTTTGTGCTTGGTGCACACAGAAGTAACACCCACTTTTCACTATTAATGTTATGAGTCCCATGTAATAGGGGGTGAGCCTATTGCCATATACCGGGCACAATTCTAGTCTCCGTGCTACTACTGAGAATATAAAAAAAACCAGTAATTCTTTGCCCGACCCGGGAATCGAACCCGGGACCCCTTGCCCGGCAGTCGCATTTACGACCGCTCGGCCAACGAGGCAGTGAAGATGGGCTTGACACGGAATTATTAATTTTGTATTTACACAGCACAACTCAGTTTTGTATACCTGAGTCAGTTTTGTATACCTCGTGTCTCATCACGAAGATATTTTCAAGACAAATGGGTGCTAGGCCATCCCTTTGTTACCGTTTAAATTGTGAGCCTGTCTGTCAGTGGCACGGTGTATTGCGGTTTATTAGTTCAAATGGACGTATTGTTACAAACGTTTTTGTTCCCTGAATTGGATAATTATGGTCGTTCTACATAATGGGGCTATGTAGCCAAATAGTACTGATGAATGGGTGAATTTATTTATTTATTTATTTATTGTAATAATTTGTTTTGGGTTTTATCATAATTTTGGTCGCCAACTGGGCACAGATTTTATTGAACTGAAATATCTGTTTTATTTTATATTGTTGTGGTTTTTGCTCATCAATTGTACTCTGATTTACCTTTAGTAATTCCATGTCTGAATTGATTCATTAAATTTATAATAGTTCATTTGATCAACTGGGACTAGTCAACTGCAGGCTGTATTATTTTATTCTTCTTAAGGTTATTTTTATTATCAACCTCTTTGGCTAGATTTTGGTGTTACATTGTTCTCATACAATTGAACCAACTAAACTATGTAACTATAGAACTGTATTGTGAACCTGATGGAAAGGGAACCTGATTGATAAGGAGTATCCTATGGAGTTTACTGCTCATTATTCTATGGAGAAATCTGTACCTTGGAATGAACAAATAGCTTCCCTTTTAAATTATTTTGTTGATTCTGACTTTGATCAAAATGTCGAACCTTATGTGAATTACTTTTTTTATAAGAATTGGTAACTTAAATGTGATGTCTTCTAAATTCTTTTATTTTTTATTTTAGTAAGTTTATTTCAGAGTACAAAGAGGATATCTATCTCTAAATAATTATAAATTCCCCTTAAGTATGATAATAATATTTACACTTTAAAAAATTATGTCTTAAGCTGAAGAAATTAATTCATTTTGAAATATCTCGACATACAAGTTAAGCAGCCACAGTAGAGTAAAATAATATTATTATTTCTTAGAAAAAAAAATATACTTCTATAATATTATTCCCGGAGATTCAAATGACAGAATGTTCTCCGCGACCGGAGATTGACTTATCAAAAGGGTAAGTCCTTGTTACCATTTAGTAGGAACATATTACCTACGAAGTTAGTCGTGTACGAAGTTACAGAATTCAAAGGCCTCATTTCAATTGTAAGGTTTGAAAAAGTTTCATTGATATTTTATTCAAGCTACCTAAAACAAAAATGTTTAATAGATTTTCGACTATACTGTTAAGTACTAAGTTTCATTATGTTATTACTAATATTGTTTTATTATTGGAAAATTAAACTACTTTGCGTCTATTAATATATACAACTTAAAATATAAAAATAATTTAAAACTAAAATATGTACACCTTAAAAAAATAAATCATAAAAATATATCATAAGGCATCAAAGAAAACATTTTCCTCATCGCTACCGTGAGGTAGGGTGCCCAAAATGTTGTTCATTATGTTTCATTTTTTGTTCTACAATGCAAAAACAATTAGTATTTGTAGAGATATACAGACATCGATCAACAGTCTCTCCGTATAACCCAACACGAGTAAAAGACCTCATTCTAAAACGCTTAAAATTACAAGTTCATTAGGTTCATATTTGCAAATCATTGATATCAGTTTGCCTAAGCTAGAAATGAAGAAGTAAATCTTTAAATAAAACTCACCAACCCACTTTCTGCCTCGATGGCCGAGTGGTCGCAAGTGCGACTGCAATAATGGGTCTCGGGTTCGATTCCTGGGTCGGGCAAAGTATTACTGGGTTTGTTAAAAAAAATCTCAGTAGTAGCACGGAGTCTGGAAATGTGCCCGGTATATGACACCCCCTATTATATGGGACTCATAACATAAATAGTGAAAAGTGGGTGTTACTTCTGTGTACACCTCTGCCTAACTCTTCAGGGATAAAAGGCGTGATGTTATGTTATGTTATGACCTTGACAATGTCTTTAGTCCAGCCAAAATGAAATAAAGTAATCAATTCACTAGGCAAGTTTCTTCAGTATTTGTTATTCAAGGTGAACCAATACAATCATCTTAGAGTCCAAGTTACATTTGCATATGACGTATAAGCATTTGATAAATATTTCATGTGATATTCAAATTTTTCGGCAACTTCCAATTTCACGAGAGTGAATGTTATATATCAAAATGTTTTATATCTTTGTTTGCTTGATTTTCCTTTTTTGTTACTTATTCTAGTAATAAATTAGTTTCTTCCTGGTCATTAATTTTCTTCTTTTTCTATTTTGTCGAAGATGCTAGAAACTTTTACTGCCCATGTTTGCAATGTCAAGTTTTAGGTGACATTATGCCTATGTTAATTGATATCTAAGTTTGACAAGATAAATGAAGCTTACATTTGTTAAAAAAATACGTTTCCTACCCTAGGATTTTCTCCAGTGTCGTAGGTGCGTTTACATACACATGACACTTAGACCCAGAAAAATAATATGTCGATCACACAAAGAGTTGCTCCGTGCAGGAATCGAATCCGTGATACGTTGCGCGGCAACCGGTTGCCCAGCCACCGCCCTAACGGTGCCATCAAATTATTCAATTATTTCTAAACATTTTATAATTTCTTAATATATTATTAGCATAATAATAGCATTAATAAAGATCAAGCATCTCTGTCATTAATTTCAGTTAAGTCAAATCATGACGATCAAAAGTGATATTTCCACCTAATTCTTAAAAATTTCACCTCACCACTAAAATTTAAAACTACAAAACATTACCTACATATAAACTGTGAAACAATTTTTCACCGAAACAGTCTCCATTGTTCCAGTGAATAAATCTCATTAGGATGCCATCAATCTTCCATACAAAGTCATTCACAAGTGTTGGAGCTGTGTTGTGATTGCATTTTTCAACCATTTTTCTTTAAAGACTTGAATAGAAGTCCGTATGTTATCGGTAGAGCGTGTCTTAGTCAAATATGATGCATTGCACGATGAATGGGCAGTGAAAAGTGGGTGAGGAGAATGGATATTATGTTAAGAATGTTAGTTGTTTCATATGTTTTTTTTAAAAATCACCACTTCTTTGAATATTTTACACGTAACATAACATAACATAACATCACGCCTTTTATCCCCGAAGGAGTAGGCAGAGGTGCACATTATGCCACTGTACAATGTAACACCCACTTTTCATTATTTATGTTATGAGTCCCATGTAATAGGGGGTGAACCTATTGCCACATATTGGGTACAATTCCAGACTCCGTGCTACTACTGAGATTCGTTTAAAACCCAGTAATACTTTGCCCGGCCCGGGAATCGAACCCGAGACCCCTTGCCCGGCAGTCGCACTTGCGACCACTCGGCCAACGAGGCGGTCCAAGATGTTCTGAAATGTAATTAATTATAAATCGCCATAATCAGGATCACGCCGTACAAATTTTAATGCAAATTAGGTACAGATGAATATAACATGGTATCATGCAAACATGTCGAGGAAGAACATAGTCCATACAAATTCGAAAACTGTCAATCTTACAAAAATAACATTACATTCATTTCATTTTATTTAAATAAAAGTTTTAAAGTTTCTAATGTAAGGTAAATGTAATTTATCTTTAAATAATATTAGAATTTAAGATAAGAAACTTTTCAATTTTAAATTAAAACCATTCTAGTTTACATCAATCTATTTTTTTAATCCTTTAAATTTAATTCAACAACAATATTATTATTTTAATTTTATGTTATAATACAAGATACATTTTGTTTAGTATACCAGAGTACGTACAAAATATCATTTTTTCAATCTGAAGATTAAGCTTGATATCGCGTAGTTGATAGCAACACCGAACAATCAAGACAGTTTATTTAAACCATATCATCTCTAAACCAGAGTCAATATTCCACATGGTATACCGACATTTTAATTGTCGAAGAAGGAAAAAGTATCAAGAAATCCTGTTTAGATATTATTATAATATGTCACAAATACCATACAGAATGAAAGAAAATATGAAAGCCTACCAAAGAATTCTCATAGCTACGTTTTTCTTATAAGACTTTGAATTACATACTTATTACGTGAAAATGTATACTTTCAGGGAATTTTCTTTATTTGCTTGTGAAATACGTACAAAGTTATCATTTGAGGCGAAGTAGGTATTTACTTTATTTGAACATTTGTTTAATGTTTCTCTGGAATACACGTGTGAATAGAATTTTATTTTTATTACGATTGTTATAATATGAGAGTTTCGTTTTATACTTCAATAACATAGTATAACATCACGCCTTTTTATCCACGGAGGGATAGACAGAGGTGCACATTAGGGCACCTAATGCTACTGTACAATGTAAAACCCACTTTTCACTATTTATGTTATGAGTCCCATGTAACAGGGGGCATGCTAGGCACGATTCCAGTCTCCGTGCTATTACCTACTGAGAAATTTTAAAAAAGCCCTTCAATACTTTGCCCGACCCGGGAATCAAACCCGAGACCCCTTGCCTGCTGCAATTGCTACCACTCGGCCAACGAGGCAGTCAGTTTTATTTCTATCTAGTACAGAATTTTGAGTCTAACATGTTAGGTGCATTAGGTAAAGTATAGCGCTGATTGAGGAATTTTTTTTAATGTGTATGTATTACTGCACTTTTACAATAGGTTATTTATTTAACTTTGAATAACAGACTCGAAATGCAAATGTGATGTACTCTCCTGTACTTGCAAACTCCTCCAATAAATGATATGGTCATTACGGAACATATTTAGAGGTTAAAAGAAACTTGATTTTAGAAAAGACGTAGATGTGCTCCAGCTTAGGCTGCATCATCGCTTACTACCAGACGAGACAGTGACCAAACGTCGACTCATCACATAAAAAAAACATACGTAGCATAAGATTAATTTGATGATACATCCAGTTTGCAGTTAATTGTTTTTTAAAACGATAATACGATTCATATTAGTCTTTTTATCCAAGTCCTTGTGTCCTACAAAATGAGTTTTAGATTAACCCGGATCGTCGAGAAAAACAGTCACTTAACATTTTCAACTATGCGAAATTCATTTATCACTGGTGGAGTAGAAAAACTTTATGAAGCAACCCAAATGTTCACAATAAGCTATGACCCCTACGCCCTAAAACGGCGGAGCGACGGTAAACATGTCATGTTTAGAATTATTTATAATATGGTCGAGTGCCAAGCTCCAGCCACAATGGCGGGTGCTCAAAACTGTACCACGTAATAGATTATAAGGCAAAATTTGTGCCTTGAACTATAGCTATATATATTACTTCAGCAATTTTGCTGACGTTTCTGGAGGACTTAAGTACAATTATTTAAATTAAAGGTTTAGACAGGATTAAGACATTATCAAGAATCTAATTACAATATATTTCATAAAACTCGGACCTCTATGATGGAACTGGCGTGAACTGTCATCAAAAGTTCCTAAAAAATAAAAGAATAAAAAAAACATGACCTCATAGTGAAACAAGTTAAACAAGTGAATTTATTTCTGCAAATTAGCTACAAGGCAGCACTTTTACACGTCAATTTTATCAAGCAAACGATGAGGCTGACATTTTTCCTACCTGACTACTCTGAGAAGAAATGCCGAAACAAACTCAGAGGTCTAAATATCTAATTCTAATCAAAGTCAATAATCTACCAAACCAAGAAAAAAACGCATAAACTAAAACTATTTCAAGCAAAAATATTTTCCGAACGTAAATAAAAACAGAGGTACTATACATATAAAGCAAAATAGAAAAAAAGTTTCCCCAGAGAAAAAAGCCAACCATAGCTTCCATAGCCGTAAGGAAATAAAAAAGAATAACGAACAAAAAAAATATCTTAATAAATCTCAGTGAAAAAATTCCGCTACAATTAGCAAGGAATGAAAATTGTCTCATCACAACCGCGTGGTTCGGACTAATTGCAGACGTCTCTAATGAAACTGCATGGTTTGTTTCCGCCCAACTTCCCCTTCTATTGTCTCGGATCTCTCTTTTACACTCATGTGTATTTATATTTTCTGTCTCTTGCATGCTGTCGGTTTTAAACGCTTGCATTGAATTTCAATATGATTAAAATTGTATCAGTTGATTTCTTTATTTTATTCTGTGGTTCTAATTTTAAATGTTTTTATTTTAGTTCTAATAATTTGAATAATCGATGTCATGACTATGCAAATTTTACTTTCGGTTATATATATTGATAAAAAATGAATAAGTTAAGATAATATTTTTAAGTGTGAGAGATCTATGCTTCGGCTCGAATAGGCCGGCTCAATCGGAGTTACACCACGGAGTTATAACAGATAACCAACATGAAACAATGCTTGCGTTTTGTGTTTCATCGTGTGAGTGAGGTAACTGGAGTCCCAATTACCTCCTCCCCCCTCCCCAGTCTGCCCAATCCCGAATCCTCTACAATCCTCAAATGCCCAATTTCCAAAAGGCCGGTAACGCACTTGTAACGCTTTGGTGTTTCAGGAGTCCATGGGCAGCACTGATTGCTTATCATCAGGTGATCCGTCAGCTCGATTACCGGCTTATGCCATAAAAAATGTTATATACTTGTAAAAGTAAACCACATCTCACTAGCAAAATCAGAAAAGAAAGGAAACAATATTTACAGTACATGGAAAATTGTAGCAGAGGCGAGATGGGAAAGAAAATAATCTTACGTACTTTATAAACTAACCTACCATGCCACAGCTGAGGATAATCCCCATAAGTGTGTGTTTATATGAGAACGGTCACACTTTTCCGTTATGAAGCGAGGGAGCAATAATCCATAAGTAGTAACATAACCTTGGCCTATCTGTACCAAACGTCGGTGTATCCTATTTTCCCCAACTCACCCTATGACGTCAGGAAAATAAATAAGAAATTATTATTAGTTTTTCACTTATTAATTTTGGACTTTGTTTTTGTTTACATAGAGTTTAATATAGCACTTTCGATGATTGTACATATTTTTTGATAAAACTAAAAATATACAGCAAAATATGTATACTGATTACATTATTCAAAATGAATAATAATTATATTCTAAAAGTTTTTCTCTAATGATAAAGGTGTCACAAGAAAAATAATTTTATTCATTAGTAAACAAGTTGCATATTAGTATGGCATTTGATTAAAACATTCAGCGTTGAGTAGGAACAGAAAAAGTTTTGAAATATATAAAGAGACGTTATCTGTACCTTTCCTCATTAGGAATAAACTACAAAAGAAAATGTTGAGGAAATGCACGTATCGTATAAATTATGTACATTTGTTCGTATATTTATAAAGGAAAAAATATGTACGTACGTAATTATGAACAAGGAAGAAAAAACATTTTACTTTAAAAGTTAGATGAGTTGTTATTTGCATTCTTTCTCTTCCTTCTTCCGTTTGCAACTAAATTGGAAGCATTGATTAATGATTTCTTCGCTTTTCGCTTTCCATCAAGTTTGTTAATAATAAGACTCATGCAATAAATGTGAGTCTATTGACTGGACGGAATACGTATATAATTCCAGAATAAGAATATTTTGGAAATACAAAATTTGGAAGACTGAAAAGGCCATTATGATACTTTATCCGACTGGAGAACAACCATCTGGCTGTAGGTTGTAGTGTCACTTCAGCGACTACCTCACTTCAATAAACAGAGAGATTATAAAAAATACTGTTTTTTAAACGAGTAACGAATATTCTTTTGCTTTCGAATCTACATTTTGGAATGAGCACCTAGCTTCACTGACTGACAGGCTGATTTATTTTGTATTTGTTGACATTTTAAAAGTACCAAATTATGGTTTAATTGAAATAAATGCATAGACTTTGACTTTGACACTAGAAAGCCTAACAATATAGTCAAAAAAGCTTGTAATAATGCATCATTCCTTTGTTTACTTAAAAAAACAATAAGACGATAAAACAAGCAAAATATCCCGTAACCAAGGAAGTATCAAACATTTAAATTGTTGTAAAAACTGGGGAGCAATTAATTACTATATTTTTTTCTCTGTGCAGTAATTCCCGGGTTTTTATACAACATACTGGAAGACTTTATTGTGCTATCAACAATGATTTACTGCCTTACAAAGCTAGGATGAAAATATCGGTAAAATATACCATTTTATGAGTCCCGGGCTTTTTTAATACATGTAAAATTAACAAGAATGAAACAATACCTGTTCATTATATTAATTTGAGATTCAACGTATGGTTTATGTGTTGTTTTTGTTTGTTTTCTTTGTAAAGATGTTTATTTTAAGAGATCTTTAAGATCTCTCTTATGTTAGTTCTTAGTCAATCTAACGCTAATATTATACAGCGTCCTTCCATTTATATTTGGAAGATGTGTTCTATATTATATTTAAATATTTAAAAGGAAGTAAACGTCCATAATTGAGTCATACAAAGAATATTAGGTACGTATCTACGCTGATAACATAAAAACGTGGGTAATACTTTCAATATCTATTACCACCACGTGAAGTTGGACTACTTAATTATAATTGTTTTGTGTTAAGGGTATCAAAATTAAAAATCTAATTAGTCCGTCAGTTAGATAATGAAAAAAAATATAGACACGTTTTTTTATTTTCTCGTATTAACTTAGATAAAATGGCGCAAAGTTTAGAAGTGAGAGGTCGTTACGTCATAACGTGCTACAAAATGTAACACGCTGTGATGTCACATGATATTTCAAATTAATATATCGTCGAAAGTATTTAATTTTGTGAGAAAAGAAAAAATACGTGTCTAAAGTTTTAAATTAATGTACCAGACTGATATTAAAATATGATTTAACTACCCTATTATTATGATTCCCAAACATGTTAGCTTGTTAGTTATAAAATAAAAAATAACAAGGTTGAACAGCACTTTTATAACAGAACCAATAGATATAACAATTCCCTATATTGCCAAAGAAACTGATCGTCAAATCAACGATTAAAGAAAAAGGATGGGCGGTGGTCATATATCATCCCTTGTCAGTTGTAAAAGTCAACTAAAAAGGATAGGATATATTTCACTCCATTTTTAGGGTTGCCAAGCTGTCAATGTGCTATATGATAATTTATTAGAAGTTGAGATAGATTCTTTTAGACAATAGTCATAGTTTGTTAGCATAATTGTTACGGGTTTACTCAAAAACTGTTGGGCACGTTTTGGTAAAATTTTACATGCAGATCGTAAACTTATTAACGGTTTAACAAGTAAATGATTTTATTCAATCATTGGCCTGCTAATTTGTGAACGTAAAAAAGTCTAATTTCCAACCCATGTGAAAGAAACGACCAGAATCAACCATGATTGTGTATGATAATAATGTACGTTATTAATCGACACAAGTATAGTAATGAAACCTGATCATTTTACTCGTAGATATGATAAAAACATAAGTCATCAAAAATCCAATCTTAAGTAAGTAAAATTTGTTACATAAAGTTAGATTGGCCCACTAGGACAATCTTATATCATCGCAGACAACAGGGACATATTGCAATGATTATGTGTCTGAATTCCATTTTGAACTCAATTTCATTATGTATAAAAACCAAAGTAAATTAGTACTAATGTAACACTTAACTTGAAAGCGTTATATAATATCAACATCCAAAATTACTCGTTTCAAATTACCTAGAATCTAGGTCTAGAATTTACGAATTATCTTCACAAAAAAGCTATAACGCCCAGCAATCTATTTAGGACATTTTTGACGAGCAACTTCTATATAATCAAGTCCTGTAGGTTTTATTTTTTATCATAAATCTTTGAGAAATGTCGACCTATATCAAAATGGTGTCACATTATATTTCTTTCATATTTAGCTCTAATTTTTTTTATGGGATCAGACCATGAACGTTCAGACAGATCACCTGATCACGGTAAGCAACAGGCGTCGTCTATGGACACCCGGAACACCAGAGGTGTTACAAGTGCCTTACCGGTCTTTTGGGGATTAGAAATTTGAGGATTGTTGGGGTTACAGGGATGAGAGGAGGGTGATTCAGCCTCTTGTAACGTCACTCAAACAACGAAACACAACGCAAGCGTTGTTTCACGTCAAACGTAATCGAATTGATGGTAAATTAAAATATTACGCCACGATGGCATCATCTAATGTTTCGTTTGTTAAAGGGGTGCCATCATTTACTTTTTATGACATAAGCCGGTAAACGGACAGACGGATCACCTGATGGTAAGCAATCGGCGCCCATGGACACCTGGACCACCAGAGGCGTTACAAGTGCGTTACCGGCTTTTTGGGGATTAGGAAATAATTGTAAGCTACAGATATTTAAAATTTCACGTACAGCTACAATCGTATTAAAGGACTCATAACAAAACTGGTTATAAGTGAGTTACATTCTGAGCACCTTTGCTTAACTCTAAGAGTTTTAATAAACGTGAAATTGTACATGACATCTAGCAGAAATCTCAGCTGAACAGCATTGTTTAAATACATTGAAATAAATACATTAACCACGTTTATCATTTAGAAGTTTGCCATTAGTTAGTTAACCAAATTCTAAGCTCATAAATTCTACAGCTTACTTTAATAACAAACAAACTAGATCAAAACAAAACTAGTATAAAACTTTGTGAAAAACAAACTGGAGAAGAGAACTACTCTTTACTTATTCATATGAAAATGAATCACGAAATTCAGTATAAAGAAATCGTAAAAACAGGTCGCAACTAAAGTTTTTAGGGCAGAATCTCAGAGATGGTAATCAAGAAAAATATGAGTCACTTTTATGTGGACTATGTAACACCACAACGTTTTATACTTTGCAGTTAAACCAGATACAAAATGACACATAGTTGCGTTTAATGCTTTCAAGAAAAATATTAAATCAAAGTTCATTGCCCATCTTAACATAAACTGAATTATACAGAAAGAAAAAAAACATTTATTCGACAGTAGGCACGCACACAGATACAAAAATAATTAAAAAAGAAAAGAAGAAATAAATACAGATAGGTACTTATATAGATAATACAGAACGATAATGAAAAAGTATTGTAGTATAAAAAAGTATTCCAATCAGAAGACTTTTGATCGATGTCTAGGCTCCATAGCCACACTTGTGTTTTGACAATATGTTTATTAATATCATTTAAGTTCAATTATTGAATACTCAGCATAAGTTTCACTGAAAATATAACCGCTACAACATCACCGACGCTTTCCATAATTTATTATATTTCTTCTCATTAACAAGAATTTAAATAAATCAAATGACTAAACTTAATTTTCCTTTACACAGATTCTGAGAAAATTTAACACGCGGAGTAATCAGATAATTAAGAAGAAAACTGCTTGCTCTTCGAAAATAAGCTTCTAAGATACACTTCGGGGCAGAAGTTACTTCCCGAAGTTTTTAAGTAAAAGAAAAAATCAAACGTCAAGCGTCTTTTTAAGCAAAAAAATCGGGAGGCTCGGAGACGCTCGGGGAGGCACGTTTCTTAATCTTTGGTAATTAGCGAGAAAATTTTTCATCCAACTTTCCGGGCCGTTGAAAAGTATTAATCAAAATGCCGAACGATCTGAAACGTAGTAAAACAACATAAGCGAGAAATCTTTAATGAGAAGCAACTGAGGGAAAATTATCGGGACCTCGCCACGCGACCCGAATATCTAAACCTTAATTATACCTTTTTTATACAAATTCATTAAATCACCTTCAACATTGACACGTGTTTCCAGACAGTAAGGTTGTTTTTTGTCATCTTTTTTCTTTTACCATTTGCCTAAATCGACGTTTAACTAACAATGAACGTTTTTATACGAATGTAATGTACCGTAAACGATTCTGAATTCTATTTTCTATTCAAAAAAGAATTGAAAGTCGTTTGTTATAAGATTTTATCGTATTTTTAGAATGGAAATGTAATTTTTATTTCCGTATAGTGATGTTACAAGGCTGTTGATCTAAAAAAATATATGAAACAAAAAAACTTTTAAACCCTTTAAAAGTCCGAAGGTGTAGTAAAAAATAAACGAAAAAGCACTACCACAAATAATGCATGTGTATTTTATTTTATGTACAAATATTTTCAGCTATGGTAAAAACTTACAGTTTCATTTTAATCTGTCAAACACCACGCGGTCACCGGTGACCGCAACCTATTGTTCTTTAATTGTTTCTATAAATACGGTACTCGACGAGTTAATAGCTTTCGTTTAAATTTAAAACATTTCCATTAAAAAAGACATACATTACATAAAAAATATACACGGAAACCTATACAAAAATGTATTTAAAGCAATCAAGAATTAACTCAAGATCAGTCTTGTTTCGAAGACAAAACCCGACATTAAATTTCCGAACAAGCTACAAATAGATACTCGTTTGATAAACGTATGTGTGCCTAAAGACGAAGATCAACGTGTTCCTCCAATTAATACTCTCAAAATAATTAAGCCACGTATTAATTAGACATCCTAGCCAAAATTACCTACTCGAGCGTCGTTACGGCACCGTTCCTATGTTGATGTCGGCTCCTGACATCAAAGACATGTTATAATGTTAACAGGGTGAGGTCAATGCCAGAGCAAATGTTTGTAGACCCTGTCTAAGGATGTATTGAGGTTGTTAATGAACGCAAGTGAGATGTTGCAACCTTCGACCCAGCTATGTGCTCCTGGTAGGCTGGTACCTCCTTGTCGATAATTAAATTTCATTTTGATTAAGAGGATGGTGTCGATGTTTTGAGATTATTATTATTTTATTATTTGTAGAACTACATTGTACCTAATAGGCTGGTTGATATAACATAGTTTTTTTATTTTTTTCGAAGACATAATGATCATAGTTTAATAATTATTTGATAATGAACGCAAGTGATGCAAGTGAGATATTGTAAACTTTGGAATAATTATATTTTGTGTGAAATAATACACAATAAGTTGGTTGATATAAAATATGTTTTTATTTTTAGCAGAAAGACGACTCTATGATTTGACACTTGATTTTATCACGAATGGTTTCTGAGATCGAGTACATTAAATTATTTTTATTACGTGCCTTCTAATTATAATTAAAAACGTCCCCGGCACTTCGATGAAAAAATAATTGAATTCTAAAATATAAATAAAAGTCATCTCTAACGTACAGAAGCCTGCCGTGCCTGCACATTAAACAATTCCAAACATTCAAAACTCTTCAATGAAATTTTAACCTTATTATTTAGCCAGAAAGTTAAAAATCCATCAAAGAAGTATAGAGATTCTAGTCAAACACGCCACAGCATTTAAAATAACAATTTACGATCAACATCCACAAAGTAGAGACTAAAATAACCTCTATGCATAATTAACTAGCTATTTTTATAAAATGGCTGCTGTTAATTTAATAGAAACTTTACTTTTATAAAACTCACTAGATGGTTTAGGTCGGAACAACTTATGAACAAGTTCTACAGGGTGCAATTGGAATTGTGGTTCTACTAATGATACTTGGATTGCTTCATTGACTGAGTGGTTGCAAGTGTGACTGCCAGGCAAGAGGTCTTGGGTTCGATTCCCGGGTCGGGCAAAGTATTACTGGGTTTTTTTGCATAAACAATCTTAGTAATAGCACGGAGTCTGGAAATGTCCCCGATATATCGCAATGGGCTGACCCTCTATTATATGGGACTCATAACATAAATAGTGAAAAGTGAGTGTTACATGGTACAGTGGCATTAAGTATCGTAATGTGCACCTCAGCCTACCCCTTCGGGGATAAAAGGCGTGACGTTATGTTATGTGTACGAATGATACTTATTACATTACCCAACCGAAAAGAACGCATCTATGCAAAACACAAACAAAATCATAATCTTGCAAAGTATTAAAACTACTCGCGTCGCTTTCCCTTTTGCCGATTTTGATACTTGGAGGTGAAGTTACGACGTACTTTGTTTATAACGTGTTTACAGACTATGACTTAACTTTATTTTAAAGATTTTTATTACTCGTATTAATTTTTTGATTCGCATATTATTACCTAATAAGCAATAAGTACCTACCGTTACAAAAGTCTAATAAAAAAAAACAACTAAGAATTTTAATTACACCCTGTGTATATAAGCCACAGTTTTTAGTGGTAGCTCGTTAGAAATTTGTGATGCATCAAAAGTTCATGGTTATGGATAAAATGCTCTATTTTCATATTAATTGAGTTGTCTTTCGTGTGTTTGTTTTGGTATTTGTTCAGCTTGTAATAATAATGAAAAATTGTTGTGATAATTATGAGTTTTGATTCTTAAGATTGTTTATATTTTTAAAGCATTAACGAATGACTGGTTCGCTATAGTTAAGTTTTTTTGAAACAAATTAGATCAACAAAGTTCCTCGAATCGCTCTTGTAAATCGAAATTGTGTAGAATGTTTATTACATTCTGAGAGATGGACTTTGTCCTTCATACCTCTCTTCATTAAAATCATTAAAAATATTTCTTTCTTTATAAAAAACCATGTTATCACTACATTCACCCTACGAAGCATTAATTCCAACTTCCAAAAAACATTACAGGCATATTTAAGCGAACGCCTGCTAAAAACAGATAATGGTAAATCCGCGAACGTATAAAATAAAAATTAAAAATCTACTGTCAAGGTGTGACTGAGAATTTTTTGCAAAAAAAATTATGCAAAGAGAAAATCAGACATACGCAAACATGCCCTTAGTATTCATATAAAAGCTAACGAAAAATATATTTCGCCCCACATTCGCTGAACTTTTGTGTTCCCTGTCATATTTTTACGACGAAATAATTTTTACGGGACGCGTCGTAACATTCATGGCGGCGCGTTTTTATTTTTATAATTTATTTTTTATTCTGCATTTGAAAGTGCATGTCTGACACTGGCACGTTGCTTTAGAAATATAAAGCAACCTTTTTAGACTAAAAAAGTAAAGTGAGTGTGTTTACTGAGAAAAAAATAGTGGAAAGGAAAATACTGGCAACATTTAATATCGAATATATATTTTTTAATAAAGACGCATTCTGTAAATTTATATGTGTAATCTTTATGTGAAATTGTATAAGTACCACGTAGTCTATCCCGAATTACTGCCCTTCGCAAGTCACTAGAGGCAATGTGACGTTTTCATATAAACCAGTTGTTGGAATTCGGTTTTTTCGGTTTTCAGAGAACCGGTAACGTCAGTCATAGATACTCGTATGACAAGCGAGGACAGTTATATGCGCTCACCGAAACACATTTCGTAAATTTGTATAAAAATATGTCCACTAAATTATATTTAAAAAAACAAAATTTCCACCAATAACAACAAACAAGCATTTAAAAGATACGTCAAAACATTTCAATATTAGTGGCAGTATTAAATTATGTCTGTTAATTAATTCAGACAGTTCGGTGGCAGCTGTCAAGGAAATGCAATTATTTTATTCGTTCATTTTATATCTTCAATCTAGTTATTTTGTCTTTACGACACGTCATTAATATTGTAAATACTATCCTTTTAGTTTCGATATTTTTGATAAGAAACTAACAGGTACATAGATAATTATGTCGCTCGTGTAAATTGGATGTGATTTTAATAATAATAATAATTTACATATTCTGAGAATGGCAGCTAAGCTAGAAAAAAATCTGCTTTATAAAAAAAACATCAAACAAATATTTTAGATTAAAATTTTTTGCACCATAAATAATGATAAAAACTAATAGATTTTAAATCCTACTTCACACACTAAATCATTTACATATACGAATAACCCTTGAACGGCACTATCACAAAAAAAATCATATAATAAATTAGGAGGCAGTTCACAATTCTTCTGCACCCAACCATAAACTGACGGATTGAGATGTAAAAGAAAATTCATCACGGCAACTTTGTCCATTTTTGGCACGTACAGAAACGACGAACGATCTTCCAGGCCGTCTGTCAATGTCAACCTAGTTGGTATATTTTTAAATAAACTGTGCCACGATAGCAGTTGATTGTCATACTGTTATTTTTACTCTGTGGCGTATTTTTACTCCGTTTCGTAAATTGAGTGCACTGTCACTCGGTAATTTTTTTGTAACGCATGTCACTTTTTTGTTTATTTTTTATGTACTTTGAAAGTGAGAATTTACAAGTTTATGCTGTTATATGTTTTAGTGGATTGTTTGTTTTATATGAATATCACTTAGTGTCACCACTTTTTGTCATTATTTGTGATATGATAAAAAACGTGACAACCAACGGTCTGTTTTTGCTGTCATAAAAATATGTGTATGCATGACGGTTGTCCATTATTCTGTCGACATTACGTGTAAACATGATTTGTATTTTCTGGAAGTAAGAAAATTTTCCTACACGATAAAAATATCTACAAAACAAGACAAACAAATAGGTTTATTGTGTTTCTTAGATTGTGAGGTAACAGGAAAACGTAAACAAGAGTAACAGACTAAGTACCATTTAATACAAGATAAAGTGGAAATCGAAAACTAGTAAAAATACGTATAGTTAGTAGCTTATTGTTCGTACACAACAGACGATTCCCGATCAAACATGTTGTGGATAAAGGAATCCTTTTTATTTATAAAACGCTTGTTCCTTACTGAGAATGTATTTTTGTCTTGTCGGTGTTTACAAATTGTGTCGACTTGGTAAATTACGCCAATGTGTAAAAAGTGACTGAGGGATTTTAAACTTAGAATGTATCGTTTAATTCTGTGAATCAAACTTTAATATCTTCTTTTTTTTCATCTTAGTTTCCCTTATTATCATCTCATGTCATAGTTTTTATTCAACATTTATTGAAATCATAGATTTAATTCTACTGAAATGGAGCTATTACATTACTCTATCTAATTCTCTTCAAATTCAAATTCAATACGTTCATTGCGAATATAGGTCAAGAGTGTAGATTTACAGTAGATAATATTATAAAATAATTTGATCAGCTACATTCTGCAGTTTAGCATGCAATATTGTGAAAATTACATTTACTATTATTATTTATTACATTAGGTTTATAAATTAGCCATAACATAATATAGGTAGATGTAAAAGGTAGTTCAATCATTTACAAGAAGATAAAATCAAGTCATTATATACAACCAAAAAAAACCTCTAGGATAAAATAGCTCTATATACCCCAAAGAGAGTCAACACATATAACCTATATTCCATAAACCACCGTAAAAATCAACTTAAGGAGATATTACTCGACATTTTCCCCACCGCTCACGCGAGCTGACGAGAAACTGATACACCCGATGTTTTCTTTCATCATTTCAATATGGAAATAAATCTCTCATGTCTAATATACATAATCGTTTGTTCTCATTTCCGTCCATCTAATACGGTTCAGACTAATAGACGATACGGCCCTGATTGTGATATATGGATTATGCTAACCGTCTCTCAAGATTCGTATTTCAGGACGTCTACAGTCGTTAGGGATTTTAAACAAAGCTATTTGTTAAGCGATTAGTATTCTACTATTTTATTTTTGTTTTCACTGATTCAAAGTTTTTGTGACATCTTTTTTTTTCGTTGTTTTTTTTAGTGGAGTAGTGTGTAGGTAAATTGTCTAGGTATGTATTTATTTATAGAATAGAATAGAATTTTTATTGCTATGAATGTATGTACAAATTATTAGGTTTTACAAAATTTTAAGGTTCCTTGTACATTCTACCTTAATTGGCATGCAAATATACATTTTATAGGTACACATATCTGTGTCTGACCATAATATCAACCATTTGAGCTCATTCTAAGAATGACGATGAACAAATATGTAGATAACCAAGCTATCAGACATTGACCTCAAATTCAATAAGTCATCGAATGATTTATCAAGATTCTTTGCAGTATAACAAAGCTCTGACTGTTTGGGATGTGTTTTATTCGTCATGTTCTTTTTATAGTAGAAAAAAGGAAATATCTTCAAAATAGCTACAAACCTCACCGATAAACAGACTAATCTGCCCAAAGATTTACACCTCCAACAGATATTCGCTTAAGAGGTACTCCGTAATCACAACACGTGTATAAGTATCACATACTAACTCGTATGTACAAGTAGGTGTAAGTACATATACCTTATTACTAAGCTATCAAACACAAAGGCTTTAACGCAGAACCCAACCAAGATTAATTAGCACTGAAATACCTCTACGTTAGCAGTTTGTATAAACCTGTACCCAGTATGTAAATCGCTCTCGAATAAGGACGAGAATCGCAATAACCGTATACTTTTGTTGACTCCGAACCTATGCAGAATCATAAGCCATTCAAACCCTACCATTCATCCCAAACCGAAATCCCTAAGAATATTTATTTACCCACAATACTCCATCCGTCTATCGAAAAACTATAAAAAAGATATATTATTTTCTTATAGCAATATCTTCTACAATACCTAACCATTTCATTTTCAATGCGATATTATTTCCCAACGGACAGAATGATGCTTGTATGCTTTGAAGCCTTTTATTAACTACACATAAAAGTACCTTTTATATATCACGTCAACCGCAACATCCCATCAGCGCTTGTCCATTATTTTTATTCGAAAGCTCCCACGGGTGCGGACAAAACCATTTTTCGATAAATTGAATTCCCTTGTCTCTTGTAAATTCATTCATCGTGTGGTCACCCTATTTGTTGGCTTGGTCGATGGAGGCATGCTGTGTAACTAAGGATATTTCGTGTACCAGTTTGTGATCGCTGTTTTGTTTAACTTTGTATGAAATTGGTTTTTGTTTTTTTTATGCTTTGTCTTTTTCCGCTCACAGTGCTACTAATGGCTGTTTTGTTCTAAATTGAAAACGAAGCGAGTCGTTAGGGTTATCAACTTTTTTCAAATTCATTAAATTCATATTCCTTTGTCTTTGAGTTTTACAGGGTCAACTTCAATTGTAATTCACAAAGGTGCTTTAGAAGCAATAAATTTCTAGTAATATTGTCAAAGTACCGCCTACAAAGTACACATACCAGTTCACGCATCAATAACTGCAATGGACTGTCAGACAAATCGAATGTGATACATCTGACACAATTCGACTTACCCCAGTGTCCAAGACACTTGGGTAAATAGGAATTTCAGCGCAAATTCTACGAATCTACTGTGGACAAAGGTCAAAATAGTGTGAATTAATTTCGAACGTGATCATAGAGTCTTGAAGACTCTTAAGTCACTATCGTTGCAGGTGCCAATATTCTTGAATTTGTAAGTACTTACCTGATACGACATGAAATATAAAATTATCATATACGGCCATTGAGACGGTCGCCTTAAATATTTTAATTTAGTTTGCGGATAGTTAGCTTGCGATTTCGCGCTTTCTGGGACATAGAAGAAAAATTGGCTATAATGTTACCAGCCTTTTAACTACTTATCTCCCAACCATGGTAAAAGAGACGCAGGTGATAAAATTAGTAGCGTAAATCGCTCCCCAGCTCCCTTACTCCTGAGCTACCGGGACTCTGGTTCAGAGCAGGAGAAACGAGGTGATTTTTACTCAGTAGGACTCTGACAGTCTCTTGGGCCATACGCAGGGCGCGAGAAATCATTGGATGTTTATCTTCCTTCATAAAAAGCCTCTTGACTGAAAAATTATACGCGCGAAGACTAAAAAGTACTTTTTGCATTTATGAATATTAGGAAAGATAGAAAGAAGCAGATTAGGATGAAATGCATTTATAATTCCGCCCGCAGAGATATGAGCGCCGCGCCGCGCTCGTAGTACTTGCTCAAATGATGATCTTAAAATTTTACAGCAGCTTCAGAACCACTAATGTATCTTTAATATTTATTTGCTTATAAATAAAGTATTAACTTGCTGGTTCGTTTCTTCTTATACAGTCTATTGTTTAGTTATGAGCTCTGAAATTATTTCAGAAACGCAATAACACTAAGAGTCAGTAGGGTTTGGGGTATGGGGTTTCTATCTGAGAGTCATTGGGGAGGTCTTTATGTAGCAGTGGATATCCTATGGCTCATAAGACGATGGAGATATACGTGTTTCCTAAAATGTTTACCTATATTAAGTTACGTAGATAAGTTGTTAAATAGATAAATCAATTTCTTGGTAGTGTGAATTGTGTTATAATAGAAATAGTAGCTTAAGAAAAAAAAACAAACAAACCAAAAGAAACTTGAAAGAAGAAAATTCGAAGAATTGTTTTTCGTTTTGTAACAGTTTAAGTTATTTCGCAAAGAACAAGATTCCAAAGATAACTTTGTCTGTATTTGAAGATCAAACAACACACATTCAAAAAGAAATGTACCATGTATGTAGAAGTGGCACATAACATACCTACAGTGATTTCAACTTAAACAAAATCTCCAGAGCAATAGCGGTCTCTATTTGACTTTGTTTTCAATACAAATAGCCTTTTCACGTACTTAGAGAATCTTCCAAGTTCTTTAACATATTGAAATTGGATAACTTGTCTATAAGTGGGCGAAAACCCTTTTTTACAAAGAAATCGAATAAAGTACGAAATAAATTCTTGTTAAAATGTGAAGATCGTCAAAGAGAACATTCAGTTTGAGTTACAAGTAGACCACTTATTTAGTTTCGGTAACCCTTGTGCGCCATTTTGGTTAAGTACGAATATTATATTATGAGTAAAGTACCATTTTATCTTGCATTTTGTATGGAGATATTAAATTCTGAGATTTATCATTTCAGGGTTGAGACTCGGTTGAAATAAGTCTATTTGCAATTCTGTATTTTAATTTCTTTAAGTTACTTGTACTTACGAGCCTCTAGGGTCTACTGAATAATATCTGTTTGACAAGAGTCGCTGTATAAACTGTTTTATTATACTTAAGTTTTACTTGACTTGGCTCTACTTTGAAATTAGTGAATGTGAACGTAAATTTTCTTAACATTTTATTGCTTGTGTTATTTCCGGGTTTTCTATGATTATTTTGCTATAGTGTTTCAATATTCCTTACCATCTGCTTACACATATTTTGTGAAATACTTTTACAACCACAAAATATACTATCTACATCTTAAAAACTTTTAAGTGTGGGAGAGCCATGCGTCGGCGCGAATGGGCCGGCTCGACCGGAGTGATACCACGGCTTCACAGAAAACCGACGTGAAGAAACGCTTGCGTTGTGTATCATCGTGTGAGTGAGGTTACCGGAGGCCCAATTACCCTCCTCTTCCCCAATCTCCCCAATTCCTGAATCCCCAACGATCCTCAAACTCCTTATCCCCAAAAGGCAGGTAACGTACTTCTAACGCCTCTGGTGTTCCAGGTGTCCATGGGCGACGCCGATTGCTTACCATCATGTGATCCGTCTGCTCGTTTACCGGCTTATTCCATAAAAAAATCCTTTTGGTTTATTCCATCATTCGTTTTACTCCCACAAAAACTTTACAATCACAGTTTCCTTGAAATAAAATTTTCATAATACCTTGACGATATCGTATCAAAAATTCCAGATTTATTACGCGACAGAACACCAAAAAACGATTCACTGAACTTTGTTCCCACTTTGAAAGGACGAAATTTTATATCAACAGTAATATTAAATCAAACATCGGAGGCCGGACAAGCTCAAAGGGCGAATGCCGGAAATAATAAAGTCATAGCATCCCTTTGAGGATAAAAAGTATCCTATTTACGACATTATAACACATATAATGGTATTCACGTCAAGATAACATGAAAAAATCTTGTTAGCAAATACTCAACCGTATCTGATTTCGGTGTTCCAAAAAAAACTTCATTGTTCGATTTTGAACCGTATGTCACGTGTGGTAAGAGTTGTCGAGAGATTATTGGCATTGTCTTACGAATGTGCGAAAATTTCTGGAGGTAGGTAATGAATGGATGTAAACAAGTTTGTTTGTGAATGAGGCTTTACGTGTATCAACGATTTGTGAACAAATCATGCGTGTTTATTTTACTCTATTCTTTTCGTATCATTTGTTACATTACCTACTAGGCTTATAGCTATACGTTTTATAGCTAACAATTTTAAAGACAAGACCAAGAACATGCCTCTTACCTCTTATATTTTTGTTACTAGCCGTTTCCCGCGACTTCATCCGCATAGAATATGAATTTTAGGACATAAGTTCTTTTTGTTTCAATTTTCTAAAATAAAAGTAGGTAGCCTCTGTTACTTCTTAGTACTTATGTTTACTACTAATTAGCCAACCAAGGTAATCTAGAGGTATATAAAAATGAAACCCGTTTCTCGTTGTCACGCCATAACTTGAGAACGGTTAGACCGATTTGGCTGATTTTTTTTATTGCGTTTGTTATTGTTAAAAAAATCCTGAAAATCTTATGGGAATAGGAGAAAACGGGATTGCGTGTACGAAGTCGCGGGCAGAAGTTGCCAATAAATGCCCCGTCAAAATCGGTCCAGCCTTTCCAGAAATTTGCCAATACGTACACACAGACAGACATATAGAAAAAATCGTAAAATATATTATTTTGGTATGTGTGTCGTATGCATATTCCTAAGCATGTAGTAAAAAGCGGTGATTTTAATATTACAAACAGACACACCAATTTTATTTATCTCTATAGATAACTAAAACTATACATATAGACCTCAAAAACCTCACGTTTAACTTGACCCAAATTTCCAGTCTGCCTCAAAATCTAACTAAAACTATGCTAGTTTAAAATGTTGGCACAGAAATCGCTCCCACCTTTCATAGATTGATCTACGATGACTCATGGAGCCGTTCCCATATATCTTAATACGAAAGACCTTGATTCACGGATATTGAAACTAGCGCCGTAAATCCAGATATGGCTGCGAATTGAGATTTACATTACATAACCTAATATTTATACTGGATTTTAGTGTTCAGCCATTAACTTCGTTGGAGAGAAGTGATTGAGGGTTCACCAACAAAAATAAAGATAAGAAGATGATAATAACAATTGTATGTTGTCAAGTTATTTGTTTGTTTGATGAGACTCATAGATTAACCTATTTTAATGTCGATTCTGCAATTAGCATATAATAAATTACTAATTTGAACTACGTTTTTTTACTGCCTCGTTAGCCGAGTTGTCGCAAGTGCAACTCCTGGGCAAGTGATCTCAGGTTCGAATTATGAGTCGGGCAAAGTATTACTAGGTTATTAAAAAATTCTCAGTAATAGCACGGAGTCTGGAATTGTGCCCGGTATATGGCAACAACAGGTTCACCCCATATTACATGGGACTTATTGCACAGTGGCATTAAGTGCTGTTATGTGCACCTCTGCCACCCCTCCGGTGATAAAAGGCGTGATGTTATATAACCTGAACCAAAGATATCGTCAATGTTTATCAGTATGTATACGTATGTTTGGCGTTAGACAAATCAAAATCTAGACATTGCGTTCATAAACGAATAAAAATAATACTATACCCAATTTTAAACCAAAAACCGGTTCTTACGCTACTGAACTGAGAGCGTAACCATCTCAATAAACGCCCCAATTAATTTTGCATAATTACGCCCTACAGAGTTCCTAGAAGTGAATATGTAAATAAGTTTCTTAGTAAATTAATTCTAGACAGTATTGGAAACAGGCCAGGAACGTGCCACCAATGATAGGTTGAACCGTCTAATTTATTACTACCAAACTAGGGTTTATCTCATCACTAATTTACGCTTTTCTTGGTTCTATTTCAGGCTAATTAGCAATAGCACAAGATAGTATCCACATCAAAATCATTTAGGACTTGAAGAGATGGCCTGTGACATAGTGAGTTATCAAAAAAAAAAAAGAAAACTGATCATGATCCTCTTTTGACAGAAACTCTATAGAAGTTATGTAGAATATTGATCTCAAATATGTTTTGATCAAGAAGGATTATAAACCTAATAAGTAAATAATATTTCTGGGAGCAAATTGTTTATAGAATAATTCAGACCACCAAACAATAGTAAAGAAAGAAAAAAACTTAATTTCACATTAACTCGTCGAGTACCGGTTTTATAGACACAATTAAAGAACAATAGGTCGCGGTCACCGGTGACCGCTTGGTGTTTGACAGTTTAAAAACAAATGACATGTATAAAAAAGTCATTGTATTAGTAGGTACTGATGGATACATGCTTATGTCCCAAGTCTGCCGTGAAATAGAAACAGTTTAGCACAGTTAGTATTTAGTCAACACAAAGATAATATTCGAGACATATTATTAGTAAAGTAATAGATAGTTGAAATTATAATACCTACTACCAAATTGAACATTGTAATAAAATCATTACAAATGACTGCCTCGTTGGCCGAGTGGTCGCAATTGCGACTGCCGGGCAAGGGGTCTCGGGTTTGATTCCCGAGTCGGGCAAAGTACTACTGAGTTTTAAAAAAAATCACAGTAGTAGCACGGAGCCTGGAACTGAGCCCGGTATATGGCAATAGGCTCACCCCCTATTACATGGGACTCAGAACATAAATAATGAAGAGTGGGTGTTACATTACGCAGTGGTATAATGTGCACCTCTGCCTACCCCTTCGAGGATAAAAGGTGTGATGTTATGTGTCATTACAAATAGTGCTGTAATGCAATAAGTCATACAGCATCGATTCATTCGGAAGTCAACCAAATATTTCACCAACCACACGAGTATGTGAAGTCAATATCATTGAAATTCACATTCTATCACATAAAATATATTTCAAGCTCCATAACACACATTACCTAGAAGAGGTCGCCTTGTCTGAAATTGTTATAAATGATTTCATTCTCTCTACATTCAGAATTATTACCTTTTATTGTGGTTAATAAAAATGTATTACTACTCTTGCTATTGAATTTTGAAGCTTTGGGTTAAATTGACTGGTCTTAATTTAAGATTTAAGTTGGATATTTATAATACACCAATTTGAATTATTTAGGCATATTAGTTAGAAAGATTTTTCATCGTAAAATAACATAACATCACGCCTTTTATCCCCGGAGGGGTTTTTTTTAAGGGGGGAAAATCATCGAATGACTGCTCCCGCCTGAGTGAGGCGGAAGGGCGTGTCAGACTCTTACTGACTAAAACCACCCCGTTCCTTCTCCTGCACGTCGAGCCGGAGCCCCGGTTACCCGTTAGGTTCTCCGCGACAGCCCCGGAGGGGTAGGCAGAGGTGCACATTATGCAACTATACAATGTAACACCTACTTTTCACTATTTATGTTATGAGTCCCATGTAAAAGGGGGTGAGCCTATTGCCATATATCGGCCACAATTCCAGACTCCGTGCTACTACTGAGAATTTTTTAATACCCAGTAATATTTTGCCCGACCCGGGACCCGAGACCCCTTGCCCGGCAGTCGCACTTGCGACCACTCGGCCAACAAGGCAGTCATCGTAAAAAATGTTGAATCTAAATCAATTTGATAATGAACATAGCAGGAGATACAAGTTAAATATTATGTTTTCGGCTTACTGACGTAACTGTTTGACGCGAATACTATTACTCACGAAAGTATTAATACAAATAAAGATACAAGTCATTTAAATAATGAGTTCTTTAAGTTTTTCTTTAATGTAGGTACTCATTCAATAACGCCTTTTCATTTTCATCTTTGTATAAATATTTGTATAAAAGCTCCTCAGCTAATTAAGTGACACCTTAGTTATGCTTTCGAAACAAAATCTTTTCTGCCTCTATATTTCACAACATAATCTTTTATATCATTATGCGTAATAAGTTTATTTATCCTCCATTACTTTCCGCGAGCCTTGTAAAAGGATGCAAAGAAACCATAATCAGAAATCATATCGGTTTAGTATTTTGCCTGCCTTCATACGCTCAAGTCCCTCGTTGGCATTTTGTGAAAAATATAGATATTACTCTACTTTCCTTCATCGTTCACAAAACAGTGTTTAGCACTCAAAGGATGACAAGATAATATTATTAAGTCTCTACTTAATACCCAACTCCAGCATCCCTTGTTCCGGTAATTCTCTTCTAATATAATAGATGGCGTTAGCTATCGTCTCTGTTAGTGATTTTATTACCCACATTTGAGATTCTCACGAAACGATGGTTCTAGTGGTAGCAATGTAAACTTGTAAGTATGTCTGGAAAGATTTGTTGAATGCTTTCAGTATTCACTAGAGAACAAAGGAAATTTGTAGAAACTGAAAGGACGGGTAACAAGATAAATATTAAGAAGGTGCCTCATACATCATCAACAGCCTATAAATGCCCACTGCTGAGCAAAGCCTCTTCTCACACGGAGAAGGTTAGAGCATTGATCACCACGCTTGCTCAATGCGGGTTGGCGATTTCAAACTTATAATTAGAAATTATAAGTCCAGGTTTCCTCACGATGTTTTTCCTTCACCGTTTGTCAGTGGTGTCTAAATAATCTTAGAAAGTACATATAACTCGGAAAAAGTCACATTGGTACTTGCCGTTGGTAGGTTTCGAACCCGCACCCTCATGCATGAGAAGTGGGCGTCTTAAACCTCCGGGCCACCACGACAATACATACATAAATCAATAGTATTTCGTGCTCAAAAAAAAAAATATTTAAAAATAAATCATAGAAATAAGATTTTCAAGAATGTTATGTGGGCTTATTTTACCTTCAAAAGGTTAAGAAGGTTAGGAATGTAAAAGAAAAGTGATACTGTGATACGTGTCCTGATTTATCTTTTTATTCATTGATCTGTCCCGAATGACCTGTACGGCTCTTTTTTCGGTATTTATCATAGATATCTTTTGGCTCGTTCCCAGAACACGATTCGATTACAGTGTCAGAACTTATTGGCGAGCCAACGTATTGGCATCATTTGTAAGAATTTGGCGATTACATACAAGTTTTGGGGAATCGTTGAAATATTTAATTTGTTTTAAGTTGAAGTGAACCCATTGAAGTTTGGGAAGGAAATCGACATTAATAAGACGAAGTTTTTTCGTATTTTATTATTTAACTTGCATTGTATGTATGTGTATGAAGTGGAATCTTATAAATGAATTTTAAAGCATATACTTTCATCGGATTGGGCTGATATTTTGTACACATTGAGTTTGCGTGACCATAAATGCTAACCATATGACCATAGTAGCTTGTTTATAACAAGTTTTCCATTTAAATTTTTATAACAACTATCGTGAGACATACTACATTAACTAAAAATCGCAATCAAATCAACCGTATTTTAGTTTTTGAAGCCACAATATGTCAGCTACTTCTACTCAACGTTATCTTTCCGAACACACTCATCCACCCCACCTGCAGATAATTTAAGATTATATCTTCATCAAACTGGCCATCTGGCCGAGTGGTCGCAAGTGCGACTACTTCAAGGCAAGGCAGAGCAAAGGGCAAAGTATTATAGAGTTTTTAAAAAAAATCTCAGTAGTAGCACTAGGCTCACCCCTATTACATGGGACTCATGACATAAATAATGAAAAGTGGGTAATACATATTACAGTGGCATTAAGTGTCGTACTGTACACCTCTGTCTACCCCTTCGGAGATAGAAGACGCGATGTTATGTGTGTATGTATCCACATATCAAAAATTTACAAAGAGAAATACTTGATCACCTTACCAAGTACTACCAATGTTAAAGGGTTACACACATTATACATCATGTTCTCAATCCGTTCCTGTAAGACTCGCCATACATACACATGCCTATTCTATTTCAACATCGAAATAGAATAATCGTTTACAATCATCCTGTACCTATTACTAAATCATTATGATTTCTTGTTACAAATTGTAATAAATATTTCCTTTGAGTCGATCTAATGATTTGGTTTCATTGAATGGCCCTTGATATATTTCCATGAATCGTATTTTTGCGTGGCTGTTGTGTATTTTGTGGTTTACAATTTCCTATGTTTGATGGTCGTTTGGATTGCTTCGGAATATAAAGATCGTGTGATTTGTGTATCAAAATGATTTCAATTTTCAATCGATTAAAAATTGCGAGTTCTCTACTAGTTACTTACGTAAATATACTGAGAAAAGTTCTACTAGTTTCGAGTCATAGGACTCTTCATGGACAGCGTGCGCAGTCGCGGCGATGTCGTGAGTGGGCTGCGCGACATCGCCGCGAGTTAGAGCCAGTGTCCCTCTGTGACTCGAAACCAGTTTTTTTTATTTAATTCAGCATGTCTCACGAAAGTTATTATAAAAAAATCGTTTTCAATTTACACATTGTCTAAGTCTAAATACTAGTAGTAAGTCTGTGACAAGTCTGTGACGGTAAAAACTATTCCATTAAATTTGTTCACTTAAACCTTATTTATTCTTTACAGTAGATCAGATAGTAAACATGATTAGACACAATATTCGTTTAAGTAACATATAGAGGTAATTAACTTCCACTAATTTCAAAATCATTTTGTGTGTCGTGGTGGCTTATAGGTTTAAGACGCCCGCTTCTCATGAATGAGGGCGCGGGCTCGAAACCTACCAACAACAAGTAACAATGTGACTTTTTCCGAGCTATGTGTACTTTCTAAGATTATTTAAACACCACTGACAAACGGTGAAGGAAAACATCGTGAGGATCAACCCACATTGAGCAAGCTTGGTGATTAATGCTTAAACGTTCGTCATGCGAGAAGAGGCCTTTGGTCGGCAGTTACCACTTTTTTATTTTTTTATGGGACAAGCCCGCCACAACCTCCCAAAACAGCTGCAACTCCTGTAAGCTAGGATCTCACCGGAACACTGATGTTCGGCGCGTCTCAGGGTAATGAGTAACTGTCTTGGTTCCCGCAACGAAGTGAATCAGAAGATAATTATAAGTGGAGAAGAAAAAAAAACGATAGTTTCCACTTCCTTCAGTGAGTTACTGCAGGAGACAGAATGAGTTGGACAGCAGTTGCCACTTATAAGCTATTGATGTATGTCTGTGCAATTAATGTCAAACAGTCGTATTCATATCGTAGACAAAATAAATGTATACAAATCTAGTAGAGATTCAATAAAATATACAAAAAATGAAATAGATATCTCGTAACCAAACTTACATGATACACTGGCTAACCGGTACATTGGTGGGTTATTGGTATATTTTCAGTCCATATGTTGTGGTATAGCGTTATATGTTAGCCCGAGCGTTGCCAACACTCTGTGAGAATATCGCCCGAAGTTTAGCTAGAAAGGAAATCAGTTTCTGTGATATGCTACATACCGTTTTATACGTGGATCTGGCAGAATATTCTGGAAATATTCCCTGAGCGACATACGTGGTTTAATTTGGTTTTAGTATGTAATAATTTTAACGTCTAGTCAATTTTTTATGGAATAAGTCGGTAAACTAGCAGACAGATCACTTGATGGTAAGCAATCGGCGTCGCCCATGGACACTTGAAACACCAGAGGCGTTACAAGTGCGTTACCGGCCTTTTGGGGATTAGGAATTTGATTATTGGATGATACAGGGATTGAGGAGATTGTGGAAAGGAGGGGTAATCAGGCCTCCGGTAACCTCACTCATACGACGAAACACAACGAAAGCGTTGTTTCATATCGGTTTTCTGTGAGGCCGTGGTATCACTCCGGTCGAGCCGGCCCATTCGTGCCGGAGCATGGCGACCCCACACTTAATTGAACGGGTTTTCTAAGTCACATTTTCGTTTTTTGAAAGTTTTGTGTTATTGAGGTAGATTACTGTGGGTAATATTTTTGAAAGTCGCCGTGAGTTACGAACTACGAATTGTAGAATACAAATGTAATGTCGATGTATATATAATATGTGTATTTTAGTTTGAACATAAATACTATTTAACCAATTATTAACGTATTAAAGACACTTTTAAGTACTCGAATCAAACAAATAGGCGCAAGTCATCTCCTACCTCGAGATTTTTCTACGCAAAGATTTTTACCTACATCGTTATTCCAGGTCTTTTAAAGGATTTCAGGACACGATTTTATGAGAATCAATTTAGATACCAGGAAAAGGTTATTTTGAGATAAATTTGCTTTTACTTGTACTTAAATAATATTCAAGTTGTGTAATCTAGTTACGACGCCTACAAACATTTTTGTTGGGCGGAAATATAAAAATGAATTTTGTTAGGAGTTATGATCGATCACCTAAAAACTTTTATATATTTTTGGATCACGTAATCATTATTATGTTTTGTGTAGGTACTTACAATTTATTATCGTTCTTATTGAGGCATTGTATGTATGCCTAAAAGATAAGTAACTAGGAACTAAAATAATATAACATATAACTGTCTAACACCAATCATTTCCTACATGCGTAATAAAAGTGTTGGAGAGCCATGATTCGGCACCAATGGATATTATGACCGAAGTGATACCACGGCCTCACAGAACACCGACGTGAAGCAACGCTTTCGTTGTATTTCATCGTGTGAGTGAGGATAACGGAGGCCCTATTACTCTCTTGAAGAGGGATCCCCAGTCTCTTCAATCCCCGAATATCCCTACAATCCTCAAATTCCCAATTCCCAAAAGGCCGCTAACGCACTTGCAACGCCTTTGGTGTTTCAGGTGTCCATGGGTGGTGCCGATTGCTTACCATCGGGTAATCCGTCTGCTCAATTACCGGTTCATCCCATAAAAACTAGTACTGAGCTTAATATCACCTGAGAATCTAAACTGATACTTAGTCAAAGTCCAAGTCGAAACAGTTATTTCCATTGCACCATAATTAGATTTTGTAAATCACTGTAATAGGTAATACCAGACATTATGAAAAATAAGTGTTTCCAAATTTCCACAAACAGGTATAGAAATAGAATTAAATATGTAAAAAAAATATTTTCACTGAGAAATATGACTATAACAAAATGTCTTATAACCATTCATCAAAGCCCAATCAAGACAAATACAAAATAAACAGTAAAACAATAACTCTAAAGACGATATTTAAGTACTCTATTGAAAATAATCTTCTTGTACAAAGTTGTTCTGAAGCGTTTTATTAGATTTGAAATATAGACAAGCGTGGGACGTATAAAGAAGCTAATCATTGTAATTTGTTTGAATATTCCATATCCACGTGTTTCAGCTTCAGTAAAAGCTTTTTTTCTAAAGGGAAATGAACTAAAGAAAGTTCCTATATAAACAGTATTTTGAAGTAATTTTTTATGGAATAAGCCGGTACACGTGATAGTAAGCAATCGGCGTCGCCCATGGACATCCCAACACCAGAGATGTTACAAATGCGTTACCAGCCTTTTGGGGTTTAGAAATTGAAGGATTGTTGGGATTCGGGAGATTAGGAGAGGGGAGTAATTAGGCCTCTGGCAACCTCACTCACACGACGGAATATAAAGCAAGTGTTGTTTCACGACGGTTTTTCTTGAGGCCGTAGTATCACTCCGGTGGAGCCGGCCCACTCGTACCGAAGCATGGCGCTCCCACAATTATTATAAGATTATAATTGCGATTTCAAGCCGAGTTAAAATACTTTGTTAACATCTTCTTGCTTTTTCCATCGATGTCGTAAAAGCCAATGTGTATAGAGGTATAGTAATAGGTAGCAGTGCTTGCAATAAACCTGAAACATTTCAACTGCGATCTCCTTTATAGAAAGACTACGTAGATTTTGGCAAATCCTCTTATATAGAGAGGCCTAAAGTCTAGCATTTAAAATAGCCTAACTGTTTTTAGTGTTAAAAGAAACTCATGAATTTCACATCAATACCTAAACGGTAAAAAAAATTCATAACATGCAAATCAAACACACGGAACAACAAAATGCGTAACTAATTAAAAATTAAACACGTCCGTCCATTCGTTCATTCGAAGCGAAATTTAATCAAAACGTCCAAATATTCTAACATTTTCCTTTTTTAATCATTCTGCGAAGACATGTCTTCGTTATTTTTTCAACAAGGTTCTCTCAGGCCCGTTGGTACGCAGGCATATGTATGTGGTTTCCGTATTGTGTATACATGTATGGTAAGTCGAAATCCGGGGATGCCTCGGGACTTATTAACGCATTCTCCACTTCCCACTGTGATTCACTGGCGTATTTCAAACGCTTCTTTTCTGGGTTGGTCCAAGTATTTGTTTAAAGCGGGTATAAATATATCACCGTCTGATTAAAATAGTACAACTACTTGTACTTGCATTTAAAATTTTAACTAATGTTAAATTCAGAAGTTGTTCCATAAAAAACTTACGTATTTTAAGCAAAGCTTAGGCACATAACCATTGTACTAACGTTGACAAATTTATTGTATATTAAATCAGAATACACAATAAATTCCGATACAAATCACATAATAGAGTGAGCTAGTTATCTAACCTATGTTCAGCCGCAGATAAGCAAATTCATCATAAATGTCCGGTATCCCCATTATAATGTTTAACACGCCGTTCTGCTCCCACTGAATTATTATTAAATACCTTAAATGACTTTACAAATGAATTGAAGAGCAAAACCAACTAATATTCGGAACACGTAATTAATTTTGTTATGGAAATCAAATTACTCGTAGTAGGTGTAGTTCGTGAGTTGTTTACGAATAAATGTTTTCAGAAAGTTTAGGAAATAAATTTAATATTTTTAGTAAATTCTGGTGTTAGAATGATATTAAACTTAAAGTTTCACGTTGGAAGGTTCACGTTCAAATTACTGGAATTAATTATTATGTTTTCGGCTTATTCATGTAACTGTTTGACGACGAACTCGACTAGTTTCAAGCAATGCTAGAGGCTCATATTCATAAGTAGCATACCGCGATCCGCGACGTGGCGAATGTCGCGCTGCTACAGCTGTAACTGTAGCCGTTACGTAAAGTTACAAATAATATAATTTGAGTTATTTTTATACATCTATGTCCTAAATAAGGACATAATTTGTTGAGAATCTTGATTTTGTGTAGTTATATAATCTCGTGCGCATTTCGTATATTATACCTCTGTAGTTAATCTGTTACAATCGGATTATGAAATTGAATTAGACATTCTATGTAGACTTAATGAGATATTTTGATTTATTTCATCAAATCTCTGACGTTTTGATACGATCTAATTAATTAAAAATAACAATTTTCTCATTGCGTCAAAGTTAAAATCAATCCTATTTAACATAACAAACTACATAAAATAAACTTTATAAAAGATAATTTAATATCTGATACTAGTTATTATTATGGTCTGGACGTTTATAATTTGTCTAAACGATTTAATTTTAATGAATAAGAAGTTATAATTACTATTATAACATAACATGCTTCAACTATCAAAGTTTTTGTGAATCACGAACTGCAATTTATTTACTCGCTACCGCTTATGACTTCTAACGTATCCTTTTTAGTGTAGCTCTGATTCTTTTTTTTATGTTCTTGTTTTAAGAATGCTTTCATGGCTTCCAAAAGGCGGCGTATGATTTGTTGCCGCGAATATTCCGAATACGCGCTTTGTTGGTCCCTAAATAACTAAGAAAAAAGGATTACTTGGTCTTCTTTAGGAAGTTAGTGTCTTGAAATAGAAGGCAATTGGGGAGGGTGGGATGAATAATGGTGGGTGCGGTCTAGTATGTTTTTTTTTGTAATAATTGTGTATGGAGATGCATTTTTGTCCAATGAAGAATTGGTATTTAGAAAAGAGAAATTGTCAAAATTATACCTACCTATATATGTTCTGCTATTTTAATCAAAAGTAAATAAATGACTGTATATGGAAAAATACAACCATACAAATAAGCACTTAAAAATCACAGCAAAAATTTCAACCAGTACTCAAATTAATCCGTAATCTAAATAGAAAATTGGACCAAAGGAAATATTCACTAGATCTGACGAGTAAAATAAACAAAAACGCATTAACGGCTAATGGTGAAGGTGGCTCGGCTCAGAATGACGGACAAACAAACAATTGTACTAGTACTATACTCTTTGTTGAGTGTTTACGATGTGTCGTTGGAACCCTTTGGGTGTTCGTTTATTTTCATGATACCGAAACGAGTGCGTTTGAAAGATGCCCTTTGTTCCATGAATAAACTTTCGCTCTGATATTTCTTGTACTTGATTTAAGTAGGAAGCGATAGGAGACTATGAATTTGGTCGAATTTAATCGTGGTTAATCGTGACTGCCTCGTTGGCCGAGTGGTCGCAATTGCGACTGCCGAGCAAGGGGTCTCGGGTTCGATTCCCGGGTCGGGCAAAGTATTACTGGGTTTTTAAAAAATTCTCAGTAGTAGCACGGAGTCTGGAACTGTGCCCGGTATATGGCAATAGGCTCACCCCCTATTACATGGGACTCATAACATAAATAGTGAAAAGTGGGTGTTACATTGTACAATGGTATAATGTGCACCTCTGCCTACCCCTTTGAGGATAAAAGGCGTGATGTTATGTTATGTTATGTTAGTTGAAGTAATACTTGTTTAAGTCTCTAACGCGTTTAAGTTTTCATGTAAATGAGGTATGGTTGCACTGGACTAACGTTTAAGAATATCTTTAATAGTAAACTAAAGGCCATTATAATCATATCATTTAGATATGTGACAGTCAAAATCTAAAATTTTATACCATTCAGTATAGGTACACCTTGATCATCTATATAATATGTTTCCTTGATCATCTGTAGATATAATAAAATCGTAGGAAAGTGAAATATGTACAACGAATTATTATTTTAAATAATACTTTGGACGTGATCTCCAGTAGATATCGAAGCCAAAAATATGGTTTTTTGCCTGTTTGTCTGTATGTATGTTCGGAAAACTAAAAAAAGTGCTGCATGGATTTATTTCAAATTTTGCATGAATATTACTAACAGGTCGGGTCAACATATAGGCTACATATTATCATGCTATCAACTAAATGACAGGAGCTATGAATCACTAGTCTAGCTATGGCTCAGCTAGTACGTAAATGAACAACATTATTAAAGAAATGTTCAAGCAGAATGAAGAAATTGTTACAAAATGCACCAGAAAGGTCGTCCAAGTATAAGTTAAACAGTTTTTGTTCAGCACTCGACATGGAAGTGTCGAGATTTTTCTCAAGAACTCTATAACGATAAATGGTTCATCTTTACTCTTAGTTTTATTTTGAAACTATTTCTAGCTTGCAATATTTGCATGTAAAAAGATTTCGTCAATCAGTTTTTCTATCTTATTCATGTCATGAAATCATGAATTGTTATTTTCATATTAACATAAATTACCGTCATTTTTATGGGATAAATCAATTAACGAGCAGATGGATGGCTTAATGATAAGCAGTCGGCAGCCGCCCATGGAAACCCGAATCACCAGACGCATTGTAAGTGCGTTGCCAGCCGCCAGCATGTGGCTAGAAAATTGAGAATTTTTGGGGATTCGTGGATTAGGGAGGCGGTAATTAGGCCTCATAATCTATTTCTATTTACCAGCAAGTGCTTTTAAATATAAAAGAAAAGTAGAAGCTGTGTGAAAACTGCAATTTATTATAGATGCCACTATTTCACTTAATTATTACATTAATAATTCACTATTTCAATAATTGTCACAATATTACAATACTAATTCAAGAATAATGCACTCTATATCCTTTTAAGATAAAACAATGTGACGCGAATTTGTAATGAGAACGCTATTTGTTGATACTGAACAACATATTATTATATCGTTGAACAAAAAAAAAAAATAAATAAAAAAGGATGTATATAAAATTTTATTTTTCTGCAAACGTTGGAAAAACTTCACCCAACTCTACGTACATTTGCTGCTTAACTAAACGGAAGAGAAAGAAACTGCCAATAACAGAACTCTTTAAGACTAAGACTTCCATTTTGAAAGAAGACTTTATAAAAATAGAAGTTCCAGTGTATGTCTAGAGTGAAATGAAATGTTCCAGTTTATTATTTTGTTTCTTATACATTATTGAAATAGAATATCTTATGGTGGTGCTAAGTGAACCAAGGATAGATTGGTACGAACTAATGTTCCTTTGGTGACATTGTCACAAGATAGTGAAACAAGTGAAACAAATGAATTTATTTCTGCAGCACTTTTACACGTCAATTTTATCAAGCGAACGATGAGGTCGACATTTCCTAACTGACTACTCTGAGAAAAAATGCCGAAACAAACTCAGAGGTCTGATATTTTGTTTAATCAGTGTGGTTTATAGCCTACACTTTGTACTTTTTTATTAGAAAAATCTAATAGGTTTTTTAATATACTATAGTAGATAATTAAGGCCACAAATTAGTCAAAGGAAAATATATCATATTATGAATTTCTAAAACAACTGATACGTATGATGTAAATATGAAATAATGAGATTTTCTTCCAAGTAAAGTAATCGTAAAAGTAATCCTACCGAGTTGAAACAATACAAAAAATATATGAACACAGCCAAAAAAATTTCCTTATTCCTAAAATTAGATACTTTTATTCAATGAGAATTCCTCTCGCATTCTTAGAAGTATCCGAAAAAAACTTCTAGTTCGCCATTGGAATTATTCAGAATTCATTATATTTCTTAAAGTTAAATTCTTTTCATGAACAGTATTTGGTAAAATTTTATAAGACGAATACAATCACTGAAGTTAATTGTTAATTATTTACAATATCTATATTACGTCATACCGTCACTTTTCCAAAATGTCTAAAAAGTACAAGTGATGTCGTCAGCCCTTATACTATAAAATGCTATTTCATGAACAATGTAAATAGACGTTTCCTTCTCATAATGTATCAATACTTGCATGGGTGAGCGGTGCTTCGGCACAAATGGGCTGGCTCGACCAGAGTATCTAATACCACGGCCACACAGAAAACCGTGAACCAACGCTTGTGATGTGTTTCGTCGTGTGAGTAAGATTACCAGACCCTCAACTACCTCCTCAATCTCCTCAATCCCTGAATCTGTATCAATTCTAAATCTCCTAACGCCCAAAAGGCTGGCAACGCTCTTGTAACGCCTCTGCTATTCAAGATGCCCATGGGCAGCGCCGATTGCTTGCCATCAGTTGATCCATCTGCTCGGTATCCATAAATAAGATTAACTATCTGTAACATCTACTCTACCTCTTTGATTTGAAATCTGAGGTCACTGACTACATAACCTTTGACGATGCAAATCAAACGGGCTTCAATGACGTCACATCACAAAGATCTGTTGTAGTTAATGATGGACTGTATGAACAATTCGGCCAGTTGTGCGCGAGATTGCAATCAGCCGTTTGATAGACCGGCCGGTCAGTGAGGCACAATATCGGCCGTAAACGAACGCTCATGGTAAACGATAATTAGTGGTTTTGTTTAGAAGGTTTTACGTACTAGATAAGTGCTGGAAATTTTGCTGTAACTGTTCTATAATCTGGTTGTGTCAGGGTTTAAGCAGTGGTGATAGATTTAAAGGGTTTATTGCTAAATAAATTATTATGTTTTCGGCTTACTCACGTAATAATTTGACGACGAACTCGACTAGTTTCAAGCCATGCTCCTCTAGCATCTCTCATATTCATGAGCAGCATTTCGTGATTTATTGCTATTACCATTCTAATCAATTTTAATGCACATTGTTGTTTAACCATACTTTCCAGTTTTGTGTATCTTTAAACTAAATCTATAGATTCACGATTAAAGAATTGAGGTTTAAGAATGTAAATCGACATACTCACTTCTAAAGTTCTTGCAAAAAGCTGTAAGAACCAAGGTAAGGTGTTGCTCAAAATTAGCATGCTCATTTTGGGCATGCTTGCGAAACGACAGACGTTCGATTT
Organism: Spodoptera littoralis; assembly: GCA_902850265.1. Taxonomy (NCBI): domain Eukaryota; kingdom Metazoa; phylum Arthropoda; class Insecta; order Lepidoptera; family Noctuidae; genus Spodoptera; species Spodoptera littoralis. The sequence continues at coordinate 13,871,290 of LR824542.2, forward strand.
TTAAACATTTTTGAACATGCTCAATAGATCGCCTTTTAGCATGCTACAATTTTAATAAAAGTTTCATGAGATATATTGAAATAAATATTATGTTTTCGGTTTTCTCACGTAACTGTTTGACGAGTACCAGCGCAATAGACGTCGCGGCGCGTGTCGCGATATGCTGCTCATGAATATGAGCCTCTAGCATGGCTTGAAACTAGTCGAGTTTCATGTGAAACAGTGGCGTTAGTAAGCCGAAAACATAATTATTAATGCTACTACACTTTCATTATTTATGTTATGAGTCCCATGTAATAGGGGGTGAGCCTATTGCCATATACCGGGCACAATTCCAGACTCCGTGCTACTACTGAGATTTTGCCTGACTCGGGATTCCTTGCCCTGCAGTCGCACTTGCAACCACTCGGCCAACGAAGCAGTCAACAGATTATGGAAGTCCCTTTAAATCGCATTACTAAGTATAAAATGTATGGAAATACGCTTCTATTCATCATCTACAGTTACCTTTTAACACACCACTGATTTCGATCTTCTTCAGTATTTTTATATAGAATTTATTTATATCTAAGACTGCCTCACTGGCCGAGTGGTCGCAAGTGCGACTGCCGGGCAGGGGGTCTCGGGTTCGTTTCCCGGGTCGTTCAAAGTATTACTGCGTTTTTAAAAAATTCTCAGTAGTAGCACGGAGTCTGGAATTGTGCCCGGTATATGGCAATAGGCTCACCCCCTATTACATGGGACTCATAACATAAATAGTGAAAAGTGGGTGTTACACAGTGGTATAATATGCACCTCTGCCTACCTCTTCGGGGATAAAAGGTGTGATGTTATGTTATTTATATCTGTTATAAGTGGGCATATTTCAGATAGCCTACACAAATCTCTTCAGGTGAAAAGGCATACTTGATATTTGAAACATTTTCCTTTATACAATAAGTAAATCAGTTCAACAAACTTCAATAGATTCTATAATTTCTTTTCATACTTTTATTTTAATGGAAAATAAATTCTCATAAATTTCAGCAACAGCTCCAATATTTGTGAAGCCATTCCCTTAGTCTCCTGAAACTGATAAAGCGTGAAATATTCCATTTTTTTTTAAATTTCATATTGTATGTATGACTCAGTAACATAAAACAAAGTTTTCCTTATAAATGTTTACACAGAAATTGCAATTCATCAAAGAAATACTAGTTTCTGCCCGCGATTTCGTACGCGCAATCCTGGTTTCTCCCGTTCCTTCCCGTAGGATTTTCAGGATTTTTTTTCTGTCATTAAAACTTTCTACTGACAATAACAAACACAACAAAAAAAATCAGTCAAATCGGTCTAGCCATTCTCAAGTTATGGCGTGACGACGGAAAACGGGTTTCATTTTTATATCTTTATATATATAATTCTTCTGTGAGTGTGTATGTCACAGAACTTCTCTCAAACGACTGGACCGATTTTGATGAAATTTTGTGTGAGTGTTGAAGGGGATCTGGGAATGGTTTAGATTCACAAATTAGCCCGGCAGATGGCGCTGCAGTCAATGTTTAGGTTATTTATCCTAAACGGCTGAACTAATTTGAATGAATTTTTGTTTATACATTCAAGTGGATATGCAGGACAACGTCTGTTGGGTCCGCTAGTATTATATAGATTTTAATCATAAATTGATTTCAGACACAAGCCATAGCGTACTACTTACCTTTTAAGGTCTTGTAAATTAAATGTCACCTATGTTTACAAATGATTCAATGATTTGATTTGATTTCACTAATGATGACATAACCTTGTGAATTAGTTATCAACGAAAATCTATCTGTAATTGTGTCTCATTTTATCGACTATTCTCAAATGATTTACATGCCTGCCTCGTTGGCCGAGTGGTCGCAAGTGCGACTGCCGGGCAAGGGGTCTCGGGTTCGATTCCCGGGTCGGGCGAAGTATTACTGGGTTTTTAAAAAAAATCTCAGTAGTAGCACGGAGTCTGGAATTGTGCCAGGTATATGGCAATAGCCAATAGGTCCCTTATTACATGGGACTCATAACATAAAACGTGAAATGTGGGTGTTACATTGTGCAGTGGCATTAAATGCCGTAATGTGCATCTCTGCGTACCCCTCTGGGGATAAAAGGCGTGATGTTATTTTATGATAAACGATGATTGGACCTATCCAATTTCATGTTTAAAACAAGCAAGCCAATGTTGACCTATATTAACTAGTATATCATTCCCTTCTAGGATTTAGAGGCGTGATGTTATGTTATTTACATGGGTGAATCCAAAGTTATATACGAACGCTGCTCATTAAGAAATTTCCAAAATGATACGTATATTCAAAATGTAATTATAATTAGTGGTGGTGTATAATTAGAATATTAGTAGCTACGTATGTATTCTCTTTAGTTAGGTGTCCGTCATGCTGAAAGCCTGTCACTCAACGTTATCCACACTGTGGTCGCTCACGCTCGCCTCGCCAGCTCTAACGCCACTTTCACGAACATTAAATAATTTGCCATTACTTTAAATAGCGTTTTGCGAATCTCAACTTTAAATGTGTTAGTTGAGGTTTGATTTTAAAGTGTCAGATATTTATCAATTTTGATACTTTAGTTCGTTGTTTAGTTACATGAATTTATAAAAAATATTGGTATAGTTATTGGAATTGAATTTTGTATTGTTTTTTCTTTTGTCCTTGAAAACACGTAAAGAAGTGAAATTGGTATGGTAATTTGTAAAGGTATTGTTACACATGCTTGCTAATATCAAGCACAAAAGCGATCGACAGGCGTTCGATTCGCAAACATGCTTGAAATAAGCACGCTAATTTTGAGTAACATTCCGACTCACGTGCTACTAAGTGACATTTAACAATAGTATTTCTAGAGTATTAAAATTTAAAACCTAATTAGTCTGTCAGTTAGATAATGAAAAAATATTAGACACGTATTTTTTTTATTTTCTCGTATTAAGTTGCAATACTTAGATAAAATGGCGCTGAATTTGGGAGTGGGCCGTCGTTCCGTCATAACGTGCTACAAAATATGACACGCTGTGATGTCATACGATATTTCAAATTAATATATCGTCGAAAGTATATAATTTTGTGAGAAAAGAAAAAAATACGTGTGTGATGTTTTAAATTAATGTACCAGACGGACATACAATAAAATTTGGGAAACTATATTAATAGGGATGCTTTTATAAGCATGCTCAATAGAACGTCTTTTAGCATGCTGTTATATAACTTGTATACCTATATTATTATTATCACAATCTACTTTTTACCTATACTATTGTAGACAAACACATAACGAAACATCGCCGTCGATTTTATTATTATTCTCATATATTTATTTTAAATTCTCTATAAAATACATTTTTAAATACTACTTACAAAAACATAAAAATAATATTTAAAAATATAAAAAATAGGAGCCGACCAGTAGCGGGAGCATGGTCCAAGCTACCGGTGGTTAGGGCTCCAGAGACAGAAACCTCCTCACGATACGTGCCGTTTCAAGGAGAACTGCCTTCTGTATCAGGCCCTTGACCCAACTGCCTAACGCTAGCCTCCTAAGGTGGTTGTCGAGGCTATTAGGGATTAACCCATTGGCCGACACGACTATCGGCACAATGATAGCCGAATCTACATTCCACATGTCGACAACCTCGTGAGCCAAATCAAGATATTTGATTTGTTTATCTTTTTCAGCTTTCACGAGGTTCTCATCATGAGGAATAGTGATATCGATTATCATCGTGCGGCGCACTTGTCGGTCTATCACCACTATATCAGGTTTGTTCGCTATAATAGTCCTGTCAGTGATGATAGACCGGTCCCAGTACAACGTGATATGGTCATTTTCATTTTTATTCTTATCTTTATAATACCTCGGCTCGTTGATATTACCTTTCTGCAGAATCGAGCCCACAACCTTTCACTTGATATTTACGCTTGCAACCACCCTACCCAACATTTACACCCCAACCCTAAATACCATAATCGACATAATCGTAAAAATCGCATCGGAATCGGTATTTTAAATCGATAAATCGTTGTGTCAACAGACATGGATTCATGGTTCAGTGAGCAACGTATTGAGCCGTATAAAAGAATGTGTCAGTAGCTTCCGAGTCATTTTCTATATTGCATCAACAGATGTACCGACTTTGAAGAAACCTGCCTAGGGGCTTGTCGTCTATGTACAAACGATGTATAAGGATTGTCTTACAATAAAAATAGACTTTGATAATTGTGTCGTTGTGGTCCGGAGGTTTAAGACGCCTTTAAGACGCCCAGCTCTCATGCATGAGGGTGCTCGTTCGAAACCTACCAACAAGTACCAATGTGACTTTTTCCGAGTTATATGTACTTTCTAAGATTATCTAGACACCACTGACAAACGGTGAAGAAAAACATCGTGAGGAAACCTGGGCTTATAATTTCTAATTATATGTAAGTTTGTAATCGCCAATTGAGGAAGCGTGGTGATTAATGTTAAAACCACCGTGTGAGAAGAGGCTTTGCTCAGCAGTGGACATATAGGCTGTTGATGAAAAATAAACTCTAGGATACAAAATGTTATATACATTTGGGGGAGAAAGGGTCTTGGGTTCGATTCTCGGGCCGCGCAAAGTATTATTGGGTTTTTAAAAAAATGTCAGTACTAGCACGGAGTCTGGAAATGTCGCCTGGCTGGCAATAGACTCACCTCCTATTACATGGGACTCATAGCATTAATAGTGAAAATTGGTGTTACAATGTACAGTGGCACTGCCGTAATGTGCACTTCTGCCTACCTCTTCGGAGATAAAAGGTGTGATGTTATGTTATGAGTCTAAAATAGAAATTCACGTTGATAAAGCAATTGAAATAAATGAAACGGTAACATTCCCGTTCTAATAAATTCATAGCCAAAATAACAAAGCCCATATTACTTCTTAACGTATATTAGAATTCACTCATTTCTGAACTCAAGTATTTTTAGAATAATATTAGAACGTATTTATGAAAATATACGGCTCAAAATACTATAACTTAGAAATGTGTATTTAGTACCTAATTAGTTCTAGTTTATTAATTTATGTCGTTGGTTTCATTACAATATGAGCCATTATTGACAGTTTTGAAAAAGTCTACAGAGTCAAAGTCTTTTTTAGTATTATTTGTAAACCCGATGTTGTATGACTAAGTATTGAAAATAACATATGTAGACATAATGATTCTTATTAGGTATTTTGTAAGTAGAGTAAGTACTCTTGCGGTGCCCACAAGGGCCTATAGTTGGAACATATTTTGTCAAAAATTGTAAACCATCCTGTACACACTATAGATGCATTAAAGTGATTTGACTTGACTACATCTTTTACAAGAAAATACTAACATTTTACAAACGTACTAGTCATAATCGAATCAAATAGTATTCGCAATCTTTAGCACAATTTTATCATCTATCTCAAAAAAGAAGTCACATTCAATCATGCCAACTTTATGTCACACCCTTATTTGTTATTAAAGAATGAAAGAAGGATCAAATAAAACAACATATCTTTAATAGACCCCGTAAAAAAGCAGCTTCAACCTAATTTTTTTAGCTAATATTTTTTTCTTAAAAAACTTTGCCCCACATTTGGATTTTCTCCTGTGTCGTGGGTGCGTTTACAAACATACAAGTTCACATACACAATGACACCCAGACCCGAAACAACAATTTGTGGATTACAAAAGGTGTGGATCTTGACAATTTGTGGATCACACAAAGTGTTGTTCCGTGCGGGAATCAAACCCGCGACACGTTGCACGACAGGCGGTTGCCCAGCCACCGCGCCAACCGTGCAATTAATACACTAGAACCATTTCCTAAGAGTAACAAACATATTTCTTAAAACCTTAACAAAATCCAATGGTTTAGCCAATTGCAAGATAATCTTGTACAAACAAGCATACAGGTTAAATTGAAAACCTCTTTATTTTAATTACTTTCGAAGTCGGTTAAAAACTACATCATTTCTGTGAAAATACATTTAAGATGCAGATAAAATAATTACTTACATTTCTATTCCTTATTTCACATGTTTCCCTCAAAGCAAGATTAAATTTAAATGAGACGCTTCGTCTTAATGATTACCACGCAACTATTTATGTTTTTGTTGAAAAAAAAACTATTTGTGAGCGCACGAGACATTCTGTGTATAATTACGTCCTTAAGTAGTATTTATAAAACGCTTTTAATTAGTTTACTGTTAAAAATAACTGAAGAGCAAAGGTGTTTTTTCTGTATACTAGGAAGTCGTTACCTTTATAAATCACTTACATAACATAACATCACGCCTTTTATCCTCAAGCGCGGGTCACGAAATGCTGCTCATGAATATGAGCCTCTAGCATGACTTGAAACTAGTCGAGTTCCTCGGCAAATAATTACGTGGGCAAGCCGAAAACATAATAATAGGTTCATTCAGATAACATTCAATATTTCATATGCAGTAGCACTGAAATGAACATGGTGCTCGATTTATCATTACCCCTTTTACAATTTGGCTATTTACTTCACAGGCACAAAGTAAATAGTCATGCATGTCTTACATCTTGTCGTTACAGAATTACAGACTCCAAACAAAACAATCATTCGTAAGATTTCAAGCTTAGCAAATTGCAACCAAAATAAACATGACTAAATATCGAAATTTCCACCCGTATAATCCGCATTCGATTGTACAAACGAACACGTTACCTTTAGCACATAAATTATATATTTTTTTCGTCGCGTGCTTACCCACGCGCGTTCCAACATTAACTTATCGTGTTGACATTTAACTCGGCTCCCAAATTGTATGGAATAAGGTAGGCAACGTAATTCACGGTTATAGGGTAAAGGCACCTAACCGTTGAATTCAATTTGAGTGAATTAATGGCAGGAATTTTTTCGCGTGATTTGTTTGATGAAATATTAAAGAATGGCGAGTGAGTAGGTTATCGTTTTACTACGTACTGGGTATATTTTATGGGTTCCCTTATAAGTAGGTATTGATATTTTCTTTGAGATTCTTAGTTATGTTTCTCTGTAGAATTTATTGAGCAACGATATTGGGTGTTTTTAAACATGTAGGTACTTTAACTCGTCGAGTACCGAGTACTCGACGTGTTAAACTAGCTAGTAAGAGTAACATACTAATATGAATGTAAAATAAAGTACAACAATTTTACATTAAATTATTACATATATTACTTCACGCCTGTCTCCCATGGGGGTAGGCAGAGACTATGAACGCCTATTGCTACGATTCTTACATACCTCTTTTGCTTCATCAAAAGTCATCAAATAAATAATATTGTTTATTTGAAGCAAATACAAAACCATCTTCACAAACCCAAAAATAAATGTATAAAACCAATTTCTGAAACGAATATAGACTTATTACACACATGATTCACTTCTCGACCTTAAAACAAAATGAAAAAGAGTATTTATTAAGAAATAGTACCAGAAAGAGAATAACAGAATAATGGCATTCGCTTAAATTACATTCCCAATAAGTTACAACTGAATTTATCTTTCTAGGTAGGTAACTGTTAATTAAATATAAGCGATGGCGGAAAATACTCGCTGATCTACCTAACAAATTATATGAATTTAGAAGATTTATAAAACCTTTACCTACCTATTTTAGATTTAAGTGACGCATAAAGCATTATTTTACTGTAGTTGGGGTTTTCAAACAACTTATCCAGGCCCTGGTATCGAATCCAAATTTATTATAGGAATAAGAATTATGAATAATTAGGAAAATCAATGAGATAATCACTTATCACAAATTAGCCACATTCAATCGCGAATTTGTTTGATAAAATTTAGTGGAAATGCAAAATGGTCTATTTTAATGCTGTGAGCCTAAAATTATGAATTAGGTATCATCTAGTCATTAACTTTAATACAAAATCACATTATGAAACCAATCAGCAAAATATATCAAATCCTTTTTATCAAACAAATAATATTTCGTATCAGAAATAAATATAAATTAATATCGAAAACATCACAAAATAACACGCTATTAATTTCAACGTAAATTATAAACATTTTCTCGTCTTTATTTATAATGCGGACGTATCATAAATATGTTTTAATCTTGAGTCACGTATTTTCAATAAATCGCTCTCACAAATCGCTGTCGCCGATCCCCTACTACCGACCGTGTCCTCACAAGAAAACAGAATGCATGGACATCGAGAATTATTACTGCTCGGACGGTAGCAGGTGCGTTCGCCCCACCAATAAGACTTAGTAGTCTATATTCGTACGAACTTATGGTTATTGCAAGATATTAGAGCGAGATCGAAACGCTTAGTTGTGGATTTATGAATCTATTTATTTTTAAATAAAAAATGATGTTGTGACTCGTCCATTTTAGGGTAGTTTCAAGCATTCTATTTGGTCATTTCAAATAAATAAACTTTAATAAATTATGGATAAATAAATGGTGGATGAAGTCTTAAAACGATGTCTAATAAATTATTTTTACTCAAGTGATCTGTCAAATTTATGAGGGAATATGTCATGTGATTTATCATTGTACTAAAGATTATCATCTTTATTAGACCAAATATAGTTTTGGTATAATTTATTAGACCAAACCAATCAATTTCAAGCAAGCAAAAACATCATAAAAAACCCTTTATCCACATGCTTTTTGTGAGCTTTTTTAAAAAGAACCTGCTGCAAAATTCAATCTATTCAACATTAATTCTCGGAAACGAAAAACAATGGATTGAAAAAATATATGCTTTCTAATTTTATTTTTATACGTCAACGATTGTCGTGATGGAACGCAAAAATAACAAAACGCATCACATGCCTGTCCAATGGCAATAATACCCTCTCTATAAACGCTAAAAAATACATGCGAGATAAATATCAAAGACAAAATTAAATTAATGCTACAAGCCTTGTCGGGTAACGACAAAAAAAGAATCCGCGTTCTGTATTCATTGTTTCTGGTAATCCTCCGGGGGCTCGCTCGCGTTATGATATCTGTACAGAAAAAAAAGAAAAAACTCATTGTGATGCATTGGACTCGAAGCAAAATTCGCTTTCGAAAAGATAAGGGGGCTAGGTTAATAGAATTATCTAGAAGCTTCCCCGTAGCCAGCTTGTGTGTGATTTTATCCTTCCTTATTTTTTTAGTGACTGGGATACTTTGTCCTTTTACTGTTTATAAATGCAAGATTTTCTCTGAATCTTTTATTCAGTTTGCTTGGTCTTGGTATTTAGATAGTGAGTTCACCTTTTACTGTCGGAGATTGCTTCGTCCACTCACTTAGTGTAACTTGTATGCATAGTAATTCTCTTCGATTGCTGTCTAATTAAATTACGGAGGAGCTCTGCGCTGTTACGCCCACACGTATTGGTGGAAGTGATCTCGATAGGGCATCGTATGCTTCGCTTGGCCTGTCAGCTACATCAATTAGAAACTCGAGGCATTTAGTTGATTGTGGAGTAGTAAATTGAATCTATGACATACAATATTGACACTTACAACGTTTATACAGTCTTAGTAAACACGTTCAATGTTGTTTGATAGACTAATTTGTTTGAATGTGAATTCCCTTTAGAATAAGCAAAGCTACTTTGCAATGAAATAAACTTTAAATAAATAACATAACATTACATCACGCCTTTTATCCCCGAAGGGGTGTACAATGTAACACCCACTTTTCACTATTTATGTAATAGAGGGTGGGCCTATTGCCATATACCGGGCAAAATTCCAGACTCCATGCTACTACTGAGATTTTTTGAAAAAGCCCAATAATAATTAGCCCGACCCGGGAATCGAACCCGAGACCCCTTGCCCGGCAGTCGCAATTGCGACTAATTGGCCAACGAGGCAGTCTATTAAATAATTTACCTCTAAAATTAAACGTAAAGCGATAACAATATCGAAACGGTAGATATATCTAAGTTGTTTTTCGAACAAATCAACATTTACAGGTGAATTAGAGTTATATTCTTTGAAAAATATCGTCTTCAATATTCAGTTTTCATCTTTTATCTCAAGAAATATTGTTGAATTTTCTTAGCACGCTTCATGCAACAAAACGTTGTGCTGCTGAATCAGAATGCTTGGCTAGTTCGAATATTTTGAACGAATATTTATTCAATGTTAGATAGTAGAAAGTAAAAATACAGTATCTATAGAAATATTTTCTTCAACAACAGAGTTATCTTGAAAAACGTTGACACTGACATCTATCGTCGATCACAGCGATGTAGCATTAAATAAATCTTCAAAAATAAATTCTTTGTTGTCAAACAAATGTTTCTGTGAACTTTTTATTTAATGCTAGAACTTTTATTAGAAGTTAATAGTCTATAATGTAAGTAACATTCTGAAATAAAATATATTATTTTATTGGTGACACATAAAAATCTTGGAAAATGCTATTCACAGAATAGATAAAGATATAGTTTATTATTATATGCCTCGTTGGCCGAGTGGTCGCAAGTGTGACTCGGGTTCGATTCCCGAGTCGGGCAAAGTATTACTGGCTTTTAAAAAAAATCTTAGTAGTAGCACGGAGCCTGGAATTATGCCCGGTACCTATATGGCAATAGGCTCACTACCTATTACACGGGACTCATAACATAAATAGTGAAAAGTGGGTGTTACATTGTACAGTGGCATTAAATGCCAAAATGTGCACCTCTGCCTACCCGTTCGGGAATAAAAAGCGTGATGCTATGTTAGTATATTATTGTAATTATAACAAACGAATAGACAAGATTTCATTTGAGACAAACTCTCAACATGTTCCCACTACTGAAACTTGTGTAAGCCAGAATGTACAAAGCGACACATCAGAACTGCCATGAGAGAGCTAAGCTCATTGTGTCGCAGAGACAGACATGAACAAACTGTTTCGAATCCCACGACGAATCTAATCAGAAAATATGAATGAATAGGAAAGAGATGGCTGCGCAGTGAATGTACTATGCCCAATATAGTATGTACAGTGAATAAAAGAGTGCAAAATTTCAAAAATAATGTTAGCTTTTGGCAGTGAGGTCATTTTGCTATTAAAGTTTAGAAGACGACATTACTATTGTGCATATATTAATAATAATAAAGTTTATTTATTCAGATAACTGAGATCCATCGAAATAATAGTAAAGAAAGAACACAATATATAACTATACTTAGATACAAGTCCTATATAGGACAAATTTAATCTGATAATCTTATCAGAATAAATTATAATACATATTCATTTTTGTTTAATCGCACTTCCAAAATTTTAAAACTCTAACGAAATACAAACACCAGGAACATACAGAATTATTCTCTATTGAAAAAAAAACCCTGCAGTAAAACACAATGAGCAGAGTAACTCTAGAAACGCTTTTGAAATGGCTACTGCACACGACATAGAGTAAAACCGAGTTCATCCTACATCAGTGGGACCAATTATTCTCGGCTTGGGATTAATGCACCACAATACGAAGCGTAATGCATCACGGGCTACGGAAGTGGGAATTACTGAGGCGAGGCTCGTTCTCAAATTGTAAAATTTTCATTTGAGAATGTGTGAAGAATTAATTAATATTTAAAAAAATGTTATATTAATTAATAATTGTAATTGCATATTGAAACAAACTCACTAATGTATTTACCAATAGTGGACGTAATTTTATTATAATATATTATGTCAACTTTCACTTTTACAGACATTATTTTTTATAATGACTGATATGCCCAAACTTTATTAAAGCATATAATAAATTATAACTGTTCGCTACTGGGTACCATTCTGCACGCTATTCTAATTATGACAAATCGAAAATTGTAAATGCCAATAATACCTTACCTGACTGACGAAAATAAATTGATAAGTTACTTTTTCAATCTTAATGTTCAAATTGCTTTTTCAATATTTATTTCTCACTAAAGTATATTTAAGTTAAACGTCTTAAAATTAAAGGTAACTTGACGCTGACATTGATAAATTACTTTGTATTTCTCTAGAGAGTTAAAAGAGTTCAATAATACTCGCGTATGGTACAAAACGCAACGTTTTTCTGACGCATTTCATTTCGACAAGCAGAAAATAGATAGGATTTTATATGTAAGATGAAGATTGAATGAAAAACAATTTAAAAAATGTATATCCCAATAAAAGAAATGTCATCAATTTCATTAAAACAAAGCATTCATTAATTTAGAACAAAGACTATATAAATTCATATTTTTCCGAATAAAATATTTTATTGCAATAAAATGCTTTTTCTCCAATAAACATTTTACGATTTGGTAGTAAACCAAGAATGGGTATAAGGATAGTCTGCTAATGATAGCATTGGATCTAAGTGGTTTTGTTTGTCGGCTTTTTGGCTGTGAAGTTATTTATTAGGTTGACTGAAATCGTTTCGCAGATAAATTGTGGACTTGTTTGGCTTGCCGACTTATTGGCCCGGGTTCAGTTGTGATCCATGTTCTGGGTTTAGATTTAGAGCCTGTTTTACTTGCGGTAATAAAGTATACAGGTTTATAATGACATGATTTCTGAAGTTTTTTTTTTGGTGTGTAATTTCCTTAGTATTTCATAAAGATTTTTGTTGTAAAATTAAACGTAATTTCTGTGTAGTAGTTGAACAATATCAGACCTTGTTTAATGAACCATCTGCTTGTGACTTTGACTTGTCTAAATGTAATCGCCCACCGCATTGAGTAAAGTCGACCAATATATCATGAGATGCATGTAAAATATAACAGGACCTTCAAACTAGGTTCAACAATTAGACAAAAAAAATCGCATTACAATACGGAATATTCTTTCACAGGAGCGGGTGGCCTCCGTACCACGGAACTACGCATCACGCCGCGGGTCGTACAGCGAGGCAAGAACGTCACAATGTCTTGCCTATTCCCACCTCACGAGTATGGAGTCTACTCGGTTAAGTGGTACAAGGGAACTCAGGAGTTCTACCGGTACTCACCGCTAGATTCACCCCAGATAAGGCTGCTACCAGTCAATGGGATTAAAGTTGATGTGAGTATTTCAAGTTAGAGTTTTATTGTCATTGTTCTAAGGTGTTAAATGCATGTTTATTTGTGAAATGATGTCAAATTTAACGTCAAAGCATTTATTTCAACTAATTCTTAATTAGGCACTTTAAAAATGAATGAATGTCAAAAATGATGGATAGTGTTATCTTTGTAAATACAATTCTGGAAGTAGGCTTATTCCTATTATTGGGTGGGTTGATGTCCAAAATTTGTGCTCTTTCCAGTATGTTAACAACATTATCAAAATATGTGTCGACTAAGTAATCATACCATTGGCTTTGCTTTCTAAAAATAAATCTTATAGCCTTACATCATACAAGCAAAATTCAACCATAAAGATTTAGATCGTATGACTAGTATTTCAATTTACTAACTATTTATTCTTCTTCCACAGAGGTTAAGGTCGAATGAGACACACGTATTTTTAATTCGGGTAGGAGCGAACCTCAGCGGCAACTACACGTGCGAGGCAATACACAACTCACATGCCTACCCTCAGTACATGGCCTCAGCGAGGCTTGATGTTGTTGGTGAGTATAATGGATAAATATATTTCATTAAATAGTTAAAAATTAACACACTACATAATATCACACCTATTATCCCCGAAGGGGTAGGTACAGGTGCACATTATGCCACTGTACAATGTAACACCCACTTTTCACAATTTACATATGTTATGAGTCCCATGTAATACGAGGTGAGCCATTGCCATATACCGGGCACAATTCCAAACTCCGTGTTACTACTGGGAATTGAAAACCTAGTAATATTTTGCTCGACCCGGGAATCGAACCCGAGATCCCTTGCCAGGCAGTCGTACTTGCGACAACTCGGCCAAAGAGAAAGTCAGTCAGTTAAAAATTGTGTAAATAAATGATTGATAGTTAAAAGATTGCAAGCCACTGCCAACTAGGTATGAAGTCCTTATAATCTCCTTGGTTGGGTTTTTTTGGGGATTTAAGGTTGTGCGATTCCATGTCTGTGATTGAAGACCATTGAAGACACTGGTCTTCTGTATTAGGGTATAGATAAAGTACTTTATATTTTATAAGTTGTAGTTGAAAACTATATATTTTAGCTTTATGCTCAATTCAAAAGACTAAACCTTCATCAACAGCTGAGCAAAGCCTCTTCTCACACGAAGAAGATTTGAGCATTAATCACAACGCTTACTCATTGCGGGTTCGCGATTTCAAACTTAGTTTGAACTAAAAATTACTAGATTTTAAACTAAGTCCAGGTTTTCTCACGATGTTTTCCATCACCGTTTGTCAGTGGTGTCTAAATAATCTTAGGAAGTAGATATGACTCGGAAAATGTCACATTGGTACTTGCCTTTGGTTTCGAACCAACACCCTCATACATGTGTACGTTTTAACCTCCGGCCACCATGACTAAACCTTAGGAAAGATTATCCACGTGTAGCAACGTACCAGCCTAATAGCTTTAGCGAGTAAGTTAAAAATTAAACAAAGTGTTGCCACGCTTAAATACAAAGTAAGCTGAAGTCAGGAACTTGCGCGTTTGCCAAACTTGTTTACTACTCTATTTTGCGTTAGGAACCGCTAACTTGCAGATAAGTTAGGCAATATCTGCCTCAAAGTTAACACGATAAGGACTATTAGTTTAGACATAAATTTTCTGTCAAAAATCGCATAAATAATTTTCTAGTTTACGTTCTGTCTGGGATTTAAATTTTATTCCAGTTTAATGTTTTGAATTTATTACCAGAACAGATCGTTGTTTAAGTTGCTAAGTTATGTTTCCAAGAATGAATGCTAGGTTTTCACTTTTCAGTCGAACAAATTATTTTGAGGGGTTTGACCAACATTCTTAGTAATAACGCAATAGAGTCTGAAATTGCAGAAAGTGTTACATTTCCTTATCCCATCACCATCACACACATAACACCATAACATCACGCCTTTTATCCCCGAAAGGGTAGGCAGAGGTGAACATTATGCCACTGTACAATGTAAGACCCACTTTTCACTATTTATGTTATGAGTCCCATGTAATAGGGGGTGAACCTATAGCCTTATACCGAGCACGATTCCAGACTCTGTGCTACTACTGAGATTTTTTTTAAACCCAGTAATAATTTGCCCGACCCGAGACCCTCTGCCCGGCAGTCGTACTAACAAACTTAGTCGACAAATACTAAACAAAATCAAACCCTATAAACATCAATGAGATTCACAAAAATCTCTTAAGAGCAAACCAAAGTGTCCTTTCCATATTCATTAGCTGTCAACGACAAAAACCATCAAATAACAAGCATTAGAGAGAAGTATCGAGAAATAGACAAAACCGATCACTTTGTATAAGAAATGATTATGACATCCCTTAATAAGAACATTAAGATAATATTCCTTAGCAACGAATGAGGAAAAAGACGAATCAAAGACGTATAATTGACCTATATACTGTTTTTTTGGTGCTTCCTTGGCGTTACTTGAGCATATTTGCGTCTTTCTAATTTTTTAATGATGTCAAGGTATTTGGGATATTTTGTCACAAAATATTTTTACATTTTGCGTGTGTTGTAAATATTTTTAACTGAAGTATGTGTTAATTTACGTCGTCCAGGGATAAGTCATAATAATTTTATACTTAAGTATAAGTGTTTTTTGACTTTAGCATAGACATACATACTACATACGTATATAATACATACCAATTTGGAAACATACACAAACTTTTCGTCTTTAAAAAAAGTATAGTAATAAATTTATTACCTACGTGTATGTAAATAACTGTTTTTTTTTATATATAAGATGGGACTGACGTTTGACCACTATCTCACTTCAACGTCGACTTTTTGAAGTCGGTTATTAATGCACTAAAACCTTCTCCTAAATATAACAAATACTTTTCTGAAAACCGCATCAAAATCGGTTCAGCTAATAGCGAGAAAATCGCGCATAAACATACATACAAACAAACAAATAAATAAGTCAAACTAATAACCTCCTTTTTTAATTCGGTTAATTATTATTAAACTGTCAAACACCAAGCGGTCACCGGTGACCGCGACCTATTGTTCTTTAATTGTGTCTATAAAACCGGTACTCGACGAGTTAAAAAAGTATTTATTCATGCAGTTCAAAAGTACATGACAAATATACATATTTTCACTGTCATAACCAAAGACATATTAAACTGCTATATATATAACTCTGACTCAATGTTACTTACAAAAAAGCTTCACAATAAAAAAAAACAATAACACAACATCAGTCCCTATATAACGAATGACGAGATTCTCAAATCCCGACACTCGTACAGATATCACAAATTCTTCCTGGCTTTACATCTCAAAAAAAAAAATACCGAACGCGTATTATTAAAACTCTTTTGACCGTAACAGACAATGGGTTACAAAGGTGGAATCATAAAAATGTGATGTGAAACACAAAGGGGTTGGTAGGAAAATGGAAGGGGTAGCGACACACCTGTGACCCCAGGAAGGGTAAAATTGTGAGAATTTAGGAAATTGAATGACGGTAGGTCATCTTAGAATTGTACCTTTTTTTGTTTTGAGCTCTAGTAAGTAGTTAGGAGACAAGAAGGATATAATATCCGATGCGGTATGGAAGAATGAACTCTTTTGCCGTAGGTATTGATACAAATTAGATTGTCACACCTTATCTACTACAAAATTATTAAGATAGGAAACATTTTAGACTATGTAAATAAAAATGAATTGCTGTTCATTAGTCTCGTTAAAACTACCTCTATAAAACTGCTGAACAGATTCAGGCCATTTTAGTCTTAATTTATTTGTGATAGTCCAGAAAAGGCTGCCTCGTTGGCCGAGTGGTCGCGAGTGCGACTCCCGGGCACGGATTCTCGGGTTCGATTCCTGAGTCGAGCAAAGAATTAATGGATTTCTTAATAAAATCTCAGTAGTAGCACGGAGTCTGGAATTGTGCCCGGTATATGGCAATAGGCTCACCCCCTATTACATGGGACTCATAACATAAATAGTGAAAACTAGGTGTTACATTGTGGATAAGAAAAATATATTTGAGGTGTTACATAGTTTGCCGGGTCACCTAGTTTCTAATATTTAATTTCTTTTCACCACGGCTTAATAGAAATTATAAATAAATATATTTTGTTAATTAAATCCATATTTATTTCAACAAGACTTTATACTATACTTTGCAATTAAAATTCAAACAAAAGACTGCCTTGTTCTAGTGGTTACAATTAACTAGTGGTTATTTAAATTAAAATCGAGTAATAAATACAAAAACAAAAAGAAAACAGTATTGTGAACCTCCTTCTTTTAGAAGTTGGTTGAAAAGTATATTATGTTATCGAAAATAAAAATGTTTGACATAAAACCAGATACTCTTAATATCAATGGACGACCTAAAGAGAAAAGTAAAAGGCAAATCTACAAGTGACGAACTAAATATGAAGTAAAAGCAATAACTTCATGCTGACAAGTCAAACAGTCACAACTACAGCATCCTGCAATGCAGTTATTACTTTCCATAGTATTAAATTCCTTTACTTGTGAGGAACAAGTTGGAAACTTCCGAAAATACTTCAACCGGGTTCTTCTTAGTTGGGTCATCTAAGTTCTTCTGCAACTTTACTAAAACAAACACCATTGATTTTCTTCCCGTGAGCTCCTAAACTTGAGCCGGAAGACAAATAGCTGATATCCTTTGTTTTTCTTTGATGGCTGACCAAACATCATTGGCAGGTTTCTTCCGAAGAATTATGTTCTCGTAAAAGTTGGCTTACGACTGCAGATGATGGATAAGTAGCTATTTGGTTTTGATGTTAGCCTAAATGTTTTACTTTTCGCATGGGAGTTTACGTGGACTTACGTACTTCAAATTTTTACATCTGGTCATTATTTGGCTAAACCTTCCAATTTCACCTTGAAACCATATTCAACGATGTGAATAAATCTAAAATAATTTTGTGGCAAAATATCCGACTTTTAAGTTTTTTTTTTATGGAAACGAGCAGACGGATCACCTGACGGTAAGCAATCGGCGTCGCCCATGGACATTTGGAACACCAGAGGCATTACAAGTACGTTACCGGCCTATTGGGGAAGGATCGTTGGGGATTTAGGGATTGAGGAGATTGGAGAAGGGGAGGGTAATTGGGCTTCCGGTAACCTCACTCACACGAAAACGAAACACAACGCAAGCGTTGCTTCTCGTCGGTTTTCTGTGAGGCCGTGGTATCACTCCGGTCGAGCCGGCCAATTCGTGCCGAAGCATGGCTCTTCTACACTTAAAGTCCCACACTTAAGTTATAAAATTAACAATCAAATAAATCTAAAAAACGACTTCTAGAATCTGAGAACAGAATGAGAACAAACTGTCATCAAATGCAATGTAGATGACAGTACTATGATTAAAATATTTTTTTGCATACTTTGTTAACAATAACAAAGCTCAAGTAAAATTTCTAAACAAAATAAAACAATATCAATTATAATTCAACATTTTATACTACACCACGGTGCATCATCAATCTACCTGCCAAGTCGGTTAAATAACAATACACTAGTAGCTGGAGCCCTCGGGGAGAGCTCATGTTTAGCGTTGTGCTCTATGGTAAGGATATGAAATAAGATAACAATGCAGGCATAATATATTACCCTTATGAAACCAATTATGGTAATGGAGAATATTATTGATATGTTGTGGAGTATTTTGCGGATCTTGGGGAATAGTTTTGATGAAAAAATTATGGCTACAACCTAAAGAAAAGACCAACTTCTCTTTTAGATCATAGTTTTTTTATGGCACAAGCCGGCTAACGAGCAGACGGATCACCTGATGGTAAGCAATCGGCGTCGTCCATGGACACCTGGGACATCAGAGGCGTTACAAGTGCGTTACCGGCCTTTAGGGGATTAGGAGTTTGAGGATTGATCGTTTGGGAATTCAGGAAGGGGAGGGTATTTGGGCCTCCGGTAACCTCACTCACATGACGAAACACAACGCAAGCGTTGCTTCACGTCGGTTTTTTGTGAGGCCGTGGTATCACTCCGGTTGAGCCGGAGTTAGTTAAAAGTAATATGTTTTGCCTATATATAATATCTCTTATGTCGATAATTCAGTCATTATTTGAATTGAGCCCTTTTTTAAATGATATAAGGTGATCTGAACGTTATGATTTTAGCATTAGACACGTTTTGCGAAAATCCTCAAAATTGTACCAAAGTTACACTGACCTTCTAGCTTTGTTGAACCAATGCGGCACGTGGCTTCGCTGCCGGGCTCAGAATACAACCTGATCCAGGATTTTCGAAGAATTTACGTATATTCGTAAATGTTAGTTGACGCATATTCAATTACTGATTCACGTG
Organism: Spodoptera littoralis; assembly: GCA_902850265.1. Taxonomy (NCBI): domain Eukaryota; kingdom Metazoa; phylum Arthropoda; class Insecta; order Lepidoptera; family Noctuidae; genus Spodoptera; species Spodoptera littoralis. The sequence goes on from LR824542.2 coordinate 13,890,702, forward strand.
TTGGAGAATAATTGAGGTCAAATGTGCTTTATTGATCTGACATTAAAGCTTATGGTTCGTGGTAGAATGGAAACTGAAGTTTAGAACAAAATTGCTACAACATCTTTGAATCAAATTTATTGTTCTATATTCAAGATCATATGTGATCTCTGATCACTAAACTTTCATACTTTCTTGAAAAACTGGGACGGGTATCTAAATATTATTAGATACCAATAGAAATAGTTATAAATCGCCAAGCTACACAATTTTAAAACAATCAAAATCAAATAATAAAGCTATTAAGAAAACCGATCACAATTTTAACATCACATTTTGTTTAACAGCTGTAGGAGGTCTTCGAGCAACAGATCTTCGGATATCCCCTCCAGTGGTGCAGAGAGGGAATGACACGACTCTAGCGTGTCTGTACGAGCTGACAGACGCGCCCCTATACTCCGTGAAGTGGTATAGAGGGCGCCACGAGTTCTACCGCTACTCTCCCACAGAGAATCCTACTACGAAGATATTTCCCTTCGCTGGAATCAATGTTGATGTAAGTATTTACTTAGATCTCTGTTTTATAGTTTTGAATTTAATTCCATGCATAGAGCAGTAATTGACCTGAAGATTGCTTTTACTTAGTGCCATTGGTTCTATTTCGGTAAGATAAAGTATTTTGTAAGATTCACATTTTGTAGTGAAACACCTACGTCACAAGAGGAAATTCACGTATATCTACGACTAGCTACTTCCGCGCGGTTTCACTCGCTCTGCTCGGCGCCTATTAATCGTAGCGTGATGTTTTATAGCCTATAGCCTTCCTCGATAAATGGGCTATCCAACACAGAAAGAATTTTTCAAATCGGACCCGTAGTTTCGGAGATTAGCGCGTTCAAACAAACAAACAAACTCTTCCGCTTTATATAATAGTATAAAATTTCAAAATACATGACTTTTCTTAAACATAAACTTTGAACTTCAGTTATAAATGTGTTTTAAAAGTTCATAAATTAAAATTAAAGACCACATTAAAAATTTATATCTTGATAGTTCTATTCAGACATAAATGTCATCTACCAATAAAATATCGAAGCTATTATGGAAGTAAAAATGATCAAATAAAACAAATACTTATCGTACGTATCATAAAAATTCGACGCAAAAGACGTCTCGTGTTTGCCGATCGACATTAAATTTATAATGCAATTTGATCATAAAAATGTCGCAGATCATCAGAATTTTATTATCATATTATTGTGCTCATTCTACTGTCTTCGGATGAAAATATTTATTGTCTGAGATATTTGGATAACTAATTTATATGTATTTACTGCTATGTTAGGTTTAAAAGTGTCAAAGAATAATAGTCATATTATTTTAGTGTCTCGTCGTTGGTAATGTGTTAACAAATAAACTTATAACATTATTTGCAAAAATAAATAAAAATCTTCTCAAAAGCAGATAAAGTATCAGTTTATTTTCAAAATTTAGATTCGGTTCTCACCAAAATACACCATACACAATCTAGATCTTCGAAAAGAAAAACAAACACAATCTTCTGTTATGAAATATCTCAGCATTATTATCACACGTATTTTTGTAGGCTTAACTGTAATATAGTATTCCATAACACCTCAATGGCCAAATGATCCAACGTTATACGCAATACCTGCGCGAAAATTTCCAGATTTTTCTTCAATTCGATCGATGTAAATATGTTCGTATTTATTCGGCGTCAAAGCAGACATAATTTCGGAGCCAACTATTGACATAAAAGTGTTATTAAGTTCAGCTGAGACATCACAAAGAAGCCCTATGTCAATAATATCTGAAATCATGTCAAGTACGAACGAAAGGTCGCAAGTAATTCAGATATTTTTTGACGTAAAAAGTGATTCTGCGTTTGGAATAGTCATATTTGCTTGAGAATTTGTAAGTTTGAAAATGTGGATTGTATGACTAGATAGATTGGTCTTTTGAGACGCAAATTTTATTTGTTAGTGACATACTGAGGTCAAATAAATAAATTAGTTTAGATTTTCGTAACATTAACATAATAAAAAAAACATTTCGTAGTTTGTAAAATATAACTGAGATGTGAGGTCTGCCTGAACGAGCAATTTATATTGATCAAGTACTCTTTTTCTTTAAATCTGCATACACGTATAAATACGAAATATTGAGCCAAAAACGTACCAAAACTTGAAGCCCTCACAAAATCCACCAACCAATAAAACGCTTCAAAAATATGCTACCCTAGTAGATAAATAAGAAACCTCACGCACATTACCTCTACATAAGCTACTCCATCCATCACCTTTACGCATAAACTGTTCCACATATTAAATCCAGCAATAAAGATTCTAAACGGGCTTTTAAGCTAACTCTTATACGTAAGTCAGAGCAATGAATTCCCTTATACACGTTTCATGGAAACTCATACACGATTTGTCTTCTCAAAACTGTCAGACGAGTGCTCATGTCATGTTAATGCAAGTAATAGTCTAAGAGGTACTGAACCCTCGAAGTAAAGTTCGTTCTGTATGGCTAGAAATTTGTAGGATGATGATTTATAGCAAGCTATCGCTAATAGTTACCACCTGACAGTCATTAGTCTTGCTCATCATCTTTTTTTAATAAACCAATTTATCAGCATCTCGCATTGTATGATCTTTTCACGCACTCAACGGTCAGTATATACTGGCTAAGGATACTCAGAATGTACTGTGTTGGCGGCATTGAGATTAGCGTGTTATGAATTATCTTATTAATTTCTAGTGTTACAAGACGAACTTTATTCAGATGGTACAGTATCTCTTAGGCTATAAAGTAAAGTATGAGATGTATATAGAGAATTGCGATATAGCAACGGACTTGGAAAGGATTTCTAAATGTTTGGGGCCAGTGCCAAGTTCGATGTGAACGTCAAATGATTTGGAAGTGATAGGAAAATATTGCGTGTATTCCAGCTTATTTCTTGTGGATTTTAGTTTTGCAAAGATGCTTGAATAATTTTGAATTTAAATTTTTATGAGTAGCGGTTGGAAGGACATATTTTGAACGATTAGTTATCAATGTTGGTTTGGCATTCAACTGTGAATTGTATTTGGTATTTGTGTAAAACGTTTACTGAGACTGTCATATTATTATTATAAATAGAATGGTATTCCGTATCATAATTTACTCTCATGGTTCAATAAATCATTATTCTTCCCCAGCAATTCATTGTTTTAAACACTTTAAAGTAGGTAACTAGCAATACAAACACGTCATCATACTTTACTATATCCGGTTTGAATTCATTTATTTCTAAAAGATTACAAATCACTTGTACAGAAATAAATACTTAAACTAATTTTACATTTTTGATTTGTCCAGGAGTAACAAGAGGTTGTAATAGTGGTCACAATTTTAGGATTTTATCATGTATAAAACAATAGGTACATCTTGTTCTATAATCAATACAAAGACTTGTAACATAATTCGCATCAAACTCGCATTACCATCGCGCGCAGTACACCATCTCAGAACTTCATTCCACAAAGCAGATTTATAACGCCTAATGTAAAAACTCTGTGGAAAAATATGCGAATCTTAGACACCAAGTGCTGCCATAAGAAAAATGTGGAATATCAAACGTAACGGTTTCACCAGCCATAATTCTTGTCGTCGCAGAAACTTCTCAGCAATTATTTTTACCTGTTGAGCTGTTGAAACAATGTATTTTATGGTGTGGAATTTGGTTAATATACTGGCTCAGTTTAGCGGAAGAGAAACGTGTTGAGTCGCTGTTAAAATCTCTGAAATGTTCGCGGTTAAATAATTTTGTAATCCGCCCGTTCTGTTGTGCTCGAGTCGAGTTATTCTTTTAAAGTATTAACAATGGGCCCTTTTGTTTATGAGATGGAATTATTTTTTACTCGTTGACTTTATGAATAATGGTTGGTTGTAAAAGTTTGGTGAAAAGGCGAGCTCGACAATGTATTGCTTGTAGTTTGATGAAGTAAATGTGGTTTTGTTTTAGCTTTGTGTCTCATGTTTTTTAGGTCGGGAATATTTAAAGAACATTTTTTTTATGGTAGCTTAACTGGTATTGGTTGTTTGTGTACTTGTTTCTGTGGTGACGAGAACAAACTAGTGATCGACTGTGACTAGATTTTTGGGTCAAATTCTTCTTAATTCTTACTCAGTATTTGTCTGTTCGTAAATCTTAATGCTTGCACTTCGAATTGATATTAAAACAACTCATAGGTACCAGGCACACATAAAGGATTAACCCAATCAGTCTATTCTAATTAAGGTATACACACTCATTCCTCGATCTAAGTAAAGTGGAAAATCTAGTAAGACATATAACAATAAACACATACTACTACATGAAATACAAACATATAATATTTCATTTACCTAAATCCTAATTCATTTGAACAGCCGCAAACACTGAGCTCTCATATTATACTACCCACTCCATATTGTTTCAATCTCAAGCACCTAGATCTTAATACTAAAACGTCATAAGTGGTTCAGTACCACTTCTAGGAAACTCAAACTTATATACTAAGGAACACATTTCAAATTCATTTGATTTCGACAAACTAAGCTTTTAGTAGTCAAGGAAAGACTTGTTTGAAACTAAAGAAAGTGGTTGAGTATAAAGGACTGTGTTCTATGTAATTGTGTTTGGCGGTTACTCGCGTTGTTATTAGCTTAAAAGTAAGTTTGGGAGTGTTAGATATTTCTAGATAGATACTTAATATGCCAAACATAACAGCTTTTATGACCTCAAAGGAGTACAGAACAAATTAGTCTACTAACACCATGCTAGTTTTAAAAAAGTGAAAATTGTGTCCGGTATAAAGAAACAGGCTCACCCCTATTGCATGAGACTCATAACAAACACAGTGTAAGTGTTACATTGTACAGTGGCATTGAGTGCTGTAATCTGCAAATCTGCCTACCCTTTTGCGGAGGAAAGGCGTGATAACGATGTTATGTTAGTTTTGAAAGAAACGAATATTTTTTTACCTTCACTGGTCGTCAAACCGTAGTCCATTTAAGTAGACCTCTCTCTTACTTCTAAAAAAGAACTGATAAAGATACATGAAGAGAAAATGCGGACTATTATCTCATACCCGTACACCAGTTTTGTTGTAGGTATAACCTATAACCTACGGCAAACCATAGGGCAATCATTCCTAGTTGTCTTCGAAGAGTCTTACAAAAGTGTTTCTCCTATTTATTTCAGTTACTAATATTTATAACTTCAAAGAGGCGTTAAAGAACTGCGTCGAAGGTTTTACAATAGATAGCTTTACTTTTGATTATGAAAAACTCAGAATTTATAAAACTACGACATTTTTTCGTAGAATATCATCTAATATTTGATTCGGCCCATATTTTCTTGTTGCTAAGTCGACAAGAGATGAGTTGGACAAAAACGTGGCGTTCATTTTGCTAGTCAATCTAAAACTACATAATTTAATACTTACTTATTTTTTTTTTGGCTTACTCACATAAATGTTTGACGAGGAACTCGACTAGTTTCAAGCCATGCTAGAGGTTCATATTCATTGGATAGCAGCATGACAGTCGCCGCGTCGCTTGTCGCTATTCATGTAAGCCGAAAACATAATAATGAATTTAGTATGTATCTGTACAAGTAACTTAACGGCCGGTAATCATCCTTCTAACAGTTTAGGAAATAATAACAGAGAAAACCTCTACTAACTGCCTCAGCCTCTCAATTATAAAACCAAAATAGCGAAACTATTCATATATAATTAGAAAATTCAATTAAACAGTTTAATCTAAATGCTTGTGTCTAACAAAGGGAGAGATAATAATTATAATGTATTATAGAAAATTGTTCAGAGGCGTTGGAGCGGCATTGCTTTGTGTTGCCTGACCGATGCCTCGATTTACAAAAGGATGGAATAGTTTTTAGAATGGGATTTGTAGAATAGATTGTATTATTCATTTTTGAATGAAGATTGGTAATAAAGAATAATATTGATTCGTTCCTTTTATTAAAATAAGGTAGGCTAGTCTCAAAACAATTACTTAGGGCTAGTTTTAATAACCCATATATTTTTTTATTATATTTCCTTGCTAGAGATTTAACTAAAAATCTTAAGTAAGAAAATCTACTGATAGTTAAGTTATTGGGAAACTGTTTAAGTATATTTACTTGTCACTAAACTATGTAGTGATATCTATCACATTTATCGTAAGTTATATTTTCGTTCCTTTGGCAAAGACGAAGAGTTAACGCTATGCAATGTAACATGTCGCGGAGAACTTAACGAGTTACCGTGGCTCCGGCTCGACCGGCAGGAGAAGGAACGGGGTGGTTTTTAGTCAGTAAAAGTCTGACACTCCGTCCCGCCTCACCCAGGCGGGAGCAGACATTCGATGATTTCCCCCCCTTAAAAAAAATCCAATGTAAAATGTCCTAGCTAAATATCTTTATATAATTTAATTGTTTAAGATAATGGCTTTGGTTACTCAAAGTAATAAAAAAAATGATAAAACTGTGAAGTAAAAGAGTACCCACTCTAATTTTCTCAATAACTGAAAGTTTACAAACGACTTCAGATAACATCTTATAAAATACTTGAAACTTTAGTAGTATCTATAGGTGATTGAATTAAAATATACTTCAACCTATTCTATCTCCAACTAGCTTCTACTAAAGTCGCCCACTTTCGCAAAATTCTATGTCCGTCATCTGGTTTTTACCTCTTCATACATTTTCAGTAAAATCGATTTGAACTGACACGACTTTTTTTATAGACTTCAAAAAAATCTGTAGAAAATATGTATTACAGTGTCTGAATCCTATATTCCTATTACTTGCAAACATCCCATTAAAATAAAAGATTAGATAGCTAGGAATCTAATTAATTCAACGAGGAAACGTAAGTAAATAATGTCTATATTCCTTTAACAAATGGCAACACCAATCTGTTTTGTTTCAGACAGTTTCTATTCATAAAGTTTGACAAACACAGAGCGTTGAATGGTTTTAATAATACAAATAAATATATTTAATATCAAACATTATTAATTTTAATTAAGGATCGAAATGACTGACTTTCAAAGGGTATACTTTGAAGGCTTGACAAAAAAAATTGTTCACGATTTTCGAGGACGCCGAAGCCAAACAAAAGGTATTTGGTGATTAATTATTCAAGTTAGATCAGACAGGCTTAGGCCGGTCCATTATTTATTTGCGAAGCTCGATGCTAATTGTTTGGTTTATTTAGACTGAAATTGTAGAAAAGTAATCCGCTTTTTGCCGGCCGTAAGTATTGTCTAAATTGTTTAAAATTGCCGCCTCGTTGGCCGAGTGGTCGCAAGTGCGACTGCTGGGCAAGGGGTCTCGGGTTCGATTCCCGGGTCGGGCAAAGTACTACTGGGTTTTTAAAAAAATCTCAGTAGTAACACGGAGTCTGGAATTGTGCCTGGTATATGGCAATAGGCCCCTATTACATGGGACTCATAACATAAATAGTGATAAGTGTGTGTTACATTGTAGGTACAGTGGCATAATGTGCACCTCTGCCTACCCCTTCGGGGATAAAAGGCGTGATGTTATGTTATGTATGTTTAAAATGGTTGCCTGTTTGTCAACTACGAATTACAATGCTTTGATCTTGAACATTTGCAGTGGAATAAGGAGCAACTTTTATGTTCCAAATTATTTTCAGTCGGTAATATAGTTCGATTTTTGCAGAAGAATAGAAAATAAACCAATACACGATTTATTGTCCAAACAATTTAAAATAGACTGTTCCCTCTTTATTCCAACAACAGTTTAAAATCCATCCTAATGTTGAGTCAAAATATTGAAAGCAGCCCTATCTTCCATATGCGAGCACTAAACATAAACATAAAAAGAAAATAAACCTTCTCAGTCACTATTGGAGATCCCCCGCTGTCAGCACACAAGAACAACTGGCTCAAAAAAAGAAATATGTTATTATTTCATACAAAATAAACCCCAGGCAATTCCAACAGTTAATTTTAGTAGCAGCTGCTTCCCATTTCTTCGCGTCAACCCTAAAAAAACAATCTGCCATTCACTTCACTCTCAATGAAGGGAAATCCGAGCAATTTTCACATGCTTTATTCCTGTGTCCCGAGCAACGGTTTGTACATTTTTTTCCTTAGGAGAGAGCCATTCCTCCTCGTCGCCTATGCGGCACGTGTTCATAAATCCAACCCTTTATCACTGCCTCTTATTTCGCAGTCTCGCGGCGATAATAACCCTATGGCCCGTTTTGTTTCGTTTATATCCCAGTTTTCTTCCCGACGTTCAGCCTAAAACGACACTCGTTTCTTTTTATAACACAATACGCGCCCCAATGAGGAATTGATCGACGAAATGAGAATATAGATCATGCTTATTGTGTACCAGGATTTGGCATCACTCGCCTCCAAATTGCACGCAAAATCTATCAGTTGTAATTTGACTAATTTATAGAGAAATTCGCCTAGAATAATGCATATTTAGCAGTTTTCATGTTATATTAATTTAGTAATTTTGGTCAATAATTTGTTCTGTTAATGAATGAGCTTAAATTCATCATCAATACGATAAATAAATGCATACAATAATTTTCTTTTGTTGCACATTTTCCGGTTAGTACACAGATTTGAATACTAATAAAAGCATTTAAATAAACTTTAAATATTGTAAATTATGTTGAACGAATAAATCCCAAAAACAATGGGAAACAGAAATTGTATTGGAGCTTTTTACTGACTTCTATAAGTGGCAAAAACAAAGCAATATTTTTCGACAGTTTTAATAAAAAGCAACAAATAAAACAGATTGATATCTAAATTATAGCTTAGGAGCGAACCAAAATTGCTTAATAAACATTGACCCACATACACCATTGTTACATAGATCACTATTTGCTAAACCTAGAAAATACTACAAAAAATCTAGAATAAGAATTAATTGCCTCGAATCTGGACTCAATCTGGGTCTGAATTAGATTAAAGTAGGTTGTTAACTTGCTACTGAGACAAACGACGTTAATTTGTAAGGATAATTAAATGTTTGCTTTCCGAACCCCCTTTTTTCTGAAACTTTCTTTTGTAAGTAAGGAATTAAGGTCGCTTTTGTGTAAAGAAAAATTTGACAGCAATTCTAACGAAAGATTGATGGTATGTGGTTTATAAAAAGTTTCTGTTAGGAAGTGAAATTGCTTTATTCTAAGAAATCTACAATATTTTATATACTTACTTATACAACGTATGTAAATACATCACACTTTGACTTGCTATAACAAGTTATTATGGATTACTCAAAAACTTTCAATCAAACCACATGCTTATACCTACTATATATTAGCATTCCTTAAGTTCCTCATTCCGAGTGAACAGTAAAAATAAATTTCACTCTAAATAAATTATCCTATAATAGTTTAGAAACACGAGCATACGGCGCGTCGCGTTCCGCGCGCGCCTCAAAGAGCCATCAGACCACCACAGATGGGGCCCAATAGGGCCGATGCCGATTCGGAGTCGCGGAGAACCTAATGGGTAACCGGGGCTCCGGCTCGACGTGCAGGAGAAGGAACGGGGTGGTTTTTAGTCAGTAAGAGTCTGACACTCCCTTCCGCCTCACCCAGGCGGGAGCAGTCATTCGATGATTTTCCCCCCTTAAACAAAATACTACTTTAGAATGTGATTTTACATTGTCTTGTCCATATTATTTGTCTTATTTTATATCTTTGTCCAATAGTTGGCGAGGTCCAATCAGAGTCAAGTGGTGCTAACCAGGGTCAGTTTCGGTCTATCCGGCAACTTCAGCTGCGAGGTAACAGCAGACGCGCCTTCCTTCGCCACCTCTATCGTTTCTAACACTATGGAGGTAGTTGGTAAGTAAAAATGAATTTTATTGCCATTAAATAAAATTAAGAGTAATTCTGTTGGATTGTTTTAATAAGAAGGTGTTTCTCAAGGTTCGATCCTTGGGCCAACGTTGTTTTCGAAAAATGGTTAGTAATTACTAAGACTAGAAGTGTATGACAGTAGAAATATTCATACTACATGAGACCCATAATATAATGAGTAAGAAAGGCCAACACCTTCGAAGAATAAAAGGTATGTTAGTATAATGTTAATGTTATGGTACGAAAGCAATTTGCATAGTTCATTCTGCTTTTTTGTTTAAAGATATAAAAGTTTGTATTTTTTCTTCGACGAAAGCTAAAAGTTTTTGTTAAATTATCTTCCTTAAAGATGAAAATTGTGAAATTCTTAGAATTCAGAAAATTGTTTTTTTACAAAGTTCATAATTTAACGCATAAACCTTGCATTTTGGGAAATCATTTATTTATTATTCTACATAAGACTAATAATGTATAAATTATTTTTAAGTAGGTATAACTTAAAAACAAAATTAGAAGTCTTCTGGCTTATATGTATAAATGTGAAGAACTCAATTTACAAAGTTAATATGTAACTATCATCAGTATTGTTCCTCATTAAACATATGACTTCATCTGAAACTCTTTTGTCCAGCTCTCCCGCCATCTTTGCCGGTAATACAGACAGACAAGCATTACTACGGCCCAGGCGACGTGCTCCACGCCAACTGCACATCAGGACCAAGTCGACCACCGGCCGACCTCGTGTTCTTACTCAATGACATACCTGTAAGTATATCTATAGTAAGAGCATTATTATGATTTTCAACTTGTAAATTTTCTTTATTGTAGAAACGTCGACGTCTAACAGCCAAATATAAAAAATGCATTTTTCTACACTGCTCATAGTACAACGTATTCTAAATATAAAAATATGAAAAGAAAGGTAGCCAAACTATGTAGGTATATTATGCTTCAATATGTGAATCTGTTTGGTCGGTTAACAAGAAACGAATACTCTTTTCGTTTTCATTGTACAACATTTCCTCTTAAAATCATTACTGAACAAAATTATTTCCGTACCTTGTTCTACTGTTCACCTTGACAAGATATTTGCATTTTCTCCAGTCTAAGTTTATTGACAATCCATTTTAATCTAGGAATCGAAACGTTTGATATCCAGAATTTATTTGCGAGGAATAACCCTTTTCAATCCTAAATTTGCATAGGATTGCGTTTGAACCTGGCAATATAGCCAAAAGGATGAGTAAATATTGTCTACCAAACGAGTACGTGAGTGAGAGAATAATACGAGGATATTGCTATGACCCTGAACTCCTCAAAATAGATGAGGACGGGGGCGCTAAGTGATATAAATTGATCTAAAGGCACGAGTTTCCCTTTTAGAAAAAGTATTCCGTCCGCCAGTGAAAAGTTTTGTATGGTAACAAAATAAATCGTTCTAAGGCATAGGAAATCGATTTCGAAGAGGTATTCAGGAGGTGTCGACTATGGAACGTACAGTACTGTAATAGTTTTATATTATTATAACCTATTATTTATTTATACAGACTGGTTCGTATTTTCGGTTGATTAATTCGAATTTTTAGTATCGGAGAGTCATGCTTCGTAATGAATGGGCCGGCTTGACCGGAGTGATACCACGGCCTCACTGAAAACCGACGTGAAGCAACGCTTGCGTTGTGTTTTGTCGTGTGAGTGAGGTTACCGGAGGCCCAATTATAATCCTCAAACTCAAATTTAAAAAACCTAATATTATTTAGTTTTAAAATTTCGCAATCAGAAAATTAACTTCGAAATCGAATATATCGATTTCACTAAATGAATTTAAAGTCCTAACTAATTTCATTTCTAAATAGTTAAGAAAAATTATGCATCAAAAGATTCCGATTTCTTAAATAAAATTACAATGGTTGATTTGAAATACCTTTAAACTACAATAAGTCACGCATCACAATATAAAAACTTTACAAACGTATGTACCTAAGAGTCCATGTACTACCATCGATCCTGGTTTCACCCATTCATCGTCACGGGTCCTAAGAAGCCTAAAAGTTAGACAGAGGGTCAAGAAAATCGTATCACCCTTAATGGGTTACGCAGTAGCACCATGTGTGTTCAAATTACTCCCAACGTCTCTACTAACCCAAACCTACATAAAAGGTTCTGAAAAACGGACTAGCTTACCAATATTACAAATCGAAATCACTAGCAACCTTCTATGTCTCGTTTAATAGATTTAGGCATCGAGGCCGGAAATTTGCGGGTTTAGCCAAGACTGGAGATACTACCACAAATGCTTAATCCTAAACATTCCTGGCAATATCCAGTCCCGTATTTATAGCTTCGTTGGAACCCAATTTATTGCTATAAACAACTCCTCAGCCAAACACAATATCTGCATACTTTATGAAGGATGTTTTGAGGTTACGGTTAGGATTGTGTTGGCATCGCTAGTTCAAACGATCCTAAAAGTTCAAACACATCGTGTCTTCGTATTAGAATAATATTATTATGGACTATTTCTATTCGATCTATTTTACGTTTTGTGAATATTTTTAAGTTAAGAAGCTACTTTTGAAGACTGAAGGCACTCTATTTACAGATCGTTTGGATATAACCGAGAAATATAAGTTCTAAACTAGTCAAATAAGGAAAATGCTCGGCTTATTTAAGTCAAACGTTTGCGTAGGTACTTTAGACAAACTTGTTACTAGTAGACAAGCTGGCAACCCATCGTCTAGCTCACAAATCCGTTTACAAAATCCGTTCCTGCTTCCAGTAGCGTCCTCCAAGAGTTTTAACTTAAAATAACTTGGCGAAAGCTACAGTTGTTCCAACTCAAATTCTATAGTGGTAAGTTTTAATGCCTTCACAGTTTCACATTTCGAGGATCCCACCGCGAATGCTTTTGAGATTTCAGATTTCCAGTATCTGGGACGCGGTCGCTTGCTATTGTTCGGTTGCTACTGAACAAACTATTTTAGTGACGATATTATGATTTTAGTGGAAGATTTTAAACGGTGCGATGGGTCTCGGTAAAGTTACTCGGTTACCGAATCATTTTATTGTGATCTACCGAGACGCCATTTTGAATGGAGTCTGTAATTATTTGAGATAATTTTGTTACTGTGTCAAGTTCTTAGTTTGCGTAAAAATAGCACTACTAAGTTTCCTTCTTTTAATTTCTAAATATCTTTATGAATAGTAAAAACCACACGCAAAGCACCAATTTAACGCTTTATCATCACACTTTGGTATTTGATATGTCAGATAAAACCAGGAAAGACAGTAAAATATAAAAAATCTATCAAAACATCATATACAATTATATTGCTCAAAAATTCATTTCCAACAAAAATAGATGTGACCAAAGCAATAATGATATTTCAAAAAACCTGAACAAACATATTTTATCCAGGAACTCAATTATCATAGAATTAAATATTAAAACTGCTCACCACAACTCATTATGGCGGAATAAAATTTGTTTAAACAAAATATTTGTTTTGTGCTGCTTGTTTGAATTCTCTCGTCTGTGAAAACACACGGAATCATCTTATTAGACAGACACGCTGTATAATACTTGTAATTAGTTAAACATTGTCTATACTTAGAACTATAAGAGTGTGTCTACATTATGGCACGAGCCGCTTGCGAGTCGCCCGCGAGCTGCGCGCGTGCATTTAAAATTATTATTTATACGAAACTTGTATGTGTTGAGCACCAAACCATTGCCGTGACTGCACGCTTACAGCTCGCTCTGTTGCGGCTCGTAAGCTGCGTTTCGTCAGATGTGGACGCACCCTCCAGTGTTCAAAATTATACTACTTGTGTGACCTTCTTTAACACGGTGTCTCGTAGATGTTCTAGAAACTCTTTTGTCTACATAACCAGACTAATTTTATAAATACCTTAAAGGGTAAAATTCAATTTAAGCAATCTATAAACTTAAAGTTCCAAAATAGCAAAACCTTTTATCAACAGTCAGTTCTTTTATAAATTACACAAGTGCCAATCTCAGCACCATAGTTTATGAGGTCTATTCTATTCTTCCTCCAAATATTTACATCTGTGTTATGCTATTAATTATGACTTTGAATACAAACCGGGGATAAAGTTAAAAGTTTTGGTCATTAACAAAACTCATACAGCGGGCCCGGCCAGAACAAAGTCCCAAATGTCAGCAACCCGTTACCAGTCGCTTGAATTCGTTGCGGCGCGAACACAACAACTGTTGACTCATTGTTTGTTGTGTTGATATTTGCAATTTTCCTACGTTAAGCAGCTTCGTCTGGCACGAGGGCTCTTCAGATTTAATCACATCTGCATTGGCCGCTATTATGGAAATTTTAACTTTATATGAATATGCACACAGTGCGGATTTGTTTGTTTGACTCATGTGCTTACGTTATTTCGTTTGATAAGCTGATTTGTAAAGTAAAAGTTGTTCCGTGTTTTCACATTGTATCATTTTTGTAATGTTACCCACGTATGGAGCCGACGTAGTCACGATAAAGTTATAAAGCTTATCGACATTGTAACGAAGCGAGAGTACTGGTGCACAGAAAACTTCGTTGAATTATTTAGTGTATTCAAAAGTATCTCTCGAGTCGATATTCATGTATTTATGCTGAAATTTTCACGGAGAAAACTTCTCTATCGTTACATATTCAAAATTTTATGATTCTGAATGCTTGAGTTTGATATTTTAAAAATGAAATCTAGGAGAATCTAAACGAGTAGAAATATTTTAGTATCCTAAAAACTAAATTTTATCAGACATAGATCAATCATACATTGTTTGGTGATAAATAATGTGTTTTTTTTATTTTAGCATGAAGCAGATGCTCACCAAGTCCACCCAGCGCCGGAGGGTCTCTTCCGTTCCGAGATTTACAGCAGTATACAGCTGTGGCCAGCCCACTATGAACGTGGAGCTCCCATACTGCGCTGTCAAGCCAAGATCGTAGACCTTTACAAAGATGATGCAGCAGTTGCATTGTATTCAGGGAATAGTCACCCTAAGATTGAAAGAGGTGAGTTGCATTTTGATTGGTTATTAGAAAACAAATTGTTTATATGTATTTTATGTTAGTCATTAAACGATACTTTTATAAAATCAAGTTTCGTTTCGAATAGGTCCCTCTTTACTTATTAATTTTACTCAGATAAAATTAAACTTTTGTGTCTGAACTGCATGTAGTACCAAACTTTTTCACTCCAATTACAGCAACAGCATGAATTTCCGCAACTAAAATTACACCTTTCACAGGATTCTGGATTTCAGTAATCTCAAGGGTAGATTCATAATGTGAAATTATGTAAAGCACCCAACAGCTCTCAGGAAATTTATTCATTACGATGTTCTGACGAAGGGCTTGTTCGTAGATTCCCTTCAAGCATAATTGCAATTTTCATGACGGCCCATAATGTTCGCGTATTATTAAATCTGAGTATCATCGTCATATGGAAGCAAGTTCTAAGTACTGTTTGGAACATTTTCTATGGGGAAGAAAGCTTAAATGTTTTGATCACCTGTTTGTACTTATTCTACTATCTTGTTCTTGTAACTTTATAATACACTTTTAGGGCCGAAACACATAACTGCGTTGCGTCGTCGCAACGCTAAAATCGGCAATTTGCTTTGCGGCGTTGCGGTGTCGTGAAAAAGAGCGTTTTATTGTCGTTCGGTAGGATAACCAGTTCGTCGTGATTTTTTATTGTGGATAGACGTGTCTCTGCCATGGACCATCGTGAAGAACTGGCATTACTCTGCTATGCTGGAACGAGCGCTGCGTTGCGGCACTATGCCTCTTAAATCGGCAGTGACGCTACTGTCGATTCTAGCGGCGTGGTGCTGCAACGCCATTATGTGTTTTGGCCCTTACTTAGCTATTGTGGTGGCTAGGAAAATACTCTTGAATTGTATAAATTGACTTTAACACTTCCCTCAATCCACTACAAACCTAACTAAACACTAATCCAATATCCTCCATATTTCATTTCATCTCTACAATAGTCTAAGAGCCCACATCACAAATCACGTTGTCATATTCCAAAACCAATATATTGTACAAAGCGTTTCTCCTCAATTGTATAAACGGTATAATTAGAACATTACCTTCCATATTGAAATCGATTATATCGGTAAACACATTAAAGGCCTGTCATTATACGAAGCGTTTATAGTTACGAATATGATGGTAAGAGCCGACATATTTGGCCTCTTGAAATTATATTTTCTGATGAAGGATGATTGCAAATAATATTTATTAAATTGATATTGGTAAAGGGGTCATCTTATAATTACTGTTTTTTTAATATTAATAGCGAAGAGTTCTTACACGTCACTCCCTCCATCTTTGGTTTTTGTTTTTTTGCATGTTCTGATGAGAGTAAATAGATTTCATTTATTAGATACCTATTTTACAATATCTAAACATATTTTTACTACAGCAATTGTACAAATGATCATAAAGTGAAGCATATCAATATTTAATCCTCAAAATCGAACTAGCTCTAAATTTAGTTATTTTATACAATCTTACTATAAATTTAAAACACTAGAACCTGCAGATTAACATTAAAAGAATAAAAACTCCTTTAATCAAAATTCGAATCAGCCACAAAATTTCCGAGAACCGCCACTCTGAGCAGGAAATGGCAAATTCTCAAAGTAGGTACATTGAATTCCAAAAACGGCACAACACCTAACACGCCCGCATATCTTTAATATCCGTGAAGAGGAAGCTTGGCTAATAAGATTACAAGAACCAAAGACTGCCAAAGAGGGCATTGAGGGCTCAATGAGTTATTGCCTCCCGTCTCATTTGCCCAGACAATTTCCTCTGAGGGCAACACTGAGGCGTTTGTTGGTAGATAATAAATTTATCTTTGGCACACGTTGAGCGTTTATTGCAGGAAACGCGGACTGGCAAGCTTTAACGCATGCTTATATGAATTTTGTACATTCTTGGAACTTACTTTGCAGTTTATGATTCACAGGCAATTTTTGTTTAACATTAAATTTGTGGAATTTTTACAATTAGCGATGTATTGTCGCAATCGAAATTAAGAGCAAAAAGTTAGTACATAAAAACTTTGTATACAGGATACAAATCGCTTATCCTTATGTATAATTGTACATAAACCTTTAGGCTGTAAATTAAATGAATGGAAATACGAACACGGTACCCTTGATACTGCTCAGTGCTTACATCTATGTGATCATACTTCGAGAACTTACTAACTGAAGTACAAATTCCAAACGAGGAATTTTCCACATTAAGAGAAATTACAGAGCGTTTTTAAAAGATACTAACTAGTGTGGGAGAGCCATGCTTCGGCACGAATGGGCCGGCTCGACCAGAGTGATACCACGGTCTCACAAAAAACCGACGTGAAGCAACGCTTGCATTGTATTTCGTCGTGTGAGTGAGGTTACCGGAGGCCCAATTCTCCCCTTCCCAAATCTCCCCAATTCCTGAATCCCCAACGATCCTCAAACTCCTTATCCCCAAAAAGCCGGTAATGCACTTGTAACGCCTCTGGTGTTCCAGGTGTCCATGGGCGACGCCGATTGCTTACCATCAGGTGATCTGTCTGCTAGTTTACCGGCTTATGCCATAAAAAAAGATACGTTTTAACGGTGTCAACTTTGTTTTCGTAATGAAACCGTATTTAGTTCTATCGATCTCAACAACAGTACAATTTCCAACCCATCTTTATAGAGATTATGGTCCATATATTCAGAGAAGGAGACTTCTCTGAATATATAGTTCAATAGTGGTTTGTCAGAACGTCGCAAGCTGTTGATGACCTGACCTGATTTTTTGTTAACCTATTTCATATCATTGTTACAGTTACATCACCGGGGTCAGCAGGCAGCCTACGAGTGTGCCAATTTTTACTATTACTGCAAATAATTGTTTGGGCAAACAACACTTAGGTACAATAAATTATTATAAATATAAAATAAAAATTGTATAAATTATAAAATAATTGATAAATTATAAATAGGTAGATGTATTCGATAAAGTCGGATGAAATTGTGAATTTAAATGAAAAAAATAGTTAATTGTACCTAACGAGCTAATGACTATGCCAAAGAATGTAAAGACTAAGATATTGTTGATTTAATACAAATTATATATATGTCAATGTTTGTTTTATTTCACATCTAACAATAGTCACACAAATAAATCTTAAACTGCCTAACACCCAACAGGCTAACAACGCACTTGTATCGACTCTGGTGTCCATGGGCGGTGCCAATTGCTTACGATCAGTCTACTCGTTTGCCAGCTTATACTATTAAAAACCGATTCTTAAATTAAAAATATGTTTATCATACAACGAAGCCTGATGTCAAATAAAGGAAAATATTGATTACACTGTGAACTCTGTCGCCATTGCAAAATCGTATCGGGAAAATACGAATTAATAGGTACCATAGTAATAATATCGACATTAATCTATATCTATCTAAGAAAGTCGTGTGAGTTACACCACTTATAACTCAAGAACGGCAGAATAGATTTGGCTGAAAATTGGTAGGGAGGTAGCTTAGAGCCAGGAGACCGACATAGGATACTTTTAAACCAATTCCTTTTTTTTTACTTTTTACCGAAAATCACGAACGGGGACGGGAAAAAATGGGATTACGCGTACGAAGTCGCGGGCAGAAGCTAGTTATATTATAAAAAAAATCAACGATAATGTAAATGTACCTTTTTTTTTTAAAAAAAACACGGCAAAATATCATCCTACATATAACCATTAGAAACACAAGACGGCTGAAGAATTAATTCTAGGAAGAAGTAAGTATGAACATGGAAATATTGTTTAATATTATTGGTACGTACCTTACTTACGTACTTATCACCTTATGTTGTGTTCTCAGAAATCTGTTGCTAAGAGAAATATGTTAAATATAAAACACGATAGATTTTCGTCTTTGTTCCTTAAAAGATACGTACTAATCTACCTTGAATCGTTCATGGAGTGGCGATGGCAATTTATCAAATTTGATTTAAATTTGAGATAGTTATTAATCCAATATACCTAATATAATATTCTTTAATAAACTTTTTACAATAATTTAGTCTGCAAATAGTACCTATCTTCTTCAAACTATATCAATCTTTAAATATCAGAAACTTGCGATCCGACCCAGCTTCGCACGGGTTCAATATTCATGTATTATTGGCCATAGATATAGAAGAAAGTTTTGAGATTTTTACTGTTACCTGGCTGATATACATAAAAACTTTCCTTATGAATCACTCTATCAATTTAAAAAAACCGCATCAAATTGTGTTGCGTACTTTTAAAGATTTAAGGACAAAGACGTAGGGACAGACAGACGACGGGTAGCAACTTTGTTTTATACTATGTAGTGATAATTAGTAAGAGGAAATCATTCCGTATAATAACATCGATCTCCGTGGGCTCTGCAAAATATAGTACATACATAGAACACTAGGCTCTTTATAATAAACAAACAATATGGTAAGTACAATTATATGATTTCTTGTTCATAATATGACAAATCCGTTAAGAAAAATATATGGCTATGCAAAACATTCAGTTTTAGTATGATATCAATGTAAATTTGGATTTTGTTCAAAATGCATACCATTGTTGGCCTCTGCCTCTGCCTCGTTGGCCGAGTAGTCGCAAGTGCGACTGCCGGGCAAGGGTCTCGGGTTCGATTCCCGGGTCGGGCAAAGTATTACTGGGTTTTTACAAAATTTTCAGTTGTAGGACGGAGTCTGGAATTGTGCCCGGTATATGACAATAGGCTCACTCCCTATTACATGGGACTCAAAATATAAATAGTGTACAATGTAACATTGTACAGTGGCATAATGTATACTGTACTTACGTACTAATCTGCATACCCCTTCGGGGAAAAAGGCGTGATGATATGTTATATTATGCATACCAAATAATCGATTTCAAAAAACAAAACCTGAATTTGAACACCCCTCAATTCTTTTAAATATCCAATTCCTCAAAATTCAATTCCATTGCCTGTTTTGTACGTCAATACGAAAGACCAACGAAATTGAGGAGGAAGTGTAATTAAAAAGTTCATTTGCTACGGTTTCAGACGCGATGGCTTTATTGCTTCGCGACAAACAAGTGCCTTCAATACATGGTGTTTGATTGAATTTTTATTATGTGCTTTTATAGTGCTCTTTAGAAATGGAGTATCTTCTAGAAATTGGCTGTATATTAGCAAAATGGTTAGTATTCTAGGATATGCATCCCCATCATATAGATGGTTGGCAGGCCACAACTTTGCGCTTCTCACGATGCTTTCTGCCTCGTACAGCAAAACTGTGGAATGATCTGTCGTCGGCGGTATTTCCGAACCGATACGACCTTCAAACCTTCAAGAAAAGAGCGTATTCCTTTTTAAAAGGCCGGCAACGCATCTGTGACTCCTCTGGTGTTGCGGGTATCCATGGGCAGCTTGCTTACCATCAGGTGATCCGTCTGCTCGTTTGCCTCCTATTCAATAAAAAAAATATACTTTGAATTCTATTAGTGATCTAATTGGTTCAGTAGAAGGTGAGATAGTGAGAGTAAAACAAGAGTGTGTAGTTAAGATTGTTCCTATTTTGTGCTGTTTAATACTAATTCTTACCTTCTAGTATTCAAAGAGTTCTGTTGAAATGCATGTGAAGTGTTGAATTACTTTGCTAAAATGTGGAAGAATAGAATTGTTGTGGACAGATTTTTGTGTAATACGTGTATACGGCTTGTTAAATATTAAAGCTATACAGATAATGAAATTGGAATGTCTCTTTGTAATATTATAAGAACCGCTTTTTGCTACATGCATATGAATTTACAAAACATAATATATACATACCAAAATAGCATTTTTTACAATTTTTGTCTGTTTGTACTGGCTAATCTCTAGAATGACTGGACCGATTTTGCAAGACTTGAATTGGCAGGTAGTTGATGTACTAAGGAGTAACATAGGCTACTATTTTTTTGGAAAATTGTAACAAAAAAAGATATTTTCAAAATTTTGATTCTACGCGGACGAAATCGCGGGTAACAGCTAGTATAATAATAACATTATAAGTCATTCACGTCACAAGGAATAATGTACAATACGTAGTTTTCAATATTAACAATTTTACAGTCACATAATATGCTGTTATGTATAGTAACAGACTCTATACGACACGACATTGACATAATCCAAAAAAAAAAAAACTAAAAATAGTCACCAATTTTAAACACATATATTAAAGAAATGTTGGAAATTCCAGCTCCGAAGTCCATTAAGACCTTACACAATTTAATGTAGGTAACGTCAACTGGTGAAAATTGTCGACCTCTTTACGAAGTTAACGGACTGAATAATTTGGTCAGTCCTGGATCACGGCTGTGAAGTTTGGAGAATAATCTGACTAAAGAACATTGGCCTAGATACGATGCTAATGATCTAGGAACTTAATTTGAAACAGCAATAGCCGTCTGTCATAGTTTTTAATCGTGTCCTGTGAACCAAAAAATAATAATGTTTGTATTTGCACCTCAATTCACATTATGTTTTAAATATGTGATTATACTTAGTCTAACTATAGCAGAACGTAGTGTAACATTCCTCATTAACAAATTACATTAACACTAGTTGAAAAATAAATTCATAAAAAAGTAGTTTAAATTATATTTTTTTCTTTTTCTTTTTTTTTAAACATTGCCCCTCATTAGGGTTTTCTCCTGCGTCGTGAGTGCGTTTACAAACATACTAGTTCACATACACAATGACACCCAGACCCGAAACAACAATTTGTGTCTCACACAAAGTGTTGTTCCGTGCGGGAATCGAACCCGCGACACGTTGCACGGCAGCCGGTTGCCCAGCCACCGCACCAACCGTGCAGTCACATACACAATGACACAATGATAATTTCATTCAATACATTATGTCAATGATCATGCTGCCCAAACATTGACCGTGACTCTTTCGGGCTTGGTAAATATTCTAAAAGTCTTCATAAAGTATAATCATGTGTCTTATGTAAAATAGATAGGTTTCACCTCTATTCATACTTACAACTTCTCAATGACAATAGAGGTGGTTGGATTATAAAATTACTCAAATTACTTTTTTATACTTTACATGATAAAGCGTAAAAAATCACAATTAGAAGTGGTTGTCAAGCAATTCATTTATGAAATGAAAATTTTATTTAGTACGCACTCTCTTTCAACGAGTAATCAACCTCTAAATTATAAAAAAGTCGTAGAATCACATTTTTTAAATAAAGTCGTTTAATTTTCTAATGGGTGTTATTTTATGATTATTTGTTTAGGTATGTATTAGGAGTATGCATGTAATAGAGGAGTCTACTATTTCATATAGTTTCTACAATAATTCATTCCTTAACATTTTCAGACTCCATGAAAATTTCGAAAATTATTAACGTCGAGTTCAACAAGAACTATGACTACAAGGTTGGTGCGGTGGCTGGGCAACCGGCTGCCGTGCAACGTGTCGCGGGTTCGATTCCCGCACGGAACAACACTTTGTGTGAGACACAAATTGTTGTTTGTGAAATTGTATGTTTGTAAACGCACCCACGACACAGGAGAAAATCCTAGTGTGGGGCAATGTTTAAAAAAAAAGTAAGTAGTAAAGACGATGGCTGACCTACCAATCCAAAAATAAGTAAACAACATTTTCCAGGAACCACAATATAATTATAATTCAAAAAGTAATGACGACTATTTTGAAAGATATTTTGACGACTGCCAATTAACATCTAAATGTGTTTCATACACTTAAAGACGGAATGTTGGCTTCTCGTTGCGCTTACAAAGGAGCAATTAGGAACGGAGTTTAGACCGCAATTATACAGACGATTTCATGAATAAATTAGTTTTGAATTCGTAATCAAGCCATTTTGATTTTATTATTAACATCACTTTGATTCCATTACGTTGGTTCATTGTACTATGTACACGCGTTCGTTCATTTCGACTGTAGTACTGAAATAGACTCTTTCATTAATTGATCGTAGTAAAAATTTTGTTCTGTCGTACTTTTAATTTAAGTCAAGCCTTGTTGGTTACGTGACCTATGCAAGTGCAACTGCCGAGCAAGTTTTTGAGATGTTACATTGGGTTGAAATTATGAATGATTTAATTCTACCTCGTTCTGTCTTATTCGTTTGAATACCTTTTTAAGTTGGTTTAATGAATCAATAAATTGATCATAAAATTTGAAGCTTCATATGTGCGGCTGGCTGGCTCAATCAACCAAAGAGCATGGAAATGGGCAGCCCAATCTAGTCTTTAACTACACAATTGCTTTATCGTCCTAAAGCTGAATGTCACTTGTATTGCACATAATAAAGCACTAAAGGGACTAGCCCAATTTAGGTCTTTTGATACAATATAATTCCAATTTTCAAAAAGTGGTTGATTATGGTGTTTTATTCATCACGTGGATACCAAGTAGTCACTTTCCATTTTAGTATTTGAATAAGACAGTATAAGAACTATTTTTCATCAACAGTCCTGGCATTGATAAACCCAAAGAGACATACATCACGGCAACCAGGCTACGCAACTCACAAAGCTTCCAAAACCCCTGATGCAGCTTCATTTCCAAAAATATATCACCTCCGCACACTGCATTACGAAAGCCGAAAATAAAATCAAAAAGAGCAAGAATTCTCGCAAAAGCCATCGCAAATTCCACTTCTCTAATACGAGGAAGCACTCATACGAATTTCAAAATGGCTAAAACACAGTCAGTCATTAATTACGTTAAAACATTGAAACGCGTCTCATATTGTGTGAGCTTTACCGAGATATGCCACTCGGCGCCTTGAAATTCGATTCTGCAATACGAAAATGCTAAAAACGAGATCGCTGATGTTATGTATGAAGTGAGGGAATCTCTTCGCCTATCCTTAGGTACATACATGCATGGAATTAAAAGGCTACTACTTAACTTTCTGAAAAATTGACTGCATGGTTGGTGCGGTAGTTGGGCAACCAGCTGCCGTGTAACGTGTCGCGAGTTCGATTCCTGCACGGAACAACACTTTGTGTGATCCACAAATTGTTGTTTCGAGTCTGGGTGTAATATGTATCTGAACTTGTATGTTTGTAAACGCACCCACGACACAGGAGATAATCCTAGTGTGGGACAACGTTTTCTTTAAAAAAAAAGATTTTGTCTCCAGTTTTCATTTTAACTAATACTACAAAATAACTTAGTTTCTGAAAATGCAAGAATTGATCAATAAGAAAATATAACAGAGAGTTCCTAATTCAATAGATACGTGTAGCACAAAGTGTTATTTAGTTCACCTACTTTAATATTCTGATTTGTAGCTTTGCATTGTTTTCCTAGCGCTTTACTTTACACCTTTACCTGTATATTTCTTTAAGGAAAAGCACTTCTATTTAATGGCCTACTAAAACAAAAATTAGTTTTGCCCTTCAAATTCTGGGTTCGCAGAACGGTAAAACCTATTGTCTTATTATATTTTGATTAATCTGAAGCCGTGCAAAGAACGTCGACCAGAATTTCAATAGGTATTTCAAAAAGCTATTGTTTTGGCTCTTACAAAATACCTAGTTGATTACGACCCAGTATAATGTGCTTAGCTCGAGTTTGGTGGAGGTCATTAACATACTAACGCGTAGTGGAAGAGTTAATATACTCTGAATAATTCAGTGGTCAAAGCCTGTCTTGCGACAGTTCCCAACATCCGACCAATTACGTTACTCCATGTAGGTACTCATTATTTTAACCCAAAAAAACAACATAATATTTATTTTTAATAGCGTTCAGACGGTGACGTGATTCTGAAAACACATTGTACCCTGCAAACGACCATTTTGTGGTCCAAAATGGCTCGTAAAATGGCTTTTATGAGTGGACAGGTTTCTGTGCCACTTCGACCATTATTCGTCGATTTTACAAAAGGAAATTAAATTAATAAAAAGTGTGTCCAATGTAAATTTGAACGAATCAGTACAAAACCGTAATGTTTTTCTAATTATGTTACGATGTAACCAAATTATTTAAGGATCTTTGTGGGTCTGGAACCAATTTTACACGGCTGATATAGATGATTTAAATACGAATAGGTACGTCCCTTTCGTTTATAAATTTCATAACAGTTCTCAACCCAAGCTTAAATAAATATATAATACTAAAAATGGTATCCTATTAGACTGAAATACAAAAACCCTAAGAAATTAAATAATATCACAATATTATGTATCTCTACGTCAGACAATCACAAGCATAAAAAGTCCAACATATTAGTCTTAATCTAAGGCAGTCCTTTGTAGAATATTCTGAAATATAAGTCCATTTAGAGCTGTCTAAGATAAATATCTTGACGGGCTAAGATCTTCACTCTCCCTGTTTATTTTGTTAGCAAAACGTATACGATGTTACATCCACGCTTGATATGAGAATTTTGAAAAAATATAGTGTTATATTTTTCCCGTCTATATTAAAAACGTTATTCTATGTATTTCTAAGTCGTGACCTTTATGTTTTTTATAGAATTATATTAATATACATTTTTTGTTAAGCTAAGAGGGGTTGACAATTATTGTGTTGGTTTTTTTTTCAGAAATGTCTCGATTTAAAAATAATTTTTGTATCTTTCTTCTTTAGTTTTCGTAATATTCAATGAATATTGTTTTCTCTTATATTTCCAGTTATCTAGGTATATAAATAAATAGTTAGTCTTGCTATAACTCAAAATCAACTGAATCGATTTGGCTGATTTTGGTCTTGAAATGTTCATGAAAAAATCTTTAGGTAGTACAAAGTTCTCGCAGGTCAGCTAGAATGAATATTATTGTTACATTTTAATTTAACAAGCCAGCTACAAGTAAACATCGAAGTATATACGTTTGTTGATGTACGGGCCTATTAAAAAATAAGCTCTTTATCTTGTGTAAAAGTGTAACCTTTAAAACCTCAACCTCCAGTACTTTAACCAAAATTTAGTGTATATATTTCATTATTATGGCTCAAAAGGTGCCTTAACCCTCTGACAGACAAGTGCATAATCCTTCTGTCACAGTTGACAGAGAAGCCTTAGTAATAGTGTTTCGTTTGTAACCTGGACTAAAGAACCTTAACAAGACGTGTCTTCTAAAACTGTATTACAATAATATTTAACTCACAATTTATCGTTTTTGTTTTAAATAAATCTTTTTTTTATAGTTCATTATTTGTTTTAAATGATAACAACAATCTGATTTATGTTTATTTATTGAATAGATATACAAACAGAAACACAATATTTGGAAGACTTTAAGTGTGGGAGAGCCATGCTTCGGCACGAATGGGCCGGCTCGACCGAAGTGATACCACGACCTCACAGAAAACCGACGTGAAGCAACGCTTGCGTTGTGTTTCGTCGTGTGGGTGAGGTTACCGGAGATCCAATTACCCTTCCCTTCCCCAATCTCCCCAATTCCTGAATCCCCAACGATCCTCAAACTCCTAATCCAGAAAAGGCCGGTAATGCACTTGTAACGCCTCTGGTGTTCCAGGTGTCTATGGGCGACGCCGATTGCATACCATCAGGTGATCCGTCTGCTCATTTACCGGCTTGGTTACAACATGGCATGCAACGACAATTGAACTGTAACAGTTATTTATAATTATAATATATAATTTGCAACAAAATAGATTTTTTGTATTATACGACACTTTATTGAGTAGAAATATAAACCACAAGCGACCCACTCCAGTTTCGCAGGGTTATTAGTGTGTCAACCTTCCTCTTGTATCACTCTATATATTAAAAACAGTATCAAAATCCATGGCGTATATTTAAAGATCTAAGCATATACAATAAGAATAGACAAAAAACCGACTTTGTTTTATATTATGTAATAATTTCTAATAACATCATTCGACATTTGAAACTACAAATACAAAGTAATGTTTATAAAACAAAATAAACGAACGAATATTTCGTCCGATACTATTATAAAAAGCCATCATCTGCAAAGACGTATAAATAAACTTACACGTCATATATTTCCAATAACATTCAAGCAGGCTCTATCAAAAACTACATTTTTTTTCTACACATTTTTTTGAAGTACGCTCGGAAGTTGAAACTCTAGGGGTTCTGTTCTATCTAGCTCCATTGTTTGTAGTTCCATATTTCTTTTTGCGTGATATACTGATATTAGCTCTCAACACAGATAACTTGAATGGTCTTTTTGAAATTTATCGTATGGTAATATTTCACGTATGGTTCGCGACTGAGTTATTAGTGTAGCGAAGTAATTGATTGCTCACTGGTCAGTTTCATTTCTGAATAGAATTTGACTGTGTAATGTTTATTTGATATTAATGTTGTTTTGGGGAACTGTAGCTTATTTTAACAGTAGCAAAGATTATTTTAGATCGTGATATTTAAACTTTACATTAATGTTTTATTATTTATTCGAAGAAATTAACTTCTGTACAAACGGCCCTATTAAACACTCCACAGCTTCATTAACACTTCACACCGTGTTTTCTAGGAAAATTTCTCACCTAACACTTATTTGTAAAATAAACATCGTGTTAGCGAATCAAATATAAAGCGAAGAGAAATTAAAGACTTTAAGAGCCCGTCTACATGGGGCTCAAGTTTTAACGACACGAACAACTAATTCCACTAGAAAATAATGTTTACATTAAAGTAAGTAAGACTACAAAATCTGTGCTTAAACTTAAATTAAAAACTTCTAGACGTTTTTGCCGGACCGGGCCGAGTTCGGGAACTAAGTTCTTCCCGGGTATTGGAAAACACGTCAAACACTCATGTACTGTTTTCTTTTTGTTCTACCTTCGCCAAGTTTTGCATTTGCTTCGATGGCACTCTATTGGTTCTCGAACTTTCGATGTGGGTCGGTTCTCGATCGATAATTAGTTTTTACTATGTTCTTTATGCTTTAGGATTTTGGTCTTTTCTGTATCGAAGGACCAAAATCGAAAATTGTATTACACTTTTAGTCTAGAAATCGTAAATAAGATCTGATTCCTGACTAATAATAGTTCGTTTCATTTAATTATGAAATTAATGACCTTGTGCCTAAAATTACCTTGTTGTATGTCGTTAGTTGTTAATATGTTTTGTTAAAAATAAGTCTTTTTATTTAAAAATATACTTACCAACCCTTCTAGGAAATGTAAATGATTTAATTAAAATTGTTATTATTGGGAAATGTTTTCGATAATCTGTTTACCAGAAATAAATGTTAACTTTTATCATTTTGAACCGTAGATAGTTCACATGAATCAAGTATATATATATATTCATAACAATAACAGTAGGTTAGTCGAGTATTTGTTGTATTGCTCGGGTTTTTGCTGTTATCAAGCAACGGATTTAATATGAGAACATTTTGGTTTAATAGAAAAACCTCATTAGCACATCGCATCACTTCGAACTCAAATCTTATCGACTATTAGGTGTATAAAGCTGAAAAGATTTTTGTTTGATTGTTTAAAAACGATAATCTCTAGAACATGGATATATTTAAAAAAAATCTTTTTGTACTGAATAATTCATTTATCAAGGAGTGTAATAGGCACGCCATTAGGAGCCAAGTACCAATAGGAGCCAAGCAGATTAGGTGAAGCCGCGCGAAGGTAGCAAGTTAAACATATTATTATGGTTTTGTTGAAAAGTGGATGTTACATTGTATTCACTCTCCTCTATCTATCTTATCTGGGACTATAAAGTTTTTATATAACCTATATTATGAAAATGATAAAATAAAAAGTAAACTATTCACTATTCAGGTATAGAATATATAATATACCTACAATATAATACGAACGCAAATGTATGCAAATACATTTAAAAGGTTTGGGGCGTTTAAATTTATTTTAGTGGTACATCAATGTAGTGGCCTTGTGCTATTGGAATACATAATGAAAGTTATATTCGGAACTAATTTAGTGAGTATAATATTATGAAAATTTAATAATCGAGTCGTGGTGGCCCGGAGGTTTAAACGTCCGCTTCTCATGCATGATAGTGCGGGTTTGAAACCTACCAACGGCAAGTACATACTTTTATATACTTTCTAATCTTAAAAAATTTTGACACAAATGACAAACGGTGAAGGAAAACATTGTGAGAAAACCTGAGCTTATAATTTCTAATTATAAGTTCGAAATTGCTAACCCGCATTGAGCAAGCTTGGTGATTAATGCTCAACCTTTCTCCGTGTGAGAAAAGGCTTTTGGTCAGCATTGGCCTTATAGGCTGTTAATTCAATGATTGAATGTGAACAGTTGTTTATTGGTTTGCAATATTAAAATAATTAATATTAACAGTCCGTAACAGTCCATTGTTGACCTTTGTGCCCACTCTATTTAAGAAGGGTTTGCCTTAGTAAATGAAAAAAAAACATCTTCTCACCTGGCAGGCTAGTTTGACATCACAATACTGCCCACTCCCCAAGCAGTCACCGGTCGACCGCTATCTACTTACGTCATTATAGATCTTATTTCCGATGTTTAGATACTACTTTTGTATTGTTGTGGTATTTTCATAATCGGGGATTAACCCGTCGAGCGTCCGCGTTCCTTATGATCCAACGGGTGCACAAGTGATATTTGGAGCATTTTTTCTTATGATCCACCGGGTGCTCATAAGGACGCTCGAGGGCTTAAGAAGTTCAAAGGTTTAGGTTTGATGGAGTCCCTGTCAAATGCTATGTTTAATGTTATATATAGTTTACAGTTAAAATTTTCTAAAAATTTCTTTATCACTGACTGCAGTATTAAGAATCTTGGGGTATTTAAATAAAAGCAAATATTATTATACCTTACCTGCCAGGTCCTCTAAAATCTCCTAGCAAGTTGTAAAAATAGATACTTATTTATAACTACCAACTGCGTAATGGAAATAAAACAGCATATCTTAAAACAACCACGTCCTACACGAAGACTCATTTTATTTAACGAGATACACCAAAGTTCTATCTACCAATAAAAAAGAAAAACAATAAGCGACCTCCAAAGTCGCTGAACGACATAAATAAGGCGGCCTTAATCTAAAATTAAAATTGGAATCTCCAAAAAAAAAGTTATAACCAGAAAAGCGATATACATTCTTAAAACTTTTTACATTAAAAAGGTTTTATTATTCGGAAAAAAACCTTGAGTTTGACCGTTTAAAACATATTATGAATGCAGGCGGCGTTTCGCGCGCGTGTTTCAATTATAACATTGTAGGAATTAAATGGTACGTTGTAAACAATGTAAGAGATAAAGGTGGTATAACTGCTGGATAAGACTAGAATATTATATCGGGGTGTTGATTTTTTGACTGACATTTTTTTTGGTTTATTCTGCCTAGTGGTTCTAAGGACAGACTAAGGTCACTGTGTGACTAGATTGCTAAAAAATTGTTTAAGAGAAGAATATTATATGTTTATACCTACATTGTTTTTGAACGTTTGTGAATCGATTGTTAAAAAACTTCGGTTTTGAATGGACGTGGACATTATTTTAAAATTTTCGTTGACAATAGTAAACTTTTACCTTTACACATCTACTTCTGTAAAAAGGTATGTTAACCAAGTAACAACATACTGATAAAGTAGTTCATTATTGATGTTTGTCCATAACATTACATCACGCCTTTTATCCCCGAAGGAGTAGGTAGAGGTGCAAATTATGGCACTTAGAGCCACTGTACAATGTAACACCCATTTTTCACTATTGATGTTATGAGTCCCATGTAATAGGGGGTGAGCGCATTGCCATATAGGTACCGGGTACATTTCCAGACTCTGTACTACTACTAAGATTTTTTTAATTAAAACCCAGTAATAGTTTGCCCGACCCGGGAATCTAACCCGGTACCCCTTGGCCAGCAGTTGCACTTGCGACCACTCGGCCAGTGAGGCAGATCTGTTATGTCTAAAGGAATAATTTAATTGTAGGTAGGACGTAGCTCATGTTCAATTATACAAAAAGCGATGCATGTGCATTGTGTTTATATTATTTTTACTCAATAAAAAGCGAACACCATTTTAACATTGCCCGCGACGACATCACGTTCAATTTGCTCCCACTTTTTAACGCAAGAGTAACCAAGCAAACGTTCATATTCGATGACTGTATACGCTACAGTGCAAATAAACTCAGAACTAGCGTCTCACATAACTTCATAATATCAAACGATTCAATTGCACATACATACATTGGCATGTGTTAGTTCTCCTTCGATAATTCCTAGAACTCTTTTATTTAATAAAGTCTTTCGTTCTTTCAAAATCAACCAATCGGCATGTCTAAACGAATTCAATTGAAGCGAACAAATTCGAAATTTCGTACTAAAATCCTCTCCTTTATCTAGACTCCCAAAAAGGTCACGCGTCTCCTCGTAATTCAACCGTCTATTCATTTTCTTGGCTCACAAAAACAACAAATACACTTGAAGCAGACATAATTGAAACACTATTCGTATATAAAACCTGTATACATTACAGGGTAGAAAAAATGCGTCACAAACATGAAACAAGGGCTGGTTGTATTTCACGGCGGCTTTTTCCGCGCCTTGTTACCATCGCACGAGTGAACTAGCGGACATGCGTTAGTTTTCTTGTTTTAGCACGACAAATTGCTATTTGATTTATATTGGAATGTTCCATTTCTGAGGAAGTGTTTCTGGTCTTTTGAGACGTAGAATGGAAATTGAAATGAGAAACGTTTAAAGTTATTTTAAATCTGAAATTGAAGGAGTAGGAACGACTAATTTATTAAAATGTTTATGTTCAAAATTAAGATAGCTACATTTTTAATAAGGTTAAATGTTCTAAAAATAACCTACCACTACTATCAAATACACCCTGGCAACTATACAAAACATATGTTACAGCGTTTGCCACGGTTGTCAAGCTTAAGCTGATAGACTGACATCGGAATGAAGGGAGCTCCGCGTAAAATCTGACTGACATACAGTCAAATCTGGTTTGCGAATCTAAGCGGGTAGTACTATATTTTGTTTCAAAAGTATACTGGCGTTTGTAGTGAAAATAAGTCCACTATAAGAGGATGAATAGAAAAATACAAAACATTTTACAGGATTTCTAAATAATTTCAAAGTCAAAGTCAACGTCAAAATTATTTATTTCAATTATTAACAATTAAAATTAAAATTTTAGAAGTGAAGCTAGTTCTAAATTGTGAACATAATATAGAATAATACTATTATTTTACAGTCAATTCGTAAGCTTGCTCAGAATATTCGTATCTAGGTTTATGTCATTTTTACTTTAATATAAATCTTCTAAACTTATGATCTAATATCGTCGTGACCTACAACCACAAAATGAGACTTGTGAACTACCTAAATTGTAAATATTATAAATAAATTTTGATCTTTATGATGTTTAGCATAGTGGCTATTTTCCATTAAGTATTGTTGCGCTCATCACCGTCGGTAATCCGTCTTCTCGTTTTCCTCTGAAACCATAAAAAAAAAACTACAAAAACCACCACTTAAATTATTATTTTGATAAAAACTTAATTCTAATCCTCTTGCGTAATTGAGAAAAAATTTGAGCATTAGTTACAAAATATAAACATAATAAACGTTTATTAGTGTACCAATCAAACATAATAATTATGGACTTTAAAAAAACAATCTATAACATTTCTGAGAGTAAAATGGTCAGATACGTACGTAGTATAAAATTAATATCTTATATTGCATGAGAGCGTACTTCACTAAGCTCTGTGATAATGACAATATTCCTCTAGGAACGTTTGGGTCTCATTTGGAACGCTATGTTATAGCCGAACGAAATACTCCGTTGATACCTCTATGAATATATGTTATACTTTGATAATAATTTATAGGATAAATAGGAATAATTTTATATTCTGAACTGCTTTGTTTTGTTAAAAGACAAAGGACATGTTGCTTATTCCCGCAAAGAAGATCTTTGCTTTATAAGTCTTGATTCTTTATTTAATACTAGCTATTTCCATGCGGTTTCACACGCTCTGCTCAACTCCTATTGGTCGTAGACTGATATTTTATAGCCTATAGCCATCCTCGATAAATGCGCTATCCAACACAAAAATAATTATTTAAATCAGACTTGTAGTTACGGAGATTACCGCGTTCAAACAAACAAACTCTTCCGCTTTATATAATAGTAAGTAAAAGATGCTTAGCGTATTTTCATACCGTAACTATTTGAATATTACTTTGAATTTCATAAAACACAAATAATGTCCAAAACATGTACAAAATGTACATTGTGTCAAATACAAAAAAATATCTGTAAAGAAAATTATGTCATTTTTTTTTTATTTTAAACATCTTGTTTTAGCAATTTCGTGAAGGATTTGTCCGTCTTTATCATTCAGTTCTATTTGTATTTTTCCTGTTTACAATATTCATGTTTCTATAAGTAATTTCGACAGGTTTTTGTTTGACGCGCACGTGGTTTTATCTTTTATCAGTGGATTTAGATTGATCAGTCTTACGGAATATAGATTTTATTACTGTTAATTGATTTTCTCACTGTTTTTCTTAACTACGATTTGACTTCTGTACTGATAGTAACAACAAATCTATGGACCTCCTTATGGTACACGGTCATCATAATTTAAGTACACTAAACGCCTAGTGTGTTACAGATTATACAAAAAAAAATACTTCCCTTATAATCCGAACATGGGACTTCACGATCTGTAATGACCAGTACGACCATGAAACCAAAACCATGGTCCAAAAAGAGCAAAGAAATAATAATAAAAAATTAACAGAGTAGGTGCAAAACTGTTGGCACCAAAATCTCACTGACACATTTAAATATTGTTGAATAAGCAAGCAGATGTCGTAAACTATACAGCCAAATATAACTCTTTTGATAGTTGATATAAAGTTCAGATCTTTATCTGTAAGATTGGGGTTAGTCAGCATTTCTTAAAAGCCTTGTCAACACACATCACCTCTTTTATTTAAAGACATGCTAAAAAGAACTTAATGAAATAAATGTATGGTACTTTTTTTAACACTCCTAAGTCCCACGAAATATGGATGTTCATCGCTTGCATCACTAGTTACAAACAGTTGTCGATTCTTCGCAAAATATTCTGTGGTCCGATGCGCCAAGCTTGCGTGTTCCCATTCCGTGTCTAGAGATCGTTACACGTAATACCATCGTAATTAGACAAGCTACCCTTCATTTCATTTGGATCTACTCAACTATTCTTAACGAGTAGTTCGGTTCAGCACGTAATGTAGAGATTTCATTCTAATTGTTGTAACTACTGTTATTGGAAATTATTTGTTTGATTGTATAGGAAGTTGCAAACGAGTAACTTGCAATATATTTACGTAAATAATTATGTTTGTGTGAAATGGAATTTTTGAACTTTGAACAAAGTATACTTTGAAGCAGATATATTCAACCGATTGAACTTAGATTCAACGTTTAGTTCGGATGACAAAAGAGCATAGTTAATTTAAAAAAGTCTTGAACCAAACTTTATCTTGTTACAGGTTAAATATATGAGCAGACAGGTTAACTGATGGTAGGCTATCGGCATCGCCCGTGGACGTCCGTAACACCAGATGAATTGCAGTTTCTACTCTTCTACTTTTGGGAGTTAGAGATTTGTGCATTGAGATATCTCCTATCTTATATAGACATGATATCGTGTTGTTATAATTCTCATCTAATATTCAAAGGTGTAGAACTTCAAATGCATTATTTAATCAGAAGCATTGATTTGGAAGAAACGATTAAGATTATAGAAAGAAAGAAAGAAAAACCATTTATTTTGCTACGACACACAACAAAAATTTAGAAACACCGAAAAAGAGCCCATAGTGCGTCGCAGCGCAAAAGGCTGGAGCTCAGCTTAATACCGTGGACCGGGCACAGAGGCTCGAGCCCACGGCGCTGATTTTCAGCACCACCCCGTTATAAGACGTACTAGCTAAACATCTATATTAACGCTGCTCGGAGTACAGCATGATGTATAATATAGTAAATTAATTTAAAAGTGAGAACAAAATCAACAGCTACGATTACTGCCAAAAATTTAAACAGATGGATAAAAAAAAATAATAAAAATAATAACAAGTACAACATTACATTACACATACATATTAATAACAATAGCACATATTGAAAATAAATATAGTTACATTCAAAAACAATTATGTTGGGCGCATCACCATAGACAGTGAGTATCTTTACTTTGACATTTGCCTCAATGACATTGACAATATGACGCAATCCAGACGCGGCTGGACAAATCAAATAGATAAACAAGTGCATGTGGTAATGAATGGTGCTCAGATTACGGAAACAAAAACCCAGTTGTGCATAATGTTGTCGATATTTATCATGTTTATTGTGAGTGTGAGTGGAACAAGATTATGCAGTACTATTGGCGAAAACAGAAAAGGTAAGGAGACAACAAGTGTAACTCTACATTCAAAACAATCATAACAAACAATTTTTCTTGTTTATTAGTGTTAGTGTGTGGTTATATGTTGAATAAGTGTAATAAAAGCAAAATAAAAATAAAATAAAATAAAATACAAAGATATTATAATTATATAAATAAAAAACTTTCCCCCAGAACAAGCCATAGATATACACACACTTTAAGTTAAAATAAAAGCTTGACAAAAAACAGTTACTGGTACAAGGTTATTGGAGAGCCAGCTGCTTATGCAGTAACATTTTTTTCAGTTGGTATTTAAAAGATTGCGCTGTCCTTAGGTCCCTCAACGGCGGAGGGAGATCATTCCAGCAGCGAGTCGCAGCAAACCTAAAGCTGCCCCTAAAAGCTGCAGTCCTGTGCTGCGGTATCTTGAGAGGGTCAACCATGGAACGGAGACCGGACTCATACTGAGTACGCCGCCAGGTTAGTTTCTCATACAAGTACTGTGGCTTATGAGTCGCCACTACACCGAACATCAGGCCCGCCAAGTGCAACGTACGCCTGGCAGCCATCTTCAGTACCCCTAGCCGATTTATGTGTGGTGTGATATGTTGTCTGCGTGGTACCTGTACACAAAAACGAATACAGGCATTCTGAATGCGCTGAATCAGTCTATCCGTTCTAGAAAGCAGGCATGGGCCATAGACAACGTCACAATATTGAGCCCAGACAGAATCAGACTATCCACCAACTGCTTTCTTAACGGAATACTTAGATAGTTTCTTATGCCATACAATACCTTTAATCTGTAAAAGCAATTCTTTGCAACTTTTTTTATGTGAGCCTCAAAGCGCAATTCCGGGTCCAAAATCAAGCCCAAATTGCAAGCTTGTACAACACGCTCTATCTTCTGCCCCATGATTGTAATGACTGGATGGGCTGAGAGTATAGCCGCAACTTGTTTCTTGGTACCCAGCACCATGAATTTGGACTTTAACGGGTTTAGGACCAGAGAATTGTTCCCAGACCAGCTCACCACCCTCTCAAGATCCTCATTCAACCTCCGCACCGCTACCGCTGTGTCAGGTCCTTTGAAGGTTGTGTACAGCTGGATATCATCTGCGTACATATGGTATCTGCAATTGAGAAAGGACCCAGCAACATCAGCACTGTAGAGGATGTACAGCAAAGGCCCGAGTATGGATCCCTGTGGGACTCCCCTAGACACAGGAAGCGTAGCCGAAGACATGGATAATCCGTCCCTGGTCTGAATCTCCACATACTGAGATCTGTTGGTTAAGTAGCTTTTAAACCAGAGGACAGCACCCTGATCAAAGCCATAGTATACCAGCTTAGACAGAAGTAGATTGGTGTTAATGGCGTCGAAAGCTCGCGAAAAATCCAAAAGCACAAGTATAGCGCCCTCCCCCCTATCACGTGCCTCCAAGATGTTACCACCACATCTATGAGAGCAGTAGCAGTACCTCCCCCTACGGAACCCCGACTGAAGGTCAGGGAGAATGTTATTGAACTCCAGGTATTCAATGACTTGCTGATTACCACACGCTCCAAAATCTTCGACAGACAGGGCAGGATACTTATAGGTCTGAGATCTTTTATACTGGTTGGGTCACTCATCTTGGGTATTGGGCGCACTATGGCACGACGCCAGAGACTGGGGAATGTACGCGACTCTATGGATCTATTGATGATGTCAGTGATGGCTTGCAAGGTGTTAGGCAATGTGAGAGTTATCATGTCCAGACTGATGCCATCGACTCCCTGCGCATTCGACCCCAGACTCCTGATTATCCGTAGGACTCTCTTGGTTGGTTGTAGACAGTGAGAATTGAGCTGTATCTACGGGTACCAAAGCTAGCTATCTGTAAAATGTTATCACTGTCATTTCCCGGGACATCCAAAAATGCACGATTGATGCTATCCGGATTGTCGAAATGAGCCGGTAATATCCTATCTGTATGATCTGGAAGTACATCGCACTTGAGGTTCTTCCACAACCGTTTAGGATCACTAATGTGGTCGTTTACGTTTTTTTTAAAGTATGCCGTTTTTTCTCTCGCTAATGCGGCGGCAGACTCACGCTTGAGATCCAGGTAGAATTTTTTATGATGTATGTCCTTGGTTCTGCGACATCTTACCCTGGCTTCATCCCTCAACCTAAACATCCGCCTAATATTCTCGGTGATCCATGGTGTAGGCCGTCTATGATAGGTTCTTTTCTTAATGGGGCATGTAGATCATATAGCTGGATCATGTGTAGGCTGAAGTCATGCACCATTGCATCTACATCACCCAAATCCTTTATTTCGGACCAAGGAACCATACCCAGGTCACTTTGAAAGAAATTCGGCAATATGTCCGAAAGGGAGCGAAAACTGACCATCCTGGGCCTAACTTTTGGCTTCGCAAAAACAGTTTCGCACGTAATGAAGGAGTGATGGCCAAGCTCACTAATGTGATTCACCTTAACGCCGCGAGTATCAGCGTCAGTACACACGATGTCAATGAGTGAGCTGCTATCACCCACGAAGTGTGTGGCTGTGTCAACCAACTGAACAACACCCATGTATTCAAAAAATTCTGTAAGCTGTTTGTATTTTAAGGTGTTTGTATCCAGCAGATTAACATTCAGATCGCCCAACAGCACAAGGTTATCGTAGGGGGCCAGACCACTCACGCTAGCAGTTACGGCATCAAGGAAAAGTTCCAAGTCTTGCCAAGGTGGGCGGTACGCGGTCCCAATCAAAACCTTCCTCCCGTTTACGGTTAAGCCAAGCCAAAGTTGCTCAACGGTAGGGTGTTCGGGATGAGCTCTCACACGCGCGTTAATGCTGTCTTTTATGTAGAAGGCAACCCCCCGCCACGGCCACCCGCGTAGTCGCCGGTCTCGGTATGTGTCTGAACTTGTACCCACTTATACTAGGAGCACGGTCCTCCTCCCCTTTACGTAGCCAGGTTTCGTTGATGGCCATGATATCCACCGAGTGGTTGCTCATGGCGATTAGGAATTCATCCTGATTTGTCCCAGAGAGCCCGCATTCAGAAGACCAAACTTGATGCATTTACCACGACTCATTGATGCTATGGAGAGGTGTGGCGGAGGGTGGTGGACGAACTTCGCAGCCTGCGATCCCGAGCGCCGGGAGGTTGTACAAGTGGCCAGCGCAGTAGTGGAACGTGCTGTGTACCCCCTACGAAAAGCATAGCATATAATATTAATAATACATACAAAAGGCATGTCATATATAATGGAGTGTAAAAATATGTAGAGTATATAATGATAAATATGAAGGGCATAATAAATAGTACAGTCCAAAAATACTCCCCACAAGTAACATTTCTAGAAATGTAATAATAATATGTACGTGAAATATTAAGGCATATGTCAAAAGAATAGAATAAGTAAAAGGATGGTATGCAGGAGAAGTACAAATGTTGTCCATTTCTAAAAAATAAAACATTAAAACAGTGATCCACACAACAGAAACTGTATTTAGGCCATTTCGATTGCAGTACCGAAGATTCTGGAGAAATCTTCCTCCGTGCGGATCCTCTGCGCCTTGTCTCCAGGCTCCCTCCTAGCGAAGATGCGGCCCTGCTTGGTCCAGACAAACCTCCACTTGAAGAGGCTAGCGGCATCCCGCGCCCTCCGAAATAACTGCCGGTTGACTTTTGTCAACCGTTCATTCACGAAGAAGCGCTGCACTGGGCCGGGCATGTCTAAGTCGTCAGTTGTCGCACCGCGCCGAACTCGCGCGCCCGTCAGAAGCTTATCACGCAAGTCCCTGCGAGCAAGGCGCACGACAAGCGGTCGCGGACGAGGCTCGGTCGGACCCGCCGAGCTTGTTACGTTGAGCTGCCTCCCGCCGATGCGCTCCGCGCTGACGATGTCACAGTCCTCGAAATTAACTCCGAGCTTGCGGCCAATCGCCTTTACAATATGAACCGGGTTTTCCGACTTTGTCTCCGGCAAGTTTGAAACTTCGACATCATTGACGAGGAGGTCCTGATCTCTATCGTTGATTTCCCTCCTCAAGTCCTCCACGACCCGGTCCAGGTTACAAGAGCCCGAAGAGACTGTAGTGGCGGTGGCTCGCTGCTCCAGTACGTCCAACCTGGCCTCCAGACCATCTACGCGAGCGCCACATACACCCAATGCGGCCCCAAGTCGCGACATCTCCACCTCCATCTCCTTTCTAAAGCCCTTAATTTCTTCTCGCACTGCCCTAAGCTCCACAACAATCATTTGCAAGTTCGTCTCCGCCGCAACAGACAAACCAAGAAGAGGAGCAGAGGCAGCAAGCGAGAGCCCCCCCTCAGCTCCTGCCCGAGGACTCCTCGGCTCACCAGAGTCTGCCATGGCAGTCATTTTGTTGGTGTCGGCAGAGGGGCTCTGCGCGGAACCCCTGACTGGGGTTTCAGTCCGGTTATCTCGGGCAATATGCTTCTTGCATTCCGGACAACGCCATCCCTGAGCAATACCAGATTTTGTGGGGATGCCAACACATGCCCTATGGTATATTTCCTGGCATTTGGTACATTTAGCGCCGTCCTGCGTCGATATAAAGCGCCCGCAACCTCCGCATTTAGTGCCCGGCATTTTTAACCAAGTGTTAGGTGTTGTCGGGGGCAATTAACAGATGGCGCTAGTATCGAAAAACTTCATGTAGTGTCTTCCCTCAGATATTAATATTCTGGTGGGTAGTTGTAAAATCGCAGCTCGTCAATTGCTTAAGTTTCACTATATAACACAGCTCACAGAATACACAATCTAGCGTTCACTACACTGTATATTATACTGGCGATCACAGAGAACAGTAATAAATTGGTTTCGCTGATAATCGACGTTTTATTCCATTTATTTTCGTCAACACTTGCACTGATATGTACTCCGAAACAGCTGACAGCTGTCACTGACAGAATGACAGCTGTCAGCTGTCATTATCCTAAACATAATGACAGCTGACAGCTGTCATTATGTTTAGGATTTAGTTGCAACTACTGAATGTGAGCATTTGATTTTGGGGTGCAATCAAGTGTATTTTCTTTATATAGTATACCTCTATATACATGTGTAATAGTATTGTGATGTCTGAGTTTCTTGTTGATGTTTATAAGATACACCTACTTAAAGTAAAATGATGATAACATGTACACCATGTATATTCCTGACTTTTACTACCAGAAAAAAAATAGCCAGTGTTCTAACAATTAAGAATGACAAAAAAAAAATAAGAAAAGGCGTTGACAAGGGTAAGGGTAAAAGAAAACGGTTAATAACAACTTTTTTACTTATATTGTTTTCAACTAAATATAATTCTGAAACAAATAATATAATGCAACCGGCTAGTTCAGAGTGCAAAGAGTGCAAGAACTATTTCCGTGAATCAAATCTAATCAACTTTCAAAAAAGTAATATTTTGTGAAATAAGCAGAAAAGATAATTACTATAATGTATTTCCACGGTAACGTTAACATGTGGGGTGATAACGACCAATGACTGGAAAGGACCAAAATGAGAATTTTAAAATTTAACCGTGGTCCTTTTATCCGCGCCGCGGCGATCAAATACTGTGGGAATTTTCCGTTCATCGTTCGATAGCTGGTATTATCTTATCTTTTATGTACCCAAGGATCGTTAGAGGGAACTATTAAAGCAAAGTGTCACAGTTTAAAATACGAACGATGGTGAATGAAAAACTGAATGTTTTAGGATGAAGAGATAAATGTTTCAATCCTGTTTTAGATGTTCCTGACCGGTGAAGCCGTTTGGTATCACCGTAATAGGCTTTTGTGTTTCAAGGGTTTGTTTAATATTTCATGGTATACCACACAGATGGAATTTTATGATTAAAATGGGGTGAGAAGTTGGGTGAATTGTAATGAGTTATTATTAAAATGTTTTGTTTTATTTTAGCGTGGGTGTATTGTTTCGATGTTTGTTTAGTTTATTCGTAGTATGTATATTAAACGGTATTTGTGTGTTAATAACGGTTTTATATGCATAATATAATAATCTTTTGATGAGTTTTAGTTGCGAAACTATTAATATTTATATTACATTATAGTAGTCAATTGTACATGTTGACAATATATTAATAAACTGTTATATCTACGTATAAGTTCAAACCGGTCCTTTAAACCTCGATCTACTACTAAATTATATTGCTGTTTGATGAACACGATACAGGCTATACATAACGCTGGAATTTAGCTGTGCCTTTATCTAGCCAAGCCATAAATATTTGAACTTTAAGCTAAAACAATAAAAATCAAAATTGACTCACATATAAAATGCAATTCTGATAGTATTTTAATCAGTAGAGTACCGCATAACGTATTAAATGTTATTTTCATTCATGCGTCCAAACTTTTACGGTCTACTTTATGATAGCTATGACTCTATGTTGTCTCGAATGTGAGTCACACACAGCATGTAAGTTTTACACAGAATTACCATGAAATATGTTGAAAGATAGAAATAAAATTGTATTACGAATTATTTCTTTTATAAAAGTTTAAAAACAACAACAACAGAAGATCTTATAGTTCTAGCAAGACATTTAGTATGTTTTTTTATACTACGGCGGTGGCAAAAACACACGGCCCACCTGATGGTAAGCGGTTACCGTGGCCTATGTACCCTTGCAACTCGGGCATTACATACTCCTTGCCGATCTTTATAAATAAATTGACCGTTAGTCATTTCTTCAATTAAACAAAAGGTTCTAATTTGAGCTAATTGTAGTTGAAGTTTTATTTTTTAACTGACTTAAATAAAGGACCTTATACTTAGGAGAAGGTTTTAGTATCTATATTAATTAACCGATCTCAAAAAAGAGGGGAAAGAAGTAGCTGTTTTTAAACGTAGTTTTTAAACAATCGTCTATCGTATTTGATTTCAACTTACACTTAATTTGAATGTATTTATCTACTTTTCTATGTCCAAGAGTTCCAGTACTTGAGTGGAAAGCTACGTTTATTACATTTGATGTTTAGTAAGTCAGCTTAACTACATATATAAAATATGTAAGAATGTTATAACTACTCTTCTATATCTATATTTATATAGAAACTAGTTTCCCGTTGTCACGCCATAACTTGAGAACGGCAAGACCAATATGGCTGTTTTTTTTGTTATGTTTGTTATTGTTAGGAGAAGGTTCTTATGACAGAAAAAAATCCTGAAAACCCTACGGGAACGGGAGAAAACGGGATTGCGCGTACGAAGTCGCGGGCAGAAGTTAGTATCTTATAAAACAGCCAACTTTTGAACAAACACACTTAAATCATTTCACAACATTACGACCTATCATTAAATCGATGTCGCGGTTAAAGTCTAGACGTGCATTATAGCAAATTCTTTTAGTATTCCTCGAGTATGGACTATAGCCGTCAGCAGTAATAAATCCGGTAAGGAAGGAAAGCATGTCACCGTCACTTTGTTCGACTCAGCTGTTCTTTGGAATAACGAACTCGTTTGTACGGATCGAGTGCATTAAACGGTAGCTGGGGGAGATTTTAATGTTACTCTTTTTGTTTTAACTCATTTTAATTTTTTTTTGTAATAAGATTATAATTATGACATTTTCTCTTATATTTCAATGTTGCCCCACAATAAGAAATTTCTCCTGTGTCATGGGTGCGTTTATAAATATACAAGTTCACATACACATGACACCTAGACCCAAAACAACAATTTGTTGATAACACAGAAAGTTGTGCCGTGAGGAAATTGAACCCTCGTTGTATGGTTGCTTGCTGGGTAACCACCCAGCCACCGCGCTAGCCAACGTCCATAACATGTTGAAAACAACGGTTCTCGTCCGATCACCGAAGTTAAGCAACATCGGGCGGGTCAGTACTTGGATGGGTGACCGCCTGGGAACACCACGTGATGTTAGCTTTGTCGCGGAGAACCTAACGGGTAACCGGGGCTCCGGCTCGACGTGCAGGAGAAGGAACGGGGTGGTTTTTAGTCAGTAAGAGTCTGACACTCCCTTCCGCCTCACCCAGGCGGGAGCAGTCATTCGATAATTTTCCCCTCTTAAAAAACAAAAACAAGCCACCGCGCTAACCATCATGCAATCTGAAGTCAGTTTATTTTTCTTTTTCTGGCATGAATATGATATTTCTATAGCTGATGTGGAGTGATGATCTATACACGAAAATGAAATGTACAATATAATTCAATTAATTGTTTCTTCAATAAATGTTTAACAGTAATAAAATAAAAAAGACATTTATAATTCTCTAACACAGCACTTAAAATATCCTCCTTTAATAAAATCTACCTTCGATCTTTTATCTCGATAAAGGGACTTGTATAAAAACCGCAAACACCTAAGTAAATGATCAAACTTTACGAATATATTTTTTAAATTGCCAACTTTACTATTAAATTACGGCCGAGCTCATCGGAAAGCAATCACTTTAATTTTCACATTCGCCGATTAGACCCGTATAACTTGGGTTCAACTCCCATAATTGTCAGTTCCGTTTACACAGTTAAACCTAATTAAAATCCCAAACGTTACAGAGTAACTCGATAATTTTGTTCGGAAAACCAAAAATTAGATAATTAACCGACCATAACGTTGATTTCTTTGAAAACAGATTATAATATTATTTTGCAATTTTTTTCGCATTTTCTTTTAGGTAGATCAGTTTTGTGTAAATGAAGATATTTTTTACGATGAAGGGTTAAAACCTTATCGTTAACTTA
Organism: Spodoptera littoralis; assembly: GCA_902850265.1. Taxonomy (NCBI): domain Eukaryota; kingdom Metazoa; phylum Arthropoda; class Insecta; order Lepidoptera; family Noctuidae; genus Spodoptera; species Spodoptera littoralis. The sequence goes on from LR824542.2 coordinate 13,934,791, forward strand.
TTTTAGGGTTGTACGGAAATAAATTTATTGTTGATTACTTTTCTCTAGATAATTATGTATATATTCTGCTTTGAATTACCCTGTTATTTTCACATAGTCTGAAATTCACGATGGTGGATATGACTACACGCATATATGTGCCTGTCTCCTGCCTCTAAGATCTGATTCGAGTTTAATATTATTATATATATATATATTATACATTTTACTAAAGAGTTGAAAATTCAAGAGCCCATCGTATATAGTCAGCAACGAAATCTAGGGAAAGTGATCGGGTTTTCCTTTTCATAAAAATGTGAAAAAAATATATGGTGTAATTTAACTAAAAATTACAAGTACTAACGTACATATACTGAGAAAAACTATACTAGTTTAGAGTCACAAAGGGACTCTTCCTCATGAGCAGCGTTTGCGTCGCGGCGATGTCGAGCAGACTACCACTAGTAAGAGAGCCTAGTAAAGAAACTAGTAGAACTTTTCTCAGTATATATACGTAAGTAACTTGTAATTTTTAGTTAATTCAGTGTCATCGTGAGAGTACATGCTATTATTATAAAAACGTGGTGAATCTTAGTGGAAGTTAAAGTTAAGTAAAGATAGATCTTTACGTCACTCTATCTTTATCTTACGTCGAGGTTCAAAAACCATGACTTAGTACTCACTTAACAAAATAGGAATTCTAAGAAACTCACCGAGCATTTGTCTTGAAATATACCAATTGTATTGTAAGGTATAAATCTCTGAGATATTTTTAGAATACTTTTAATCAGAATCAAGTTATTAATAGCGTTAAAGGAAGGGACAATTTTAAGGATCTAAATGCCGGAAATAAGTGTCTTCCCGGAAAAGTTTTCGTTGTTTTCATAGGTATCAATTTTATAAAAAAAAATATTTTACAGATTACATATTTTTTAAAAAAAATAAAACATTGCCCCACATTAGGATTTCCTCCTGTGTCGTGTGTGCGTTCACAAACATCCAAGTTCACATACACAATAACACCCAGACCCGAAACAACAATTTGTGGATCACACAAAGTGTTGTTCCGTGCGGGAATCGAACCCGCGACACGTTGCACGGCAGCCGGTTGCCTAGCCACCGCACCAACCGTGAAGTCTACAGTCACATATAATGTAATAGATAATTTTATTAAGAAGTAATAAAACTAAAAAAAAACTTTTTCACCGGCCATGGTTTTCCCGCGGTTTGGCCAAGTCCCCAAGCGGTCACCGGTGACCGTTCTCCATTTACTCCATAATAGACCATATTTCCAATATAAAGAGACTAATTTGGTTTGAATAAATGTTGTGGATTATTCATAAGATGTATATTGTTGTGTTGATTTAATACTTTTTAATATTACCTTCTTATTTCTGTAAAATAGTATGCATGTAATCATGCTATTTGTAATATTTAAATACTGGCATAAAGATTTTTTGCTTTATGACAATCGATGTATGAGAATAGATAGAAACACTCTGTGATAAACGTGATTTTTTTAAAATGCGACGTACATAGCGCAGTAGCTAACTATGTAGTTAATGGCTGACCTTCTTATGAACAAAAGGCTCATAGTCCTTAATAGCAAAAACTTGAAACCATGTAGTTTAGAAAAATACTCGCGACTAATCAAGTAATGAAATAGACTCCATGAGTCTAGAAATTATAGAAAACATTCCGATCGCAAGAACTAAAGGTGATTTAGATTTATTACACCTAAATAAATCAAAAACACTATTAATCACTGAATAATAACTAAGATCCATTATTATATCTCATTTACAATAGAAAATCTTAGTGACCTAGAAGTAAACCAGCTGCTAATTAATTATGTGTCTTCATTCCTAGGTACTAGAACTCTATTTATTTTGTCAAATGTTCATCTAGAAATAGATTCTTTGAAAAGGTCAAGTATTTTATTGATGGTAGTGGATTGTTTTGAAGATGGGCCGTTGAATAGGGTTCTAGATAGTGCTAGACGTTACATTGGTCTTTGGGATAGAAACTGTGATGAAGACAAATATTACCTAGAGTGTAATTGACTGCCTCGTTGGCCGAGTGGTCGCAAGTGCTACTGCCGGGCAAGGGGTCTCGGGTTCGATTCCCGGGTCAGGCAAAGTATTACTGGGGTTTTAAAAATCTCAGTAGTAGCACGGAGTCTGGAACTGTGCCCGGTATATGGCAATAGGCTCACCCCCTATTGCATGGGACTCATAACATAAATAGTGAAAAGTGGGTGTTACATTGTACAGTGGCCTTAAGTGCCGAAATGTGCACCTCTGCCTACCCCTTCGGGGATAAAAAAGGTGTGATGTTATGTCATGTTAAGTAAATGTACCTGATTTTGACTGATTTTTGTCGCCTTTGGACATTTGGAGCACTTACATTTTCGACATTGGAAGCAAGCATTCTTTATTCGTAAAAAGTAATGATTTCACTTTTTAAGAGTATGGGAGAGCCATACTTCGGCACGAATGGGCCTGCTCGACTGGAGTGATACCACGGCCTCACAGAAAACCGACGTGAAACAACACTTGCGTTGTGTTTCGTCGTGTGAGTGAGGTTACCGGAGGCCCAATTACCCTCTCTAGTCTCCCGAATCCCCGAATCCTCCATAATTCTTAAATTCCCAATTCCCAAAAGGCCGGTAACGCACTTATAACGCCTTCGTGTTTCGGGTGTCCACGGGCGGCGCCGATTGCTTACCATCAGGTGATCCGTCTGCTCGATTACCGGCTTATGCTATAAAATTTTTTTAATAATTTATTGCTAAGATGCATATGCATAAACGTAATATGAAAAAAGTTTAATTTTAATAATTTTTCTCTCTATGTATCAATTGAGTAATGTGAATAACTATGGAGTTAAATAAACATCTGCCTCGTTGACCAAGTGGTCGCAAGTGCGACTCGGGCAAGGGGTCTCGGGTTCGATTCCCGGGTCGGGCAAAGCATTACTGGGTTCAAAAAAATTCCCAGTAGTAGCACGGAGTCTAGAATTATGCCCGGTATATGTTAATAGGCTCACCCCCTATTACATGGGACTCATAACATAAATAGTGAAAAGTGGGTGTTACATTGTACAGTGGCATAATATGCACCTCTACCTACCCCTTCAGGGATAAAAGGCGTGATCTTATGTATGTATGTTAAATAAACATCACCCAAAAAATAATCTTTGTGGATGTCCAAGTACAATTTTCTTTGCATCAACTTGATTATTTCAATCTCCATTCAATTCAATCGTTCGTCCATCTGCTTTTAATGAACAACTTCGACATTCAGAACTTCAATTACACAGCAATCTCATTCCTAAATCCGAGTATTTACGCAAGAAGAATCCAATCAAAAACTGAACAAACACAATTCGTTATTAATCACAAAAGGGTTACGATGACTCCGGTCACCATAACTAAGGCGGCAGATAGTATTAACAGCAATTAACCAAACAGGGCTTTAAATCAAAATTTCAAATTATGCTACTCCCGCCGAGGGTGAAATGGGGTTGTATCCGTGAAATCGCATTCATCAAAACTTGGGAATTAGCTTCGTTCCCTAATTAAACCTGTCGGTTGTTAAGTTCGCCCCGATCTCCCCCGGGATCTCGAATCTTACGTAAATATTAGGTTTGAATAAAACTTTTATTATTATAGCTTTATTGGTGCTTAATACCCGTGATCCTTTGTGTAAAGGAAAAGTTGATTTGAACGAATTCTAATTTGTGAGGAGGTGATTTTAGGAGGCGGGGTGAAAGGTCAAACGTTTAGTATTCATTGCGTTCACGAATTGTCTTTAAAAACTGTATACCTACATTGATTGAATACGTTTTCTAAGCGAAGTTCTTTAAATCAACATTAAAAACCTTCAGTACCATTCAGAGTATTCGAAACACGTGCCGTAAAAAGTTGATTGGAAAAAGATTTCGAAATGATATTGAATGATTGTGCAGACATTTCGTACGTGTGCTATTAATTTAGGTTTAACAATCGAATTTGAATGTTTTCAATTGAAAACCGTACATCACACCAGCAGAGTTATATGTTCGTATAACGCTCAGAACTTTAAACATGGGTATGTAGTAAGTAGAATTGTTAAATGCTTTGATCGACGCTGACTAATCAAGTGCCTTACTTATTAACAGTCTCATTTTCTTTTTATTTTTTTTTAATGAAAACGTTGCCCCCCACTAGGATTTTCTCCTGTGTCGTGGGTGCGTTTACAAACATACAAATTCACATACACGACACCCAGACCCGGAACACCAATTTCAGGATCACACAAAGTGTTGTTCCGTGCGGGAATCGAACCCGCGACACGTTGCACGGCAGCTGGTTGCCCAGCCATCGCGTCAACTGTGCAGTCAAAAGTCTTATATATAGTCTAGTCTTAGCCCAATACATCAAATAACTGAAATAGTTTACTTCCTACTTCGAAAACAACGGTTCATGTATCTAGTTCACCCCTACGCTCATCCTAACAAATATAACGACCTGTCGTGTCGGACTTGACCGCTTTCTAATTCACAAAGCAAACAGAAATTCAACAGAACTAAATCTGGTAGTTGCCCACAAATTCCTGTAACTCGCAAGCAATTTATTATCAAAAACAAATCTGTTCCAAACATCACTAAGTCAAACTTAGTTCCCGACAGTTATATTTCATTCGCTTAATAATTCAAACGTCCAGCTTTGAATGCGGACTAATATTTACGAATTGCAGCCGCTGAGACGAGACCCGAGTCTGCAATAATAATCACAACTTAATTGAGCTGTACCATTCGGTCAAAGTTTTTAATAAAATGAATTATGCATTTCACAGAGATTCCTGTCCCGGTCCCCGTGTTGGGAATTCTTTGGCTGTTAAGAATTTTGGGTAATTAAGAGACAATAAGGAGTTCGTGTCAAAAAGTTTGGTTAGGGCGCGCTTACTTTATTTCGCGAAGCGGTAAATAACGGTTTTTGACGCGCTTTTAGAAAAGGGTAGGAGCAGGAGTAATTTAATTTTGTCATAATGTTTACTTTTTAAGAGGAACTCAATTGACTTAAATCAACGCGGAAGCCATTTTAAGTCGTCTTCTGTGAATCGTAAACTCGCAATTAGTCAATTTATAGCCTTAATTTGTATTTAAACTACGCTGATCGTTTAATAAATAAATTATGTATTTTTACTTCCGATGCAGCTATAGGATTCATTACGTATTATTTTTTGTGCATACATAGTAAGAAAATAAAAAAGGTGTCACCGAAGTGGAAATTTTAGAACGCACTAAATTAATCTGTCCCTAACATACAAAACCTACAAAATGAATCGTGTACCAACGTACACCATTCTTTTAATTTAAATTTCAGAAGATATTAAATAGTAATCAAACTCCAACTTCAATCGTAGAAGACTTAACGCTACACTAGCGCCTCTATTCAAGCGAAAACATTCAGTACACACTAATATGCACACAAGGGGAACTATATTTCACTGTAATCAAAACTCCCAAAGGAAAACAGGTATAATTAATATTCCTAGAGCTAGCACTAGATACGGATGGTAACGTCAGACCAGCGTCTTGCCAAATGTAATGTTTGTTCGTATCAATGCATGCGAACTAGTAACTTGTAATATCGCCTGCACATAATAAATGTTTACTGAACTGTTATTTGGGTATTCGGAAATGTATTTGAACTGATATTAATTGGACGCTTGTTTTTGGTACTTACACGGTACATGGGCTTGTTGTATGAAAATAGAATAAAATATAGGACACGAAGTTTAGATGTTTTTGGAAAACTGATAGCCAGAACACAATAATATTTTGATTGGTGTCACTGATTAGGACAACTAAGTCGAACAAGAAACAAAAATGGTAATGAATGTTACCTTAATAGAAAAGAAATCTTTTTTTTTTATTATCTATGGTTTTAGGGACTTTTCGTTTAGGAACATGTCAGCCCCGTTAAAAGAAATCTTTATAATACTCGTAATATCTTTATAATGTCTTACCATCAGGCAAGATGGTGGTCAAACGTCGACCTATAAAGTGTAAAAAAATAAAATAACAAAATACGTGTCTAATATTTTTTCATTACCTAACTTACGGACTAATTATATTTTTATTTTACATACCCTGTCATCATCCAAATTATGTCAGAATTTGTGTCGTAGTCTAAACATACCGTTACATTATAATCAGTCTAGGTTCATAAACTGCTCTATAAACCTCCTCATCATCACATCTTCTCTGTCGATTGAGCATTAATCACCGCGCTTGCTCAATGCGGGTTGGCGATTTCAAACTTATAATTAGAAATTGTAAACCCAGGTTTCCTCACGATGTTAGCCGTTCCTTAGCCGTTTGTCAGTGGTATCTAGATAATCTTAGAAAGTACATATAACTCGGAAAAAGTTACATTTGTACTTGCCGGTAGGTTACGAAGCCTCACCCTCATGCACGAGAACTGGGTGTCTTAAACCTCCAGGCCACCGCGACAATTACATTAATGAATTTATATTACTGACTCTTTGCTAAAACAAAAGTAATATAACACCAAAAATATGAAAGAACATCCCTACAATGGTATTTGAACATAATTTTCAATAGAATGGGGATGATGACAGGGTATGAAAATTAAAAATATAATTAGTCCGTAAGTTAGGTAATGAAAAAATATTAGACACGTATTTTTTTATTTTGTCGTATAATAAAACAATACTTAGATAAAACGAATCAAAGTTTAGGAGTGGGGGCTAAAACGTCATTCCTTAGTATAAAATGTACTGAGAAGTGACGTCACGCGACATTTCAAATCAATATATCTTCGAAACTATTCGTTTCTGTGAGAAAATAAAAAATACGTGTCTAATGTTTTTAAATAATCTATCAGACGGACATTAAAATAAAAATTAGTCGTCTACCCAGCATAACCAACTAAGTATAACAAACTATATCTTTACTATCCTGGTCTCTTAATATTCCATCCACGATCCTTATCTATCCTTCAAAGAACAAAGTGCTTGCCCAGAACAAAGTGGGAATTGGATAAGGTAGCTCCCTTATTGGTTCTGCGACAATAGAACCTTTCCACAATAAGTTTTCAGAGCTCAATTATTAGAAGTCATTTTCTAGTTTTTTGTTATTGTTAGATTGATATGGTTGTAATTCTTTTGTTAGAGACTGGTTTTGTAAATGATTTAGTGTTGTGGTTATTGATAGGGTATTATTTAACAGTTTTTTCTTTGTTTCAATAATGAGGTATCTATTTGCTATTATCTAACACATTTTATAATAATGTTATCTACTATAACGAACTGCCAATAGAAAACTGTTGAAGACATGATCCTAAATTAACGTCGGTAACTGACGACGCTGGTAAACAGGCCTCGTCCAATGGCTTCCAGATCGAAGGCTTAAAATAATTAATTTATAAAATACGTTTAAAAAATCCGATTTTAACCCCCTCTTGGAATTGGGTTAAATAATATACTAAAACCTAGTCCTAGTGTAACAATTTAGACTCCACGGCGCTGATTTTCAGCACAATCCCGTAGTAGTACGTACTAATTATACACCTACGGTAATACTGTTTGAAGCACCGCCTTATATAAAGGCTTATGTTTAACTTACCACCAGATATAGTAACAAATAGCAGATAAAAATAGTAAATGATCACCAAAATGAAACTCGCATTTTAACGTAAAAATATAACCGAAGTTTTAACACTTTGCTATCCTATTTAAGTAAAATGACTCCAAGTAAATCATGAGTAACCCAAAAATAGTAAATGATCACCAAAATTAAACCAACATTTTAAAACCTAACCTAACCTAACCTGTCGCGGAGAACCGATGAGTCATTCGATGATTTTCCCACCTTAAAAAAAAACCTAACCTAACCTAACCTTACCCAGGCGGGAGTATTCATTCGATGATTTCCCCCCCTTAAAAAAAACCAAACCTATCAAGATTTGGTGATCATTTAAAAATTTGGTGGTCGAATACAATTTAAAGTTGAGTTAGTTTATTTTTCTGGTGTTAAGTAGATATTTTTGGTTACAAAACCAAGGGTGTCAAAGCATTTTATGGTGGTCATTATATTTATTCCCTTATATAAATAATAAAATTAATATAAAGTGAAAACAAAATCAATAGAAACTATAACTGCCAAATAACTAAATGAATAGATATAAAATAAATAATTAAATTAATAACAAGAATAAAGAATAAAATGCTATGATAATTGCTGAATTGATCAAATTAATATTGTTACAGAGTACCAACCGCTTATGATTAAATTGACAGTCGTTTACACGCTCTTCATGATTGTATTCAGTACAATCGGTCCCTCGACTATTTGATCAGCGAACGTCAAAACGTAGATATTCCACAAAATTGCTGGAATATACCGATGTCGTCGTTAAAAGTATTTCGTTTTGTATTTATTGCATTTTATTTTTGAACATAACATAACATAACATCACGCCTTTTATCCTCGAAGGGGTAGGCAGAGGTGCACATTATATCACTGTACAATGTAACACCCACTTTTCACTATTTATGTTATGAGTCCCATGTAATAGGGGGTGAGCCTATTGCCATATACCGGGCACAGTTCCAGGCTCCGTGCTACTACTGAGAATTTTTCAAAAACCCAGAAATACTTTGCCCGACCCGGGAATCGAACCCAAGACCCCTTACCCGGCAGTCGCAATTGCGACCACTCGGCCAACGAGGCAGTTTTATTTTTGAATGGAGTTGATAGCTCAGACTAAAATGTTTTTAAGGAAAACTGCCTCTTTTTTGGTACGGAAGACTTAATGTTTTTTTTCAGTAAAAGGTATACGAATTTTGTTTTATGGAAATACGTAGTTTTTAATGGGATGACTGTATTGTTTTCACGATAGTTAATGGGTGTTGAAGTTTACAATCTGTTGTTACCTAATGTTTTAAAATATGATGACGTCGGTAGCAACGCGACAGTTGCCGCGTCGCGGGTCGCGGAATACTGCTCATGAATATGACCCTATAGCGAGGCTTGATACTAGTCGAGTTCCTCGTCAAATAATTACGTGACTAAGCCGATTCGATCATTCGATGATTTTCCCCCTTAAAAAAAAAAGCCGAAAAACATAAAAATTAATGTTAAAGTACTTAAGTTACTTTTTTTATATTAAACTAGCAGCCCGAACCAGGTTTGCCTGGGTACTACATATTTTCCCATGTCCCCAATGAATGTATCCAATCTTTCTTTTATACAAATTCTGTCGTTCTGACAATAACGAACACGATAACAAGTCATTATCCAATTCGATGCAGTCATTCGACAGTTATGGGCATACATACAAATTTATCCAGTTTTATTAATATAGATTTTTATATCGATGTAGCATGACAATTTAGACATTTCATAAACCTACTGTAATAGTAATAGTACAAAAGAATCAATCATTCTCCTGCACTATTCTATCATAACGCGCAATAACTTGAGTATTCACAACGCGTCGTATTTTTTTTAATAGAAAATCTCGCAGCCCTTTAATTTTTTGATGGCCAGCACAATTCTTTTAATCCGCACAACGTCAGGCCGATTGCCGGCTAATTAAAACCTCATTAAGTTTAAACTCTGTAATTATCTGAGAAGTGGTCATTTGTGGTTGGTTCAAGGTTTCGGCCAAATTCAGATTATATTACCTATATATATTTGCCAAGCTGTATACGTATAATCTTTGTGTTTAAGATTTGGTCAATCTAAGAAGTTATCAGAGTTTTGGTGGCCCGGAGGTTTAACACCCCCGCTTCTCATGCATGAGGGTGCGAATTCGAAACCTACCAACAGCAAGTACCTACTAATATAACGTTTTCCGAGTTATATGTATACTTTCTAAAATTATATAGACACCACTGAGAAATGGTGAAGGAATACATCGTGAGGAAACCTAAGCTTATAATTTCTAAACATTAGTTTAAAATTGCCTACCCGCATTGAGCAGGCGTGGCGATTAATGCTCAAACCTTCTCCATGTGAGAAGAGGTTTTTGGTCAGCAGTGGCCACTTATAGGCTGTTGATAATGAAGGAGTTTTTGACCATACATTAGATTTTCAGGCAATTATGCCTTTCAACTCCCAACGGATTACACAGAGATGCATATTCTTAATGCATTACTTTCAATTTTCAGCTCTCGCCTGTATCGCAGGTCTCGCCTGGTCTCGCCTGCGATACAGGATTGTCCTAGTGCAGGCATCTATGTGAAATCAATTGTAGGGGCGAGTGTGTATGAAAGAGCCAGGCTTTGAAAAAGCCGATGCGATTATCTCCCACTTAACAAAATCCTACCATAATTCAATTTTACTTTTTGTATGGCAACACTAACATACCTCTATTTTTGTATTTTTCATTTATGAATAAAGTTTTATTTTATTTTTATTTTATTTAATTATGTCGTCTACATTTACAATTTACTGTACAAAGCTACCGAATACACATTAAGTTCATCCTTCATCAGCTGGTTCAGTCAGTCTGTTCGTAACATCGTAACCAGAAAATCCGTTTTAAAATCCAACCAATTCAGACAAATTTCGCTCAATTAAAACCTTATTACATTTAAACTCTTTGCAATTAACAACGGGATGGTTAACTGTGGTTGGATTTCTCTATATATTTTTAACTGTGTCTGAATCAGTAAGTACTGTTACACATCATTTAAGTTAAAGATAGTTTTTTTGGAGAAGACTAGCGACCCCCCACAGCTTGGCACGTGTGCAATATGCGTGTATTATACATATAAACCTTCTTTAAAAATCACTATATGTATTTTAAAAAACCGCATCAAAATCCGTTGCGTAGTTTTAAAGATCTTAGCATATATAGGGACAGACAGGGGGTGGGTAGCGACTTTGTTTTATACTATGTATTGATGCGCTCGCGACTTTGTATAAAGGTCTTGGGTATTGAAAATATAATGTCATAATTGTTTTCAGAATATATATTTCTTAAGGGAAATACAAAGTGATGCTTTATTTGTATTATAACTTTCGTGAGACATACTAAATATATCTGTCGTTGGTCGCGAAATGCTGCTCTTGAATATGAGCCTCTAGTATGACTTGAAACTAGTCGAGTTCCCCGTCAAATAATTACATGAGTAAGCCGAAAACATAATAATATATGATGTTTTATTATCATTGAAGGTAAAAATAGTAACTAATAAATAATTTTATTTCTCCATCATAATAATATATACATTGATGAATCAATTCAAATGAATTTTATCTACTACTAGAACAAATGAAACCGTACTAAAAGTAAAATTAATAAAATATGATTTGATTAGCTGGTATAGGTTTTATATTTTATTAATATAGTGGTCGTCGTTTTACTGAAATTGAGATAAAATCTTTGCACGTTGGTGTAGCTAGAAAATGGATGGAAAAACACTACGCGTATTGTAATAGTTTTTAGTAAAAAACACTTCACAATATTGGTTGGAAAGTAATGGATTAAAACTAAATGTCGCTTTGTGAAACTGGCCACACAAAACTATATCTAACGAGATCGGAAACAGAGTACCTAAGCTACACTATTTATAACTCAAGAACATCTATATCGGTTTGGATGAAAATTAGTGGAGATATAGCTTATAGATCCAGGAGACGGATATAAGATACTTTTATCCATCTTTTTTTATTCTGACCGAAAGTCACGAACGGGGACGAGAAAAACCTGCTGGGACTGGGCGTACGAAGTCGCGGGCAGAAGGTAGTAGGTTTATAGATGTAATACTAAGTTACGATACGTCACCTTGCTATGTTATTTTTGGTAGGCGCATATGTTGTTATGGGTGCCGGTGAATTGTATAATTAATAATATTAATATAAGACTGTGTTCTGGACTTTTTCCACTATTGTTACTATGCAGACGTCTATGTAACAAAACTATAAGAAAAACCAAAGGGTGACAATCTATACTAGTTAGTAGTTAGTTTTTTTTTGTTTGATCGCGCTAATCTCCGTATCTTCAAGTCTGATTTGAATAATTCTTTTTGTGTTGGATAGCGCATTTTTCGAGGACAGATATAGGCTAGAAAACATTACGCTACAACCAATAGGAGCTGAGCAGAGCGTGTGAAACTGCGCGGAAGTAGTCTTTTTATACGTCTTAAGGTTGTCGCATACCTGACAAGCACGGCTCCAACCTAGCAATTAACTTGTCATTTAAATGACAAGTCATGTCATGTATGTCGTATTTCCAAAGCACAAAACCTCATGCCGGAGCCATGCTCGTTAGGTGTGCGATGACATTAAAGTCCAATTGATAACCAGTCAATACATTTAATATTTAAAATTATTGTTCTGATTGTAATTACATATCAAGAATTACGTTGTGATTGCATTCATGTACTGCACCAAAAAGTGACACTTCAGAGTAAAATAATAATTAAATATTCATTTAAAAGTAAAGACTAAATCTAGCTAGATATTTTCCCTATTGTACACATAAACAGCCTAGTTTCAAACAAAACCCTAACACACCAACATAAATTCATCTCCAAATTATCCTACGTCACCTCTACCTCATTCATTCCTAAGGACATTTCCACATCTGCGTTTGTTTAGCCGCAGCTTGACCGCAAGTAATCCTATCGCGAGCACCTGCGCTAAATAAACGACGATCGTAAATCCCCCAGCGTCCAGTGCGGCTGCGACACAGTTATTGTTATTAGCTGACAGTCGCTTGATTTGGCTCGAGCCTTAGATTTAGAGGGGTGACCGTCTTTTGTATATAACCTACGATACGAAAATTATTAATGGCGGTGTCCGTTAAGAAGTAGGTCGTATTTTTCTTAGGTTTTTTTCGAGAATATGATTTTTCTTTGTTATTTTTTTGTCTTTACAGGTACCTATACTTCTGTTTTTTTTGAGTTTTTAATACGTTTTGAGTTTTGATTTTGATGGTAAATATACGACTGTAACAGACGATAATAATTAAAATGTAATGTTGGTTTTGTAGTGATTCAGTTCATACAGATACTAATTGAATTTGGTAATAAATATGCTGTCCCAGGTTTTTTTTGTGAGAAGAAAGACAGATAGATACCACATTCAAAAAGAATTATGATTCCAGCTTAATAATACATCTGAAAGAATGTAGATTTTATTGCGCAATACTGAACTGTACGTTACATATGATAAAATATAAAACAATATTTTAAGTAAAAATAAACAAAGTGTAAGTAAGTAGTGAGTACGATGAGGCGGCAGGCGCCCAGAGTTTGCCAAAGTCTTACGCGATCAAGCCGGACGGTTGCAGTCTGAACAATTGGTGCGTTCTTACACCATATCGAAGTAAATAATATTTTTTAAATATCTGGTGTTTTGATAATTTGGGTGTAATAACCTCACAGATCCAATTTATGACTTTCTGATTTTTGACTAATAAAGTTACTAAGTTAGTGATCGCCAGGTTCAATAAGGAAGGTTTCTGGGAATGCCATGGTAAATCTATACCTAATATTATAAAGCTGAAGAGTTAATTTTCCAACTACCAGTCCGATTTCAATAATTCTTTTTGTATTAGATAGTACATTTATTGAGGAAGGTTAAAGGCTACAAAACATCCCGCTACGATCATTAGGAGCCGAGCAGAGCGAGTGGTAGCTATTTAACGATAAATTTAGGGTTCGTCTTTTTTAACATCTCAATTTAGCGTCTAGGTTTTTTTTTCTTGAGGGGGGAAAATCATCATAAACTTATCTTACGTTGGGTGATGCCAGACTGTCAGACTGAAAACCACCCCGTTCCTACTCCTATTCTTCTAACCAGAACCTCGGTACTCCCATTAAGTCATCCGCAAACTCCGGATCGGTGATCAGTGCAAACTGAGCTCTAACTGTAGAGGTCATAAAGTTTTTAGTAGATTCATCTGAATAGATAATTAAATAAAGTTTTCTACAGATTTCCAAAAACCGGTACCTACCTACTAAAAAGCATGTTTTAATGCCTTGACCATTTTCAAAAAGACATTCGTGTCATGATTTTTGATTATGAAGTAATTGTACAAAATGATAGTTGAAATCTTACAATACGGTGTAACAACACCCTCAAAGGAACTGTTCCAAAGAATGTTACTCCGCTAAAGAAGCCTGCGAAACTCTTTTATTTGAATACCAAAACTGTTTATATTCAAAGTTGTAGTTAACTAAACTTTTGACTTTCCTTTATGATGTATTACGGTAATTACATAGTTGACTGCCGTTTATTTAGTGAACTTCAGTACAATTGTTGTAGAATGTAGCTACATTCAGTTTTGTGTACGAGCCCTTTTTTTTAAGTGGGGAAAATCATCCAATGACTGCTCTCGCCATGGGTGAGGCGGCAGGGAGTGTCAGACTCTTACTGACTAAAAACCACCCCGTTCCTATTCCTGCACTTCGAGTCGGAGCCCCGGTATCCCGTTAGGTTCTCCGCGACTCTGAATCGGCATCAGCTATATTGGGTGGTGGCTATATTCGTGGTGGTCTGATGGCTCATTGAGGCGCGCGCGGATCGCAACGCGCCGATGGAACGCGACGCGCCGGTGTACGAGCCCTAAGTCCTACCATCCTTTCACAACTTTCATTTTATTTCCATAATAATATTGAACGAATTCATTATCAGATATTGGTATAACCATATATATACAAGTATTATATACTGTATTTTACTAACTAAAACTTACACACAAATAACAACAAACGTAACATATTTATGAGTAAGTATCGAAACTATGTAGATATGTATACATGGGTAGAAATTATGCACAAACAGATAAGCGCTGGCGGCTCGAACAGTTCACGCACATAAGTAATTAACTTGCAAATATTGTAATCAAAACAGGGTTAACTCGGTGTGCTAATGCAGTTGAAAGCCTAGTTTCACAGAGTGGCTAAATCTTATTTGAAATCTAGTATCGCCGTTTTATTATAATATACTTGGCAGTATTGGTTAGTTAAGTGACTGCCTCTTTGATTCATCATCATAATCGAACAGTAAATCCACAGCTGAAGATAGGAATTCCTGCAATTACTTCCAGATAAGACCAATTAGAAGTCACTATCAAATAACAAGTGGATCCTTGAATGAAAAGTTCATTATTAGGTCATCTGTCCAGTCCACCTTTTTGGTTGAATGGTTGCAAACATAAGTAGGTATTGGACAAGAAAACGTCAAGATTACATTATATTAACACGTTAAACGCCATGGGGGTCACCGGTGACCGGCGTTAGCGGAGGATTTACCTTCAACAGTTTTTTATTGGCAGTCAAAGTCTTACTGAAATTCTCTGAAGCGAAACAAAGTTTATGGGTGCAGCTACAACAAGCAAACACAACATTTATAAAAAAAATAACAAAATCAAATGCAACACTACCAAAAATATACAATACTAAAATATTTTCTAAAAAATCCCTCTCATAAGCGTGCGGAATACATACATAATATAATATAAAGGAAGGTGCATTCCTGACACTAAAGGATGACTGAGTGCAGGAAATAAAGTGCATCTCGGAAAGGTCAAGCTTTGTAGTTCAGTCAACGCCAGACATTTGTACTTAGAACCATGCTTTATGTATGACTTGAATAAAGTACGTGTAAGGTGCATATTCGCTTGAACGGTTCCGATATAATAGTATGAGTTCTGTATTGTGATAGAGGAGTGGTGTTCTGTAATTTTATGCTCAAATGTATATATTTAATCAATTTAACAGCTGATATGTACAACATATGCGCGAAAAACTGATGAAAATTAAATCATCATAACATCACGCCTTTTGTTCCCGAAGGGTTAGGCAGAGGTGCACATTATACCACTGTACAATGTAACACCCACTTTCCACTATTTATTTTATGAGTCCCATGTAATAGGGGGTTAACCTATTGTCATATACCGGGCATAATTCCAGACTCCGTGCTACCACTGAGAATTTTTTTAAAACTCAGTAATACTTTGCCCGACCCGGGAAACGAACCCGAGACCCTTGCCCGGCAGTCGTACTTACGACCACTCGGCCAAAGAGGCAATCATGAAAATTAAAGATAAAAGATAAACAGAAACTCAAGTTTATTATTAATGCCTAAAAAGGTAATCAGGACAATATATCCAATGTGTCAGTATAACTATGTTACTTAACTAATTTACCAGGTAAAGGACTTATTGCGTTATATCGAATACACTGCCATAATTATTCTATTCTACTGATAGGAATCGGAGAATTTGGGAATAATTGTGTTTAATGCAATAAATCTGGCAATGAGGTATTAAGGCAGACAGACCTTTTTAAAGAACTCAATATTCTACGACAGTAAAATATCTAAGATAGATTAAAAAGATTTACAAATAAAGCAACCATTGCATTTCATTTGCTAGAAAGATATGATAAAAAGTATGAACGCGAAATAAATGCAGGAGAAATGCTAGCGTTCACTGAATCGTATCGAATCTACGACTCCCAGTTCGCATGTGGAATGAAAAGCTGCCTCGAATAAATTTGAAAGGGAGAGTCCATGAAGAGATGAGAAAGATATGCTTGGATGGAGCATGGAGAAAATTATGTCAGATTAATTAATTTGACGTGTAGGATTTAAAAGTAATTGGTGGACGAACTGCTCGTTAGCCGAGTGGTCGCAAGTGCGACTGCAGGGCAAGGGGTCTCGGTTCGATTCCCGGGTCGGGCAAATAATTACTGGGTTTTTAAAAATCTCAATAGTAGCACGGAGACTGGAAATGTGCCCGGTATATGGCAATAAACTCACCCCCTATTACATGGGACTCCTAGCATAAATAGTGAAAAGTGGGTGTTACATTGAACATTGGCATTAAGTGCCGTAATGTCTCTGCCTACCCCTTCGGGGATAAAAAGGCGTGATGTTATGTTATGGTGGACGAAGGTGTCGTCTTTTGAATACAAACGTAAAAATATTTGACTGGGGCTGGTCAACTCCAGACTATGAATTTTATTGTCCTTAGGGTTATTTTCTTTTTCGATCTCTGACTGGATTTTGGTGTTACATGGTTTTCACGCAATTGAACCAACAAAACTGTGTCACTAAAAATTGTTTTGTAAACCTGATTAAAAAAAATAACCTATGTAGTTTCTTGCTCGTTCTTTTTCATAGGAATCTACACCTTGGAATGAACTAATAGCTTCACACATAACATCACGCCTTTTATCCCCGAATGGGTAGGCAGAGGTGCACATTATGCCACTGTACAATGTTACACCCACTTTTCACTATTTATGTTATGAGTCCCATGTAATAGGGGTTGAGCCTATTGCCATATACCGGGCACATTTCCAGACTCCGTGCTACTACTGAGATTTTTTTAAAACCCAGTAATACTTTGCCCGACTCGGGAATCGAACCCGAGACCACTTGCCTGGTATTCGCACTTGCGACCACTCGGCCAACGAGGCAGGCAGCAGTAATAGCTTCACTTTAAATTTTTTGTTGACGTTCAAAAGTTTTTAATGAAATAAATGATTTTGTTTAAGTTTGGTTATAAAGCAACTCAACATTTTGTTGCAAAAACGACTTCGCTTCGTGGTGTCTGTTTTAATCATCCAGATTAGAAAATAATATAACTTGATTTTAACAGTTCATCACATTTTAAAGAAGTGCTGTTGTTATTGTAAAACTACTGTTAATCAGTTAGGATAAAACTATTACAGTTCCAGATAGCGAAACGATTCAACAACTGTACAGAAATCGAAAAAGTCAAATAACCCTGTCTATTTTCTACACAGGAATCGCAATCGTGTTCTCGATTAATAAAAAATACATGACAAAACTTACCTTTATACTGGATGATAGCTAGTGGAATGAAATACTATAGATACTGTCCACAGTTTAAAGTCATGTGATATCTGAAATAAACGGACAAAATAAAATAAACAAATACACCTTTTTGATACTAGAAATTGTTTGAGTGGAAACCTAACTGAGGAAGTAAAGTTAGCAAAGGATAGAAATCAAAAGGAATAAATAAAATAATACGAGGTATTTTCATCCAATATTTTTGAATACATGATTCAATTTGACTGTGTAGTTGGAGGTAGATGCAAAAGGTTTTTGTAAGCAAACTTCTTTTGAATGCATGACTGGATATTTTTTATTAGTTATTTTGCTGTTTTTGTGCATTCAAAGCATTGTGCTGCGTCATTGGTTTAGTGTATACGTCGGAATAGGAAGTGTAATTTGTTTTTTTATAGTTCTTAACATTACTTAACTGTAATAGACGTAACGTCTTGTTTGTTATTTTTCGAGGATGTAGTCAGTGGTGCACAATATGAAATACCAATTTTTACCCTTGTAACAGCACCTTTGCATACAACTCCGACCCAGAAATCGAGTCCAAGAACTCTTTTACTCTGCAGTCACACTTGTGACCACTAAACCAACGAAGCAATCTCAATAATAAAACCGATTACTATATATGTAGTCATTTGTATTTTGCTAGAAATGAACTTTGTTATAGAATGTAAGATCTCTATTGTGAACACTATCACCTTTTTTCGTTTTGACTGCCTCATTGGTCGAGTGGTCGCAAGTGCGACTGCCGGGCAAGGGGTCTCGGGTTCGATTCCCGGGTCGGGGAAAGTATTACTGGGTTTTTAAAAATTCTCAGTAGTAGCACGGAGTCTGGAATTGTGCCCGGTATATGGCAATAGGCTCACCCCCTATTACATGGGACTCATAACATAAATAGTGAAAAGTGGGTGTTACATTGTACAGTGGCATAATGTGCACCTCTGCCTACCCCTTCGAGGATGGCGTGATGTTATGTTATGTTATGTTATGTTATGTTGTGTTCGTTTTTTTAAACCAAGTAGGTATAAATATATTTAATTATCTACCTATTTAGCAAAAATTGATTATGAGCACATACAGTACAAAATAATTGTAGCTATTGTTTCATCGATACTCGCGCGTTCACTCACTGGAACGGACACGCTCACTTTCATCAGCCAATCACAAGCCGCAGCCTGTATCACAGTATCAAAGTTTTCCCCACACTTTGTTCATGAAACATGTATTGTGAGCTACAGTCGGGAGGTCCGTTGCTACTGAGAAGACCGGCAGTTGCGAGGGCCGGACTCAATTCTCGCTAGTCCACACAAATTGATTAATTCATATTTAGTAGAGCGGCCCTGTTTAATGAGTTGTGAGGTTTGAAAAATAATGCGAATGACTGACGCTAACAGATTCCTCTCTTCTTCGTCAAGTAGCAAGATTGACTTCCTTTTGTTATTTTTTGTACCTTTTTTTCAACCTGTAGTCAATTTTTCAAAAAATCTAATATTTTTGATAATAATTTTGTTTTCATGTTGTATACAGTAGGTGTTTGTAGGCATTCCCATAAATTAGGTTTTATATGGCAAAGATCTTGTTTACACGACAATCGTAGAGGTCACAGTAATAATATAAGTGTTTTAAAAACCTATCAACGTTGTTCAATATGTTTTTGACCTAAAGAAAGAGCTGTTTTTGTATTTTTTTAATACACAATTAAGTTATCATTTAAGTGTAGGAGAGCCATGCTTCGGCACGAATGGGCCGGCTTGACCGGAGTGATACCAAGGCCTCATAGAAAACTGACGTAAACCAACGCTTGTGTTGTGTTTGGTTGTGCGAGTGAGCTTACAGGGAGACCCAATTGCCCCTTTTCCTCTTCCTCAATCTCCCCTCTCTTTAAAATTGTTGGGGATTCAGGGATTGTAACGCCTCTGGTGTTCTAGGTACCCATGGTCGACGCTGATTGCTTACCATTAGGTGATACGTCTGCTAGTTAGTTAGGTAGTCCGGCTTATCCCATAATTTTTTATATATTTTATACATAAACATTCCGGTGACCGGGGAAAATCATAACATGCGGCGTATGTTATATATGATAACTTCATCGTATATTTTTAAACTTACATATGACTTTATGTGTACTGTTTTGGACAGCGGTGTATAAGCTTTTTAACATAAATAATCATGAATGATTGAATGGCTTCAGTTGGGTATACATAATAATAATTAAGTCACTGGACACGCTAACTTTCATCAGCCAATCACAAGCCGTAGCCTGTATCACGATATCAAAGTTTTCCTCACACTTTGTTCACGAAACATGTATTGTGAGCTACAGTCGGGAGGTCCGTTGCTACTGAGAAGACCGGCAGTTGCGAGGGCCGGACTCAATTCTCGCTAGTCCACACAAATTGATTAATTCATATTTAGTAGAGCGGCCCTGTTTAATGAGTTGTGAGGTTTGAAAAATAATGCGAATGACTGACGCTAACAGATTCCTCTCTTCTTCGTCAAGTAGCAAGATTGACTTCCTTTTGTTATTTTTTGTACCTTTTTTTCAACCTGTAGTCAAGTTTTCAAAAAATCTAATATTTTTGATAATAATTTTGTTTTCATGTTGTATACAGTAGGTGTTTGTAGGCATTCCCATAAATTAGGTTTTATATGGCAAAGATCTTGTTTACACGACAATCGTAGAGGTCACAGTAATAATATAAGTGTTTTAAACAACCTATCAACGTTGTTCAATATGTTTTTGACCTAAAGAAAGAGCTTTTTTGTATTTTTTTAATACACAATTAAGTTATCATTTAAGTGTAGGAGAGCCATGCTTCGGCACGAATGGGCCGGCTTGACCGGAGTGATACCAAGGCCTCATAGAAAACTGACGTAAACCAACGCTTGTGTTGTGTTTGGTTGTGCGAGTGAGCTTACAGGGAGACCCAATTGCCCCTTTTCCTCTTCTCTCCCCTCTCTTTAAAATTGTTGGGGATTCAGGGATTGTAACGCCTCTGGTGTTCTAGGTACCCATGGTCGACGCTGATTGCTTACCATTAGGTGATACGTCTGCTAGTTTTAGGTAGTCGGCTTATCCCATAATTTTTTATATATTTTATACATAAACATTCCGGTGACCGGGGAAAATCATAACATGCGGCGTATGTTATATATGATAACTTCATCGTATATTTTTAAACTTACATATGACTTTATGTGTACTGTTTTGGACAGCGGTGTATAAGCTTTTTAACATAAATAATCATGAATGATTGAATGGCTTCAGTTGGGTATACATAATAATAATTAAGTCACTGGACACGCTAACTTTCATCAGCCAATCACAAGCCGTAGCCTGTATCACGATATCAAAGTTTTCCTCACACTTTGTTCACGAAACATGTATTGTGAGCTACAGTCGGGAGGTCCGTTGCTACTGAGAAGACCGGCAGTTGCGAGGGCCGGACTCAATTCTCGCTAGTCCACACAAATTGATTAATTCATATTTAGTAGAGCGGCCCTGTTTAATGAGTTGTGAGGTTTGAAAAATAATGCGAATGACTGACGCTAACAGATTCCTCTCTTCTTCGTCAAGTAGCAAGATTGACTTCCTTTTGTTATTTTTTGTACCTTTTTTTCAACCTGTAGTCAAGTTTTCAAAAAATCTAATATTTTTGATAATAATTTTGTTTTCATGTTGTATACAGTAGGTGTTTGTAGGCATTCCCATAAATTAGGTTTTATATGGCAAAGATCTTGTTTACACGACAATCGTAGAGGTCACAGTAATAATATAAGTGTTTTAAACAACCTATCAACGTTGTTCAATATGTTTTTGACCTAAAGAAAGAGCTGTTTTTGTATTTTTTTAATACACAATTAAGTTATCATTTAAGTGTAGGAGAGCCATGCTTCGGCACGAATGGGCCGGCTTGACCGGAGTGATACCAAGGCCTCATAGAAAACTGACGTAAACCAACGCTTGTGTTGTGTTTGGTTGTGCGAGTGAGCTTACAGGGAGACCCAATTGCCCCTTTTCCTCTTCCTCAATCTCCCCTCTCTTTAAAATTGTTGGGGATTCAGGGATTGTAACGCCTCTGGTGTTCTAGGTACCCATGGTCGACGCTGATTGCTTACCATTAGGTGATACGTCTGCTAGTTAGTTAGGTAGTCCGGCTTATCCCATAATTTTTTATATATTTTATACATAAACATTCCGGTGACCGGGGAAAATCATACCATGCGGCGTATGTTATATATGATAACTTCATCGTATATTTTTAAACTTACATATGACTTTATGTGTACTGTTTTGGACAGCGGTGTATAAGCTTTTTAACATAAATAATCATGAATGATTGAATGGCTTCAGTTGGGTATACATAATAATAATTAAGTCACTGGACACGCTAACTTTCATCAGCCAATCACAAGCCGTAGCCTGTATCACGATATCAAAGTTTTCCTCACACTTTGTTCACGAAACATGTATTGTGAGCTACAGTCGGGAGGTCCGTTGCTACTGAGAAGACCGGCAGTTGCGAGGGCCGGACTCAATTCTCGCTAGTCCACACAAATTGATTAATTCATATTTAGTAGAGCGGCCCTGTTTAATGAGTTGTGAGGTTTGAAAAATAATGCGAATGACTGACGCTAACAGATTCCTCTCTTCTTCATCAAGTAGCAAGATTGACTTCCTTTTGTTATTCATTTATTTTATTTATTTATTTATTTACAGTCACAACGATACAAACTAAAAACCAATTAGAGTAACTGAACACATTAATAAAATAAACGATGAAATAATAAAACTAGAACAAAACATAAACAACGAACAAGAAGAATAAAACTTATTTAAAAAAAAATGGTAGTATTCATGGTCATAACTCATCATAATTATTACATTATGAAATTACTGTAAATAAATCAATTTTGATAAATTATTGCTTTCATATTTCCTCTTCATGACATTGTTAAAGACACGTGCAGATACGTAAAATACGAAACACTGGCATGTTGATATCACAATAATGAGTTTTTGACTTCACAAGATTGTTCTTAAAATTTAAATTTGGATATACCTACATACAATTTGTAAAGGCTTCCGAAACGCTGACAAAAAGAAAGTGCTTTTACAGTTTTAATCATTTTTTTATGGAATAGGAGGCAAACGAGCACACAGATCACCTGATGGTAAGCGATCAGCGCCGCCCATGGACACCCGCAACACCAGAGGCGTCACAGATGCGTTGCGGGCCTTTTAAAAAGGAATACGCTCTTTCGTGTTATTCCAGCAAAATCAGTCTTGAGCAATTCGTCATCAAACGTCAAAGTTTGGCGAGTTTAGGTTTAAGGCGTGTGGCTTTAAATTTAATTTATGTAAAATTTCAATGAATAAATTTGTTAAAAAAACTTAATTACAGCTATTATTACAGATAAAACTTTTAATTCCTTACTTTTATGAAAATAAAACTTAATTTACACCAATCACCTGTCGGCGTTCATCTGAAGCATTCCATTTAGACCATGTATAGTCGTCGCGGAGAACCTAAGGGGTAACAGGGGCTCCGGCTCGACGTGCAGGAGAAGGAACGGGGTGGTTTTTAGTCAGTAAGAGTCTGACACTCCCTTCCGCCTCACCCAGGCGGGAGCAGTCATTCGATGATTTTCACCCCTTAAAAAAAAAAAAAAAAGACCATGTATAGTCGCATGTGGTTTTGGACATACATCGGTTGCCTTTAAAAAATAGACGTGATTTCATAAGTAAATATGACCGATTTATGTAACTGTCAAAACATAAATTATCACGGCCAAACGCACTCGCTGTCTGCTCATTAGAAATCGACCATTCATAAAACAGAACAAAAAATATATTTTCAACAAAATTGTCTAAGTGCTTACTTAACGCTTCGCAATAAAAAGTTAATTGGGCCAACAGAAACGTTTGTTTTATGCCCGATTGATTTAAATCATCTTCATTTTGTTAGACAAAGCATTTCCATAGAAATTTCGTTTCGATTATTTCTTCTATTTGAATGTTTAGCGGACCGTTAAATTGTTATGCCTATTTTTCGTCTTCGAGACTTATTAGAATTTCATTTTCACTAGAAAAATAAAATTAAAGGACCTTACTTCTTAGTATTATATAAGTTGTGTTAAATAATCTCTTTGCTGCAATAGATGACTAGAAGTTGTTTGACTTTTAATTAAGACGTTGATAATGGACATTATACTCCACAATAAGTACACATGTTCTTATGTACCAAGAAAGATAAATAAAGCTTTAAATATACCAAGAAAGTATAAATATAACTTTAAGACCAATTTGACGCTAGTAGACACAAACAATCAAAATAAGACAATGGAGCCTACCGTCATTTTGCTCAGCAAATGGTGCTAATGTGAACCTCTCGTTCTTCATCCAATAGGGAATTATATAGTACTAGCTTTTACCCGCGGTTTCGCTCGCGTCACAAAAGGATAAAAAGTAGCCTATGCGACATATACCAATACATACAGCGCCATCTATACCAATACTTTTGTTTTCCCTCGGGAATATCAAATTTTTTCGGGATAAAAAGTACCCTATTATTTAATTCAGACTACTAACTTTATGTCTGCAAAAATTCAATGCAATCGGTTTAGTAGTTACGGCGTGAAGTCAGAACAAATAAACAAACAAACAAACTTACTTTCCGATTTATAATATTAGTAAGGATCACACCATTGGATGTCCAATATTTTACAGTTGCTGTGATTGGATAAAAAACGCCTTCCGAAATTTGTGCCGTCTGGCGAGAAAAAATACTTTAGCCCCCATTGATACGGTTGATGTTGGAATAATTGAGGATATTTTTGTTTCTGATCATTTACCGATATTTATTGAATTTAATTTGGGTTCAATTAGACCGATTGCCGCATTCCAAGATACATCGCGTAGTGCTGTAATTTGGGGTGATAGGGATGACGCTCAGATTATCAAGTATCAGGATTTATGCAATAAAGGCTTGAGAGATGTTGACTTCCCCACAGAATTTGAACTGTGTAGTTTTGGGGCCTGTTCTTTATCTAACCATAAGGTAATCCTGGATAAAATGTATAAAACGATTGTTGACGTATTATGTGATGCGGCTGTTCAATCCAACAATGTCAGTCGTAAGCAGCATAATAAGCGAGTGTGCGGCTGGAATGAACATGTGAGGGAAGCGCATCGGGAGGCTAGGCTGAAGTACCAAAACTGGATGGCTCTCGGTAAACCAAGTGATGGTCCCGATTATCACCAGATGTGCGAGTCCCGGAAAATTTTTAAAGGGCGGCTAAAATGGTGTCAAAAAAATCGAGACCAAATTAAAATGGACGCTTTAGCAAAACAAAGAGCTGAAAAAGATTTCACTAAATTTTGGAAGTCCACCAGTAAGCTTGATATTAAGCCTGGCCTCCCTGCGAATGTAGACGGCCGGAATGACCCGGAGGACATAGCGAATTTATTCATGGAGCACTTTAAAGTGCGTTCTCCACTGGGTCCTTCGACCACTATGCCAGATGACGGGTCCATCGTGTCGGGTAAGGAGCCTTTACTTAAATTTACAGCGAAGCAACTGAAAAAAGTTATAAGTACTATGCGTAGAGGTAAATCTCCTGGTCACGATGGGCTCAGTATTGAGCACTTCAAATATGCGGGCGTGCACGTGCCGAGGGTCCTGTCCATGTTCTTCAATTTATGCATTAGTCATTCATACTTACCGGACGAATTGATGAAAACTATAGTGGTGCCCATTTTGAAGAACAGGACAGGGGACATATCAGACAAGGAGAATTATCGCCCCATCTCTCTCGCCACAACAGTGGCAAAACTGTTGGATAGTGTGCTTGAGTCGTGTCTAGATAACTACATAAATATACATGACGCTCAGTTCGGGTTTAGACCTGGACTGTCAACTGAAAGCGCAATTCTGGCACTTAAGCACACTGTCCAGTACTATACTGAACGGAAGACCCCGGTGTATGCCTGTTTCTTGGATCTCTCCAAGGCCTTCGATCTCGTTTCATATGAAGTGCTTTGGGGGAAGCTGGGGGACGGGGGTATACCTGCGGAACTATTGAAACTGTTTCAATACTGGTACTCGAATCAGACTAACTGTGTCAGGTGGTCAAACTGTCTTTCAAAGCCGTACGGGTTGGAGTGCGGAGTGAGACAGGGGGGGTTGTCTTCTCCAAAGCTGTTTAACTTGTACATAAATGACCTCATAGTCGGGCTCAGTGGCATGCGTGTCGGATGCCGAGTGGGGGTGTCTGTGTGAACAACATCAGCTATGCGGACGATATGGTGCTGCTGGCCCGACTGCGAGTCAATTAGGGGGATGCTCAAAGTTTGCGAAGAATACGCCGCATCACATGGTCTTATATATAACGTAAGGAAAACACAGTTCATGGTCTTTGGGGCTGCCGGCAAGTGCCCTGACTCCTTTCCTTCAATAACTTTGAATGGCTCTAGTATAAAGCAGGTAGCGAAGTTCAAATATCTGGGACATATACTTGTCGACGACCTTAGGGACGATGAGGACGTGGAGAGGGAGCGCAGGGCGTTGGCGGTTCGTGGGAACATGTTGTCGCGCAGATTTTTTCGTTGTACCGATCAGGTAAAAATAACTCTGTTTAAAGCGTACTGCCAAGGCCTGTATGCGGGAAGTCTGTGGTTCAGCTGTTCGCGTGGAACGCTAAGCGCCTTGCGCGTCCAATACAATAATGTTTTCAGGATGATGTTGAAACTCCCACGTTTCTGTAGTGCCTCGGGGATGTTTGCTCAATCGCATACAGATAGTTTTCATGCGATCATCAGAAAAAAGGTGGCATCGCTTGTGAGAAGGATCCGGGGGAGTGACAACAGCATCCTGAAAGTCATTGCCGAGGACCCGAGAGCTCCTGTACTGGGGCATCTCATGAGGAATCATTGTCCTTCTGAGGAGCCTCGTAAGTACATGACGCATTAATTTTGAAGTTGCCAAATATAATTGTAATTATTACTAATCCTAGTGTTTAAGTTTAGCATGTAAGTTACTAACAAAAGTGGATTATTTGTTGTCCGAATAAAAAACCTTTATTATTATTATTATTGAAATTCCAAGAAAACCACACACACACACACGGCGATTGTTCAAGATTATTTCAAGTATAACCTTTGACATACAAAGCAATAGAAACAAACATTTCCACGTAAGCCCACCCACCGTGAAGCATCCATTACACTCAAGGAACCTTGACATTAATAAAAATATCAATAAAAATAATCACTCCTGCCGAGTTAATTGTTCCCTGTTGTGTTGCTGGGCACTCTCTCCTGCACGGGCCATATAAGGTGTGGTAAACGCATCGTAAAATTCTACTTTTACGAGAACCGCAAAAAGATTTACCTTACCGCCCAAGGTTTATTAGGACCCCTGGGTAATACTAGTTTTAGTGGCGTTGAGAAACAGTCTGTCTTTACGTTCATGAAGGAATGGTATATGAGGCACTCTTTGAGCTGGAATGCGTTTGCGAGTATGGCAGGATTGAAGTGCATTTCTAAAGGAAATACGTTTATCGATGAATTTCTTCGAATCGAATTTTCTTGCTTTTTGGTAGGATGTATTTTGTATAGAGCCACAAATACCTTTGAAGATATAAAAATTTTGATTTAGATTGTATAGAAACTACTAGAAACCGGTCAATAAAAAAAATAGACTATGTTTTTACGGCAGTTCTGTTCAGAGTAGTTTTTGCGACGTGTTTTGTAAACTATTGGCAAAATTCATTAGAGCCAACATTGAAATTTAAAAAACGTCATCATGATTACAATAAGACCCGCTAATAAAATGTTAATGATATTATTGGTTTGTGACAGTATCGTCGCCTGCATGCAGTAAGCCTGGCTGATAACAAACCACACCTTCACAGTCCAGTGAACCATTGATGGCGAGATTAACGAACAATAAAGTAAGGGGAGTTGACTTTGACACAAAATATTTTAGTCATAGGTAATCGAGATTTGTTAAAAATATTTTAATAATGGTTTTGCTACAAAGTTCCGCTTTTTGAAATATTTTATTACCTAATTCTAAAGATATAAAATAATTATTTTGTAATATAGCCATGCACCTACTACGATAATAATATTAAAAATCACGATCAATGCAATCAGGAACTTGATACAAGAATTAAAAAAAAATTGTCTACGATCATTATTATAATTGCAATATCCAGAAATACAACGCCAATCGACTTGGAGACAGGGCAAAAATATCTGAAGCACCAGTAATTACTTCGCACTCAAACCCTTGAAATCTTACACAGCAATATTGCTTGAAAGAAATGAAGAACGAATGAAGCTTGGAACTCTAATCAAACGTAAAACAATTCAGTAGGTCCAATTAAAAATTTATCGACGCACAGACTGTTGGACCACTTTGAATTTTTTATTATTATCTATTTAATCATTGAATGCCGTTACTGTTTTATGTTCAACATTTCGCGTTAATTGTATTTTCCCTTTTTGATATAATGGTCTTTTCAGGTGGGTTTGTGGAAAGGATTTGTCGTTGATTCAAGGTCATATTTTGTAGAAACACTTAAGATAGTAATTAATAAGACCGTACGGTTTTAACAACCACCGAAATGATATACTTGTGTAGTAATGAATGGTGTATATAACTACGGCGCAGAAATATGTGACTTTTTAGTTTTTGCTAAAAACTAAAAGCAAAAATAGAGTAAACTGGATGCTGAAACTGGATGATTTCGACAATCGTGTATTTTATTGGTACTCGGCTAAAACTTCACCTCAGTTTCTTGACCCCGGCTGTACGATACAATGCGTGGGTAGCAATAAATTCGGAAACTTCTAGAGGTAGAATAACGTCAACATTCGAATCGATCCTTAGAAGCAATAGTCCATAAAAAATAATATTTAACACTCCGTCAAAAATACAATCATATTCCATCAGGGGTGGCAATTTTATACAATTTACAAATTTTCGCACCGCGCAGGGTCGCGCGTTACGATCCCTTACATGGAACTGAATTTATAAGAAAAAATGCTAAAACCACCCCTACGCCGCCTCAAAAGGTCGGTCGACCAATATGTTCTATCGAAAGTCACTTAGAGGGGCAACGTGTGGCCTAAATGTACAATCACTGGAAGTACTTGGATGGGTATAAAAAAATGGTAGCAAATTTCTGGCGAATATTAGTTGGATTACATTTTATTTATATATTACGTAGCTTAAAACTCTATTATCTTTTTTTTGAGGGGAGAAAATTATCGAATGACTTCTCCCGCCTGGGTGAGGCGAGAGGGAGGGTCAGACTCTTACTGACTAAAAACCACCCTGTTCCTACTCCTGCACTTCGCGCCGGAGCTCCGGCAACCCGTTAAGTCTTCCGCGGCTCCGTATCGGTATCAGCCCTATTGGGCCCCATCTGACAAAGACTATGCTTACATATATCTAAAGCACCTAAGCACACCTGTAACTAAAGGTAACTACGTTACAACAGCCATTAAAACCCCATAATTAATCATTAGCTTTGACATTTCGCTTCATTTAAACCAAAACAAATATATTAATGGATACTATACTATGGCATTAGTTAGACCTTGACGTTAATCTATTTCATTAGGAACCATGTTTACTAACGATGACAGATATCTAATTAATTAGGAATTAACAGTAATTGATTAATACACCACAATTAGAATTTGGTAGGCGAGGAAAACGTTCTGGAAAGCTCTCGGAGTATCTCGGTTAAGGTCTTAATATTGTGTACTAAGATACTGCTTGAAATAATTTGTGGAACGTTATGTTCGATAATGTCTATAATGTAGCTTAAAGATTACTAAGGTATTATAACACATGTTAATTTGAAGCACGAAAGCATGGTTCGATTGAGCATTTGTCACGTAGCATAGCACGTCTGTTGGACACAACATAACATCACGCCTTTTATCACCGAAGGTGTGGGCAGAAGTGTACAATACCTCTACATTAAGACGCTTAATCCCACTGTACAATGTAACACCCACTTTTCGCTATTTATGTTATGAGTTCCACGTAATACAGGAGTGAGCCCATTGCCATAGACCAGGCACAATTCCAGACTCCGTGCTACTACCGAGATTTTTTTTAAAACCCAATAATACTTTGTTCGACCCGGGAATTGAACCCGAGACCCCTTGTTCGGCAGCCGCACTTGCGACCACTCGATTAACAAGGCAGGCCATTCAGCCATTTTTGAGAATCGACAGGTGTTCGATTTTTGAACATATTTGAGCATGCTCAATAGAACGCCTTTAAGCATTGTATGTATTTTAAAGCATGTGTAACATTATGTTAACCCTCAAAGCGCCTCGTAAGTCACCAGAGCCTGATGCTAGTGACGATTGGACTTTCACCATTTTCAACTTAGCAGTAAGTGTTAATTTTTAAATCTATTCTTTTTCTGCACTGAGCATAAAATGTAATGCAACATGGATAGTTCCCACTTACATAATACATTTTCAACCAACAATAATCTTTAGAGAATTAATTAAAGGCTCTTATAAAACTTTAAGCAGGGAACTATTGCGAAATAATACTCCGCATAAATAAAATATTTTAATTTCTAGGAGCTTCTTGGCAATCTTCTCTCAAATACAAAAAAAATGTCTAAAGGGAGATGGGACAGAGGTAGATTATGGTCTGATGTAACACATAGGCTTTTTTTTTAAGGGGGGAAAATCATCGAATGACTGCTCCCGCCTGGGTGAGGCGGAAGGGAGTGTCAGACTCTTACTGACTAAAAACCACCCCGTTCCTTCTCCTACACGTCGAACCGGAGCCCCGGTTACCCGTTAGGTTCTCCGCGACAACACATAGGCTACTGTACCCTTGAGAATGCGAATGAAGCCGCTGGCTTTTAGCTAGAAGCTAATAAATAAAAAAATAAAAATAAAAAGTGCTATAGGTACACTCTTTTAAACGAATCCAATAAAACCATCAATCGACCAAATTCCCAGACTAGTCAGCTCAGAATTCCCAAATTGAAAAGCCCATACTCATGCTTGCCACTAGAATAAACATACACACATACACTACCTATATAAATCCACTATTTTAAAAAAGGAAGCGTCATATATTTTCCCTCGCATTTCATACCGTTCCATTCAGTTTCGAAATATATTTTATCTAAGCGCTGTACATCTGGTCGTTAGTACGGCCATATCAATTAAAATGTCGATTCAACGCCCTGTGTAGTAGTAGCACATCGTTATGTTTTTGGTTTTAAGAGATTTACAGTCTGATAATATTATTTAACAACATTGCGAAAAAAATACTAGATTATCTAAATACTAGATTATCAGGCTTAGAGATTTTAGTGACAAAATCACCTTAAATAAAATCTTCGACCTGATCTGAATTTTAGTATGGGCCAAAAAGAAACTAGACTTGGCGTTATAGTCTCTGCCTAACCACATAAGAAACAGAAGTGAGGCTATGTTGTATGGAAGAAACTAGGTTTTTCCCAAGAGCATTACTACTCAATCATCATCAGCCTAAGTCCACCCACTGCTGGATTTGTGCATCTTCAATGATGAAGCGTTATTTTATTTGATATTACTTATAAGGAAAGAAGTTTTTACTATAGATGTGTTAGTAATAAATGAGTTCCATACACCTTTATTTCAAACTGGCAACCATGAAGACTACATAATGAACGAACACTAATTAAGCAATAACCATTACCAAGTTTAAATCTATGCACTAACCAAACAGACACAATGAACAAAGATGTACCTACAGAGAATTCCTAGGAAGTGTCTTGAACCCACAGCTATATCAATTAAGACAACCAGCGACTACATACATACATACGGAACTGCAAGCAAGAACAATTATTTCGAACAAGCTTGTTTGGGAGTCCATGTGATGACTTCGTGCAACCATCTTGGTTCTTTATAGAAATTTGGTTGTGTCGTTTATAACTGAGTCTGAGTAAATCTTAGGTTAAGCACTGTTATATTCTGCAATTTGAAGATGGCTAATAATTTGAACATTATACAGAAAGATCTTTTCTTTTTTTTTAAGACGGGAAATGTTATCGATTTATGTTTTCCCGCCTATGTGAGGAGGGAGGGAGTGTTAGACTCTCTGACTAAAAATCACCCCGTTCCTACTTCTGCACTTTGAGCCGGAACCCCAGACAACCCGTTAAGTCATTCGCGACTACGTATCGCCATCAGCCTTATTGGGCCCCATTCGTGGAGGTCTGTTCCAGTTACGCGCGTTCCACGGGTTAAAAAAAACAAACAGAAAGATCTACAAGTTTTAGAAACGTTGTGTTGTTTTGCCACTTATAATGACTCACTTCTCCCTTCCAACTTCCTCCAACAACTCCAAGAAAAGAGCATACTCCCGTAGAATGCTAGCAGCGTACTACGGGAGCTGCTGCTGATGCTGATCACTAATCATTAGGGGATCCATCTTCTCGTTTACATATGTCTTACAAAAAACTATTGTAGGTAGTTTATTTAAAAGAATTCATATCTTGAGACATAGGTACTAAATTAACTAAAAATTTTACGCGGTGTACTCACGTAAATATACTGAGAAAATCTCTACTAGTTTCGAACCTCATGAGCAGCGTGCGCGGTCACGGCGATGTCAACCGCGATTTTTAGTTAATTTGGAATTCAGTTAATGTGGATAAACACTACTATTCTGCTATCATACCTATCATTGAAGGTAACATACAAACCCTTATAGGATCCTCTATGTCTTCCAGAAACAGCAGACGCGAACTAGAAACTGAGCCTAGAGTTTGAACTGTTATTAAAACTTTCTATCAATAAACTGTTTGACCTGGATATCAAACTCGACTCTTGTGCTCGGCAGTTAGTTAGTGTATACTTCTCAGAGTATAAATTTATTGAAAGTTTTGTCATTATTCGTCAGCGTTTGATCCATTTTAATCTTAATTACGTTATGGCTCATCATCAACAGCCTATAAATGCCCACTGCTGAGCAAAGCCTCTTCTCACACGGAGAAGGTTTAAGCATTAATCACCACGCTTGCTCAATGCGGGTTGGCGATTACAAACTTATTATTAGAAATTATAAGCCCAGGTTTCCTCACGATGTTTTCCTTCACCGTTTGTCAGTGGTGTCTGAGTAATCTTAGAAAGTACATATAACTCGGAAAAAGTCATATTGGTACTTGCCGTTGGTAGGTTTCGAACCCCCCCTCATGCATGAGAAGCGGGCATCTTAAACCTCCGGGCCACAACAATATTCGTCACAGACGTTATGTCTATCAATTCCCAAAGGAGAAAATAGAGGTGATCTTGTGACTGTTATGTTTTTAATCAGTTATGTCTAAAAATTTCAAATTATATTTGCAGTAACTCATACATCTGCATTAAAATAATTCTTTAACTAAGCTAAACGATCAAAACGTCTCCACAAAAGTAATGACCAATTTAGTTTTCATGTCCTCTAAAAATTTTTATTTGGGACATTCAAAAATTTTGCGGTATAATATAACACAGGTGTCCTGGTCATTTGTGCAAATTGGTGCTTGAGATTTTCAGAGTCCGGTTTTTATTTACACTACGTCATTATTAAAGATTTAATATCTCTTGTTTTGTCTTGACTGCCTCATTGACCGAGTGGTCGCAATTGCGACTGCCGGGAGAGGAGTCTTGGGTTCGATTCCCGGGTCGGGCAAAGTATTACTGGGTTTGTAAAAACCTCAGTAGTAGCACGGAGTCTGGAAATGTGCCCGGTATATGGCAATAGGCTCACCCCCTATTACATGGGACTCATAACATAAATAGTGAAAAGTGGGTGTTACATTGTACAGTGGCATTAAGTGCCGTAATGTGCACCTCTGCGTACCCCTTCGGGGATAAAAGGCGTAATCTTATGTTATGTTTATCTCTTGTTTCTCTGACATCTCTAATCTTTTCTTTTTTTTTGTAGAAAAATAGAGATTATTTACTTTTGTCTTATTTTGATAACATGCTGTAGTGGTTTGGCTTATGATCATGGAAACCAAAGGCGAAAATTTACCCAATTTTACAAAAATATCCTCTCAGCCAAGTTTATTAGAAAACAGAAAAAAGAAAATAAAATCCCAAACTACAATGCAACGAAAATAAACGGAACCTAATTTCCGCACAGGTAAACATAGTACATGAGCAAGCCAACAACTTTTCTGACAATAATTGTACCTAGATCAAACCAAAAGCTAACTTACAAATGACAACAAGCTTATCCCTTGTCCGTGGGCATCATTACGGCACACAATCCCTTATCTAAACTCAGGAAGATTACGCAACAAAAAAGGTTTCACCCTCGATTAAAATTGTTAATAATTCCCAGGCATAGTACTCACAGTTACACATCATACAAGCAAACCAGTATAAAGTGACCTTCAAATGCGCAGAAAGATCAGAGAAAGCGAGACCATGATAATCTGGATTATATAGCTCGATATGTAGTTGTATGTACCACAGGTGGTACAGTTAGTAACTGCGGATAGTCCTCCTAACTCATTCCAGCCATGAATGCTACCGATTTTTATACCAACCGTACCGAGTGAGGATTAGGGAGGATCAGTATCCTTTAGTTTGATGGAGTTCGTAATAACTATAATGGGCTTAGTAGGGTGTTTGAGTGATCCATATTAGTGATAATGTATGGTCCGTGGTTATACTCGTATCTCATTGGATAGGGGTTTTGATAGTTTCATATTGATAGGGTGAGTGGTTTTTACCAAATTATGAGCTTAAAAGAGCTGTAGAGTATCCAATAAAGGAGATTGTGTACAAAATGCTATAAATAATTCGATTTCTGGTCGGAATAATTTTCAAATTTTTGATTACCTTCATTCAGGCCAGAGTATAAAAACATTGCCCTCGAATATATGGGGTGAGCCTATTGCCATCTACCGGGCACATTTCCAGATACCGTGTTACCGAAAATTTTCAAAAAACCCAGTAATACTTCACCCGACCCAGGAATCGAACCCGAGATCACGGAGACCATGACCATGACCCATTTTCATCACGACCAGACCTATAATAAACCATACATCTTTCTGCCTCGTTGGCCGAGTGGTCGCAATTGCGATTGCCGGGCAAGGGGTCTCGGTTTCGATTTCCAGGTCGGACAAAGTATTACTGGGTTTTAAAAAAATTCTCAGTAGTAACACAGAGTCTGGAACTGAGCCCGGTATATGGCAATAGGCTCAACCCCTATTACATGGGACTCATAACATAAATAGTGAAAAGTGGGTGTTACATTGTACAGTGGTATAATGTGCACCTCTGCCTACCCCTTCGAGGATAGCGTACGGCGCGTCGCGTTCCGCGCGCGCCTCAAAGAGCCATCAGACCACCACAGATAGGGCCCAATAGGGCCGATGCCGATTCGAAGTCGCGGAGAACCTAACGGGTAACCGGGGCTCCGGCTCGACGTGCAGGAGAAGGAACGGGGTGGTTTTTAGTCAGTAAGAGTCTGACACTCCCTTCCGCCTCACCCAGGCGGGAGCAGTCATTCGATGATTTTCCCCCCTTAAAAAAAACCCTTCGAGGATAAAAGTCGTGATGTTATGTTATCTTTCTGCATCATACAAACGCAATAAAAAAAAACCCAAACATATTTTCAAAAATCATTCATTAATTCCTGGTTTCGTGGTTAGCGGTTCAACACAATGGTAACTATTGTAATTATGTTGTCAAGTTCCCATAATTACATCAACTGTGCAGAAGTCAGTGGGCTAATTAAATGTATAGATGTATAGAACATAATGTATTAGATTACAGGGTCAGGGTAGGGGCTCGAAGCGATATGGAGTTGATCTCTGTTAGACGTTTGAGACGAATAAAAGAAGACTTTATGTAGGTAAGAATAGAGTTATTAGTGTGTTTATAATGGTGATAAATCTTGAAGAGATCTATAGTTTAATCGACTATATAAAAATAAGTCGGGTATTCCTTCCTGACGCTATAACTCCATAACGCACGAACCGATTTCTACGGTTTTGCATTCGTTGGAAAGGTCTCGGCCTCCGTGAGGGTCATAGCGAAGAAAATTCATCTTCTTATATAATTACCAAACTAAATGTTACATAAAACGAAGCCATCTGGTGGCGAAACGGAGTTCGCCGGGTTTGCTAGTATGTTGATATACATATCAATCCCTAAATTTGTTTATACAAAAGTATTCTTTAATCATCGGAAATAAAGTCTATAATGGAGAGTGGTCACCGATGACCGCTTGAGGATACAGCTGATTTTTTTTTATTTATCAAAAATAAATATTTCATTTACAACAAAATAA
The DNA here is from genome assembly GCA_902850265.1 of Spodoptera littoralis. NCBI lineage: Eukaryota > Metazoa > Arthropoda > Insecta > Lepidoptera > Noctuidae > Spodoptera > Spodoptera littoralis. The sequence goes on from LR824542.2 coordinate 13,970,955, forward strand.
CTTCATTTTAAAGGTAACTAAATTGTCTTTTATACGACATACATTACCAATTAATAAAATACTTGTATCAAAAAATATTTATCAAGAAATGAAAAATAAAAATGCTAGTGGGTCCATTTTTCCTGCGAACTATAGATATACGGTCATATAATTATTTTTTTTATTTATTTATTTAACACTTTATGTACAACTGTATACAATGGCGGACTTAATGCCGAATGGCATTCTCTACCAGCCAACCATAGGGTGATGCAGAGAAGTGTTACAGTAGGTTTCAAAAGAAGTAAAAAAATAAAAACGAGGGTGATAAATGTACGTACATATGTATAAAGGTATCCTAGTACATAAACTACATACCAATACTACATACTAATATGAAACATAAATATAATATGTAAATAATTAAATATATATATATATATATATATATATATGTAATATAAAATATAATATAAAAATAAATACATAATGGGTTTATATATTTCATATAATTATATATATAAAGTTTCTGAGGAGGGTGTTAATTGAGACTTGATTGTGTCAGTTTGTTCTGAAGATATTCTTTGGCTTTAAATTTAAAGGATAGCCGACTGGAAGCCGTCCTGATATCCGTGGGCAGCGCATTCCACAGTAAGACTGACTGAATGAAAAATGACGAGTGGAGAAAGTCGGTTCGGTGTGAGGGACCTTGGAGGAGGAGATTGTTTGTGGAACGGAGATACTTATTGTGGTTGGTGCTCACATATTGAAAGTAGGAGGCTAAATAGCTTGGAGGAGTGGGGGAATTAAGCAGGGAGTATAAAGTGGTTAGTGCCCGTTGTTCCCTGCGTTGACGTATGGGCAACCACTTTAGTTGCAATCGGTATGCAGAAACATGGTCGTATTTACGCAGGTTGAAGATGAATCGAATACAGTTATTCAGAAGGCGGTCCAGTTTATTGATGAGATCTGCATTCAGGTCGTAGTAGCAAACATCAGCATAGTCAATGATAGGAAAGACCAAGGAACGGACAAGCATTATCTTGGTGGAGGACGGAAGAAAATGTTTAATTATTGTATTGTGTCTTTAATTACAAAACATAACATTACATAACATCACGCCTTTTATGCCCGAAGGGGTAGGCAGAGGTGCACATTGTGCTACTTTACCATGTTACACCCACTTTTCACTCTTTATGTTATGAGTACCATGTAATAGGGGATGAGCCTATTGCCATATACTGGGCCCGTGCCGTGAGAATTTTTAAGAAACCCAGTAGTACTTTATATATTCGAGTTAATTTTTGAGAAACCCGACCAGGGAATTGCACCCGAGACCCCTTGCCCTGCAGTCGAATTTAAGACCACTCGGTCAACGAGGCAATCATTTACAAAACACCAGCCACTTTATTCGACATCATGCTGGAAAGAAAAACTTAAGTCTCAATTCACAATTAAAGTAAAATCACAATGTCCACAACAAACCAACGTTGGGAGACAATGCAGCCGTACAAGAGGATCGTTAACGTTGAAAATCATCCATATTATAGTCGGAGTACGCAGTCAACGGCGCGACGACGACACGGTTACGGCACGGAACCGATTACGTTGCTCATGTATTGGGAAAATATTTTTTGATGTTTTTCGGTCTCTGCTGTGTTTTATTTCAGGTTTTGTGGTTTTTGCTCTTTTGCAACATCATAAGTACTTGCTTTGTCTATGTGTAAAGAGCAGACAGAAATATCTGATGTAGTAGGAAATATCAGTTCTCTTCTACGATACTGTTGATCTGTCTGTAATAAAGAACGGTTATAAATTCCAGTAAATTAGTGACTCTTATATCAATCTAAATCATTCAATACTGTCCTAAAATTATCAAATCTAAGAAAAAACAAAGTGTTTATTCTTGTAGACATGAATAATAATATTTTTTTTTTATTTCTCTTCATATTGACACTTATTGTTTTTACAATGTATTTATAATCTTACTTTTATCGCAATGCGAGAAGTAGGCGTCTGTGTAAAGCGTCAGGACTGAATATTTTATTCAATCATTAACAGTTCAATTTTAACAGTTACTATAATTAATTTCCTCTAAAAATAACCCAGCATTCCATTACACTCCCCATATACAATATAACACCTAACTATAACTTAGAAATCTTATCAAAACTAGATCCCACAAACAACTACTGAGTCGGAATGAAGAGATAAATCAAGTCAGAAATTAAAGCGAACGAATCCATTGTACCAATGTAATTGCTGGAACTAACGGAGTGTGAACTTTCTTGGTTTGAGCGTTTTGAGCGATCGAAGCGTTTGGTGCGAAGCGAAGCGAAAGTGTCAATCATTGAGACTGAATTACGCCCATTGAAGGGTGTCGGGTAGAACTGGAGCTCAAAGTTAAGTGGCGAATTTTGTTTACGCCTCGCCCTGATCGACGGTTTCATTTGTCCGTGAATAAGTTAATTCTGTTTAATATACCATTACGTCATTCATGTGCTGTTTATTTTCAGAGCGATGTTTATCTTGAGTTGTCTTCCAGGAAGGGTTTTAATATAATATTTGTGTTAGGGGTTACTGTTTTTTCTCCGGGGGTTAGTGCTTTTTCTTTGGCCCGTACTTACGGGCCTGCGGATGGCGAGCCCAATTAGAACCAGAACCGAGCGTAAAGCGCGTCGCTTTGCGCCCTCAAAAAGCCGTCAGACCACCCTAGATGGGGCCCAATAGGGCCGATGCTTATATGGAGCCGCAGAGGACTTAACGAGTTGCCGGGGCTCCAGTTCGAAGAGTAGAAGCCCCGGCAACCTCTCGTTTCACCCAAAGCGGGAGAAATTGTTGGATGATTGGATGTTTACTCACTGATTCCTCTTCCGGTAGTAAGTAGTCCTTAGTCTATATATTCTACTAGCTTTTGCCCGCGGCTTCGCTCGCGTCACAAAAGGATAAAAATAGCCTATATGACATATACCAATACACACAGCGCCATCTATACCAATAATTTCGTTTTCCCTCGAGAATATCAAATTTTTCCGGGATAAAAAGTACCGTATTATTTAATCCAGACTTCTAACTGTACATCTGCAAAAAACCAAAGCAATCGGTTCAGTAGTTACGGCGCGAAAGCGGAACAAACAAACAAACAAACTCACTTTCCGATTTATAATATTAGTAAGGATGTGAATCGACGTATGCATAAGATTATTAAGTGTGATGCAAATGTAGACATTTTCCAAAGATGGAATATTTCAGAACATGTTGATTGATTGTTGCATGTTACGGTAATCTATACAGAAGAACTATTAACAATTCGCACTTTGCACTGGAAATGAAATTCTCGTCACGCCACGATACATAGATTTCACAAAAAGCTGATTATTTTACCTGAATAACGTTGATTATAACAAATAGCGTTCCATTTGAACTAATGAAAAGCAATACAGAACGGAATTCTGATGAGGATCTAAAGACTCGTTCATCTTGGTGGAGTTCTCAATGAAAGTTATTCATATTATTATATTTACTTAAAGTTTTTGTATGAGTTTTAGTTGGTCTAGATAAATTATCATTATTATTAGAATTCAAGTTGTTTTTGTGACCTCGATATCACATCTTCAAATTTCTCGCTAAAATTATTGGTACATAGTGCGTTTAGAAGCTCCTTTTATGAGAATTATTATTTTTGGTACAATTTATTTTATTTATGAATCCGTGTAAGAATTTAGATTGCAATGAACCTTGATTCTGCAATACAGCATTGTTTCGATTGATTCTTATTTGCAGGAAAAATTAAATCGAATTACATCCCTACATTCACTATCGACTACAATCTATCTATCACTATAATCTCGGAAATGGCTGGACCTATTTTGACGGGACTATTACTGGCAGCTAGCTGATGTACTTAGGAGTAACTTAAGCTACTTTTATTTTAGAAAAACGCGGATGAAGCTGGTACTACGACTATCCTTACTAATATTATAAATCTGAAAGTGAGTTTGTTTGTTTGTTTGTTTGTTCTACCTTCACGCCATAACTACTCAACCGATTGCTTTGAATTTTTGCAGACGTAAAGTTAGAAGTCCGGATTAAATAATAGGGTACTTTTTAACCCGGAAAAAATGATATTCCCGAGGAAAAACAAAAGTATTGGTATAGATGGCACTGTATGTATTGGTATGTGTCACATAGGCTACTTTTTATTCTTTTGTGACGCGAGCGAAGCCGCGGGTAAAAGCTAGTTATTATAATATAAAAATAAAATACAAACTCAACCTTAAACATAGCTTTACCAAAAAAAATCCTAAATAAAAAAATAAGTGATCAGTATTCAAGAGTAGTACGCAAGCATCTTCGGCCCGTCTTGTACAAATGTTCACAGATTATGATGGACAGATTCGTTTCATCGTGCCATTCGTGCTTCAAAGAACGCAGAGATTTGATCATGTTGCCTGAGTGTTGCTTGGAGTTTTTGAACGTGATATGTCAAAGGTCATACTAAACTGTAAATGGAAGGTAGAGGTTTTATTGAATGTCACTTTTCACACACAATTCGGCACGAATGGGCCTTCTCGACCGCAGTGACACCACGGCCTCACAGAACACCGACGTGAAGCAACCGGAGGCCCAATTACCCTCCCCTTCCCCAATCTCCCCAATTCCTGAATCCCCAACGATCCTTAAACTCCTAATCCCCTAAAGGCTGGTAACGCACTTGTAACGCCACTGGTGTTCCAGGTGTCCATGGGCGACGCCGATTGCTTACCATCAGGTGATCCGTCTGCTCGTTTACCGGCTTATGCAAAAAAAAATGTCAATGATTTTTTTAAGTGGGAAAAGTCATCGAATGACTTCTTCCGCCTGGGTGAAACGAGGGGGGGGGAGTGTCAGACTTTTACTGACTAAAAACCACCCCGTTCCTACTTCTGCACTTCGAGCCAGAGCCCCGGTAACCCGTTAAGCTCTCCGCGGCAATGTCAATGATTGGATTGTGTTTTTGTGTGAGTTGGATACTGGTTGATGATCAAAAGTTCTTTTTTTTCACTTTACTACGTCGGCGACAGAAGAACTGTTTTACTGAACTGTTAGATTAACTTCTTTTACTTCTAGTTCCAGTCATAATGTAGCTATCGAAGACTGTATTTGAATATTTAAAGGTGCAATAGAGTTTGACTTTGGTAGTTTTGTTATACTTTTTTATGTTTTTTGATTTTCAAATGTTTACTTATAAAAATAAAATTAGGTTTATTGAAGCCGTGTTAAAAATTGCCTTAACTAACACATTTGAAGGAGAATTTAAGTACTAGCTCCTGCCCGCGACTTCGTACGCGCAATCCCGTTTTCTCCTGTTTCCATAAGATTTTCAGATTTTTTTTCTATCAAAAGAACCTTCTCCTGATAATAACAAACACAACAAAAAAAATCAGTCCGTTCTCAAGTTATGGCGTGACAACGGGAAACGGGTTTCATTTTAATGTATATAGATATGGAGGAGCAAGTAGTTACCTAATAATTCTCAGGTCATTCTCAAACCAGTTTCACAACACCACAGTCGAAAGCCAATCTCGAGTCACAGAAATTAGACGAAATTCAACAAACCGTTTTGCAAACATCGTCCATAATATGGACATAATCTAATCATCAATTCCAAGGGATTACACAAATACGGAGCTTACACTAGTTCAATTAAACTATGGTTAGGTTCGGAACAGATTGGGCGATGCGTTAGAAATTATATAAAGCCCCATGTAAGTACTGGTCGTAATACTTCGATTTACTATTCGTAGCAATATTGACAATGTATATATATATCTTCCCCAATAGCTTATATAGTTACTAACTTATTACGGTTTTAGATAATTTCGATGCTTTAGATAATTTTTTTATTTTAGTACGTTCTGTTATTTGTATGTTGCGTCAGGTATGTCTTTACATTATTCTCACATGTGTGTACAATATTGGAATATGTATCAGAGCAATGTAAAACAGACTTTTTTTTAAAAGAGTAACGAATGGAGTTTCTTCCTCGTTCTTCTCCACTCGAATCGACATTTTGGAACGAGCGCCTAGCCTCACTGACGGACAGACTGACAGACTATTATTTATTTCATATTTGTTGACGTTTCAAAAGTACCAAATTAAGGTTTAATTGAAATAAATGCTTTTGACTTTGAGTTTTTTGAGTTTGCCCAAGTTGGGGAAATGTGAATGTTCAGTAATAGCCTACAACCCAGAGCTGGCAATCCGCAATAGGCTCGCATTATGTATGGAATTGATTACGAAAAGTAGAGCTTAGTTCATAGTTGAGTTGTGCCTATGGTTTAAGGATGGGTTGGCATGTTTGTGGCCATTCAGGTTTGGTTATATATAACATACATAACATCACATTTATCCCCGAAGGGATAGGCGGGGGGCACATTACGGCACCTACCTACTTTACAATATTTATGTTCTGAGCCCATATAATAGGGGTGAGCCTATTGCCATTATACCGGTCACATTTTTAGACCCCATGCTACTACTGAGAATTTCTTAAAAAAAAACAGTAATACTTTAGCCGAATCGGGAATCGAACCCGAGACCCTTGCCCGGTAGTCGCACGTGGGAGATTAAGTGTTACCAAAATTTCTTTCTTCTTGAAACACTGTCCTGATAAATACAAAATTATGATAATCTACATATTATAAAAGTTAATTTTATTGAAAATCTGAAATACAGTTCAACTTCTAAATGAAACATTATTCCACAGTTACAATACTCATATATTTTACTATCACCACACCTATTTTATCAGAAAATCGTATCTAAAACTGTAACATTTTCCCTTCTACAAGCCATATCCAGCACAATCTCATAATATTCAAAGAACCATGAAACAAGCTTAACAAAACGATACTGTTGAACATTGAAAGTCTAATAAAAATTAATCAAAATGCAGCTACGATACGACCATTTAAAAAAGGCGGTATCGCACCGATTACCCGACTCATTTAAAATGATACAAGACTCTCCACGAGCTTGCCAAATACTCCGGGTTTCCTGCACCGAATGTTTGGGAGCCATATTCTGTATACGCTGAACGATTGAGATCGCTGTACAACTGATTTTCGACTGAATTGTTGTGACTGAAAGGGTGTAAATTCGTAGTAAAGGTTTTGGTATTTTAGATTCGGTCACGGATTATTTTTAGTGATTTTTAAGTAGTGTAGTGACAGTTGCTTAAATGTTAAGAACAAAACTGAAAATTACCTCAAGGCGTATTAATTATAATGCATATACATTTGTATTTAATGATTAATCTAATACAGTTAAATTAAGCTACCAGTATAATGGTTTATTGCAATTATTATATTTAAAGTGTAAAAGAGCCATGCTTCGGCACGAATGGGCCGGCTCGACTGGAGTGATACCATGGCATTACAGTAAACCAGCGTGAAACAACGCAACGTTTGCGTTGTGTATCGTCTTGTGAGTGAGGTTACCAGAGGCCCAAGTACCCTACTCTACCCCAGTCTCCCTAATCCCTGAATCTCTAGCATTACTCAAATTCCTAATCTCCAAAAAGCTGATAACGCAATTGTAATGCCTCTGGTGTTCCAGGTGTCCATGGGCGACGACGATTGCTTACCATCAGGTGATCCGTCTGCTACTGGCTTATCACATACAAAATATCTTGACACTTCAATTCCTCCCATAAGTAGATTGTAGATAATAATCTTTTTTAAGTAAAATAACATTTAATCTTATCTTTTAACCACTTCATCCCCAGTGGTGTTTTAATGTATCGCTTATCTCTTCTGAAAAAAAGTTACAGCAATATCGTAGCCATCTAGATCCATTTCAAACAGAATACACTCGCACCAAGCTTGCTAAATTTAGCCGAATGCATAAATAACGAGCTTAATTGGGGGTGAAATCATGCTGCAGTTTTGATGAACAACTCGAAATTTTAAACGGCAGCCTGGCTTGTGCAGTTTCATCAGCTAACAGATATTTTTTACATCCATTAATTTTATTTCCGTCGTCAGTTCGCAGAATGTTTTAAATTTTAATATTTGTATCCATGGAAGGCCATTGCATTTGGTTTTTTATGTAAAACGTTAGCTGTTAATGGGTAAATGAAAAAACCAGGGGATTTGGTTGTTGTTGCTTTTATTTTTGGTGTGTCTGTTTAATTTGTACATATGTTGTTTTACTCTGATGTACATGCTATTCATGTTTTCGATGTTTGTTAATAGAATAGAATAATCTTCATTGTCCATTATCAAAAACCTACAGAAAAAATGCATACATACATACATAACATCACGCCTTTATCCCCGAAGGGGTAGGCAGAGGTGCACACAGAAGTAATACGCAATTTTCACTATTTATGTTATGAGTCCCATGTAATAGGGCGTGAGCCTATTGCCATATATCGGGCACATTTCCCGACTCCGTGCTACCACTGAGATTTTTTTCTTTTTAAACTACATTAGTAGACATTAGTAGTCGCACTACAGAAAAAAGAAGTAACAAATATAAAAAATAATAGTGAGCCCAAAGTCTTACCACTTATAGTGATGTCTACCAGACAACCTTTGGGTGGATAGGTATAATGCAAAAGAAATATTTAGACGGGTTGTGTACTACGAATAAAAATAATAATAAAACAGTAATAATAACTAACAAATTAAATAATAGGTTAACGATGTTATTTAAAAAAAATCCAGACGGGAATTGTAGGTATCAAAAAATAACGGTTACCACATTTTTCCACTGCAAATCATAAAACTCATAAATTTATTTTTAATCAAAATACAAAGCTAAAATAAAATGAACCTTCTGTCTAACAGAATGGACTCCAAAATATCCAAAGCTCGATTAAAAATTAAGACAATGATCCTATCGGAGAATGCAATCAATCTGAGTGCTCCATTTTTAAACCCCTCCGTGCCAGGGGTCCGTTACGAAAGATCCCCTTGTCAATTTAATGGACTTATGATTTTAGATTTTTGACAACTCAACTAACTGAATTCGTCTTGAAATAAGGGTGTTTCTCTTGACAGCACAGCAGCTTCTGTCTACATTCTGTATAAATGCTAATAATAGTTGGCTGAAGGCAAAACCATACCAGAGTCTACTACAAACCTTAAATCTCGATTATGTCTAATTATTAAATTTGAACTATGTACTGTAGAGTGTGATCTTCCCTAATTTCAGAGAAGGATAATTTTTTCAATAGATGTTTATTGTGAATTTCTATCTGTGGTAATTCTTATGTTTTTTATGGCATAATCCGGTAAACGAGCAGACGGATCACCTATAACACTAAGCAATCAGCGTCGCCTTTGGACACCTGGAACACCAGAGGCGTTACGGGCCTTTTGGAGATTAGGAGTTTGAGGATCGTTGGGGATTCAGGAATTGGGGAAGGGGAGGGTAATTGGGCCTCCGGTAACCTCACTCACACGACGAAACATAACGCAAGCGTTGCTTCACGTCGGTTTTCTGTGAGGCCATGGTATCACTCCGGTTGAGCCGGCCCATTCGTGCAGAAGCATGGCTCTCCCACAGTTAGCACTTAACTTTTGTTAGTGGTATTATATATATCATGTATTTTGTTTGGATGAAATTCTATAGTCCGGTCTACAATAACAATTAGTATTACACTAATTGATATACTTAATTATCGGTTCTGAATAATAATAGTAGGAATATAAACTTTGTTTTCCCAGAACAAGGATTATTATCAAAATCAGGTTTGAACGCGTTTGAAAGTCAGAGCTTATAACATCCAAAAATCAAATTATCAGTTTGAACCAAAACTGCTTCTAAAGTTACTTTGGTTGTATTTTATATAGAATAGGAGACTAACGAGCAGACGTATCACCTGATGGAAGTGGTTAGTGCCGCCCATCGACACCCGCAACACCAGAGGAGTCATTCCATGGAACTTTTGACTTTTTTGACTGGATTTAGTACCGATCTGACTTGGATAACTTCAGTTTGAAATCACAAAAATGTGAATTAATTCTAGTAAATGCTTTGATTTCGACATTCACTCGTTTAAATAAAATAATATTGACAGTTAATATTGAATGACTGGTCGGTTGGTGCTGTGGTTGGGCAACCGTCTTACCGCGCAACGTGTAGAGGATTCGATTCCCGCACGGAGCAACTCCAACGCAACATAACATAACATTACATAACATCACGCCTTTTATCCCCGAAGGGGTAGGCAAGGATGCACATTGCGGCACTATGTGCTCCTCTTGCCTGTGATACAGGATATTTTTCATAGTCATTCAAACCTAGTGTGATCTCTGATTTTAAATTAACATGTTTATCTGTACTATGACCAATTTCTTATAATGAATAAAGATTTTATTTATTATTTATTGTTATGTATGTGCTTACCATTCACGGGACCACAGGGTCCCGGTCATTTGGGAGGCGTACGAGCTACTGTACAATGTAACACCCACTTTTCACTATTTTTGTTATAAGTCCTAATAATAGGGAGTAAGCCTATTACCATATACCTACCGGGTACAATTCCAGATTCCGTGCTACTACTGAGAATCTCTTTTCAAAACCCAATAATACTTCGGAAACGAAATCGCACCCATGACATAGAAGAAAATGCGACAACATTTTTTTTTTTAATAGTTAAGTAATCCAAAACATTAATAAATTCTCATTAGTTGAATTTGACTCAGCAAACCGAACCCACTGTCTTTTCATAAACGTTTTTATGACTACAAAATATAAACAGCTTTTTCAACTCTAGTTAGTTTTTCTTATGATTGAGTTTACTTTGACACAGTTTGAGTTTGCACTGAACAGTGCAGCACGACATTTTGCATTTTATTATTAGTTTTATAAAACTTCATGGTCGAAATGACTGACGTAAATAAATATTTAATCGGTATTACAGATTTTGTATTTTATTGAATGAAACTGTACTGTGTTGCTAGTAAAATAGTAGCAGGCACAAATCATGTCATCTATACATATTACTAGCAGCCCGTTCCGGCTTCGCACGGGGTAGAAAATTATTTTATTTTTGGAAATTTGGATTGTTGTAGTGACATAACTACAATAGTTGGACTTACGCTACCGCGGAGTTTTTTGTAGACATTATGATGTTCTTCAATATTGTTGTACATTATTTTGTTCTATCGCTATGTAATAGTTTCGGCAGCGCATTCGACGAAAGACATTTTAAAACTAATTTTTCTACACCTTCGGTACATTGTTCAAATTTTACCAAGGATCCCTAATTTTTTTCAAAATGAAATGCTACATTTCATTTTGAAAAAAATTAGGGATCAAATTGGAAGAATGTAGCATTCGATTGGTGAAAGATTTTTTTTAAATCGGCCCAGTACTTTTTGAGCCTATTCATTACAAACATACAAAAATAGGTACAAATCTATCCTCTTTATAATATTAGTATACATATAGATAATAAAATCGTAGAAAAGTCAAAACTGTAAATTGAGTATTTAAAAAAAAAACACTTGGAACGTGATCTACAATCTATACCGAAGCCAAAAATATGGTTTTTAGAATTTTTGTCGTTTGTCTGTATGTATGTCCGGAATGATTTCAAAAAGTACTGCATGGATTTATTTCAAATTTTGCATGAATATTACTAACAAGTAGGGTCAACATATAGGTTAAATATTATCACGCTATCATCTACGGGGGAGGAGCCCTATACTAGGTACTCAATCAATTCTGACGACATTTGTTACCGTAGAATATCCTTTGATAAAGCCTAAATTTTGCTAAAATTAAACTAAATTTTTTTCAAAAGCATAAATTTTGCCAGAAGTCATTATTCTACGCCGACGAAGTCGCGGGCAACAGCTAGTTCTCTTTATAAAAATGTTAAAATAATTGTTTCTATGAATGTGGCATTAACTTTATATTACATTTTTTACAGGTTAAATTTACCCCTTATTATCATGATACAAAAATAATCAAGTAAAACAAGTACATTATAAATGCACCTGCTACCCAAAAAACCAGGTCTCCATCTACCCCTTTAGGAAATACGGTTAAGTATTGTAGCTATATGCTAAACGTCGTACCTAATACCAATCGTAGAATTTTCCGTTCATTTCAAACTACCTTTTGATAACTAAAGATTGATTTTAAAAGCACTCTTCACTAAATAAACACACATGTATTTTAAACAAAGATTTCCAAGCTGCTAAGTTCGTATAGATAAACGTAGAACTTCTATAAGAGAAACTAAACTAGGTTAATGCAGGCTAATGTACCTTATGGATGGGCGCAGGTGAGGCTAAATTTATCAACATGCAAGTATAACGCATCTTTGCAACTAAGAAAACTTATAGTTAAAGTTAACATTGATGGAGAATTGAGGTCGGTAACATATTTCATCAACAGCCTATAAATACCCACTGCTGAGCAAAGCCTCTTCTCACACGGAGAAGGTTTGAGCATTAATCACCACGCTTGCTCAATACGGGTTGGCGATTACAAACTTATATTTAGAAATTATAAGCCGAGGTTTCCTCACGATGTTTTCCTTCACCATTTGACCATTTGTCAGTGGTGTCTAGATAATCTTAGAAAGTACGTACTTATAACTCGTAAAAAGTCACATTGGTACTTGCTGTTGGTAGGTTTCGAATATGAGAAGCGGGTGTCCTAAACCTCCGAGCCTCCACGGACGGATAACATATTTAACATGCCGTATATACTTTTCTTTGCAAAGAAAGAATTAATATAGAACCCAGTTTTCATCAGTTATATTATAATTGACTGCACAGTTGGTTAGGTGGCTGGGCAACTGGCTGAAGCGCAACGTGATGCAGGCTCGATTCCCGCACGGAACAACTCTTTGTGTGAACTCTGGGTGTCATGTGTATGTGAAGTTGAATATTTGTAAACTCACCCACGATGCAGGTGAAAACCCTAGTTTGGGGCAACGTTTTTAAAAAAGGTTACGAGTCTCATGGCAGCCACAGAATTAAACAATTCCATAGTCTAGACGAAATTCCACCACACAACTAACCGAGGGTGCTCTGATTGGCCGGCTCAAGTGAACCAACCAATCAGAGCTCTTAACTCGCTCGATACTGTTACAATACGAATGCGATAGTTATTCGTGTTTGGCACTCAGTAATGTAAGTGCGTAACAGGTAAACTAATTTTAAAGTATAAAAACTACGTATTCAAAAATAACCGTTTTTAAAAATATCATTAAACAGAGCAACGTCTTCGTTCATCAACTGTCCGCCATCTTCTTCCAATCTCAATCATACACTTTCATTCCGTCCGTTCGGATTCATTCACACAACATCTTATATTACTCCATCAAGTATTCGGATACACACATACAATCCCACAGTAATAACATTCTCACTTACAAAGAGATTAAAATAATATATGACTCCAATAAGCAGTACTTCTGAATTACACTGCTCTCACTAAACAGACAAAAGATACACAATTCACAATCAATTGAAACAACAAACATCTCTATTTTCGTTTCGAATTCACTTTCGAACAGGAAATCGTTAAATAGGGCATCGAATTGCATAATAAAGAACACAGAAAACGGTGCAGAATAAAAATAAAATAAATGAAAAAACGTTACTAACGAATGAGTCGAATTGAACACTGTTTCGAAATAAACAGAATGTGCGTAAAAACGTGACGAATGAGCCACAAAATTTGACACCAAGGTGGATAATGAAGGATTGTGGATATAGCCATAAAAGTTTTATACAACTAAAGAGTGGCTAATATTCATAACTTTTTTTTTTGGAATAAGCCGGTAAACGAGCTTACGGATCACCTGTAAGCCATCGGCGTCGCCCATGGACAACTGGAACACCAGAGGCGTTACAAGTGCGTTACCGGCCTTTTGGGGATTAGGAGTTTGAGGATCGTTGGGGATTCAGGGATTGGGGAGATTGGGGAAGGGGAGGGTAATTGGGCATCCGGTAACCTCACTCACACGACGAAACACCATGCAAGCGTTACTTCACGTCGGTTTTCTGTGAGGCCGTGAAATCACTCCGGTCGAGTCGGCCCATTCGTGTCGTAGCATGGCTCTCCCACACTTAAAATTATGCATAGACTAGCGAATCGGGCGCATTTTTTCCCGCTTTAGTGAGCTCTTGTTAATAGTAACGTGATGTCATCATTTGACGCCATTTATCTATATGACATATGATATGGTATGATATGATAAATGGACTATCCAATACAAAAAGTATTTTTCAAATTAGACAAGTAGTACCTGAGATAAGCGCGTTCAAACAAACAAACTCTACAGCTTTATATTATATAAGCACATACATAATTGTGTATAATTTTTTTCCCGGAAAGTCACGCTTACATTAAAATATGTTACGTGAAAAATTATATCGTTTTTTTTATTTAAAGCATGCATCATTTTTCCTTGAAACAATGCCTTATTAGTAAGAAATAAAATAGTATACTTTGCATAATTTATGCGTCCTATGTAGTATGAGTCAAGCCAATTTCTATACATAGATACCCTATCTACAATTTCGACTTCATGTTCAGGCTGAGATATTAAAAAAAATAAAATAATACCTTTTACGTAATCAGTTTCAGTTATCAATTCTTGAGTCGTTTTCTAGACACAATTTTAAATTTTATCTTGATGACCAAAATAATATAACATAACATAACATCACACTTTTGTCACCATAGACTACCCCTTTGGGGACAAAAGGCAGAGGTGAACATTACGGCACTTAATAGGACTGTACAATGCAACACCCAATTTTCACTATACAAGGCGTTGTTTTAAAGCCGCGTAATTTTCTAGGAGGTAACTCGGCTATCGAGTCCGCATCAATAAAAAAATTGTAGGTAAATACTTTTCATTTTTCTGAAATTACTGAAATCCGTAAGTGCGAAATACACGCCGCCGTCTTGTAACTAGCTTTATAACGCGGCTTAACACACACAAACTCAAACACGTAATTGATATTATTCCTAATTCCATAAAACTCCAATAAGAAACATTGCTGTCGCTTATTCTGAAATACTGTGGAACTTTAAACGATTTATTATAGCTGTATTTTTAACTATTGGCCCGAAATTTTCTCTAACATTGAACCTTTATGACTTCTGTGACATACCCCCGAGAAATGACACGGTTTCAAAACTACACCTTGTATATGAGTTATGAGTCCCATATATTAGGGGGGAGTCTTCACTCACATTTACAGACTCCATGCTACTACTGAGATTTTTTTTAAGAATCCCAGTAGCATTTTGCCCAAACCGAGACGCCTTGCGACCACTCGGCCAACGAGGCAGACAAAAATACTATGTCTTATATAATATTTTTATCCAATTGTCATCTGATTTTTGGTCTGAATCCGAAATAAACAGGAAGTGCGTAAAAACGTGACGCAAAAGCCACAAAGCTTCGTGTCAGTCTCGATAATGAAGACTTGCGAAATTGAGCTATAAAAGTTTTATACAACAGAATAGTGGCTCGCTAAGTATATTTTTTATGTTCCCCTTTGACCCTGAATTCTTCGTTGTTCTCCAAAACATTTGTTCAAAGAAAGTAACAAATCAACAATAATTTAGTGATGTAGGTACTGTTCGTATATTTTTTATCCATGTTTCTAATCTGTCGGTAGGTTAAGTTGATGTAGTGTGGATCGATCGCGTCTAGTGGTTTCTTTGCTCTTATCCAAGAGGTATTAAAGTCAGTACTGGTAGATGAATACTAAAATAATGAGGAATTACTTCTATGAATGTTTAATAATGTTGGATGTTGATAAAAATATTTAATACAAACTTCCAATTTTCAATACTATCTAGCTACTACTAAAGCTAATGAAAATAACTATGTATAACACAAAATCAGGTCAAATAAATTCCATTTACAAAACTCAATGTTTATCTCCAACTCGAACTAAAAGCGAAGTTATTAATTTGTAAATCTGAACAAATAGTTACCTAGTTTCTCCTTCTAAACCAACAAAATAACTCTAAATTCTCGATAAAAACAGCCCAAAAATGATAATCGAGTCCCATTCTGAACCCAGGATCTGTTTACAACTTGTTTCTAAGTTCGAAAACTTGTCAAAATAACAAAGAACTGATGAAAAGAGAGGACTGTGGAGTGTCAACAGAGCGTATCGATTATCGATATTAAGTATCGATAGTGGAGTGGCCCTCGTACGGGGAAAATACAGTTGTGACTTTGTGAGACGGCTTTCTTGTTCAGATTAGAGGTGTCAATTAAAGATTATATCTTTAGTGTTATTAGAGATTTACACTATGATACCTGTTACTCTTTTAAGATGTAAAAAAAGTTGCTAAACCTTTCGACGCATACTAAAACTTACACAAACGAAAATTTCTTGCAATTTGACGTCTAAAATGCTTGCTGAAATAGTGCAATCTATACTGCTGAATCAGAGCCATAAGCTGCGCTAACTGTCGCGGAGAACCTAACGGGTAACCGGGGCTCCGGCTCGACGTGCAGGAGAAGGAACGGGGTGGTTTTTAGTCAGTAAGAGTCTGACACTCCCTCCCGCCTCACCCAGGCGGGAGCAGTCATTCGATGATTTTCCCCCCTTAAAAAAAAAGCTACGCTAACTGTCTTTATCATTTAACATTAACTGAATGTCTCAACAGCATTCTAGAACAATAAAAGAGACTACTATAATAATCAAGAAGATGCTTGCTTTAAGGACAATTCATCAGCATAGCACATTCCAAACCTTACCTTCATAAATCCTATAACAGAAATCACACTATCCTAGCATAAAAAGAAAAATCGAAAAATGTTCTCCTTCTACCATGACAAAGTACTAGATTAAGATAGAAACCGTATTCCTTACCTACGCTCATCAAAGACGACTTTCCATATCTACCCGCAAAGACGTCGTCTGGCGTCAAAAAGTTGGTTGCTCATAAAACAGCGGTTACCATTCATGCGGGCAACTTGATGGACCGTCAAGTTGCTTGGAAAACATGGCGCTCGAATTTCGTCGCTAGCAACCTAATGACGTCATAATACCAGTGTGTGTTTTCATATGAAGATGGTTAGTACGTAAAATATGGAGAGATTTTCACTATCGTACGGCGTTGATAAAATGGTGTTTTGGGGTTGAATTAGTTTTGAGTTTGTTTTCATTCCTTGGTAACTGAAGGATGGGGTTTGGTTGTAGATATTATCTGTGGTATTACATACGAAAGTTCGTTCTCATACCTCGAGCGTTCAAGCTTTGTGATGTAATATAATGTGATAGTTCTCTATCTCGCCACATTAGGTAAGAATTGTTTAGTATTAGTCTCTACGGATCAGCCACATCCTGAATTAAGGCGTCAAAAGAGAGACTAGATCAACAAATAATATGACACTTAAAATGAATAGAACAATAAACATTTAAATAAAATAAAAATAATAATTACATTAATTAAAATGTTACAGCCGCGAGAATACAAGCTGTACAATTAAATGGCGTAATTTGAAACAATTAACGTAATTACGAACATTTATCTCTCTTTAAGCGTCAGAAATGTACAATACAGGTAAAATAGTAAATCATCTTTGTAGCTTCAACCATTTGTCTAACTGACTGCCTAGTCAGGTTATTGAAAGTGCCATTGCTGAAAGGACATTTTATACGAATCTGTAGAATTCGTGACATATACAAGGATAGTTTTTTTTAATTCCTAATAGTAATAGGAATGAATCTGGAATTATGCTCCAGTTACTCGTATATCAATAGACAGGCTTAACGCTCAATACCATGATATATTATAATATAACATACTGTTATATATGTTACTAGCTGTTAGCCGCGGCTTCACCCGAGTAATCCTGTTTTAATTGTAATAAAAGTATCCTATCACCTAAGTCAGCCCTTACCCTGCCTGTATATAATTTATATGTATATCACTACATATTTGGTTCAGTAACACGTTAATGCATACAACTAGATTTTGTTCTGAAGCATCTGGTACTTGCCTTACAACTAAAAAACTAACAAGGGTAAAGGTATTTTTTTAATAGGGAAAATCATGGAATTTCTGCTCCCGCCTGGGTGAGGCGGGAGGGAGTGTCAGACTCTTACTGACTAAAAACCGCTCCGTTCCTTCTCCTGCACGTCGAGCCAGAGCCCCGGTAACCCGTTAGGTTCTCCGCGACAAGGGTATGACAACATTTTTAACACAGATGCTATTTATACCGAATCAAACCACTACTCCATGAAAACAAAATCAACTGAATCACCAAAAACTACCTACCTAACCTAATACTTTTACTCACGAACCATTTTCTTTTGTATACGTATTTTGCGAAGAAACTTTTCAAACACATCTCAGCTTTCAGTTTTACTAGGAATTCGCTAAATATGTTGTGAGAGAAGTATTCCAACAGACTTTAGTGTGTTTGAGAGCTTCTCAGAAGTGTCAGAGGACTGAGGACCTCGTAGACCTTTGATAGAGATTCAGTGTTTTAACTTATTTGTGGATGATAGCACCTACGCTTTATATTAGACATAGGTGCAGATATCACTAGTGATACTTGCTTGTGTCAATTACGTAGGTAGGTACCTAGTGATTAAAATTAAATAGGAGAGCAGTGTCAATTATTATACAAGGCGTGCAATTTTAGACTCCGGAGCAAGTATAACAGCTCACACATAGGACCCATTTAGTTTTGAGTCAAATTTCCGCGGTGCTTGGCGACCGGGCTTCTCCCAGTTGTACAGTCTCTATTTGCGCCTTTAGACTTAATTTATTCTATGCTAGAGGCTCATATACTGGGCTCGCGGCCATTGCAGCGGTAAGTCCCCTCTTTGAGGAGTGGCTTGAGAGACGCTACGGCGTCCTCACCTACCGCCTGACGCAGGTCCTCACCGGACATGGAAGTTTCGGGAGGTACCTGTGTCTGATGGGGCGGGAGGAAACGCCCGGGTGTCATCACTGCGAGGACCGCCCTGAGGACACGGTGGAACACACAGTGGGAGAATGCCCTGCGTGGGCTGAGCACCGCCGTGCCCTCAGGGAAGTGATCGGCGATGGCGACCTCTCGCGTC
Organism: Spodoptera littoralis; assembly: GCA_902850265.1. NCBI lineage: Eukaryota > Metazoa > Arthropoda > Insecta > Lepidoptera > Noctuidae > Spodoptera > Spodoptera littoralis. Next base: position 13,990,004 of record LR824542.2, read on the forward strand.
CGGGCCTAGTGCACGCCATGATGCGGAGCGAGGGGGATTGGGATGCCGTCTCCTCTTTTTGCGAAGCAGTCATGCTAGCTAAGGAGGAGGCGGGACGCGTGAGGCAGTGAAGCGCTGCCTCCTCGCAACCCAGCCATCGCGAAGGACACACCGGGCGTCGGGGATCGCGAGACGATCTCCGGCCACCGTAAGCGCGGGCCTGCGGACGGCGAGCATGGGTGGCTCCCCGTCCGACCAGAAACAGACCCGAGCGTACGGCGCGTCGCGTTCCGCGCGCGCCTCAAAGAGCCATCAGACCACCACAGATGGGGCCCAATAGGGCCGATGCCGATTCGGAGTCGCGGAGAACCTAACGGGTAACCGGGGCTCCGGCTCGACGTGCAGGAGAAGGAACGGGGTGGTTTTTAGTCAGTAAGAGTCTGACACTCCCTTCCGCCTCACCCAGGTGGGAGCAGTCATTCGATGATTTTCCCCCCATAAAAAAAAAGACTTAATTTATTCTGTCTCCTGCAGTCATTTACTGAGGAAAGTGGAAACTATCATTTTTCTCCTTCTCCTCTTAAAAAACTTCTGATGTCGTTGCGGAAACCAAGACAGTTATAATATTCATGTACCTGGGATGCGCCGGACTTCAATATTCCGGTGTTTTCATGGTTGTATCTACTGTAGATCCGTCTTCGCATAATTTGAGCATTCTAGAAATCTAGAAAAATCTAAAGACCTATATAAACATTCATCTTACTGCTATTGGAGGGAGGTCCCAGGTTTCATATATTGTTGCCTATTCTCCCTTTACCCATCAACAAGAGGCAGTGACACTAGTCAGCCACGAGGTAGTGAATGTCATGAATCCCTTCATTAAACCTACGTAATCTTACATTTTTGTACCTAATGAGTAAGCAGAAAATAAAGGGAACAAGAACAAAGCGCTAAAAGAAAACAAGTTGAAGCAGAGAAAGGTTAACGTGTGTGTATAAATAGTTTAGAATAAATCAATATATTTCTGTAATAATGGAACAATACACCTTGTAGAGTTACGTAGTTAGGTTAGGTCGGTATTTAGTGTTTGGAAGAGAAATCGATGTTTAGGTAGATCACATTATTTATTACTTCTAACAAATGTTCTTAAATATTAACTAATCTAGGATGAAATGTTTTGAATGCACTCAGTTGTCACGGTAAACGAAAGTGCACTGAACATATTGTAAAACATATTCAATAAGGACGGCGAGTCACGCCGATATTGCTGAATAAGATGTTCGATGAAAACCTCAAACAGACCCTATACCCATATACATAACGTATGAAATAACTAGATCACTAACTTAACAAGTGTAAATGGCTAGATAGCAAGCGACAAGCGACCCACCTGAATGTAATTGATTACTGACGCCTACCGACATAGTTCAAATACCACATGCATCGTTGTTCCGATGTCGGGGCAAGCACAAAGCTGAAATGTGTCTCGTAATTACACCAGTACCTATCTCTGTAAGGGCGAAAATCGCGTGCAAAACTTGGAAATTGATATTGTTAGATCGTAATTTCAATTTATTTTTATTTGTTCTAGGTAGGTCGTATTTATTATTTCTAGAGGACATGATGACGGTCGAAATTTAGCTTTTTTATATAAATAGTTAATTGGCTATACTCTTGATATGATGATACTTGATATGATACTTGATAAACTAGAATAATAAATGCCAACTTATTTTTGTAAACCGCATAGTCAAGTCAATTTTTGAAAAGAACTTCTTTAGTAGTGAATCATGATAATTTATGAAAATGAGTGCATCTATGATTACTTACATTACACTTCCCTTACTTAGGGAGTGTGAGTACAATTTTATTATAGCATTTAAATTAAATTAACTGTAAATCAAAATATAGCCATTACTCAAATATTTACAACTTAAAATTGAATTAATATTATGCCTATTTAAGAAAACATGAAAGATATGAAAAGGAAAAAACTAACGTATGGCATCGAAAAAAGTAAAGTACCCAAAAGTCTAGCAGCATACCAACGTTAGTAACTTACTTAAAAAGAGATCACAGAAGAACAAAAATCTAGAATTCCGTTTATATAGGACCCTAACTGACCGGCACGGCCCCGCCACGGCTCCGACATAGCTCAAGCAAGGCTTCGGTACCGAGTTTTTTGCTTTGGGAACGATACAATAAGGTTTTTAGAGCGCCGCAAACGCGTGGAGGCGCGTGGACGCTTACAGCTTTTTTAATATAAATTGACGTTATAAAATATGACATACGATTTCAAGTTCATAATTTAAATGACAAGTCAATTGCCGGGTTCGAGCCGTGCTTGTTAGGCATGCGTTGACCTCAACTCAAAATTAAAAAAATCTCCTTATATAAAATATATTTGAAAACACCAAATATCCAGGCCGGAGTACTAAAGTCTAATAAAGATCAAAAAACATAATATAGGTAGATTATTAGATATTTTGGTGGCCTTTGATAAAACTTTATAAAATTAATTTATTTTTAAACAGATTTCTATATTGAAGATTACATTATTTTCGACGCTCGAGGCGACAGTAAGGAACTTTAATTAAAGTTATAGCCTAAAGCTAAAAAGATAGGTATTACAATAATTTACATGAACATCGGCCTACATTTTGGTAGATATTGAGTTCTTAGTTCAGATGAAATCGTTGAAGGAAATCGATTTCAATGGACTCGATCAGTTAGCATAAATATTCTTCTTCACCAAACGTGACGATTATTTGATAACAGGCAATGTAATTTTGACCTATGTGTAATACGACATTCTGTGTAATATAAATAAGGCAACGACATTTTGTCATATTTGACATTCAAATGAACTTTATAAAAATTATATTATTTATTTATTTATTTTACATAAGTACAGATACAGACGACAGATTGAAATCGTACACAACAATCTTAACTCGTCGAGTACCGTATTTATAGATACAATTAAAGAACAATAGATTGCGGTCACCGGTGACCGCTTGGTGTTTGACAGTTTAATTATAAATAGTGAGTGAACCTGAATTCCAATTACAACTGTACATAACTTACATATATATATTATATATACCCGATTGCTACTAAGCTTAATCCAAGAGTACCTTATATTTTGAAAAAAATCTATCATCACATTGCTAAAAACTTGTCGATTCTGTTACTAATACTCGCTACTTCACTATATTTATTCTCTCATTCGAACTCCAAAACAAACAACAAAAACTCACATCGAACGTGTATCGTCCACGGGTTCAAAACAAAACAGCACTTAACCCTCACATGATCAAGGCAAGTTTTAATATAATCCAACGGTTTATCGGATCTAGTAATTGTAACGAACGCCAGTCAACGTCTCCAAGGGACCGGCTCCATTCAGTTCCATTAGAAAAATGGAAATTTATCCGCTTTTCCCGTTCCAGAAAGTAATTTTCGATAAAACAATTTGTCGCTGGCACCGTTTCACACATCTGTGCGATCCAAGCCTCAATTTTTCCGCTGCTACATTTGTGTGTGCTAAGTTTTTACTTATTTCTGTTATTTTTCTTGTTGGTGATGAAATTGGTTTGCTTGCAGATGTAGGGTTGGAAATTGCAGGAATTGCTCAAGTGAAATTTTAGGGTTTGAGACAGATTCGTTGATTTGTTTCGGTGTACCTACTGCCGGTTTAAACTGTCAAACACCAAGCGGTCACCGGTGACCGCGACCTATTGTTCTTTAATTGTGTCTATAAAACCGGTACTCGACGAGTTAAAACCGTTTCATACTATTGGTTTTTGACTAGAAACTAATTAGATAGCTACTTACTTTGGAAGTGGAAACTATCGTTTTTTTTCTTCTCCCCTTATAATATCTTCTGATTCACTTCGTTGTGGGAACCAAGACAGTTATTCATGTCCCTGGGACGCGCCTGACTTCAGTGTTCCGGTATTTTCATGGTTGTATCTACTGTAGATCCTGGATTACAGGAGTTGCAGTGGTTTTGGGAGGTTGTGGAGGGCTTGTCCTTAAAAAAAGCTACATATTTTCTAGTTGACTGTGTAAAATAATTATGAAGTACAATTCAATTTGAAGTCCAATGGCGAGAGGCGGATATAGCCAAAGGGTTTTCCTAGAGGAACGAACCGATATTATATTATGATAGTTATAGATCCATGGAACAATATGAGTATGCGTACCAACAACAGAAAGCCACATATTGAAAACAACAACAGGCAAATAGCCCGAAGGTCGTTAGTATTTGAATTGTGGATACCTAACTTGGAACACAAATATACGCTATTGTTTAGATTAGTTCATAGTTCAAACAAGAATATAACACACAACAAACAATGTTTATCCGTGAACCTAGGAATATTAAATAAGTTGGATATCAAAATTGAAAATGGTAATCTATAATACTTAAATGCGAATCCAATCGAAAAAGTTTTAATAGTTTACAAACGATAACGATTCTCGGATTAAAAGCGTTTGATTTGTGGAAATTCGAGCGTGACGTGATATTTTTTCAATATTTCTGGAACATTCGGTATGTTATTTTTTTCATTCACCGATTGGCATGAATATGAAAAAATGATTTCGTAGATAAAATGTTTAAATTGAAACTGTCCGCTATTGTGTCATTTTCTCATGGAGGTATAACATAAAATCAAAATATTAGGCTGGTTTTAGTCTGATGCTGACGGCACATGCACTATCGGTGCCAATGGCCGGGATATATGAACTTCTAGGAAGCGTTTTTGAATGACGCGTAGCTATCTGTGCGCACGGTTCTTAGTATTTCTTATATCTCGGCTATCAGCGCCGACGGTCAGCGAGGCACTAAATCCAACCTTAGAATTGTGTCATTGATCAACATAATAGGCGACCATGAATTACCAAGTTAATGATAAGGTGCTATGAGACGTCCATCTCAAAAAAAAAGATTTATTTTCCAACCAAACAAACAACAACCGGAGTGACCATACTATAATATATACAGAAACCCGACACGCAATAACCCTTACGTTGTGTTTCGTCGTGTGAGTTCTCTCACTCTCCTCAATCTCCCCGATCCCCAACAATCCTCAAATTCTTAATCCCCAAGGTCGGTAACGCACTTGTAACACCTCTGGTGTTTTAGGTGTCTAATGGCGGCGACGATTGCTTATCATCAGATAACCCGCCTGCTCGTTTACCAGCATCTATAAAAAAACAAGGACGCCATTTTGAATATCATAATGTTAACGTAAACAAACACACAATCATACATTAAATCATCATTAACATCACCCCTACTTAAGTGCAAAGAAAATAATTGGCAAACTTTGCTAATATACATTCGTTTCTCGATCAATTTCACCAAATATTATTCGTTTATTTGTTTGCTGGATATAATGGGAGGAGTTTGGCCATTTTGAATCAACTATTCACATTTAGAGGCAGTTGAAAACAAGCCTATACCAAATGATGGATGCCAATCGTGTTTATGTTAAAGTTGTATCGAATATAATTATGTTGTTGAGTTTTGTTACTGTGGTACAGAATGTTGGTTGTTAATCTTTATTGGGTCTTTTAGTAACATTTGTTTACAAAAACCAACATCCAACCAACTAACGTCAATATTTACAAATAATGGCTATGATTTAGATGTTGACGGCTTCAGACAGTTTAAATGGTCAACTCAAATACACAGGGGATGTCTATGACATGTTATAAATATACTAGCGGACCCGACAGACGTTGTCCTGCACTTCCTTGAATATATAAACAAAAATTCATTTAAATTAGTTCAGCCGTTTAGGATAAATAACCTAGACACCGATTGCAGCGTCATCTGCCGGGCTGATTTGTGAATCTAAACCATCCAGGGCGCCACACAAACGCGTACAGAAAAAATCATTTAAATCGGTCAAGCCGTTTAGGAGGAGTTCAATGACATACACATATACATATTTTCCCGGTGAGCACATATATATGTTCTTCAAGATAGGAGTACAGAGGATTTATTAAGGTTCAGCAAGGCGCATGTAATGCCCCAAGTGTAGCAAGCATTCATATTCCACGGTAACCAGTTACCATCAGGTGGGCCGTGTGTTTTTTGCCACCGTTGCGGTATAAAAAAAATAGGTGCACTCCCTGTTCTTTAGTGATACCTCGATGCAATGTGATACAGGAACAAAAATTGTAATATTATTTCCTTTCACAGAAGTAAAACACCAATTACAATTGGGAAAGGGGGGGGGGCTTTCCCAATCTCCCCAATCCCTAAATCCCAACAATCTTCAAATTTATAAATCCCCAAAAGGCTGGTAACACACTTGTACTTCTGGTGTTCTGATGGACGACGCCGATTGTTTATCATCTTGTGGGTCACTTGTATGTGGGTCTGTTCGATTACCGGCTTATTCGTTAAAAAAAAAAAAAAGAAGTTATTGAGTTTTCAATATATTCAAACTTTCGTACTATAAGTAATTAGTATAGGCCTAATGGGTTGCTGGAGCTCCGGCTCGAAGAGCAGGAGTAGGAACAGGGTGGTTTTTAGTCTGCAAGAGTCTGATACTCCCTCTCGCCTAACCCAAGGCGGGAGAAGTTATTGGATGATTTTCCCCCCTCAAAAAAAAGAGTAATTAGTGTAGGTACAAATCAACATATGTAAATTATGTTAACAAACAATTTTTTTAGTCAAGCATGTCATCACAAACTAACGAACAACGCGTTTGAATAATAAATAAAAATAAATACAGACATACTGTGTTTTAATTTTATTTACTGAACTGAATAATTCAAAATCATTCATCACAAACCATTTACCTATAGAAAAATAAACAAACATATTAAACATTTAGCGCAAACGAAATTCAATTTACCGAGTAAACAATTAGAGTATAAAATGGGATAAAAGTAAATTAACGCGTTAATCGGATTTCTGAACTATATTTATAGTACCTAGTAATGAATGTGATTGTCACATTAATTAAGAATAGTGTGACCTCGATTTAGTTGGGTTTGGATGTTATTAGGGATCAGCTTATATTATTGTTAGTGCTACCACTAGGTTCGACCTTCAAATTATATAACGTTACTTAAAATCACGACTTTTATTCCTGAAGGGATTTATTTCTTTAGGGAGGAAAAATCGTCGAATGACTGCTCCCACCTCAGTGTGGCGGGAGGGAGTGTCAGATTCTTACTGACTAAAAACCACCCCGTCCCTTCTCCTGTACGTCGAGTCGGAGCCCCGGTTACCCGTTAGGTTCTCCGCAACCGTTAGGTTCACCGCGACTTCCTGAAGGGATATCCAGAGGTGCACATTACGGCACTAATGCCACTGTACAATGTAACACCCACTTTTCACTATTTATGTTATGAGTTCCATGCAATAGGGAGTGAGCCTACTGCCATATACCAGGCACAATTCCATACCTCGTGCTACTTACTGCTCAGATTTTTTTAAAAACTCATTAACATTTAGCCCGACCCTGGAATCAAACTCGAGACCCCTTGCCCGGCAGACGCACTTGTGATCATTCGGCTAGCGAGGCAGTCTTATATTAAATATATAACGAATCATACATTTTCGCAGAGTATCTAGGCTAGAAAGACATAGACCAGGCAACATCACTCTTCGATAAAGATCATTTTATACAGCTATTTCCACCTACCCTACTAAGTGTAGTCATTATAGCTAAAACCCATTTTATGTAGAGAAGGTCTCTCTCTCTCTCTCATTTCAAGTCCTGTTATCCTCCTAAAATTGACTGCCTCGTTGGCCGAGTGGTCGCAAGTGGGACTGCCGGGCAAGGGGTCGCGGGTTCGATTCCCGGGTCGGGCAAAGTACTACTGGGTTTTTAAAAATAATCTCAGTGGTAGCACGGAGTCTGGAATTGTGCCCGGTATATGGCAATAGGCTCACCCCCTATTACATGGGACTCATAACATAAATAGTGAAAAGTGGGTGTTACATTGTACAGTGGCATTAGGTAAGTGCCGTAATGTGCACCTCTGCCTACCCCTTCAGGGATAAAAGGCGTGATGTTATGTTGTTGATGTTGTCGTATATCCTAAAATTCAGCACAGAATGTCATGTACAAGAATTAAAAATGAATTAAGAGAAACCCATGAATAAGTCCTAAGGAAGTAAATCTTTTAAAATACACACCACATTCCACAACTGACACTTTCCGCTCATTTTATTGGCGGACATACGTCAAAACAGTACTGAACAACTCGTACCAAACACTGTCCATACTGGAGCGTTTCCTCGATAAATAAGTTTTATTTGCCGCCTCCAGGGGGCGCCACATCATACCAAATGCAACTGGGAACAGTAGCGAGAACTTCAACTTCTCAATAAGTATTGATTGGCCGTGATAACTTATGGAAGGGAACTCTCGGAAACTGGACACTGCTTTCCTTCATAATTTTTCTAGAAAATATCGAAGAAGTCGCTTTAGAGTTTCGTTTTGATAGACGACGGAGTTTTATGAGTGGTTTATTTGTCACTTTTCTTGTTAAAGGGTAGTGTTACTTTTTGTTGAGAGGAGGATTTTAGCATTACACGATTTAAACTGTCAAACACCAAGCGGTCACCGGTGACCGCAACCTATTGTTCTTTAATTGTGTCTATAATGACGGTACTCAAAGGGTTAAGGGATTAAGGGACAGACATAAGTAAAGTGCATAAAGCACTAATGAAATGACCGATGTACTCATTCCAGAAAATCAACACCAAAAAGAAAATAACTGTTCCTTAAGTAAATCTAAAATCTTCCAGTTTTAACAAAGAACAACATATTCGGTAGGTACCTACACGATCTATAAATAAGGTAATTTCAAAAATTTAATTTTAATATCCATCTGGTACGTTAATTAAAAATTTTAGACACGTATTTTTTCTTTTCTCACAAAATTAAATACTTTCGACGATATATTAATTTGAAATATCGTGTGACGTCACAGTGTGCCACATTTTGTCGCACGTCATGACGTAACGACCTCCCACTTCTAAATTTAGCGCCATTTTATCTAAGAATTTCAACTAAATACGAGAAAATAAAAAATACGTGTCTAATATTTTTTTCATTATCTAAATGACGGACTAATTAGTTTTTTTAATTTTGATACCCTGGAAACTACCCTATTCTAGACGCTTGTTCAATAAGTAAAGATTGCTTTGCTCACTAAACAACAATCAATATTACGTTTAAACAAGATATTTCTATTGAAAACCCCAAACATTCTTGCTGTTACAGCAAACAGCTAACAAATCACAAACTGTTTAAGATTTACGACCACTATCAACAAACCAATAAACTTTTCAAGCCCTATAAAGATACTAAACTCCAATTTAGTAAACTAATCTTATATAAGGCGTAGATTTCTACTAAAACCCAAGTACCGTTGTAAGGAATTAGAATTCTCATATCATCAAAGATGGAACGAATTAAACTTTACCGATTATCGAGAGTTCCGAGTGAAATGCTATTGTTATCGAGTGTATCGGCGTAGAATCGATACATCGGCGATGTGTAATCGAAATCGAAAGGGTGGATTTAAAAGCTTTTTGAATTTATAAATGTTGATTCGTCGAAATATATTTGATGGGGTTTCTGAGATTATTTTTCGGATGGTTGTTGTTGTTTTGTTAACCTGGTTTTGTATTCCGATTTTGAGGTTATATTTACAGTACCTCTACACAGCAGCTGTAGCCAAATGCCATTTAGCGCTTGTCTACATGTAGAGTAGAAAACCAAATTATATGGAATTGACGTAAATTTTGACACTTGTCAGTGTCATCCCCATACATTTTGATTTCTACTCTCTCTGTAGACAAGCGCTAAAGTGGCGTTTGGCTAAAGGCACAGTTTATTTTTGTTGTTTTCTGTCTACGTTAAGTACACTTTAAAAGACTTATGAAAAGTGAAATAGTTTAAAATTTGTAGATGACTAGACTTTACTTAAACGCGTGGAAATGAAGACAATAAATATGAATAAAGTCGGTTAAAGATGAAATAACATTGAGTTAATCAATATTATCACCTTTTTCTGTTTTTCTTTTGCAAATAACATGTGGTACAATCAAAACTTATCACACTCTTACGACATCGTTTTCGAAAAAACACAAATACATATAACTAAACGAGCGCCCCTCTGTGGTTCGAAACTAGTAGAGCTTTTCTCAGATTCATGAGAGTAACCCACGATTTTTAGTTTACATAATTATTTGTTAGTTGTATTAATAATAGGAATAAGTTTGCAATATTAGGTAATGTTAGAAATTTAATGAAATGATTGGGGCCTAAATGAAGCAGTGTACCAAAAGTCCACTGATATGATGATATTATCATCATCATAGAAACAAGGTGAAAAGTACAAAGGGAAACTCTAAGAAATGTAATTAAAACCACTAGATTATTGTGACATCATTGAAATCTCAAATTAACAAACTAACAACGAAATGTTGGTTGTCAAGACAAATGTATTGGTAGTGACGAATCTAGAACAAAAAGAGGGCCAGTTATGCAATCGACATGCATTTTATACCGATCTAAATTTTCTACTACCAGCTTGGGCTCCGAGCAATACATTTTTATTAATATGTATAAACTTACATCTTAGTTCCAAGGTTGAAGACTGACTACAAAGTTGGTGCGGTTGCTGGGCAACTGGCTGCCACGAAATGTGTCGCGGGTTCGATTCTCGTACGGAGCAACTCTTTGTGTGATCCACAGATAGTTGTTCCGGATCTGGGTGTCATGTGTACGTGAACTTGTATCTTCATAAACGCACCCACGATACAGGAGAAAACCCGAGTGTGGGGCAAAAAAAAAAAAAATAAACACTTACGACAACCTACGACAACTAGAAAACAACGACAACCGACAACCAATCAACAAAAACACGTCCTCTTTCGTCGAAAGTAAAATCAAAACAAATTATTATATAATATTTCGTACATATTATTATTACAATTATTCTGTAATGGAAAAATTCAATGTTTACCCGTCTATAGATAAGCTATTTGTGATCAGTCTACTATTAACGAACAAGAATTATTTTCCATTCAAATTGCTAACTACTTTTTTATAAACATTTGTACTCAGCTGCTCTTGAACAATGGCGTCAGATAAGGAGGTAAATTCAAAGAGGTTTTAACACTTGAATGCTTGTGTGATTAATGTTCATATGAGGCACGAAAATTGTAAACCCATTCTATACAATTTTGAGCTAAAATAAAGCTATCATGGACAGTACTTTGATTGAATTTGTATCGTGTTCATGTTTTACAAAATGGCTTTTAACAGAGTCTACTTCAAACCTATTTATTTTTCAAATTACGTGAGCTCCACCGTTATAAAATGTTGATACAATCAGACCACCACAGATGGGGCCCAATAGGGCCGATGCCGATTCGGAGTCGCGGAGAACCTAACGGGTAACCGGGGCTCTGGCTCGACGTGCAGGAGAAGGAACGGGGTGGTTTTTAGTCAGTAAGAGTCTGACACTCCCTTCCGCCTCACCCAGGCGGGAGCAGTCATTCGATGATTTTCCCCCCTTAAAAAAAAAAAAAAAAGCCGATCTCAATCGAACATCTAAGTTTTTGACAGAGTTTCAATAGAAGTATTTCCAAACCGATACGACCTTCAAACCTTCAAGAAAAGAGCGTATTCCTTTTTAAAAGACCGGCAACACACCCGTGACTCCTCTGGTGTCCATGGGCGGCGCTGATTGCTTACCATCAGGTGATCCGTGTGCTTGTTTGCCTCCTATTCAATAATAAAAAAAGTAATATCAAAAATCGATAGATTTCATTTTGTTTTTATCATAACTATCGTGAGACATACTAAATTAACTAAAAATCGCGGGTCCGCACGCTGCTCATGAGGAAGAACCCCTCTGTGGTTCAAAACTAGTAGAGCTTTACTCACTATTTTCACGTGAGTAACCCGCGATTTTATTTTATTTTCAGACATGGTCGTCCAAATACAGAGCAAAAGTCTGACTGGGTAGTGAGACTTTTGCATTGCCTTTCACTCCCTTCCATTTACCTAATTCTTTTTGCGACCAATCCTTGTCATAGCTGTCCAATTCGTCCTACCATATCCTTTTGAGCCTTCCTTTTGATAGATTTCATATGATTAGTTATTATTTTCAGCACTTAGCAGATACATATGTTTCTTAACTCTATATAAACCTACACTCGTCAGAAACCTTATAACCCCAGTACTTCAATATGTAGATATTAAAATGAGGTCAAATGACTAATTATTCAAACTCAACACCCATACTTGAGATGGTAATAGTAATGACTGATTTGTTATTCATGATATGGGGTCAGTACGGCACAATAGCCCACTAATTTCATTTTCAAAGCCATTGATTAGCTTCGAGTTATGAGACCCTGTTAGACATAGTTTATGAGTCATTTATAGACTTTATGGGTGAAATTTGAACTCGCAATGTTGTTAATATTATTAGGTATTGAGTGTTATACAATTTTAACATGATTTCCAGTAAGTAAATAAGAATAGGTGAAGTTTAAATCATCATCATCATCATCATCAACATCCAATAAGTGCCCACTGCTGAGCAAAGCCTCTTCTTACACGGAGAAGGTTTGAGCATTAATCACCACGCTCGCTCAATGCGGGTTGGCGATTTCAAACTAATAATTAGAAATTATGAGTCCAGGTTTCCTCACGATATTTTCCTTCACCGTTTGTCAGTGGTGTCTAAATAATCTTAGAAAGTACATACAACTCAGAAAAAGTCACATTGGTACTTGCCGTTGGTAGGTTTCGAACCCTCATGCATGAGAAGCGGGCGTCTTAACCTCCGGGCCACCACGACTTTAAATAATGTTAAAATACTGTTACTGTTGATGTCTTCTTTAAGAGTCGATTTTTAAATCATCAGTTAATACTTAACTGTAGAATAAAATTGACAGTTGACAGTTTTTAGTATGGAAGAATTGTCAAATGTTCAGAGCTACTCCTCAGTTAAAATTTATCTGGCGTAGGAAAAATCAGCCTTTAACACATTGGCTGCCGTGTTGGACAATAATGTCCGACGCTAACGTAGGATTAGCCTTTAACAGTTTTTGTCGGTAGTTAAAGGCCTATAGATATATATAGGTATACCTAATTCTCAACAACTAAACAAAAGGTTTGGAATTCGATTCTAGAACACACTAATTTGACTAAAGTTAATGCTTCGTTGGTGATCTTGGCGTATTAATTTCTTATTAGGAAAATAGTTTCTGGAAACCAGCAAATTAATTAGTTAACACAAGAATGCATTAAAATAATCTACTCTTTAATTGAATTTCAATATTAATAATGTTGTGTTTTCTCTGCATAAAACAAATTAAAAACTCCTTTGCCTTCTTTAGTCTCACATACACAAACAAACTTCACGTACATCTCTTAAGTTGAAACATTGATAATTATACAGAACCGTGCTTCAGGGTCTTAGTTGCTGGTACACTGCAATTAGTAACCTGTCTATTATATACAAGGCTACAGAATAGTACTGTATGTTATAATCTTTATATAATGGCTTCTGGGAAGTTCATCTCTTCATAGAACTTACATACGAATGGAATATTTTATAACACATCTTGCAATATGCCTTTTATTCCTGGAAGACGTCGATACTAGCGTTAAATGGTACATATTTTTGCTTTATTTTCAGATACTAGTGTTGAAAATAATGTCTAAAGGCAATACTAGTAAAGTTGAAAGTTAATAAACAACAACTATTTTTGTACTAGTCTGTAATATTGTTGTGAACACAATTCCTGAGTTACTTCCATAGTTCAATGACCTCATAAAATAAATTCGCTTTTTACCAACAAGAAAATTCGTACATAATCCAACGAAACACGTGTCTTCAAAAATACGACAGCATAAGCAGGGTTAATAGGCTTAGCGCCGCGACGAGTGTGAATGTTTCTTTACTTTTTTACTACATTTTGTCTTTTTTTGAAAAAAATCATAGCGTGGATATATACCATCTGTCTAGTCGATCTTTAGTCTTTGCTTCAGTGAATTTGAAGATGACGTGGTGTACCAAAATGAAATTGTTTTTCATCTTAACTTTGAGTTGGGTTACGGCACAGGAGTATATTGAAAGTGAGTAGCTAAATATTACGTAATGAGAATAGTTATCGTTAACATCAATCAACAGCCTAAAAGCGGTCAATGCTGACCAAAGGCCTCTTGTCAACGAAAACACTTTGACAAAGATTATGTTTGACCAAATTAAACATAACATAACATGACGCCTTTTATCCCCGAAGAGGAAGGCAGAGGTGAAGATTATGCCACTGTACAATATAACACCCACTTTTCACTATTTAGGTTATGAGTCCCATGTAATAGGGGGTGAGCCTATTGCCATATACCGGGCACAATTCCAGACTCCGTGCTACTACTGTAAATTTTTTGAAACTCTTTGGAATCAAATTGAACTCTTTAGAAAAACGAACAAAGGTTACTTACAGAGATTATTGACATTTTAAACCTATTATTATGTAATCAGAACAACTGGTCATTGATGTGACTGATAAGCTAGTATTTTTTTATTCATAAATTATTAAGAATTTCAGCTTTGATGTTAATATGCATTATAACTTTCGTGAGATATAATAAATTTATTGTTGTTTTTTGGCTTACACACGTTATTATTCGACGAGGAACTCGACGTGTTTTAAGCCATACTAGAGGCATTTGCGAGCAGCGTTGCGACTGTCGTAACTGATTGTTACATCGTTACTGCTGTTACCATAATAAAAGTTTACTTTGATTCTTTTTTTTTAAACGTTGCTCAACATTTTCTCCTCGTGTCGTGTCGTGGGTGAAGAAGATTTTGGTGAAGCCGTGATTATTTCGAAACCTTAAACTCTTTAATTTATGATCATGTCGTTTGATTCTCTAGCAGATAAAGGCAGTTCCAAGTAGGAAAGAGAGTTATGAATGTAAATCCACAATAATTATTCATCTCCTTTGGAATGTCCGTAACCTCATTTTAAAACGCGGTTCAATTAAAGATAACAATATTTCTGTGTATATTATTTTAGATTTTGGTAATAGTGTGATATTATTTCAAGGTATGCAGAAAATAAAAAAGAAATACAATCTGTTTATTCATGTTATGATGTATGTATGTTTGTATTTGTGTGAAGAAAGAAAGTCGTAAATTAAGAAAACTATTAAATAATAGTTTATAAACAAACGTTTATAATGTATTATTTGTGATACAAATAAATGTTTTTAGACAATAAACTTTTTATATTAAAAAATATATTAATTAAAGAAAACATTAATTTCCAGATCTGCATGACTCAAAAGTTGGCACGCATTTGAAAGAATTACCAAAATCATTTGAAGTAAAAGGTTTCAATGCAAACACGCAGTTCCAGAAATATTTCGATCAAATACAAGATTTCGCAATGCAGAGAAACCTAAATATAATATACAAAATTAAGCTAGATGTGGACAAACCAACGAAGTATCACACGAAGAGGACATTAGTCAAGAAAGGCAGGTCAAAGAAGTACAACATTCCTCTGAAGAAGACCAGTATGAAGCTATCGAACTTCGAGATGTGGCTGAGAAAGATGGCAGAGCAATCAGGCGCGAACAAGAAAGGGACTCAGCAGAATTTCGAAAACTATCCCGCAGTCACGACAGAAGGCGAAAAGATAATAACGACGACAAAACAAATACAGCTTAAATACAAACCGATTATTTCTAAGATCAAAAGTAATTACACGAAAATTGTGAAACCCGTTAGGAGCAGAACCATTACTCTCATTCAGTAGGTTATTTGTTATTTTATATTGAACAATTCAGCTGTGCCTCTAGGTAGGGTTTTGTAAATAAACGTTTTTTACGAGTATAAATTATTTTATTTCCATTTATTCCACATGTGATTAATTTTATAATCTATACATAAAAAAATATGTATACAACGTTCGTGACTCTTTCAGTATGGCAGGTGTCTATGGACAGCACTGAATGCTTACATCTCTTTCTACTGATCTTCCTGTTCATTGAGAACGACACTATGCTATTAATACGAAACAATAAAATACGCAAACAAATCAACAAAACAAATCAGCCACAAAGCTTTTAACATTCTCAAATGAAGGTTTTAACACAATGCAAACAATTTATTCTAAAATCGTAATAGTATTACTGAAAGATTCCAATAGGTACCTATATACAAGGATCCAAATTTTCTATTCGTTGTTTAAAGCCTTGTACCTATTCATTAGGAAACATTTGACGCGCAATACGCTATAGTGTTGTATATTTCGGTGCAATATTTCCATGCAATAGAGCATTCACAGTGGCCGGGTAGATCTGTTCTACTGAACACTAGTTCCTCAGATGACATGTTCAGTTGTTGACAATATTTTGTACTGGCCACAAAGTTTTACGCTGATATTCAACATGTAGAACAACTTGTACCGCGGCAAATATCGCATAGTGGATCACATCATAACAACAACCTAAAGTGGCCACTGCTCTCCAAAGGCATTTTCTCGCACGGAGAAAGTTTAAAAGCATTAATCACCATGCCTACTCAATGTGAGTTGGTGATTTCAAACTTATACATAATTTGAACTTATATGTTTAGGTTTCCTTACGATGGTTTCCTTTATCGTTTGTCAGTGGTGTCTAAATATTCTTAGAAAGGACATTATAAACTGGCATTGATACTAGCCATTGATAGGTTTCGAATCCGGACCGTTGTGCATAAGAAGCGGGCATCATAAATGTCCGAGCTACTACGACATTTGTGGCAACACATTTTGTGGATGCGAAGCTTTATTGGCCACAATTTCTAGTCCAGTTGCGGTCAAACTATAAAAATCTTGCAATATGCATCTGTATGGCAAATTCTTCTCACGGTTAGCAATAAAAACTGTGTGCTCTATCAGTTTTGTTTCTCTCACCAGGGGCAGCGCTTATGAAACATATTTCAGCCAAATTGCTGTACATGAAACCCGGAAAATATTTGGAGATGATAAATTTTATAAATTTCTTGCTTTTCCTTCGTGTTTTCGTGTTTGTCGGTATTATCTTTGAAGAAAGTTTTATTTGTTTTATAAATTCGTGGTCATTTCCTGCAAAATACTTAAAAGTTTTTGTAATATTAAATATTATACAGATGTACACACTGTATATTTCAAGTTATCCTTAACCTTTTCATTGTTGGCAAAAAAGATTGTCTGACAAGGGCAAAATATTTTTTACAGCTAAATCTTATTGAAATTTGGCACGTAAGTCTGGAAGAATAAAAGCCAATTTCCAGCAAAAAATTACAATAAAACCCCTACAATATTTAAAACCAATCCCCGCACATCAATATTAGCGCACATAGAATCCGTAAATTCCAATCCTCTTTCTAAATCCTCAATAAAAATTTGTTGAGGGAGAAATCCTTTTATACCTTCGAGGTCGAAACCTCTTTCTATTCTGCTCACACGCTGTTTCACATTCCGCGGTGTCGTGCCACCGAAAGCTACATAAAGCCTTAGAGGCCTACATAACCCTGCACAAAATTAAATATCGTTCTAGCTCTATGTTCTACAGAGTTCTGTTTGTTTCTATAATGTCTTCTATTTCTGTTGTTTTAAGGTTTCATTTTAAATATAATATGTATGTAGACTTGTATTTTATCATTTTAAAACGGTGGGATTTTGAAGATACGATTGATTTAGAGTTCTCATTATTTTGACAAGGTGTGTGTTTTCTGGTGTCAGCGGTAGTCACGATTTTTTTTCTAGTTATGTGACCTTTTTCCTTTGGTCTTTAAGAAAAGAAGTAGTCAAGTGCACAGGCACTTGACTACTTCTTTTCTTCTTAGTTTATTTTTAAACAGGCACAGGCCTGTTTAAAAATAAACTAAGCAAGTGCTAAACAGATTGAAATCATATTGAAGTCGAAGTCAAAATCAATGTTAATTATTGCATTGATAATTATAGATTCCAGTTCAATTCGTTTAGGTATACATCATGTCTAGCATAAAAACCTTCAATCTGAAATTATGATGTAATTTCTACTACAAGACTTTTTACACAAAAAAGACAAAATCCTTAGACATAGTAGAATACAGAAAAAGATTAAGTTTTTTTTCGATAAAAATTCTTTGTTTTAACAAGGGAAGTATAAAAAATGATCCTTAAAATTAATAATGTTAAAAACACTGCCGCGGAAAAACGTAACGACGAAAAAATTTCAGCTGTATCGAATTCCCAATTTGCGAATTGATCATTTAATTTTAAGAGGGAGGTATCCTATAATCTATTGGGAGACTTGGGATAGTGAAAATTTACGTTGACTTCCAAATTATATTCGAATTTAAGGATACGAAAATTTTCCGCTCGCTGATAATGACATTGATTGAGTGGTTATTACGGATATCTATTGTTCTCGAATTAAAATAATACTTTGTCTAATAATTTAAAAAAATCTTGTTTGAGTTTAATTTGGAGGCAGATAAACGAGGCCTGGCTGTAAGCTGTATCAAACTACACTACCTACTTGATAACCGAAAAAAACCAAAAGAATAATCATAACAAGAGTTACATTATTACTTTAGTATTAGAAACAAACCAAACCCAAAAAGTAGACGCATATAAAATTATATTATTACAATATTGATAGTCAATGTCTTTATTTTAATAGAAGTAACAATATAACCTTCAATTTGAAGTTGCTGACCAGTACACACGCGTTGACCCTATGACGCAAATGATCATAACATCACGCCTTTTATCCCCGAAGGGGTAGGCAGAGGTGCACACAAAAGTAACACCCAGTTTTCACTCTTTATGTTATTAATCCCATGTAATAGGAGGTGAGCCTATTGCCATATACCGGGCTCATTTCCAGACTCCATGTTACTACTGAGATTTTTTTTAAAAATCCCTGTAAAACTTTGCCCTACCCGGGAATCGAACCCGAGACCCCTTGCCCGGCAGTCGCACTAGCGACCACTAGACCACATCGAGGCAGTCAACGCAAATGATATGAAAAATAAAAGAATGTAAGGTGAAAGGATGGTCTGGTCCAAGTGTTCCTCTTTGAAATTAGATCTCTGACTGTTGTGCAGAGCAGAGCTTAGAGCGATCCGTCGCGATAGCCCCGACACTTACCTTGAGCGTGTGCTAGTGATGGACGGCTATCGATAAATCGAGAGTTCTAAGTCCAGGTCTAGTCAAGGTTTTTCACAATTTAATGCATTGTTTTTACTTGGTCACAAATTAGGTTATTCTTCGAAATGAATACCGTATATAAACGTATATACTCATCAGTCGATTCAGTAATCGACAACACTTTTTTTAAAAACTTTGCTCTACGCTTGCTCGAGCTTCTGTGATGTAGGTGTATTACATACACTTGTAGATAGACCCGGTATAACAATTAGTGGATGGCAAAAGAATGGTTCCGTACGGAAATTCAACCAACAGCAATACATTGCGTACAGCTACTGATCACCCAACCAATGCACCAACCATAATATGCAGTTGAATAAACAGTAAAATAGGTCAAATGTTTATCGACACTATCCCATCTCTAGCGATGCATGTCCTGACTGTCGTGAGTGTTGATAGTATCACGGCGTTACTTGAAGCGATGAGACCGACTCGCGACTAATCTCAGCCCCTTACTGCGAACACGAGAACTCTTTGTATACACGCAACTTACGGTTACATTGTAAATAAGTTGCGAATGTTGTAAAACGGAGTTTTTAATGATTGGAACTTGATTTGTAACTTAAAGAAAGTTAGTCTGAAGTCAGTTTTTGTTAGTTACAATGAAGACGCGTTTGCATTCGAGATAGTAAATAAGCATTTAATACAAAATTGTAGTCCATGTCTCTTTTAGTTTTATGTATTCCCACACACATCGTACTCAAACTCGAAACCGGACCAAGACAGGAATCAACGCCGTGACACGTTTATCGTCTTAACGGCTGGAAAAGCCAAATAGCTGTCAACAACTTGGGAATCAAATTAATATCTTGCCTTGATAAAAATATCAATGAAAAAATATGAAAAGGTCATCGATATAATATAACAAAGATAATGAAAAAGGTAACTACCTAATTAAAAAGAAACCCTCCCGTCCTCCCGCGCCCCAATGGTCTGTAAAGATATTTATTACTGCAGCAAGAATGCATTTTAATTTGTTTTACACCATCAACAGTATTAACTGCGAACGTTCGTACTCAATCTTCATAGAAATATATTTACGTTGATATTAAGCGAAGCTTTTCAAGTGTTCATAGCAAAATGTTTGTTTGAATGTTTCAACATACTAATAATTGTAATATATGTTGCACTTCTAAATGAACAGGACTATGTTTTCGTTGAAATGGAAACGAGGGAAGCTTACTGAACTCAGTGGTGGGTTGTGAATGAATAATGAAGCTTACGGTTGTAGTAAGGGTCAGAATGTCTTAGTAAAAGGAGATGAGACTGCCAGTAAAGCTGTAGAAGTAACTACTATTGTACATTTGTTAGACAGGTGGTGTCAGTTGAAATGGTTCTGATTTTCCTTCATGTTTATTTGAAGGTAAGGGACCTACGATTTAGCTCTCTAGCCTTCACGAGATTTGGATGCTACCGAGACAAAGATAGTGTATGTCCTAAGATCACAAGGTACTAGATTTACTTTGGGAAGCCGTAGAATTAGATTTTACCTTTCATTTGCTAACATCCCTACAGCCTAACCATGAAACTTGTAAAGCAGACAGGCTAAACAAGATTAAACCCGAATATCTAAGCGCCAAGTTGGTAAGCAAAGTGAACTGTAATCTCAACAATTAGTTGGCAAAACCTAGTTGGGCAATTGTCGCTTGAAAATAAAGTTGCCAGTCGGATTCGCTCACATTTACTACGAAACAATGTTAAATATACTGGCAATATCAACCTTAAAGCAATATGCACAAGTATCAATTTCGTACCAATACATTTGCATAACAAGATTGTAAATCGCTAACACGGCTTAAGGGATTTTGGATTTCCACTTTGATGCTAAACAGGAGCGTTTTGAGTTTAGTTAAAGGAAAGTTCTATCGAAAACTATTTAACGAATAGTTTCCGAGTTGAGCATTTACGGCTTTAGGTGTTCTAAATAATTTTCTATTGCAATAAGACTTTGGAGATAGTAGTTTTACTGTGTGTAATTGTGAATGTACTTAGATACGGATTTAACTAAAGTCTAGAATGTAAATTTAGATTCTGTTCTGTTAGTCAGAAACATTAAAGTTATCCTACTTCCTACTAATATTATAAATACGAAAGATTGTGAGGATGTATGTGTGTTAAGTTTTCACGTCAAAGTGGCTAAAGGAATCGAGATTAAATTTGAAACAGTGGTAGGTTCTAGTCTAGAATAACACATAGGCCACTTTTTATCCCACGGGAACGCGGGCGAAGCCGCTAGCAAAAGCTAGTAAGAAGACAAGTTGTACTACAATAAGAATTTTATTAAAACTCACACCCTGTTATCAATGAAAAGTTAACATAAAATTTATCAAAAAATATGAAAATGTTACTTTAAAAATTCACTATGCAAAAAATGTAGTACGAACCCTAAACACCAATGTTTAAGTAAAATTAAAAAGAAATCCCATAGACATCCCAAACACAAAAACATTTAAAGATCAAAAATATTCCAGTCGAATGATAACCAGAAAGTTCCAATAGCACAGAAATCGAAATATCGAATATCTAATATACAAACCTATTGAAAACTTGATCATTTCGAGTCGGAAAGTTTCCGTATGAGACTCACAATGGAGGCGGTAATTTCTCGTGATTCGTACAAAACTTGGTCCCCACACTCGATAAGAGTAAAACCAAACAAGTGTATAAATTAAATCGAGAAGTTTCTCTGTAGCGGAATCAGAGGGCTCTTGTGTTCACTAAATATGGATATCGTGGTGGGAACGATGGGACGGATTTAGGGATCGCTAAACGTTGACCAGTGAATGTGATCAGTGATGTATTGACGTTTAGTGTACGCAGTGTCTTGTGTCAACCCGAAGATAATATTATGAACGAACAAAAGGTTTTGAAACATCTTGGTCTTCTAGAGTAGAGTTTTCTGTTATTGAGTACGTAAGCTTTAACAACAGATTACGCATGTTTTATTCTACTACAGTTTATAAAATTGTTTTTCTTCTATCAATACTGTTATTTATTTAAATAGCCATGTTTATGTAATTTCCAAAGCACAAATTTAAATAACTTATTAACCCGTAAACTGCCTCGTTGTCCGAGTGGTCCCAAGTGCGACTGCTGGGCAAGGGGTCTCGGGTTCGATTCCCGGGTCGGGTAAAGTATTACTGGGTTTTTTAAAATTTCAGTAATAGCACAGAGTCTGAAAGTGTGCCCGGTATATGGCAATAGGCTCACCCCCCATTACATGGGACTCATAACATAAATAGTGAAAATTGAGGTTTAACAGTGGCATTAAGCGCCGAAATGTGCACATCTGCCTACCGCTTTGGGGATAAAAAGGCGTGGTGTTATGTTCATTAACCCGTTTTTTACCAACAATCAAATATAACTATATTCTAAAACAGCTTAAACAACCAGTTCTCTCTAGCAGGAGCAGCAGGTAAGGACATCAAACCAAAACTTCAATCTCATCATATACGGAATCCTCCAACTCAGAACCAGCTATGGACCATAAGTCTGTATGCACAATCAGCGAACATTCACTACCCATCGCCAGGGGCCAAGTGAAGTTACAAATTCACTTCTGTCAAATGCGAAGTCTCAAGTTTGGTCCCCGAGTTAACGCCAATTTGACACGCTTTAACCTAATAACATACGAGTTTCGTGATGTAAAGTTATTACTAAGATTCCATTGGTATGACTTAGTTTACGTTTAGTGGTTGACTAAGTATTTGTGTTGTTGTTATGTGAGGGGTTGTATTGGAGGGTATCATGTAAATGTTTGATTGAATGAGGTTATACAATGAAGTATGGTAGTTTTAAAGTTTAGCTGAAGACAAAATTTTGCTTTAATTTTGATTTTAGAATTGTGGGGTTTCGAATCTTCTATATTACAATAAGACATTTATGTGCACTGAACTTCAAAAACTGTATTTTGAGCTTATACCTAATACAAAACGTATCAACATAACTGGAAGTGAATATCAAGAAATGTTTTTTGTAATTGTAATCAATTGTTATGTAATTTGATATAAGTGGGTTATGTACAGCTATAATTAGACTTCAGGTTCGCTCACTATTTATAATTAAGATTGTTGTGTACGATTTCAATCTGTCGTATGTATCTGTACTTATGTAAAATAAAAATAAAAATAAAAAATACCAAGCATAAAGCATTTATCATACAAAACGATATAAAAAAGGACTTAACATTTTAGAAATTACACAATAACTCCAACAATTTGAACAACTTAATCCCCTAAAATAACGAGAAGGGCCGACACAATTCAACAAGGGAATGCGCAAAACATTGCAACACTTAATGTAAGGGTCTGGCGACCTTTCCGCTTGACGAACTATGCTAAAGGGCTGACGGAGGATATTGATATGCCCTCAGAACAAACGAACACAAACATTATTCAATGTGTTACGCCCACGTTTACATATATTAACTGAATTTATTACTAGAGGTTGTCGAATCAAAGTCGATGGTACATGGTACAAAGTAGTTCGACCTAAATGAGCGTGATGTTTGACTAATAAAAAAAAAATAAAAATCGTTTATTAAACACAAAAACTTCCAAGATGTAACAGTAGTCTAATCATTATACAATTACCTATGGTAAATTATATTTATAAAATTATAAAAAAACAACTTACATTGAAATAATTAAAGATAAATTTAGGATGAGTATAATTATATATTTTTTTTACTGTAGCGTCCCGCATACACTATACATACATACATACATAACTTTGCGACATCGCCGCGACCGCGCACGTTGCTCATGAGAAAAAGCCCTCTGTGGTTCGAAACTAGTAGAGCTTTTCTCAGTATATTCATGTAGGTAACCCATGATTTTTAGTTAATTTTAAGCTTTTTATCGGCATTACGATACCTGCGGGTAAAAGAGTGATGGTGACAATTACTTTCTAATCTGTTGATACTATGTGGTGTGTATTGACAGATTAATTTGTTAATCAACAGCTATGAGTAATGTACAATGCAAGTTACAAAGTAATAAACTAATCACTCATGCTTGCGCAAACTGCATATTCTCAACAGCAAGTTCTAAAAGAGAAGAATGAAAGAGAAAACTGCTTTCAATATAAAATCAGTTTAATATTCCTGATACAAATGATAACAATTTGCATAGAAAATACAAAAGCAATTGAATCAGTGTGCAACAAATAGTTATCCTACCTACGTCCAGCTCATTTCAATAGACAATTACAATTTGTGTGGGATGACCGCCCGCGTTAGATTTAGCACTGTGTTTTAATCCATTTCGAATATATTACTGCAGAAACAATTAAGTTCATCTGTCTAGTAGCTTGATTTGTTAAGTTTACAGTATCTAATTCATTAACTGCCTCGTTGGCCGAGTGGTCGCAAATGTGACTGTCGGGAAAGGAGTATCGGCTTCGATTCCCGGGTCGGGCAAAGTATCCCTTGGGGTTTTAAAAAAAATCTCAGTGGTAGCACGGAGAGAGATAGTGAAAAGTGGGTGTTACATTGTACAGTGGCATAATGTGCACCTCTGGCTACCCCTTCGGGGATAAAAGGCGTGATGTTATGTTAATTCATTAACTGACTAAAAGTATGTTGTTTATTAGTATAAGGAAAAGTAGTTATTATCATTGTGAAGCTAGTAGGATTGCTTTTTTATGGTATAAGCCTTTAAACAAGCAAACGGATCACTTGATGGTAAGCAATCGACGCCGCCCATGGATACCCAAAACACCAGAGACATTGCAAGTGCGTTACTGGCCCAGGATTGTAGGGGATTCAGGGATTGGGAATATTGAAGGGGAGTAATTGGGCCTCCGGTAACCATACTCATACGACGAACCACAACGCAAGCGTTGTTTCACGTGGGTTTTCTGAGAGGCTAAGATATCACTCAGGTCGAGCTGGCCCATTCGTGCTGAAGCATGAAACGCCCACATCCCACACCACTCCTTTTGAATCCAGGAAGGCACTTTTGAATGTCAACAACAAACAAAAATTTAGAAGTGAAGCTAGTTGCTCATTCCAAGATGAGGATTCCTGTAGAGCAGAACGAGCAAGAAACTCCATAGGTTACTCTTTTTCAATCGGGTTTACAATACAATTCTCTAGTTACATAGTTTTGTTGGTTCGATTGTGTGAGAACAATGCAATACCTGAATGCAGTCAAAGAGATTCATGCAGTCAAAAGTTGTGTTCGATCATAGGCTTGGTTATTTTCGATTGTTAAATTTCTTAAATTACCAAACTTCTTAATGAGTGTATGGAGTTTTGAAGAGTATCGGCTTATCGGCTTAGTTTGACAACAGGCATACTAAAACTACCCAGTAAGTAGATTAATTTTGAACATTACAGTATTTTTGTGAGATAACAGAAAATGCCACACAAAACAGAAAAATAGTACGTACTCAAAGAATTATTAACAATTTAATTTTTAACCCTAAAAAAAGCCAATAGTAGGGGCAAATGTAAACCTGCGAAAACTAAACATTCGATACATATTATTAAGATTCACTGATTGGATCGGCTGGAGCTCCCCTACTGAAATTTGCCCTCTCACAGTCTCTTTACATAAAATTTGCATTATCGATTCCCCGTATACATTCTCTAGGTAACTTTGGTAGAGATTATACGGGATCTACTTAGTTCTCTACAGCTCAATAAATTTGCCCTCGTCATTGGAATATTTTCGCTCGAAGATGTTCTCTCCAGTTTATGCTCTTTGGTTTATGACGGAATTTTCTTTTTTTTTTGTTTATCAGCCATTAAGTTCAAGGAGATTTCTTTAGTCGAACTTAAAATGGAAAAGTTTTTATATGTAGATTGGAAGTATATGAGAATATTGACTAGGAAAATATATTTTTTATTTTATTTATTTATTAGAACATACAAGCACATGGGTGGATTTAAAGCCGCAGGTTTTTTCTACCAGTCTGACCCTTGGGTAATTCAAAGAAAGTAATCAGAGGGTGCAACGAGCATGCATTGAATTTAATTATATATTTAAAGAGAAGAGAGACTTTTTACTGTTTGCAAAGTCCATAAATAGGTTGATGAGAAAATCTTTATTGAATACAAGAAACAATCCTATTCCCATTTCATACTAAGAAAAGTATTTTTTACAACCCAGATCCTATTTTAAGGCAAGTAAATTGCGTATAATATTCTGTATACATGATAACATCCCATATAACACAATAATATCTTCCATAAATAAAATCCTAAATAATCCAAACAACATTAACGAAATGACGTCACATCTAAAACAAAGAGTAATAAAAGTATGACGTCACAACTGTACCCAACACTCATCATTCAATTCGAAACTGCGAAACTAGTAATTACTACGCCACTTATCGTGGTATGACCGTTGACTACCGTTACTCACTGTAATCCTTAGCTAAAGGTTGTTTCTGCACAGAACAAAGCTGGCGAGGGTTAGCTATCATAAATTTAGTGCTAATCCCATACTCTGGCGTCCAGGTCATAAAGATTACAGTCACCAACATGATATATAGCTGTTTAGTTTTTATAATGTGCTACGATAATGTACTTGTGCAATGACTTTGGCTTTTATTTAGTCCAACCAAGATGTGGACGCAAATCCTTGTGAATGTGGGCAAAAATGTTCATGTTAGAGTATTCTGCATGTTTGCATGAATTCAAATTCAAATACTTGAAATACAAATGAAAACCAGTAGTAACTCAGGGAACTGCTTGAGGATGAGACAGTTTTTGAATGCTTTTTGTTTCACTAAAGAACTGATTCGAGTCTTTTTCAGCAAACATAAAAAAATGTTTTGTGAATCAAGCTTCAAGAATTTACTGTGACGTAGCTTAGATGTCGGGTGGTGATGACACAAATAAGTTTTCAATGAGTCATGATCAAGCCAAGAGTGATGATAGTTGCAAACATTCATAATTATGTAGAAATTAAGTCGGTAAAGATGCATAGTTTAATAGTATAATGTTACGGATGTTGAAGAAAATACAACTACGGGGACGATAAGAAAAAAAAACAAAATTTTATTAAGAACTTAAAATTTTACAGAAATAGAAAAGGATTTGCATAAAACAAATTAATTTCAACAAGAACTACAACTATTTTACAAACTTTCATCTATTATTTTAAGAAGATTTAAAGTGTTATCCGGTGGCGTCAAAAAGACGTTAAATCGATAATTTATTTGTAAATAATAGGACTGCAGTTATCAGTACCACTAACGGATTGGTTTGGGATTTTGATATTCACACAATATTTAATTACCTAATACTAAGGCTAGTAAAGCCTTACCCATCTTTTTAGCTACGAGCTTAATAAGACAGAGATTTACCATGATGATATCTGTGACATTAAATTGACAAATAAAATACTTTATAATCGCAACTCAAACTACAAAAAAATCCAATAGTCCATTGAACTACAGATACTAGTTGTTCCAACATTAAAATACCAGCTTCAATGCAGCAAACCACTAAATTATACCAAACAATTTAAACTAAAATTTTATTCACATTTAAAACAAACTAGACGCAGAATGTGTCATAAATTAAACAATCTATTAATGGAAAAGGCAATTTAGATATCATTATAATACTAACTAACTAGCAGTACTTGTAATTGGCATTACAAAACGGGAACAAAGGATCTTGAGTCTTATGACGATGAAAATGGGAATGTTTATTGTGTATCTTGCAATAAATTGGTAGGGATTCGTAGAAACTGTGAGTAAATTAAACAGGCTGTGACATTAAGTAATAGAGTGGTTTACAAATATTGCTAAGACTGCTACAATGATGGATGCTTTGCTCTTTTGTGTGGTACTGTTAGGTATTGCCGATGTTTTGGCTTAGTTACTTCATTTGACAAAATAGAGGGTATTTCATGGAACGTTGATTTTTATTGTAGTGTTTGAATTTGAAATAAGTATTATGTTTGTCATAAATCTTGAGATATTTTGCCTAACTGTGACAAGTATCCTTGTGATGGCCTATCGCGTGACCTTCTTTTGCTTCAAAATCCTTTTTATACTAGTTACTGTTTAACATTTCCAGAATTCAAATATAAACTGCCAATAATAATAACTGCAAATAAAAAGAATAATAATGAATACACTGCAAAGTCAAATGTATTGCCCGACCGAAAAGAAAGTACCTTGTATCATGAACAACAATCACTCAAACAAACTATGCACCATTGGGTGGATAAAGAAGAGAGAATCAAGCAAAAATATTTGTAATAACAAGTGGAAATCTCAAAAATCGCATTTGTTCTCGAAACAATTCAATAACTTGTAACTTACCTCGAGAACTTCTAAAAGATATCGGTTTCACACTGCAT
This sequence comes from Spodoptera littoralis, assembly GCA_902850265.1. Classification (NCBI taxonomy): domain Eukaryota; kingdom Metazoa; phylum Arthropoda; class Insecta; order Lepidoptera; family Noctuidae; genus Spodoptera; species Spodoptera littoralis. The sequence goes on from LR824542.2 coordinate 14,018,549, forward strand.
AGAAGCGAATAATATAATAACGGAACAAGTCTCGGGGCAAGACACAAATAACTTGAGAAAGAATAACACGTGAGCACAACTAAATTCTCAACATCTGCTGACCTCTGGGCTTAGGGCACCGATATATAGAGGCTGGATGAGAATACGTCTTTTTTGTTTTTTTTTCAAGGGCGGAAAATCATCGAATGACTGCTCCCGCCTGGGTGAGGCGGAAGAGAGTGTCAGACTCTTACTGACTAAAAACCACCCCGTTCCTCCTCCTGCACGTCGAGCCGAAGCCCCGGTTACCCGTTAGGTTCTCCGCGACATGAGAATACGTCTGGAGAATTGTAAAAGATCGTGAGAGTTCGTTATATGTTTTTTGATTTTTTTTATGTGAGTAATAATTTAATTCTGATTATAATTATACTAAATTACATAATCTTTTACAGAGAGGTTATGAGTCTTGAGTAACTCTTTTACTATACCTATACCTACGTTTTGAATTTTCAAATGTGAAACCTCGTAGTGTGTTTCACGTAACACAATTACGATGAAATAATTATGTAGAAATTCCAGCTGTATGAAACAATAATTCACAACACGTACCCATAATAAATTAATAGAAACTTCGACGCACACAAAAAAGGTCCTTTAGCAATACAGAACTAGCAACGGCAGCTGTGTACCACTTCCAGTGGCGACAAAATCTTTGACGGAGAGGTATTGAAACGCTATAAATTAGCTGCCTTATCTCGCCGGCCATTCGCAGCACATGCTCTTGGATTACTCTCTTGTAAGGAGAATCTTTTATTTCCCGCCAATGCTCTCAAACTCGAAACGAGGTTAGCGATGCCAATAGAATTTACGAAGCAGTAATTGTGTTACGCGATAAAGAATTGTTTGACGTAACTATGAGGCCCAAATGAAAGTTTTTCGTAATTTGCTCAGAAGCAGAATGACGTCAGAGAGGAATCATGTTTCATTTAAATTTTGGGCCCTCGTTAAAACTCTGTTTTGTAAACTCGAAGAAATATTTGATGTTTTAAATAGAGTGAGAGCTAAAAAGTTATTTGAACAAAAATAATTATTTCGATGAGAGAAAGTTTCATGATTGTTTGCTTGTCGATTTTGTTTTAATGATTATTTTGAGGTAAAAGGCTAACTTGTTTCTCAGACTAAAATATTGATTTAAAATAACAAAACACTTAGCAGAAATTGAATTGTATTAGTTTTAAGATACTGATCTATGAATGGGTGTTTATAAAAATAATTGTAAACTTGTAAACTACACTCAATGTTCAGTATATTTTTTATGCTAGCAACGTATTGTTAAACGCTCCAACGTCAGCTTTAGGGCGCGTTTCGTTTTTGCATCGCTTCCTGTTTTTACTGTGCAACATTTCGCAAACTTCGACGCCTTATCTCCAGTCTAAGTTCTGGTTAATTAGTTTATTTATAGATTCTTGATGTCTTGGGAAGTTTGCAGAAGAAGTTGCATGTTTTATGTTATGAATTAAAAAAACACATATATAATTAAGAGTGATTTCTTACATTTAAAAAACGTTATTACATTTTTTTAAATGAGCACACAAATTTCATGATTGTATGCAATCGGCGTCGCCCATGGACATATCAGTGAATATGGAACATCAGACGCGTTACAAGCCTTACCTGCCTTTAAGTTAAGGGATTCAGAGATTAGGAAGAGGAGGGAGGGGTAATTGGGCTCCGGTAACCTCACTCACACGACGAAATACAACACAAGCGATGTTTCACGTCGGTTTTCTGTAAGGGCGTGGTATCACTCCGGTTGAGCCGGCCCATTCGTGCCGAAGCATGGCTCTCCCACACTTAAATGACATGGGTCCCCAAAGAAAAAGTTAGATACCGCAATAGGTACTTTCTCAGACCATTGACATTATTGTCCTTTACAGAAACCTATTCTAATTTTGCAACATCAAAAGATACATTTTTGCGATATTAGTTTTCGTCTTTTATTGAAGCCGTATTCTATTAAAATAATAATACTTGTAATAATAAGTCCTAGGCCAATATATTCGATCTTATTGTTCAATATTACTGCTCTATTGTACTGGCTAATAGAAGTTTGAAGCACTGGCACTCACTATTTTATTTTAAACTTTAATACAATTTATATTAGGCTCAAAATAAATTAGTTTGTTATGTTGATTGTAAATAAAATATCGAGAGCAGGGTTTGTAGTTGCGAAGAAAATTATTCACTTTTTACATTGTTTTTATTGTGTTATAAGCAACACAAAACCTTAATAAAATGTAAATAAAAGTCAGAATTAAATAAAATTCTTAAACAAGGCATTAAGAATATTTTAGTATGATGACAATCAACTTTAAAAATAATACATTAACCAAATTGTAATGTTGAGAAGGAATAAACTTTAAATAAAAAAATTATGATTGTATTTTTAGTGTTATAATAATCATCTTCTCTTTGGTTAACAATTACATTTTCTTTGTTTTAATCTATGACTCAGTGTTAATATTTTATAGATACTGCCTCGCACGCCTCTTCTCAAACAAAATAATCAAAGATTGTATATTGTCCCTTTAAATTCACGAATAGACATAAAATAAACTTGCGTTTAACAAAAAAAATATTACTAAAATATCCCCCAAAAAACACGTTAATAAAAACAAACATCAATTTGCTGCATTCTATAACGATCTTTTCAATCAAGCGTCTGAATCGATGTTGCCAAAGCTAAATATTGAAATTTTCGGATCCGTAAGGTGTTGCCAATGTAAATTGTGTTTACGCAGAGTGTTGTCAAGTCAGTCAACTTTCCAGGGTAAATTCGGGCCGACGGTTCGATTATGTTTAACATTTGGACAGTGTTGTTGTGAAATAAATGGAAAATACCGAATTTTAAGGTTATTTTTTCCTTAGAAGATGGCGTTAATTGGTGGGATTGGCGTGTCTTTGTTGTTATCAAAGAATTATCATTTATTTTGATGATTATTTTAGTAATTGATTGTATTTTACTTTAGATCATGGTTTTTATTTATATCTATTATTTTTTATTAGTTACCGATCAAAATATATGTTCTAATCTAACAGTCAAGCTGTTTGCCACTATATTAATAACAAAGTCATAATAATTGACTGCACGGTTTTCGAGGTGGCTAGGCAACTGGCTGCCGTGGAACATGACGCGGGATCGATTCCCGCACGGAACAACTCTTTGTGTGATCCACTAATTGTTGTTTCGGGTCTGGGTGTCATGTGTATGTTATAAACGCACCCACGACACAGGAGAAAATCCTAGTGTAAAAAAAATATAATAAATAGCAGTTATTCAGAAACTATATACAAAATCTGATTGAATAACAACAAATTCAGATCGAATAACAAAAATCTATCGATTGAATAAACAAACGTTTGATATTCATTGTGTTTTAATAAGTTATTTTATTCGTAAATATGTTCGCGTAATATGTTTGTACAGTTATCAATAAGATGAGAACAAACAAATATTTGTGTGTATAATGTTGGATAACATTTGAATCAAGTCGAATGTTTGAACTCCTTACGATGTTATTCTTAAAAGGTACGCTCTTTGTTGTTTATTTTTGTTACAGAGAATTTTACCTTATGCGTCTTTAGGTAAAGACTCGATTTATCTGTGAATATGATAGATTTTTCATAATACTTATAATGTTTAATTACAAAATATAGCACTTAACTAGAAAAATAAGTTAATACTACAGATAAAGAACTATAAATAAACAGGGTGGTAAATTAATGGTTTTCAAACGATAGTAGTATTAAAAAATCGAGTCGTGTATTCGAGTATAATAAAAGCTGAAAAAATATTTCGTCATAGCGATCAGTATTAGTAAAACTAGTCAATCTAAAAAGAAACTAAAACAAGATACAAATACGTTTCACTTTCCTCTTTCATGTAATCAAACTAAAATTAAAGCCAACAAATCACCAATTTCCTGCTCAAAATGAAACACGACACCTTACACACACATACACAAGTCAAAAATGTCGATAAAAAATCACGAAATGAACAGAATATCAAAGGAAACGAACTATCACAAAAACCATATAAATTATTTGAAATTGTGTTATAAAAATGTATGAGATTTATAAGTTTATTGTCCAAGGGTATTGGTGACGGTTGGGGAGGACCCTTCAAACATGCCTTGAATTGAGATCGCGAGATTTTGTATTAAAAATAGATTGTGCGATCATTGTGATTATTCTTCTTGTGACGTGAAGTGTAATATGGGGAAGGAAGTTTTCTCGAGATAAGCTCAGTAGCTGAGCTGAGTACTACGCGATTTTTAGTTTATCTATCTTTACATATAATAAAATCGTAGGAAAGAGAAAACTATACATTGAATCTTTTTTAAAAGAATGCTCGGGCGTGATCTACAATCGACATCAAAGCCAAAAATATGGTTTTTAGAATTTTTGTTTGTTTGTCTGTATGTATGTCCGGGCTAAACTCAAAAAGTACTGAATGGATTTACTTCAAATTTTGCATGAATATTACTTACAGGTCGGGTCCACATATAAGTTACATATTATTTCGCTATCACCTAGGGGGAGGGGGAGCTATGAATTAATCTATTTCACGCAGATGAAGTCGCAAGGACAGCTAATTTCGTTAATAAACAAAAACTGCTGAAGTCTTAAAGATTTTTTTCTAATAATTCGATTTCACACATTACACTAATGTATAGTTAGTATGTGCTGGATTAATAAACACAAAGAAATACTGTTTATTTGTATTGCTCCTAACTACTGGACAAAATACATATGGCTGATTTAAAAAGTTCCTTGACCTTGAAAATCAAAACGCATCATAGTCTACTTTTAATCTCGTTTTTCCTACAGCACCGAGATCTATATAAGAGAAGTTATCTCAATTCTTACCGAGTGAAATCAAGCGCAAAGCTAGTACACAGGCTACACATCGAGTTTTACATAACCAGTATAAATTGAACGTTAAATGTGCGAAAAGATGATGCGACGCGACACCAGGATAAACTGGTTTTGTATAGATTGATGTGTACAATATTTTGTAAAGCTGTTTACGAATCTTGACTCGTAATGTCTTCGTTCTGAGCCCCGGTTTTAGCCAACCATCACGCGTGTTTCGTATGGCAATCACAGACGTGCGAATTTATTGCGTGAAATGCTCTCATAATTCATTGTTTTGAGATATTTTGAGTGATCGGTTTTGTATTGAAATTGGATCTTAAGTGTGAACTTATTGAGCTGAAAATTGTAATGTGATTCTGAATTAAAGTTTTTTGTATTTTATTATCATGATGTATTGATATAATATGAAACAATACATTGCATTTTAATTGTTTAAAAAATACAGTCCGATATTGATTGAGCAATTATATTTGCATGAACTATGTATTAGGCACTCTATTCAGTTTACGTGTGTATTGAATATAGTTTATACACCAATCGAAAACTTGATAAAATATTATATCTGGTCATTTTCAAAAATAATTTTCAAACACCACATAAACTCTCCTAATGAACTATTCATAACTTCAGTAATTTTCAAAAGCTAAAAATAATTCACACTACGTTGATTTATTGAAAAAAATATCAAGATATTTGACGCCATTATTAATGAAAGCGTCCTTCAGACAAGGCATTACGAATTACAAATCCGTCAAAGGACAGCTATTGAAAAGCTAAGTTTAAAACTGTAAGTAAAAAGTATTCTTAGTTGTCATTTCAATTCTGAATTAATTAATTAGTCTAGTTATAATTATCTACCTTTTAAAGTAATTGTACAAAGTGGCGTGGAATTTAATTTATATTATTAATTTTCAAAACTTTCAATGTTTTTTTTGTGAATACATTTATTTATTTAATAGGTTGATCTGTTAACATGCGTAGATACCTAACTAATATAATTATATTAGTGATGTAACCTTAAAGATTATAATAGATATTAAAACAGATGATGTTCTATACCTCTATATTCTTATGGAACTTTATTTAGGTATGTGTTTAAACAAATATAACATGAAACACACCTCCATTCAGGTACAGCACACTCTACACAACTACATTACAAAAATGCCACCAGTAAAATAATCCAAAACTTTTTCAGAACAAACTGTAACAAACCTCAGTACGCACACTGGTGGAATGATACGAAAAAATCCACGTTTCGCATTTCCCAAACAAAAGGGAGTATATTTATTTAGGCCTAGTTATAAATATTAGGATAACACATGGAAATTACGCGTCGTCTCAGCAAAAAACCTTTTATTCGTTGGTGTGTGCTCAATATATTATCTACGAGTACTTGGACTCACTGTGCCTTTGTTAAGGCCCCACTGTTTACTTTAAGCGATATTTTACCGAGATATATAAAGTAATATTAACTAAAGCCAGCAGTTTTAGGCGTTTCCCATTGTGCTTCAGTGAAATTGCTTTGTTGGTTCAATGATCGCAGGCAGTTAGTCGAAAAAGTAATCAGCCATTAAATCTCCAAGATTTAGGTCCAATTTTTACATTATCAACAATATGTAAAGTCTTCTCAACATTCCAGTTTCCCTAAGACCACTGATATGAAATTGAGTTAAAAGAGAAAGCATGTCACTATGACATTAAATTTTATTATCATCATATCAGTCACAAGACTTCCACTGCTAAATATAGTCCTCCCCAATGACGTTCAAATAGACCGGTTGAAAACCACGTCTTTTTTTTAAAGGTGTAAAATCATTGAATGACTTCATCCGCCTGGGTAAGGCCGAAGGGAGTGTCAGACTTTTACTGACTAAAAACCATCCCGTTCCTACTCCTGCACTTCGAGCCGGAGCTCCGGTAGCATTTTAAATTCTCCGCGGTTCCGTATCAGCATCAGCCATATTGGGCCCCATCCAAGGTGGTCGGCTGCCTCTTTGAGGCGCGTGCGGAATGCAACGACGCAGCCACTTTCATTTATATTAACCCTCATAAATGCATTTTTAACTCCTCTGATGTTACAGGTATCCATTGCCGATGTCAATTGCGTACCATCAGATCAGGTGATCCGTCATATAATACCTACATTAATTACTATGTACATATGTCATCATTTCGATCCGAATGCAATCATAACACAAAGGAGACGATCCCAAACTCAATAAAGCAGTCATAGCTACAAGCAATCATGTAGCTTTTAGATTTAGACCGAATTCACCGGTCTAGGCAGAACTTTATATAGTGGTAGTAACTTTGTTCCACTTCCTAACTGCAGATGGTCAGTAGCTGTTAAATTTGGCTGCCTAACGCTATACAGTATTAGGCTTTAGCTAACTCTCGTAGGTTTTAATTAGTTTTCGAGCGAACATTTTGATTTTGTAGCGTGATAATGTTTTAGCAGTTTTTGTGTCATTGCTCAAATAGTTGTTAAAATTGTTGAAAGAAATTTGAAAGGATTTTTGTTCGTGAATGAAAGTTTGACAATAAATTCGATGAAAGAATAAACAACATTATTATTACCGTACTCGTAAGTTTTGGTAGGGCGTTATTTAAAGATAATTTTTGCTACACTATGCAGTTGTAATTTACTTAGATGGGAGTAGATAACACATATTTACTTTAACTACGTACACAACTTCGCAATCTTTTCTCAAATAAACTTATTCCTCTTCAAATTTAATACAAAAATCCGGAGTAAAAACGCAAATAAAACAACTTCAAACAAACGTAACTCTGTCTCCTGAAAGTTACAATAAAAATACTAATTCCAAGCTGAGGCTTTGAAGGAGGGAAAAATAAACTAGAATACATAATTTCTGAATTTAGTTTAGTTTGTGAACAAGTTGAGTTGCTACCTTCAAGCGAGGTGTTCTATTAATTATTAGTTGGCTCCGGTTGTTGCCAACTTCACGATATCTCGCAATTAGCGCCCTCTAGCGGGATGTTGGGTTTTTATCTTTACTTTACGAGGCCGGATTAAAAGTTTGCGTAGCTTTTTTTCTGTGCTGTGGTTGAACATTGACGTTGCTAGTTTTTATTGGTAAATAGGTTTATAACATTTTGTGTCATAGTTTTAATTAAAAATTGGTATTCAGAGGTATATGTATGTATAGGTATAAATATACATACGTATATTTTGCCCCAATTTTGGATATATGATGAAAATGTTGGGATGGCCGGAAAAATTTCAAATACCTATTATCTTCACTGGCTAACAAAACTTCTGCAAAAAAAAAACAAAAAATATACCTATTTACTCATTGCTTATCCTGAAAATTGAACATAGAAACTTTCTCAACAGTCGTATTTGCCACAAAGCCACGAAAGAACTAAGGCAGATAGTGACACCGAAACTTATTTAACAAAGTTTCACTATTCTAAAGATTAAACAATCATTGGACGAACCACTTAATAAATGAGAGTGTAAATTGAAGTGTTTTCAAAATTTAATTTCAATTGAAAATTTTCCTAGAAAATTACTAAATATAGCGTGACTAACAAAATTAAGGCATCTCTGTGGCTGTTATCGGGGCCCTAAGATAACGATCCAAGGCGTTGAAGAGGAACAAGGATTATCAAAAGTAAGAAATGCTAAAGGATTTTGAAGGAAACAGAAATATAAACAATGGTAATGGATATTGGAACGAATAACTAGAATGCTGCAGTATTTTTTTACAAATTAAGTATATAATAAGATGGTTTTAGCAATGGTGATTTTTATAGGTGAAATCCAGAATGATTTGTAGATAGTAGAAGAAAATGGGCGACGATATTTCATTAGGTTACAACATGGGGTTTTTCAAGAAGGTAGTAAATAGGTTTCTCAAGGGTCGGTAAGGTACATGTAATGCTCCAAGTGTTGCTAGCGCACATAGGTCACGGTAACCGCTTACCATCAGGTGGGCTGTGTTTTTTATGGAATAAGCCGGTAAATACAAATTTTAGGAATATTGTGGATTCGGCGATTGGGAAGATTGAAGAGGGTGATAATCTCTCTCACACACTCCGGTAATCTTACTCACACGACAAAATATGTGGTAAGTATTGTTCCATGTCGGTGTTCTGTGGTATCACACCGAGTCGAGTTGGCCCATTCGTACCGAAGCATGGCTCTTCCACACTTAACTAAACACTGTGCTTATCGTCGTTGTGGTATAAAAAAATTCACGGCGTAATTTTAACCACGAAAACAGATGTCCACTGGCCTACAACCAAGCTTAAATAACAATGAATAAATGGCACCAATATCACAAAATCACGATTTCCTAAACAAAAGCGTACTAAGCAAAAAAAAATCGAAATCTCTGAATTATGACACAAAAGTGTCGTATAATCTTTTTGTCTTGCGTAATACGTCGTGAACGTAATTCTCTATATCTGTATTGACAGACGACAGTAATAATTTTACGATCGCAAGAGAATCTACGTTTTACGATTACGTGAGTGGACTTGTTACGATTGCCGGTTATCACATTTATTGTGTCGAAGAGGTTCCTGTAATGTGTGTATTTGTGACTCGGAATTTGTCATACAGCTCTATTTGTTATCGAGGTAGTCTATAATATGATTTGTGTTGTATGATTTTGGATCATTTTTATTTTAAGAGATCACTATATTTATACCAGATATAACTTTTATTAGACATACTAATAACGCCGTCACCGATACCATAGGTAGAGTAAATTATGCATGAATCACCGGAGAGGGCGCGCTGGATCCGTATCGCAGCCTCAAGTAGTCAATAGCAACGCGACAGATAGCGCGTCGCAGGTTGCAGAATGCTGTTCATGAATAAGAACCTAGAATGGTTTGAAACTAGTCGAGTTCCTCATCAAATAGTTACGTGAGTAAGGTGAAAAATATAATACATAATTAAGAGATAACTACTTTGAAAGTAAAATACAACTAATAGGAGATGATAATATGAATAAGACTGCTTTATTAGTCACGTGCTTATAAATACGACTATCGAGCAAAGGGTATCAGTTCTCTATTCCCAAGTAGCACAAAAATTATTGAGATATATTTCTGTTTATCGACAATTTTCAATTCTAGCACAAAGTGTAACTTTGTACCTAGTATGTGGCAGTGAAGCTCACCGTCCATAACATGGGTCCCAAAATATAACAGATGAAGGGGAATGGGTGTTACATTGTACATGTATACTTCTACGTATCACTTCGAAGATCAAACAGAATATCATGACCAACCAATTATCGAACTGCTACGGTACAAATTGAGCGTAACAATTACCTATATTGATACCAAAAATGTATTCTACGAACAGATAACCTCAGACACGTGTTTCAGTAACTCGTCAAACAAAGTTAAATTGTTGTTGAAGCAGATGATCATTATATTGATTATTTGGTATTTGGTGTGATTAAAATTGGGTGAACTTTTGTTAATGAACTTTTGTCATTATTTCAGTGGTAACTGAATAGAGATTACGTTGTAAACATCATCGTTTTCATTATAATGCCATGCTTTTTTTCTCCCCAGGAGAAAATAACGGGATTATCAAAGTAGTCCAAATATAATCTTATGTTATACTTCAAGTATAGTTTCAAGCTAGTGGATTTTGGTTGCTATTTTAAATGGATAATCCTGTACTTTTGTAAATATGATAAATACAAAAATAAAAAAGCTCAAACCCGTGGGAGCCACGGAGGACTTAACGGATTGCCAGGGCGCCAGCTCGAAGTGCAGGAGAAGGAACGGGGTGGTTTTTAATCAGTAAGAGTCAGACACTCCCTCTCGCCTCACCCGAAAGAAGTCATTCGATGATTTTACTCATTCAAAAAAATCTCAAACTCGCGAAACCAAAGGTGTCACAAATACGTTACACGACTTTTTAACAAGGAGTGCGCTCTTGGTTGTATCGGTTCAAAAAATATCCACAACGTCACATGGACGTACGAATATTATCACATGCACAAAATATACGACCGTTCTGTAATTCTTGATTATAATTTACTTTACAAATTACTTAACGTTTCCTTATTATACAAACGAAGCTACACAAAACTGTAACCACATTTAAGTTTAAATCAACAATTAATAACAGTAATACGGTTTAAACTTTATTTTAACTAATTAATGTTTCTAAGTTAACTGCTAAGTTAACATTTTACTTGTAAAACCCAGTTATTCAAGTTTTGATGTAAATTGCCTTAAACTTATGCACGCTAGGTACAAGCTGCAAACATGTAACGAGTTATATTCAAGTTGACCATAGAATACGAAATGCTTTGAAGTTATATTGTTTATGTGCACACTAACGTCTATGTAAATTGTGTGTGTATGTGTGTGTAGTTTATTGCTTTATTAATGTAAATGTGTATGCAATAAAGCACATTATGTATCATGTACTTTATTGTGTTCATACATGTTAGACTTTATACATTCGTGCACTAAATCTAATAATTAACGTTATGTGTGTGCAAAGGACTTTTGAAGTCTTTAAAATTAAGAGTAATATTTCAGGGATTTTTTTTTAAAGCATAAGCCGGTAGACGAGTAGACGGATCGCCTGATGGTAAGCAATCGGCGTCGCCCATTGACACCTGGAACACCAGAGGCGTTACAAGTGCGTTACCGGGCTTTTGGGAATTAGGAGTTTGAGGATCGTTAGAGATTCAGGGATTGGGGAGATTAGGGAAGGGTAGGGTAATTGGGCCTCGGTAACCTCAATCATACGACGAAACACAACGCAAGCGTTGCTTCACGTCGGTTTTCTAGGAGGCCGTGGTATCACTCCGGTCGAGCCGGCCCATTTGTACCGAAGCATGGCTCTCCCATACTTAAATACTTAAAAGTAAACTTCTTTTTACTTGACTGTTAATTAAATACCCTCTCCAAATAAATTTAATTATAAAGAAAGCACCAATACGCTAATCAATTCCTTTTGGTAGAAAAACAACACTGTATGTGATTAAAACAAAATTTTCCCAGTCCTGTTAACAAATCGTGTACAAACACGTTCAAATTGACCGTACAATAAATTTCAATCGGATGTCCGCTCAAACCTTAACTACCAACACTCCAAAAACTACCATAGACAACTTGTAAAACAATACACCATAGACAGTAATCAATGAAATTGAACTTTTTCGGCTTAACCCGTTGGAGCGGAAATAATCTATTTCAAACAAACGGATCGCCGGCCCAGGGTTAATTGAAAACTGATGAATTTCATCAGCTTTTGTTTCAAAACCGGCAGGTATAGACCTTTCTGTAAAATCCATTTTAATCTGTCCCATATAGAAAGACAATTGATATTCTGAAAAGGTCGTATTTATTATGAGAAATTGACATTAACATGGCCGGTAGGAAGGGACCTCAAAAATACATTCGAACAAAACAATTAACGAAATGTATTTATAAGGAGAGACGAGAGAGAATAATTAGAAAGCACTCGTTTGTAAATGTTTATTTTATTTTAAACCTTAGTACGATATAAATAGATGTCGACTTTGAACTACGACCAGTTTGTAGATCAGTTGAGTCGCAGTCATACTATGAATTCACACACTTCCCTTCTCAAAATTAATCTTTTAATTATAACAAACTAGCTATTACCCGCGGCTTCGCTCGCGTCACAAAAGGATAAAAAGTGCCTATGTGACATATACCAATACACACAGCGCCATCTATACCAATATTTTTGTTTTCCCTCGGGAATACCAAATTTTTTCGGGATAAAAAGTACCCTATTATTTAATCCGGACTTCTAACTTTACGTCTGCAAAAATTCAAAGCAATCGGTTGAGTAGTTACGGCGTGAAAGCGGAACAAACAAACAAACTCACTTTCCGATTTATAATATTAGTAAGGAAGTAAGGATTATAATTATTATTATACCCTATCATTAAGTCAAGCTAATCAAGTTTTTCGCATGATTATCGAGTCACTGCGTAGAGCCTTAAACTCATAGGCTACGGTGCTACAAAAATGTAGCCGCGTAGCGATCACATGTCTGTGTCAGCTACGCCGTAGCAATGGTTTGGTAGACTGCATTTTAAGCTCGGTTTTATTTTTCATCGTTGTACGTTCAGATTTTTTTAGTTAAAAGCCTTTATTGAAGGGAATGACAAAAAAGGTTTTGTTTTAGTAGCTTGTATAGCTTGATTAACCTCTCGAGTGCCGGTATATAAGACATAATAGAAAATACATGGTGTCTCGCGTAGATCTACGTTCCGGCCGGCATACCACGAGTTAATAGGGAAAGAGAGAACAAGAAAAAGTTTTTACTAATTTTAGTGATGACGCCATACGTATACGTAATATCAGAATAACATGGTATTGCATAAGGGCAACTGTTTAGCCTCAATTTATCGAAAAAGTTTTCTTATATTATAAGAAGTTATCAGTTAGCCCTAGTCGGCCTCCGAATAAAGACGTATTTTTTGTAATAGGGACAAAAAACAAACGAAATGTAATATTAGTATACATAGCATGATAGTTATTCGTGTTATTTTTATCGCGTACTGTGGAACAATCCCCTTCATCTTATATTGCGTTGTCCACGGCTCACCGTGATCTAGGATGAGGGCCTATTTTGAAAACATACAGAAGAAAATGCTTTCAAACAGTTTTAAAAAATTTTGTCATAAGGCTTGAGATAACGATAAAATTATTATTATGAAATGGCTACGTCATTAGTCGAATGGTCGTAAACGTCATAGATTGGGCTTCGGGTTAGGGAAACTATAGAAATAGGTTTCTTATCAGTTTAAAAAAAAACTTGCCGATGTAATAGGGCTGGGCTAAGCCTTCTGCCACAATTATCTTCCAGGTAGTCGTCGATTACGACAATTTTTCGACAATCGAAAATTTCTAATTACACTCTAGGTCGGGAAGACCTGGGTGTTGAGCCCGACGAGACATCTTGCTTGCATCCTAAAAAATCTTTGCTTCAAGAGTACAATCAGTAAATATCTACAATAAGCTACCTATACAATTAAAAAACTCCACTAATCCAAATGAATTTAAGAGCAAATTAAAGACATTGTTATTGAAGAAATTTTATTACAGCATTGAGGAGTTCCTGAAAGATAATCATAATTGATACTGAAATTGAGATAATACTAGTGACTTATTTTATATTTAGTATTCCAATCTGACACATTTAAATAATTTGTTGACAAGTAATTAAATTACTCGTATTTGTATTGTTTGAAATTATTAGTAAGTTAAATGAAGTGTTTAATTTATGTATGTATTTAATTTATGTATGATTGTGTTTTATTTTAATTGAATTGTATTGATTTTTATTGATTTTTTTTTAATTTTGGTTCAATTATCAAAACCGTATTCGACACAAAAGCAAATTTGTTTATGAATAAATAAATAAACCATGATTTTACATCAAATTTGAACTCAAAGCTCGTCAAAATATGCCTCCATATCTTGCCCAACATAGAACATAAAGCAAAATGTTCTGTTAGGTACCTAATAGAAATTCCGCACGCATGTCGGCTATGTGCGAGGGTCCTAATATCATCTTTCAGAAGGATACACTTTTATTTTGCTTCCCCCACTGTAATATGACCTTCCTACGATATGATGTAAACTTTTATTGTAATCTATAGTTCTGTGGGTATGGTATGCCTATGGTTTAATAATGCCGTTTCTGTTTTTGCGTGTGTTTCGTAGTTTGTTTTTTGTTAGATTGTGTTTGGTTTTGTTTTGAATTAACTATTTGTTAAGGTGCTATTTTGTCGCTATCATAAAACGTTGTAAGATACGATTAAACTGTCAAACACCAAGCGGTCACCGGTGACCGCGACCTATTGTTCTTTAATTGTGTCTATAAAACCGGTACTCGACGAGTTAATAGTTAATGTAATTACGCCTTTATTTGGTATATATTATATTCGATTTTTGTATGTAGTCGTATCAATTCATTTCATAATTATAGCATAAACCTTTATACCTCTACATCATGGCTTGTCTACTATTTGCACTTGATGGAACAAATAAAGGAATGAACAATTTCCTTAAGGCTTTGGCTGCCAATAAAAGACTGTTGAAGGCAAATCCTCAATTATTAACGTGTTAACATTGCACCATTTGGTTTTTCTCCTGTGACGAGGATGTGTTTACAAATATAAAATTTCATTTACACATGACGCCTAGACCCGAAACATCAATCTGTAGGTCACACAAGGAATTGTTCCGTGCTGGAATTGAACCCTTGCTACGTTGAGCGGCAGCCAGTTATTGCCCAGCGACCGGCGCTAACCATGCAGTAAAACTTAAGAATTTAAATTTAATTAAATCAGTATTAAATGTAGCAACAATAAATGTAATATCAACTTCAATTTATCACATGTAAATTGCATTAGGTGTAGGTGTAATAATTACATTAATTACATGAACATGTAGGTACATAATGTGCTCTCATGTGTAATTAAATAAGTACTCAGGTAGATAATGACGTTACATTTTGATATTATTTCATTAAGATTTATTTCATTTGAGTACTCAGTTGTAATTATTCTTTGTAATATTAGTAGTAGGCTTTGAATTTGTTACCCAAATTCAAACGAAATATACATTTCATTCATTTTAGTTACAGCTTTTGGCTTTAGTATTTGATTCGTTATTACTCATTGTTTAGTAATTCTACCATAAAAACTGCACAGTTAGCGCGGTGGCTGGGCAACCGGCTACCGCTCAACATGTAGCGAGTTCAATTCCCTTCGATGTGTATGTGAACTTGTATATTTATAGACACAACCACGACACAGGAGAAAATTCGCATATGGTGCAATTTAAAAAAAAATTGCTACACCAATCATACAAATATAATCTCAACTTTTTAATAATAACCTCCACTATCACAGCACAGCATTCTATCACTATTAAATCACAATTATCAACCGTCCCACTTCAAAAACAGTACAGGCAAACATATTCCACTCTATGTAAATGTGGATACCTCAAAACATGACTGTGAAAGGGCTTATACGTGTCATCCTTTGTCTAGACTATCATTTTAATCCTAGAACTATCTCGTCGAGAGTTTATTAAGGCCTCCTTTGACGTCACAAATTGCAATCAAACGCTTGACCAATTTTCATTGCAGGTGTGGTTCTTATGTAGTGAAGCGGGTCTCGGAACTAGATGGCTTGGCAGTGTTTAACACGGATAGAACGTTTATCTTAAGCTTAGATGCAATTAGGGTTGTGGAAAATTATGATTGGAACCTTGTGCAGTGTGTATGATTCTTTATTCTCGTAATTAAAAGAATAAGAAAACAGAATTGTGAATGCTAATAGTAAAATGGTCACAGTGAGTTCACAATTATTATTGTTATAAACAAAAAATAATATGCTGCTTGTTCGCCGAGTGGTTGTTAGTACGACTGCCGGGCAAGGGGTCTCGGGTTCGATTCCCGGGTCGGGCAAAGTCGTACTGGGTTTTTTAAAAAAAAATCTCAGTAGTAGCACGGAGTCTGGAATTGTGCCCGGTATATGGCAATAGGCTCACCCCCTATTACATGGGGCTCGAAACATAAATAGTGAAAAGTGGGTGTTAGATTGTACAGTGGCATAATGTGCACCTCTGCCTATCCCTTCGGGGATAAAAAAAAGCGTGATGTTATGTTATGTAAAAAAATATATCACGAAACGCAATATTGTCGATAAGTCTATTTTAATCAAGTTGCCAGAAAAATAGAAGAATTTTGGACAAAGCATCTGATGTAAATATCAGCAATTAATGTCATTTAAAAATCAAACCTAACGACTCAAACAAACATATATCTATAATATCATCACAGACATCTCAAAGCTTTCAACCATGGCAAAATATATCTAACACACAAAACCTACCAAAATAACAAATCACTAGACCCACACATTCACACTAGGCTTTCCTTTGATCCTAGATCCAGGTTCTACCTTCCTAAGCCTCGCCTCCATATATTTCTGCATCGTATATAAGATTATTGGCTTCGCTAGAGATGTTTGAAAGTGTTGCGTCACTAAGTCGAGGTATACATAATATTGCGAGATTTGCATACAATTACCAGAATGTTACCTTCAGCTTGTATAAATCTGTTCGGGTTATGAATATGGAAGGTGTTAAAATGTTTTTGAAGAGATGGAGTTAGTTTATAGTTGGGGTTAAATTATAGGTTAAAGAGTTTTTTGTAGTTTGTGTTTGCTTTTTTATAAACTGTCTCCTTTGTTAATAGGAAATGTAACTGTTGATTACAATGTTTACACTGCTTTTTATGCAGTTAAAAAAAGTTTATTTTTAATTTTGGTATTTATTTTTTATCGGTGGCTGGGCAACTACCTGCCGCGCAACGTGTATCGGGTTCGATTCTAGCACAGAACAACAACAAATTGTTGTTGTTCTGTGCTAGGTGTCATGCGTATGTGAATTTGTATGTTTGTAAACGCACCCATGATAAAGGAGCAAATCCCAATGTGGAGCATCGTTTTTTTTAATAAATAAAATAAATAAATAAATTTGAACCAGTGACTTTATTTTTCTCCAATAAACTTAAAAGATTCTGATTAATATTTTTCGCAAAGATTGAACTCCACACAAAACCAATCTTCAATTTATTTTCAAAAACATAGTAAAGTATCACGACCACTCAGCTTCAACTAATAAAACTTTGGCTGACTAGTTTACATTTTAGAAAATGAAATCTAAAATAATTGAAAATGATTAAATTTTCCTACAGTTAAACCGCACCGGTTAAACTTCATAAATCCCCGGTGACTAGTGCACATCAAAGTTTGTTTATCAAATATTGGATTTGCAAAATTTAACCACGTTTTGATGTTTGATATTTGAAACAGTTTGCTGAAATTAGTTTGAACATAAAATCATCGCCCAGGAGACTGGTTCCATAACTTATTTGATGACATACATTGAAACCATTATATTATAACGTGATATTCATTCCATTTTCAAAAAAATCTCAATAGTAGCACGGAGTCTGGAATTGTGCCCGGTATATGGCAATAGGCTCACCACCTATTACATGGGACTCATTACATAAATAGTGAAAAGTGGGCGTTACATTGTACAGTGGCATAAAGTAAACCTCTGCCTACCCCTTCGGGGATAAAAAGCGTGATGTTATGTTATGTTAATTATTCCACAAAAAGGTGAATGTAGGTACACATGTCCAGAGCTGCGGACAACCTAACGGTTTACCGGGACCTCGGTTCAAAGCAGGAGTTAGAACGGAGTGGTTTTTAGTCAGTAAGGGTCTGACACTCTCGGTAGCCTCACCCAAGGCCACAAAAGTCATAAGATGATTTACCCCATTTAAAAAAAACATGGGTCCATATAGGTATACATTAAAATATAACAGTGACTTTTCAGTACAAATGTTATTGATATATTGTCATACAACGAGCATAACTCTAGATTCCGAGATTAAGCACAATTTCAAATCAATAGACCAAAAGTAAAATACCAATCCACATAGTCCATACTCCTAATCCCCAAAAAGCCGGTAACGCACTTGTAAAGCCTTTGGTGTTCCAGGTGTCCATGGGCGACGCCGATTGCTTACCATAAGGTGATCCGTCTGCTCGTTTACCGGCTTATGCCATAAAAAAAGCAACTTGCAACTTTTAACAATTTAACTTATATAAGTTTTATGCTTACCTAAATATTAATTAAGATTATGCAATGGCTTTTAAATGTACAAACCTCAGATCACCCAAAGTATAATAGAATTAGATTTGCAATAATAAAGTAATCCAGTATTTATGTGTAATATACTACGTAACTAGAATGATAAAGCTGATATTATTGATTTTCATATTTAGGTAAACCGCAACTTAAAAGACATAACATAATATCACGCCTTTTTATCCCCAAAGGGGTAGGCAGAGGTGCACACAGAAGTAGCACCCACTTTTCACTATTTATGTTTTGAGTCCCATGTAATAGGGGGTGAGAAATAATAGACATAAACTTAATAATAATAATAAATTATTAACTTAAATTAATAATATAATAATAGACTTAATAGACATCATAAGTAATCACATATTTCTTATTAATTTAAGTCATTGTTAAGTGTGATTAAAGAGAAAATCTTCTCGTATCCCAACACACAGAAAGGACAAAAAATGAACAACCCACAATACCCAGACAAAATGAAACAATTCCCCAACCAAAATTGTTTTCGAAAAACCGTATTCGATAAACAATGAGACAATAGGTACTAGAATTGATTCGTACCATCAGCCGACCCGTACCAGGAGACGAATGCTTCCATTACGGAGACAAATCAGCAGCTATCTGATGGCGACGAATCCGTATGTTTCTACATCGCAAGCGAATTAGCGATAATGAGGATAGTTCTTCAATGACGGATCTAGATGTGATTTGCTATGTTGGTTCAATGTGGATAGCGAATTTTGGTAAATTTGTAGTTTGGTTAAAATTATTGCCTATAATGATAGCGAGTGTTATTGTCATGAGATCAATAGTCGACAAATGTGTTTGTACAACGAATCATATTTCAGTAGCAAGTAAAATCTTCTGATAGCACGGTTGGTGCGGTGGCTGGGCAACCGGCTGCCATGCAGCGTGCCGTGGGTTCGATTCCCGCACGGAACAACACTTTGTGTGCTCCACAAATAGTTGTTTCGGGTCTGGGTGTCATGTGTATGTGAATTTGTGTGTTTGTAAACGTATGCATGACACAGGAGAAAATCCAAGTGTGGTGCAACGTTTGTTTTTTAAAAAATCTTTAGCTTTTTAATACCCCCGTCTAGAGACCTACCTAAACAAATGAACACAAACCTCGATTTGAAAATAACTATCTAGTTAGTAAATATATCTTCGTCAGACAAATACAATAAAACAATTCCACTTTACTTCTGACTTAGAAGAAATACTCAATAAAAAGAACAGCCAATTATCCCTTAAAGTAACATCACTCATTTTTCTATGAAAACCTCTGAAAAGATATAGTACGGACAATAAATGCGTGACCCCTGAAACCTTATGCTTACTATGTTATCAATATCATTCGTATTTCATTGAAATAGTTGATCCGGTCAGGAAGAGTCCCATCCAAATTTACTGACCATACGTGTTATAGAACCACCCCTCAAAATTCAACCCTATTACAAAAAAGCTAAAGTTAAGAATGCAATGCCAGCTGCTTTAGATCATCGCATCAAAGTATTTTCAATCTTCGTTCAAAGAGATAAGAATAAAAATTCAATTGGATTGTGATTGTATAAAATGAAACCTTATGGACAGGTTATAAAGACAATGTTTGAAATGATAATAAAGTGTTATAAAGGCAATTTGTTAGACCTCCTATATGGTTCTGAATGTTTTTAAAGCATATTGCTCTCTGGAGAAACTTTATTTTCATACATAACATCACGCCTTTTTATCCCCGAAGGGGTAGGCAGAGGTGCACATTTCGGCACTTAATGCCACTGTACAATGTAACACCCACTTTTCACTATTTATGTTATGAGTCCCATGTAATAGGGGGTGAGCCTATTGCCATATACCGGGCACATTTTTCCAGACTCCGTGCTACTACTGAGATTTTTAAAAACCCAGTAATACTTTGCCCGACCCGGGAATCGAACCCGAGACCCCTTGCCCGGCAGTCGCACTTGCGACCACTCGGCCAATGCGGCAGTCTCTCTCAACTTTATTTTCATTTTCACATTAATATGAATAGTTCCAAATTATTTTTGTGAAGATAACGGAAGAATATTTAAGTGAAACATACCAGTATTTCACGTAAAGCGTCACCTGTTATCTACCCCTTACTACCCCTAGAGACGATACGTCATTCCAAGCTAAACCCCTAATAAACTCTTGTTTACTATTCTGGCTATAAGACCCCCAATAACTTATATATCTTATTCTGCCAACCCTTAATTGTTATGGTGTTATTTTTCCATTTTCCCCTTCCCAGTAAACCGCTATAGTTTGCTCACGCAATTCTCACATATTTTCCCTCCCTTTCCATTCATTTTCAAATTAATCATTCACTCGTAAAACTTTCCTCCTGTCTCATCACATTCCATTGCCAATAGACTTCGTTTTGGATCCAAAAACTTCAACCAATGTCCAGCCAATAAATCAGTATTTTGTAGACATAAAATCAGCATACCAGAAAGACAAGCTGATAGAAAAGAAACCTAAACAACGACAGTTGTACATCTCTGATATATGTTCCAAAATGTGCCCAAAACACGACATTAGGGGCCGATTTTACTTTATATATGGTTTCCGATGTGTCGATAATATATTGTAGTTTCGACGCCTCCCACTTCCCGTCCCCTGGCACGTAAAATGTTGCAGAGCCAATAATATGTGCAACTGTCTTCAATATATTTATTTGTATTAATTTTTCAATTGACAGAATAAGAGATATACTGGAAATTTTGCTTGCATGGAATTTTAGTTTTTTTAATTGATTTACTTTACTGCAATGCAAATTTACAAGTTAATACAAAGCTTTCTTCATTTCCAATTCAAACACATTTTCCTCCAAATTCACGAGCGAAATCAATATTAAATTAATTTATCATGTCTCTATTGATTTAGTATTCTATTTATACAATTTGATTAAATGACACATAAGCAGAACTCAATGCCATATCGCATTTACTAGTCAACCTTAGGGTTCAAGAGATACATGCATGGATGTTTTCGTACAATAACTTGACAGTTATTACACAAAAAATCGCATACAAATACTAGTTAAAATCATGCTCCTAGAAACACAACACCTACTACTGAACTCAACTCCCGACCAACTAAAGCTATAATCATCTAGCGAAATAGCTTTTAAAGGTACCTGAAGGCAACTAAACGTTAGTATCTACAAGTGTAATCTGCCATAATCTACAAAACACTTTTAACCCTGAGTCGAAGGCATCAGCCCCTCCCACCATAAACACTAGCAATAAAGCTTCTCCCATCGGCACATTAGGCCCGGGATACACGATAAATTGTGCAAGAAGCACCTCCCAACACACGAGCTTTACTTTTAATGAGGTCTGCTCATAGCCTTATATTTATGACGTGACTTGCGTAATAATTTTACAAAGCATTGTAATTGTAAAAAAGAATACTATGCCTTATCTTGAGTGTGTTGTGTTTTTGTGATAGCGGCCTTATTTCGCTGTAAAATAAGGTTCAAACTTTCATAACAACAGAAGATATAGGCATTAATAAATGCATCACTTTTTAATAGCATAGATCTTAAACAGTCATAGCTTTTCGGCGTTTAAACTAAAGCCATGATCTATCTATAGGTTAGAGAATTAAATAAATGTGTTTTGTGTAACTATGTGTTAATTCTTTCTCTGTTTGAATTCAATACTTTTGGTCTAAACTCTACACTAAACTAACAATAAGGAGGAGGCAGGACGCGTGAGGCAGCGAAGCGCTGCCTCCTCGCAACCCAGCCATCGCGAAGGACACACCGGGCGTCGGGGATCGCGGGACGATCTCCGGCCACCGTAAGCGCGGGCCTGCGGACGGCGAGCATGGGTGACTCCCCGTCCGACCAGAAACAGACCCGAGCGTACGGCGCGTCGCGTTCCGCGCGCGCCTCAAAGAGCCATCAGACCACCACAGATGGGGCCCAATAGGGCCGTTGCCGATTCGGAGTCGCGGAGAACCTAACGGGTAACCGGGGCTCCGGCTCGACGTGCAGGAGAAGGAACGGGGTGGTTTTTAGTCAGTAAGAGTCTGACACTCCCTTCCGCCTCACCCAGGCGGGAGCAGTCATTCGATGATTTTCCCCCTTACAAAAAAAAAAAAAAACACTAAACTAACAATTGTTATCCTAAAATAGATTTTATCTAATTAATGAATTAATCTTTAATATTGTACCTAAAATAATTCAATTTTTGTAATAATTAAGCGTACTACGCGATGCAGGTTGACATTTTGTCGACAAATCTTTTAATTCTAATTTTAAATATTTATACGTGAACAGCATAATATTTAGAGCATTAATTTATTTGTAACACCTTTGTAACAATATTCTAACAAATAAACGTATATTTATTTAAAATTCTCTATAAATTACATTTTAAAAACTACTTACAAAATAACAAACATTTAAAAATATAAAAAATAGGAGCCAACGAGTAGCGGGAGCATGGTCCAAGCTACCGGTGGTTAGAGCTCCAGAGACAGAAACCTCCTCACGATACGTGCCGTTTCAAGGAGAACTGCCTTCTGTATCAGGCCCTTGATCCATCCACCTAACGCCAGCCTCCTAAGATGGATGTCGAGGCTTTTAGGGATTAACCCATTGGCCTAGACGACATCGGCACAATGATAGCCGAGTCCACACTCCACATGTCAACAACCTCGTGAGCTAAGCCTAGATATTTTATTTTGTTTATCTTTCTCAACTTTCACGAGGTTCTCGTCATGGGGAATGGTGACATCGGTTATAATAAAAAAACGTATTATTTTTATTATAAAATTTAAATACTCTATAATCAAAACAACATATTTAAAACCAACCATGATCCATGCTGACGCAATCACTAGATTCAAATTGACATTCAAGTTAGGTAGCCAATAAACTCCGTGTAATTAGCAACTAGTAATCAGGCCAAGTAATTGTGTCAGATAACATTTTATAGAAGACATAAAATATCCATAAAATAGTCGTTTCATAAGTGATTGCTAAGCGAACGTACGAGGAATGTTCTCGAAGATCTATTTAGTTTGATTGTTTTGTTATCAGTGGTAACTAGACGCTCTGGTCTCATGTCACTTTGATGATTAAGTTTTGTCATTATTGGTTGATAGTTTGGAGTATTTTTTATGATATGACTTTTCACAATATATAACTATTTGCTGAAGATACGTAAGTATCTAACGCAGTAAAACTGGTAACTAGAAGATTTTGGGAAAGAATATGTTCAAGTTTCGCCAATGAAACTATACTTACATGTCGCGGAGAACCTAACGGGTAACCGGGGCTCCGGCTCGACGTGCAGGAGAAGGAACGGGGTGGTTTTTAGTCAGTAAGAGTCTGACACTCCCTCCCGCCTCACCCAGGCGGGAGCAGTCATTCGATGATTTTCCCCCCTTAAAAAAAACTATACTTATATTATAACTTTCGCGAGACATACTAAATTAATTAATTATGATTTTCGGTTTACTCGCCTAACTGTTTGACGAGGTACTCGATTAATTTTCAAAACATACTAGAAGCAGTATACCACAATCGTAACCGCATAGTGTGATGCTATAATCGTTGCCCAATGATTTCGTAAACCTATCAACGGCAAGTACCAATGTGAGTTTTCCAAGCTATGTAGGTATACTTTCTAACATTATTTAAATACCACTGACAAACGGTAAAGGAAAACATCGTGATTTACAATTTCTAATTATAAAAGTTTGAAATCCCCCCCCCCCCCCCTCTTAAACTTTCTCCATGTGAGCAGAGGCTGACCAAAGTCAGTAGTGAGCATTTATAGGCTGTCGATGACGATGATACCTTATACCGCTATGGTCTTGCCCTGGTACCAATTTGATCAAGTATCAAAAGTTAGTTACCATGAAAACATCAATATTTCAAAATGGAGTAAACTACTACCACTTATCCGGGTTATCAAAAACAAATACCTAGTATCAGCCACATTAGCAACTATTGTCTTCAAAAAACATCAACATCGCACTATAAACGCAACCTATCAGCTATAATGCATCAGCATCTATGTTATAGGGTTTATTGCCATGGTAATGACGGGAAGCCCTCTCAACTATTACAGTAATTGAAGGGAAACGTGTTTATTAGGGTTTCCTACAAATTGTATGTGTAAATGCTTATATATTTTACAGAAACGAAGTATTATGGGTTACCGTAAAGAACTGTACTAAGACATAGTACGTACACGTGGACTAATGTAGTTTATTTAAAGCTTGATGTTTATTGCAAACTTCTTTATGAAAAAAATATCGAAGTATCAAAAAATTTAGTCACTGTAATTTTATATTCCACATAATATTATCATCACAACAGCCTATACCTACGTGCCCACTACTGCTAAAAAAAGGCCTTTTCTCATGCGGAAAAGAATTGAGCTTTTTTTTAGCTACATTTTATCAATGACACACGACATAACACCACACTGTTTTTATTTCAGCCTAAATACGCACTAATCTAAAAACCACAAATCACCAAAAAAACGATAAATCCATTTAGTACCCGCGTTATTCCTAAAACCAGTTAAGCCCAGTCGAAGCCAGTTCAATCCAGAACAAACCGGTTACAAACGAAAATCCATACTATTATAATGCACGAAACTTGGAAATGGAACGTGTCCATCAAACTTACCTTTAACTTTCTTTGTTTTCTAACGTTGAACGTCATATCAGGAAAAGTCCATTCTTTGACTTTCCCATATAACCTTACAACACAGAAACATCAACCTTAAGACAAGACGAATAAGGTGTAAATTAGTATTAAGTGATTGTAGTAGTTTCTTACGGGATTTTGATTGTACATGACAGTTACAAAAGAAGGTCCGAATTGATTACTCTAACCGAATGGAGTATCTTTATCCGTTTCGGAGAGATAAATAATTAAAAAGATCGTTTGCTTTACGAGCGAGTATTAATAAATGTTTGTCTCAGTTTATGCCCGCCTAGTTTCTTTAGAGGTCTTTGTCTTAGGAGCAGTCGCAGGGGACTAAGTGGATTGCGATTTTATTCTATTAAATATTTATTTTAACTTCGCCCTTTTGCTTGTAATAAGACGTTAATATAAAGAGCCTATTAAAGTATAATGGGAACGCTGATCGCAATTTAATGTTATTGTAGTGGTATAAAAATTATATTAAATGT